>OW121722.1:2570000-5070000 GCA_933228805.2 Hipparchia semele
TACAAATATTATAGGTACCTAAATGCGAATGTGTGTTTGTGTGTTCGTTTGTTCTTTAATCAAGCAGCAACGGAGGAAAGGGCGAAGGTATATTTGAAAATTTTGAGAGTGACAATAGGCTACCTTTTATCCCTGAAACATAGTGGGTTCCCGCGATATTTTTAAACACATAAGTAAACCTACGTGGACGAAATTATGGTCAAAAGCTAGTATAATATTTATAGGATACCTAATAGTTATATCACAAAAATGGAAGTCTAATTTACCTATACAGTCAAGGGTAACAATGGTTTATCAGCGGTGGTTTGGTTATTATTTTAACAACACAAGTACAGTGCGATACATAATGTTTTGTGCAACAAGGTGTTGAGATGTTACCGAGCAAATTACAGGACAAAAGAAGATACATTGTAGTCGACGTATCGAAAAATCTTTCGATTCGTCGGTTCATGTCGTATACAAAAAAAATCCAACTTTCCAATTTATTTAAAATTGGACATATTTTGTTCTATTCGTGTTTTAAAGTAGGTAACTATCCCCATGGAGTAAAGTAAACTACCGTGAAACTACCCTACCGATTCTATTCTTATATTTTTTGTATAGCAACACCAAGTCACCAATGGCAAATGTTTGTAGCCAAAGCTAACCATGCAGCGAGGGACTTGGCCAAGTTTTGACGACTATCTACATCATCTGACAGTTGCATTTGTGGTTTGGCCCTAAAAGTCTTCAATTCTATTTGTCTATGGTTTTTTTCGTTGACAGCAGACAGTTGAATGAACTTTAATTTTGGTATTTTTGTTTATCTGTGAAAAAGGATTGTTGTGAGTCAGGCTGCTCGTCGGCAACTATACATTTTCCTGGGAATTCCGTCGCTTCAGAAACCCTCGGAGAGTGTTACAAAGCATGAAAAAATGGCTATCAATCTAGAGAAGCACAAGCAAGCACTCATCGCCGCGTGGAAGGATGTTCTGGACGAGAAAACTGACACCAATTGGTTCGTACGGTCCTGCGACCTACTTGTTCCTAATATTAAATAAACATCCCCTAATTAAACCTGTGAAGTTACTGTACCTATTAACGTGGCAGTACGATAACTTTTTCATTTGCATCGTAATTAACATATCTAATTAGTTAACATAAGAGAATGGTCGGTAGCGACGCCTATGTCATGCATGTTCTGGTATCGTTAAAAATCAAGTAGGTACCTTCTTACGATACAATTCATGTGATGTACTGATAAATTAAAGCTTCCGTAACGCGGTGCGTCTTCAGTAAAGATTACGGGATATGGTTGCAATATATTGATTTACATACTAAAACCTACTTCCTACTTCCTGTAAGTTTTAATGTTCTTCCTCTCTATAAAACAAACCTAAGTTTCCTGTTTTCTTTTTTTGTAGTAATATTTACTAGTCTAAATATAATATAAAAGGGAAAGGTGACTAACTGACTGACTGATCTATCAACACACAGCTCAAATCACTGGACGGATTGAGCTGATTGCATAAATATAGACATGCTATTATTGACATAGGCATCTGGTAACAAAGAATTTTTGTAAATGCAACCTCAAAGGGGGTAAAATAGGGATTTTGGAAAATCAAGGTTAATGTGAGTGAAGCTAGGGGCAAAAGTTAATAAGTTCCTAATATTAGCCAAAAATTATCTATCTATATATTATTACCTAGCCAACTAATATTTTTAATCCAAAATAAAAAATAGCTTTAAAATTGATCTAAAAGATAGATCCCTAAAATTAGTATTATAACTTATAAGTTTATTTTGCTACTCAAAAGTCTCAGTAGCTTAACAGGGGAAGAAAAGAAATCTATAATTTATAATTCATTTATTAATTTGTCAGTCAAGATATACTTATACAAAATATAAGTATACTTATACAAAATTTAAATCCTAACACAGTGTGGTGTACAAATATTATATTAGGATCTGGAGAGTAACATAGGCTACTTTTTATCCTGGAAAAACAAAAGATCTCTGCAGATAAACCTTTTCCACACTGCCAAAGTCTCTGGTAAAAGCTAGTTAGTAATATTTTATTGTTGGCAAAATTTTTGAAAGTGTTGTGTGAGCAATGTATAGTAAAATTTTAACTGATTTTTTTTTTATAGATTGAGGAAAATAAACATTATATATAATGTGTAATTCTAAAATTAGGCATGTAACATGCATAATTTTATAATTACCAGTAGAATAATCATACAGTAGAATATTTTCCATAATATTTCAACTACCAATAACAATGAACATATTATTATAATCTCTACAATTTCCCTTTACCTTTAGACATGTAATAATGAAATTCTAAATATAAAATATATTAACAAGGTTAATTCTGTTGTACTCAAACCCTAAACTAAAAAAAATTTACATGTTGACCATTACACAAAATGACATGATACAAGTACGTTAGGCTGTCATATACTTTACATTGTATAAGCCTAAAATAAATAAAGATCTTACAAAATATATTGGTTCCACAGTTTAGTCAGTAAGGCAGATAGTTTCTTTTGCATTTATAATATTAAGTATAGATATAGATAAGTATAGATGGGAGGATAGGTTAGTATGAATAACAGGTAGATAAGAAAATAATAGGTAGATAAGGAAAATTACAATATAAATGTAATCTAAATATCTTGATTTAATTTTATGTTGGATTGTTTCAAATAAATTGATATTGAATATTTTTGTTTTAGGGCCCTATTTGGCTATGACGGATTGTCAAATGATCTCAAATACATTAGCAAAGGTGACGGAGGCCTCACAGAGTTGATAGATGATTTTAACAGTGGCAAGATACAGTACGCCTTCCTAAAAGTTGATGTACCAACTGGTAGCATATCTAAATATGTGCTTATCAACTGGCAGGTATGTTCAGATAAGAGATAATATTATGATTCATGTTCTTTAAATACTTATAGTTTATAAGACTGATTGGGTGTTCTGTATGTCATTTTATGATGACTTTATATGTACCACCAATCACCAGCTGATTATTCAGGTCTTAATTATGCTTCAATGGTGAAGGAAAACGTCGTGAGGATACCTGAATGCCTTAGAAATTTCCATAATCTCAACAGAGTGGGAAGTCTACCAATTTGCATTGGGCCTTAGGCTGTAATCTACAGACCGCAGTCTCTGTCTGTAATCTGAGCAGACTACAGAGAAAAACAAGACAGATTTATGTGAAAGCATATTTCCAGTCCCATTTTAACTCTATCTTAAGCAGAGCTAAGTCAAAGCGTGCTCTATAGATCTCAGCATGAGGTTGACTATGACCTATCACCCTTCTCTAAGAGGGATACCTGCACTCAGTAGTGAACCCTTGATTAGTTGCTGATATTATGAGGATGATGATGATGATCGATATTGGTAATGAATAAAAAAACTTGGAATAAATAAAAAAATCATAGCTCATAGAAATAAATAAAAAACCTGTGATCAACAAAAGATTTTATAAATCTGTCCATGTTATTTTACATTACAAAAACAGGCCCACATCCAGGGACCCAAGTCTGCTATTGCAATTGTAGTTAAATTGTCTATCAATGACATCCCAATTGCTACTTTTAGCAATTTTGGTAGTCTACTAATTCAATGGCGTCACAATTGTTTTCCGATGGTTTGCCACTGACACATCTATAGTCTGATTTTTAATTCGGTGGAATTCTGACAGATGTCATTTTATAAATAGAGCGAGTTATTTGTATGAAAAACAGTATTACCACCTGTAGTTCGATTTTACCCCAAACTATCTGTCAGGCATTTGTCATATATCTATGTGCGGCCATTGATTTTTATTTGTATAAGTTTCAATTTATTATCTTTTTTGTGGGATTTTTTAAATCTCTGGTAACATTAAGATACGTCAGAATTCCATGGAATTAAAAATCAGACTATAGCTTTGAATCTAGCTTAAATAAACGTTTTTAAAATGTAGTTTTTTTTGAAACTCATTTCGGCAAACGCTTTTTAAGCTAATAGCAATACCGAGGTATCATTGAATTACAATCCAATTATAAGAAATCGAACGACCATTGTGAATTTAGTAGACTACGAAATTTTGGACCAATGTTAATTGAATTGTAATTGTATTGTGGTTCAATGACAATGACATGTAAAATAGCAGACTTGGGGCCCAGTTGTTGATGACTGTCTTTGTGAAGATGATCATGATTTTACATTCTTACTTAATTACTAATTAAAATGCGAAAGTGTGTTTGTTTGTTGGTTTGGCCTTCAACCACGCCGCAACAGAGCTACGGGATCGACGTGATTTTTGCATGGGTGTAGTTGAAGACCTGGAGAGTGACATAGGCTACTTTTATCCTGGAAAATCCAGGATTGCTAGAACCTAATTGGCGGACAGTTTCGTGGGTATCAGCTAGTTAATAATAAGGAAAAAATATCATAGGGCGAAGGTGCTCCAACCGTGCGTAAAGGCACGTGCGCAAACCACGTGAAGCACGTCGCACAGCTGTTCACGGGCTTCCACCTCACCATGCACGCGCGCACCGAGGACGACCTGGACGAGAAGCTCATCCTCGACCAGCTGTCCAGGGCCGGCTCCGCGTTCAACTTCAAGACGAGCAGGGTTGAGGAGTTGCCCCAGAGCGGACCTGTGGGGACCGCGTACAGGAAGGTGAACCCAGGTAACCGGCTACCTTCTTGACGAGCTCATTCCTGAAACAGTTACTCAAGGCCGGCTCCACGTTTAACTTCAAGACTAGCAAGAGTTGCCCCAGAGCGAACCTGTGGGGACCGCATCCAGGAAGGTGAACCTAGGTAACTGGCTATCTTATTGACGAGCTCATTCCTGAAACAGTTACTCAAGGCTGGCTCCGCGTTCAACTTCAAGACGAGCAGGGCCGAGGAGTTGCCCCAGAGCGGACCTGTGGGGACCGCGTACAGGAAGGTGAATCCAGGTAACTGATTTCCTCTAGAAACCTTGACGAAAAGCTCATCTCTCTTGACCAGTTGCCTAAGACCGGCTCCGCATTTAGCTTCAAGACGAACCTCATAGGGGACCTGTGGGGACTGGGTACAAAAAGGTGAACCCTGTGACGCAAATGGTCTCTGATTGGCTGAATTTATTGCGTTCTGGCTGCATCAATGCATTTTAACCAATAGCGGGAGGGTACCAGCTAATCAGAGGTCATTGTGATCGTTAAACTGATGCAATCATTTTTAGAGAATCGACACGCAGGTAACTGATTCCACCTTTGGTTAGGTTTCCGCACCTAGATGAGCAAGAAGTATCGGCGGAATAATCTTTCCAGCTAACCAAATTCCTTTGACATCAAAACCAAGAAATCAATATAAAAAATAGGATAAAAAAATACCTCTAGCTACAAGCTTTCTTTCTTTCTTGGGCCATTCTCCATACATAAAACGTAAGTCTTGTATGTGATCACCTTCCCGTTGATTACGTCACTTCAGCTATCTAATCTCGCTGCAGAAGACTAGCAGGCTGCCTAGGTTGTCAAGGACTTGCTGAAGTGATGCTGAGGAACTGAGATGGTTCCTACATTGGTCTGCATTGTCTATACACTGTCGGTTATACCTATAATGAAGAGGTTTTTATTTAAATGGGCTGTGCCTTATAATTCCCACCAACTTCCTGCGTTTACATCCAGGCGGACAGCTACAAGCTATCTCTGTGCTGAATTTCGCCAAGTACCTTCAGCAGTTAAGGCAAAGGTAACAGACAGACGAGACGCTTTCGCATTCATAAAACTAATGTGTGTGCAATAGCCGTGCTATAGAATGCAAACTAAAACTAAAGCAACATTGCGATTAGTTAAGGCACACGTTATTGTTTACCATTCACGGAACAACAATGGCTTGGCCTCACAAGTATAGTATTGTGTGCTAATGGAGAATGTAAACATTTCTCCACGAAGCGTCGATCATTCTCATTCGAGCGCGCAGTTCAGTGGAGTTTGTTGTTTTTGTCTCTGAAATGACAAACTATTTGACGTCGCATCGCTACGAGGTTATACTGTCGAGGAAGGTCGTGGAGGAAATTAAACACAGGAAGAGCAGCCTCCGTAGAGGTAGGATTTATTTCCCATCATTGTATCTACGTAGAATGTAATAATATCGCGATTATATTATAGTATACTGAATTTCTTTTCGCTGTTTTGGTTTTTGCTAGTTTGTATTTTATGACTTCAGTGAACTCAATCCGAAAGAATTGATAAAAGTTAGAAGTTAGGGGATGGAACAATATGTGGAGGTGTATAATAAATATTATGTGCAGTATTCAAAATAAATCGGTTTATATAACATTTTGTTATCAGAATGGGAAAAGAGGAAAAAAATATTGTAATCTATATAGGGATCTTTCTCATAGGGAAACTGAAAAGGATTATGTACAATAGTAATATTCTTTAGGGATTATTTTCAACTATGTACATAAATTATATTTCTGTATTTAATTTGAAGTGTAAAGTTTTTTTGACTAACTTACAAGTTAAGTTAGTTTAGTCATAATAATGGAATACTCCATAGGAGTGAACTTTTTGCTATGTATTTGGAGATTCTTTTGTTTATATATTTTTTTCTTCTACAGTCCAAGAGATCAACTCCAAAGAAAGAGACCAATTTTGGTTAAAAGAAGAACAAGAAGAGAAGAAAAGAGTTGAAGCTGAAAGAAAACGAAGGGAAGAGGTATATATTTTACTGTTTTCGAAGAAAGAAAAAGACAATTTGATTTTGGATTGATTTGAATTTAATGACATATTTCAGGAGAAGAAAAAAGCAGAAGACGACGTGAGAAGAAGAGACGAGCTGGAAGCGGCGAAGAGAGCCAAAGCAGAACAGAAGTAAGTCCTAAGCAGAGAAGTAAACTATGCATACAATAACAACACACATACATACTATAAAATAATATACAAGCTAATTTTTTTTTAAAGATTTTTTGTACTATTTGTGTGTGCAATATTAATAATTTCTCCTTTTGTGTTAAAGTGATTTAAAAAAAAAATTTATGCAATGAAAATAATTATTTATCGACGCGTCGCGCCGCTCCGCTACCGCGTCGAGCCAAGCCGTTATATTTTAGTGCGGTTTGACTTTAGTTATACCTGTTGCGATAGTTGTTAGGAGTTAAGCCGCTATATTTAAGTGCGGTTTGACTTTAGTTATACCTGTTGCGATAGTTGTTAGGAGCTAAACTGCTATATTTTAGTGCGGTTTGACTTTAGTTATACCTGTTGCGATAGTTGTTAGGAGCTAAGCCGCTATATTTAAGTGCGGTTTGACTTTAGTTATACCTGTTGCGATAGTTGTTAGGAGTTAAGCCGCTATATTTAAGTGCGGTTTGACTTTAGTTATACCTGTTGCGATAGTTGTTAGGAGCTAAGCTGCTATATTTTAGTGCGGTTTGACTTTAGTTATACCTGTTGCGATAGTTGTTAGGAGCTAAGTCGCTATATTTTAGTGCGGTTTGACTTTAGTTATACCTGTTGCAATAGTTGTTAGGAGTTAAGCCGCTATATTTAAGTGCGGTTTGACTTTAGTTATACCTGTTGCGATAGTTGTTAGGAGCTAAGCTGCTATATTTAAGGGCGGTTTGACTAGTTATACCTGTTGCGATAGTTGTTAGGAGTTAAGCCGCTATATTTAAGTGCGGTTTGACTTTAGTTACTATACCTGTTGCGATAGTTGTTAGGAGCTAAGCCGCTATATTTTAGTGCGGTTTGACTTTAGTTGTGCCTGTTGCGATAGTTGTTAGACAGTTATCGTTGTATTAGGCCGAGTCCGGAAGGCGGGGTGAGCGCGAGCGAAGCCCTGCGGCGTCAGCGCTCCAGCGAGGCGCGCCAGCTCATCGGGGGCTCCACCGCCGCCGCCCGGGCGCTGTTCCAGCAGAACCTGGCGCAGGGGCAGATAACCAATAGGTATGTACATTTTTTTTTAGCTATTGCATAGCTTCTATCGCGGGCCAGCGTGGAGACCGAATCCAGAAATTCCGTAACGAAAATAACCTGACACGGGACTCCTCTACGGTGAGCCGCTAGTGGCGTTGATAAAAAATGCTATGCAATAGCTTTACCGCGGCAGTCCCCGAGTGCCACACGTCTTTTTTTTTTTTGAATATATAGACTAGCGCTTGACTGTGATCTCACGTGATGGTAACTGAAGATGCAGCCTAAGATGGTACACACTTGCCTAGAAGATGCCTATTCACTCTTGATTTAAAGACACCCACATTATAGTTAGTTGGAAAAACGGAAGCCGGAAGGGCATTCCAAATTTTTGCGGTGCGTACCTATAGATAGTTTTTTCCCATCCCACTACCTACCTACCTACCTTACCAATTACCTTACCTACCTTACCTTACCTTATTTTACCTTTTCAATGACAAGATAGTCCTTAACTGGAATCTCACCTGACGGTAAGTGACGATGCAGTCTAAGATCTAGAGTCTAGCGGGTGGTATGGCAATGTAGTCATATCCCTAATCGGTTTCTACACGTCATCGTCCCGGAACGCTAAATCGCTTGGCGGCACGTCTTTGACGGTAGGGTGGTAACTAGCCGCGGCCAATGCCTCCCACCAGACCAGACCCGAGACAATTCTAGAAATTATAAATTCCCAAATTGCCCCCGCCGGGAATCGTACCCGAGACCTCCCGGTTAAAATGTCCTACTACACACACACTACTAATGTCTGTCTGACACATCTTATTTCAGTAACTAATATAAATGTTTTTTTTTTCTGACCACTGTGTCAATTTTTTATAATTAAAAAAATTTAATTGAAATACTAATGCTATCGATTCAAAGTTTCGAATCGTTAATTCTCGTCCAACATCATTAAAAACTATGTGACTAAGTGATGCCCGCGATTTCATTTATGTGGCATTCATTTTTTTTAAATTCCATCGATTTTTTCGTCATAAATTCCTATAGACCTTTTCGGTCTTCTTCATTTGAGCTATCTCCGTGCCAAATTTCGTTATGATCTTTTGAGCAATTACGCCGTGAAAGCGTGCACTCGAGGCTAATAATAATTTGTATATTACTAAATGATGCGCGCGACTTCGTTCGCGTGGATTGAGATTTTCTTGGATTTCCGCGGAAACTCTGTTATTTTCCGGGATAAAAAGCCTATGTGCTATTCCAGTCTATAATCTATCTATGTGTCAGATTTCAGCCAAATCGGTTCAGGCGTTGCAGCGTGGTTGAGTAACATATATACATCCAAACTGGCATAATATATACATAATAGGATTTTTTTCAGGTCGAATTCCATACCAGAGAAACCAGTACGCAGTTCCGTCATAGCGCAAAGGATAAACACATTCTCACAGAACACGTCGCAACCCACCTCCCCCAGCCACGTCAAATCCCCCCTCACCCCCACACAGACCACCCCCACCGAAACCGTCAAACCCGAAGACAAATCAACCCTCTCCGAAGAACAAACAGACCAACCGAAGACCAGTCCCCTCAAAAACATAGACAAGATAAAAATGAGTCTCGAGAGTCCGTCCCAAATTCAATACGAACCGATCATAGATCCAGCGGATCTTAGTCCGAGCACAGAAACCGAACCGACGTCGTTCGCGTCGATAAACTACACGGAGTATAACGAAAACTATCGAGATTTAGACCTGAAACAGAGCGAGCCGATGATCAAACAGAACATTCTAGAGAACGATATGTTCGACGCGTCGTATTCCAGCTCGAATGAGAACGACGATGAAGATAGTGACAATAAGTTCAGTACGATTAAACGTTCGCCATACAGCAAGAACACTGAAGAGAGGGAGTTAAGTCGCCAGAACACGGTCATCGAGAATGTTAACTATAAAAAGGAGAATGGTACCACTACGCTTGATGGTAAGTTTTCATCCATACTTTTTTTTTTTTTTTTTTTAATTTATTGTTCGAGATCTATGTACAACAATACATTTTTTAATTATTGTATGCCATCCTCCAGGAAACTTTGCGTTTATGTTGAGGATGGCGAGTTCGCATTAATAAAATATCTACAAATATACTTAATACAAAAAAATAAAAATATTATAAGAACAACATAAAGGAAAAGAGAAAAATGAAAAATACAAAAAAAGAACAAATATCTCAACAAAAAATACAAATCCATACAAATAAATAAAATTGAAGTGCCTGTTTGTTATGTCTAAACAGCAGCTTTTTACTAAAAGCATCCTTACTAAAATTATATATGCGAAAGTGTGTTTGTTTGTTGATATATAGAGCTACGGATCGACGTGATTTTTTGCATGGGTATATTTAAGGACCTGGAGAGTCACATAGGCTACTTTTTATCCCGGAAAATCAAAGAGTTCCCGCGGGATTTTAGAAACTAAATCCACGCGGACGAAGTCGCGGGCATCAGCTATTATGAAAATAAATAACAGAAAAGCATTTTTAAAATTTTTGTCTGTCTGTTTGTTTGTTGCGGCTAATCTCGGGGACGGCTTGACCGATTTTGACGGGACTTTCATTGGTAGATAGCTGATGTTATCAGGAGTAACATAGGCTACTTTTACTGTGGGGCTTTTTTAACCGACTTTCAAAAGAGGAGGAGAAAGAGTTTGATTTTAACT
This sequence comes from Hipparchia semele, assembly GCA_933228805.2. Classification (NCBI taxonomy): domain Eukaryota; kingdom Metazoa; phylum Arthropoda; class Insecta; order Lepidoptera; family Nymphalidae; genus Hipparchia; species Hipparchia semele. Next base: position 2,580,604 of record OW121722.1, read on the forward strand.
ATGAGTGTATGTATAGTTCCACCGCAGCGCCTAAGCTACTGAACCGATTTTGATCAAAGAGGTGTCAATAGGTTAGCTGTTACGGTCTGGGTGACGTAGGCTACTGTAATGTATGGTCATAGAATATATCTAATGAATTGAGGGTGATATTTTTATAACGTGTTCTGAGTACCTTCTTTTGTGAGTCAGTTCATTAAAATGGTTGCATAGACGTGTCGTTGTTATTTATTATTTATCACAAATATTTCAGTGGCTACGAGAACGGGATTAGTAAAATTAGTAAAAGTGTTTTTTTTTTTTTTTGTGCTTCGTTCGGGATAATCATGTCGATCGGTAAAATATCGGAATTCAAAGTTCAAACAGACAACTGGAAATTATATGTCGAACGGTTAGAACAATATTTTCTAGTTAATAAAATTCCGACGGAGTTGCATGTGCCCACGCTAATTACCGTGATGGGAGCAGAGTGCTATGAACTTCTGGTAAATTTGTGTACTCCAGCGAAACCAACCTCAAAAAGTTTTAGCGAACTATCGACTATTCTCGAAAAACATTTACAACCTAAGCCTAGTATATTCGCCGAGAGGTTTAAATTTCGTCATCGGCAGCATCGCTTTGACTGCGTTTTTTCCGGAGTATTCACCTTCGACACCACCATCGGCTCTGCGACTGTCTCCTCACCCTCATCTTGACCTTTGACCTCCTCCTCTGGCAATGGGCAAGCAATCTCGGATAACCCGGATCTGCGCTGATTATAAGCTAACATTAAATAAGAACATTGAGATCGATCGTTTTCCGCTGCCTCGTGTGGAAGACCTGTTAGCACGCTTACACGGAGGTGAGCGTTTTAGTAAAATTGACCTTTCACAGGCGTACGCTCAGTTTGAACTTGACGAATCAAAGAAATGTACAGTGATTAACACTCATAAAGGGTTGTTTATGTATAACAGATTAGTGTATGGGTTGTCATCGAGTCCAGGCATTTTTCAAAAAAGATTAGAATCTTTATTTGCTGATTTGCCCCATGTAGGTGTATTTCTAGATGATATAATAATAACAGGTAAAGATAGGGCGGAACATATCGCTAATTTGCACAAGGTTTTTGATAGGTTGCAGGCGTATGGTTTACGCGTAAAAAAAGAAAAATGTGTATTTTTCTCCGAGTCAATTAATTATTTAGGGTATGTTATAAGTAAGCAGGGTGTCCATACTTGCCCGGATAAAATTAAAGCTATTATCAATACACCGGCGCCTACGAATATCACCGAGTTAAGGGCTTTTATAGGCATGATAATGTACTATAGCAAGTTTATTAAAAATGTTAGTACTGTTTTGGCACCCCTTTATAATTTATTGCGTGGGGGTGTCAGGTTCGTGTGGGATAAGGATTGTGAGAGGGCATTTGTAGACATTAAACAGCTGCTAGGGTCAAGTGAGGTCTTGGTACACTATTCGCCAGAGCTTCCGCTCGTCCTGACGGTAGACGCAAGCTGTTTGGGAGTGGGAGCTGTGATTTCTCACCTCACGCCGGAAGGGGAGCGCCCTATAGCCTTTGCGTCACGAACTTTGTCTCCGGCGGAACGTGCATATGCTCAGATTGACAGGGAAGCACTTGCTATAGTATATGGGATAAAAAAATTTCATCAGTACCTGTATGGTAGACATTTCATACTGAGGACCGACCATAAGCCACTCACGTATATTTTCGGTGATAAGTCGGGTATACCAGTAATGGCTGCGTCACGTTTACAGCGTTGGGCCGTGCTCCTATCAGGGTATAATTATAAAATCGAGTTTGTCGCTTCAAATAAGAACTGCGCAGATGCACTATCACGGCTACCTCAAAAGAGAAATAATGTAACAACAAGGGATGAATTAACTTACCTAAATTTTGTGGAAAATTTTTTGCCCATAACTAATGATCAGGTTAGATGTATGACAGTCAAGGATACGATACTGAGTAGGATTCTATTATATGTTCAATCGGGTTGGCCGGCAGTGTGCCCCGATGAGGTGGTAAAACCATATTTTATGAGACGTCAAGAGTTATATCTTGATCGCGGTTGCATTATGTGGGGATACAGGATAGTGATTCCACAAGTTTTGCGTAAGGATATTCTAAAACAGCTGCACGTGAGTCATATGGGGGTTGTGAAAACAAAATCACTCGCACGTAGTTATGCTTGGTGGCCGGGTATAGATAGGGATGTTGAAGAGTTGTGTAAAGAATGTGAGACATGTGCGAGCGAGGCCTCGGCTCCGCCGCGTGCACCCCCGCGTCCTTGGCCTTATGAGCCTGAACCCTGGAGCAGAATACATGTGGATTTCTTGGGTCCGTACAAGGGTAAAACGTTTTTTGTCATAATCGATTCAAGTACAAAATGGCTAGAAATCTTTGAGATGTCAAGTACTAATGCCCTGGCAGTTATTAAAATTTTAAGAGCAACCATGGCACGCTTTGGCCTGCCCAAGGAGCTGGTCTCGGATCAGGGACCCCCCTTTTCCAGTGCTGAGTTTAGGAACTTCTTAGCTGGGAATGGGATTCATCAGTCTTTTTCTCCAGCTTATCACCCTGCGTCAAATGGGGCCGCAGAAAACGCTGTAAAGTTATGTAAACGGGCTATTAAAAAGGCGTATAGAGATAAAGTGGATGTAGATGCGGCATTACAAACGTTTTTATTAGCCTATAGGAACAGCATTCATAGTAGTACAGGGGACAGCCCTGCAATGTTGCTTCAACGTCGTTCCTTAAGATCAAGATTAGATTTATTACGACCTGTTAGAGGTCAGGAGTCTCGGATGCTTAAAGCGCAACAATTACAGGTGGAAAATGCGGGTGGCGTACCGCGACAAGCTACAGCTGGGGAAGACGTTTGGGCTAGGGCCTATGCAGGTAGTGATAAATGGGTAAAGAGCAAAGTAATTAGGAGAGAAGACGCCCGTAGGTACGTGTTGGATGCGGGTGAGGGTAGAATAGTGCACAGGCACATCGATCAAATCAGACGCAGATCCAGGTTATCCGAGATTGCTTGCCCATTGCCAGAGGAGGAGGTCAAAGGTCAAGATGAGGGTGAGGAGACAGTCGCAGAGCCGATGGTGGTGTCGAAGGTGAATACTCCGGAAAAAACGCAGTCAAAGGAGACAGTTAGTGGAGCTTGTACCCCTGGAACACAGAGGCACACGGAGTCCACACCATCGGCACCACAACCCGTGCCCCAAGAGCGTTCCAAAAGAATTAGAAAGCCCGTTGTAAGATTTGGATTAGAGTAACAGTACGAATTATCAAGAATAAGAAGGGAGGTGTAATGTATGGTCATAGAATATATCTAATGAATTGAGGGTGATATTTTTATAACGTGTTCTGAGTACCTTCTTTTGTGAGTCAGTTCATTAAAATGGTTGCATAGACGTGTCGTTGTTATTTATTATTTATCACAAATATTTCAGCTACATTTTATACGAAAAAAACCTAAATGCTGGATGTTACATCAAATTCTACGTAGTTGGGTAAGATTTTTTTTTCTTGTATGTATTCCAGACGTCTCCCCAGAGGGTATGGAAGAGGAGGGCGCGATATACGAGGACCTGGACGATGACCCCGGCCTCACCGCGAGGGCGCTGTACGACTACCAAGCAGGTATCAATTAAAAAATAATAATTAATTAATTTTTTTAGACATAAGTTTCACTTATGTCTACTTCTTCTAATATATTATGTTGTCTTGTAAATTCTGATAATTTAAAAGAAAAGCCTATGCCCATATTTAAAAACAGAATTTATAAACTGTTACTAAATAAAAATTATTATGAAATTAACGATTATTTAACAGACCACAGCTTTTCAAATCAATAACTATTTTATTTTTATTTTTACCCATCTTAATAATTATACTGACTAATGAATAAATAATATTGTTAAATGTATCTTAAGCTCCATGATCATAAGGCTCAATTTTCCTTGTATAATTATTATTTACTAAGTTTCTTTTTTAACTATGACATTTAAATTTATTAACTTTTATAACTGACATTTTGTATCATGTTTCATATATTCATTTTATTGTATAATATTCACACACCAGTACTGGTAAAATGTATTAGGCTCGTTTTACTTATATTACATCATATTGTACCTGCATTTTGGTGAATAAATGATCTATCTATCTATCTTATATCTACATTAAAAAAAAAAAAGTCTTTTAATCAAGAACAAAAACAGCTGCATAAAGAGAAATACATAGAAAAACAACAAAAAAAGATCATATAAATTAAAAAAAATATAGATAAACTAATAGTCCTCCCCACCCAATATGTCCACAGCGGATATCCGTTCTTATTTATAGTAGCGACCACCAACGCACGTGTTATAATATAATTGTGTTATCAAAGGGTAACACAAGTTTATTTTTATCTAAATATATAAAAGGCAAAGGTGACTGATTGACTGACTGACTGACTGACTGATCTATCAACGCACAGCCCTAACCTGGACGGATCGGGCTGAAATTTGGCATCCAGACAGCTATTATGACGTAGGCATCCGCTAAGAAAGGATTTTTGAAAATTCAACCCCTAAGGGGGTAAAATAGGGGTTTAAAAAATCGAATTTAACGTGAGCGAAGCCGCGAGCAAAAGCTAGTTTTTAATAAGGATAAATTAATATTAGATTAATATTCTCCTCTCCGTTAACTGTTGGACTATTGAGGCTTAAAACAACAACAGCATTGCCCTTTTCAGCAGACGAATCAGAGATAACATTCGACCCGGGCGACATCATCACGCACATAGAGCAGATAGACGCGGGCTGGTGGCAGGGTCTTGGACCGCACGGCGTTTTTGGACTATTCCCCGCTAATTACGTCGAGCTTTTACCCTGCCATCCGCGCTAAAGCGGGGGCTATACATGGACTGTACGTGTGAGGTATGTGTCAGAGTGTGTGACCCATCTGAGAATTAGGAACTTCCTACTTTCATGTTGTGACCTTATAAATAGTGCACCTATACATAGACTTACGTATTTGTGACGTATGTGTCAAAGTGTGACCCATTTGAGAATTAGGAACTTCCTACTTTCATGGTGTGACCTTATAAATAGTGCACCTATACATAGACTTACGTATGTGAAGTATGTGTCAAAGTGTGACCCATTTCAGAATTAGGAACTTCCTGCCTCCATGGTGTGACCTTATAAATAGTGCACACGTCGGTAAATGTCAATAATATTTGAAAGACATCATACATCGTTGTATCAATATTTTATGTATTAATAATTTCACAGTGTGGTATTATGGTGACTGTCATAGTGTGACCTTGAATGTAAACTCCTTTTATATCACAAAGACAGTAGTGCTAATTCTTTTGTACACAATCTCCAAAATAAATTGACAGGTCTTTTCATAATGGCCGTCGCGTCGCGCGTCAAGCGATACTGGTCTTTAGCGATAATGTAGATAAAGTTTAAAATTATATCACAATAAAAGTGCTCGCCGCGCCGCTGCCGGTCGCTGCCATTCCGGTGTAGATCGACCCTAAGTGAAAATTCTTAATTATTATCATAAATGATAAAAGGGATAGAGCTGTCAATTTATTTTAGTTTATCGATAGTGTATAATAGAATTAGCCCCTGTCCAGATTTAGTCCTAGGGGCCGTTCAAATATTACGTAAGCAGATTTTTTACAATTATTTATCCCCATCACCATTCTCAGCAAAAGTAAGCAAAGCTCTTACCCCCTCCCCCCGTGCTTACGTAAAAATTTTTCAATTATAAATGTATTTTTTTTATATTATAATTGCTTATTATTATTTATTTATATCATATAGTGCTTAGCTAATACTTGAACGGCCCCCTATTCAAAACGCGTGATACGTTTTGCAACTAGTAGCCTGAATAAAGAATTTATTATTATGTAGAGCTTATGGCTTTAGTAATAATGCATTTGAAACATATTCTAAAATAGTGATGTATTTTAGTTTATTCATATATGCCGTACGTGTAAAAGTGAGATCTTAAAATTAATGTTCTAGCAAAATGTCATTAAAAAAAAAAAGATACCGGCCGAATTGATAACCTCCTCCTTTTTGGAAGTCGGTTAAAAATATGTTCGATTACTCATCCAGAATATCATAGTAATATTAAAAATTCTGATATAGTTCTTGCAATTCACGAGGGCGCGTGGCTCATGGTTGTGTGTGTGTCGTATCTATATAAGTGGGAGCGAGAGCTTGCTAGCGCCTCACCGCTCCCACCTAGGCTCCTGACAGGCACGCACACTTACACAATGTGCATGTACACGACGTAACCACAAGTAAATCTCACGCGCCCTCATGAATTAAAAGAACTATATTAGTAAAAATTTGAATTCTTATAATTTTTCTAGATACTTACAAATATGTAGATAGTATTATGGTATTATGGACTGTAAAGTGATCTCTGCTAATATGCTTGTGCTTAGTATCATTCCTAGGAATATTACTTAAAAATCTGTTTTAAAAGTGTTCATTTTTACGAACATTCAAATGAGTATCACTTTTTAGTGAATAAGAACGTGGAATGTTATGTATGGTTTTATAATGTTTCCTAGGAAATCTTGTTACTTTATATGCATTTATATTGCTTTTAACTATTACTATTATAACTTATTTAGGTATTGTAGGTATTAGTTAAATATATATTAATTTTTTTTATTGCTTTTATGCCTAGCTAATAATTTTATTTTGTAAATTTCTCTTCGATACCCTATTTTGGAGAATATGAAATAAAAATAAGTAAGTTATGAATTTTGACTTGTACTTTAATTTTTAACTGCCTTTATTAAGATATCGGATACTTTTGCGTTAGTTATTTATTTTATGATGTTTTGATTAATAAATTAATATCGTCCATGTTTCTTTATTTTTTTATTTTGACTGACGATTTCTTCATTTTATTATTCGCTTATTGTGCCTATTGCACGAAGTAATTTTATCAAAATATTTTATGAATGAAATAATAAATAATATTTTTTTTATTTTTACGTAATGCTCAATTATTTTCATAAATAAATACTATGATTGCGTTAGTGGCGTGACCTTCATAAAAACAGAAATCTTAGCACAAGGTAAAAGGTCAGTAAAAGTATTTTCAGTTACTATGTGGAAAATGAGAAAAGAATTTAAACTGACATTGAAACAGTTATTTTAATAATACTTATGGCATACCCAAATTTTGAATTCGAATAATTTATTTACCTATCTATCTACCTACTTATTTTAATTTGAACTATCGAACCTTATTACAAGACTACAAGAGCCATCTCAAAACTGGTTGTTTAGAATTTAAATTTGAAGAATAGAAATAAATACTATTAATATAATATTAATATTTGCTTTCCTTACTTTTTTAACGATTTAAAAAGAATAAGATGATAATTTAGAGAAAAATCACACTCGACGTCATTGCATTAGAAAAAGTTTTAATTAACAAAAATACTTAAAATAAATGAAAACTCTTATTAATTTCATTTTAGCTTAGTTTTCATTGCTTACTTGTGGTGTGGTATTGTATGTTTGTATTCGAAATTCCATTAATTAAATACTTCTTAAAATTGTTCTATAAAGTCGCACGTCTATAGGTTATGAAAAGAGTACAATATATCTTTACTCACCTGTTTTATATAGTCTCTGGCTTTCTTTGCATTCTCGCTCGAGAAATTTCTTGCTCGAGATCATACAGAATTAAATGATCATAAAAAATCAACTTATTGAAAATCTTTATCTAGTTACAAATGGGTTGAACTAACAGCTAAGCTAAAATCGTAAGATTTTTGGAATGTAGAGTAAAAGTAAAATTAATTTCACCTACTTATTTAGTCTAGTGGACGTGAGGCTTTGAGATAATATAATATTTAAAAATAAAAATTAAAATGTACTCGTATTTAGGCGAATAACTTACCCTTAATACCCTCGAAATTGTGTCTTAGGTAGTGCCAAAAATCATTTTTACCCAATTTTGTACCGTTTTTGTATGAAAATGAATGCCATTGTGTGTATATGATTAAATATCAATATGATTGGCGGAATAACCTTTATTAGTGTTTAGGTCACAGATTAAAGGAAAGAGATAGATGAATCTTATTTTATTTATATGTCGCTACAAGTTTAGGTCCACGACCGAGTTACCCCCTTCCCCCCTCTGGGAATTCAACTAGCTAATAAGTAACTAGGTAACTAATACACCTACTATATATGTATATTTATTATTAAATAAATAACTACCAAACTAATATAGCGACAAAAATACCATAGTAATGTTATGATCACTACTTTCGTTCTTGGTTCTGGAGCAAACGTTAATCTGTCAAATTATGTTTTACTTCCCAGATACTACTACCTTGACAGATTGACGTTTACTCTAAGGTCCCTATGTTAGCTTGAAAATTAAGGCCGCCACAGAATAATTCTAAAAATATTGTTCTGTCAAGGCAACTGGTAAAACAATCGGCTTCTCCTGTTGGGTCTCATTTGTGGCGGGCTGCCTCTCTCTTTACTTTTTCCTTTAGTCTGTGTAATAGGTATAATGTTTTATAATTGTCATATAACGCTTATAGGCATGGTTTTGCGCTTTCTGTCGACTTTACTCACAGCTTCCTTTATTACATTTTGTGAGCGAAGTTAATAGAAGGACATACCCTTCCTGTTAACAATTATGTATGATTATGGTATTAGTAGAAATATAATATCATTCATTCACTATCCTATTATAATATTATAAATGCGAAAGTTTGGATGGATGGATGTTTGTTACTCAATCATGCCGCAACGACTGAACCGATTTGGTTGAAATTTGGAATAACACATAGGCTACTTTTTATCCCCGAAAATAAAAGTTTCCGCGGGAAATAAACAAGCTTAATCCACGCGAACGAAGTCGCGGGTATCAACTAGTATTAAATAATTCACTCATATTTTTCTTACTAAAATATGACGACTTATGTCACCCGTTTTCACCCACCATAACCTTACGGACTACCTGAGCTAAGTTAGGTGAAGTGACGTTGATCCTTGACTGCGATTTCACCTGATGGTAAGTGACGATGCGATTGCTTTCTGTCAATTTCGTTTTCACGAAGCTTTGGGCACATCTAAAGGTGAAAATGACGTTGGATAGGGGATTGTATTTAGGGGCTACCTATGTAAGGAGACTCCTACTTAGAGGATGATGTATGTATGTTTGGTGAAAACTGGCATCATGTTGTCCTTTACCGTAAAAATTATTGTAAATGGAATGGTACTAATATTTATTTCGAAATTGGTAAAACTTTATTATCACGTAATAATATAACTACTTAAGAAATAAGGCTTAATTATATTAATTTGATAATTATAATTGAATATACCTTTAACAGTAGCAAAATATTAACTTTTTTGCCGATGCAAATAATACACTCAATTTTGAATACGTTAAAAAAACCCATAAATTAAATCCTAATAAAAATGAAATGTTTGACAAAAGTCCTGCTAAATGCTTTTACAATGTTGTTAATATATTCTAATAATATTACGTGCATTTCTTATTGTATTCAGCTCTTAAGTTTTTATTTAAGTTTAACAATTAATTAAGAATGTACTTACAGCAATAATTTTTTTATATTATTATAATGAAGTTATGTAAGAATAATAATTAGTCACAAAATTAGTTAGAAATTTAGTGCAATTTATATTGGTTTTTATGCGATAAAATTATTATTTTTTCTATTTAAAGTCTAGAATTAATGCTTGTTGTAAAACGCAGAACTCTTATTAACAAGTCGCTCATCCAATAGAACAAAGACTTAATTTCAAAAACTCGAAATTGACTTTTTGACGTTATAAGTATCAATAGGATGTTCTATCCAAAGAAAAAAAAAGCACAATTATAGGACTATTAGACCTACAATTGTACGTCTAACCTACAAAATAGTACTTTTATTTCCTTGGATAGAACATCCACTTTACCTTACCTACCTTTCTCATTCGTATTTGATGACAGATTTACGCTTAAAAAGTTACGCTAGACCCACAAACCTATTATGGTATTCATATATTTTCAATATATTATGCACTGAAAAATATATTTGATAGTTTCACTCGATGCGCCAATACATTCTTTTAAGCAAAAATCTGATGCCAATGTTATAATCAAAACTTAATCGGTCAAAAATTTAAATGCAAAAAGCAGTTATAGTAGATATCGTATTGTACTGTCGACGTAGCAAATCAAAATCAAGTAGGCGAAGCTGAATGAAGAGACGACGAAGTGAGTCTTCTGGCGTGGCTCATTTAAAAATATTAATGGCTTCTCGGATCTAATACTTGCGAATGCTCACAAAAAGTCTCAAGTTAAAAGTAGTTTAAAGATTTGGCCGCATATGTTTTGATACATACAAAATTTATGATACCGGATTGTGCACAATTCCCTAAACATTGTGCATACACTACTTACATTTGGACTTATAGATTATTCTAGTGTAGAGAAGTGTGTACAGTCAAATAGGCACAAGTAAAAACCGATTTAAAAAACAGCCTTGCTTTTTCCTATTCCTTGCATTCCAATATTACTAGGGCCGTTTTCGGCGGTCAATGATTTGGGATTTGCAAGTCATTTGCTTACAAATTCCACTGTTGAAATTTACCTTCAGAGGCTTGAATTTAGTTTGTCAATTTATTGAATGTATGCCGTACTTCAAATTTTTAAGAAAGCCATATTATATTTGTATAATGTATAAAATCCGTTTACTATGATGTAGTAATGCCCTAATATTGTATGTATTGTACGTATACTGCGACGGTTCATGTATGTGTTTGGTGCTCCATTGTATTGTAACATAGATGTACATTGGTATCCTATTTTCGAATAAATGAGCCTTAGAATAAAAAATGAGTTTCATTAATTACTTATTAATGTCTCATGAAGTGTTGGAGCGAGTTATATCCACGGCTTTTTTATCATTTATATGTATAATCATCAATTATATTATGTGTATTTAGATTCACTATGGTTAGTCATCAGAACTTTAACATCACTCCTACCTTGTCTGATGCTATAGAGTTAATAAAACACATTAATAATTAATATAACTGTATTTACATAATACAAATACATTACTAAACATATCAATTAGGGTCAGTTCACACCGAGACGCGAAGCGACGAGGCGCGTAATTTTTCGATAGCGATAACAATATAGAACTTGTTTACTACACAATAAGGAATAAAGGAGGTGGGTTGATAAGGCCCAAAATCCGCCCCTCATACACTCGAAAAAAAAAGTTCCAGATTCCGACAAATTGTAAATGTATTTATATACTTGAAGATATAAACTTTATTCTAATATAAAGTTTAGGTGATAAAAAAAATAGTAAGTCACAGAAAATATTACCCAAAAAGAGAGTGTTTCTTTTACTTTTCTTACATTTTCATACATTTTAGTCGTTTTTTAAGCTTTGATTTAATATTTTAGAATGAGGCGCTCCATGAACCAAAATAAATTAATACTCATATAAAAGCTTATAAAAAGGAGCATCATTATCAGTTACGTTTACCATGGTTCATGGAGCGCCTTATTCTAAAATATTAAATCAAAGCTTAAAAAACGACTAAAATGTATGAAAATGTAAGAAAAGTAAAAGAAACACTCTCTTTTTGGGTAATATTTTCTGTGACTTACTATTTTTTTTATCACCTAAACTTTATATTAGAATAAAGTTTATATCTTCAAGTATATAAATACATTTACAATTTGTCGAAATCTGGAACTTTTTTTTTCGAGTGTATGAGGGGCGGATTTTGTTGCCTTATCAACCCACCTCCTTTCAGTGAAAGCACTAAAGCGATCTAGATGCGTGTCGACGACGCCGCGCTACGCTGCATAGATATTTGAGAGAACACGCGATGCTTCAAGCTGCGTCGATAGGTCCTTCGCCGCAGCTTGTCTCCACCTTTCTAGTCCAGACGCAGTGCAGATTTGATGCGACGAGGCGCGCAGATGCTTGAAGATGCATAAGAGACCGTGTTGCGCCGCTAGGACTCACAAAAATACACCTCGCGTCGTGGCAATGCCCCTAGCGGCGCAGCACGGACTCACGTGCATCTTCAAGCATCTGCGCGCCTCGTTACGTCGCGTCGCGTCTCGGTGTGAACTGACCCTTATAGTAATAAGATAATTAATAATTATTATCCATAAAACATTAAATTACATACTGTATTAGACAACGTTATTAATATTATATAAAAAAAAAACATTTAATTCTTGATGAAATGCAAAATTTAGGACTAGTACACAATCGGTGGTAATATTTTCTTAGTCTATTGGCTTGGATTGGCTGATTAATAATAATTATGGTGTTCTTGCATCAATTACCAACGAGTACCAGTTAAATAAAGTAATGATGTTTGTGTGACCTTTTTGTATTACTAAGTTGTATTGATTCAATAAATTATTATAATTATTTTATCCCGAAAAATTAAAGAGATTCCCGCGGAGATTAAAAATCTTAATTTACACGGACGAAGTCGCAGGCATCGTCTAGTAGTTAATAATCCTGTCATTCTTCCATGATGTTGCCAAACACATTCCTAGGTAGCGGTATTTTGTTCATGATATCGGGATTCACCTGAAAACAAAGAAAGGCTTCTTAACGGTTGTATTATATATTGGATTGGATAGAATCAGGCGATACTTTACGGAAGATCATGATTAGCAAGAAAAGGTCAGAATTATTTTGCTATAATCCGCCAACAGAGAAAATCTGTATGGTCAAACGTGCAGTTACAAGCTAAACATCGCAGAAATGTTTAAGTGAGCATGACATACTTAGGCTACCCATGTTAAGGCATCGAATTAAATACAGTGCAACCTTAATATAACGTACCTCAATATAACGACTTCCTCGATTTAACAAATTTTTCGTAATCCCCTTGAATTGTCCATAAGAGTCAATATAAAATATACCTTTACATTGCGAACATTCTTTGCGTACAACCTCTTAATAACGAATTTTCAACTATCAAGAAAAAGTATTCATACCTCTAATTAACGAATTTTGCCAACCCAAAACCTTTATATAAAGTTTCCACCAATAATATAACTCTTAATCTTATAATGTGATTCATGTCTCGACATGTTTCGACACGCTTTTGTTTGTAAAATAATCATTGTTGTTCGTTAATCAGAAGTTGTTCGCTATAACAAGATAAGTACATACGTAATATTGAGGTGAATAAATTTTACCTCTTTATAACGAATTTTAGACCAATCTAACCTCAACATAACAAACCTCAGTTCAACGAATTACTTGATATTACGAATATTTTCTTGTTCCCCTCCGATTTGTTATATCGAGGTTGCACTGTACTAATATTAAGATACTCATTTTAAGACATAACTGAGATATTTTTTAATAAAAAAAATTCCACACTGCACTTACCCTGATCCGGATCTCCCTGGGCATGAACTCGTGGAAGAAGCGGTAGAACTCGTGGTGCGTGGCGACGACGCCGAGGCGCGCCATCTCCAGCTTGAGCTCGCTGACGGCGTCGGGCGGCGCGGCGCGCGCGCACTTGCGCACGTCCTTCGCGAACACATACAGCTTCTCCACGAGCTTCTCCGCGCGGACCCGAGCGTGGTAGTCGTACCTTGTGAACGACCAAGTGAAAAGTTTTTTTTTTTAATTCGATGACAAGATAGCCCTTGACTGCGATCTCACCTGATGGTAAGTGACGATGCAGTCTAAGATGGTAGCGAGCTAACTTGGAAGGGGTATAGCAGTGTAAATTCAACCCATACCCCTAATCGGTTTCTACACGCCATACTCATATTCACGTGCCGGAACGCTAAATCGCTTGGCGGCACGTCTCCGACGGCAGGGTGGTAACCAGCTACGGCCAAAGCCTCCCACCAGAACAGACCATAGGCAATTTAGAAATTATAAATTCCTAAATTGCCACCGCCGGGAATCGAACCCGAGACCTCCCAGTTATAAGACCACAGCGCTCACCACTGCGCCAGGGAGGTCGTAAAAACAACTGGCCAGGTGAGAGTTCTTCGAGCAAAAAACATTGAAAAAGGCACGTTGCTTGTATGGGGACCCCTTTGTTGTTATAGCGACAATAGCTGTGCGTCCTTAGCGAACAGATATAACTTCTCCACGAGTTTCTCCGCGCGGACCCGGACGTGATAGTCGTACCTTGTAAACGAACACGTGACAAAAACAAAGCTGCTCATTCTCGTCCAACAGAGCAAGGCAAATAATAATAATAATAAAAAAAAGCAAGCCATGTCAGCTATAAAAGGTCTCCGATCATCATGTCGGAGGACGAATAGAGGACACACATTTAAAAAAAAAAAACGAACACGTGAAAAGTGTAAAAAAAATCGCCCAAGATAGAGTTCTTCGAGCAAAAAGCGTTGAAAAAGGCACGTTGTTTATATGGGGACCCCCTTTTATTTTATTATTTTGTTGTTATAACGACAATAGATATACATATTCTGTGAGAGTTCTCCTTGTTCTCAAAGGTGTAAAGTCTGCAATCAGCACTCAACCACTTGAACTGGATGTTATTCCAATATAGCCAAACCAAGTTATAGCCAAGTGAATTTTTTACCAGTAAACTTTCTCTACTTTCAGTCAACGTTTCCAAATACTTACAAAAAGAAAAGATGTTTTACTTTTTTACTCGATAATAGTCCTTGACTGCTATTTCACCTAATGGTAAGTGACGATGCAGTTTAATATGGTAACGGGCTAACTTGAAAGGGTTATGGCAGTGTAGATTCAACCCATACCCCTAATCGCTTTCTACACGCCACCGTGCCGGAACGTTAAATCGTTTGGCGGCGCGTCTTTGACGGTAGGGTGGTAACTAGCCACGGCCAAAGCCTCCCACCAGACTAGACCAGAAACAATTCAGAAATTATAAATTCCCAAATTGCCTCCGCCGGGAATCGAAGCCGAGACCTCCCAGTTATAAGACCACAGCGCGCACCACTGCGCCAGGGAGGTCGTCAAAATGGACTATGGCCTAAGTCTTTCTCACTCTAGAGACCTGTACCCAGTATTGGACCAGCGACTGTTGATGATAACTGGACATACGCAATAATGTGTCAACCCACACAACTTATGGATTGAAAAGTGAACTTTATTCTTTTACGTTAAGTATGTATTTAATTTGACAAAGGTTTGTGGGTTGAATCGTTATTGTGTACTAGCTTTAACCCGCGGCTTCGCTCACGTTAGGTTCGATTTTTTAACCCCCTATTTAACCCTCTTGGGGTTGAAATTTTCCAAAATCCTTTCTTAGCGGATGTCTACGTCCTAACAGCTACCTGTATACCAAATTTCAGCTCGATCGGTCCAGTGGTTAGAGCTGTGCGTTGATAGATCAGTCAGTCAGTCAGTCAGTCACCTTTGCCTTTTATATATTTAGATGACGCGTCCAACTGTACTTACTTTAGTTGCAATTTATCTTCCAAAAACTTGTACAATCTCTTGGTGATCCACGGCGCGTTCCTGCCTTGGAACCGCTTCGGTGGCTTATACTTCAAGTCCTCAAACAGCTCAGCGGGTAAATGATCTAGGTTTGTGAATATCGTGGTCTTCAGTTTAGGCTTGGACGCTTTCTTGGTGACCTTTTTTGCACGCTGTTGTTTCGGAATTTCGGGTACTTTGAATATGCTGAAGGGTTTTGGTTGCTCTTTGAGAGAGTTGAGTAGCTTTTCCTGCTGTAAAATGAGTTATAACTTAATTTTAAGTCGATATGAAATGAGTTTATTTTGCCAAATGTGAGTAAAAATAGTAGACAATGGTAGATAGTAATTCTTTCATTTCACGAGGGCTCGTGGCTCATGACTGTGTGTCGTATCTGTATGTGTCGCGCCTGACCGCTTCCACCTAGGCTCCTGACAGGCACGCACACTTACGCAATGTGCATGTACACAACGTAACCACAAGTAAAGCGCCCGTAACTTCGTGAGATAAACTTACCACATACATAACATACTCGAATAATATTTAAGTAAAATCCGTACTAATAGATTTATTCCTTTAAGTGTAGGTTTTATTGAAGTGTTACTTCAATAAAAAATTTAAAATCCGTACTAATATTATAAATGCGAAAGTCTGTCTCTCATGGCTGTTTAGCCGTGTTTGTTCAGCTGTTTAGCTGAACCGATTTTGATAGACATTTTGCAGGAGAAGATTATACAAGGAGACATTTACTGTGGGATATGCCGCATGTCGAAACGTTTGCCCTATGATAGATAGGTTAGGTGCAATGCTGCTTATTATTTGAAATTTTCTTACCACTTTACGTCGCAACTCAGCTTTTTCTTCTCTCACTTTCTGCAAGTACTTTTCTAGATTTTCTCGCCTCAAATGCTTTGCCGATTCGTGATCCGCTTCCTCTATCGTTTTCTCTACTTCCAACGGCTCTGGTTCTCTAAATGATTCAAATTCCTCATTTTGTTCTTGTTCATTAGAAGATTCTGATTCCTCATCTTCATTTTGTACAGATTCTGCTTCTTCAATTTCTTGGATATCTTTCTCTGATTCAGATTTGTCATTTAGTGGGACATCTTCAAAAGATTCGAATTCTCCATTTTGTTCGACATCTTCATCTGATTCAGATTCAACTTCTTCGATATCTTTCTGTGATTCAGATTTGTCATTTAGTGGAGCATCTTCATCAGATTCGAATTCTCTATTTTGTTCGACATCTTCATCTGATTCAGATTCAACTTCTTCAATATCTTTCTGTGATTCAGATTTGTCATTTAGTTGGACATCTTCATCAGATTTGAATTCTCTATTTTGTTCGACATCTTCGTCTAATTCAGATTCAACTTCTTCATTTTGTTCTAATTCAGATTCTTCATTTTGTTCTTGTTCATTATAAGATTTAGATTCTTCATCAGAGTCAGTTTCTTCGTTTTGTGCGATATCTTTCTCTGATTCAGATTTATCATATAGTTCGATATTTTCATCGGATTCGGGTTCTTCATTATGTTCAGATTCTTTATCAGATTCAACAGCTTGATTTTGCAGCGATTTAAAATCTTTAATTTGTGGAATATCTGCATGCGTTACAGATTCTTCCTTTTTTTCAGAGATTTCAATTTGTTGAAAATCTTTATCTGATTCAGATTTATTATTTTGCTCTTCATCTTTATCTAATTCAGATATTTTATATTGTGGAATATCTTTATCAAATTCAAATTCTTTATTTTGTTGGACATCTTTATCTATCTCAGATTCTTCAATTTGTTGGAGATCTTTAACTGATACAGATTCTATATTGTCTTCTATTTCATTTTGTTTCGATTCCCTTGATCTTGTGACGTGAGTGAGTTGATCAGACGGAATGGGATTGTCAAAGTCGGTTTGTTGTTTAGCCTGATTTGCATTTTTATTATAACTAGATTCATGTTTAGATTGGTCGACATCTGCATGAAAACCAAGTTTGTTGGCAACTTGATCGTTTAAATTTTTTTCATTAGCTTGTCGTTTAGCTGATCTTTCCATAACTAAAGTGCGTAAAGATTTCCTAGGAGTGAAATCTTTTCCGAAAGTCTGTCTTAATGTTTGTCGCGTAGTTTTATGAGAATCCCAAACGGAGTCTTCAGCGCTTGAACCGATAGTTCTATCTGTGAAGCCTGAGCTTTCTCTCGTAGGGGCTAAACTTGGTCGTATATTTAGATCATTGGGTATAGTTTTAGATTTACCAATACTTGTATTACGGCCATGCGTACTGTAAGATTCTTCTCCATTCGATTTTTCATGAAGGACTGCTTCTGGAGATTTCAATAAGTCTTTTTTTCTTGATATTTCATCTGTTTTATTAAGTTCGCTATCCTTTTGATTAGAATATATTTCTACATTCGCGCTCTCGATAATTTCTGAAGCTATATTATGTGGATCATTGGATTCTTGAGAATGCATATTATCTGCTTCATTCAGATCCTCATTATGTTTTATTGCTTTATAGGAAATGTTCTGGTTTGCTTCAAATTTTTTCACATTTATATCAAAAATTTGTTCATCATCATTTTCAAATTCCAAAGTGAAATTTTCATCATCAACTTGATGATGTTGATTTTGCTCTGTGAGTGTTTTCTCATGTTCTGCATTGATCGATTCTACTTGCATATCTTCTTCAGTCAATATTTCATCCACTGAAACCTTGTGTGTAAGCTTAGAACTGTTTTTCTGTGAAGTTTCTCTTACAGAAGTAGATTTATTAGTTATAACATGACTATTGATTGATTTTGGTTCTACTTGACTGTTGTCTTTGGATTTATTGAAACTTTGAGAGCGAGTGTTAATTATATTAATTTCTTCAACTTCTGGGTGTACTTTTGAATTAGACTTGTCAGACCTTCTAGATGTGTTCAAGCTGTTGTTTTTATTCAAAGCATCTTCCGATTTTTTAGATTTGGATAAACGGCTCAACCTTATTCTTTTAATTGGTGTAGTTCCACCAGCCTCTTCAAGCTGATGGTCTAACATTGTTGATGATGGAAGATGATTCCATTCTCCCATTTCTACATCGGTAATATTTGAGGCGGATGAATATACTGAAGTTGGAGAAGACAATCTCCTCTGTTTTGATGTTTGCTGATGGTCATTTTTTCTTTGGAATCCAAATATCCTGGGTTGTATTTCTGAAAATTCATCATTGCTATCACTTAAAACAAATTCTGCATAAATGTTCTTTCTTTTTAGGCCAGGTCTGTATCCAAACATATTACGAACTGGTTGTTGTACTTCTTGTGCTGGTTTTTCTACACTGTTATTAACATTAACAGATTTATTTGGTGAAGCATTAAAGAGTGCAGCATTGAAGACAGATTTTGTTTTAGGTTTTGGCACCCGATTGAATAATTTTTTTGGCATTACATTAATATCTTTGTCTATGTTTGTCTGATCAAAGAAACTTTGCATCTTTCCTAAACTTTCTTTTCTATGAATAATTTGTTTTAATTTCTTCTGAGGACGATTGTCTCGATTTTTAAATAATTCTCGCTGTGGAAGAACTATGCTGTGAATAGATTCCCCATCACTGCTCTCTGGCAAATTTAAACTCATATTTTCCTTTTCTTGGCTGGAAAAAAATAACAAATATTCTTAACTAAAGATGAAAAGCTGAAAGAAATTAGAAATTGTTGTGGATAATTAATAGTTTGCATGCAAGTTTTTATATTCTTGTGTTTGTAAGGATACAGACAGACTGCATTTTGACAGCTTTTTTGTTAAACTTTTGTGAGATTTTCCTGTTAATCAACCAAAAGAAGCTTTTCTTTATTTTTGGCATAATATGTGAATTAATGATCCATTTTTTTTAACTAGCTTTAACCCGCGGCTTCGCTCACGTTAGGTTACATTTTTTAAACTCCTATTTTAACTTGAAAAATGACGGACTTTCATACAAACTTTAACCCCCTATTTAACCCTCTTGGGGTTGAAATTTTCCAAAATCCTTTCTTAGCGGATGCCTACGTCTTAACAGCTACCTGTATGCCAAATTTCAGCTCGATCGGTCCAGTGGTTAGAGCTGTGCGTTGATAGATCAGACAGTCAGTCAGTCAGTCAGTCACCTTTGCCTTTTATATATTTAGATTTGATGACACAATAGCCCTTGACTACTATGTCACCAGATGGTAAGTGATGATGCAGTCCAAGATGGTAGTGGGTTAACTTGGAAGGTAACTTGGTATGGCAGTGTACACTCAACCCACACCTCTGATCGGTTTCTATACGCCATCATGCAGGAACACTAAATCGCTTGGCGGCATATTTTTGACAGTGGGGTGGTAACTAACCTTGGCTAAAGCCTCCCACCAGACGAGGTACGATACGACGATAGCCCTTGACTACAATGTCACCAGATGGTAAGTGACGATGCAGTCCAAGATGGTAGTGGGCTAACTTGGAAGAACAAATACCCCTAATCGGTTTCTACATGTCATTATGCCGGAATGCTTAATAGCTTGGCGGCACGTCTTTGACATTGCTTTATTTCATTTAGTTTTTAGTGCTTTATATAATGTTAAAGCTGTTTGTAAACCAAATATAATAAAAAAAATCTTACCTCAAAATTTCAACATCCAATTCCTCTGCTGCTTTAGCTTCATTTTCTCTTTCCTCCATCACATCAGTGACAGCTCTGGAATTATCTGTTAGTCTCTTCCACCAATTTGGGCCTTTGAAAAAAATTACAAAAATATGCATTTAAATAAAAATAGTTTGATTCACATTGGCCATGCTTCACTGAGGGCCAGTTGTACAATGGAAAAAATTAAACCAACTCCAATACACTGAAATAAAGAATAACTGCAAAGGGAAAAGTGCCCATATCTTGAAAACTACTGAACCGAGTTTGACGAAATCTCCACTGTTCACTAAAATGAATACAATTTTTCTTACAAAAGCTTCTGGATACCTAACAGTCTGAATTGAGAGTAAATCATTAATCTTTAAATAAAAACTTACGACCAGGAATTTGAATGTCTGTATCATCATTTAAGACAGACCATCTGGTGGGCAGAGGTGACATCGGGAATGAATCTGGTATGACAGCAGTCAGGCGCAGAGATACATTGGACGTCCCTGAGCTGACACTTCTAGTACGTCGAGTTCTACGCCATTTTGGTGGTGTAGCCTTAACATTAGCACCTTGAGAGTGAGAGGGTGATGGCACTTGTGAGCTTGACATGTTTTATCTGTAACACAATGATAATTTATATTTACAGATGAGCTGAACGCTCAACATACAATTCAAATTTCCAAATAATGACGCTCAGACAGAAATTCTACTGCACAGCACAGTCTAGGGCAGAATTCCTTGTTACTTAAGTGTAATACATTGCACAAAGCCCTAAATCTACTCATTCTGAGAGAAGCCTGTGCTCGCTAGTGGTTGAATGATTGCGCATGGGGACATAGGACCACATAAGTATAACATGGTGTACAAAATTCGTCCTTGATCCGGGATGCATGTGTAATTATTAACTGTGTAATGTTCACTTTTTACTATTATTCAAGTATAAAAGAACGCTCTGAACTGTGCCAGCTTGTGCCAGTTCGTAATACTGCTGTATTATTATCAGCGTGTACTTACTGTTTTGATTCACTGCAGATTAGTTAGTTTAATTGTTAATGCTTTTATAAACAAAACAAATTACGAAGTTAGAATTCATTCATGGTTATTAGAAACTTTACAAACAAAAGTCAAAACGGTTAAAAATTTGAATTCGCTATGGAATTGTCATCTGACGTCTTGCTGACGTCTGTCAAATAAACGATAAACGTCATATTGTTTTTTTTTTTAGTCAGTCGTCTTTTGTGGCTGGTCGATCGCGTAAGAGATTTATTAGTCATTGATACAGTCTTAATAATTGTTTGGCTATATTAAAGGAATAAAGGATATTAGGGTGGCAGACCCAATTATGGGCACTTTAAGAGTTTATCTTATTTCAAATATGTTTTTTAAGTATAAATTTAACCAAATTATATAAATCACTGTGTTCATAAGGTTACTTGTTTAATAAAATATATAATTAAAGAAGATATTGAAATTTTTTTGTTTAAATCAACTAGAATTTTAAATAAGATTGAAAAATGACCCAGTCCCCAATTATTCGCACATTTGTTACCAGTTATGGGCACAAAATCATCCAATTATCAACACTCAGATTTTAATAGAGTTTAAGGGAAATATAACGCTAGGCTACCTACGGAAGTCTTTTAGAATATAGATTTTATTACGAAATAATATACGGAAATTCTTATAGTAACCTGTAGGTGACTTAATTTTTTTATATTTATTATATTTAAAACAAACACCCTTACATATTTAATAAGAAAACGTAAACATAGTCTTTATCAAACGACAGACGTCCACAGCTGGACAAAGGTCTCTTATATGGACTTCCACAGGCCTCGGTCTTACGCTACCTGAATTCAGCGGCTCTCTGCGACTCGTTTGATGTCGTCGGTCCACCTAGCTTCCCGGTACGGGATCGCTACTCCAACACCATGGGATCCCATCGACCATCAGCTCTTCGAACTATATGCCCGCCCATTTCCACTTCAGTTTCGCTTAGCTAGGTCCGTGACTTTGATTCTCTTACAGATATCCTCATTTCTGATATGATCTCGCAGGGACACTCCAAGCATAGCTCTCTCCATCGTCCGCTGAATGATTTTTGTTTCGTGATAAATAACTGCCCATAGAACTTCTCAACCTCTCTCCATATCTCCGGTGGAGAAGAAACGTGACAGCCTTCGTCAGTTTTTAGCCGCGTCAGCTGGTTCTGTCCGATAGATAGATCTCTCACGGACACTTTGGAATGGAACTTCTGTTCCACTAGATGGTATCTTTAATACACTTGGTATTCAAGGCCCGCAGGTCGCGAGTTCTTTTCTTAGAGATCTGCCTATTAACGTACCAGTAGGCATCCGTGTCTGCTGACGACTGAAGTCTCATTTCTTGTCTGTCTTCCATCAGTTTGAGAGTAAGGTCAGAGAACTTGGTCCTTTTCATGTGATGGGTCTTAAAGAATTTAGACTCCAGAGTATGGACAGTTTACACACACTTGTTACGATCGTCTACAGACTCCCAGTCTGCTAGGGAATCGAATCGCTTCGGAGTGTTAATAAACAGGAACATCTCCAAATTTTGTAACCAAATACTGACACCCCTTGTTTTGCAATGAAATAACGGGAAAGTTTCATTTACTTTTTGAATTAGTAACTAATAATACTTAGAAAAGCAATTGAAAACAATTATATTATTAAAACTCAAATAAAACCACAGTTAAATCATTATTAAGTAAGTACTGACCCTTAACGTCGATGAGTCAAAATGGCCGAAAAACTTCGGGAACTCCAGAACGATATCTTTCAACTACGATACTGACGTCATTTTAAAACTTTCCAGATTAGAAAGGTTTCGATTGTGAAAAATATGAATTCCCCTAAATATTTTCTAATCTAAAAATTTAAAAACCACAATCAGAAACTTATATTTTAACCTTTTTTGCCAAAGTGCGAATAAACTGGTGCAGTGCTAGCTATTGGGTTGGTCACCCTAGGTACATTCTTGTATGCGTGGCTGTGTGTGGACTGTGGTGTAAAGGGCCTGTGGCTTTAAAACACTTTATTTTCTACCAACTAACCCACAGAGCACGCAGAGTACTGACCTGTGTCTTTAACTACCTACCTATATACAGCGCCTACCTATAATATTTTACTATAACGAGACTCAACTGCTTATCATAATTAATTATTTATTATTAGTCACATTTCACGACATTTTTTTTATAAAGAAAGAATATTAGCCAAGTTGTTGAACTTGACTTATATTCTCTTCTCTCCTCCCCTCCAAATAAGTCGAAAGCTTGTATTAAGAGTGTGTATGACAATTACATTGGTCCTAATAGTCCTACGCACGTTGCGACCCTTTTTGATAATTTAGTTATAATTCGCATAATTTGTATTGGTAGGAGACACCGACCTCAATAAAAGTTTTTGACGATCTCTACCATGCGCAGTGGTGAAGGTTTCATTCTTACAAGAGGAAGGTCTTTTTGGAATTGGAAATTTTATGATTTCCATTTGCCGAGAGAACGAATTTCCTCGCCATTACTCAACGCCAGGAACAGCAGCACTTTCTTGACTGGGATGAGTCTGGCCTCCTCAAGGTGTACGATAATCATCTGCGCAGATTGCTAGAAAGTGATGCTAGCATATTGCGCGGAATAGGAATGTAATAAGTGCCAAATACATCATTTATTCTAATAACTCGTAAGATATTCATTTTGTTTTAAATGGCTGTATCATCATATAGTAACATGTTTAAGAATTTTATATAAAAATTTTGGATTTGTAATATGCAACACCTTCGATCATAGAAAAATTCGAAGTGTAACACATTGAAAATAAATGCAAATTGGTTATGAATTAAATCTAACTTCACGATTTTTTTTGTCGAACAAACATTATTTTTACAACATTATTTTTATTATTACATACACTTCTTCTTCTTCTTCTTCAACTAATGGCCGTCCACTGCTGGACATAAGTCTCCTGCATGGACCTCCACAAGCCTCGGTCTTGCGCCGCCCGAATCCAGCGGCTCCCTGCGACTCACTTGATGTCACACACACATTATTATATAAACATTATTTTTTTATTATTTTGCTTCTACTCAGTATCGTCCCTTGGAGATATGATGTACCTACCTAATTTTTATCTGTTTTTTTCGGATGCTTAAAACTTAAGATCGCAATTACTGAAGATTTACTATTACACGCGCTCTTGAAGTGGGACAGTAGCAGATAATTTGCAACGGTTTTTCCATCGAATCCTGGCAAAACTTGCATTTATCTGAGCCCTGGAGCTTGAGATTATACATGTGTCTGTTCAGTCTACCATTAGGTCTTCTGTGGTTCAGTCCACAATGGCCCGTCAAAGCTCGTACTATGTAGAGCGCTAGCTAGCGCTCTACCGTTAGAATTACATCAAAAAAATTTTCGATTTTCACATAGAAAGTCGGTAGTAGCACTTGTATCAAAACTATTGTTTAATTGCCACATCAGCCATTTATTTGCACAAAATATTTAAGACTGTGCTAACAATAAATAAATGTAGGTAGTACTTACTGATAAGATGTTTGCAAAAGTCTATAAGTAGCTAATATTCGTCCACGTTTTGCAGAGGTGAATCTCTACACCCTTTTAAAATTTTATAATGAACTTGAGGCAATTGTACGATAACTTAGTTATATTTGCCTGGAATTTCAAACAAGCAAATTAATTAATTATTAAGTATATGACGACGTCCCTGGCGCAGTGGTGAGCGCTGTGGTGTTATAACTAAGAGGTCTCGCGTTTGATTCCCGGCGGGGGCAATTTAGGAATTTATAATTTCTAAATTGTCTCTGGTCTGGTTTGGTGGGAGGCTTTGGCCGTGGCTAGTTACCACCCTACCGTCAAAGACGTGCCGCCAAGCGATTTAGCGTTCCGGCACGATGGCGTGTAGAAACCGATTACGGGTATGGGTTGAATTTACACTGCTATACCACTTCCAAGTTAGCCCGCTACCATCTTAGACTGCATCGTCGCTTACCATTAGATGAGATCGCAGTCAAGGGCTATCTTGTCATCGAATAAAAAAAAAGTAATCAGTTCTTATAACCAGTTAATTATTGTGAACCAAATAAATTAATAAAATTATTATTTAATTGTTTTTACGCGCGGCTTCGTTGTCGCTATTTATAAAAGAAATCGGAAACAAAAAAAAATATTCACATTGTTTTTGAGCTTTAGCCACACTAACGAATAGTAATTGTTTTAATTAAAACATATTTGGTTTATTATTTAATTATTATTAATTTATTTTGCTCATTTGCACAGGCGATAATTAGCAAAAAAAAAATATTTTTCGAATTCACTTAATTTTTTTTTGTAATGGATAATTGCGGTTGAATTCTCAAAGCTACTATGTATTATCGCGATCGTTACCGTCAATCAATTGATTGAAGGAACCAATAGATTGATAGATTTCTTATATTAGAGACTTCTACACACCGAGGTTTTGCGACGTTTGTATCATTTCCTTGTATATTTTTCTGTGATTCTGTCTTTGGATTTGCTTCTATATTGGAATGGGTTAGGTATACGATGTGCAAAGCGTGCACAAATACGCGCGCGTTCCTTGTGTCGTTTCGACGTGCAATTGCTAACGCTTCCGTCGCGCGTTTTGTGTGTCCAAGATTTCGTCTGCACGCATGAAAAAAGGAATAACATAGTGTAAATAAAATAGTATCTATTATCGTAGCGTCGTGTTATTTGATCAGTGAGAGATATTAAAGTTATAAATAAGCATTAGGTGTGTATAGTTCGTTATTTGTTACACATTTATTTAGCGGTTCATTAGAGCCGCTTAGTGGTACCATAATTAGGTACCGTTATGGTAGTGCCTCGAGAAGTAACCAACGACAAACATGGGGACATCGAAACGAAGGCAACGGTTGGTACCCATAGTTTACATAGGTACTTACCTATTTGTTTCAAAAGTTGAAAAATGTTTCAGCTCAAAAAAATGTTTCAACTCAAAATCTCACTTGTTCTCACTTCTGTAAAATAAGCGAAAAAAAAAACAAAGACATTAAAGGGGTTTGTTTCTTTCGCGCCTTTTTTAAACTAACTTTAGAATATTATTGATGTTGTTTTAGTTAATTGAAATATATGTAAAAAAGTCCTAAAACACAAATTAATTACAAAATAATAGTTAATTTTTAATAATATTACAATAATAGATATATATATGTAATTGCTTAAGAAGGATATTTTAATAGGAACACGAAGTTTCTGAACGTTTCGTCGACTAATAAAATTAGATTTTTTTTTTCCTGTTTCTCTTTTGCAGGCGAGAGAGCGGTTCCCTAGGATTGTCGTAATTATTATCCTCGCTGAGTTTTGCGAGAGATTTTCCTATTCAGGCATGAGAGGTAGGTAATTAAAATCATCCATTCTGTAGCCAACGCTCTAAACTGCTGCGTTATTAAATTTTTATTCACGACAAGATTGCTCTTAACTGCAATGTAAGTGACGATGCAGTCTTAGCACTGACCTCTATATTTAATCTATGATTAGCACTGGACTTGCTGCTGTGATTTTTTTTGGATCTACTTGATTGACGTCATTTTAGGTTTGATTGACTCCATTTTGGCGCTGTAAGCACTGAGCAGCGATACGAGTGTCCCTGGAACTAATAGGTGATATTGCAAATGGCGCACCAACCTCTATTATTATTAATCTATGATTTATTTGTTGTACCTAGTTGTATGATTTTACAGATTAAATTATTGTAAAAGTCGGTGCGCCATTTGCAGTATTATTAGTTTCAGAGACTATCGTATGTCAAAAGTGGCGCTCCAAATTTAGGCTGTCATTTGTGTCATGTGTGACAGCAAGTCCAGTGTTGATCATAGATTAAAAATAGAAGTCAGTGCGTCTAAGATTCAAGAGCAAGCTGGGTAACTTGAAAGAGGGTAAGGGGGTATTGTAGTTTTAATTATATCAATACGTCGAATCGGTTTTTATATGCTTACTGGAACGCTATATCACGTCTTTGACGGCAGGGAATTGAAAATAATTAATTGCTTAGATTACAGTGAAAGCATAATGCAGACCAATAACTCAGGACCATAGGAGTCATAAAAGGTTCCTACCATTATGACCACTTTTCAGCGTTCTCTTTGTTTTGGCCTTCATTAATTTAATTTAATCCCCGAAGCCAAGAGAGAGGGGTCAATTATACTTACATAATTA
Organism: Hipparchia semele; assembly: GCA_933228805.2. Classification (NCBI taxonomy): domain Eukaryota; kingdom Metazoa; phylum Arthropoda; class Insecta; order Lepidoptera; family Nymphalidae; genus Hipparchia; species Hipparchia semele. Next base: position 2,607,950 of record OW121722.1, read on the forward strand.
TGTTTGCCGCCTTTTCTGTGTGTGTAGTATCATATTAATGATTTTTTTTTATTAAAAGCAGCTTTAATTGGGATGGTTTCTAGCTATCTTTGAAGAAAATGTGTTCAGCATTAATATACTATTAATATACTAATTGATGTTTATATGATTTAGCCTTTTCCGTCATAAACTGGTCGTTCGAATCGTTATTAATTTGTCTTTAAGAGTAGCTATTGCCCGTGACTTCGTCCGCGTGGATTTTGTTTTAAAATCCCGCGGGAACTCTTTGTTTTTCCGGGTTAAAAAGTAGCCTATGTCACGCTCTGTTGCAGCGTGATTGTAGGACAAACCAACAAAAACACTTTCGCATTTATAATACTAGTCAGATTTATTCAGAAGAATGTTTTCCTTCAAGTATGGGTTTAACTTTTTTTTAATTGGAAGACAAGATAGTCCTCGACTGCGATCTCAACTGATGGTAAGTGACGATGCAGTCTAAGATGGTAGCGGGCTAACTTGGAAGAGGCATGGCAGTGTATATTCAACCCATTCAACCCATATCCCTAATCGATTTCTATACACGCCTTCGTGCCGGAATGCTAAATCGCTTGGGGGCACGTCTTTAACGATCGGGTGGTGACTATACACGGCCAAAGCCTCCCACCAGATAACTTAAAAATATAATGTATTTTCAGCTTTTCTAACACTGTATCTACGCAGTAAATTGGGTTACTCGGACGAGGGAGCGACGGAGATCTACCACGTGTTCAGTACTTTTGTGTATTTCTTCCCTATTCTGGGTGGAATCCTGGCCGACAACTACCTCGGGAAGTTTAGGTATTAACAACTTATATTGTTTCAAAACTGAGGCGGCAAGAGGGTTTACCCTCAGGGATGTAGGTATGAGGATGAGTAGTCAGAGATATGTGGATGTGGTCCAATAAGAAGATGAAAAGATTTTAAACATAGCAAAAAACGTAACAATAATCAAACTTTGAAGAGAGGTAGTGACCATTGCGAGCGGTATGTTGCGAGCGGTATGTTTTAAGGCGTTAAGAAGCGTGAATGAGTTAACGGCTTTACAGGGCGACGGAGCAGGCACGCTCGCGCGGAATAAAAATAAGACTCAAGTAAAAATATTACTATTTTCAAGACCTTTTTTTGTGTGCAAGAATTAATTAGAAAGCTTGTGTCATTGAACCTTTATCTTTAATTTTGTATTTTTTCTGTACGGCTCAAATCAAGCATTCTGTTCCCAATTTGATTTAAATATCCATGAATTTAGGCATTTCACACCTCTTAGCGCCTTAAGCGGGTCTGACTTGAGGTGCGGTGCGGGGAAACGCGAGGCGAGGTAGCGGACTACTTGAAATGGAAGGGTAATACTTATTTTCTATTTTCAGGACCATTTTGTACCTGATGTTTGTCTATGCGGCTGGAAATATTCTTGTTGCAGTGACCGCGATACCTCAGCTTGAAGTCCCAAAAAGGTACTAAAATCCAAAACGACCATCTCTCATCCTCCATATATAAATCGTAAACTTAGCTGTATTACATGTTATAAATCATAAACATACATCAATCAAATCATTATTTACGTATGTAAATGTATTTTAGGGATTTGACCACTATTCGCTAGAGTTAAGCGATTTACGAGTATGCTGTTCTCAGCATACTCGTAAATCTCTCCATACTCGTATGAAGTGATCACATTATATTTTATTAGGTTTCATACATATTTTTCGCGACAAATCCTTGAATAGGTTGAATTCTCGATGAAAAAAACAGCATAATAGAGAAAATACAATTGCAAATTGTTCAATCTAGCTCACCATTAATAGGAAATCTTTAATTAATCTGATAGGCTTTAATCTTTAATTAGTCTAATAGGCAGAACTTAACCAAAAGCTGTTATCATTTTTGTATTTACTTTGACGCAATCTCAAATAATTTAGTTATCTTTTTTCTTATATGAATTATTCTTGGCTTGGTACTATAAGATGAGATCGCAGTCAAAGTCTATCTTGTCATTGAATAAAAATAATAATTTCAGGTTGTGCACAATCATTGGCCTCCTAATGATAACAATTGGTACAGGAGGTATCAAACCATGCGTGACCGCGTTCGGAGGAGATCAATTCATTCTTCCCCAGCAAGAGAAACAGCTAGCCCTGTACTTCAGTATACTTTACTTCATCATCTGTATTGGCAGTTTGAGCGCGAAGACCTTATCTCCCATATTGAGATCTGAAGTCCATTGCTTTGGGGATAAGGACTGTTATTCCTTGGCTTTTGGTGCTCCTGGATTTGTTGTGCTGTTGGCTATAGGTCAGTTTGTTTCTTTTATTTCATTAACAAATAGGTCTTTTGGGATCATTTTTACTAATCCTTACTTACTGACTACTATACAACGTGTAATGAAACTCCGAAATAATACTGAAGGAGGTGAATGTGCTCATTAAACTGAACAACTTTCCCCAAGGTACATAGGTCGAAATATGAAAAAAAAAAATTTTACCTCCCATAGTAAATCAATCAGCTGATCGTCAATTTTGTACGGGAGGCCCACATTTTTTTTTACTTTTCAGATTTCACACACATCTCTCAGTCACGTCAGTGTGTTAGAACATACTTTAAATTAATCTTAAGTTATTATTGCCATATGTGATGCGAATCCGGGCCGATACAACTAGTCCAATATAAATACAACAACAAGACCTCCACGCACAACAATTCGCCACCCCAACCGAATAAAGGCGTAATCGAAAAAAGTCAATTTTACAGGAGAGCCAAAAAACCGTAGAAATGATCTACCTTCTTTGCTATTTACACCTGATTAAAGTTATATATATAGAAAGGCGAGTAAAAAAATAACGCTTCTTTTACTCTATTTGCTAAATTTTTAGCCTTATTTGCAAAAGAGATATTCAAGAAAAATCATCTTAAATTTTTATTCGTCTATGATCTTCGGCATTTATTTTTTGTAAAAAACAGTACGCCTTTATTCGCCTACAAATGCTCTAGTGAGCGAAACGCATCATTTTTGTGCATAACTTATTGAGTCAAATTTTGTATCGTAATCTGGCGCGCAATTATTTGTAACGCCGTTATTCTTGTACTTTTTGAATGATGCTCGAATCGTATTATAGATTCACTTCTATATTCGTTAGTCAATGCGAAAAATATAGATTCGTAATAAATGTTAACACTAAACATGAAAAATAATTTTTAATTAAAAAAAAGTCGTTAAAAATAACAAAAACTTTAATATTTTTTTAAATTAACAAGGAAATAATACAAAAAAATTATGTAAAACTTCGTTAGTCCTTAATTAATATGGCAGTCTCAAAATGGTAAGTACATTCTTACCACCATCGATATTATTCACAAATAATTGAGCCAATTACTTAGAATTTCTTTGGAGATCAAAAATCGGAAATATAATCATTTATATCTTAATTAAAACAAATATGACTGATTTATGATAATTCTTAATGACAAAGCTGAATAGAAAATGCCACTATACCGGTTCTTTTTAGTTAATTTAATTATGAAATCTATCTTATACTTTGCGCTTAAAACCAAACATACGCGTTTGATGATGTTGGTATTTTATTAGGAACTTAAGTTCTAATACAATTAACAATAACACAAATATGACATTAGTTATTGTGTTAATAGTTTAAAATGCAGTTTTATGCAGTTTCTACTTCTGGCAAAAAAAAAAAAACAGAAAATAGTAAAATCTTCTCAAATGTTCATTAAAAAATAAAAAATCAAAAGATAATAATGTAATAAAGTATCAACTACTAATAAAACTCCTTTAGGAACAGGATTTCTTTTAAAAGCTTTTATTTAACTTGCAATGTATGTATGCAGCTATGTTTGTTCGGGTGGAATCTTGCAACTCAATTTTGAAGCAGATATCTTAACCGATTGAGCTGAAATTTTGTATACACGTTTAGTTTGGATGACAATGCATGGTTAGTTGTGTGACGTCATTCTAAATCCAATATGGCGGAACATCCAAGATGGCGGACTAGTTATTTTTAATGCACTCCTACAATATGGGTATCAAATGAAATGGCTTGCTAAGAATAACTTGAAAAATAAAGTGACATCACTCTAAATTCAATATGGCGGACTAAGTTTTTTATGCTTTCCTACAATATGGGTATCAAATGAAAGGACTTGCTGAGAATACGAATGCGAGTTAAATTCCGTTGCTTCAATCAGTTTGAAATTTTGGTGTACTGGGGGTTTTTAGTTATCATTCGAAATAAATTTGTAGACGAAAAAAGACGTAAACGTTATTCACTCCCGACAACAGATCCGGTAAATTTAGGTAAGATTCTATAACACCTTTCTTCTTCTAGAAAATGTGCAGTAAATTTCGATAGAATAAAGCCGCCTTCCTTCATATTTTTGTCATTTTCAGAGATAAAATTCTAAAAAAAAATTAGCCTATGTAACACGATTTCCATCATCAGATAATGAAATAAAAAAAAAATCGCGTAAATGATCTTACGCCTTTATTCGGTTGGGGTGGCGAATTACACAAATGAATAAACAATCCAGCCATTCATGGAAGCGTTTTTACCCTTGCTTATTGAAAACGACAAACATATTTAACTTCCTATATTTAACTTACGACCTTCATTCCGTTTATCTCGAAAAGGCATAGTGTAAAGGTCATCTATAATGGGAAGGCTATACAGGCTGTTATTTTAAGAGCAGCTATTGAGGTAAACATGTAAACTTTAATGAATACTTACAGCAAATTGCTCTGAATAAATAATTCAATTTAAATGAAATAAAAATAATTTTTTTTTTTTTTTTTTTTTTTTTTTTTTTTTTTTTTTTTTTTTTTTTTTTTCAAATTCATTCAAAGGTCCTCTAAGAATTTAATTTTTTAAAGCTCACGCGCCCTATTTTTTTATAATTACTGTGAATATACTTTTTCAGTTATATTTGTCGCGGCTAAGAGCAGATATGTTATGAAAGAACCTGAAGGAAACATGGTGATTGACTTCGTGAAATGCACCTTTGTAAGTACATAATTATAAAAAGTTACCTACTCTTTGTTAATTATTATTTATGTATAGAAAAGCTGATACGCGTTTAAAATATTTTCATACCGTGAATTTGTATAATTTTTTTAATACTATATTTAAAGAAACTGACCAAATTATTAGCTAATTGTGTATTAACGATAAAAACTAGAAATTGTGGTCGGTCTCAGCTCAGTCATTCCTTTTTCTTCTTATTTTTGTCGACTGCTAGACATAGGTCTCGTGTAGTAAAGAAGTGGACGTAAAGTCAGTAGCAAACTTTTTAAAAAAGTTTAAAAGCCTACCAAATCGTACCCCAATTCCCAAACTTTTCCCCCTTATCTCTTTTGTTATGCAAGCAAGAACTGTCAGAATATTTATCACTGTTGCAAACTTTACCCTACGATTTTATTGATTTTTGGTTTATCTATGAGATGAGTTGCGAACTTTTTGTTTTACTATTAAAAGTTGGGGGTCGAATACAATATGGTGCGGGAATCCAGATAGACGTATATTAGGTATCGTCACACTAACATATTACTAACTAGACGATGCCCGTGACTTCGTCCGCGTGGATTAAGGTTTTTGTAATTCCCGCGGGAATTCTTTCGTTTTCCGGGATAAAATGTAGCCTAGTATGTGTTAATCAAGAAAAAATCGATTGCGGATTAAAAAAATCGATAATAATTATTATAGCATCAATGCGTAGATTCCAAAAATGGTACAAAAATTGTTCATAAAATTATGAAGTGTTTGTCTGGTGGTTTTTTAAAAACAGTAGTTACTAGTTATTTATTTATTTATTTATTGTGATCAACAGCTATATGAAGTTGGGTTGCAGTATTAAAACTTTTCTTTAGCTTATTGGACATTTACCTGTGTCGTGTATTACTAGTGGTTCGCCCCGAACTGAGACCTCGCGGTATCCCATAATTCCCAAAATATAGATTTAATTATATTTTGTAATAAAAAATTCAAAATTCAAAATTCAAAATTTATTTATTTCATGTAGGCTACCCTGTAGCACTTATGATAAGTCAAAAATCTACCACCGGTTCGGAATGCAGACTCTGCTGAGAAGAACCGGCAAGAAACTCAGCAGTTGCTCTTTTCAAAAAATAAAATAAACTAATTTTACAATAAGTAATAAAACTAAGCTAAGTATACAGTGCCTCCACAGTGAAGCTTCAAAAATACAATAAATATAATCTAACACATGTCAGCATGGGAAGTCAAAGCAGACCCATTCCCGTTGGCGGCACCCGTTCACGAGCACGACGCATGATCCAGCCATTGCTTCGCTCAACCATATTTGAGGGAACGTAACAACCCGCACCACACGACACCACCACAGAAATGTTTAAGTGAGCATGACATACTTAGGCCACCCATGCTAAGAGTTAAGACATCGAATTGAGTATAATTAACTTTTAACATTAGATGCAATAAAAAATAATAATAGTTGACGCAAAACTGTTTTACCGATACAGCGCCATCTATTAGCATTATTGTGAAGCTATTAGCATTAAAAATTAAAGTATTAGTTATTAGTATTTTTTGTTCAAGTACAGGATCTAACTGAATTGTCAACCAAGTTTCGGGTGCTAATATGCAATACTTTTTGACATATGGCTCAAATTAAACCTCCACTTTGAAAGCCCCCCATTTCGTCAATTTTAAGGGAAAAACTAAAAAAAAAATATTTTTGTACTCTGTTCAAAGTTGTCTTTAAAAAGATATATCGCAAGTTTATGTAACGCAACAAAAAAAATTTTACTTCACACGCGCTTCTATGAGAGCCCCCCTGAAATAAAGCTTTTTATGTTTTTTTAATGCAATATACGGCTGAGGGCCATCAGTTTACATATTATATTTAAATTTGAAGTAATTACGTTCAGTAATTCAGAAGTTATAAGGCTCTGACAGACGAACGGAGGGACGGACGGACGGACAAGTGCAAATTCACTCAAGTAGACTCAGAGAACTCGCTTCGCTCGTTCAATTATAATACTAGCGGACGCCCACGACTTCATCCGCTTCTTCAATTCACAATTGACAGTTCCTAAATCCCCACAGTTAAGGTGGGCAGGACCCCTACAGCATCAGGATGGACGATATTGTTTCATCCAGTACAAATAAATATAAATTTTATCGAAAACGGTTCAGCGCTTTTCGAAAAAATTAAAAAAAAAAACTAACAATACGCAAATGACGTTTTGGTTTGTGATTTTCTTCAGCAATTTTGTGTAGAACTTTTTATACTTTGTAGTCTTTTTTCAGTGGCATTTGAAGTCGATTTTTGAAAATAATTTTTATATTATTTCATTACAATAGACTATAAAGTACCTCCATTTGAATATTTACATTCGTGATTGTATTTTTTAGTTAGGATTAAAGAACGCTATAGTAAAAGGCAAAAGTGACAAACAGTCGCACTGGCTGGACAGTACACAACACAGGTTCCACAAAAGCTTTATACGAGACGTGAAGAAGACACTGTCGATACTCACGTTGTTCACCGCACTGCCCGTGTTCTGGGCATTGTTGGATCAAATGGTAAGTTTGTACATTACGTAGTTTCTTGTACATTTCGATAGCTCCTACGTAAGTTGTGGTATCCCACAAAATTAGCACTTTAGGTTTGGTGCACTATATCATTTGTTTTTTCTATTTTATGTGTTCGTTTAAAAAAAAAAAAAACAGCATTTTATAACGTACTCTTAAGATGTATAAAGTTCTATCGTTATTAGGACGACGGCCTAAACCATTATATTGACCTTCACAAGAATTAACGCGTCACGTAAGCGTTTTGGGGATACAACAACTTACGTGGAGGTATCGATTTATGCAGTCCTTGTTGATTCTGTCATTAGGTCGATTGCGGCTTGATCTGTTTTGCAGCTGAAAACGATATGAAATACGAACCTCGTTCTTCAAACAGTGATTTAATAAAGACTTTTTTAAAGGGCTCAAGATGGACGCTTCAAGCTACAAAGATGGATGGCCGTCTAGGCTTTATTACAATCAAACCGGACCAACTACAAGTGTTCGCTCCTACATGCATACTTATCCTCATTCCTCTGTTCCAAAAGGTAAGAACAATTCATCATCATCATCTCAATCCATCACTGTTCCACTTCTGAGCATTGGTCTCATCGCAGAATGAGAACGGTTTGGCATTGAGCTTTATCTTTAATCTATGATTACTAATTCACAGTCAGCAAGTAAAGTGTTATTAGTAATAACGCTTTACTTGCTGACTGTGTTTTTTTTTGGATCTATTTGATTGCCGCCATTTTGGATTTGATTGACGCCATCTTGATGTTGTAAGCATAGTCAAGAGTGTCTATGGAAGTAATAGTATTGCAAATGGCGCACCGAACCGAACTCTCATTAGATGAGATTATAGCATGTAGGTTTCCTCACGATTGTACCTAAGAATAAGGAAATCGCAATATTGTAATTGGTGCAATGTAAGTACTATTTTCTTTTATTAACCGTCTTCCAAAAAAGGAGGAGGTTCTCAATTCGTCGGAATCTTATGTACTCGAAAACGCCTCGTCCGATTTGGAAAATTATTTTTTTGTTTGAAAGTTTATGCTCAGGTGGTCCTATAATAGTCATCACATCTTATGATGGGATCCTGGAGAAATTGAGGGAGCTCTTCAAATTTTATAGGCACAATTGATATACTTTGTAGTGTCGTTTGAAAGCGATTTTATAAAAAGGATTTTTACGTTTTATTTATTTTACGGTTTACATCAGACAAGTCACAGTAAGACCGAGATAATAATAATAATTTGTGAAAGTGGTCTATCGATTGATAAAGAAGAAGATGGAAGACTGCAATAAATATAACTAATACCGGAGTATGAGGAGGCTAGCTGACGTCATATTTTACACATTCACATGTTCACATTGTAGCTGTACCTAAAGATTTTAGTACTAAACTTTTTATTTTATTCTGATTTTAGGACTGTACCTCTTTTCTCAAGCTTTCCGGATCTCTTACCCTATATCTGCACAAGTACATTCGTAAGTGTAGGTATAATATACAAGGCTTTAGCGCCCACTTTATTGTTTGTTCCAGTACCTGTACCCGTTTCTGCAGAGGCGCAATATTCTCACAAATCCGCTCCACAAATTGACTCTCGGCGGCGTTCTGGCGGGTGTAGCGTTTATTGCTTCGGCGGTCGTCGAAATTTATATCAAGGTGATTTGACTATATTTAGATACTCATAGTAGAGAACATACTTTTTAGGGTTCCGTACCCAAAGGGTAACCAACGGAACCCTATTACTAAGCCTCCGTTGTCTGTCCGTCCGTCCGTCCGTCTGTCTGTCAGCGGTGTAATAGGTAGAGGGTTGAAATTTTCAGAAAATGTGTATTTCTCTTGCCGCTATCAGAACAAATAATAAAAATAAATTAAAAATTAAAGGGGGCTCCCTTGTTACAAACGTGTTTTTTTCGGCGTTATTTAGTACGGAACTCTTCGTATGCGAGTCCGACTCGCATTTGACTGGTTAATAAATAATAAGATTTAAGCCTCAACAGCTCAACGGTTAAAGGTGCGTGAAACTGAAAACTGAAAGGTCGCAAAAAAAAGGTTCGAAGCCCATGCGTTGCGCTTCAGGCTTCTAGGCTAAAATTATTGAATAAATATTCTTTTCAAAAAACCGACTTCAAACGCCACTACAAAGTATAAAAATAATTTTATTTTGTACACGTTTGTTGAAGTCGGGCGGCTTAAATAGAAACGATGAAACCGATACGCAATGCTCGCCCGATTTCAATAAACGTGTCTCTTATATGTCACCATAAGGTAGGTAAGGGTCGCGCATCGATTTCATCTTTTCTAGTTAAGCCCGCCCGACTTCAACAAACGTGTACAAAATAAAATTATTTTTATACTTTGTAGTGGCGTTTGAAGTCGGTTTTTTGAAAAGAATATTTATTTTAAGCTTTTTAGTGTAGCTTATTCCTGCTCTTTTTCTCTCCTCCCTCCAACGCTACGGTACTAATGTAGTTCTATACTTAGTACCTACAGTACTTATTAACTACACAAAAGCTAGGACTAGGAGCTCCATGATGTAGTCCATGGTTGGTACCAACAGTATCAATTCGAAAGCGTCAGTTCGTAATTCCTCCAACTCTGCAGCATCAGGATTGAGGAGCTAGAACCTTGAGCATTATGATATAGTATATGCTTGGTACCAACAATATCAATTCCTAAAAGACAGTTCATAAATCCTCACAGTTTGGGTAGGCAGTACCCCTGCAGCATCAGTATTGAAGAGCTAGGACCTTGAGTTCTACGATGTAGAATATGCTTGATACTAACAATATCAATTCGCAAGCGAAAGTTCCTAAATCCTCACAGTTTAAGTGGGCAGTACCCTGCAGCATCAGGATTGAGGAGCTAGAACCTAGACCTCAATGGTGTAGTATATGTTTATTACATACAATAACAATTCATGATTAGCAGTTCCTAAATCCCTATAATTTAGGTGGGCAGTACCCTGCAGCATCAGGATTTAGGAGAAGGATCTGGAGCTCTATGATCTAGTATATGCTTAGGCCAACCATACCAATTCGTAAACGACGGTTCCTAAAGTCCCATAATTTAGGGGGGAAATACCCCTGCAGCATCAGGCTTGAGGAGTTGAAGGTAAATAAAAAAAATTATGGGACCATTTCGCGAGCTTCCTCTGTCGATTCAAAAAAAAATCTTGTGAATCGGTCCAGAAACCCCGGAGTAATCGGTGGGCATACATAGAAAAAAAAAGATACCGGCCGAATTGATAACCTCCTCCTTTTTGGAAGTCGGTTAAAAAAAATAGTACACTTACAACGTGTAGGAAGAATACCTGCTTACTTTAAAATTGGTACATTTCATTTCAAATATTGGTTAACAATTTTTATAAGTTCAGCTTTTTACTGAATTTTCACATTTTCTGTCTGTATCCAAAGTCCAAACTATTTTCTTTCAGACAACATACCCAGAACTTCCTCAAGCAGGATATTCACAACTTCGTGTATACAATGGCAACCCTTGCTCCATCTCCATACGTGATGACATGATGTACACAATACCCTCTCTCTCGCACTATGCAAATAAACACGTAAGAGTGAAAGGGACGGAGAACGTGTTAATGAGTTTGGGAGGCTCTTGTATCGAGCCTCGGGACGAAGTTTTTCTCTTGGAAAACAATAAAGCGATATCTTTCTTTGTGAATGGTAATGACACGATGAGATTTGGGGAAAATGTCGACAAAAGCAAATCAGGGTTGCCAGTTGTGAGGTAAGCAATTTACCATTATAGTTAACTTTTCTGTCTGAACATACCTCGTGACTGAGGGACAAACCAGTAAAAAATACACGCTTTCGCTTGTATATTAATAGGATTCCTTTTAAGAAAAATTGAGTAATATTAATTTAAACTCTATTTTTTTTCAGATTTCTTGTCACTAATAGGGTAACATCCTCAAACCTTACACTCTACAATGAGAAGAGAAAAGAAATAGAGTCGCACATTCATACCGGGATAAGCGCTCGAAAGGAGGTTTTTATGTCGGTTTACTCTATTAGAGCTGGCGATAAAATTGTTATGGAGGATATAGAGTTGGGTCAGGGAGGGGTTTATGCTATTGTTATTGATAAAAATGGTGATGTTTATGTAAGTATATTACAGTTTGAAATAATTTTTAGTAATACTTAATTGAAGAAAATCTTTCTTTTCTGAAAAAAATTAAAAACCTGGCATCCCCTACTACGGAAAATTGGATAAAACATCCGTCATATAGATTTTGTTCTTATGGCGTCAGGGCCAAGGTATGGCCTAGAGCATGCAATGTCTATTTACCCTATTTATACGAAACATTACTATTTTGATCCCGTCATAGGTCTGATTCGCGTGATGATAATCTTACAAAAGAAATATATTGTACAATAATCTGAAAGTTTCAAATCTTTATGCTACTGCTCCATCTGCATTAATGTTAGTGTTAACGGCTGCACTCAAATGGATTAGCGCTTAGCATCTAACGTCATTAGTAATGTTACAACACATTTAACGCAGTAAAATATTGGTCCCATCTGCGTTATGCCTTTATTGTGTTAATTTACGCCTTACGGCGCAAGTGGAGCAGGGGCATTAAAATAAAGCATTTTTGGGACTAATACAAGACCCAGAAATTACAGAATTACAAAATTACCGTCGCGGTTTTAGCATACAAGCGAGATTTCAATAATAATTAATTTCCAGCAAGCGAGGTTGGTAGTGATAACGGAACCAAACTCCATAACGATGGCATTGTTGCTGCCACAGTTCCTCATCATGTCTGTAGCTGAGGTGAGCATATTCATTTGTTATACATATATATTATGTATTCTATCTACGTATATAAAATTGCTGGATAAGTATGATATCCCTATGAGTGAAAATATTAATTTTTAACGCTAACCTATTTCGCCATCACCGAGTAACTTTTATGCTACTGCTCCATCTGCATTAATGTTACTGTTAACGGCTGCGCTCAAATGGATTAGCGATTAGCATCTAACGTCATTACATACATTTAACGCAGTAAAATATTGGCCCCATCTGCGTAATGCCTTTATTATCGTGTTAATTTACGTATTACGGTGCAGGTGGCGCCCGGGCATTAAGAGGAATTTCTGACATAGAAAATCTGTCAAAACGTCAAATTTATTCGTTGGCTAAAATTAATTAGGAAAAGGGTTGGCTATAGGCCCTAAACGTATCTAAATCAGTCGCTCTATGTAAATGAACTTTTCACAATAATTTATTTACTTATTACGAGTAACTTTAATGTTATCTTACAATACACGAGTCATGCCCACGACTTCGGAAAACTTTTATTCATTTCCATACAAATATTATCAATTCTAGCGGACGTTTAATACCAATTTTCATGAATGTACCTACGAATTGCTTCCATGCAATTTTGCCACTGTTTTCAGTCTAAAACCTAAATTATCTAAAGTATTTTATTCAAGCTTCTTACATAAACTCTCCATTTGGCTCAGCCTCTGCAGCACCTAGGTCGTACAAACACAATTGTAGCTAAAGTTCGCTGAATTGCCATTTCACATAGGAATGCTTTTAGTTACATTTGCGCATTTTCAATTTTTTAAAACTTTATTCTAATACTCTAGCTGATTCTCGCGACTTCGTCGGCGTGGAAAAAGTTTAGAGTGACTTGCTACTATCCGCTAGAATTTATGTCCTCTATCTCCGATAATATTTAGTAGATTTTCACCAAAATTGGACAAAATATTTCAAATAAGTAGTACACAATTTATAATAAAAAAAGAATTATCAAATTCGGTTTAGATTTGACGAAGTTATGGAGCAAAATCAACAAAAACTTTCATCCCCGATCCTGGATAAACCTTATTGTTTATCAGGATAAAAAGTATCCTGTATATTGATTCGGAGTATCAGCTACCACTATATCAAATTTCATTCAAATCTGTTCAGTTGTTTTCACGTGATGCGCGCACAGACAGACAGACAAAAAAATTCTAAAAAATTGTTTTGGGCTCAGTAGCGATATTATCAACAGCGAGATAAAGCATCCTCCGATTAATACTTTCAAAATATACTTAATGTACAGAATTCGTCCTGTTACAATTTTATTAGTTAGTTAAGTATAGATATAGAAGATACTTCTTTTACTTTTAATTCAGTCTGTTCTATGTCTAAGTTGTATGCAATAAAAGTCTGGCTCAATATGAGTCCCAGTGAATGTCGTAACTTGCTGCTAACCGGCATACAAGTGTAATCCCGCTACACATTACCCGCTCTCATAACGCCATGTTAAGATGCCATTTCGGGGATAAATGTCTTATACGCTTGCATTTGGTTACTTTAGGCACAGTATAAAGAAGTTTTAGATACTGTAATAACTACAAGTTTTATATCTAGAATAAACTCTATCTCTGAATCGTATTCCTCAATTCTGCGGGTTGTTATCCCTTTCATTAATGAGATGGTATTAGAAGTCTTGGGTTGCAATGCAGTGGAATATCAAATTCATTCGTAGGGAGCCGATTTTAGATGCTAATTGTGCGCTGTAAACTTTGTTCATCATCATCATTGCATCCGATAAAAGTCTACTGCTTGATATACCTAGGTCTGAACTTTGTTAGTATGTAATAAAAAATAACAAAATTCATGTAATTTAAGCCAATAGACAGGTGCATTCGAATGAAGAAACACGAAAATTGAACTTTCCTGTCCTAATACACAGACAGGTATCTAATGTTTCAGAACGCTTCCAATTATTGTCAGTTTCGATCTTACAGTAGTATGATCTCCCACGGTACAATTTTTCCACTAGAAAGCAATAAGATTTTCTATTTCATTTTCGATTGAAATAAAGTAGAAGTACCTATATCCGGTCGCATTTGTTCCATTATATACACGTGTTTTTGCAGGTGTTGTTCTCGGTGACAGGAAACGAGTTCGCTTTCAAGGAGGCGCCGAGCAGCATGAAAGCTGTCATGACAGCTGTTTGGCTGCTCACGGAGGCGGTGGGCAACGTTCTGATCATTATTATCACGCGCGTCTTCGTTCATTATCAACAGGTACGTCGATTACACTCATGAAGTTGGTAACAGGCAATGAGTTCACTTTCAAGTAGGCGCCGAGCAGCATGAAAGTCATCATGACAGCCGTGAGGCTGCTTACCGAGGCGGCGGGCAACAATCTGATCATTATTGTCACGCGCTTCTTCATTCATTATTAAAAGGTACGTCGATTATACTCGTGAAATTGGTAGCAAGCAATGAGTTCGCTTTCAAGGAGGCGCCGAGCAGCATAAAAGCTGTCATGACAGCCGTGATGTTGCTTATCGAGGCACATGCAATGTGCTCATCATTGTTCTCATGCGCATTTTCATCCATTATCTACAAGTATGTCGATTACATCTATCCCCACCATATAACAATTTTGCACTGTTATGACACCTTTTATGCTACCGTATATATTGTACGGTATATTTTTTATTTGGAACCAACGATTTGATTTCAACGGGTAGCATAAAAGGTATACGAAAATCGGATTTGTTAAAATAAAAGAGTTTTCATCGGATTTATAGCTGAAATAATATTTCTTTTATAGGAAACTCAGTCTTTCATATACACCGGTCTGATGTTTACGTCGATAGCGCTGTTCTACTACCTGTCGAGAGGATACCAGTTCAACACAGAGGATGATGACGTCACCAAGAAGGAGTATAGAAAAAACAGTGAAGTGCTCTACCACCAAGTAAAGCAGGCGGAAGACTGTCTAGAACATTAGGATTTAATTTATTTATTTACAATGTTGACATGTTCGAATTTAAGTGATGCTTTTAAGAAAAAAATTAAATAATAAGTATTTAAACATTATTTATTTATTTTATGACAATATACTTAGGTAGTTACTAGTTTTTATAATCCATTGAAGCATCTGTTTTTCCGGGATAAGAGGTAAGTAAACTTTCCAGTCTCAACTATGCCCATGCATAAATCTGTCCAGTGACGTCACAAGCTCTTCTTGGCGTTTGCAGTCCCGTGACATCAAATTATAAATATAGCATTTAAAATCATTTTTAATAAATTTATTAAGTTATATTAAATTACAAAAATGTGATTTTCGATATTCTAATCTTACAAACTATCATAAAATTAACACTTAACATTAATTTGTGATTAGTGTTAACATTCCCATTAGTACATCAAAAATCTATTTTTCGATTTTCACATAGAAAGTCGATGGTAGTACTTGTATCAAACCTTTTGTTTAATTGCCACATCAGCCATTTATTTGCACAAAATATTTAAGACTGTGCTAACAATAAATAAATGTAGGTAGTACTTACTGATAAGATGTTTGCAAAAGTCTATAAGTAGCTAATATTCGTACACGTTTTGTAGAGGTGAATCTCTACGCCCTTTTAAAATTTTATGATGAACTTGAGGCAATTTTACGATAACTTAGTTATGTTTGCCTGAAATTTCAAACAAGTAAATTTATTATTAATTAGTTCTTTTAACCAGTTAATTATTGTGAACCAAATAAATGAATAAAAGTATTATTCAATTGTTTTTACGCGCGGCTTCGTTGTCGCCATTTAGAAAAGAAATCTGAAACAAAAAAAAATTCAAATTGTTTTTGAGTTTTAGCCACACTAACGAATAGTAATTGTTTTATTTAAAACATACAGATCGATTTATTTGGTTTATTATTTATTATTATTAATTTATTTTGTTCATTGGTTAAGCCAATGAACAAAATAAAAATAACAGGCGGTAATTAGCAAAAAAAAAAACTTTTTTCGAATGAACAAATTTTTTTTTGTAATGGATAATTGCGGTTGCCTTGTCAAAGCTACTACGTACTATTTATCGTTACCCTCAACCAATTGAATGAAGGAACAAATAGATTGATAGATTTCTTATATTAGAGACTTCTACACGCCGAGGTTTTGCGACGTTTGTATCATTTCCTTGTATATTTTTCTGTGATTTTCTCTTTGGACTTGCTTCTATATTGGGATGGGTTAGGTATACGATGTACAATGCGTGCACAAATACGCACGCGTTCCTTGTGTCGTCTCGACGTGCAATTGCTAACGCTTCCGCCGCGCGTTTTGAATGTCCAAGCCTTCATCTGCACGAATGAAAAAAGGAATAACATAGTGTAAATAAAATAGTATCTATTATCGTAGCGTCGTGTTATTTGATCAGTGAGAGATATTAAAGTTATAAATAAGCATTAGGTGTGTATAGTTCGTTATTTGTTACACATTATTACGGAACGTTCATTAGAACCGCTTTGTGGTACCATAATTAGGTACTGTTATGGTAGTGTCTGGAGAAGTAACCAACGACAAACATGGGGACATCAAAACGAAGGCAACGGTTGGTACCCATAGTTTACATAGGTACCTATTTGTTTCAACGTTTGAAAAATGTTTCAGCTCAAAAAAATGTTTCAACTCAAAATCAAATTGTTTTAGATTTCATTGAAAATATTCTTCAAATTTAGAGTTACTTACAAGATATATTTAGGTATAACATTTAATGTGCCCGTGAAAAATTTGTTCTCACTTCTGTAAAATGAGCAAAACAAAAAAAACAAAGACCTTTATGCATTAAAGGGGTTTGTTTCTTTCGCGCCTTTTTTTAACTAACTTTAGAATATTATTGATGTTGTTTTAGTTAATTGAAATGTATAAAAAAAAGTTCTAAAACACAAATTAATGACAAAATAATAGTTAATTTTTAATAACATTACAATAATAGATATAAATATGTAATTGCTGAAGAAGTAAAGTTTTAATAGGAACACGAAGTTTCTGAATGTTTCGTCGACTAATAAAATTAGATTTTTTTTTCCTGTTTCTCTTTTGCAGGCGAGAGAGCGGTTCCCTAGGATTGTCGTAATTATTATCCTCGCTGAGTTTTGCGAGAGATTTTCCTATTCAGGCATGAGAGGTAGGTAATTAAAATCATCCATTCTGTAGCCAACGCTCGAAACTGCTGCGTTATATAATTTTTATTCACGACAAGATTGCTCTTAACTGCAATGTCACCTGATTGTAAGTGACGATGCAGTCTAAGCACTAACCTCTATATTTAATCTATGATTAACACTAGACTTGCTGCTGTAATTCTTTTTGGATTTATATGATTGACATCATTTTAAGTTTGATTGATGCTATTTAGGTGCTATAAGCACTAAGCAGCGATACGAGTGTCCCTGGAACTAATAGGTAATATTGCAAATGGCGCACCAACCTCTATAATAATTAATCTATGATTTATTTGTTGCACCTACTTGTATGATTTTACAAATTAATTGTAAAAGTCGGTGCGCCATTTGCAGTATTATTAGTTTCAGAGACTATCGTATGTCAAAAGTGGCGCTTCAAATTGATCCATAATTTAGGCTGTTATTTGTGTCATGTGTGACAGCAAGTCCAGTGTTGATCATAGATTAAAAATAGAAGTCAGTGCGTCTAAGATTCCAGAGCAAGCTGGGTAACTTGAAAGAGGGTAAGGGGGTATTATAGTTTTAATTATATCAATACATCGAATCGGTTTTTATATCCCATAGTAATAAAAATCGGTTTTTATATGCTTACTGGAACGCTATATCACGTCTTTGACGGCAGGGAATTGAAAATAATTAATTGCTTAGATTACAGTGAAAGCATAATGCAGACCAATAACTCAGGACCATAGGAGTCATAAAAGGTACCTACCATTACGAGCTCTTTTCAGCGTTCTCTTTGTTTTGGCCTTCATTAATTTAATTTAATCCCCGAAGCCAAGAGAGAGGGGTCAATTATATACACGCCTATACACGCCTTCTTGCCGGAACGCTAAATCGCTTGGCGGCACGTCTTTAACGATCGGGTGGTGACTAGCCACGGCCAAAGCCTCCCACAAGATAACTTAAAAATATAATGTATTTTCAGCTTTTCTAACACTGTATCTACGCAGTAAGTTAGGTTACTCGGACGAGGGAGCGACGGAGATCTACCACGTGTTCAGTACTTTTGTGTATTTCTTCCCTATTCTGGGTGGAATCCTGGCCGACAACTACCTTGGGAAGTTTAGGTATTAACAACTTATATTGTTTCAACTGAAGCAGCAAGAGGGTTTACCCTCAGGGATGTAGGTACGAGGATGAGTAGTCAGAGATATGTGGATGTGGTCCAATAAGAAGATGAAAAGATTTTAAACATAGCAAAAAAACGTAACAATAATCAAACTTTGAAGAGAGGTAGTGACAATTGCGAGCGGTATGTTGCTATCTGTTTTAAGGCGTTAAGAAGCGTGAATGAGTTGACGGCTTTACAGGGCGACGGAGCAGGCACGCTCGCGCGGAATAAAAATAAAACTCAAGTAAAAATATTACTATTTTCAAGACCTTTTTTTGTGTGCAAGAATTAATTATAAAGCTTGTGTCGTTTTGGAGAACATTTGCAAATTATGGCAAAAATAGTGATTGAATAAAAAATGGTGATTTTTTCACAAGAGATAGTTTTTAAAAATAAAATTTTATTGCAGTAAAAACATTTATTAAACCTTTATCTTTAATTTTGTATTTTTTCTGTACGGCTCAAATCAAGTATTCTGTTCCCAATTTGATTTCAATATCCATGAATTTAGGCATTTCACACCTCTTAGCGCCTTAAGCGGGCCTGACTTGAGGTGCGGTGCGGGGAAACGCGAGGCGAGGTAGCGGACTACTTGAAATGGAAGGGTAATACTTATTTTCTATTTTCAGGACCATTTTGTACCTGATGTTTGTCTATGCGGCTGGAAATATTCTTGTTGCAGTGACCGCGATACCTCAACTGGAAGTTCCAAAAAGGTACTAAAATCCAATGGGACCATCTCTCATCCTCCATATATAAATCGTAAACTTAGCTGTATTACATGTTATAAATCATAAACATAACATTATTTACGTATGTAAATGTATGACCACTATTCACTAGAGTTAAGCGATTTACGAGTATGCTAAGAATATGAAGTGATCACATTATTTATTAGGTTTCATACATATTTTTCGCGACAAATCCTTGAATAGGTTGGATTCTCGATGAAAAAAACAGCATAATAGAGCAAATACAATTGCAAATTGCTCAATCTAGCTCACCATTAATAGGAAATCTTTAATTAATCTGATAGGCTTTAATCTTTAATTAGTCTAATAGGCAGAACTTAACCAAAAGCTACTACCATTTTTGTATTTACTTTGACGCAATCTCAAATAATTTAGTTTCTTTTTTCTTATATGAATAACATCTTATTCTTGACTGGATACTATGAGATCGCAGTCAAAGTCTATCTTGTCATTGAATAATAATAATAATTTCAGGTTGTGCACAATCATTGGCCTCCTAATGATAACAATTGGTACAGGAGGTATCAAACCATGCGTGACCGCGTTCGGAGGAGATCAATTCATTCTACCCCAGCAAGAGAAACAGCTAGCCCTGTACTTCAGTATACTTTACTTCATCATCTGTATTGGCAGTGTGAGCGCGAAGACCGTATCTCCCATATTGAGATCTGAAGTCCATTGCTTTGGGGATAAGGACTGTTATTCCTTGGCTTTTGGTGCTCCTGGATTTGTTGTGCTGTTGGCTATAGGTTAGTTTGTTTCTTTTATTTTATTAACAAATAGGTCTTTTGGGATCCTTTCTACTAATCCTTACTTACTGACTACTATACAACGTGTAATGAAACTCCGAAATAATACTGAAGGAGGTGAATGTGCTCATTAAACTGAACAACTTTCCCCAAGGAACATAGGTCGAAATATGAAAAAAAAATTTTTACCTCCCATAGTAAATCAATCAGCTGATCGTCAATTTTGTACGGGAGGCCCACATTTTTTTTCACTTTTCAGATTTCACACACATCTCTCAGTCACGTCAGTGTGTTAGAACATACTTTAGATTAATCTTAAGTTATTATTGCCATATGTGATGCGAATCCGGGCCGATACAACTAGTCCAATATAAACATAAATACAACAACAAGACCTCCACGCACAACAATTACACAAATGAATGAACAATAATAAACAATCCAGCCATTCATGGAAGCGTTTTTACCCTTGTTTATTGAAAACAACAAACATATTTAACTTCCTATATTTAACTTACGACCTTCATTCCATTTATCTCGAAAAGGCATAGTGTAAAGGTCATCTATAATGGGAAGGCTATACAGGATGTTATTTTAAGAGCAGCTATTGAGGTAAACATGTAAACTTTAATGAATACTTACAGCAAATTGCTCTGAATAAATAATTCAATTTAAATGAAATAAAAATAATTGCATTCAAAGGTCCTCTAAGAATTTAATCTACTTACATTTTTTCTTTCAAAAATCATAAGCGATGTAATTGTATGGCAATTAATAGGGTAGGTTATAAGAAATAAATTTTGATTTATCGGCAATCGGCATCGGAACTCTTTGATTTCTCTGCATAAAAAGTAGTTTAATAGAGGTTATCTGTTTTCGGTCTTGTTGGATTACATTCTATGAGAGTGAAGGAATAGAGCGCAAGTATTTTGCGCACACTCAATATAGGTACGTACTTGGTGCGTAATTTGGCTAGTCTCCGTTTAGTATTAAACGCTGTGGCCGAAATTTGGCCTACGTAATTTTTTATTTTGGATTATTGAAGTTAAGCCAAAATACATAGTTGCTATTATGTAACAGCTATTCTTTATGCTTACTGTGAATATACTTTTTCAGTTATATTTGTCGCCGCTAAGAGCAGATATGTCATGAAAGAACCTGAAGGAAACATGGTGATTGACTTCGTGAAATGCATCTTTGTAAGTAATTATAAAAAGTTACCTACTCTTTGTTAATTAGTTATTTATAGAAAATATTTTCATACCGTGAATTTGTATAATTTTTTAATACTATATTTAAAGAAACTGACCAAGTTATTAGCTTATTGTTTATTATCGGTAAAAACTAAAAATTGTGGTCGGTCTCAGCTCAGTCATTCCTTTTTCTTCTTATTTCGTCGACTGCCAGACATAGGTCTCTTGTTTTTTAATAAAAAAGTGGTAAAAAAGTGGACGAAAAGTCAGTAGAAAACTTTTAAAAAAGTTTAAAAGCCTACCAAATCCCAATTCCCAAACTTTTCCCCCTTATCTCTTTTGTTATGCAAGCAAGAACTGTCAGAATATTTATCACTGTTGTAAACTTTACCCTACGATTTTATTGATTTTTGGTTTATCTATGAGATGAGTTACGAACTTTTTGTTTTACTATTAAAACTTGGGGGTCGATGGCGCGGGAAGCGATATACGTATATTAGGTAGATATCGTCATACTAATAAATATATTACTAACTAGATGATACCCGCGTGGTTTTTTAATTCCCGCAGGGATTCTTTCATTTTCCGAGATAAAATGTAGCCTAATATGTGTTAACCAAAAAAAAAATCGATTGCGGATTCAAAAAATCGATAATTACGAGTATTATAGCATCAATGCGTAGATTCCAAAAATGGTACAAAAATTGTTCATAAAATTATGAAGTGTTTGGTCTGGTGGTTTTTTAAAAACAGTATTTATTTATTTATTTATTTATTTACTTATAGTAATCAACAGCGTTTATGAAGTTTGGTTTTAGTTTTTAAATTTTTCTTTAGCTTATTGGACACTTATATTATTATAATACGAGCGGACGCCAGCGACTTCATCCACTTCTTCAATTCAAAACAGCAATTGACAGTTCCTAAATCCCCACAGTTAAGGTGGTAAGGAGGATCTGCCAGTGAATGTCCTGTCAAAATCGGTCAAGATCAAACAGATAGACAAAAATTTTAAAAATTGTTTTTTTTTTTTTTGTTATAAGTAGTGTATTTAGTTACCATATGCATTTAGTAAAGAGTTGTTTTGATATTACAAACAGACACTTCGATTTTATTTAATTTTAAAGATTTTTATCTGTTGAGGTTATCCACGACATAGTTCTTTCTCGCGGGTTGGTACGGCGTAGGTCTGTATACCGTTGCCAAAATTACTCCTGGGACATGCAGGTTTTTCTCTTGGACCAACATATTATTATATTGCTTATACTAGCCATTGCTTGCGATTTTATCCGCTCAGTATTTATGGCTTTTCAACATCAAACTGTTTCCCCATGGATGATATACATCCAGTACAAATAAATATAAATTTTATCGAAAGCGGTTCAGCGCTTTTCGAAAAAATTAAAAAAAACTAACAATACACAATGACGTTTTGGTTTGTGATTTTCTTCAGCAATTTTGTGTAGAACTTTTTATACTTTGTAGTCTTTTCGTAGTGGCATTTGAAGTCGATTTTTGAAAATAATTTTTATAATATTTCATTACAATAGACAATAAAGTACATTTAAATAATATTTGCATTCGTGATTGTATTTTTTAGTTGGGATTAAAGAACGCCATAGTAAAAGGCAAAAGTGACAAACAGTCGCACTGGCTGGACAGTACACAACACAGGTTCCACAAAAGCTTTATACGAGACGTGAAGAAGACACTGTCGATACTCACGTTGTTCACCGCACTGCCCGTATTCTGGGCATTGTTGGATCAAATGGTAAGTTTGTACATTACGTAGTTTCTTGTACATTTCGATAGCTCCTACGTAAGTTGTGGTATCCCACAAAATTAGCACTTTAGGTTTGGTGCACTATATCATTTGTTTTTTCTATTTTATGTGTTCGTTTTAAAAAAAAATAAAAACAGCATTTTATAACATACTCTTAAGATGTACATATAAAGTTCTATCGTTATTAGGACGACGGCTTAAACCATTATATTGACCTTCACAAGAATTAACGCGTCACGTAAGCGTTTTGGGGATACAACAACTTACGTAGGAGGTATCGATTTATGCAGTCCTTGTTGATTCTGTCATTAGGTCGATTGCGGCTTGATCTGTTTTGCAGCTGAAAACGATATGAAATACGAACCTCGTTCTTCAAACAGTGATTTAATAAAGACTTTTTTAAAGGGCTCAAGATGGACGCTTCAAGCTACAAAGATGGATGGCCGCTTAGGCTTTATTACAATCAAACCGGACCAACTACAAGTGTTCGCTCCTACATGCATACTTATCCTCATTCCTCTGTTCCAAAAAGTAAGAACAATTCATCATCATCATCTCAATCCATCACTGTTCCACTTCTGAGCACTGGTCTCATCGCAGAATGAGAACGGTTTGGCATTGAACTTTATATTTGATTGCCGCCATTTTGGATTTGATTGACGCCATCTTGGCGTTGTAAGCATAGATAAGAGTGTCTCTAGTCATCAGGTCAGGATCTGATGATGGGATCCTGGAGAACTCGAGGGAACTCTTCAAATGTTATAGGCACAACTGATATACTTTGTAGTGGTGTTTGAAGTCGGTTTTGTAAAAAGGATTTTTACGTTTTATTTATTTTACCGTTTACATCAGATAAGTCGCATCAAGACCCAGATCCTAATAAATAATTATTTATGTGGAAGTCGTCTATCGATTGATAAAGAAGAAGATGGAAGACTGCAATAAATATAACTAATACTGGAGTATCAGGAGGCTAGCTGACGCATATTTTAGATGATCACATTGTAGTTGTAAAGATTTTGGTACTAAAGGAATGCAATTCTTCGCAGGCTTTCTGGATCTCTTACCTATATCTGCACAAGTACATTCGTAAGTGTAGATATAATATACAAGGCTTTAGCGCCCACTTTATTGTTTGTTCCAGTTCCTGTACCCGTTTCTGCAGAGGCGCAATATTCTCACAAATCCGCTCCACAAATTGACTCTCGGCGGCGTTCTGGCGGGTGTAGCGTTTATTGCTTCGGCGGTCGTCGAAATTTATATCAAGGTGATTTGGCTATATTTAGATACTAATAGTAGAGTACATACTTTTTAGGGTTCCGTACCCGAAGGGTAACCAACGGGACCCTATCACTAAGCCTCCGCTGTCCGTCCGTCCGTCCGTCTGTCTGTCAGCGGTGTAATAGGTAGAGAGATGAAATTTTCAGAGAATGTGTATTTCTCTTGCCGCTATCAGAACAAATAATAAAAATAAATTAAAAATTAAAGGGGGCTCCCTTGTTAGAAACGTGTTTTTTTCGGCGTTATTTGGAACGGAACTCTTCAAATGCGAGTCCGACTGCATTTGAAGATATAAAAGGCAAAGGTGACTGACTGATTGATCTATCAACGCACATCCCAAACCACTTGAC
Organism: Hipparchia semele; assembly: GCA_933228805.2. NCBI lineage: Eukaryota > Metazoa > Arthropoda > Insecta > Lepidoptera > Nymphalidae > Hipparchia > Hipparchia semele. The sequence goes on from OW121722.1 coordinate 2,632,767, forward strand.
GGATCAGGCTGAAATTTTGCATGTAGATAGATATTATAATGCAGGTGTCCGCTAAGAAAGGATTTCTGAAAATTCAATTCCTAAGGGGCTAAAAGAGGGGGTTGAAAAATTGAACTTAACGTGAGTAAAGCCGCGGGCTTAAGGTAGTAAATAATAAGATTTAAGCCTCAACAGCCCAACGGTTAAAGGTGCGTGAAACTGAAAACTGAAAGGTCGCAGGTTCGAAGCCCATCCGTTGCGCTTCAGGCTTCTTGGCTAAAATTCTTGAAAAAAAAAAATACTACACTTACAACGTGTAGGAAGAATACCTGCTTACTTAAAAATTGGTGCATTTCATTTCAAATATTGGTTACCAATTTTTATAAGTTCAGCTATTTACTGAATTTTCACATGTTATGTCTGTATCCAAACTATCTTCTTTCAGACAACATACCCAGAACTTCCTCAAGCAGGATATTCACAACTTCGCGTATACAATGGCAACCCTTGCTCCATCTCCATACGTGATGACATGATGTACACAATACCTTCCCTCTCGCACTATGCAAATAAACACGTAAGAGTGAAAGGGACGGAGAACGTGTTAATGAGTTTGGGAGGCTCTTGCATTGAGCCTCGGGACGAAGTTTTTCTCTTGGAAAACAATAAAGCGATATCATTCTTTGTGAATGGTAATGATACGATGAGATTTGGGGAAAATGTCGACAAAAGCAAATCAGGGTTGCCAGTTGTGAGGTAAGCAATTTACCATTATAGTTAACTTTTCTGTCTGAACATACCTCGTGACTGAGGGACAAACCAGTAAAAAAATACAGGCTTTCGCTTTTATATTACTAGGATTCCTTTAAAAAAAATTGAGTAGTATTAATTTAAACTCTATTTTTTTCTCAGATTTCTTGTCACTAATAGGGTAACATCCTCAAACCTTACACTCTACAATGAGAGGAGAAAAGAAATAGAGTCGCACATTCATACCGGGATAAGTGCTCAAAAGGAGGTTTTTATGTCGGTTTACTCTATTAGAGCTGGCGATAAAATTATTATGGAGGATATAGAGTTGGGTCAGGGAGGGGTTTATGCTATTGTTATTGATAAAAATGGTGGTGTTTATGTAAGTATATATGTATGTCAGTGTAGTTTGAAATAATTTTTAGTAATACTTAATTGAAAAAATCTTTCTTTTCTGAAAAAAATTGAAAACCTGGCATCCCCTACTACGGAAAATTGGATAAAACATCCGTCATATAGATTTTGTTCTTATGGCGTCAGGGCCAAGGTATGGCCTAGAGCATGCAATGTCTATTTACCCTATTTATACGAAACATTACTATTTTTATACCGTCATAGGTCTGATTCGCGTGATGATAATCTTACAAAAGAAATATAGTGTGCAATAATCTGAAAGTTTCAAATCTTTATGCTACTGCTCCATATGCATTAATGTTAGTGTTAACGGCTGCGCTCAAATGGATTAGTGCTTAGCATCTAACGTCATTAGTAATGTTACAACACATTTAACGCAGTAAAATATTGGTCCCATCTGCGTTATGCCTTTATTATCGTGTTAATTTACGTATTACGGCGCAGGTAGAGCAGGGGCATTAAAATAAAGCATTTTTGGGACTTATACAAGACCCAGAAATTACAGAATTACAAAATTGCCGGCGCGGTTTTAGCATATAAGCGAGATTTCAATAATAATTAATTTCCAGCAAGCGAGGTTGGTAGTGATAACAGAACCAAACTCCATAACGATGGCATTGTTGCTGCCACAGTTCCTCATTATGTCTGTAGCTGAGGTGAGCATATTCATTTGTTATATATTTTATGTATTCTATCTATGTATATAAAAATGCTGGATAAGTATGAAATTACTATGAGTGAAAATATTAATTTTTAACGCTAACCTATTTCGCCATCACTGAGTAACTTTTATGCTACTGCTCCATCTGCATTAATGTTACTGTTAACGGCTGCGCTCAAATGGATTAGCGATTAGCATCTAACGTCATTACATACATTTAACGCAGTAAAATATTGGCCCCATCTGCGTAATGCCTTTATTATCGTGTTAATTTACGCGTTACGGTGCAGGTGGCGCCCGGGCATTAAGAGGAATTTCAGACATAGAAAATCTGTCAAAACGTCAAATTTATTCGTTGGCTAAAATTAATTAGGAAAAGGGTTGGATAGGCCCTAAACGTGTCTAAATCAGTCGCTCTATATAAATGAACTTTTCACAATTTAATTACTTATTACGAGTAACTTTAATGTTATCTTACAATACACGAGTCATGCCCACGACTTCAGAAAACTTTTATTCATTTTCATACAAATATTATCAATTCTAGCGGACGTTTAATACCAATTTTCATGAATGTACCTACGAATTGCTTCCATGCAATTTTGCCACTGTTTTCAGTCTAAAACCTAAATTATCTAAAGTATTTTATTCAAGCTTCTTACATAAACTCTCCATTTGGCTCAGCCTCTGCAGCACCTAGGTCGTACAAACACAATTGTAGCTAAAGTTCGCTGAATTTCACATAGGAATGCTTTTAGTTACATTTGCGCATTTTCAATTTTTTAAAACTTTATTCTAATACTCTAGCTGATTCTCGCGACTTCGTCGGCGTGGAAAAAGTTTAGAGTGACTTGCTACTATCCGCTAGAATTTATGTCCTCTATCTCCGATATTTAGTAGATTTTCACCAAAATTGGACAAAATATTTCAAATAAGTAGTATACAATTTATAATAAAAAAAGAATTATCAAATTCGGTTTAGATTTGACGAAGTTATGGAGCAAAATCAACAAAAATTTTCATCCCCTATCCCGGATAAACCTTATTGTTTATCAGGATAAAAAGTATCATATATATTGATTTGGAGTATCAGCTACCACTATATCAAATTTCATTCAAATCTATTCAGTAGTTTTCACGTGATGCGCGCACAGACAGACAGACAAAAAAATTCTAAAAAATTGTTTTGGGCTCAGTAGCGATATTATCAACTAGCTGATACCCGCGACTTCGTCCGCGTACATTTAGTTTTTTATCATCCCGCGGGAACTCTTTGATTTTCCGGGATAAAAAATAGCCTATGTCACTCTCCAGGTTCTCAACTACACACATGTAAAAAATTACGTCGATCCGAAGCTCTGTTGCAGCGGGATTGAAGGACAAACCAACAAACCAACAAACACACTTTCGCATTTATAATATTAGTAGGGATAGCGAGATAAAGCATCCTCCGATTAATACTTTCAAAATATATTTAATGTACAGAATTCGTCCTGTTACAATTTTATTAGTTAGTTAAGTATAGATATAGAAGATACTTCTTTTACTTTTAATTCAGTCTGTTCTATGTCTAAGTTGTATGCAATAAAAGTCTGGCTCAATATGAGTCCCAGTGAATGTCGTAACTTGCTGCTAACCGGCATACAAGTGTAATCCCGCTACACATTACCCGCTCTCATAATGCCATGTTAAGATGCCATTCCGGGGATAAATGTCTTGTACGCTTGCATTTGGTTACTTTAGGCACAGTATAAAGAAGCTTTAGATACTGTAATAACTACAAGTTTTATGTCTAGAATAAACACTATCTCTGAACCGTATTCCTCAATTCTGCGGGTCGTTATCCCTTTCATTAATGAGATGGTAGTAAAAGTCTTGAGGTGCAATCCAGTGGAATATCAAATTCATTCGTAGGGAGCCGATTTTAGATGCTAATTGTGCGCAGTGAACTTTTTTCACCATCATCATCGTTGCATCCGATAAAAGTCTACTGCTTGATATACCTAGGTCTGAGCTTTGTTAGTACCTACCTATGTAAAAAAAATAACAAAATTCATGTAATTTAAACCAATAGACAGGTGCATTCGAATGAATAAACACGAAAATTAAACTTTCCTTTTCTAATACACAGACAGGTATCTAATGTTTCAGAACGCTTCCAATTATTGTCAGTTTCGATCTTACAGTAGTATGATCTCCCACGGTACAATTTTTCCACTAGAAAGCAATAAGATTTTCTATTTCATTTTCGATTGAAATAAAGTAGAAGTATCTATATCCGGTCGCATTTGTTCCATTTTATACACGTGTTTTTGCAGGTGTTGTTCGCGGTGACAGGAAACGAGTTCGCTTTCAAGGAGGCGCCGAGCAGCATGAAAGCTGTCATGACAGCTGTTTGGCTGTTCACGGAGGCGGCGGGCAACGTTCTGATCATTATTATCACGCGCGTCTTCGTTCATTATCAACAGGTACATCGATTACACTCGTGAAGTTGGTAACAGGCAATGAGTTCGCTTTCAAGGAGGCGCCGAGCAGCATAAAAGCTGTCATGACAGCCGTGATGCTGCTTATCGAGGCACATGCAATGTGCTCATCATTGTTGTCATGCGCATCTTCATCCATTATCTACAAGTATGTCGATTACATCTATCTCCATATAACAATTTTGCACTGTTATGACACCTTTTATGCTACCGTATATATTTTACGGTATATTTTTTATTTGGAACCAGCGATTTGATTTCAACGGGTAGCATAAAAGGTATACGAAAATCGGATTTGTTAAAACAAAACGAGTTTTCATCGGATTTATAGCTGAAATAATATTTCTTTTATAGGAAACTCAGTCTTTCATATACACCGGTCTGATGTTTACGTCGATAGCGCTGTTCTACTACCTGTCGAGAGGATACCAGTTCAACACAGAGGATGATGACGTCACCAAGAAGGAGTATAGAAAAAACAGTGAAGTGCTCTACCACCAAGTAAAGCAGGCGGAAGACTGTCTAGAACATTAGGATTTAATTTATTTATTTAAAATGTTGACATGTTTGAGTTTAAGTGATGTTTTTAAGAAAAAAATAAAATAAGAAATATTTAAATCCAGTTTTATGAAAGTTTTATTTTTTTAATTTATGAAAATAAACTTAGTTAGGTATCTACTTACTAGTTTTTAAAATCCATTGAAGTATCTGTTTTTCCGGGATAAGATAAGTATGTAAGCTTTCCAGTCTCAACTATGCCCATGCAAAAATCACGTCACGTCACGACACGTGCTGCATGATTTAAAAACAAACTAACAGACCAACACACTTTCGCATCTATAAGACTAGTCAGGATTTTATGAAAATAGTACTTTTCGCTGAACACGTGATAGCTTAATAGTTAAAAGCCTCGCAAAAGTTCCATTGTAACTTTTTAAAAAGATACGCGTCCCATATGTACCTATGTAGAAAATCTGACACCACACAGTTACAAAGTTTAGGAAATGTCACCAATCACAAGTTTGCCCGTCCATTCATCCATTAGGTAATTATAATATTATAGTGTTATGTATCTTCTTTTATTGTAGTATACCCTGTATACCACTAAAGATAGAGAAGAGACACAAAAAACATAACAATGCATACAATTTGGCGGCCTTATCGCTACCTACTATGTATTATTAGGTATTCTGTGTCGCTACCTAGCTAGCTTGTGTGCTACCTAGCGATCTCTTCCAGGCAACCAATCTATTTGCAGAGTTTCGAACAAAGTTACATTGGTTTCCTTTTACTTACACAAATATTCGAGTAGAACTGGGAAAGTTTGAGCCAGGTCATGACACCAGAATGCTGGCGCCAGTACATATTAGGTACTTATGTTTCTATATATTATGCAAATAAATAAAATTTAGCCGCTTTGTGGTTTACAAATAAATGCCTCATAAGAAGCTCGCAAAATTTTATTTGAACGTTGCTCATATTGGAAGCGATCTTGACTACACACAATAGAAAGGAATAGGCACAGGGAATAGGTATTATGCTTATTGGTACACATTATTAGCATGCCGGAAATTAGACAAGCTAATTTCTATCCAGGAATTTAAAATTGTTCCAGTTTTATCTGTATTTTTTCTTTATTTTTATATTATTTTTACTCGATAGCCCTTGACTGCGAACTCACTGCCCTTTTAAGATGGTAGCGGACTGACTTTGAAGGACCATACCTCAAATCAGTTTCTTACCGGCAATCGTACCGGAACGCTAAATAGCTTTGACGCTACGTCTTTGACGGTACATTGGTAAATAGCTACGGCGAAGCCTCCCAACAGACAAAAAAAAAGTTGCTTATAAATTAATCAATAAGTAGTAAAATATACAAATAAATAATAATAAATCACAAAGATTTATGATATAAACAGCTCTCCAGGAATATACTAACCCTGTGATTCACACGCTTGTCTTCTGTAACACCGATATGACCTAAATAAAAGCACACGTACGAAGGATAGACATGGGTCAAAGTGCACTTATATCCCGCGGGGCCTATCGTATGATAGATAGTCGGGAAAGCCGGGGGAAACGTATCGCATTTTTCTTCCGGGTATTTTTATTGTTTGCTACATTGAAATATTTATTTATTTATTTATTTCAATTTACTATATATACTTACAGAATGCCCAAAACGTATATATGCTAAGTTATAACACCTTCTATATCTAATCTTAATCTAATTACACTCAATATACTTAAGCTTACTAATAATATATTAATACAAATTCAAAAATAAAAATAAAATAATGTTAAGAATTGCACATAAATCAATTTCACTTATTTAAGTACAACATGATGGTTTTAATGAAAGCCGCTTCATTTTGATGGAATACGTCGGCATCTGGGAACTGGTCCAGCATCTTGTTCAACTGATATGATATACTATATTATCCTTATTAGTTGACGACCTTCCTGGTACAGTGGAGAGCGCTGTGGTCTTAAAACGGGAGGACTCAGGTTCAATTCCCGGCGGCTGTGATTTGGGAATTTATAATTTCTGAATTGTCTCTGGTCTGGTCTGGTGAGAGGCTTTGACCGTGGCTAGTTACCACTCTACCGTCATAGACGTGCCGCCAAGCAATTAAGCGTTCCTTCCTTCCTTCCTCTGAGAGAGAGACCTGCTTTCAGTAGTGAGATGTTATTTTTAAATGGATATGTTTGGACTTTATATTTGTTTCCAATTTATACATCAACCACTCATCAGTGGCTCACTTCCTGAGCGCAGATCTCTCGGAAAAGGTTATAGGCCATATGAATGACGACCACGTTGACCCAATGAACATTGGTGGATTTTATTTTATTATAATACAATTTAACCTAACACCTTGCTTAATTTAACAAAATAATCGAATAAGCCACATTTCCTCCAAAAATTTAAAATGAGGAGATTGGAGGCTCAGGATGACACTTAGAATATAAAATTAAAAAGTTCGCTGAAGAATGTATTTTCAAGCAAGTGCTTGTTAAATATTACAATAATATAAGAATAATACACTTAGGTTAAAAGCATTTTTCTGTAAAAATTCGGCTTTTCCTTTAATGTCTAACAAAAGTTTGGAAGGCAGCCAAAACAGATTTTACTCAGAGATCCTATAATATGCTTAAAGGGAATAACATTCGCTATCTCAATTTATGTTAGGCTTATGGAAAAATAAAGGTTTTTACGTGGTCGTATTTGCTTCAACTTACATGCCCATGAATAGGTTTTTAGCAATGATCGTCATAGAACTTGATTTTGTGCCGCTTGTATCCAAAGGCAAACAGTGCGAGCGGCTCGCTTGAAATCGTTTTATGCACCTAGTTGACGACTTCCAATCCAACGCTGTGTTTCTAACTAGCAAGGCTCGAATTGTGCTTGAATAGAATAGAATAGAATAATTTTTTATTCAAATAAACTTTTACAGTGCTTTCGATTCGTCAAATGAATCTACCACTAGCAAAGCGTGATTCGACAACCGTAAGACCCAATATAGACTATCAGTTCTTTCAGTATGACCACTTCATATTTTTTAAGCTTGTGTTGGTAACTCTAGCTCTTCCACGGATATCTTCATAAAATAGCGAAGGTTTGAATCGCTCTAGCAATGTCTATTAGTTCGTTGAGCTATGTAAGTAGGTACTCCGCCTATATATCTACTTCATATTGAACTACGTTGGTAAGTTAGGCTCTCCCACGGATCTCTTCATAAATTACGTTACGCAACACCGTCAGGACCTCACGCTGGTCCTTTTCTGATGAACCATAATTTTGGTTAATATTCTTTATTAAAAAAAAAAAAGGCGTGTGGCACTCGGGGACTGCCGCGGTAAAGCTATTGCATAGCATTTTTTATCAACGCCATCTAGCGGTGAGAGGAGTTCCGTGTCAGGTTATTTTCGTTACGGAAATTCTGGCTTCGGTCTCCGCGCTCAAGGCCCGCGATAGAAGCTATGCAATAGCGTAAATTAGACTACTATGATTTTGTTCTTAATTTTCTTGTTAGTGTTACGACGTGATTACGACCAATTTTATACTTTTGTGAAAAAAGGATACGTATTGATCACGAATTACGGTTCAGTCAGGCAGTTGAACCATGGTGCCGTATTGTAAGATTAACGAATTCAGGGCGCGATTCCCGAGATAATTAATATACTCGAATGTGTGGGTAGAGCTTCAGCGGTAAAACAATTTTAAAGGCTCTTTAAACCGATGACGGTTTAATCTCTACCCGTTGTACAGTAATTATTGTATGTAAATAGCTAAAGCTTGTAGGTGGCGTACTGTTATTTGGAGGGAAAAGGGGAATATTAGTCATGTTCAGCATGGCTTATAGTCTAAAATTAGATTATTAAGCTATTGCATAGCTTCTAGCGCGGGCCTTGAGCGTGGAGACCGAATCCAGAAATTCCGTAACGAAAATAACCTGACACGGGACTCCTCTACGGTGAGCCGCTAGATGGCGTTGATAAAGAATGCTATGCAATAGCTTTACCGCGGCAGTCCCCGAGTGCCACACGTCTTTTTTTTTAACTAGTTGATGCCCGCGACTTTGTACGCGTGGATTGAGGTTTTGTAATTCCCGCGGGAACTCTCTTATTTATATATCTAGATATACGTATATCCTAGATTAAAAGCCATAATCTATCTCTGTGCCAAATTTCAGCCAAATCGATTTAATCGTTGCGGCGTGATTGAGTAACAAACATCCATCCATCCATACTTACAAACTTTCGCGTTTATAATATTAGTAGGATATTATAATTATATTGGTTCGAAGAGCTGATGGTCGTTGGGGTCCCAAGGTCCTGGAGTGGCGACCCCGCACCGGGAAGCGCAGTGCTGGCAGACCCCCCTACTAGGTGGACCGACGACATCAAACGAGTCGCAGGGAGCCGCTGGATTCAGACGCATGACCGAGGCCTGTGGAAGTCCTTGCAAGATACCTTTGTCCAGCAGTGGACATCTATCGGTTGATAAAGAAAAAGAAGAAGTTGGGTTCGACAATCCTGCAATTTTTTGTATTTAAAAATTGAATATATGTAATATAAGATAAGTATAATAACGGATTAGCTTAGACAGCTTTCTGAGGAAAGTATATTGAAAAAAATGTTAAATGAAAAATTATATCTTAGAGGCACCTCGAGAAAGTATGGGCTATGACGATAATGTATCTATTAAAGGTATTGACGCGAAAGACCGAATATTTTCCAGTGTAGCGCTGACAAATTAGCTGTCAGGTTAGGGATATAATTTCACCGGGACAATTTGCAGATTGATTAATGTGTTCGGACATCGCCATTAATCTTAACAACAGTGAGCCTGTGAGAACGTTAACCCTGCTGCCTGCCGAATACTGTTTTTTTCACCCAAGCGATACTCTATAAGTATAAAATAAAATAATAGTTATTTGTGTTATATGGGGCCAAAGAAAATTTTTGTCCCCCGAGGGCGCTATTTTGAATTCAGAGCGAAGTGAAGGATTCTAAAGTAGAATCCTGAGCGTAGCGAGGAATTCAATATACGCCGCCCGAGAACAAAAAATTTGGCCCCGAGTGACACACACTATTTTTCATCATTACCTATGAGAAAAAGCTAAAAGTATCAACCTTCTATGATCACGTGACTTATCGAAGACAACAGCTGCTCAAACATTTTTGAATTTCGAGTTTTTTTTATTTCTGCAACGATCGCAGTAGTACCTAATAAACACATACGCACGAACGCGGACCAATCAGAAGAGAGAAATGAAAACTCCCATGGGACTAAAAATTAAATTTTGCTCCCGCTATCCTATGAAGCCAATATTCGTTTTTCGAATAGGTATGATGAAAAATCTATTTCAGACCAAGACTATATATGTCTATATGTGTGTTGGTATACAAATGACTTAAAAGCTATGTTAATAAAAGTTAAGGTAAATACTTGTCGTGGCATATTGAGGCACTACTACATTTACATGTGTGTGTATATCCATTGCCTCAACAAAATACAATACAAATAATAAAATTTTTCTTGTGTGCAAAATATATTACAGTCCAACACATTAGCCGTTGCGGCGTACAAATATTAATGGAATCTTTATCGCACATTACATGCCTATTGCATAGTTATTAATTACACACTACAATTATCATCCCCATAATTCATAAAAAAAGCATTAAAATCTGTATTAATTCTGTAATACCCCAGTTTAGGGTATTACAGAAATTAACACAGGCTATTATGTATATTTTATCCCTGAAAATTAAAGATTTTCCGCTGTTAAAATACCTTATCTATGCAAACGAATCATGGGCTTCGTCTAGTATGGTAATGTGTATGATAACACTACATAAAATAAAATCACTAAAAATGTATAAAACCTCAACCTACATATATCGCTATGCATAAGCTCAGGTGCGCTCGCTAGAGGGAGGAATACTAAATTCTTTGCAGGTGTTTAGACGCTGTCTCCCCGGCTCTGTTCATTGGTATTCATACGACTTTAGTGTTGGGATAAGCTTGCCTCACTTTATTTACATTACATGTTTCTATTGATTATCTTAGAGCGTGAAGACATGGGGCCTGATTCTGTAACTCAGTCAAAAAATGAAAGCCACTGACATATATTTTTTATCCATTGAAGTGTTTTATTTTTTGATAGGCACTGAGTTACAGAATCAGCCCCATGGTCTCCTATATCATAATAATCGCTAACTAGAAAATAGTTGGAAAAGTGTCATCGGACTACCGAAAATTGGTTATAACATCCATCGTATTCATTTTGCTCGTGTAAAATGTAGTCTATATCATATAAGATGCAGTAACAAAAAGGATTTATTCGTTACGTAACCTAATCGCCAAATTATTTCTTGTTTGCGAAACCCAAAAAAAACTTCTACGAATGTAGCTTCAGTGAACAGGATTACATGCGATTTTTAAAAAAACGTTACCGTCTGTTGTCGTACGCTTCGAACTATTTTAATTAACAAAAAGTAAAAAAAATCGATTCCACACATGTTCGTAACCTACATTTCGTAAACTCTGTACCCTCTGTGGTATTTTTTGTTTTATTGAAACTTTATTTAGCTGAACTGTATTCTCAAAAAATTGTTAGTTCATTATTTTCGTGTTAGAGGCTCCAATGTAGATTGTACAATTTCATCATGTAGGCCAAACTGTAGCCCTTATGAGAAGTTAAGAGTTTAGCAAACAATGACATATTGAAAAAACATTTAAAATTGCAAATACAATAGTAAATTGGGTATCACTTGCACTTCTTTAACATGAAAACTTTTTACCATGAAAATATCAAAAAGATACATAGGTACACTCTATACTTAATTATTCGAGATAAAGTGGATCAGACATTGGTACGACCTTGTTTACTTCATCGGAAAACGTGAGAGAATACGATGCAATCCCGGTTTAATCTAAACTTTTCCTTGTAAAACTTACACGATTTCCAAGAATGGCCACGTGCTTTATGTATATATTATATAGTTAAAGCCTTTTATGCTAGCTGGTGCCCGATACTAAGTTATGCCAACCAAACTTCTACTACCACAACTACCAAACTATTACTACTTACTACTACTACTACTTCTAGTACTACTGGTTCTACTGTCAAAGGAACGCACCAGACCAGACCATAAACAATTTATTATTAAAAAAATCCCAAATTGCCATTACTGAGACTCGAATCCGGGATAGGTATACTTTGGTTCCTATTTATAAAACCACAGTGCCAGCTACTTTTGTCTGATAAAAGGTAGGCTCGTGAAAATAATAATTACGATTACATCCTAAACTACTAACACGTTCTTTCCTAAAAAGTTTTAGGCACCATGAACTGGATTTTGTTTGTAACAAAAATTGTTTTCTTGCCAATAGGTACACGAACTTGACGAAGCAATTTATTGGTAAATTCCGACGCATTTGTCTGCGTCTGTCATGAAAATCACCCTATCTATTTGAGATAGGCGCCGAGACGACCGATTTTCCACAAGGCGCAAATTGAGCGAAAACCCTTGATCGTTTTGTATCTATTCAAAGATTCTCCAATCAGGGGTAAGTTTGCTTAAAATACTTCTAGTTCTATTCCAATTTTATCTGTTTACTAGCAGACGCCCGCAATTTCTTCAATTCACAATCGACAGTTGTTAAATCCCTACAGTTTAGGTGGTCAGAATCCCTGTAGCATCAGGATTGAGGAGTTGGGTCCTGGCATTTAACGATGTAGTCTTAATTTGGTACCTACAATATTATTCATAATCGACAGTTCCTAAATCCCCACAGTTTAGGTGGGTAGAACCCCTGCAGCATCAGGATTGAGGAGTTAGGACCTGAAGTTTTTATAGGACTATCTCGCAAAGGTTTTGTATCGATTAAAAAAAGACTCGCGCAACTGGGGTAGAAATCACGGAGATATACATAGAGATAAAGTCCTGTCAAAATCGCTCCAACCATTCCCGAGATTAGCGGCAACAAACAAACAGACAGACAGGCGGACGGAAAACAAAAATTTTAAAAATTGACTTTTATTTATGATTTTTATTTTTATAGTGGCGCATTTACTTATATATGTATGTATATGCATACAGCAATATGTAGATAGATAACTTGGCGTATTTTTCATTTAAGTTAGTTATCACTGTAGCTGTTGGTTCTACATTTTTGTAGCACATCACCAATACGTAGCGCGAGGCTACGCGTCAGGTAACGAATTAACGAATTTTTAATACATAATTTTACGAGACTATAAACCATAGTATAAATACTCAAAGGTACTATAGCATACAATTTTACGCTATTTTTATAGCGTTGGGTGAAATCAAAGCTTTTGTTTCATATTTTCTCGTCCGTAATACAGGGGACACGGTGAAATTGGATTATATGTGGTGCAACGAACCAAGCGATAGTATCTGACAAGTAAATGAGAAACTATATTAGTACTTATTTTAATAGTTGTTCGGAGTATATTTCCTCGTATGATTGCTTTTGTTTATTATCCGAGGGTCCAGGAATGAAATGTTATATTGTGAACGAAGAATGTTTTATTCGAACCGTTACGCATAATATGTGTTTTCTAGAAATGTTTTGTGAAACAGCCGTATTTTTGTAACGAGAATTTTGAGAATCAAGCTATAAGCAAATACTTTGTTTGCGTCTGGCACATTTACTGCCCACAACTTCGTTATAGAATAGAATAGAATAATTTTTTATTCAAACAAACTTTTACAAAGTGCACTCGAATCGTCAAATTAAAAAACGTAGATACGTTCGCGTGATATGTTTGACAAGCCGTGTATATCAAGCACGGAAGTAAAGCTTCATGATACTAATTCCATGATATCAAGAGTGGTACTGTCAGGCCCTCTAGCGGAGCGTTCGCATGTGTGGTACCGAGGGAGGGATCATAAAAACAATCTCTTGGTAACCAACGCAAGACTGCGGCGAATCGTTTTAATATTCTGATCAAAGGAATTCCTGCTCAAACGACACAAACTATTGGAAAAATTATTTATCATTTGATTTGTTTGATTATAATTTTGTGTTCAAAGTTTCATTCACCGCCCACGTTTGTGAGCGGTGAATGAAACTTGGCGGTGGGCGAGGATTTCCTCGTTCAGGTGAAATAAACTACATTTTTTTTAAATAAATACTTTTTAATAAATTTTTTTTTCGTTGTCAACTATATCTATGTAAAAAATCACACGAATCCGTTGCTGCATGATTGAAGAACAAACCAACAAAGATGCGGGCCCAAAATTCTAGCACCTTGGGGCTTGGCGTATGTAGGTACATTCTCCAAAATTTTGTGACCAAATTAAGCTTTACTTTTTGCTTCTTTACAATTCATCTCTGAATTCATCAAACAGAGGAACTTCTACTGCGAATTAGGTACTTTGTACCAAGCCCTAATTGGAAAGTTTTCTGTTCGCATAGCGGTGTTTGAGATACTAGATAAAGTCCAATAAGAATTTCATCGATGTCTTTCAATTCTCTAAAGAAAGTCTTATATAATGGAATTCCATGCGTCTGTTATTAATGCGTCTGTGTTAAATTATTATCAGCGTAGAATTTCTGGCCTATAATATACTCTTCCGTTCATGTAAACTCTTTTTGCCATAATCGCTTTTTCTCTCGAATCATCAGCGTAGATTTTCTGGCCTATAATATACTCTCCCGTACATACCTACTCTTTTTGCAATAATCGCTTTCCTCTCGAATTTATCATTGTAGAATTTCTGAGTCCAGTTCAGAATAAGATATTTTCCGGCGTTAGAATGGACTCCATTTACGGAAATGTCACATGCATTTACGGAAATTGTAGACACGGGTCCAACTCGACACTGTAGCTATCCGAGTTTCAAATTTTCATTTTATTTCATTTATTATTTGTAAGTACAATACATTCATGTATTGTACTTACATGCCAAAAAATATAACAGATTAATAATTATGAGTTAGATTACATGAAGACCCCATTAGATATCGGATTGTGTTATTATAGTTTTATTGCTTTCTACTTTGTTATAATAAATCATAATGTGTCAATAAAATAATTTCGATTTGGTGCTAAGAAGTAAGGATGTCAAAGTATAGGAACCTAGGAACATTAATACACCATTAATAGATACCTATGAATACAATAAATGGAAAATTGAGATAAATTTCACATAAAACAACGAATTTTTGAACGATCTAGCCGTAAAAAGGAACAGACTTTCACATAATATAGCTATTTATGCAACTGCATCGTAATGAGGGTCATTTTAATTCGAGATCAAAATAGGATAGTACGAAAATTAAAATGACTAATTACGTAGGTATACTAGTTGCATACAAGATTTTATCTATGACAAGGAAAATAAAATCGTTAACAAAATTACGTCGTCTTTATATTTATTTTTTACTTTATTTTAGAACTAATAAAAAAGTCAAATCAATCAATATTTTTTTTATTTTGGCCGTGGGTGAATATGTTCATTTTTTTTTTTTAAATTTTCTTTTAGGTTTGATATTAATATTGAGTGGCAGTACCAACCAGAGTGGTTTGGGTACCAACTTTAATACATTTATATAAACGATGCAAAAGTGCCAGAACTCAGACCCTCTTAGCTTTAGGTATCCTATTTTATGAAGATAACCATTTCAATGCAGCTTCCATACAACGAGCATCCCATGCATCGAAATAAGAAGCAAAACCAAAAGAGGTTTCATTTCGATTCAGCTGTCAAATTCGAAATTGGAACTTCGATACTGGAGTAGATAAACAATATTGTGTGTACCTGTGGATTTTAGTTACGAGTAGTTTCGGATTTGAGATGCAACTGTAATATGCTTATATTTTGTTTATTTTTACTGTAGAGTACAAGTGTTTCTTTCACTTCTTGATAATAATGTGCATAAGGTATTTCTTTTATCCCAATGATACGGAAGCTTCAAAAGAATAGTAAAAGCCAGAGCAAAAGTCTTTCTAGAGTTGAAAATGCAAATATTTTATTGTCGGCTTGCTTGCGCGGCGGGAATTTGACGTTGTGGTTGAAATAGCCTATTCTGTAGTCCCATTTCATTCATTTCTCTGTAGATTCATTGCTGACGCAGCGATGAACTGGCGCCATGAAAGTAGGATCAAAGCATGGAAGTAAGATTGTCTATGCAGTTTGTCACTTAAATTCCAAGTGAGATAATATTATGGGACAAAATTAAGTCTATGAAACGACACGTGTAATTTGTCCAGAATTGATAGTATAAAAGACGAATGGTGTAATTTGGGGTCGTTTGACAATTTGAACTTAGTGATAAAATAAATATACCTAATAAAAATACACAATACAAAACTAGAGATGATCCTGATCCTGTAGGTACTACTCAGGTAAATATAGCCACCGTAAAGTTCACAAAGTTCTTTGGATTACCGTCTATAAACTTTGTTGAATCCCTCTCTTTACATTACAAATATTAGCACAAAAGGTTGACCATCGTCTCAAGTCAATCTTTCCACGTGGAATTTTTTTATTTTTCTCAGGATAATATCGGAGGTAAATTCCATTAATCATTCTAAAGCTTTCTGTGTTCTTAACAATTACAATGTTAAGGAAAATATTCCTCTCATTTCACTGAGATTTAAATTATTCATCTCAATTAAGTATAGCGAGTCTTGGCAAATGTAAATGTTATGCTAAAAGCACAGTGGCTCTGTTTGTATAACTTATTAATGTTACATTCTATTTAATTTTCTAATTTTAACATGTCTAACTTCTGAATATGCGCCGAATTTTCGGTTTTAGTCCATCCATAATAGGTACAATTAATAAGTACGTATATTTACAAATAAATAAAATTGGGGTGTCTGTGATTTCAAAATAACTGCCACGTATTAAGTACATAAATATTTACAAAAGCAAATACACGCTTTTTATTTAAAATTTTGTGTTCTGTTTGCACGGGTTATTTATTCTTCTTCTTTTTTCTTTTCTTTGGTCTTAGTGGCTAAACCAATATTGACAACATTTTGATTTTGACATGCATGTAGAGGATAGAAAAAAAAATTGCAAACCTAACTCCATGGAGATAGAGTCGTGAATATCAACTAGTTTCAAATAATTTTCTTTAAAAGTCCCTTTAAGTAAGTGTGGGCAGGACGTGCCATTCCATAGTTAAAGAAGGCCTTAAAATGACGGTTTAAAGCTTCAAATGTCATTTAGTTTAATGCCGCCTTTAAGCTTCGAAGGCGTTCAATTCGAAATGACGGGTCGTTATCCGACGTGGACGTAACGATCACCATATCTGTGTTTTTCCTATTACTAATCGCAGTTTGTGGTTAAGTTAATTTTAAAGTTATTTATATTATAGGTAAAATATAATTACAAACATCACAGAAGTTAGTGCCAGAATCTTGGGCATGGTTTTTATGTGAAATCTTGGACGGTGAAGGTATATAATATGTTTATGCCAGTATGCAAGTTTTCAACTATATCCATGCATAAATTACGTCAATCCATAGCTCCGTTGCTCCGTTGATTGAAGGACAAACCAACAAACAAACACACTTAATATCTATTAGTGAGGGTAGTAAAATTAATATGTACGTGGTGAGTGAAATAAAGTACCTACTCCATAAAGTGTAAAGATAAAGAAAGCACGCATTTTAATGTAGTTATTCATGAAGATGGACAGATATAAACTTTATAGGCCTTAAACAGTGACCTGGTTAATGGATAATGGCTAGATTTAAGTGTCACTCACCATTTTGCTTTGCTTATGTGTTCTTTATTCGTATGTATGGTGTTAGAGAGAATTTATTATTGAATTTTATATAATAACTAGCGACCCGCCCCGACTTCGTCCGGGTTGAAACATTAAATATTTGTTTTTACGGGACTGATCGCACACAGCATCTTATAGGAGACGATTGTTAATAAGATCACCACAGGAACCACAGGAATCTCCCGCGCCGATACCTGCCACCGTGCACCGCCGCGCCGCGCCGGCCGACACCATTTTATTATTTTGTCGCGTGAAAATATTAATTTTCCGATAACTCCTAAGATATTAATTTAAATTGTATATTCTGACGTCATCATTCATCACCATGACTATAACATTTATCCTTTAATTAAACATTAAAAAAATACGCGTCGAATTGAGAACCTTCTCTTTTTTTTTGAGGTTGATTAAAAAAATCAAACTGATATTAAGTATCTTTCAAATCTAGTGATATCCTTACTAGAAGATTGGATCCAGAGAAAAACAAGAAAGAATTTAAAAACTGTGCCAACTACGGGAAATTGGATATGTCATGCGTCAGGATCCGTCATATTGATTTTCTTCGTATAAAATATAATAAAAGTAAGTATTCCTACGTCATCGGGGTCACAATACTGCCAACTTAAAGCTAAAGTGTCGTTAACCATCAAAACGCGGGAATCCAAAAAGCAGGAATTAAAGAAATGGGACGGAAATCCGACACGACCGGCGAGAGATCAGGCGCAGGACCGACAGCTTTACGTGCTCTCTGAGGCACAGGGGTCTTTTATTTAATGCTAGTAGTAGTAGTAGTAGTTTTAGTAGAACATACTCAGGACCTTGCGCCCCTTCACCAGTCTACCACAGAACTTCGAGAAATCGTGAGCGTGTTGGCACCCTTCCGTGGTTGAAATCCAAGAACCACTTATGCGTGGAACGCACTTCCGACGCCATTGTTTCCGGCCCCGTACAATTTAAGTACCTTCAAGGCAACAGTGAATAGGAATTTTTTAGGCAAGCGCGCGCCAAGCCAGACCTCATCAATACTTTACATCAATGATAGTCGTCAAGCGCAAGCCTATTTCGTAATAAAAAAAATGCTTAAACATACATATACAGCACAACATATACTTCAGCTGTCCACAAGATAGATAAGCTACTAAATGTAGCATTTTTGTTTTAAAAAGATAACTGCTGAGTTTCTTGCCGGCTCTTCTCAGCAGAATCAGCTTTCCGAACTGGCGGTAGAGTTTCAACTTGCCATAAGTGCCACAAGTTGTCCTAAATGAAATAAATGATTTTGAATTTGTATTTTTTTTTTGACTTTATCGTAGTTGGGTAAATAAAAAATAGCGTGAGCTTTTTCAATCACGTTAATAATAATCCTTTGTGAAGCTTTTATAAAGCCTCCACAGAGACTAAAGGATTATTTGTTTTCGACAATACAATTATGTAAAAGCATTGCTGCATAGCAATCACTCAATCCATTTCAGCTAGGTATTGATTGAAAAAATTAATACGAGTAAATAGTCCAAAGTGAATTGAGTCGGTTTTTTTTTTGAACCGGGGATGGAACGCTGTGTTTATGTATGAAGTATAGACCTTGAATGTGTATGTTTGAAGGTTCCCTTTATTGTAAACCACATTAAAAATAAACTTAAAAAATAAAATAACTGGCAGCGCGCTTAGAATCGATCCTGCCAGGCTTGCCAAGCAAATATGTTGTAAAAGACATGATGATATGGGAGAAAGTATCGATGCACGCAAGTTCATGGGAGAAATTCAAGAACACATTCCTGCGAAATAAAATCGAATACAATGTCCCTAACTTACCATAAATCAACTCATGTGTAAAATGTAAAAATTATTCTTTCCTATAGATTTCGTAAAAGCATTTATTCGTAAGAATTTAAAACCCATTTATAAACTGGCAAACAAAAGTGGCGTTTTACAAAAATTGTAATTTTTCAGTATGACCATTTAAAGTTGACGCAGCATTTTTGTTCAATATCTTAGCAAATAACTGGAAGAAAAGAATGCAATTAATTTCATTTATCAGTTTGACTATCTAATTTAAGTTGTGTACTGAAAACATGCCAGTAAATTATGGAGCTAATTTAGAAAACATGGTTTTAAAAAAAAGTTCCACATAGTGCCACTTTTGTTTTCAAGGTGCAATATGTAATAGTTTGTTAATGTCAAAAGTAAGTTTGAATACTTTTTTACGGGTCACCCGATAAAGCCACCTCGATGAAGTTAAGCAAGCATCCCGAAAACTATTTATGCCGCTTATCTCGTGCGTAAAATGTATGTAAAAATATGCCGTTGCAATTTTCGTTGAAAGTATTGGTGAAATTTAAAAGCCATCGATAAAACCGGCGCGACACAAAGGCTTATCACATCGGAATATAGTTTGTCACAGTTTCCGCACCGCGTCCGCTGCACAATGGGACGGCAAACAATTATGGCATTGTGAGGGAGGACGCCTGTCGATAGGCTTTATGACAGTTTTGTTACAAGGCCCATTTTATATGCATATTATTCAGAGCACGTGTTTTACCTACAGCCAACCTTTTTATCCTTTTGTACTTCCTCGTGTAAACGTTTGTCTCCGAATTTACAGAGTACCTAACGTTCGTTTTGAATATCACCTGGTTTTACGGTGAAGGAAAAAATCGTGAGGAAACCAGCATGTCTGATGCTGAGATCTATAGAGCAAGCTCTGACTCAGCTCTAACTTAAGATAGAGGTTATAATAAGACACAAATATACTCTGACATAAATCTGTCTCGTTTTAACTCTGTCTTGAGGCTGAGTTGAGTGAGAGTGCAGTTTATAGGTTTCAGCTGAGAGTTCTCTAATATTCTCAACGATGTGTGAGTCTGCCGATGCGCTGCACTTGGTCAGTGTGGTGACCTCAACCATTCTCATTTGGGATCCATTCTCATGTCCAGTTGCAGCAAAGTGAATGAATTGTGTGCTAGGTGTGTAAACGTAAATTCAGAGTTTTTTAAATTCAAAACAAGTGGTTTTAGCTACAGACAACCTTGATACTCATTCACCGCTCTATCACACACCTGCACTGCAAGAAGTCTAGAAAGCGTTAGTAGTCTGCATTAAAGTGGGGGTTTGAACTTCGAAGTGTGACCTTTATCCAGGTGCGGCGCAGGGAAAATCAACCTCTCCGGTGATTTTTCTTTAAGCTAATGTGTTACCGGCTAAGGTCAGCCACCTTACTCCCTTGTGGTATTTGGTCATATCCAGGTGTTTCACGCTGCGGGCAATAAGCTCACCGCCATGCGTGGAGATAGTATCAAGGCACGTGTTCCGATGTCAAGAGTTATATGGGTTTTGGAATATGAAAGTTTGGAACTCCATTCTTACTTAAGTATTTTTGAGGCAAGCGCGCGATCTCATCTTTGCTTTCCATGAGACACGATTGTGGTAAACTGCAAGCCTATCTGATGTAAAGAGTCTTTAACTTTCTTCAATAAATTTACATGAAACAAACTCTTGACATCGAGGCACGTGTTTTAGAAGTTTCTTGGGTGTTGAAAAAGAGATCCAGCGGGGAATCGGCACTCTAGCATTAATCGCATTGTTTCCTCGTATCGTTCCAAATACGCACCCCAAAATTTGGAATGCCCTTCCGGGTCCTGATCAAGAGTGAATAGGCGTTTTATAAGCAAACGCACACTTTCTAGGCTGCATCTTCACTTACCATCAGGCGATATCGCAGTCAAGGGCTATCTTGTCATCGAATAAAAAAAAATAAAAAAATACTAAACAAAAAATCGAAACCTCAGCCCTAATTTTTATTCCATAGTAATATCTGTCGGCAACACTGGCCAACTGATTAATATTAAGTATAATTATTTGTAGGAAAGTAGGATTAGAGTGATTATTGTTTAAAGCGCCATTTAGTGACGGTAGTCTTGTAACGTTTCATGACGGTAGTTTCGTAGCATTGGTATCATTGTTCCCTCCCCACTCGTTCGGTCCATAAAAGGGAAGCGTACAGCGTGTATTGATTCATTCGTCATTCTGTGTCGAGTCAGTCGTCTGAAGTTAGTTGTCGCTCGTCATCTCTAATCAGTAGAGAGTTAGATTAGCGGTTGGTTAGAATTGTCGCGGTTATTATGTGTTAGCGAAATATTGAAATAGTAAAGATATACAACTTTAATGTATTGAAGTTACCCTCACGTTCAGATGGTGGTTTGTCTGACGTGTTGCGGTTAAATAGATTAGATGTGAGGACAGGGGCCGTTATAGGGGCGGTTGGAGACGGCTTTAGGTAGGGTTTCAGCGTTTTGAGAGATCAGATCTCTTAAGGCGTGATTAGTTTAGAGTTTTAAATCCCCATTTCTGGATTGTGTCCTACATATCAGAGTGAGCCCGTCATTCGTTTGTAACTGTTATCCAATAACCGCGACCCCGATATTCGATGTCTGCAAGCAATTAATAAAAACGGGCCGAAATCCTTTTAAAACACGCAACGTCACGACAATTCGATAAATCTAAAGCCAAGCCCTAAAAAAGCCGAGCTAGGGCTGTCGGTGGAAATTCAAAGGCAATTATAACCTGTGAATACAATATCCCTTCTGCGCATGCCCCGGGCATAGACCGCGCATGCCACCGTGGGCGAGGGTCCTAGTAAATAACAATACAGATTTTCAATTATTTCTTCTACATTTTAAAAGTAGTCCAAATGTTTTTACCTGTAGTTAACTTGTATGTTGTATTGTGCAAGTTTATTGATGTGTGCGAACCCTGATCTACGCGCTTACATGTGAGTTATAATTATTCTAACCTTAAAATGTATCGACAAATGTGATTGTGCTTGTTAACGACCGTCATTTGGAATGGATTATTACGGATCTTCAAAGATAACAATGTTTTGAATAATTACTGTGCCTTTTCGTTTGTTTCTTTATTGACATAATATTGTAGGTTTTGTATTCTTTTTACGTTGATTTATTAAGTTAAACTTTAAAAATTCGTCATACAATGCCTCGTTTATTTAACTAAAAATAAAAGAAGACGTTTTATTGATTGCTTTATTTACTAGATATTAAGTTTTTTAAGATAGTTGGAAAATAGACTGTGTTTATTACACTGATTGGGTACGAGTTGATCAATGTCGGTTCTTGAGAA
This sequence comes from Hipparchia semele, assembly GCA_933228805.2. Lineage (NCBI taxonomy): Eukaryota > Metazoa > Arthropoda > Insecta > Lepidoptera > Nymphalidae > Hipparchia > Hipparchia semele. The sequence goes on from OW121722.1 coordinate 2,655,472, forward strand.
GAGCAGTCTTCTTAATCCCTCATCAGATTGTTTTTGACGACCTCCCGGGCGCAATGGTGAGCGCTGTGGTCTTATAACTGGGAGGTCTCGGGTTCGATTGCCGGCGGGGACAATTTGGGAATTTATAATTTCTGGATTGTCTCTGGTCTGGTCTGGTGGGAGGCTTTGGCCGTGGCTAGTTACCACCCTACCGTCAAAGACGTGCCGCCAAGCGATTTAGCGTTCCGGCACGATGGCGTGTAGAAACCGATTAGGAGTATGGATTGAATTTACACTGCTATACCCCTTCCAAGTAAGCCCGCTACCATCTTAGACTGCATCGTCACTTACCATCAGGTGAGATCGCAGTCAAGGGCTATCTTGTCACCGAAAAAAAAAAGATATATAAAAGAATAAATATAGATTTTCATTAATAAATAAAAAACCTCAATCCACGCGAACGAAGTCGGAAATCAGCTAGTTTATAATAATTAAGGTAATAGTAAGGATAGTAAGGATAGCTTGGGAACAGCTATTCTCCAAGCTTTACAACTGTGCCAGGCGACAATAATTAATTAATTGACTCGTATATCCAAGCTTTGAATATTGGAAAGTCGCCAACTGGATGACTGAATAAAGCCACCAAATAAAGTTATCGTTATGTAAATTGCCGATTGAACTGAACCCTATAGTTATTACTTTATTACGAATACCATAAATTTGATTAGCTATTGACTTCTCCAAGATACAATCCTTAGGGTAAAATCTTTGATCGAAAGAGAAAATAGTCGTATTTACGCGCTTTATTACTGTTAGGCCTTGTTTTCCCAGTTTATTACTTTGACTAACGAAAGCCTTGTGCAATCAAAGTTTGAATATACCTAACCAGATTACCATATACTAAATATGTTTAACGTGTTTATGAATTTTCATTTTCGAACAAGGATCGGAATACACTAGAGACTATTATATAGAGACTATAGAGACGGGCAATTTAAATTCAAGTTGCTAGAGAGCAACCAGGAAAACTTTAATTTAAATTGCCCGTTCAAAACCTACCCAATCATTGACATAAGTCATAACCAATAGTGTGCAAGTAAGTTGCATCTTCAATTTTAAAGGCGATCATGATTTTTTTTAAAGAATATTAGCCAAGCTGAACTTGACTTTTATTCTTTTCCCCCCCTCAAATAAGCGAAAAGCTTGTACCAGGAGTGAGTACGACAATAGTGCAATAGGTGAGGCTCGAACCTGCGACCTTTCAGTTTTCAGTTCGCACTTTTAACCGTTGGGCTGTTGAAGCTCTAAATGGTTAATGCTTTACATGCTAACCCCTTATGACGTCGTATCATAAAATAAGAGTTCCCTGGAAAGGATATTAATATACTTGCCGGCACGTTCACGTTTATAAACGTATGCCGTACTCGTAGCCAGCGAGGTGATTTAACCATGGAGGAGCAAACTTCATACAGCGGGCGTCATAAATTGTTCGCTCTATATAATAACAAGGTTTAGGAATAGAATTTAGAATATTTTAATGAGTTAATTAATTCACAGGCACTCCTCTCGAATCACAAGAGTTATTTAAATTACCAAAACATAATACTATAGTTATCTAAAATTATTTCATTGTTCTTCTATTATTAGGATTACGCCATCGCGTAGAAGTTGTTCTAATTGGCTAAAATGGAGGTAACGATGCTCAAACTGCAACGCTAGGAATATGCAATGCGATAAAATGACAAGTACATTGCAATGTGATTGATTGGCCGCACTCTGTCGATGAATTGATGAATTGTTTTCAGTAAGAATACCATAAATTCATCCCATCTCCTGTGGAAGCCCATGCAAGAGACATTTGTCCAGCAGTGGCTGTCTATCGGTAGATAAAAAAAGAAGAAGAGAAGATGTCGAAAACAATACTGATACAAGATAAACATTTTGGCATCAGTTAGGTGGAGGCCATTGCTAGCTCTGAGGGTAAAACATCTCAATGCTCTTACCTATATGAGAAAGTGTATGCCACGGAAACGCTATTTGGCACGTAGCTTATTAATATTTATGTCTCCCGCCTTACGAATATGCGGTTAGATTCTAGGTTGATATATGGTTTTGAATTGTTCTAGCGGTAAATCATGTATCTGCATTACCAAGGAGCTTCATAGAATTTAGTTATATTAGTTAAGCGTTGGTGTAAGAAAGATCTTGGGCGATTCACCTGGATGCAGATTGCAGGTGGCACACGATCGTGTAGGGCGATACTTTCAATATACCTATATCTAGAAATGGATGTCTATCGATTGTGATGATGAGTAAAGATATTTATTTTTAAACATACTTGCTCGATTTTCTATAGAACCTATACGAAGTAAATTTAAAAATGCTAACAAATACATAACTTTTAAGAGAACTAAAGACCAGATTATTTGGGTCCAAGAGGCTAGACAGGTTAGGTAGATTATTATAGTCATCTGTGAATCTAAATACGTACCTAATCTAAGAAAATAAATTTTGCTTGTTTATCTTATTTTTTGTTGGATGTACGAGTATGTATGGATAAATGTATGGATGTTTGTTACTCAATCACGCCGCAACGACTGAACCGATTTGACTGAAAGGCACAGAGGTAGATTTATAGTCTGGAATAACATATAAACTACTGATTATCCCGGAAAATAAGAGAGTTCTCGCAGGAATTAAAATATAACCTTTACTAACGCGAACGAAATCGCGGCCATCAATTAACTGTTAGATAACGGAAAGGGCATGGAAAGTTTATGAAGAGGAAGATGCTAATCAATAACCTTGGATCTGTTACATAAAATCGTTACATAAAAATCTTATATACGAAAATAGGCTTTGAACGGAATTTCGACAGAGTGGAAACGTTAAATTGAATTATATTATATTTTGTTGCAGGACCAGGATATTCCACCGGAGCTCGTACAACTGACAGGCGAAGGAAATATTCTCTTTTAGAAATCAGAACTACTTATTATTCAGGACAATGAATGAAACCACATTAAGCGACTCGTATTCGGTGAACATTTCGGAGAAGATAAGAAACGCGTCGCAAGTCGCAAGACCACAGATACCAGGCTACGAGAACATCATAGACAACAAATGGGTTCAAGCGGTTTTCTGCGTCATATACACAACCATATTCGTCTTAGGTTTACTCGGTAACATGCTGGTTTGCTACGTCGTTATTAGAAACAAAGCGATGCAAACTGTTACCAACCTTTTCATCAGCAATTTAGCACTATCCGATATACTGCTCTGTGTATTTGCTGTACCGTTTACACCCCTGTATTCCTTCCGCGGCACGTGGAGCTGGGGTACTTTGTTATGCCACATGATGCCTTCCGCTCAGGGCTGCAGCGTATACATATCAACTTTAACTCTTATGTCTATAGCGATCGATAGGTTTTTTGTAATTATATACCCATTTCGACCGAGAATGAAGATCGAGACGTGTATCATAGTCATTATTATGATATGGATCTTCTCAATAACCGTCACTTTACCGTACGCAGTATTTATGTCGTATTACGATATAGAGATCGGCAGATTCTGTGAGGAATCTTGGCCAACTGAAAAGTTGAGACGTATTTTCGGTTCAATAACTTCTGTCCTTCAATTTGTTTTACCATTCACTGTGATCGCTTTCTGTTACACTTGCGTCAGTTTCAAATTGAACGATCGGGCGAAAGCTAAGGCTGCAAGCAAGAATAGTCGTAAAGAAGAGTTCGATAAGTATAGGAAGCGTCGCACGAACCAAATGTTGATAACTATGGTCACTATATTCGGTTTATCGTGGCTGCCCTTGAATGTGACAAACCTGTACAATGATTACTACATATACGCGATTCACTCGAAGTACTACTTTCTAATATTCTTCGTGTGTCACGTAATAGCGATGTCGTCTACATGCTACAATCCTTTTATCTACGCGTGGATGAACGAGAATTTCAGGAAGGAGTTCAAGCAATTGATACCCTGTATCGACACGTCTGTGCAGCTCCGAAGCAACATTCCATTGGAGCAACTGGGCGTATTGCAGTCGGAGAAAACTTTTAACGGGAACACGGCAACCGATAGCTTGGGTTCTAGTTCTCAAAGAGCCCCTTCATTCCGACATAAAAGGAAGCCGAGCGCTGCGGCCGACGTGGAAAAGAGCGGTGTGGAGTTGAATGAGGATTTGTTGAACGTGGACGTGAAACATTGCCACATATCGACGAGCTACAACTTGAGAAGGGAGTCCGTAAAGCTGCGGTTGATCAATGAAGAGTCCTTTGATAGTGGTCCGTCGCAGAGTCAATTCTAACGGTTGATATCATGGGTAAGTTTAGTTAGATGAAGGGTAAGACAAAAGTGCTAATCGACTAATCGACTCTTGTAAATAATTCACTTTAAGAATAAACGCAAAAATTCTTTTCACAAAACCCACTTCAAACGCCACTATATAAAGTACATATTATATCAATTGTGCCTATAAAATTTTGAGAGTTCCCTCGATTTCTCCAGGATCCCATCATCAGGTCTCTGGTCGAATCTCCTATTTTATCTATCATATTAGACATAATCCCAAATATTAAAAAAATTATACGATTTCTTTTCAGGTTCGGCCGCCTAAACGTTTCCAAGTGTGAGGCAATGTGTGAGGGGGAAGATTTTTTGAGAAATCCCAATATTTTTGGAAAATATTTTTTGTACAGAACTTCATTTCTGATTTTAATGACTATGAAACTACGATACGCTTATGAATTTTTATGATCTCTTGTTACGGAAGATGTTTTAACCCTTTTTAAAGATATGTAAAGTATTTATAGCACAAACATTAGATACCTAATCCAAATAGCACCACTGCCACTTTGTCCTCTAAAGCTTTATGTTCACTAGGTCGCTGAATCGAAGCGTAATTCGCCTATTATATTTACTACTGGTTGTTGCCCGTGACTACGTCCGCATTAATTTAGTCTGTCCTCTATCTCCAGTAATATTTATTAGGTTTTCACTAAATCATACAAAACTTACCGGATGGTACACACTTTCCAATAAACAAAGAATTATCAAAATTGGTTCAGGTTTGACGAAGTTTTGGAGTAAAATCGACAAAAGCAAACATCCCGTATTTTACCCCCTTCAAAACTTTTTTTTACAACAAAAGAAAGTCTTAGTCCTTTTCCGAGGTTCAATCTATCTTTATACCGAAATTCGTCAAAAATGGTTCAGCAGTTTAGGCGTCAAAACAGACAGACAATTAGACAGATTTACTTCGCGTTTATAATATTAGTTTGAATTTGGATTAAACTGCTTTCATAAGCAAAGAAATGATATACTCAGCGAGCTGAATCTTTCAGAACAGCTAATGGCGCTAGACTGCGATACAACTGAGCGACTTAATGGACATAAGCCCTTATATCCTGTCCAAATAGAAGTAATTATTAAGATTATCGTGAAACTACTAGTTTTGATATCTTTCTAAGATAGATACATAGACTTATCAAAAGTAAAACTCTAAAATAATTAAAATATTTATAAAACCACACTACGGTAAAATATAAAATTAATTAATTAATAAGATAAAGCTGACATTTGTTTGTCCTTACAATAATAATAAATGTTTTGTATCTGAGGAAAGAATAACTTATATCTAAGCGCACTTTAGATTTAGAAAGTGCACAAAAATTATTTGTTAACTTAAAATAAACAGATAATATATTCTTTTATTTAGGCAGGGCTAAGTTTCACTTTATTTTCATATAGTCAATGGCATAGGTGATATTAAACACAAATACAAAACAGTCCGTAACACCTTAGTATATAGTATCTATACAATTATACATCTCATAAAATACTATTATACATATTTCTATTTTTGACTTTTAAAGAATACAGCTAACCTTTATGAAATTATGAAATTAATAATACTATGAAAGAAAAACTATGATGATCGAATAATATCTTATGAAAAAAAAAAATACCTATATGTATAGTGACGTAAAACATTTAGGACTGGTATTTTTAATATACAATCACTATCTAGATATAGTAATAGCAATAATGTAGGTATCTCTATTTGAATTAATAGTTCCGTTAAATAGCTGTTGTACTCAGAGTTGCTTATTAATGTAATTTTAATTAATATTTCAACAGGAAAAAAATAGTTCCAAAAGTTTTAAAATTGTATTTTAAAAACAGATTAATTATATGTATAAATCTTTAGAGTTTTATAATATGTAAGGAAATGAAACTGATGTCAAGAATTGACTAATATTTATGTCAAAGAGGGTATTTATAGTGATAGTGATTTTGGAATAAAAAAAGGTTAAATTAGGTTAATATTTCAGAAGTATTTGTAATTTTATTTAATATTTCAACTAGACAGAAACATTTCCAAATGTTTAAAATTGTACTTATAAGAGTTTTTTATGTAAGAAAATGAAACTGATGTAAAAAATTGATTTTTTTTATATACCTACTTATTAATTATTAATATTTATGTGAAAGAGGGTATTAATAGCGATAGTGATTTTGGAATAAAAAAAGATTAAATTATGTCGATATTTCAAAAGTATTTGTAAGAGTTTTAATATACATTATATTTTAGTTTTTTTTTTTATATATTTTTATTATATTGACGTTTGAAATAGTTTTTTAAATCGCATCAAAAAAAAAAATCGTTTATTTTATTGATGATTTTTTATACAAAACGCGCTTTCTACATTTAATTATTTTTAATTCGAATTTATCTACTCGGAACAGTTTTTTGTGACTGAATGCCTAAATTTCTTTTTTGATTTTGGCACCATACTATTTACTATTTTTATTTTAACTTATTATACAAAGTAATTACTGTAAGTCGAATAATATTATGAATTTTTTAATGAGCTCAGAAAATGTTTTTATAAGTATAACTCTATTTAAACCAACTTTTGAAATTCTCTTTTTCCCTTCTCAACATTTTCAGTGTAAAATATTATCCCTAATTAATCCTTAATAAGTATTAATATTCACAAAAAAATTACTAAATTAGATATTAAGTAATATTGTTATTGAAATCTATGGTAGGTAATTTATTACATTAACCTTAAACCTAGTTTTATGTAATTAATTACTGAATTGTGTACGTGTCATGTCCGCGTAGAAAGGTGCCAAGAATACTGGCTGTATTACCGCACTGCACAGCCAGGTTGATTCTTCAAAAATTTGCCAACCGTCTTGTCACCAGACAATCGATAAACTCAATCGATAGACAGGCGACAGACTGTATCAACCTATGTACTTACTGAAGTCACACGCATTTTCAGTATTGAAAAATGCACTTCGTACGCCTTTTGCGGTTCTTTACTAAAGAATGACTTGAATGTGATGATTCCAATTATAGCAATATTAAAAAAATTCATATTAAAGTTTTGAGATTTATTATAGGAATTAATAAAATTGATATTACTATATATTACTAGAAATAATTTTATGTATTGTGTAGTGTGATTGAAGATGAAAAAATCGGATAGAAGCAGCGATCACAGAATCTGTGATGGCTGGATAGAAGGTATACAAAATAAAATATTAATCATAATTATAGTAATTGTTTTATTTTATGAAGAGTTTGTGGCAGGCTTCTGTCGTGGCTAGTTACCAACCTATCAGAAAATTGTGTCGCCAAGCTATTAAGCGTTTGTTAAAATATAGAGACAGTTGGATTGATGGCCGCAGAGTAGTGTTGCCAGACGTCCCGTATTTCCCGGGACATCCCGTATTTTAGGCATAGTTTAAAATGTCCCGGCGGGACTGACTCTGTCCCGTATTTGAACCGTACGTCCTTTTTCATTATTCACACACGCAACGTTCGTAAAATGTACTCGTCTCGCTACTAACTTGCACTCACAGCCCGCATCGACCAATGACAGTGTTAGTGTCAGAATGACAACGTTAAAACTGACTCGATCCTCGAAACAATATAAAAAATGACACTAAATAATTTTGTTTTTCATTTGTCCCGGGTAAAAAACTGAAATCTCGTATTTTTTTGCCCATTTAACCATTTGTCCCTTATAGGCTGAAAAAAAAAAAACTGGCAAGCAAGTCCTAGCGCAGGGACACCATAACATAATATTACGTGGATATAGTTTTCGCGCACTCGCAAATCGCAAGAAATATAGAGACAGTTGGAATGATGGGCGCAGAGAAACCATAACGCAATATTACGTGGGCATAGTTTTTGCAATGTACGAGTGCAAAGTCGGTTAAAAAAGTAGCCTTAATTACAACCGACAATATCAGCTATCTACCAGTGAAATTCTCGTCAAAATCGGTAAAGCCGTTACCGAGATTAGCGGCAACAAACAGATAGACACACAAAAATTTAAAAAAAAAATTCTTGTTATAAGTACCGTATGTACTTTAGTAAAAAGCTGTTCTTTTGATATTATTTGTAACTACACACTTCAATTTGTACTTTACACTTCAATTTTATTTATTTGTATAGATGTACGTTCATTACCATGAAAGGTACAGTCAAGGAAGATAACTTTATTAAAGGCGTGTGTAAACAGCACTTTGTAGATGAAAACTAATTAGTTGCTTCACTCATAATCACCTACACGTGCTTATGAAGGAAGCTTTGATGAAGTGGTACCTATGTTGTTACGTTCCTAAAGAGTAAGTCAAATTAATTATAAGGGGTTGCGAAGCGGACTCGTTCAAATTAGCAGAGCGTTGAAGCGAAGCTGCTTTTTATTATTATTATACTGCCTGAAAAAAGGAGTATATTGTCTTCAGGGTTCATGTATGTATGTGTGTATGTATGTGAGTTCCTATATTCCACCATAATTTCTATACGCCTGAACCGATTTTGATGAATGAGGTATCGTTAGAACCCTTAGCTTATTCCGGGTGATATAAGCTAATAAAATTTAAAAAGAAATTGATGGGATGACCATGGTCCCGCATTAAAGACTAAAATTGAAAAATAAGATTAAGTATATAATCATCATCTAGAAAATGATGAATACATTCCAAAAATATAGTTAAATATTCACAAAAATTACCATTTAAAAATGTGAATAAGATTCCGAAGGGCTGTGGTACTTAACTTTTTAGTTGGTTTTTGGCTGGGCAGTCTTGTTTGTAATTTTTTAAATTATAGCTTGTTGTAAATAAAGACACAGGTGACGAGAAGTCGTGAGCGTCGGCATCCTTATGTGGTAGAAATCCAACCTACTCGGTCGAAGCGCTTTAATTCAACGTTTCTGAAAAGAACCGCTAAGGAATGGAACCTTTGTGGAACACCCTTCCAGCATCCGCGTTTCCTGCCACCTATAACTTGAGTACCTACAAGGCATCTTCTAGGCAAGCGCGCTCCAGCCTCCAACCTAGACCTCGGCTCATCAGTGCTATCCGGTGTTTATTTTCGTCAAGTGCAAGCCTATTTAGTATAGTGTTGGCAACCAATTAAATACAAATCCTGTTTTTGGTGATTACGATAGTTCTTAGTTAACGCTAATAATAGTTCTTAGATGATATCTTTTCGTTAGATATAACGAAAAGATATCATCTAAGAACTATTTATGATAATTAGTTTAGGAGTCATCTGAATCTACACTCGAGATTAACCCCACTTTTATCTTTTTAACCGACTTTAAAAACAGGAGGTTATCAATTCGAAACGTATGTATGTATAATGTAATACATATTATTGAAACTACAAAATATTCACATATGATAAAATTTGTTAGGGCTTCCTAACAAATATACTAAAAAAAATCGGTTCAGATTTGACATTTGTGAAGTAACATCGCCAAAAAAAAAATACGGCGTCGAATTAAGAACCTCCACCTTTTTTAAAGTTGGTTAAAAAAATAGTTCATACTAACCATTTTCCAGATTTATCACTCGAGAATCGAGTATCAAGATACTCGAGTCTCGAGTGGTGGGTGTAGCGCTCTGAACTTCTGAAGACGCAAGTTATTTACCGCACTGTGAAATGGCAGAGGCAATATCACAACCCACATCTTAATTAAGTGTAGTAGTCTATTATACCACGACCACAGAAAATATAATTTTCAACACACTTGCTCATAAAATGGCTCCCGGTTCACCGCAATTAGGCACACAATGACACCTTTAACTCAAACTGTGACTTTTGATTACTATTATTCACAATGTGAGTTATAGAATTATTTTTTTTAATTTTATTGGTTGAGTTGCTTTGTTCTTAAAAAAGTTTCTATTACAAAAAAGATCCTACCTATTGCCAAGATACCTATTGCTTGCTCATTTCATACAACTTCGTATTTAAATAGATTTCAACTTGTACGTGTTTAATAAATAAAACTGTCACTCAACTCATATAACTTTTGATTTTTCTGTAATAAAGAAAATTGGAAATTCCCCATTTTGTACGTGGCTATAAGAGAAAAGCCAAAAAAAAGGTACCTCATTCTTTTAGTCTATGGCCATTAAAGGTGCGCGCGCATTCCGGAAAACTGATTAAATCAAATAAACACCTGAATAGGCTGTATGGTCATTGATCTTTGCCTGCCCTCAAGAGCATCTCAAGAGGGCGAACAAAAGAACAACATTAATTTTTCCCGCCATTGCGAAAAAATTTTCACAACTCGTTTTCACTGTTTTGTACCATAATGTACTATTTTAGTATTATTTTCTTCACAAGTGTGTTGAAAAACGTCGTATGATACACGTGTATATTGATGATTACCGTCCTCGGCTACCTTAAGACCCTCACCTAACGGCTCGGGTCTCAATAGCGCCTCAGCGGTAATCACCAACTTTGACACTTGCACCATAATGTACTATTAGCTATTTCACGGGTTTTTATTTTAAAACTGCCCTTGGTTGCAGCTAGATGACGCCCGCGACTTCGTTCGCGAGGACGGGAGCTGTGTAATTTTCCAGTATAAGAAGTAGTTAACACATAGCATCCCTGTATTAATTATCTCCACAAACTTGAGTATTTATAATATTCCTAGCTGATGCCCGCGACTTCGTCCGCGTGGATTTAGTTTTTAAAATCCCACGGGAATTCTTTGATTTTTCGGGTTAAACGCATACATATAAGTAAGGAGGAGGAGGAAGTAAGAAGTGGGATAAGTAGGATTGCTGTAACGTGTTCCCCCCACTTTTCCATTCTTCTTCTTCACGTCCACTGCTGGACAAAGGCCTTTTGCATGGACTTCCACAGGTCTCAGTCTTGCGCGTCTGAATCCAGCCGCTCCCTGCGACTCGTTTGATGTCGTCGGTCTATCTAGTGGGGGGTCAGCCAACACTGCGCTTCCCGGTGTGGGGTCGCCACTCCAGCGCCTTGGAACTCCAACGACCATCAGCTTTCCATTTCAGTTTCGCGACTCGCTGAGCTGTCGGTGACCCTGGTTCTCCTACGGATTTCCTCATTTCTGATTTGATCTCGCAGGGATACTCCGAGTATAGCTCTCTTCATCGCTCGCTGAGTGATCCTGAGCCTTCTTATGAGGCCCATAGTTAGTGAGTCTTCAGGCATCTCGAAGCTTCTCGAACGCTGCCCAGCCGAGTTTTCCATTCTATCTTGATATATTTCTGTGACCCATCCTAATATTACATAGAGTAATTAACATTAATATTCTGAGTAACTCCACCAACTTTAACATTAACTTTTTAATTTAAGGCCTCATTCTTGTAACGTTAACCTTGAAATCCTTGAACTTTAAATTAGGTACAAGTGTGCAATTACATAATTCCAATTTTAAGATTACTTGAGCGAAAGTTAAAACAGCTGACGTTAATTTTAATGGTTGTACAACTTTTGTACAATGTTTGAAATTTCAATCAAATCTTAAGGGTTTTTATAACCTATAGAGCGTAATTTCTGCCCTAAATCAAGATTTTAATTTAATCGAATATCTGGAGTGAATTTTATATCCTTACTAATATTAAAAATGCGAAAGTGTGTTTGTGTGTTAGTTTATTGGTTTGTTCTTATGTGTGTTCGTTTCCTGGTTTTTGATTTGTCCTTCAATCACAAAGCAATGGAGCAAACGACGTGTTTTTGTAGATATAGTTGAGGTCCTGGAGAACGATCATGGGTTCTCTTGATCCCAAAAAACAATGTTTTCACCCATGAATAATAGTAGAGCGATAAAAAAGATTTTTTTTTTTAAAGAATATTAGCCAAGCTGAATTTGACTTATATTCTCCTCTCCCCTCCAAATAAGCGAAAAGCTTGTGCTAGGAGTGGGTACGACAATAGTGCTCGAACCTGCGAGCTTTCAGTGTTCACCTTTAACCGTTGGGCTATTGAGGCTTTGAGAAAACAAAGGCTATCCTATCCATGTCAATGTCTGTCAATCAGTTTCCGCGCATTAGATAACGCGCAACACTTGAAGACACTGCTATAATAATATACTCGTACTTATTCTCGCTCTCATTAGGCAGCTTCTTGCTGTCATTATATCGTTTCTTATCATTAACCATTTTGTGTCGCTACTTAGTACCATATAGATTCGGCGGAATTCCAAATTGGCATCGTTTCATAAATTACAACCTTTTTGGCGCAGCGAGGCGATAGTGTTTTCTTTTTATTTTCATTTTTAGTCCGATATTTTCATTTCGACGTTGTTATGCTGTGGCTACATTATCGTGTGAAAATTCGTGTCGCATTGTCGCGATAAAACTATCGTGTTAGGTTATACGCGATGTTCTTGTCTACATTCGAGTTTTTTGCCGGCTCTTCTCAAAAGAATCAGCTTTCCAAACCGGTGGTAGATTCTCGATTTGTCATAAGACCCACAAGTTGGCCTACATGAAATAAATAATTTTGAGTTTGAGTACATAAGTGGTCAACTTGTTATAAGGCATTTGATATTATTGAGATCCATTATAGCTTAGTTATTAGAACTGAGACCTTCTTTTGGGGGGGTCGCGCACTCAATTCCGATTTCGAATTTCCGGTTTAAACATACTTCAAAGTTTAAGGAAAACTACGTGAGGAAACCTCCACGCCTGAGAGTTCTCCACAATTTTCTCAGATGTGAAATCTGCCAATTTGTATCGGGCCAGCGCGGTGGACTATGGCCTTTGGCCTATAACCCTTCTGTAGGAAGAGACCTGCCCTGTGTAGTAAAATGTTGACGGGTTGCTGATTATGATGATTATTAGGTATTGTAAACTTGTAACCTTTCATTAAGCGACTTTAAAAAAGAAGGAGGTTCTCAATTCGTTGGTTTCTTTTTTAAATTTTTTATGTATGTTCCCCGATTACTCGAAAACGTCTGAACCGATTTGGAAAATTCTTTTTTTGTTTGGAAGGGTATACTTCCCAAATAGCCCCATAGCCATCAGGTTAGGATCTGATGATGGGATCCTGGAGAAATCGAGGGAACTCTTCTAAGCACAATTGATACGTAGTGGGTGTAGTGGCGTTTGAAGTCGGTTTTCTAAAAATACTTTTTGCGTTTAAATTATTCAACCTTTGAAGCCTTTCTTACAAGATTAAGAACGTTTATTAATTTTGACTGAATTTATGATCTCAATCGCCTACGCAAAATCTATTTTCGTCACAAACTTCTTCAACGAATAAAGTCTGGAATAAAAATAACGAAATCCTGGAATAGGTACGGCATACACCTAATAGAAATCCTAATTGGAACATCAAAACATCATTGAAGCCTCCGAAGAAAGTTGTCCTTATTTTTCAAACATAATACAACACTCACAACTGATTAAAAAATGCTAATTGCAAGCCTAGTACGGGGGCATTACGATCTTATTTAAGTATTTCTTAAAAATTATACTAATATAAGTATAGTATATAACATAATTATTTCACTAGTAAGATAGTTACATTACTAGATGTTGCTCGTACTTTGCTCGCATCGTAGCTATATAACATAATATCCCTAGAGATTATATCCGAGGACTAATTTGTCCCTCGGCAAACAATGAAAGGTTTGTAAATATTGATGAGGTATTTGTCTCGTATTAAATATTACTCATTCGAATGTGCTTTATTTTTTTAATTAGCATTGGGTACATTGACTGGTTTGTTTTTGTAAGACACTAAAAAAGTCACCGTGTATATTTCACTAGATAAATCTAGTAAGATAGTTAAATTACTAATCAAACCATCTACTTACTTACTTACTACAAATCAACTACTATCATAGACAAATCATAGCTAAAGTCTATAGATGTAATTATATCACGGCTTTAACCATCTTACTGCGACACGTGCACAGGTAGGTACTTAAGTCTCGAAATCACACAAGAAATCATATATCTAACGCGAGGTGTAGGTATACATAAATAATATATCCGGGGAGTAATTGTCCATCAGCAAACAGCAAAAGGGATGTAAATACTTGACGAGGCGTTTGTCTCGCGTCGGCAAGCCTCTATTTGCCGATACGTGAATAATTTTAATTGAACGTAGCCTGAATATTATTTCCTTAGTACTTTAAGCGCCATTTTATAGTACATTGTTACCTTAGGGATGAAAGTAACTTATTTAGTCCCGAGACGGGGTTTGGCGCCCGAGCGTAGCGAGGGGGCCTATAGTTCGAGGGACTAAATAAGTCTTTATCCCGAGGTTAACACTGTGCTTTTCATTACGAATATAAGGAAAGTCAAAATAAAAATAGAAATTAGCTAAAGAAAATTGAGTGAACTTTATTTTACATAAATCAACAACTTTGGTGAGATATTTATTTAAAGTCTATCTTTCTTCTTGTCTATGGATGCACTCGGGTATGTCGTGTTTCATTTGAATTCCAATAAAAATGTGACAACTAGTTTTTTTTAATTATTTGACAGCTGTCAGTTGAAAACGATTCTCCCTAGGGCTGAAAAGTATTACTTTCAACCCGCTTCTCAGGCAACTTCAGACCTACTTTCCGTGTATGAGTAATGAAAAATATTTTTCTTATTACCTCATGTCATTTAATATATACCCCTAACTTAATTTCCCATTATAGGTATTCATATTTATTTATATTTAAACAAATATCTATATACATACACACATCCATTTGCTTATCTATTTATTTATCTATTTACTAGATATATTTTAATATTTCGTATTTCATATAACATTAATCTATTTATTACATTATATAACTTACTAACAAAGTAAATAAAACATTGTGCCACTAATTTAAGAATTTTCCGTGCTAATCTACCTGTAAAACTTTTGGACCCCACGATACGCCTCCTAGTGTGGGATCCACAGTTAATATTATGCGGATATATGTAATTTTTGTCAAATAAATATTTTTACATTTTTCATTTTCATTAGTGTTTCTGTGTGCTACATTAAGTTGTGAATTTTTAAACAAAAAACAGAACATGGTGATAAGAAGTAATAAATCAGCTGCTACAATTTATTTAACGTAAGTACATCAGTAGTTTCTCCCGGAAAATCAAAGAATTCTCGCAGGATTTTAAAAACTAAATCCACGCGGATGAAGTCGCGGGCATCAGCTAGTGGGTACATAATATATACCCCGACCTCGCTCGTCATTACGGAATTATGCAAATAATACAGCTTGTTTGTCAGCAAAATGCAAATAACCGAGATAGGCCGTGACTCGTCGGGAAACTGTCTCGATTTCCTCACACATAAACTACAACCCAACGTGAAAGTTATCGCTGTTTAGTGGCTGTTTGTATATTAGGTACTAACGCACGCCCGCGACTTCGTCCGCTTCCTCGATTCGAACTCCTATTCTAAAATCTAGTCTATGAGTGACTATAAAATCTATCTCTGTGTTTAGTCATTACCTATTGCGGAAAAAGAAAGTTTGAGTGTAGGGATGGTCTCAATCAGGCCGCACCGACCGATATCCATTTGGTTGTTTGGCCGAAAATAGATTATAGTCTGGAATAGCACATAGGCTACTTTTATCCCGGAAAATAAGAGTTACCGCGGGAATTGAAAAACTTCAATCTACGCGTATCAAGAAATCAAAATCAGGTATTTTGATTTTTGGGTACGCGTAGATTGAAAGGCGAACAGTTAACCATCCGTAGTTTTGCTATGTATGGTTTGCTATGACCGTGAGAAAAGTATTCATATCCACCTAAAAGTTGATATCCACCCGTAGTATTACTGTATGGTTGTTAAACCGTGACAAAAGCATTCATATCCGACCACCTAAAAATATTTCATGGAACGGACATCTGTGGAACGGACGAAAACTATGTGATAACTCAGGCACGTTTAAAATTTCATTTTTCATAGTGAGATTGTGGAATACCTACTACATTTTAAACTTTAGCAATTTAGCGAAGTTAAAATTTCAAGTGTTTGTATGAATTGTTTTTATTTCGTTTCGTGTGGAGCTGAAACGATTACCGACTCCGTTTTTTTCAGGTAAAAACAACAAAACCGTCATCTATGAATTCTGGTTCAACTTCAAAATTCTGATTTATTTATCGTTGTATTTAATGTGTATTAAAATCAAAAAGGAAAAATAGGAGCCGCTGGATTCAGGCGGCGCAAGACCGAAGCTTGTGGAGGTCCATGCAGGAGACTTATGTCCAGCAGTGGACGTCCATTAGTTGATAAAGAAGAAGAAGAAGAAAATCAAAAAATCAAAATCAAAATTTATTTATTTCATGTAGGCCAACTTTAAGCTCTTATGACACGTCATAAATCTACCACCGGTTTGGAATGCAGATTCTGCTGAGAAGAGCCGGCAAGAAACTCAGCAGTTGCTCTTTTCAAAAAAAATTTTTTTTTACAATGTTGTTTTTTTACAATGTTAACAAAACTAGGCTATGCACACTGTGTTTCCACAAAGAAGTTTCAAAAATGCACACCTACCACAACCTAACACATGTTAAGATGGGTAGACACAAAGCAGATCCATTTCCGTTGGTGGCACCCGTTCACGAGCACGACGCATGATCCAGCCATTGCTTCGCTCAACCATATTTGAGGGAACGTAACAACCCGCACCACACGACACCACCACAGAAATGTTTAAGTGAGCATGACATACTTAGACTACTCATGTTAAGGCATCGAATTAAATACTAATATTAAGATACTCATTTTAAGACATAACTGAGACACAAATAAAGAAAGTGGAAACACTGTAGAACAGAATACAATAGAATCATGTTACACAGGATAGTTATTACTGTCTCATGAATCACTGGAGCGAATTATATTCACGCTTTTTTATCATTATATAGTCTTCAATTATTGTATAATATGTTTTTTCCATGAGAGCAGATTTAATCCTACTAATATTATAAATGTGAAAGTGTGGATGTTTGGATGTTTGTTACTCAATCACGTAAAAACGGCTGAACGGATTTGGATGAAATTTGGCATGCATATAGCCTTTGACATGGAAAAGAACATAGGCTACCTTTTATCCCGATTCCTTAAGTAGTTCCCGAGGGAAAATTGAAAATTGTTTACGATCTAAGCCGCAGGCAGACAGCTTTGAAATTTGGTATGCATGTAGCCTTTGACATGAAAAAAAAACATAGGCTACCTTTTATCCCGAGTCCTTAAATAGTTCCCGAGGGAAAATTGAAAATTGTTTACGAGCTAAGCCGCAGGCAGACAGCTTTGAAATTTGGTATGCATGTCACCTATGCTATGGAAAAGGACATGTACTTTCTATACCGATCTCAAATAGTTCCCGTGGTAAGATTAAAAATTGTTAACCAGCGAAGCTTTAGACCCAATTCTGAAGTCCACGCAGACAAAGTCGCGGACAGAAGCTACTACTACTACTAATTTGAATCCCGATCTCTCAAATTTTTTCCGTGGGAAAAGCATAAATAATTGCTGCACACCAATAATTTGTTAATAATAATATTATAATTAATAATTTAATAATAATATTATAAACGCGAAAATTTTTATGTTTGTTACTCAGTCACGTCGCTACGACTGAACCGATTTGGCTTAAATTTGGCACAGAGATAGATTATGGTCTGGAATAGGACATAGGCTACTTTTTATCCCGGGAAATAAGAGTGTTCCCGCGGGAATAAAAACCTTTATCCACGCGGACGAAGTCGCGGGTATCAGCTAGTTATATTATAAGTATCGTTGTATTTAATCTGTCTAATAAGTAGTAATAGACTCATAGATCACTCGTAGAGACTTGTGATAAGTGAAACGTAAAATATACTAAACGGTTACGGTTATCTATGGCTATTACTAATTTTTAATACATTTTTCATTCACTCACATCAACCCATCTTACTATTTACTGAGCAGAGGTTTCTTCTCGAATGAGCCTATGGCCTAAAACCCCCTCGAGTTTAGAGTGCCACCAACGGGAATGGGTCTGCTTTCTGTCTACCCGTCTTAACATGCATTGGATTGTATGTAGGACTTAGGAAACTTTTGACGACCTCCCTGGTGCAGTGGTGAGCGTTGTGGTCTTATAACTGGGAGGTCTCGGGTTCGATTCCCGGCGTGGGCAATTTAGGAATTTATTATTTCTAAATTGTCTCTGGTCTGGTCTGGTGGGAGGCTTTGGCCGTGGCTAGTTACCACCCTACAGTCAAAGACGTGCCGCCAAGCGATTTAGTGTTCCGGCACGATGGCGTGTAGCAACCGATTAGGGGTACGGGTTGAACTTACACTGCTATACCCCTTACAAGTTAGCCCGCTACCATCTTGAACTGCATCGTCACTTACCATCAGGTGAGATCGCAGTCAAGGGCTATCTTGTCATCGAATAAAAAAAAAGGAAACTTCATTGTGGGAGCACTGTATACATAGCATAGTTTTGTTACCTATTGCAAAATTATTTTTTTGAAAAGAGTAACTGCCGAGTTTTTTGCTGGCTCTTCTCGGCAGAAAGGGCATTCCGAACCAGTGGTAGACTCATCGACGATTCAAAAGCACTTGTAAAAGTTTATTTGAATAAAAAATATTTCTATTCTATTCTGTTCTTAGGCCAAAGTCTACCATGGCCAAGTGGGCAAACTTCACACACACCACATATTGCAGAACTCTCAGGCATGCAAGATTTCCACACAATATTTTCCTTCATTGATAAAGCACATTTGATTCGCAATATTTAAGAACATGTAAGAATAATTGAATAAAGTTTTTTTTTATCCAATTTTTATAGCTAAATAAACATTTTGGTAACGTTCTTTATTGTTATGACCGAAAATTTTCCGTGGTCCGATGGAAAAATTGTATTGAATATGCCTCTAACACTATCATGTTTCCTATTTGTTTTCGTTCAGTCGTGACCGGATATCTAACAGAGATCTGTGCTCGTTCACTTGTGTTTGACGCGCGTAAGGGGTTGAATACACGTTGGGAATTGTTACATTTAATTAACCTTTCAAGTATGTACACAAAGCATTTCCTGAGCCAATACTGAGAATTGATATTATCTCACCCACCCTAAGATAACACGGGGTATTGAAGTTTGTTATTATTGTAATTTACGCATATTTACTTAAAGCTCCAACATCGGTTTAATAATACAATAGAAGCAGTATCCTCTTTAAGTGGGTGGGTACGGGTAGATACGAGTACGTGTCCGAGAGATCCAAAGTCCCAACATAACTGAGTGCCCTCTTTATTCTAAGCCTTACAGTACATCTGATAAACCTATTTATTTTGAAGCACCCTAAGTATCTATACAATATACATCTCTCCAGCTTTGATACTTTTCAAGCTTTGATATAGAATAATATTTTAGTAAAATAAACTAGCACAGTTAGCTGCGATCAGGAGATCGCAGGAGACCGGATAGGAATCCGGGGGATCGCAAGTTCGATCCCGGATACGTACCACTGACTTTTCGGAGCATGTGCACTTAAGCAATTAAAAGTAAAATTAAATGAATACATTTTATTGTACACCACATTAACACACACTACTTACATCTTAGACCACATTCAAAAAATTCATTCAGCGAGTAAAAAACATTTTGTTGAAGGTTGTTCATGATGAAAACACACTAAAGTAGTAGACAACAGGACAGCAGTCATGAGTGTTAGGTAAAAAATCTAATTATTAAGAACGAAACCCACTCGTTTTGAATGTTTTTTAGTGCTTTTTAATCGTCTTTCAAAAAATCTCAAAAAAGGTTCTCAATTCGTGAGAACCTCTTCTTTTTTTATGTATGTTCCCAGATTACTCGAAGACGCCTGGACCGATTTGGAAAATTCTTTTTGTGTTTGAAATGGTATACTTCCCAGGTGGTCCCATTGTCATCAGGTCAGGATCTGATGATGGGATCCTGGAGAAATCGAGGGAACTCTTCAAATTTTATAGGCCCAATTGATATACTTTGTAGTGGCGTTTGAAATCGGTTTTGTGAAAAGAATTTTTACATTTATATTATTTGTTGTTTGTTGGATTTTTCCATAGCCTAGCGAGTTAGCAAGTTCCTAGATGGAAAAAATAGTGTAGACCCAGCGTTACTTCCGCCATCCATGCGGTACGGACGGCTGGGCCTGACGCATGATGAGTTTTCTTTCGTTTTTGTCTGAATTTATCGGAATACGGCCACTAACGATGACCGAGGATAGATTTAGCGGCGGTTTGTTTGTGTGATAGAGAAAGATAAGAAATGGGTAAAATAAATTGTAAATATATATAATTTTGAGTTTAATCGTGGCGGGGATTAAATGAAAAGTTATGTTTAAATTCTAGAACTCTCCATTGTATTGAGATAAATAATAGAATAACCATAGATCTATAGATAATGTCACCTATAGTAAATTTAATTATTGTAGGTATATTAGCTGATGCCCACAACTTCGTTCGCGTAGATTAAGGTTTTTAATTGCCGCGGGAACTCTCCTATTTTTCGGGATAAAAAGTACCCTATGTGTTATTCCAGACTATAATCTATCTAGGCCCAGCCAAATCGGTCAGTCACTGATTGAGTAACAAACATCTATCCATCCATGCATCTATCCATATATCCAAACTTTCGCACCTATAATATTAGTAGGATTATGTGGAAGAGTGATCTGCTAAAGGTTTTCTAAATGTCAACTTTTTATCAAAGCCTCAAAAACCAAACGGTAAAGGTGCGGACTGAAAACTGAAAGGTCGCAAGTTCCAATCCCACCCGTTGCACTATTGTCATACCCACTCCTAGCACAAGCTTTTTAATTTGGAGGGGATAGGAGGATATTAGTTAACTTCAGCTTGGCTAATTTTTTATAAAAAAAAAAAAGTAGTTACTTCAGGAGTTCTATTTTCATGAGTTCTATTTTCAGGAGTTAATCCTTCATTAAACGAGATTGCATATTCTGCCCCTCTCTTATAGGTACTTTTCATGTGGCAACAGTACCTAGTCGTAACGGAAATCCAATTTTCACGTAGGACCGTAAAGCTTTGCGTTGCGTTAGCGTTTGCGTGTCGGATAAAACAAAGGTTAGCCTTGGTTAGGCAATGTTCCCTTTAAAACCTTTCCACGGATCGAGGACTCTCAAAGAAGTCCCTGTGTTTGAATTTGAATGTGTCTCTGACATGCTAGCTTGTATAATGTAACATCTCAGACCGTTCCCGAGACATCTGGGTTTCTTTACATCGTTATTCGCTTGGAAAAAAGGTTCACTACTATTTGTTATTTACTGATGCCTGCTACTTCATCCGCTTGGATTTAGGTTATTTATTTGCGAACCAAATATGAATAGAGGTCGAGCTAAGCTAAGCTTATTTAGCTTTATTGTCGGTATGACTTGCGCTTTAAGCCTCAACAGTGCAATGAGTCGACGCATGTTCAAGTGGTCACAAGTGTAAATTAAAAATTTAAAACATCCCCGGCATGTGAATCTATATCCGGACTAAATAGGTAAGTTGTATATATATATCCAACACCTATTTATTGAGATCATTCTCATGAGCCCAAACACATTATATCTGCTGTAAGTTGCTGAAGAATGGGGTATCCAGCAGACTATTTGATCCTGGAACATCAGTTTAAGGTTATCTCGGAAATAATCGGAAGTAAAGTAAATGAGGGTTGTAATTTTACTACGGAACCCTAAAAATTGCGTTACGTATTCCGTTTCTTAGGTTTTTTCTATTCCAGAAGTCATTATATTTTTGAAAAACATCATACAGTCATCTATATATATAAAATTCAAAGTCCTGAATGACTGACTGAGATATCAACGCACAGCCTAAACTACTGAAGTTAGAAACTTGAAATTTTTACAGTTGGCTCCTTTTATGACGTAGGCGCGCACTAAGAAAGGATTATTGGAAATTGAACCCCTAAGGGGTTTAAATAGGGGATGGAAGTTTATATGAAACTCCGTCATTTTTCAAGTTGTTTCCATCAAAGTTGGTATTTGAGCTTTCAGCTAAAAATAAAGAAGCACGTGTGTCACAATTTTTGAAAATTCCACCCCAATACCTAATTCCACGCGGACGAAGTCGCGGGGGCAAAAGCTAGTAAAACATAAAATAGCCTAAGTTCTAGCTGAAGCGGCTATGATTTAGTTTGTGGGCGGATAGTTAAATTTTGGGTAAAACGAAACTATGTATCTAGACATGGTTCACGTGTTTCTACGTCAGAATTGCAAGTGAGTTATAACGTGAGCGTAGCTTTGACGTACATCCGGATGACTGAGTGATGCTACGTCAGGTGCACTTTGAGTTATGATCTTCGATCACCATGTTATTTGGTTGTTTAGCTTCGAATAGGTACAAATGACGTAGGAATCTACTATTCATTTCCTCAATACAGATTTCCTCACATCTGATTTTTTGATCCCGTACGGATATTCCAAGCACATCTTTTGCCATCGCCCTGAGTGACCATAAGCCTTTTTATGAAATCCATAGGTAGCTAGTTAATGAACATGTTTTGCAGATATCTACGAGTTATCACTGGCAACACGCACTATTTGAAGACTTTGGTCTTCAGGAGGTTTGGATCCCTCAAATCTTGAGGGATTCGAGGATAATGCAAGCACTTTCCATCAGGTGCGTTGCTGGTCAACCGTGTGCCTATAATGTATAAGAAAATAACCGGCCAAGTGCGAGTCGTACTCGCACATGAAGGGTTCCGAACCATCTTTACAGCGATTATTAGGATCGAGCAAAAACCCCAAAATAAAAGACATTTCCAGTAGGGAGCCCCTTTTAATTTTTAATTTTTTTTATTATGAAGGTCGGACGGATAGCGGAGGCTTAGTAATAGGGTTCCGTTGGTTACCCTTCGGGTACGGAACCCTAAAAAGCATATTGTGCCACAGATAATAAATACTGAGTTGCTCGAACGCGCATCGCAATTTACCAAACTAATGAGGTATTTCGTAGTGATTTCCCAATAGGCACGGCTTGGTCACACACGAAACATAATTGAACCATCTGGCTGTTTATTGAGACATTATAATGTCTCTTCTACTTTATCAAGCGATAGACGTCCACTGCTGGACAAAGATCTCTGGCATAGAATTTGCCAGGCCTTGGTCTTGAGCCACCGGCCAACGGCTCCCTGCGATTCCTGACGCCCTAGCCAAATTACAAATCGACGGTCCCTACGTACATAAAGACATGTCAAAAACCGAGGTTTACAGGAGAGCGTTATTTATGTTCAAACCGCTCTAGAAATAATTCTATGTACAATTATAATTATTATTTTTCTATAATGTTTTATTAGCTTTAGGAACTTTATAATGGTATTTCTACATATTTTCTTTTTTTATATTTTCTTGGAAAAACTGATAGATGACTGTTTCTACGCTGATATTAAAATAAAATGTAATTTAAATAAAATGATTTATTAAAACGTAGAATTATGTTATAGTTTTCAAACGGATATGTTAAACATTCTAAGATCGCCACCCATGGATATAAAAAATACATCAATGAAGACATATCGCTTTATACGCGGTTTCATTCATTCGGGGTAGGACTATATTTCTTGTAATGTAAATAAAGACATGTCCTTAAATAAAATAATCAGGATTGTGTTTTATTAATTAAACAAGGTTTATAATTGAAAATAATTTATTGTAAATGAAAATAAATTCAATTAAATTTCAAAATTCTGCTGACCGTCTCATTGAAATTAGTCCACATTATGCACTTTGCATCTTAAAATTCTGTCTTTTCGTCCCAAAATTTACGTATGTGCTCCGTTACTGCTCCTTTTGGAATCACCCAGATCTTTTGACACAAGTAGATGACTTAATCAAAATTAGCTTAGAATCAATTCTTAATAATCAATCTTGGTCCCAAGCATCCCTACCCATCCGTTATGGTGGTTTAGGGATTCGCAAAATTTCCATTGTCGCTTTACCAGCCTTCCTATCTTCTGTCCATAGTTCAGCAAATCTCATGAGTAAAATTTTAAGGGCATCCCTTTCAAACTTTGAGATTGCTGGCTTGGAAGAAGCTAGAAACGCATTCTTAATTGCATGCCCAGGTCAAAATTTTCCAGTTTCTCCAAATTCACAAAAGAGCTGGGACGACATAAACTGTAAATTGACGTATAATAATCTTTTGAGCCGTAGTACAGGTTCGGCGCGTGCTAGGCTTTTGCCGTGGGTGCACATGAGGCCGGCTACTGGCTTCACGCGTACCCTTCGTCCAATACAGGAACATTTCTTGTGCCTGACACGCTCCGAATCGCAACCTGTCTACGCCTTGAGGTTCCGGTCTGCGCTCCGCATAAATGTCCCTGTGGCAGTGATGTCGACAAGCTAAGACTTCACGGACTGTCATGCCAAAAAAGTGCAGGCCGCTTCTCGAGACATGCCGCACTTAACGATTTCATACGCCGGTCCCTTGCCACCGTCAACGTGCCAAGTCTACTTGAGCCGACTGGTATTGCAAGAGACGATGGCAAGAGACCGGACGGTATGAGTTTGATTCCATGGAAGATGGGTCGGGTGCTGGTATGGGATGCAACCTGTTCAGACACGCTGGCCCCTTCCCATCCACATGGAACCAACAACAGAGTTGGTGCGGCTTGTGAAGCGGCTGAAAAAACGAAAGCATGCAAATACAGGGGTCTAGGCACCGAATATGATTTTGTCCCATTCGGTGTCGAGACCCTTAGTCCGTGGGGTCCTAGCGCTATAAGACTTTTTAAAGAAATATCAAAAAGGTTAGTCGACGTCACAGGTGACCGAAGAGCTGGCAGCTACCTCGGACAACGAATTAGTCTCGCTATCCAAAGGGGGAACGCTGCCAGTATCTTCGGAACGTTGCCTAAAGGGACTCCTTTTAATAATTTATTTTAATTTATTATATTAATATATTAATATTCTAAACAATATCGTACTTGTAGTCTCATTGAAGCAGGAACTAAACATTAAAAATCAGTTTTCTAAGATTAGAGAGTATTGTTGCAGGTCTTATGAATACTTATAACTAAAAAACACACCACTGAATCTATTTAAACTGTATCAAAACATTAATATGTCACCACGCGAACAATCATCGACCCGTCTTATTGGGGAACTCCCGCCGTAAATGACGTTATGTCAGACAAGGCCGCGTCCGCACCGAGTGGCGCGCATTTTAAAACACCGTACAAAACGATACGTATAGATATCCGCATCTACGACACTTATTCGTTGTAAATATAATACTTTTTCTCATATACGATTTGTAAATGACGTTAAATACGTAATATTAAAAAAAGAAAAATATACAGATATGTGCATATGGAAAATCTAAAGCCAATTGTGCAATAAAAAAAAATGCCATTTTCGACATGTCTTTATGTACGTAGGGACCGTCGAAATGTGTTGTCTGTTTCAAGAACTATATGTAGGAGTATATATATATTTATTTGAAAATGTTGTGTTGTAAAATAAATGAAATGATCTCAATTTACTCAAATTATTTTGGTAATACTATAGCTACCCCTAATTTGTTTGTTTTCGGAATGAATTTGTTTTTTTTTACAACAGCTCAGTTGGATTTAGAGGCCAATTTCAAATTAATTTAATTTGAAATTCAATATTGGGTGATAGATATTATTATAATTAAGTTTATAATATTTTGTTTACTTTAAGTTAAGTACCTACCTATCCATTATAGATTTTTCACTAGGTAAAAAATCGTCCAGGAAATCTTCTATTAATACATGAACATGAACATGAAGTAATGAAGAAATTGAGACAATCATGCCAAAATACCATCAAAATTTCCGATTTTTCCGGTGGATTTTACAAAATTTTTTTTTCATATAAACTTTGTCCTGACAATTACGAACAGAACAAAAAAAAACCGGCTAAGTGCGAGTTGGACTCGCACACGAAGGGTTCCGTGCCGTCGAAACAGCGTGTTAAGGTCGAGCAAAATATGCCGAAAAAATCACTTTTCTTGTATGTATACTATTGTTCGTCATTCGAAATGAAAGTGTGCCACCCCGCGCCTTTGAAAGTACCGACTCCCGACGGATCGGACGGGCGACAACAGGCTTCATCGAGTACGACGGTTACCGGCCACGGCCTGTCGATCTGGCTTGTTATAACACGGGCCGTGGGACCCCGGCTTTAGTTTCTGGCGAGTCGTTTAAGCATTCAGCCAGCAACTTCTTAATCTTTTAAGTAAGCTTAGAAACCATAGAGGGAACATGTTTTTAATTTGACGAAAAGTTAGCCCTTGATGGCCCTTGAATGCGATTTCACCTGGTAGTAAGTGACGATGCAGTCTGAGATGGAAGTGTTGTGATATTTCCTTGGATTTCTACTTACGGTATCAAAATTTACTGGAAAAATTCAACCTTTGTGTAAGCTCAGGCACACAGGAGTTGCTTTACCAGTAAACTCAAGCTTTTTCAGTAAAATTAAGTAATTAATTATTCATAATAAAATACCAACGAACATAAAGAAGAATTTATGTAGACCTTTCTCTAAGTAGTTTAATGTACAGTATAATATACTATTATATAATACTACTTTCTTAAATAATATGCGGGCTCCAAGTGGAAATTATGTTTCCTAAGTAATTAGGGAGAATATCATCTAGGTAACAAAAGGCGAGAATTGTTTAAAAATTTACGTTCACCAGCTTTTGTTTACTCTTTAATTATTTTATTTAAAAGGTTCTAAGTATCTTTCAGACATGTTTTTCATTTGACATTTTTTTATTCGAGGGTTGATTATACTATTTAATCCCATTTCAGGGTTCCGTACACAAAGGATGCAAAACGGGACTCTATTATCACACTTTTCGAGTGTGGTGACAGTCCACCACACTCGCCAAGTGATCACACACTCTATTATAAAATAGAGTGGCCTAAACCCTTCTCACTTGAGCAGAGCCTTTGTGGACTGACGATGGTTTAAAATAAATGAACCTTATAAGAAATACAAAGGAACATAACTCTGTCAAATCTGGACCGATTTCAATGCTTCTTTTTTATTTGAAAGGACGTAGGTTGGTCCCATTTAAATTTGGTGAAGATCTGATGAATATCTTCGGAGATGGAGGACGGAAGAAAAGAGTACGTGTAAATTCTACCTATTCAACATCTTAATATTTGTTTAAGGAGCAAAACATAAGATCTAGGCCTAAATAGAAACGATGAAAATTATTTATACTTTTAAGTGGCGTTTGAAGTCAGTTTTTAAAAAGAATTTTTTATATTATTATGTTAGTACGGAACCATTCATGCTCGTCCAACTCGTACATAGCCGGTTTTATGAACCCACATTTGACCGCAGCCTTGGCGTTGATTAATATTTTTTGTGGAGACCATTGCGCCCATAATTTTTGTATATTTTCATGAACGCAGATACAAATTGGTCATAGTGATATAAGTGTATTTTAAATCTGCTCAACTTCTAAAATCTATGTCCAAAGGTACTGGAGTGGCGACCCCGCACCGAGAAGCGCAGTATTGGCAGACTAGGTGGACCGATGACATCAAACGAGTCGCAGGGAGCCGTTGGATTAAGGCGGCGCAAGACCGAGACCTGTGGAGTGTGGATGCAAGAGACCTATGTTCAGCAGTGGACGTCTATCGGTTGATAAAGAAGACGAAGAAGAAATAACAAATAACAACCTGTCAGTCAAGAATTATTAAGGTCTTTTTTTGACGACCTCCCTGGCGCAGTGGTGAGCGCTGTGTCTTATAACCGGGAGGTCTCGGGTTCGATTACCGGCGAGGGCAATTAAGGAATGTATACTTTCTAATTTGTCTAGTTACCACCCTACAGTCAAAGACGTGCCACCAAGCAATTTAGCGTTCCGGCACGATGGCGTGTAGAAACCGATTAGGGGTATGGGTTGAATTTACATTGATATACCCCTTCCAAGTTAGCCCGCTACGATTTTAGACTGCATGGTCACTTACCATCAGGCGAGATCGCAGTCAAGGGCTATCTTGTCATCGAATAAAAAAAGGTCTTAGTTCGAGACGAATCTGTTTAAAATGGTTAAATCTTAAAACTAACAGAGGACGTGGGTCTTACGAATTTTGGTAGACCCTGTATTTAAGAAAATCATTAAATAATTAACTTTTGATATGGGCAATACTACTTGTGATTAAGTTACCTACTATACGACTTAACTGCCTCGTTGGTTTAGTGGTTAGCAAGTTCGACTACGGATGATGAGGTCCCGGGTTCGATTCCTGGGTCGGGCCAAAAATGTATTGGGTTCTCTGTTATAAGAAATTTTCAGTACTAGCCCGGAGTCAGGAAATCGGTGGTGAGTCACCCCCGTGCCTCGGAGAGCACGTAAAACTGTCGGTCCTGCGCCTGATCTCTCTCCGGTCGTATCGGATTTTCCGTCCCATCGAGATATGAGAGTGAGGGAATAGAGAGTGCATCTGTGTTTGCGCATACACTTGTGCACTATAACATATCTCGCGCAGATGGCTGATCTCTGTGGAGATTGGCCGCCGTGGCTGGATTCGGTCGGGAAGACATTATTATACGATATGGACTAGAATTTTGAGTTCCTAAGCTGCAGCGCGTCCTAAGCTGTTCATTAAGTCCAACTTAATCCCTAATTTAAAATGTTCTCAAACAGATTCCCTTTGTTACAGTGAATCCGCTTCTGGTAGATGAAATTCATGGTATTTAATTAAAATTTTATATTCTTTTTACCTAACCATTGAACTAGAAAAATGTACATTAGGTTTCGACTAAATTATTTGCAACAAATTGCGTAGCCCAGAGCAACACATCGCAAGAAGATATTTTGTCGAAAAATGAAACTGTGATTTAAATTTTTTTGACTTATATTCTCCTCTCCCCTCCAATTTAGCGAAAAGCTTGTGCTAGGAGTGGGTACGACAATAGTGCTCGAACCTGCGACCTTTCAATATACAGTCCGCACCTTAACCATTGAGCTATTAAGGCTTTGAGAAAATAAACGCTGTCCTATCCATATCAATGTCTGCCAATCAGTTTCCGCGCATTAGATAACACGCAACACTTCAAGTGCGAACTTGCGACCTTTCAGTTTTCAGTCCGCACCTTTAACCATTGGGCTACTGAGGCTTTTTACCAATTATAAAAAAAAAAATTTAAAAATTATCAGTTATTAAAAAAAACTAATTAGATTGATTAAAATCCTATTATAATATTATAAAAGCGATAGGATTGCATGTATGGATGGATGGATGTTTGTTACTGCGCCGCAACGGCTGAACCGATTTGGCTGAAATTGGCACAGAGATAGATAATAGTCTGGAATAACACATAGATTACTTTTTATCCCGGAATACAAGGAGAGTTCCCGCGGGAATTAAAAAAAAACTTAATCCACGCGAATGAAGTCGCAGGCATCAACTAGTATACCATTATATTTTATGCCATATCCCTAAAAAATAGCCTTACTCCTCGCGGACATGATCGCCGGCAAGAACTAGTTAAGATATGCCACATTTTATAGCAACTACATGAATAAATAAAATACATACTTAGTAGTAATTTTTTTTTTATTCGATGACAAGATAGCCCTTGACTGCGATCTCACCTGATGGTAAGTGACGATGCAGTCTAAGATGGTAGCGGGCTAACTTGGAAGGGGTATAGCAGTGTAAATTCAACCCATACCCCTAATCGGTTTCTACACGTCATCGTGCCGGAACTCTAAATCGCTTGGCGGCACGTCTTTGACGGTAGGGTGGTAACTGGTAACTAGCCACGGCCAAAGCCTCCCACCAGACCAGACCAGAGACAATTTAGAAATTATAAATTCCTAAATTGCCCCCGCCGGGAATCGAACCCGAGACCTCCCAGTCATAAGACCACAGCGCTCACCACTGCGCCAGGGAGGTCGTCGAAATTACTCCGGTTATTGCAATTTAAGCGGCATTTATGATTAACAATAATCGCTTGAATATGAGCGGTGAACTAAAATGTTGAATTGAAACACCGCGGAACAAATTAAGTGGTAAACCGATGAATGAAGGCTTCATTCGTTTGCCACAGCACGATAGCTTACTTATGTTTCCCTATGATTAACTGCCACACTTAGAATCGCTAATTTTTCCTACTAAACCTCACATCATTATTAAGCTATTGCATAGCTTCTATCGCGGGCCAGCGTGGAGACCGAATCCAGAAATTCCGTAACGAAAATAACCTGACACGGGACTCCTCTACGGTGAGCCGCTAGATGGCGTTGATAAAAAATGCTATGCAATAGCTTTACCGCGGCAGTCCCCGAGTGCCACACGTCTATTTTTTTTAATTACTTAGTTAAAAAGTTTATGATGAATTCATTGCTTGCCGTTGGTGACTTTCCGACTTCTTTGTAGGTAAGTTAGTGTTAAGTTAGATTCTTTGCTGGTCATCTAATTTATACTTATACAAAGACTTGTAATTAATATACCTAATCTTCACAATGTGTGGCGCAATTTGTAATATAATATCATCGGAGACGTGACATCACTGGAACTTTTTTATGAAAATACGCTTTGAAATGCTGTAACTTTTTATCGAATTGAACTAGACACCTAAAATTTTTACAGCATCAAAGGACTATTGACATTTCTATCTATATATATAAAATTCAAAGTCCTGACTGACTGACTGACTGACTGAGATATCAGCCTAAACTACTGAAGTTAGAAACTTGAAATTTTTACAGTTGGTTTCTTTTATGACGTAGGCGCATACTAAGAAAGGATTATTGGAAATTCCACCCCTAAGGGGTTTAAATAGGGGATGGAAGTTTATATGAAACTCCGTCATTTTTCAAGCTGTTTCCATCAAAGTTGGTATTTGAGCTTTCAGTTAAAAATAAAAAAGTACGTGTGTCACAGTTTTTGAAAATTCCACACCAAAATCTAATTCCACGCGGACGAAGTCGCGGGGGCAAAAGCTAGTTCAGTATAAATTTCACCTCTGCACCTCAAGCCGCAATAGACGGACAACCGCGCGAGCCCTTATAGAGTTCAGCTTTTTTCGGAATCCAAAAACCCAAAAATGCCGAGAATCGAACCTAACAGTGGGAGGTACTTTTAAGACACACAGGAGGACCCGCGTCAGGAGGGTTACCAAAATGCAAAATATCAAAGGTTAAATTCACATCATAAATCGCTTACGGAACTTGGAACCTTTGTCAACACCGGTTATGATTACACCGAGCTACCGGATTTGAATAACAAATAGCTCTAATTAATTGTTTTACGTGTTGTCATACACTCTGAAAGGAGCCCTATATATTACGTCAGCCTTAATTAATAACTGATAAACTTTTGCCTAATAATTATTATAGAATTCATTAATATTTATGCAATAAGCTTTCCGCTTATTTGGAAGGGATAGGAGGGTATTATTCAGCTTCAGTTTGGCTGATATTCTTTTTTACATTAAAAAATAATAAATAATTGTTTAAATTTAAACTGATATTGGCCGGTATGGAATACGTCCAACAGTATTACCAGGCATCAGCTATTCCATCGCCCCGAATCTTCTTTGGAGAAAACCATTCAGCCGTGTAAGGTAATTGTGTAAGTATCAAGAAATTGAGGGCACCGAAATTATGTTAATGGTTTTAAGCGTTTCATTGGAAAAGCTTAGCGAGTACAATTACGAGCTTTGATTTTACGGTAATGTGTAAAATTATATTTAGGTGTTCGATTGAGTTCGTGTAAGTGGATACATCTACCACGGTAAATCAATTTTAGAACAATATTCAAGCCTACTACCAAGTATATCAATTTCGCCTATGAAATTTGAAGAGTTCCCTCGATTTTTCCAGGACCCCATCATCAGATCATGACCTCATGACAATGGGACCACCTGGGAAGTATACCTTTTCAAGCAAAAAAAGAGAATTTTCTAAATCGGTCTAGGCGTCTTCGAGTAATCGGGAAACATATATAAAAAAAAAGTTCCGACGATTTGAGAACCTCCTCCTCTTTTGGTAGTTGGTTAATGACTTATCAATGCGTCGACTAAACAATGAATAGATGACACTACTAAGTTTGCAAAGTTATGCTTTATTTTTGAAATCGATGAAAATATATCGCATTTTCCTGAGCAATGTAGATTGTAGGTACAATTTGTATCGCAAGCCAATTCGTGATTCAATTAATATTTATGCTACTCGCATCCATACGAAAGATTTCGAAGAAAAAGATTAAGACGAACGAAGGTTCGTTCGAAATTTTCGTGCAAGTTAATCCCAAAAGTTTCGATTGAGTTCAGGCATCTTGGATTAGATCATTTTGTTCACGTAATCAAGTCAATTGGATTATTCATCGTCACGTAGCAACAAAATCCAATAAGATAAGATGTGCCTTATTTAGTGATTGATAGAGTTTAATACAACTACATAATATATCTAAATCCATATAAAGATAGCTTAGTACCTTATTTGGGGAGTCGCAGGTTCGAGCCTGGGTACCTCTGACTTTGAGTTATGTGCGAAATTAAATATCACATGCTGTAACCGGTGAAGAAAAACATCGTGAGGAAACCTGCACGCCTTGAGAGTTCTCCATAATGTTCTCAAAAGTGTGTGAAGTCTACCAATTGAATTGGACCAGCGTGGTGAAACCCTTCTCTGAGAGGAGGAATAGTGAGACATTAATGGGTTGCTCATAATGACGATGATGATGAATTAAGGTCCTAAGATTGCCTGGCAGATATTTCTTCGGTCGGTCCAAGATGGCCGCCATCACAAAATGGCGGATTGCATATTTTTTTCCCAACTCCCTCAAAATGGTAGAGTACTATACACTATGATAAATTTCAACTCCAAGATGGCCGCCACAATAAAATGGTGAATTACTTAAATATTTTTTTTAAATTTCCTATGTCAGGGGTGTTTTAAATTTTCAATTTACACTTGTATTTCTTTTTATCTGTATTCTAGAATTTGTGTATGGCGTACAAATTAATGTTTAATAAAAAATAAAATTAAATAACTAAATCCTACTTAAAGTGAAACTTCTTTCAACCCCGAAGCAACGGAGCAAACGGTTCGACTTGATTTTTGCAAGCATACTTAAAAGATCAAGAACACATCAATCAAGACTCTAGAAAAAACACTGTTAAATAAAAAAAAACTAAAGTCACGCACACGAAAATGCGGATAAAAACTAGTGTCTACCCGCATTTTATCCGTACAAGAAAAATGTAATTTTCTAAAACCGGTGAAAATGAAAGAAAAATCAACACAAAAATGCATTGGTGCCGGTCGCTAACATAGCTAACATAACATCTCCATATAACGAGTACGACCTTATTACATAATACCTTCTTTTACATTCATTTCCTGAAAAAAAAAAAGGTTTTTCCACCAGAGCGATTATCTTCCGGAAAACTTGCGTAAAATATTCATGTATCCATCAGACTATTTCAATCTTTATTGTTGATACAAATAGAAGCGATAATCAAATGTCATGTTTATGTATTTGTGCCGTGCCACTCGTGTTTGTACGTGTCGCTGTAAGCTGAAATATGAATGCTGATAAAGATGCTTGTTTGAAGATCACATAGCGAAGAAAATTTGCATGTGTGAAGGAACAAAATGATTTGACTTTATTGTATGAGAAAATGTAATATCATAAATACAATTTTCAAAGTAAGAATATTCAATATTATATATAGGTAGTAAACAGAACAATAATAATATAAAACGTATGCAGCCTTACAACATAACATTATAAATACAAAGGTTTATATTCATTTGTAAACTTTAATATTTATTTGTTCTGTTTGTTCAACAGACTGTTAGTTTTATTACCAATAATATTATAAAACAATTTTGTACTCCGTTTCAGTTTAATAAATAATTTTATATAAGTACAGGTTTTCCTTTTAATATGTTAATTTTATAAACACATTTAAACAGGCCTCATTTATTCAGCTACACTTTTATTTATTCGCTTTATAATATGTTATATCAAAGAATAATATCTATCAAAAATATTATTTGAAAAGCAGCGTAGTGATCAAGTCAAATTGTGTGGTTTTATACAATATTTATTAGAACATTCTTTTCACTGGCAACAAAATAAATTCTTCAATTATTATTATACACAATATCTTAATAATTAAAAAAAATGTTCGATTTAGTTGTGAAACCTGTTCTACAAAAAAAACCTTGTAGTATTCATTTCTTATTTTCGACTTGCTTTTAGAAAGAAGAACTGAAAAGAACAGGAAAGAAGTAGAAGAATACTAATGATTCCGAACTATGATACTTAACACAAAGGCTATCTTGTCATCTGATAAAAAAAAAATTACCCTTCCTTTAGGGATATTCGAAGTTCGAATCCAACTCGTCCCTGATTTTTCGGAGTTAGGTATATGCGTGTGTCTGTCACCTGCTACAACGACACAACTGTAATTAGTGTGTTTTTACGACAAACCTTTTTGGTACAAGCTCAGTAGGACTTACCGTCAAATGGGGTTGAACATTTTTACGTAGCCAATATAATTGGGTAGGTCTGAGCTGAGATTTAAAACTCTTGTATCTTCGTGATCTTATTTAATTGTATCTCCTTTATTATTTGTTTCGATCATTTTTTTTAGATTGAAGAAAATGATGTCTGTGTTCTTAGCTATGGTCGATGAAAATCGATCCAAGATGGCCGCCGCCACAAAACGGTGGATTACATATTTTGTCACAATTCCCTCAATATGGGTATCAAATGAAAAGGCTTGACTAGGAAAATACTATCCACTATGATAAATTTCAAATCCAAGATGACCGCCACCACGAAATGTCGAATTACATTTTTTTTTATTTCAAATGTCGGGTGTGTTAAAAATTTTAAATTTACACTTGTGAATTCACTTTGTTGACCGTCTGTAGGTAGGATCTTTAGATGGGAGCTGTTTTAATTAATATTATTGCCTTGTCACGTCCAAGATGCCGAGAAATAAAAGCTAGTTATGTTAACTTATTTAAACCTGTCCAGCGCAGGCTCAAGGGTGGTTTTGTTCGATTATAATAACTGATTCTTCTATTTATATAATCTAAGGTAATGTTGTGGCCGTCTTTGGTACTATGGAATTACGTAATACCTAATTCTGAAAATATTGCTAACTGAATAGTTTAACTTAGCCCGCTATCATCTTAGGCTGAAATCTATAGACCGCATTCTCACTCAGCTCAGACTCAAGACAAAGTTAAAGCGAGACAGATTTATGTCAGAGCATATTTGTGTCTCGTTTTAACCTCTATCTTAAGTCTGAGCTGAGTTAGAGCACGCTCTATAGATCTCAGAATTAGATTGCATCATCATTTACCATCAGGTGAAATTACAGTCAATTGCTAAGTATATTGTCATCTTTACTAATATTATAAATGCGAAAGTGTGTTTGTTTGTTTGTTTGTTGGTTTGTTGGTTTGTTGGTTTGTTGGTTTGTCCTTCAATCACGCCGCAACAAAGAAACGGATTGACGTGATTTTTGTATGGATATATTTGAGGACCTGGAGAGTGACATAGGCTACTTTTTATTCTGGAAAATCAAAGAGTTTCCGCGAGATTTTAAAAACTAAATCAAACTTTTTAATTTGATTTTAAAACTTTTTAAACTAAATTTAAAATTTAATTTAAAAAGTCGCTGACGTCAGCTAGTTTATAAAATAGTATTTAGTATTAGTATTTATTATTATATATTTAGTATTTGTATTTATTAGTAATAGTATTTGTATGAACTTAATGAGCGATTTGTATTGAAGATGCTAAGATGAAGTGTTGCGGAAGGGATTAGCTATAAATTTTTAATAACAGTTTCACTTTTCCACTTCACCCGAGGGCTCTCTATGCTAGATCAAGGCCTCCATTGTTCTTTTGTCCATGTTTTAAAACTTGAAGTATCCTCTTAACCTTTTTAACATCTCGATGCTTAAAGCATATAATAAAAACGTAAAATTCTTTTTAGAAAACTGACTTCAAATGCCACTACAAAGTATATCAATTGTGCCTATAATATTTGAAGAGTTTCCTCAATTTCTCCAGGATTCCATCATCAAATCCTGACCTGATGACAATGTGACCACTTGGAAAGTCTACCCTTTCAAACAAAAAAAGAATTTTCCAAATCGGTCCAAGCGTTTTCGAGTAATCGGAGAATATACATTAAAAAAAAGAATCGATGAATTGAGAACCTTCTCCTTTTTTGGAAGTGGGTTAAAAAGCTTAAAACTGTAACACAACTGCTACCCTGTTGTCAAAACAAGAACTACTGTGTTAAAAATATTATTCCAACCAAAAATAACCGATCCAAAAATATAACTAAGCAATTTTTTTACCATCCTCAATGGCTAATTAATATAATAAGATATTTGTGGGCAGAAACATTTTAAGGCTATCCAAAACCACTATTCTGTTAACCAATAATATTTAAATGTCTCGAAACGGAGTTTAATTTTTTATTAAATCAAGACAAGTTAACGTTCTATCTTCTTTGTTATAATAGCAGTAGAGCTTACAACGAGTTATACAACGTAATACAATTTAATTAAATGTACCGAAACGTTTTATGGCGGTCATTTCAAAATATAGAAAAGTAAAATCCCCTTGAAGATTACTATACACTTTATAAAGGAGACTTTTAATAAAATAGGATCTAAGGAGATGCTTTGAAGATTTTCCTTTGTATGCCGTTGTAGGATATTATAGGTAGGAGAGTTAATAAAAATTGATTACATTTACCAACAGGTAGAAATAAAGGCGATATAGTGTATCTTGTATACCATTTTTAGAATGTCGTATTTTAAAATATGTTATGATTTTCGCTGAAATTACAGCTTCTGTTTATTAGATTGTTCAGAAAATGGCTTCCGTTTTTCCAACTAACTATGACTTGGATATCTTTAAATTAAGAGTGAATAGGCATCTTCTAGGCAAGCGCGCACCATCTTAGTCTGCATCTTCACTTAACACAGGTGAGCGCTAGTCTATACTATATGTAAAAAAAGATTAGGGATCGGCTAAGTAGATGTTTAATGTTAGAAATTGGCAAGTTTGTCAGCTTTCAACTTTTTATGCTAAAGTTAAAGAATTCTCAAGGGATTCCGATTCGGAAGACATAATCAGTGGATCAGCTAGTAA
This sequence comes from Hipparchia semele, assembly GCA_933228805.2. NCBI lineage: Eukaryota > Metazoa > Arthropoda > Insecta > Lepidoptera > Nymphalidae > Hipparchia > Hipparchia semele. Next base: position 2,692,908 of record OW121722.1, read on the forward strand.
ATCACATTTTATAGGTATACCGAGCTAAATCTATAAAACTCAGCAGTGAAACTATTCAATATCAGGGCTATAAATTAAATTGGTCTTTGCATTTTTAAAATATCGGATCACGCAATGTATATCAAGAGTTGGTGGGTGACTAATTATTATTATAATAAAATCCACAAAACTAAAAAATTAACGAATGATGTTAAAATATAATTCCAAGAATAATTACCTACACAAGCACTACTGACTGGTTTATTTTCTTTAATCTAAATTCAATCAATATAAAAGTTGAAAATCGATTATTTATTCAATCCGAATAATATTGATACCTAGAATAGTGCTCGGCCATGAGTTAAGTAATTATAAGGTTCAATTGAAACTTTATGTAACGCTATAAAAAAGATGTAAGGAAAGAACTGAAATTAGTATGTAATAAATCGCTATGTGTTTTCCAATTGGTAAAACATTAGGCATAGAATAGATATATAAATGTTATAGAAAACGACCGACTAGTGATAGAATATAAATACTAGCATAGCTGAAAAAAATTCACACACGTCTTACATTATTATTCAAACACACACGCGTCAGATTTTTTGACATTTAACACCAACTTAATAAAAATTAATCTACTCAGTGGATATGAAAAGTATGATTTTTTTTAATTTTTTTTTAATTCAATAACAAGATAGTCCTTGTCTGGGATTTAGGTAGGTGACTCATGTACTGGTGAGCTCTTTTTTAACTAAGAACTCACCAGAACATGATCCGTTTAAACAAATAGCTCATCAGCTCTGGGACTAACACTGGTCTAGTTGTTGACGAGATTGAAAATCGTTTCGAGTTCCGAACTCAATTAAAGCTGTAATTTATTCAGCAGGCCAATATAGTTGAGCGACGGTGCGTTCTTATACAAGCGTCGATCAGCAGATTGGTTTGCATGGTTTCACTTACTGCGATTTATTAATTTTATATGAACTTTTTCTAGCTTTAATTAATAGAAACGGAGTGATATCGCTTGTTTGTTTTAATGTCTAATTTAATAGCGTTGTAATTAATTTTTAACTACCTGTCTGAGATTGGCTGAATCCTGTAAGCGGCGCAAGTATGCCGCTCTGATCGATAGTTACATATTATTTCGACTGTTCCGTAGAACAAAGTCTCATCTGCTAAATTCATAACTTGAGATTTGAGCCTTGTAGATGTGACTTTTAAGGTTCAAATTTCAAGTTGTGAATTTAGCAGATGAGACTTTGTTCTATGGAACGATCGATTTCTTTCGTTTGCTGTGGAGACCCTGGGGCTATGGAGTCTAAATGCAAAAAAAAAATTTACAAGACATTTCATTTTGTGGTCAATTGCCACATCTGGTGACAAAAGGGCTGGCTCATTTTTTGCTGCACAACGGATCAGCCTGGCTGCCCAGCGCGGAAATGCAGCCAGTGTTCTCGTCACCATTCCACGCGAGTATGATTTATATAGTAATTAGATTAGTTTATATTTTACTGGAACATTTTAATAAAATAAAAATTGACGTTTATAGAGCATGTCTATTTTTAATCCTGTATGATTGGTTAAATGTGGTGCACTCAAAAAAGGTTCCTCTTAACTAGCACAATCTGGGCGATGAAATTGAATTAGATCCGCAATCTATCTTGTAAGAACTTCGGACAATCTTGTGAAATTATCATGAATTTATATTCATCGAACTTTGTTGGCTGTAATAGAAATACTACTATCCCTCAGGATGGAAATTAATCAAATTAATTACATAAGGATTTGATTAATCCATAAGTTGGAAAATAGTCATATGAGTAATCTTGGATTAAATATTTTTCTCTTGTAATAATGTATATTGTTTCATGCACGGAAATATTATGTTTGAACCCGTGTTTTTTTTTTTCAAACTAGGTAGTTATTAATTAAGTAAACCTGAAAAACTACTGAAAAATATTAATATATTTTTCCCGTCCCTTACCATAAGGTGACACAAGAACTATCTTGTCATTGAATAAAAAAAAATACAAGTTATGTTTAGCTTTGCCTGTATTCTTTAAAAAGAGCTAATAATTTTATCAAATTAGTATCAATTCGTAGGCATTCCTGCTCTGTACTTTAAAAAAGTGAAGAGAACCTATTGTAAGTATTAACCCTATTAATATTGGAAGAGAACAATCGCTCTTGGCCTCGGCTTGAGCTTAACATCAAGAGCACTCAGGAATAGGTCAAGTGAGAAAATCGTAGAAAAACCCTTCAAACTACTACCAAGTTAATATTGGGCTTTAGACAAGTGGCTGGATATTTTTATTCAAATCAGTTACCACTTGGACGGCGTGTTTTGTTTTGGAAATATAACTAGCAGTATTTTAATTTATTTAAGTTATTTATTTAAGTTTTATTTGTTGTATTTAAGTTTTGTTTTGTTGTTCTTATAAATAAACATAAAGTAAACTTTAAAAAAAAATTGCTACTTCAAATCACATTTCATTATGCTTGAGAACAAAAAAAAAATCCTAATATATAATGTAACAGATACCTAGATCCCATCAACCAAGAAATTTATCTACCTACTACGAGTAATATTATAAATTACCACGTTTGTTTGTTGGTTTGTCCTTCAATCACGCAGCAAGAGCAGCGAAGCAACGGATAGATGTGAATTTTGCATGGGTGATTTAGGCTACTTTTTATTCCGGAAATACAAATAGTTTCGATGTTTTTAAAACAACATCAAAGCGGACGAAGTCGCGGGCATCAGCTAGTGTCTAGATAAGACTAGGAACAACTACTGTTTATGTCATTAATTAATTAATTTTGTCTGTGTGTGCGCGCACCACGCGAAAAGTTCACCCTCACCACCTGGGTGCCTGGAGCACTTCGACCATCCGATGTTCCAGATCTTTTTTTCCACGCACTTTGAAACTGTGGAACCAACTTCCTGCGACGGTGTTTCCACTGAATTACAACATGGGGTTATTCAAGGGGCGGACCAACAAATTCCTGAAAGGCCGGCAACGCACTGGTGGTGCCTCTGGTGCTACAAGTGTTCATGGGCGGCGGTAATCACTTAACATCAGGTGACCCGCCTGCTCGTTTGCTCGCTAAAAATAAAAAAAATAAAAAAAAAAGTACTGAAATTGAATAAAAGGTATAGTGGTAGCTGATACTCCGGGTCAGTATATAGGATACTTTTTATCATGATAAACAATAAAGTTTATCCGGGATGGGGGATGAAAGTTTTTGTTGATTTTGCCCCATAACTTCGTCAAATCTAAACTGAATTTGGTAATTCTTTTTTTATTATAAATTGTGTACTATTACAAATATTTTGTTCAATTTTGGTGAAGATTTACTCAATATCATGGGGGGAAATCAGCTAGTTTATTTATATAATCTCACGGGATAAAGCCTGGATCTTAAGCTTCTGCAGAGACAAAGGCCAACGCGTAGAGAGTTGATCTAAATTAGGCGAAGAATACACCAACCGGATTTTATCCTTCAATACATCAATAAGTTGCACTGAACGATAATTCCCGGTGGGTGCAGGACTATTTTAAGGAATAAAGTTTTTTGGTTTTTTAAGGAAACATACAGTATTGTGAAATATGAAAAGAAATACAGATATATAATGCTTAAACCTTAATTGTTCCCAGTGAAACTTTAGCACTTATTATATAATTGTAATCCGACAACAGAACAATCGGGTATCTATATATATAAAATTCAAAGTCCTGACTGACTGACTGACTGATATCAACGCACAGCCTAAACTACTGAACTTAGAAACTTTTTTACAGTTGGTTTCTTTTATGACGTAGGCGCACACTAAGGAAGGATTTTTGAAAATTCAACCCCTAAGGGGGTAAAATAGGGGTTTGAAAAATCGAACTTAACGTGAGCAAAGCCGCGAGCAAAAGCTAGTAATGGATATAGCAGCATACGAACACAAGAACAAGAAGAGTTAATTAAAATTATTATATCGAGTGGAACTGAAAATGATCTAAAAGGAATAATTAATCAATGGAAGCAATGCTAGATCAAAGTTTAACTTCCAAAACAGGACAAGTTTTCCCGTCTGGAAGTTCACACATTAATTCATAAAACTGAGTCGATTCGAGTTTGAAAGTTCGGTCGTTGAGTTAAACAGCAGTAATGGCACTTCTAGAGCTTCCTCAAAGGAAGCAAGCGACTCAATTACTTAACTTTATGTTAAGTTTAAGTTTAACTTTTCTTCCGACGGAGATCGGTTTCGGGCACACCGAAGAATCAAAAGCCAAATGCAAAATGGTGAATTACATCCTCTTTTTAATTTCACATGTCGGGGGTGTTTTAAATTTTTTTACACTTTTAACCTTGAAAGATATCCTCCTAGACTTTTACCTTTTTATTAATTGCTTCTATCGTTGGTTCAATTTTTTTGTAAAAAGTAAGTTTTTTTTTTTAATTTTTAGTGTCTAACTGTTTTTGAGGCATAAACATGACTTATCAAATGTGTTTTTTACACATTATTTTTTCTATAATGGCAAATTTAATAATTTCTTCAGAATCTCAGGAGAGATTTTTTAATTACATAAGAGGTATTAGGTTAGTGTACAAGTGTAAGTGCAATTACAAATAGGTACACTCTCAAACTCAAAATTATTTATTTCATGTAGGCCAACTTGTGGCTCTTATGACAAGTCGAGAATTTACCACCGGTTCGGAATGCTGATTCTGCTGAGCAGAGCTCAATACGCTCACTCTCAGTTACCTAATGAGACGGATGCTGTTACAACAGATCCTATATATTTTGCAGATTCAAAGTTTCCCGTATTTGTGAGTATATCTTACATATTTTTTTTCATTTTTCTTTGAAGGTGATACTTGTTTATGAACGTTGGTTGTGCAAACTATTGGTATAAGATCTTTCAACTCACGAAGGCGCGTGAGCTTTACTTGTGGTTACGTCGTGTACATGCACATTGCGTAAGTATGCGTGCCTGTCCGAAGCCTAGATGGGAACGGTCCCACTTATATAGATACGACACACACACATGAGCCATGCGCCCTCGTGAATTGCAAGAACTTATACTTGAATTTTTCGACACTAGGTACTTTTATGAGCACGGTACCGTTCTTCGTCTATGTCACACCATCTGGCACATACATACGACGAAGTTTAAATTTCTTTCATACGCCTGTAATAACTGCGAACGGCCAATATCTCAGGCAAGGGCAGGCTCGTAAATGCGCGCATATTTTACTATTAAACTTGTAAGTTATAGCGTCTTCATATATGGTATCTTCGGCAACCCTCCCAATTTCAATTATTCTATTTTATATAGCTTATCTACTTACCTGTATATTTATATCAGTTATCAGTCGTTATACATGAGTCACATAAATGCAAAGCTGAATTTACCCCTCGCGGTATATGTTTATTAGTTTTAAGCTATTGCATAGCTTCCATCGCGGCCTTGAGCGTGGAGACCGAATCCAGAAATTCCGTAATGAAAATAATCTGACACGGGACTCCTCTCACCGCTAGATGGCGTTGATAAAAAATGCTATGCAATAGCTTTATCGCGGCCGTCCCCTAGTGCCACACGTTTTTTTTAGTTACGCAGTTATGGTTCCAGACAAAATTCTTCAATCAATGCGTGTTGACACTCATTGGACGATACTCGGAGTTTCAGCGTAATCCAATCAGAAATGAGGAGACTGATAGATAAACCAGAATAACTAACTTAATGTAGTTCAACAAATTACGAAGAGGTAGTGGTAATGGATTGGGGCCCTGTCATAGCATGATAAACCGATAGACGTTGGTGTGCCAAGGTTCTAGAAATTAGGGACTGTAGCTGTAGCTGAATACAAGCGGCGAAATACCGCGCTGTGTGGAAATCTCTACAAGATACGTAATCGTGGACTCCTATCAACTTATGACGAAGAATTATCCGTTTAAGTAAGTAAACATTATCTAAATTTATAAAAGGAAAAGGTGACTGACTGACTAACAGACTGACTGACTGATTAATCTATAAACGCACAGCTCTAACCACTGGACGGATCGGGCTGTTTGGCATACAGATATACCTATTATAACGGTAGGCATCCGCTAAGAAAGGATTTTTGAAAATTCCAACCCCAAGGGGGGAAAATGGGGGTTTGAAAATCGAACTTAACGTTAGCGAAGCTGCGGGCAAAAGCTAGTTAAAAACGAAAAGTAAAAACCTGTTTCGTCGTTGACGTGAATACAGTAGCATGCTTGCGACTGTCTTGTCGCTATATTTTAGGTAGCCTATGGTTTTACAAGTGATGATGTCATAAAAAGATTCTATTACGATATATTATAATAGGTACACTTTAGGATAATTTCGGAGCCCTTCGAGAGACTTTATATTTTATGTTATTGAGTTTTCTCCACGCGTGTCAATTGAACGCGTTTATTGGATTATTTTGCGGCGGGTTATTACCTGAATGCGAAGTGGTAGGTAATGTGTTTATCGGTGGACCCATTCGTGTGACTTGTGCAGGATGTCATGTGCATTTTACAAACTAAAAGTGTGGAATTTAAACAAAAATTTACCTACGGACATTTAAAAATAGTGCAGATTTAATAGTATAGATTTTTTAAAGTAGATAGTTAATTTAACTATTTAATTATGTTTCATATTTCATTTCTTTGCGGGTGCCACAGAAAATATTTTATTGTATATTTGAATCATTATTTTTTTTTCCAAATTAATTTTTATTGATTAAAATATGTAACAATAATATGTACTTAATATAATATAAAACTAAATACTAAATTAAAACTAAAACGTAAATATCAAAAATAAAAGCTAAATATAAAAAATATCATCTAAACCACTGGAGCGAAGAAAAGTGCCCAGAACGCTGGCTGCGTTACCCCGCTGAATGGCAAAACCACAATGCCACAGAAATGAATCTGTCACGTAAATAGATGCGAATTAATCAAGAAGAACCACGTGTGTGGTAAGCCCTTAAGTCACAAGATTGAGACACGTATTCGGGCGAACTCAATTATGTCGCTACAAGGAACACTAAACTCCATCTCCCAACAGTAAATACACTTAGTTAGTCTAGAATCAGTTAAACCTAGACCGCAGACGCTACTAACTAGATTTATGTTAGTATAAACGTCACAGAGCTCTAGATAAGGTATAAAAATAGCAACTATAATATGTAATACACACACACTCACTCACTCCATGAATACCTTGAAAACTCCTTTATATATTCTATTGTGAATCTATTTAACGTCGTCAAGGGCATCTTGTAAAGTTATGATATTTCATTCATTCATTCATTTATTTTTCATTATTCATATTATTCATCATTTATTCATTCATTTCATTTTTGTTCATTTTATTTTTGTTTATTTTGATTGTTTAGTATCTAGTTGTGCCTAGTAGGTATTAAGTTAAAAGCTGAAAGTCGATTGAGGTTCCAGATCATTTAATAGAATCTTTATAGTTCAACCGTGCAAAAAATTGCGGCTTTTTTCAGGAGTAGGTACAATGAAAATATTATACAATGAAAATATTATAAAAAGGTACCTTAAGCACCTTTGGGGCCTAGATCTATAAATCATTTTGCCTAAACAGCCGCCCTAGCCATATTAAAAACGTGTCGTATTTTTTTTATTCTCTTTCCATGTCGTTAACTGTAGAGCTGTTCCCAAAGTTTTTTTTTATCTCGCTTCCCTTCTGAAAGGATAGGACGTGCGATAAAAACTTTGGAAGCCCCTGCTTTAGCGTTAGCGATCTTAGAAAACGATCATGGAAAGAGAATAGAAACGACACGTTTGCAATATAGCTAGGGCGAAGGCATTTAACTTGGTTTTAGACTGTTTTATACCCCACAAACTAAAAGCAATAAAAGTACAGCCTTCTACTTCCTACTATTTTACTAATATGCAACTAATATTTCCTACTTATTTTTTTTTTTAAAGAATATTAGCCAAGCTGAAGTTGACTAATATCCTCCTAGCCCCTCCAAATAAGCGGAAAGCTTGTGCTAGGAGTGGGTACGACAATAGTGCAACGGGTGGGATTCGAACCTGTGACCTTTCAGTTTTCAGTCCGCACCTTTAACCTTTGGGCTATTGAGACTTTAAGGCTACATTTATTCCGGAAAATTAAAGAGTTCCCACCGACATTTTAAAAGCTCTTATCAACACGGACGAAGTCGCGGGCGTCATCTAGTAGAACGTAGGTCAGTATCGTCTGAGTAACGTACGAAAATATTTTTATGTGCACTAAAAAACCTTTTACTCTGCGTGAAATATTCCGCTCGCAAAGAATTTTGTGACAATCAAAGAGTTCTCTCTCGTATTTTTACTCTCTCCTTAGGCACGTATTTTTTGTTTTTAGCACGTTTTTTAATTTTTAATTTTTAGCACGTATTTTTTTAATTTTTAATTTTAAAAATTTAAAAAAAAAAATTACAAAGCGTATCTAATTTTATTTGTTACTAGTTGATGCCCGCGACTTCGTTCGTGTAGATTAAGGTTTTTTTAATTTCCGTGGGAACTCTCTTTTTCCGGGGAAAAAGGTAGCCTATGTGTTATTCCAGACTATAATCTATCTCTGTGCAATATTTCAGCCAAATGGGTTCAGTCGTTGCGGCGTAATTGAGTAACAAACATCCATTTATCCATCCATCCATCCATACATCCAAACTTAATTAATAGGAAGGATCGTAAATAGTTACTTGATCTTTGTAAATTAATTTTAACACGGCGTAAAACGATCATAAAATTTTTATTGGTGTGTACTTGGATTTAGAATTATATAAAAAAAGATTTTCCTATTCTTCCACAATGAGTTGGTACTTTTTGAACGCGTAGGCGAGTCGAAATAGGTTTAATATGGATTGATCTGTAAATAACAGGCGAATCGGCGCCAGGCTTGTCTGTTGCTGAATACTTAGATACATCCCTGTTAGTGGATATTTCCCCGGCCCCGCTTCAAAATAAATATATTTGATGTCATCTAGTAATGACAAACTTATCTTGCAACTCGCAATACCTACCAGAAAAATGCTGCTGGCCTTCCCGCTACTATTTAGTAGCAATGTAAACGAAGCAAGAACCTATATGAATACATAAGTAGGTAGCACCACGTAGCAGGACGGATATACAGATACTCGGGTACTTACATAGTGGTATACCGTTTGTTTGTTATTTGTCCTACCAGTAGGACAAATACCGTTTGTTATTTGTCCTACCAATAGGACAAATCGGTTGGACCACGGGCTCTTAACTCTATTATAACGTAGACATCCGCTAAGAAAGCGTTTTTGAAAAATCAACCCCCAACCGGGTGAAATCCTCTATTCCCAAATATCGTACTTAACGTGAGCGAAGCGGGCAAAAACCAGTAGGTAATATTATAGATGAGTAAAAATGCGAAATAATAATTACTTTTTATAAAAAGTTTTTTATTTTATTAGAACTGACGATAGAAGGAACTAAAAAGGGAAAAATAAAAGATAAATCTTATTTAGTCTTACTAATACTAAGCTCCTTAATTAATGTAAGTAATTTTGAGTCGGCGACAAACTAATGCCTGGTCATACATATAAAAATAAATAAAAATATATGTGACGAATGAGAACCTCCATTTTTTTCGTCGGTTAAAAATATTTTCATGAGAAATCGAATCAAATGTTCCCTCTATCGCATCGTAGAGTATCTCACTTTCCCGTTGAAAGGCATTCCGAACCAGTGGATTCACTTGGACGATTTGAAAGCATTGTGTAAAAGTTTATTTGATAAAGAACTTTTCTATTCTTCCGAGATAAATCTAGCCGCGGAACAATGATTTTTAGGTAGGTATTTATGAGCAACAACAGTTTGTTTTGTCGTTCAGCGACCTTGAGGACAAACTCGGATTGTGAAAAAAAAAAAAAAAATTGTACCAGTAACTAATATCGTATCTTAATATCTTTGTGATATCTTTTTTATATTTGCTTACACTTACTTCAACTAAGGGAACAGTAAATTTCTCTCGTGATTAAGTCGTATCCTGGAGCTTTCTTAGGACCCAACTTAAAGTTAATTTCTCTGATTATTTCTTTGGGTGTTGCAAGCTTGATATCTACATCTTCTTGGATATCCGTAATAGTTTCGATGTTTATTATTTGTCCCTCGTGTGGCTGAAATATATTCTCTAAGTGATCTGCAAATCTTTTTGCTTTTTGAATATTACTTATCGCCCACTCGCCATTTCCTTTCTTTATTGGGGGAATATGCACGACTGATTTATCCATATAATTTCGGTTTTTCGGTGGGTAGGTGAACAAATGTCAACACATACTTTTGAGAGCTCTTCAATATTTATTTAATTTAAAATTAGAAAAAGTGGTTTTAAACATTAAATTATGTGTTAATGGTCATTAACCTACCAGCAGTTATTCCTTCAGCTGTTTCTACAACATTATTTTGCCTCCATAATAAGTAAAGAAAGCACACTGTTTCACTGTGAGTACTGTCACACAATTCTCTCACTATGGAATCCATCAAGCAGTCTGTTCAAGAGTTAGCGCAGCACTTCAATGTCACAATGGCGGAATTCCAAAACAGTTTGAGCTCATCAACTCCAGAATCTGGCACAACCCCAAATATTGCAGCACAATTCAACTCTTTTAGATCCTTTGTGCTTGCTGCACTGGAGAATCTGCAGCGGCAAGTGGAACATCTCTCCAAGCAACAAGATCGGCTTGAAATGAATAGCAGGAAGAAAATTCTATTAGTCCACGGTGTTCCTGAGGAGAAGAATGAAGATGTTGCATCTTTGGTGACTAAAACATTGTCAGCCCGCCTCAATATGCCGGACCTCTCAGTAGAAGCTGTCAGCCGTTGCCATCGCATGGGAAGTTCCAAAGCTGGTAAACATAGGGCTATTCTCCTCAAATTCAAGCAACTGGCACTACGAAACCAGGTCTGGTTTGACAAGTCTAAACTTAGGAATTCAGGGGTAACCTTATCTGAATTTCTCACAAAAGGTAGGCATGACACTTTCATGGCTGCAAGGCAGCGCTTCGGTATTTCAAATTGTTGGACGAAAGACGGTGACATCTTTGTAGCTGGGCCTGATAACAAACGCATTCGCGTTTTCTCAAAGTCAGATTTTGACGACATCCCTTGTCCTACTGATGGTCAGGCTGGAACTACTGCCGGTTCTTCTGTTGCTACCCCTTCGGACCCAACGCCAGCTCCGCATACTAGCCGGGCCAAGCGAAACGCAAGAAAGTGATAGTGTCTATGTTGGTAATGATTTTTCTGCTCGTGTATCATGCCTCTGTTTGTATTCCATTTTCATTTGGAGTTTTATATTAATCCTTAAACTCGAAACGCCTCCTATATCTAGGTACTAATTTTGGTACCTAAGGTCAGGTTTATGCTGCTTGTGTAGGCAAAAAACAATTTGTATTTTTAATGTTAACAATTACCTACTACTTTGTGGGTACACAAATGTTGTTTTGACAATTAAAATTCATAATTTCATATGTCACAGTAGGTTTGTCACTTGTACGTCACATTGTTTTTACCACAGAAAATGTCATATTGTTTACGTTCCGTTTAGCGTGACCAAGCATAATATACTTCTTATAGCCACTAAGAAAATTGGTTAAGACCATTAAGCTAATTATAATTTAAATTTTTTTTTTTTTTCTTTTGATATATTGTTTAATGCTAGGATAATGTAATCATTTCTTTTCTTTGAAAGTGATATTATGATACTGGTTTTTGTCTGTGGTTTTTAATTATAAAATTAGTTTTTCTTTTTGTGTTTATGTTATGTTGTCATTTTTACTGTATAGTTTCAATGTAATTGTTATGTTGTAATTATGTTAGCTCTCTTTCATGTTGCTGGTGGATGTAAGGCATAGGTACCTTGTGTTTATATTTTTATTGTATTTAATTTAGTTATTTATTGCTTATATATACATTATATATATATTATTTTAGTATGGTATCTTCTAATATTAGTATTGACAGTGATTTATTTTTGTCCTTGTCTGGTGATGAAACACTTAGTGATACTAGTTACCACAGTACAACGTCCTCTCTCCCACTCAATTTAACACTTAATTCTTATTTCTCCGATTGCGTGAAAAACTTTAATGCTATTCACATAAACGCACAAAGCATTCCGGCTCATTACTCTGATATGCTTGCGTCTTTTGAGTCCCGTAATATTCATGCTATCTTAGTATCTGAGTCTTGGCTTAAACCCTGCCTACCTTCTACTTCTTATTCTCTGCCTGGGTTCATTCTGATTAGAAATGATTGCAGTGACAGGGGTGGCGGTGGAGTGGCGATCTATCTTAGATCCTACATTCCTTTCAAGATTGTTAGTTCGTCATGTCAGCCACCTCCTGCTGATTCTGCTGAGCATTTACTTATTGAGGTCTCCTTATCACAGACGAAAATCCTGCTTGGAGTTTTCTACAGTCCCTCTCTTTCTGTTAATTATTTTCCCTCCTTTGAACCACTTTTAGAATCTCTACTCCCTACGTATAATCATACTATATTAATGGGTGACTTCAATACTTGTCTGATTAAAGGTGACAATCGGGCTAAAAAACTGGAATCTATCATTGAATCATGTAACATGAAAATCCTTCCTCTTTCTGCTACCCATAACCTCCCAAATTGTACTCCCTCTCTTCTTGACTTGATCATGGTGTCATCTCCTGAACTTGTTTCTAAGCACGGCCAATGCGCTGCCGATGCATTCTCTCATCATGACTTAATTTTTTTGTCGTATAAATTACGTCCTCCTAAAATCAAACCCAAAATACTTCTGCGGCGTAATTTTGGTAGAATGGATTTAGATCGATTGTGTGAAGATGCTCGCAAAATTGACTGGTCATTGGTTGAAGCTGCTTCTGGTATTGACCATAAGGTTGATATTTTTAATTCCTTACTGACTCAACTTTATGACATTCATGCGCCAATTAAGCCTGTAAAACTGAAACACTTACCTGCTCCTTGGCTTACGCAAGATTTAAAGGATCAAATTCTTAAGAAGGGGGTAGCAAAGTCCAAGCTTAAGTGTAATCCATCAGACGAGAACCACAGAAAATACAGCAAAATTAGGAATCGCTGCAATACTCTGTGTAGAGATGCACAGCGACGCCACATTCATGCATCAGTCGAGAACGGCGACTCTTCCAGGGTTTGGAAGTTTCTTGAAACTGTTGGTGTTGGTAAAACATCTCATAATTCATCTCCTCCTAGTGTTGATGTTAATCTTCTGAATCAATATTTCTCCTCTCCTCAGAACTCTATTAATAGTTCAAATAAATTGCATACCATTCATTCTCTTTTGACAACTCCAACTCCTAATTATACTCCGTTCAATTTTAGTCTATTCTCTGTATGTGATGTTAAGAAAAACATTCAGTCCATCTCTTCTAATGCAGTTGGTAGCGATGATATTAGCCGTAATATGATTATTCCTCTTCTTGATATTGTAGCTCCTGTTATTACGTATCTTTTAAATGAATCTATCTCAACTTCTATATTTCCTGATGCCTGGAAGTGTGCACATGTTGTACCTCTTCCAAAGAAAGCCAATCCTACTTATTTCTCCGATTTCCGTCCTATCTCAATCCTACCCTTTCTTTCCAAAGTGCTTGAAAAATTGATTCATCAACAGCTTAATCTCTTCCTAAATAGAAACTGCTTACTTAACCCTCTTCAATCTGGATTCCGTTCTGGGCATAGTACGGCTACTGCTCTGATCAAAGTTACCGACGACATTCGATGGGGCATGGATAATCAACAACTCACAGTATTGATCTTGTTAGATTTCAGCAATGCTTTTAACACTGTGGATCACGATATACTTGTGAATATGTTGCGTTCTCTTAACATATCTCCATCAGTAATAGACTGGTTTCATAGTTACCTTAGGGGTCGTCGGCAGCGTATTCGTATCGAAGAAACCCATTCGTCTTGGTGCGATATTACTGCTGGTGTGCCTCAGGGTGGCGTGCTGTCACCTTTACTCTTTTCTATTTTCATTAATTCTATAACTCAAAAACTTTCATCTCTCTATCACATGTATGCAGATGATGTCCAAATTTATGCCCAGGCAACTCTTGCGAATCTTCCAACAGCCGTTGCACAAATTAACAGAGATCTTGAGTTAATTTTGGAGTGGAGTAGATTCTATGGCCTCAATGTAAATCCAATGAAATCTCAGGCTATAATTATAGGCAGTCGGAACCTAATCGCAAGAATTGACTGGTTTGCACTTCCACCTATCGAATTCAATGGTATGGTCATACCTTACTGTGATTCTGTTAAAAATCTGGGTATATTTATGGATTGCACTTTAGGTTGGACCGATCATTTGAAGCAGATTAGTAGGAAGACGTTTGCATCCCTGAGCTCTTTGCGCCGTTTAAGATCTTTTCTCCCCATTCCTACTAAAATTATGTTAGCACAGACTCTTCTTCTTCCTATCCTTGATTACGCAGACGCAAGCTATATTAACCTTACCGAAGACCAGTTAAATAAGCTTGAGAGACTTCAAAACACTAGCATTCGGTTCATATTTGGCTTACGCAAATACGACCATGTATCTCAATTTCGTTCTCGTCTCAAGTGGTTACCCATCCGACTTCGCCGGAATTTGCATGTCCTTTCTATTCTGTACTGTGTGCTGTTTCACCCTTCATCTCCTCCTTACTTAAAGGAGAAATTTGAATTTGTAGGTCGTCCGGGTGAAGTTCTCCGTACAACAAGGAAACTTATTTTAAGGACACCTACACATAATTCTTCTTTCTTTCATAAATCTTTTTCAGTTTCAGCTGTTAAACTGTGGAATGCCTTGCCCCTTGATATTAGGGAGGCTCGGTCTATTAATATCTTTAAGAGACTTGTCAAAGATCACTATCTGTCACAAACATAAAGGTATGTATTATATATGTATATATGTGTATTATATATATGTATGTATTATATTATATTATATTATGTATGTATTATATATGATATTATTATGTGTATATAGTTTGTATATTATATTATTTGCACCACCTACCTCTTAGTTTCTGTAGCTATGTCCTTAACACCTTTGGTTGCCTGGAAGAGATCGCTATGTAGCGATAAGGCCGCCAAATTGTATGCTATTTATTAAGCTCTTTGTGTCTGTCTTATAATATGTGTGGTGTACAATAAAAGTATATTCATTCATTCATTCATTCATAATTTGTTGCTTTCCAGAGTGAATAGTCCGTGCTGCGGTCATTCGTCAATGCTTCAAGATAATTATTTGTAGTCAATTCCTCATATTTTTTGATTTCGCGCTTGATTTTTTTTGTTATATTATTCAATATTCTTTTATCTAGTGGGGATCTAGTTTGATGCCATCTGTTTCTTTTCCTTCTCTTTTCAGTTATCAGGCTAAGAATATGTTTAGGGTATGTTGTTCCTCTAATTCTATTTTTTGATGGTGGAGTATTGTTCCAGGCTGTCTGTTGTATGTCTACAACAAATTGATCGACTTCTTCATTAAGCTGTTTTGGACATTTTAATGGGACGTTTAGTTTTATTCTATCATTCAGTTCTTGTTTAAAGCTCTCCCAGTCGGTGTTTTTATTAACTAAGGTCAGAGTAGATTCTTTATACAAGATTTGTTCGCTTATTGTTAATAGTATTGGAGAATGATCCGAGCTCATATCATGTCGATCCTCAATTTTCAAATATTTTGGGGATATATTTTTGTAAATGAAGAAGTCTATAAGATCTGGAATTTTATTCGGGTCGGTCGGCCAATATGTAGGCTTTCCAGTGCTAGCTACATTACATTTTAATTCTTTAACTGCTTCCAGCAGTTCTTTTCCCTTAGTTGTGGTTAGTCTCGATCCCCAGTAGATGTTTTTAGCATTAAAGTCACCTCCAACGATGAATCTATTTCCATATTGTTCTAAGAAGCTTACGTATTTTTCTTTCTTTAAAGAGTGTCTTGGGGGACAATATACAGCTGCTACTATGATTGGGTATAGCTTTGTTTTAACACATATAGCCACAGCTTGAATTTCGTGTTCTTCATACTTGCTTTCCTGGATGTGGTACAAGTTTTCTTTAATAATGATAGCACTGCCACCCCTAGCTGTATTATTAGGGTGCAATGCATGGTATACTTTGTATCCATTAATTCTAATATATGACTCTTTAGTGAAGTGGGTCTCTGATATTAAACACACATCAATGTTTTCCATATTTAGGACTACTTCTAGTTCGTGTTTATGCTGGAGTAGTCCATTAGAATTCCAAGCCATAATTTTAATGATATTATTCATTGGTTTGATTTTATCGTAGCTTTTTTGGTGCAACTCTCGAGTTTTTTTAGTCGTTCATCAAAAGAAGACATGTATTTCAAGATGGCATCTAATTTATTTTCAAGGCTACCATCTTTTTGTTTTTCATCGTTAATTTTAGGTTTTGCTGCAGTTTGAGCATAAGACATCTTTTTTTTTGGATTGCTTAAGTTTTCTTGACTCTTACTCTTCCCCATATTAATATGACTTTCTGATTTATCTCCAAGTGTTTGTTGCTGTCGGTGTGGGACAGCAAGTCGTTTAGTGTTGTTATTCTTTATGTTCTGCATTTCTTTCGCTATCATACATCCTCTATAATTAGCTGGGTGTGGTCCACCGCAATGAACGCATTTTGGTTTCTCATTTGCTGGTTTTTTGCAGTCTTTAGTGTAATGTTTTCCGGTGCATTTTACACACCTTGCTTCTCGAGAGCAATATTTTTGTGTATGCCCGTAAGTTTGGCATCTTTTACATTGAGGTATTAACTTTGATGTTTTTATTGGCTGTATTTCTACCTTGCATCCTAGGATAGACTGGATGTTGTGGATCTTATTAATATCTTCATCATGGTTAAATGTCAGCATGAACATATTAAGAGGCTCCTTGGTCTGCCATCTCAATTTATTTGCTACATCTTCTATTTTAAAACCTTTATGTATGAGGTCTTCTTTGATTCTGTTCGGTTGACATGTATGATGCAATTTTTTTGCCATGACTCTTATTGGTCTTACCTGCTTATTTTCGTAGGAATGCCAAATACAGTTATTTTGTGTTAAGAACTTACTAACGGTTCTGTAGGTATCCTCAGTTCTTGCGTTAATTTTAACTGTCTCCTTACCCATCATCTTAATGGTGAATGTATCGTCAGATTGGTTGACATTAGGCTGACTTGCAGTTAATAAATCGTAAAACGATTGATAGTTTGATACACCCGATACAATGATTGGTGGAGGCTGCAAATTCTTTTTCTTGGTTTTTCTTTCTTCCTGACTATTTTCAGTGTCAGATTCTTGAGTTTGAGTGGGTGAAGTGCTCATTTTCCTTTTTTTTCTACTTTTCGCTCTTATCCACTCCGTTTCCTTAGCGAGCTCTTCCTCATCAGTGCAGTAGTCATCCTTTTCAGATGAGCTCTTTTGAGTAGAGCCAGAGGCTTCAGAGGGTTTTGAAGCCGATAATTGTTTGATTTTTTCTTGGAGGTCCGAAATTTCTTTCTTCAGATGATTTATAACGAGATGAAGCTCTTGGTTTTCTGACTTCTGTTCAGTAAACGCTTTAAAAAGAAGTCGTTCGGTTTCAGTTTTTATTTTAATTTCTTGGGAAGCCATAGTTGCGATATACGGCTAGTATAGACGCCTTTTAATATTTTATTTAATAAAATCGACCTAGTTCACTGTGACTCACGGTAACTGGGTCATAATGACGCACGCGGTTCGGCCGGCGCAGGCGACGCTGGCCGAGTCAGCGATTTTACGAGACTGCACAATACGCGGTTGCTTTCGATGGATATGAAACACTGACTGTTGATACAGGTTGTTGTTGGTCATACATATAAAAATAAATAAAAATATATGTGACGAATGAGAACCTCCATTTTTTTCGTCGGTTAAAAATATTTTCATGAGAAATCGAATCAAATGTTCCCTCTATCGCATCGTAGAGTATCTCACTTTCCCGTTGAAAGGCATTCCGAACCAGTGGATTCACTTGGACGATTTGAAAGCATTGTGTAAAAGTTTATTTGATAAAGAACTTTTCTATTCTTCCGAGATAAATCTAGCCGCGGAACAATGATTTTTAGGTAGGTATTTATGAGCAACAACAGTTTGTTTTGTCGTTCAGCGACCTTGAGGACAAACTCGGATTGTGAAAAAAAAAAAAAAAATTGTACCAGTAACTAATATCGTATCTTAATATCTTTGTGATATCTTTTTTATATTTGCTTACACTTACTTCAACTAAGGGAACAGTAAAGATTTCATCAAAATCTATTCAGTAGTTTGTAAGATATGAACACTTTTCCGTTTTCAGTTATTCTTTATTTCGGTATAATCTTTGTAATATTGAAGTCGCTTAATTTTTTCTTAAATTGTTACGCGTTATTTATCTGTCTCAAAAGGTAACCAAATCTCACAAAATTGTTGACTTACGAACTTTATAAATTATTTATTTATTAGGACAACCAAAAATTGTTACATTCCATAAAGTACTTAAAAATGCAAAAAGAAACATAATTAAAATTCACAACTATTGGAGGTGTCACAACATTTGTCAAAAAATTTACAAAGCGTAATATAAAAATCAAAAAACTAGAATTAAAAGTTTACACTGTAAAACAAAACATACAATAAAACATGAAAAATATAAAACTTAGACTAAATAGGCAACTAAATTACATTAAAGGTCAAAAACACGAATTTATGTACAAATTAATATTATTTTTGTAGGTCATCTATCCAGTTAATAATGTTCGAAATATTATGTAGTCCAAATTAGGTGTTTATGTAAATAAAAATTGGGAAAGTTGCCTGGAAAATATTCATATTCGGGAAAACTTAAATTCAAATTCAAAATTTATTTATTTCATGTAGGCTAACTTGTAGCTCTTATGACACGTCATAAATCTACCACCGGTTCGGAATGCAGATTCTGCTGAGAAGAGTCGGCAAGAAACTCAGCAGTTGCTCTTTTCAAAAAAAAATTTTTTTTACAAAGCTATGCTATGCATATAGTGCTTCCACAATAAAGCTTCAAAAATGCAAAAATGCATACGTAGGTACACCAATCCAACGGTATAGCTAATCAAGTTTGGTATCTCTCTCGATTAGTTTGGTTTTTTATTTGCAGCAAGGTTTCATAAGTGGTTTCGCCATTAGTGCGGTAAGAATGTACTTAGCGCGTCGCTTGCACCTTTAATCGAGAAACCACTTGTACTCTTAAGAGGTTTAAGGAAAAATGGATTTTATAAACCAGCTTAAGAGTAACGATGTATATAATTATTGCTTCAAGTAGTTGCTTTATAACGTTCCCACTTATAGCTCCAAGGGCGCATGAAGTCTACGGAAGTAACAAGGGGTAAAGCAAACTGAAACGGTTAATCTTTCGAGCTTTTAATTGACGTCAAAAAGAAAAGTAGTATTTCCTTGCGGTCTGGTAAACTGAAATTAACGAGAAATATTAAAAACTTATGCGATTTTTTGGTACGTATACGTAGTAATATAAACCCAGATGATAAAAACCACAAGATAATGGCTTTCATAAATAAATATAGGCAATATTATAATAGCTTTTGGGCCTTCTATCAATTCGTTTTGAATTAGTGAAAATGATTGAAAGCAATTTTTTCAACAAAAATGTTTTCCAATTAATGCTCCAAAATTAAAATATAAGGCTTCAATAACCCAACGGTTAAAGGTGCGGACTGAAAACTGTAAGGTCGCAGGTTCGATCCCCTATTATTGTCACATCTGCTCCTAACACAAGCTTTCTGCTTATTCGGAGAGGAGAGGAGAATATAAATCAAGGTCAATTTGGCTAATATTCTTTCCACAAGATCAAAATCAAAATTAGCCCAATCGGTTCAGCAATTTTCGAGTTATACCTAAACGAATAGCAATTCATTTTTATATATATAAAAGTGTTTACAAGACCTACTGAAAGAGTTCAAATCTGACTGAGCAGTGTGAGAACAAAGGATTTCGATAGCTCTATGTTTTGCAATTTAGGCTCTATTCAAATTGTTTAAGCGCAAAGGTCTATTTTTTCCATCCCTAAAAGAAAGGGATGTTACGGTTTCTGTGAAAAAGAAATTAAATCCTTAATGATCTACGCATTCAAAGTCGTGTGCTAGTAGTGATAAATTGCTTGCTCTGGAAGAGCAGATTTATTTTGTTACATAAAACTTTGATTTTTACATAAAAGCTGAAAATAAATTAAAATACGTATACGCCAAGTGACGAATTAGGTTTTGACCAAAGGAACTTTGATCTCAAAGAGCAATGTGACTATCGCGATTGCGAACAGAACGCTCTGTTGAAAAAAGGTTTTCGATGGCTTTATA
Source organism: Hipparchia semele (assembly GCA_933228805.2). NCBI lineage: Eukaryota > Metazoa > Arthropoda > Insecta > Lepidoptera > Nymphalidae > Hipparchia > Hipparchia semele. The sequence continues at coordinate 2,713,300 of OW121722.1, forward strand.
TTTTGCAATTTATGTTTTTACCCGTATTTGGTAAGGCTAAAAGGAAGGGTATGATTTAAGCAGTCTATATATGTTTTTAAGTTATTGTGGAATGAAAAATAAACCCGAAATAATTTGCACTTATTATAAAAGTAAATAAAATAACATTTGGACAATACATAGAAATAACAACAACATGGAAGACGCGTGCGCGGTTCGATAAATCGATAACGAGAGAGGTGCCACCAAGCGGCGTCTCATGGAGTTACATAAATTGTTTTTGATGTTGAGCCTAGGCAACGGTCCATTGTAGTTCTGCCAACATTTATATGTATTTGTATTACGGATGTTCTACTGTAACGCCTAAACTACTGAGCAGATTTTGACGAATGAGATGTCTATCGATTCGATCAAAGATGTCTTAGGCACAAAAAATTCAAATAAGTAGTAAATTAAGTATTTAATTTATTCAACGGTTTTCCTCTGAAGAATAATATCAAATAAATTAAAAACTCAATATTTGCTGATCAACGATTTACTTAGTAGTCAGAGAGGGCTTCGCTTTTTTCATGATAATTAAAACTTTTACATCGATTTTATCAAAGCTTTTGATGAAGCTTTATGTTAAGAATATTAATTTAATTTAGTAACTAGCAATCATCTGTAACTTCTGCTTTGAATTGAAGCTATTGAAGTAATATTCAATGTGTCTTTTTATGATCAAGTTGAATTTCAGAAAATCTTATAATTTTATGTCTTCTTCTTTTTTATATGCCTCGATTAATTTTAATCAAACCATACTGAATAGGGCCGAATAGGGGCCTTAAAATCAACAACAGAAAAAACAATACGAATTATTTACTGTTACTGTTATTACTTGATTTTTCCGCGGGAATTCTTTGATTTTCCAGCATACAATATAGCTTATGTGCTAATTTGATATATAAGCTATTAAATTGTGAAGTTTCATAAAAATCCGTCAAGCCGTTTTTGCGGGGTAGTGTAACAGACATCCATCCATCCATTTACCCATTCTCACAAACTTTCGCATTCATGAGCAACCAACAGTAGGCTGTCATTAAATCATACGAAAATTAGAGGAAATAACATATTGGTAGAGTGATTTGTAGGAAATCAGATAAGCGGAACGATGGGAGGCTGCAGGCGTCAGGCCGTTTCCGACTGATAAGTGATAACATGAGCGACTGAGCGTGGGCGAACACATTACAATTATATTTAGCAAATAATAACCTTGTGGGATTGGCTGTTTGTGGTACCTAACAGTCACTAGCCAGTCTCTCGTCAATTTTACTTTGACGCTAATGTCATAGTATACGAATACTATCGAATTGAATTAAATCTTTAACTAACCCCACCAATAAACAATCTACAAAATCGTTTCCATTATTAGCTAGAACTGAATCCGTAAGCAAACAGTTTGCATCAATCAGCAATAATTGAAATACCTAGCGCAAGATAATTCGATAGCATTCTGGCCAATTAATTTGCTGTGGGCTTGCGGACTGTTGTCAGTGGACTACAATCAAACTACAATGTAGCCATGCACCGTGTATTCATGCACAGTTAGTTAGTTTCTTGTAAACTCCAATAGTTTGCTTTGGAACAATATAAGCACGTGGGTTATGGGTTGAATCTACACTGCCATACCCCTTCCAAGTAAGCTCGCTACCATCTTAGAATGCATCCTCACTTACCATCAAGTGAGATCGCAGTCAAGGACTATCTTGTCACCGAATAAAACAAATACGTGGATTGACTAGTTTATTTTAATTAATTCAAGGGTTAACTTGTATGTTAATATCAAAGTTTAATATAAATAAAAATGAAATCTACAGTTTTCCTTCACCATTAAAGCATGTGATATTTAATTGCTCAAATGCACATAATTCCAAAAAGTCAAGAGGTTCGACTGCTCAGGAGATACATATTATAGTGTGAAAGTGTATGTGGAAGCCGACTCTGTTGGATGACCCAGGCATAGCTGGTTGGACGAAGCGAGTAAAGCCAGCAAAGTAAGTCTTTTGTCTGATGGGAGGCTTTGGCCGTGGCTAGTTACCATCCTACTGTCAAAGACGTGCCGCCAAGCGATTAAGCGTTCCGGCACGATGGCGTGTAGAAACCGATTAGGGGTGTGAGTTGAATCTATACTGCCATACCCCTTCCAAGTTAGCCTGCCACCATCTTATACTGCATCGTCACTTACCATCAGTTGAGATCGCAGTCGAGGACTATCTTGTCGAATAAAAAAAAAGACGTGTGGCACTCGGGGACTGCCGCGGTAAAGCTATTGCATAGCATTTTTTATTAACGCCATCTAGCGATGAGAGGAGTCCCGTGTCAGGTTATTTTTGTTACGGAATTTCTGGATTCGGTCTCCACGCTCAAGGCCCGCGATAGAAGCTATGCAATAGCTTAAAAAGTGTAACCTCCACGGAATGCTGAAAATTAGCTATAAGTAGGTACTATTTGCTAATGTGAATGCCAGTTAAACTAAGATGGGCATACCTTGAACATGCAGCTGCATAACACGTGATCCGTGCTGAGTCAAGTCGAAGTTGATACGAATCAAGTCATGACCTACTTACTATAACTAGCAGCTCCAAACTACATATATTTACTAGCATTTCCATTTGCCTGTGGCAGAACCTATTGTCAGTTATACGACAGAAACGTAGTGATTCTGTTGGATTGTTTACAACACCGCTCGGTGTGGTGTGGTGTGGTGCAAGTAAAATTTCCATTTCGAACAGGTGGTATAGACCCGCAGTGTCCTAAGAGTCACCTGCTATGCTAACCCTATAATAAATAATAATTTTAATTTTTTTTAAATAGCTAGGGAGTTGGTAGCAATTTTTTCGGTACATAATTATCTTCTCTATAATTGATAAGGGAAATGCTTTAAGGCCTTAAGAAGCGTGAATGAGTTTGACGGCAAATTTACAAGGCGACGGAGCAGGCACGCAGGCGCAGATTTAGGTGAATTTCGGGGAAAAAATTACTTTACTCGAATGTAATACGGAATAAAAATAAAACTCTCAAGTAAAAATATTACTATTTTCAAGACCTTTTTTTGTGTGCAAGAATTAATTAAAAAGATTGTGTCATTTTGGGGAACATTTGCAAATTATGACAAAAATAGCTACTCTTTGGTGATTTTTTTCACAGGAGTTGGTTTTTAAAAATAAAATTTTGTTGCAGTAAAAACATTTATTGAACCTTTGTCTTTAATTTTGTATTTTTTCTGTACGGCTCAAATCAAGCATTCTGTTCACAATTTGATTTAAATATCCGTGAATTTAGGCATTTCACACCTCTTAGCGCTTTAAGGGGAAATGAGTACTGAAATTTTCGTTTCCATACAATCAAATTGGCACCGTGTCGCTGTGACATTAGCGATGACTTTGCTTCGTAGCACCAAGTCCTACGCCGTAGAACCTTGTAGAACACAGCGACGCCGGAATGCATTGGGTTATGGGTTACCTGGTTTTTTCAACAGACTTCAAAAAAGGAGGAGGTTCTCAATTCGTCGGAATCTTTTTAAGCTATTGCATAGCTTCTATCGCGGGCCAGCGTGGAGACCGAATCCAGAAATTCCGTAACGAAAATAACCTGACACGGGACTCCTCTACGGTGAGCCGCTAGATGGCGCATTTTTTATCAACGTTGATAAAAAATGCTATACAATAGCTTTACCGCGGCAGTCCCCGAGTGCCACACGTCTTTTTTTTTAAATATTTTTATATAAATTCCCCGATTATACTCGAACACGCATGAACGGAAAATTATAGTTTTTTTTAAAGAGTTTACTTCCCAGGTGGTCCTATGGTCATCAAGATCAGGATACGATAGTGGGATTCTGAAGAAATCTATGGAACTCTTTAAATTTTATAGGCTTACTGGATAGATATACTTTGTAGGTAGTGAAGTCTGTTTAAAAAAATAGTTTATATCATGAAAAGTTCAAAAACCCCTGCTCAAGTTGGATACCCATGGTTGCTACGCATGTCCTGTAGAAGATTGAATATTTATTCCACGGATATATTTCTGATACATTTATAACTTCAAAACCGATGTTGCTGAATTCCTTTAACTTTTACCTTTTGAAGTTTCCGCTTTCACGTTCTGTGCTCGCAACGCGTTTTCGATGGACTCAAGTCCATTCAAATTGAAATCGAATATACATTTTGTATTTTTCGTAAAGAATAAGTCGAATGCATGTGAATACTGCTTACAGTCGCTGTACTTTTCTAGCTTTTGATGCCAGCGGCCAGCGGGAATTAAGCTTATATATACATAGTTATATATACTACAGATAATAGATATATGCTATTATCTATAGTATTATCTATAGTAATATAATTTTATCGAGGTTTAATGGGCTGATCTGATCAAAGTTGGAATAAATCTGATGTACGTAAAACGTATATCTTAACTAGCTGATACCCGCGACTTCGTTCGCGTTGATTGAGATTTTTTATTCACGCGGGAACTCTCTTATTTTCCGAGATAAAAGGTAGCCCATGTCCTATTCCAGACTGTGATCTATCTTTGTGCCAAATTTCAGCCAAATCGGTTCAGTCGTTGCGACGTGATTGAGTAACAAACATACACACTTTCGCATTTATAATATTACTAGCTGATACCCGCGACTTCGTCCGCGTGGATTAAGGTTTTTTATTCCCGCGGGAACACTCTTATTTCCCGAGATAAAAAGTAGCCTATGTCCTATTCCAGACTATAATCTATCTCTGTGCCAAATTTCAGCCAAATCGGATCATTCGTTGCGACGTGATTGAGTAACAAACATCCACACTTTCGCATTTATAATATTATTAGGATTAGGATTAGGATTAGGATAAAAAAAATTATAAAATTAAATAAAAAATAAATAGGATTTATCAATTCATAATAATTATAATTTTTAAATTCGATGACAAGATAGTCATTTACTGCGATCTCACTTAATGGTAAGTGACGCTAATATCATCGGATACGAATACGATCAATCGAATTAAATCTTATACTAACCCTACGTCTCCTTTCGAATGTGAAGGGTATAATTATTAATTATGTAACTATCAGTTTGATATAATAAAGCCTTAGACCATTCAACTGAAAATAAAGCCTATATTGTTGTCTAGCTGAATGAAAAGCCCTCTAATGCTTTGTCATTGAGAATTTCACTGTATAGTACACTCGACTAATGTATTTGTTTACACATTATTTAAAGTGCAATGATAAATATACCAATCATTTCGGAACCATGAAAGCTAAAGAGTCGTAAGCTCTCTTTATGTACTCTATCAACTCCACATTGAGTTGTTTGAACTGATACGACCTTCAAAGTTAGCAATTACACTTAGGTCGCGGAAACTTTTACTTCTCGCCTCGCCTCATCCCCTGGGTATCTGGTATTAGTTACCTCCATTATTCCAGATAACCAAATTATTCTACTTACGTACATGCCTAATGGCAGAATTAGATCCATCTAAAGTTTTCATGAAAAACATTGGTTGTTTTATGGAAAATAACGTCTTTCCATCTTACCTAAGAGTATTCCGTTAGCTTGAGTTATCTAAAAATTCCATTCAAAGGTAGTTTTGCTTTGATTTAATGCTGGTTTCAATAATAAATCAAAAAAATTTAAGTCGAATATTTAATCCAAATATGTAGTTAAGTGTAATTAAAAAACAGTGTGCTAATAACATAATATTCGAGTATACACTCTCAATACATGGATAATTGATATTGGACTTTGAATTTTTCATTTTTAGAATTAGACAGGTTATTGAAGGATAGGTATAGAATTGATATTAAACTTGGCAAAAATAATGCAGTTATTTGAAAAGATAAAACAGTTTTTCTCTCGAAATTATCTCAGACTCTTAAGTCAGCTTTAGATGTACTTCAATCTAGCGGGCCCGCCTAGAATGGGTTGATGATAAAAATCAGATTTTTCGAAAAAAACGGACGCCTACTAATTTATCATGAGTCTATAGCAAAAGTCAAGGTTACTGCAAATTCCATCGTAGTTCGTATCGTATTGGTAGCAGTGCCAGTTTTAGCTATTGTGCAGGGTGTGCGTTGCACACGAGCGCAGGGTTTTAGGAGGCGCCGCGCCGAGCCGCGCTTGCTTGCTTCCCGACATCATTTAAAATGCACCATTTTTTGCAACTGAATTTCCTTTCACTGGTGAAAATATAACTGTAAGTCAAACAGTATTCTTGTATTGTAAGTATTACATTTTCTACTAGAGGGCGCCAAGATATTGATTGCAAACGGGCGCTACATGGGTTAGAGCAGCCTCTGATTGGTAGGTAAAAAATACAAAAATGATAGAAAACAATGAACTTTATTCCTTTATTGTTAACAAATACTTCTATCAAGTATTCTACTGATTCTATTCAACACGGGTTAAGTGCATAAATTTTAAATTAGAAACTTATCATTAAAACATGTAAGGTATTATTTACATTACAATTACTTAATTAGTTAATTGATTTATATGTACACTTCTAATAGCCTCATAACATGAAAATAAAGTAAACACATTTAATTATAAACTAAGTCTTGTCTTTTATGTTTCTTAATAAATATTTAATTTCAAACTTCATTCGTATTATAATATCAAACAAAATATATACTAAGTTTATTTAGTTATAGAATATTATAGTAACCAATTTTGATAGAGAAAGAAACGAAGCCGGTACTTCATGCATATATATAGCGTAAGAGGTTGTATGTTTGTGCTTTTTTTATCTTGTTACCATTTTCCTGAAAAACCACTCGAAGATCTTAGCGTGGCTTTTTATTTAAACTGTCTCAGAGCAGTTTCTTAGAAATGGTTTGAGGTTAAAGGCAACAAGGTGCAGAATAACTTTAAATTTTGATATATAATTTTTTAATTAATAGTTGTTATTCATTTTATTATTCATTTTATTATTCAGTTAAAATAAATTTGAAAAATTGAACATCAAATTACGATTAAGTTTGAAATTGGGCTCAAAATTTTATTCAAGAAACAAAAAGACCTTATTTTTTTTAATTAACAGGTAGTTAAATATTGTTTTTAACGTCTTAACTACAAATTAAAGTTTAACACGTTCTTAACGAATAGGCCTCTTGGATACCTACTTGCATTTTAACTATAATTATTTTTTTGAACAAAGACTACTTTTAAATAACCTACTATCTAATTATTATATTTACAAACCTTACAAACTTAATTATCTCTGTTGTCGTAAATAATCACAGTAAGCAAAGCTTTCTACGTCTTAGTTTCTATATAAGTTTAGGGATAATATTAATCAGAAAAATCTTCTTCGTTTAATTTTCTATAATTATGTTTTAACTCTACCATTTTAATCAACATAATAATTAATTCATTAATTTGATATTGGGAATTCATGCGATTTTTCGTAGGCTGTATAAAAGACATAACAACAACGCCTTAGGTACATATTTCAATAATCGTATGCTTTTAGTCTTTAAAATAGAGAAATTATTAGAAAAAAATATCTATAAAAATGCGATAAAATCTTTTTTTCCAACATTACTCTAAAAATTGAGATTAATTACTAATTTTTTAAACTTTTCTGTATTTGTGTACGTATCTAATTACAATTTTTCCACGAACATTATGATTTTTTTAATTTTTGCTCATTTCATTATACGGTCTACATAAATTTTGCCCTTTTTTAGTACACGGCAGTATATAAATCGATCCTTCTCACATTTTTGGTGCTTAGGAGCGTATCCAATCCCTTAAAGCAATTATTAATTCAATGAATCCATTTGAAACTAATTGTAAATTAAAGACGAATGAAGTAATTATACTTATATTTAACCGAAAAATATAATTTATAACAAATAATCACAATATAGATTACTACTCGTTTGTTACCTATTCATATAAAAAACTACTTAGCATTAGCAAGTCACACTGTATACTTATTTTTCACTTTGCCAGAAATGAATGTGTTAACTTCTGACAGCCTTCAGCTTAACTTATTACACCCGACGAAGGGCATTTTTTTCCGCGCAAATGAAATATTTCGGAGAGAGTAATTCTTTTGTCAGTTATATGCCAGCTTTCTTTTACGAAAACACATAACATTATGCCTTTTCTACACGACACGATTCAATTGTGTGACATCGAATTGGGAATCCCGTTTCATCCACAAAAGGGAAATAAGGGCCTTTTGATTATCGCCAACCTAGCTTTAAATAAATAAAGTTATTATATTAACAAATTCTTAATAGGTACAAAACATTTATTCGTTAGTTAAACGTTATTCATTGATTGTGAAATAAGCCCTTATTTCTCTTGCTTGATGAAATCACTAACTGTATAGTTCTTTCAATTCACGAGGGCGCATGGCTCATGGTTGTGTAGGTGCGTATCTGTATAAGTGTGAGCGAGAGCTTGCTCGCGCCTGACCGCTTCCATCTAGGTTCCTGACAGGTACGCACACTTACGAAATGTGCATGTACGCGACGTAACCACAAGTAAAGCTCACGCGCCCTCGTGAAAGGCTTGAATTATATCAAGGCTAAAATGTGCTCCTTTTGAACATGCACATAATATTCTTTTGAAGTATACGGTGACCTATCAAAAATGTTTGACAATAAAATCGTACTGTGTAAAAGCTCACAAAGGGTTCATCACCATTCACGAATAATCGCTGTTTGAGTAATTTTCGTAATTAAACTGTGAAAGTAGAACGTTTTTACTCATTACGGGAGTATTTACGCTTGATGTACCAACGTGCGGTTTTCTACCCGTCATTCCCACGGAGTGCGATGTTTACGCCTGAAACAAAACAGTAAAGTTTAATCATAAGTTGCAGACCTAGTAGAAGTGGTTTTCTAATATAACAAATTAAACTCAGTTTTATTTAAATTAATATACGGTTGAAATTCATCGTTGTAGAAATATTTGTACATAGTCATTTTGCACGTTACGTAAGTTGCACGTTATAGTTTTATCTTAAAACCACGAAATAAATCTAAAACTTTTTGTCCGGTTTTCACTCTGTTTCAAACCTGAACAGATTGAGAACACGCTCTATAGATAAGAGTAAAGGAAGAGTTAACAAGAGTTCCTGGAACTTTAAAAACATCTCTTTTTGATGACTTTTTAACCGACATCCAAAAAGGAGGAGGTTATCAATTCGGCCGCTATCTTTTTTTTTCTTTTTAAATATTTTTAGCGAGCAATCGAGCAGGCGGGTTACCTGATGTTAAGTGATTACCGCCGCCCATGAACATTTGTAGCACCTGAGGCACAAACAATCCGTTGCTGCCTTTTCAGGAATATGTTGGTCCGCCCCTTGAATAACCCCATGTTGTAATAATTTAGTGGGAACACCGTCGCAGGAAGTTGGTTCCACAGTTTCAAAGTACGTGGAAAAAAGATCTGGCACAACGGATGGTCGAAGTGCTCCAGGCACCCAGGTGGTGAGGGTGAAATTGTGTTCGGTGGCGAGCGGTTCGGCAGTTTCAGTTGTCTGCGTAATAGGAAATCAAAACCAACATGATTATTATGCGTGAGTTACGCTTAATACTAAGTTAATATCAATACAAGTTGGGAAACTCCCTTAAGCCGTTTTGACTGCGTGTTGTTATGTTGATAACGCGATATACCCTGTGGACTTGTTAACCAAATTGGGCTCGGTAGATTTACATTTATTGGCATACGATTACCTGCTAAGTAATATATGCCTTAGTTCGTGAATCGCAGTTATTTTTTGTTAGTAGACGAGGATTGCCACTGGGCAATGAAACGTGGAAAGGTTGTCTGGAAGAAAATACTTTAGCATTAAGTCCGCCATTTGTATTGCAACTAACAGTCATCCGAAACCTTTTGGATCCACGGAAGACCAGCGCTATGCCTGTGCTTTTCCCACAGGGATAGCATATGCTGAGTGGAGTCCATTTTGGGACCACACATATTTTTTTTTTTGTATCTCTCTCTGTCATTAACTGTGCTGTGTGTGAGTGTGTCTCAAATAAATGCTTTTTCTTTCTTCCTTTTCTTTCTTTCTTTCATTTAGTCGTGCAATAAAGGGAAAAAACTATATTGCGCGTTGTTTTGCGTAGTTCATGTACTCTATCTATTCCTCCTCCTTAAAAGTTAAAATTCTCGCGCATCCGTACTTTCTGCTAATGGCCACTCGTCTAAGTTGAGTTACTGTGTCTTATTTATATTACTTGATTGGATTAAAGCTAAGAACTTTTATGAACTTTGTATCTTCTTTTTATTAATTTCCACTAAAATAATTACCTACTAAATTAACAAGAAGAATATGACATTAAACTTAGAATAGTTTGAGGGTTTTATTTTCTACGCTATTTTTCATTACGTAGAATTTTTAACGTGAAAATTTAAATGTCTGTTACGTCACACTGAAATTTAATATCTCCAAGATAAGCACATTCCTTACCGTGCTCTAATAAAAATTCTTTATTAAAATAAAATTATGGAATCAGGTTGACACTTATTTTCTATTATGAATTAAAATTAGGGTATAAAAAATACCGTGAGACAAAAATGTCTTTGGCTTATGGTTAAAGAGGCCGTTAAACGAGTAACTTTGTTATCTATCTTTTTATTCGATGACAAGATAGTCCTTGACTGCAATCGCACCTGATGCTAAGTGATGATGCAGTCTAAGATGGTAGCGGGCTAACTTGGAAGGGGTATGGCAGTGTACTCATACTTCTAATCGGTTTCTACACGCCATCGTGCTGGAACACTAAATAGGGTAATTTCGAAATTACGAAGTTACTCGTATTAATGCCTTTCTTCTTGTCTTTTATTTAGAGACTAGCTTTACCCCGCGGCTTCGCTCACGTTAAGTTCGATTATTCCAACCCCTATTTTATCCCTTTAGGGGTTGAATTTTCAAAAATCCTTTCTTAGCGGACACCTACGTTATAATAGCTATCTACATGCAAAATTTCAGCCTGATCCATCCAGTGGTTGGTTGATAGATCAGCCAGTCAGTCGGTCAGTCAGTCACCTTTGCCTTTTATATATTTAGATAAGAATATCCGTGTCAAAGTAATTAAACTTCCTTTCAAACTATGGTTTTGACAACAAAGAAAAAACATGAGTTTAAAATCGATTGTTTAAACTTTGCTAGTTGCTTGTTTTATTCAAGTTCAAACATGAAGTTGTTCTCGTTAATCGATTTATCAAGTTCCCTATTACACTTCCGATGGATCTGTTTGTCTTGATAAATTAAAGTCTATCATCAGATTAAACTTGCTTTTAATCTGGATAGGAATATTTGAATAATATGAAAATTTACCTACTTATAACAGCTGTATAGGTTCACCAGATAGACATGACCAGAGATCCTATGCAATGGCGTCCTGACATAACTTCAATATTCTCAGATATTTCACACTAAGGAGGGCTCATATGAATATCTGAACACAAATTAGCAGTTCACGACAAGTTGGCCTTTGCCGAAAGTGATCTGGAGAATTTAATCATCAATGTCATCATCACATTTTGTGCGGTAAATTGTGGAAATAGTTAGTAACATCGAATGAAAAAAATAATATTCATGATAGGTATATTTAGTAGGTAAGAAACTTAAACATAACTTACTACCGTAACCAAAGTTATTAAAATTATAAATATCTCTAATTTTATTTTATTGACACTTTAGCATGTAAAAATTGAAAAGTGAAATTTGTTCGAAAAGTATAGCTTTAACCTGAATTTTTTTTAGCAAAAATTTTTTTATCTTACTACTTTTACACTTACACTTTACTGACAAGTACAATACAGAATTTAAATATAAACTTTAGGGCAAGATAAAAATATGAAAACTGGCCTCTTATAATGAAAAGTTCAAAGACCCTTTTAGGAAGCAGTTGTAGAGAATTTGTATACCTAAGCCATGTAGGTATAAGCAATGTGTATGTTTGTAATAGTTAGACTGTGAGACAAACAGATAATATACTTCTAAGCTGCTTTTATCCTGAATTTGATATTAAGTCAACGGCCCGCTAAGCTTCTCAATTAAACTTAAACAATTAGGTATATGAACTCAAACATAAGACTGAACTTTACGATCAACTACCAGTTTCATAAGCTTCCAACAAGCTTTATTATAATTTAGCACTTAAGATTCTTATATCGTTAAGTCGTTGTACCTACAGTTCTAAAGGTGCCAAAGTCGCTTTTATCAGGGGTCTTTGTTTTTAGCAAAGTTTAGCATATTTCATCTTATGATTGAAAAAAAAGTATTTGATATGTTAATTATAATTAGTAGTTTTTGTAATGTAATAAATAATATAAACGTAAAAAAAAACTTTTTATAAAACCGACTTCAAACGCTACTATAAAGTATATCAATTGTGCCTGTAAAAGAAAAGTTCTCTCAATTTCTCCACGATCCCATCATCAGATCCTGACTTGATGACAATGGGACCATTTGGAAAGTATACCGTATAGTAAACAAAAAAGGATTTTCCAAATCCGTCCAGCCCTCTTCGAGTAATAGGGGAACATACTTAAAAAATAAAATAAAAAAGATTCCTACGAATTGAAAACCTCTTCCTTTTTTTGGAAGTCGGTTAAAAATATTTACATGTCATTGTTTAAGTATCCAAAAAGCGATAAGAAAGTACTTACTTTTATATTGAAGGCTTCATATCTTTGGTGTCACTGAACTGTGATTCCTCGTCTATTAGTTGCAAGTTCATATTTTCATTCTTCATATGAAACGTCGCCGACACAGTTTTCTCCTCCAACAAAATGTTTTCAATCTCAATGCCATTGTCTTTCTTTTCATGACCTTCTAGGATTCGTTGCTTTATTGAGGGGCCTCTATTGAAGGAAGACGCTAACAAAGTTTCTTGTACAGTTTCATTGCCGTTGCATATTTTATCAGCTTTATGTGTGGGCATCCGTCCTGAGTGATAACTGTTCCTAACTGCACCAGAAGATTCAAAAAATGGCAGCACTTGCTTGAATTCTTTTCGGAAGTTCTCGTTCAACCACGCGTACAAAAATGGATTGTAACAAGTCGACGCCATTGCCATGGAATGAGCAAGGAAGAAGGAAACATAGTAATAGTTCCATTCAGTCATTTGGGCGTAGAAGTCATTAAATATATTTATAAGATTCAACGGCAGCCATGATATACCGAATATGGCCACCATAGCTATTAGCATTCTATTCGTTCTTTTCTTTCTATCTCTATCTGCTTCTTCTCTCCTAGTATTCTTAGCACCTGGCTTCGACCGAGCACGGTCGTTTAATCTTATACTAACACAAGTATAACAAATTGCTATTACTAAAAATGGTATTAGGAATTGTAAAACTGTTGTAAAAACACCGAATATTTTTCTCGATTTGTCTGAGGGCCAACTCTCCTCGCAGTAAGTTCTGTTGTTAGTTATCTGTATTCCCATGAATAGCCCATAAGGACAGGTGACTACTAAAGAGAACACCCATATGAAAATTATAATGAACACGCAAGTGTTGAGTTTCATTCTTGGATGAAATGGGTATATGATGACGAAGAATCTGTCTATGGCTATAGATGTTAGAGTGAGGGTAGAAATGTAGACGCTCGTACCCTGCGCGTATGGCATGAGGTGACACAGGAGTCTTCCGAAAACCCATCTTCCAAGGAATGTGTACATAGGCGTTAAAGGTACAGCGAACACGCAAAGCAGTATATCTGACAAAGCCAAATTTGTAATGAACAGATTGGTAACAGTTTGCATCGCTCGATTCCGGAAGACCACATAGCAGACTAATACGTTGCCAAATACTCCAAGGACGAAAATTATCGAGTAGAGGATGCAAAAAGCCACCTGAACAATCTTCACGTCTATGATATCAGTTGTCCGGTTTGATTTAGGCTCTTCTAGTAACTCCACAGATTCTCCTGTTAGTGTTTTGGTCAAAATCAAAACTCCTCCTACGAAGGATGAGCCGTTTAGATTCATAGTAGAAACATGTTTGCCACTTAGAATATCATCGTACAAATCATCATAAGATAGCATCTTAGCCATTGTGGACTTGTCTTATGTTCAGTTGCAGGGTCACTCGCCAATCCATCTGTAAAGAAAAAAAAACTGCTTTAGACTAGAAGGGAACTAGAAGGAATTCTCTTAAGAAAACAAAGTGTTATTGCTGCTGACGGTACGTCCATCGAATTCATAATGGAGGTAATCGCGTAAATTGAATTGTGCGTAAGAACCGTGGGCTCTCCATTAATTTGCGACAACATTAATTTACTTTTTACGACTCCAAATGTTTTCGTGTTGCCATTAAAAATTTGTAGCGTGCTTAAGTTGGAAGCTTTAAGCTGTTTTATTTCTTATATACTGATTTAAATTATTTATTACTGTAAGTATAATAATTCATGTTATCCTTTTAATCTTGTGCATTAAAAATTTGTGTGGTTGGACTTCCTGTATTCATCTGTTCATATAAGTTTCATACTGATCATACTGTACTATACAACGGTATGTATACATTACATTACTGTTCATTTGACTGTGCTAGAATGTAGCGCAGCAATACCTAAATTGAATTCTAGAAACGCACGGAGTAACTCTGTCCGGAAAATATCTCACACTTTTCATTCCGATAAAGAGCACTGGTAAAGGCGTATTTTTTACGTTCATCCGATTGATTGACCTGAAACTTAGCACAGATATAGCTTGCATCATTGTCACTTACATAGGATACTTTTGATCCCAAAAAGAAACAGCACCAGCACTCAATCTATGAACCCTATAAGCATCGAACAATGGAAAAGTTACGAAAATCTTTAATGAAGAAATATTTTCGATGGATGTAAATTGAAATATCGATTCTCGCTACCGCTTAAGAAGAGGGACAAAAAAGTCACCTGCCAGTGAAAATGTACCGTTTTATGACCGTAATAAATTGCTCGAAGCAATAAAATGCTTGTCACTCTTGCAACCTTCCCCAATCGACTTATTGACGGACTCTTTTATTTTATATGAATATTTATTAGCGCTTTCATTATGTAATTGCAATAATTATTATTCCTTGTGTGCAGTTGGTGTTAATAAAGTACTGAAATGCCAATTTCAAAATATTTCTACGCGAACAAACATCGCCTAGCGTCAAATAGCGTAGACACTAGACAGGGTTAAGCCACGTGTGGACTACGCGTTTCAGTGTACCTATATATCGTCGGGGATAGAGCAAAACTGCGTATGTACATTTGGTAAAAACCGCGTATCTACACTAGTCACAGTTTTACAGGGGAAGTTTAAAACTTTATTTTCCTATTTCTACCATTGGACTAATTTTTACAGAGAGTATTAATTCATGTGTTCTATGTATTGATAAAAATAGATATCTTTTAAAGTGATTAATTTAGTCGCTACGACACTTACGCGGTTTTGATTTAACCACAAACGTATGAAAATGGATTTTAATGTACTCATGCTAGTTACGCGGATTTGCACTATCCCCGACGATATATGTTTTGTTGTAATAAACCTCTTATAGGTTAGCTTAAATTACTTATATATTACATATAGGTTGTATACATAGCAGCTTTCGCATAGCTAAAAACACGAGTGATAAACTTGTGCAACGCGACCGGTCAGATGGAGTCCATTTTACGGGACATTTGTGTGCTCTAGTAATTTGCCAACTCTCTGTGGAATCTCACTTTACGCGATTCAGTACTCAGGATTTACGATATTCGGTGTAATTTCGTTCTCTCTGATGTGTTCCAAAGTTACTTGCCCGTTGCCATGACAACCGCACGTCACTTACTAGGCACCGTTTCAGAACCAAGCAAAACTGGCTTCTATGATATTGTTATGGCTTCACAATAACCATTGTATAGTTTTAATTCTACTATGTAATAGTCCCTTCGTTCATGTGACATTGAAACATAACTAGATGATGCCCGCGACTTTGTCTTTTCTTTGTTTTTCCGGTGTAAAAAGTAGCCCATGTCACTTCAGCCCTGGTAGCATGGGCGGGAGAAATTTTATCCCCGGGAAAAGGATAAAACGTTTATCCCCTCGCTTAGCTTTATCCACCCGTCGAGCATGGGCACAGCGGTGGAAATAACACTCAGTGGATATACTTATAGAAATATACATCGCCTTCTCCTCTGTCGCTTATGCTTTAGCATAGGGAAAAGATAATTTTATCCCCTGTCAGTGGATAAAATCGGGGGATAAAACTTTTATGGGCAGGAGCCCATGCTACCAGTGCTGGTCCTTAACTATATCCATGCAACAAATCACGTCCAACAAACTAGTAAACAAACACACTTTTGCATTTATAATATTAGTATGATGGTACGTTGTGATTCAAGGGCGGGTTGCAAACAACTTGACATTTGTAAACTCGAGCCATAGGCAAGGATCGTCGTCATAAGTTTGAAAAAATCAAAAAGTCCGTAAACGTATCGGACGTAAATAAGATGTACGTAAAAGACAATGTTAGAATTTTTTTAACTTCCTTAATAAGTTTTATGTCGACACGGCTATCCGTAGAAGTATGGTGGATTCACTTGACGAAGCTTGATGATTCAAAGCAGAGGTAGAAGCACTTTGTAAAAGTCAATTTGAATATAAAATGTTTCTTTTCTATTCCAAAATCAAATTTCGAGACAAATTTTTTTGGAGATTGTTTAATAAATGTATGAAAGTGGCACTTTAAGTACGAATAAAAATAAAAACTGATTTTCATATCATAAAAAAGGCAAAATAATAAAGAATATTTAAATGTCACGCTCTTAAATTCATAAAGGGCCTGGAGGTAAAAGGTCACAGTTTCAATTTATGCTTGGGAGGAACATTTTCCTTTACTCTAACATAACCAAAATTTCTTTCCTCTAACAAATCGGCATTTAATTAAACCATTTCATTTTTTGTTTTTTTTTGATAATAATGAAATAGATTATTAAATAGATAACGACTAAGGAACCCTACTTAGCCGATTTCTCTTAAATTATTTATTCGTAGCTTAAAGAAGAAGTAAAAAACAAAATAACCTCCTCCTTTTTGGAAGTCGGTTAAAAATAGGTTAATATGTATTCAAGAGATGGCAATTTTAGATTCAATGGAGTTATCTCATAATCATCTTTATCTCAACCCATTCAGGCTTACTACAAGGGCACGCCGCACGGATCTCTTCTATAACGAAAAGGGTTTTCCTTTTTATTTAATGACAAGATAGTCCTTGACTGCGATCTCACCTGATGGTAAGTAACCATGCAGTCAAAGATGGTAGAGGGCTAACTTGGAACGGGTATGGCAGTGTACTTCAATCCATACCCCTAACTGGTTTCTACACGCTATCGTGCCGGAACGCGAAATCGCTTGGTGGCACGTCTTTGACGTTAGGGTGGTAACTAGCCACGGCCAAAGCCTCCCACCAGACAAAAGGTTTAGGCTGTACCTAGTCCCCCGCGCTGGCAAAGTGAGTATTGACTTTCTCACACCTTTGAGAACATTATAGAGAACTCTCAAGTGTGCAGGTTTCTTCACGTTTTCCTTCATCAATGAAACAATAAAAAGTTCTGCGTATGTAGCCCCTATAGCATGCTTTCTAGAAGTCATATCGTTCCAAATAGATACATTTACTATCAACCAACATTTCATGCAATAAGTTGTAGTCACAAAGGGTATAATGTAATTCAATTCAATTCCGTTCCCAATCAATGGCTTTCAGGCGTGCCTCCTGGGCACAGAAGGTATAATAACTTTTCAAGTTAACGTGTGCTGTCACATAGTGTAGATGAAAAAGAACGGAATATTATTCGATCTCTTTTGAATTCATACTACAGATAAATCTGTACATAGAATACAGATTTGGGTACCATAGATTTCACCTAGGATTACACAGTTAATGTAAAATGTGCAGAATACTTATTGTTAAAGGAACAGAGTTGTGGAAACTGCGAAAAATACATTCTGGAAAATCCAGTGACCACTTTTCGAAAAATACTGAATTGTGAAGCACTCGGAAGTAATATTGATGCTCAAATATTATTATCGTCATTTTTATCTAATCGGGACACATAATAATTATATTTATCGCGCTAAAAGTATTAAGTACATGACACGAATAACATGAATTATTTCGAGTCCTGCCTGTTTTTAATCCCCGACGCAAAAACTACGGAGTGTTATAAGTTGTACGTGTCTGTGTAGTATGTGTCTATCTGTGGCATCGTAGCTCCCGAACGGATGAACCGATGTTTATTTTGTTTTTTTTTTTGTTTGAAAGGTGAATTAGTCGGGAGTGTTCTTAGCTATGTTTGATGAAAATCGGTCCAAGATGGCCGCCGCCACAAAATGGCGGATTACATAATATTTTTATTTTAACGATTACTAAATAGCGATTAGGATGTTGTAACATGTCGGGGGGTTGTTTTAAATTTTTTATTTGTAAATGAAAATACCTGTTCTAGGCAAACTAAAACTACTGAAAAGTTGGAAACTTGGGTATTTTTAAACTTGACTTTATCAAGAAAGGAGAGCTGTGAAGGAGTAAGTTGTCTGAAAGAAAATACTTTAAAATAGTGCTTTTAATCTAACTCAAATTACATTTATGTTCAGTTAGAGTTATTTCCCTTATAATTTGTGTTATTATTTTACCTTAGCTATTTATAAATACTTGCGTATCTTTGACATAACGAATCCGACATCTTGTCAGAATAATTTCATTCCATTTAGGAATTCATTTTGATTATGACCATTTAATATTAAATAATTTCACAGAATGGTTTATTAATTATACATTCTTGTATTTGCTCTGGAATCTGAATTTAGTTTAACTAATTGATTCTGAGAAAGAGCATGAATGTTAGGGCCGATCTACACCGGAATGGCAGCGGCCGACAGCGGCGCGGCGAGCACTTTCAGTGTGAAATAATTTTAAACTTTATATACATAATCTTTAAAGACCAGTATCGATTGACGCGCGTGGCCGCGGGGGGACCTTTTTGGACTTTTCAAGCGATAACCATTGATTGTTAATCTACGAAACTTAAACGAAGTTTAATCGACAAAGGCTTATTTAATCGGTTTAAATTAGTCCCTGATCTCTTTGTTGAAATCAAACTCAAAGTCAAAATTATTTAAGTAGGTAGGTATATGAACATCAAGCTGTGGTTCTTTCGAGAAATCAAGACACTTCCGCCGGTTCAGATTCAAATTCTACTGAGAAGAGCCGGCATTTGCTCTTTCCAAAATAAATAACGTTTTGTTCTGGAATATGAATGGCTTATATATATAAAATTTTTTTTCGAAGACCGACTTCAAACACCACTTTACAGAGTATAAAATAATTTTAGTCTGTACAGTGTACACGTTTTTAGAAGTCAAGCGTACCTAAATAGAAACGATGAAACTAATGTGCGACGCTTGCCCGACTTCACCAAACGTGTCTCTCATATATATTTATACTTTTATGTTGGATAGCGACAAGCATTGTTCAATCGAGAGCGGAATCTTACTACTCATTGATTAATCATTTATATTATTTGATTTGCGGTCGACAGTGACTGATTACAGCGATCAAGTTGCGTAATTTGTTTGAAATTCGTAATCGGAGTTCGCTGATTACTTTAAATGCTGGTATTAATAACCTATCTAATCGAAAATCTACAGATTGAAGATTGAAAATTTAATCCAGATAAAATCTAGCCTAGCTAGCAGTGGTGGACCATGGCCTAAACCCTGCTCATTCTAAAGAATTTCTAAGCCCATTAGTGGACTAGCGATGAATTGAGCTGATAAATACGTGATAAAATATTTGGTAAAACCTTAAAGAAATACTGGTAAAATCTACGTGGACAGATTATTAACTCGCTGCACTACATATCTGGATTAAATCAACTTTCAATCTGTGGATTTTGGATTAGATAAGTTATTAATGAAGGCGCGGCCGTTAAAATAATAGAGAAGTTATTAATAGCCATAAAAGATATCGCATACAACCGCTAATTAATTAATAGTAGGTGCTTAGTAGGCGGTGAACTCAGTGAAAATAGAAGTTACTTTAACACAGTAATTATTAGATAAAATAATCCTACCTGGAGCTTTCGCTTATAATACAAAGTGTATTGTAAATTTTTAAACGACGATAAAGATGTTTTGTCACAATAATTTCAATGCTTTTTAAAATGTAAAAATGACTAATTTATTCCTCTGTTAAACGTTACACGGATGAAATTGACATTAGTATAGCGTGCAAAGCGAACCAGGCTTTTAAATTGTTCGCTACCACTTATAAACACTGCCTCTCAAAATATAGCAATAATATTACAACCATAAGCGAGATTATTCTTACGCATAACATCTCCCTGAGGCTCAGAAAGAATAATATATAAAGTAAATTCTAAATGGCCGATATTTTTGCGAGAGGTCGCCCAAAGTCACTAACGATAAAATTTAAAGAACAACTTAATATTATCAAGATTTAAGAATTTGGTGAAGGAAAACGTCATAAGGCAACCTGCTACAGTAGGATGATTGCAAATTCCTTTGATTGGCTGATGCTCACTCGCTATTGGCTAAAATGCATTGTTGCAGAAAGAACGCGATAAATTCAGCCAATCACCACAATTGAAACTCTAGCAATGAATGATGCAGCTTTTACAGAATCGGCCCGATTAATGCCTGAGAGCTCTCCATAATGTCCTCAAAGGTATTTGTCTTTCTCTGGTGGACTAGGACTCAAACTCTTCTCATTCTAGAGGAGACCACTGCCCAGTAGTAGACCGGTGATGGGTTGAGTTGAATGAATGATTAAAATTTGGAGTATAAGGCAAAGAAGAATAAAAAGTGCCTAGTCAATGTACATACTGATGAATGAATGATCAAAGTTAGGAGTAAACACGGAATGGATGTATGAAAAGTCTCCAATTAATGAACTGATAAGGGAAAATTATGAGACCTTTACCTAATAGTGGACCGGTGCGCAAGGGTTGAGATGAATGAATGATCAGGACGTAAACACGGAATGAAAGTATGAAAAGTGCACAATTGATGTAATGATAAGGTCAAATTATGAGATGGCTTGAAATAAATGAATTATCACGAGTAAACACGGTAAGGAAGTATGAAAAGTGCCCAATTAATGTACCAACCAGGGCAAATTATGGCTGATTCGATGAGTTTTCCTTTTGATATACGAGCCAAGCCAAAATTACTACGTATTGATATTGTGCAATCAGTGCCGCTTTCAGACATGATGTATTGTATGTATTTTCAGGAAATTTATGGCTATTGTCTGTCATTATTTATTTTATTTTCCTAACCTTTAGTAAGTTTAGGCACCTCGTACTTTGGTTATCTGGATTACCGATATTTTTGATTCGATTGACACATTTATTTACATCTTGGCCAGCTTTTGCAGATCGTATTTGCATTTAGCATAAGACTATTTCAACTCAGATCAAAACTCAAACTCGAGTTTCATCTTTGACCCTATTTTAACTGAAGCGAATGAAATATTCTTTATTGTACACCACATCATAAAATCTTACATAGGTACACAAGTAAACAACACAGTACAATACGCGACCTTGTCACTAAGAAGCGATCTGTTCCAGGCAACCTATGGTAAGGAAGCAACTTTAATCAAAACACTGGTAGACACAGGTACACTAAATTGCAAATAATAATTAAAAATATTCGGTTTACTGACAGATAGTCTGCACCGCTAGGTGGTTGAAATCCTAGGGTCGCTCACTGAGCGTTTTTCTTCCTCGTTCCTGATATACACTGCTATGGAATGCCCTTTCGGTTTCCGTTTTTCAAGTAACAACAATTTCGGTACATTCAAATCAAGAGTGAATAGGCAATTTCTAGGCAATTGCGCTACATCTTAGGCTGCATATTCACTTACCATCAAGTGTGATGCAGTCAAAAAAACATAACTTAATCCTTCCAATTTCATGCTGCTACCCTGCCCAAAGGTCAGGCGTTAATTAGAAACCGTCCGCTAATTGTGATTGCATAACCCACATATAGTCTGGCCAGCTAATAACTTAGTGTTACTATTTCAACGCTGGATGTGATGTCATATAATATTGCCTACTAGCTATTATCCGCGGCTTCGCTCCCGCCATTAAAATTAATCCTATGTGGTGATTCCTATAGGTACAAAATTAGCAACTACATTTTGTCGATTTTCCAGTTGTTCTTTTAGGTTTCCCTTTTTTTTGTTTTTAAGCCATCCAAAATGATGGTTAATAAAAATTAAGAGGAACAAAACAAAAAAAAAGATGTATGGCACTCGGGGACTGCCACGGTAAAGCTATCGCATAGCATTTTTTATCAACGCTATCTAGCGGTGAGAGGAGTCCTGTGTCAGGTTATTTTCGTTACGGAATTTCTAGATTCGATCTCCACGCTCAAGGCCCGCGATAGAAGCTATGCAATAGCTTAAAAAAATTAAAATCAATCACGTGTTTTTTAGTTTTAGCCAGTCTAATGAATAGCAATGGTTTTTATATACATATTATATAGATATAGATAAAGGTATCTTTTAGTTGTAGGTTATTACTGTGTCTATTGGAAAGCTGAGCTAACAACTCGTAGACTATTCCTACAACCCATTTTTTTTAAACTGTCTTAAAAGGTAAAAAAGTGGTTTATTGCAGAAAGGAGTAAACGTCGTACTAAGCACAGTGCATAGGAGTTCTTATTCTTACCACACTGACAATGAAACAGTGCAAATTGAAAACTAATCTTAAGAACGTCGTAAGCGCCCGACTACTTTCGTCGGGCGCTCGCGTTTTTCCAAAACGTTATCTGCGATTCGATTAGATACCTTTTAAGGCATCTAAAGAAAAATAGATTATAAATACATTTTATTCACAAAAGTAAAAGGCTATAAAACTTCATGCTTAAAAGCGAAATTCAGGCAAAAACATATTATGTTTCCAAAGTTTCCTGAGTGAATCAGTTTTAACAAGGTCAGTCCCGAGGCGCGGTATAACGAAGTGATACTCCTATCCTTACTTTATCCCGAGGCAATGCCGAGATCTACTACCCGTCCACGTCAAGTTGGCAGTCATCGTCCGTTACCCAATGACGTCACACCGTACCGTTGGCAAGAAAATAATAATTCTATTTTATACTGTAACCACAACTATGACGGAAGTTTTCTTCTCTGGCAATGCTTTTCATGGCAATGACGTCTTGAAAGTCGGCCTCTATCCCACTGGCGTTATGCGAGCGTTGGCGTTTCTCCAACGTCTGCGCAGCGTTGTCGCGACGTTAACGTTGCGCATTCGCTGAACGCAACGTCAACGTCGCGCACATGGACAGCATGATTTTATTTGTTGTCAATAAACGCAACGTTAACGTTTTTTTGACGCGAAGTTGACGTTGCGAAGTCGAAGCGCGAACAGTTGCCATTAAACTCTCAACGTTGACGTCGCGTCAACGCGACGTTGTCACTGCGCAGACGTTGAAGAAACGCTAACGCTCGCATAACGCCAGTGGGATAGGGGCCTTAAGGCGTAAGTTTTAATTTATTTTTGTTTTCATTATTTGTTGTTATAGCGGCAACAGAAGTACATATTTTCTGAAAATTTCAACTCTCTGCCTATTATAGATCATGAGAATTGAGATACAGCCCGCAGACGGACGGACGGACAGCAGAGGCTTATTAATAGGTTTCCGTTTTAAACAACCCTAAAAAGAACCTATCGTAGGTATCCTTTCCTTCCGAAAAGAAGTAAAATAGAATAGCTGAAAACGTTAAATAACATATAGGTTCTACTATTACTCATCTGTTTACAAGGAAAATTTATTAACACTGAAGATCTGTTTCAGTAAAAGCAACTGTAGATAATATTCGACCGATGATGGGCAGATACGAAGGTCGGGAAGTATTTTTGTAATAAAAACATTTTAAGTCTAAACAAACACCATTTGAACGCAGCGGATATCGAGTTACAGCGATGAGTTATTATAAGGTTTTTGTTGTTTCTTCGTATATGCGTGAATTTAGTTCTTCAAAAGCCCGCGGGAACTCTACGATTTCCCGGGATAAAAAGTAGCCTATGTCATTTTCCAAGTCCTCAAATACACCTTTAAAAAATCATGTTCTGCGACGTGTTTGAAGGATTTCACAGTTGGATAAAAAGAGCCTTATTCATATTATAAATTAAGGTATTTGGGCTTTCAATTAAAAATGATGAAATACTTGTTCCACAGTTTTTGAAAGTTCCACCCCCTAACGTGTTATATAGGGGAACTTATATCCATGAAACGCTGTATTTAGGCTTTCGATTCTTTAATGAGCATGGTTGCGGATCTACGAGACTGCAAAACCTAAATACCATGTAGACGAAGTCGCGGGGACAAAAACTATAAGCATCACTTACTAGTTTTACTAAGAAATCATAAACGTTCATAGAGAACAATTTCAAAAGCTATAAGCATTTCTTACTACTAAGAAAATATAAATATTCATAGAGAACAATTTCTACTTCAATTATTCCATTGGTCTGACTTTTATAGGATCAATTTATTATTTATAGAATACAAGATAAGAATAAAAGAAATAATAAAAGGAGCTTCGAGAAAATTCCAATCTTTAGTTGAGGCTTGGACACACTCAACACCCAACGCGCGACGATAACTGCACGAGAATTTCAAACTGTATGTGCAAGTGCATGTCTATTATAATTTCCTGCTGAACGAGTTCATCCCAAATCCATGCCTTGGTCTGAAAACCATTCTTCGAACAGTGCGTGTTGCCAGTGACGACTTATGGCTCCGAAACATGGTCGCTAACAATGAATCTCACAAGAAGGGTCACTCAGGGGGTGATGCTCGGAATATCCCTGCGAGATCAAATCAAAAATGAGAAGAACCTTAGGAGTATCAAAGTTACCGACACAGCTCAGCGAGTCACGAAGTCACTTTAATAAATAAATAAATTAATTAATTAAAAAAAAAAAAAAAAAACAGAAAATGGATGGGGTACAGAGTTCGAAGAGCTGATGGTCATTGGTGTCCCAATGTGCTGGCGACCCCGTATCGGAAAGATCCTAGAGGTCTTGTGGAAGTCCATGCAAGATACTTTTGTCCAACTGTGGACGTTTATCGCTTGATAAAGACGAAGAAAAAGATCGAATTTGGGCATGGCGGCCAATCAGAGATGCCTGGCCAATTATCGCTGCGGGAAATATTAAAGTGACCACGTGTAGTAGGTTTAAGGCAAAACGTGATATTGTTAGACGTCGCCTTCTACACCAGATAGCAAGGAGAAATGGAACGTATGTCATAAGCACTTTGTAGTGAGAAATGCTTTTTATAAAGCTCTTTCAACACTTTCTTTGAAACAGTAGGTACAGAAATCTTGTACAATTCATCCTTGAGAGAATTCCTGTAACATACATTCCTAGTCGTGTTACTGTCAAAGGAAAATAAGTAGGTTCCAATGTAGTAAAATATTTTAAATGCAGAGTTTAAGAAAATTTCACAAGTGTAGAGAAAATTAAATTTCATGAACATTCGTGATTTTTAAACATCTGCCAAGATTACCCAATTTTAAAATATTTTTTGATACCTAAACATAAATACAAACTTACTAAGGATATCCGCAGACAACCAGAATTTGACTCTGAATAAAGAATCAGAATTCAGAATATCACCATAATAAACATTATGAAAAAATAACATCATCATAAACATTATAGAAATTTTTGAGTCCGGAATTCCGGAAAATCAGATTTGGGGAAATACAGAATGATTGGGTGATATTACAAATTGTACGCATATTTGGCATATCTAAGCACCGGCTTCTGAATGTGAGTTTCTGTTCTGAATTCAAAATAAGATTCCGGATGTTTACGGCTGGCCCAAGCCTAGAACCATTTCTCGTGACACAAATAACATAAGTAGCAACGGCACAGTATGAAACTTGTTCAGAACACCGGAAGACAAAATGAAAATTTAATATCTCACCTTGTACTTTTAGGTTATTGTTCTTGCAATTCACGAGGGCGCGTGAGCTTTACTTGTGGTTACGTCGTGTACATGCACATTGCGTAAGTGTGCGTGCTTATAAGGAGCCTACTTGGGGCGGTCAGGCGCGAGCAAGCTCTTGCTCACACATATACAGATACGACACGCATACAACCATGAGCCACGTTCCCTCGTGAGTTGAAGAACTATCACTACAAAGTGTCATGAGGTAGCCTGAAAATTCTTGCCGTGTTTTACAATTGAGTATTTGACATTTTTTTATATACTTTATTAAAATAAAGGTTTTTAAAATTATAACACAATGCCATTTTTCTTTTTTTAATATCTTTACTAGTCTCGAAAATATAGAGGTTTTAAATTTGCTGTTAGAAAAAGAGAGCGCTATTGCAATATGACGTCACGATTAAGCCTCCGTTTCCGTCCGTAATTAAGACTCTTCATACAATTTTTTTAATACATATTTTTAGCGAGCAAACGAGCAGGCGGGTCACCTGATGTTAAGTGATTACCGCCGCCCATGAACATTTGTAGCACGTGTGGCACCGCCAATGCATTGCCGGCTTTTTAGGAATGTGTTTTAGAAAGAGAGGTATACAGTCGCAGTAGCAGCTTATAACTTATTTGTTTTTGACCGATTTATTTTCTGTTTTTATAAATGTTATTCTTACGTGTTACATTTTCGATTGTAATTAATGAATATCCACAATTTGACAACCCAATTACAAAGTTCTACGAAACAAGTGAAACCAGATTAAAGTTACCCCACCTTTCTAGCGTAGACCAAACTAACATTAAGATACTTTTTAAGTGCAGCTAGCTGCATTGCTGTCGGCTATTTTAAAAGTTTTCAAGTTTGCGAGATATCCTGTCGACATATTTGAAATTATTTCACTGTCTTTTCCGTTGAAAGGAAGTTTCTTAACGAAGGTTTGGGATGGGAAAATCTCATCATCGCCTTTCTTCATAAAATGCGTGAAGTGTAACTTTTCTCGAGTTATATGAAGATTGCGCTTGATTGCACTTGCGCAGACTTGAGATTGGTGGCACAGAGGTCGAACAGCAATGTGGAACTCCCTCTTGGTAGTGCGCATGCTATTCAGTGCAGAGAAGTGGCATCTTCTTGTTGGACTATGGTCTCTTGTACGTCCGTACACAGGCCTTGATGTAGCCGTTGTATCCAGTGGCTCTCTGCGACTAGTGTCTGATGTGCTAGCGGTGCGGTCTACCAACAATGTGCTTCCCGATACGGAGTCGCCACTCAAGCACTTTGGGACCCCAACGACGGAGGTTCTTTGAACTATTTCGAGGAGGAGCGTCACGACTATGCATAAAATTGTTGAGAGTCATTACGGAGAGGTAAGAAAAAAAAAAGAGAAGAGCAAGAGAGAATACATATAGATGATCAATAAACGGTACCAACCTAGATCTCATCAGTGCTATCTAGTATTCATTGACGTCAAGCGAAATAAAAAATAAACGTACCTAAGAGAGATAGAATACAAGAGAACATTTTTTGTATCTTTCTTGCCTATATGAGAGACAACGAGAAAACCAAGCTTATGCACGTAACACGTGACAAAAGGACGATATAAGCGGCTGATATCTTTACATTCATCTTGCTTTATTTTTATCTCTGTTTTGTTTTGTTTTTCCACTGGAAAATATTCATGGCGTCATTCTCTCCGGGCGTCACTTGTAATTTTTACAATCCTCTCTAATAATATAAATGCGAAAGTGTGATTATTTGTCGGTTTACTGGTTTGTCCTTCAATCAAGCTGTGGCTACTTTATATCCCAGGAAAACAGAGGATTCTCTATAAACCTAACTCAATGCAAACCAAGTCGCGGGCAAAAGCTAGTAAATAAAGTACTTACATAAGTTGGACTTTTATTTTGTAAAACATCTTATATTTCGAATCCTTGCTCAAAGGACAAATCCAATTTATCATTTGTCGCATGATATTATCTACTACTATCATAACTAGCTTTTGCCCGGGACTTCGTCCGCGTGACTTAGGTTACTGTTTTTCCGGGGTAAAAGGTCACTTTCCTTGCCATCAAAAAACCCGTTCAATACAAAATGCATGAGAAAATGAATTTTTTTCATAATTTTTTTTTCGGGAATTTTTACGATATAAGTGTTCGAATAAACCCGACTTTGTTTTATACTATACGGGATAAAAAGCTACCTCCCCACCAATTTTCAGCCAAATCGGTTCAGTCGTTCTTGAGTTATAAATAGTGTAACTAACACGACTTTCTTACATATATAGATATATAGATATAGATGTTATTGTGTGATACACATACCTAAGTAAATAAATGTGACTTGAGTAGTCCACACTCACGATCCCGTTAAAAAACTTGTCTCCAAGAGATAGATGGTGGTCATTTATCAACTGTGTCAGATTTCAGACTTCACATAATTGTGTTCTCGCTTTCGAGCCCCGGTGGATCCATTTGGTTTTAAGCGAAAGTAGAGAGGTTTACTTTTACTTTTTTCTTTAGTATTCCTTTTAGATTTTTGCGAGCGGGTTTTATGAATTTAGTTTTCATTAAGGTGTTGTTCTACTATCAGTCCATCAGTCCCTGTATAGGTAATGCTGTGTGAAGAAGAATCAATCTTCCATTTACTTTTGTAAATGTGTTCATAATTATTATCGCGAAATGTTATAATTTAAAAGGGAGCCTTTAAATTATATTGCTGATCCCTTTCCGAGTTGATGTATGTGCTGACTCCCTTGAGAGTACCTATTAATTTGATATTATGTTTTTTTATTTTTTAAATTACTAATCTAATCAAAATTGTGCATAATTTTTGCATGTATCAAATCCCTGTTACTTTATAATAGAGTACCTACTATTAATTGTATCTAACTCTGTAAGGCTTGTTGTAATCCTTACAAAAAATTGATTCATTTGTACCGGGCAATCTCCTTTGGTCCTCTATCACTCCTTTGACACTACAAAGTGTACTGAGCTGATGCACTTAAAAAGCCATTAAACAAGAGCAGAAGAAAATGAAAGCACATTTTCAATGGTCGATAGATCCGGAAAATCCGCCGACGATAGTCGAGCATGCATAGTAATCAGCAGTACTTTAGAAATCCTTTGCACTTCGTATACATTCTCTATTGAGGAATGAAAATATTCCCCTCTATGCACTAGAGGCTTCGTTCGCGTGAAATTAGGTTTTGGGGTAGAATTTTCAAAAACTGTGAAATTCGTATTTCTTCATTTTTAATTAAAAGCCCAAATACCAAGTTTCATGGATATAACTTGAAAAATGAGGGACTTTAATACAAACTTTAAGTGAATTTCTAAAAATCCTTTCTTAGTGGATGCCTACGTCATAAAAGGAACCTACTGTCGAAATTTCAAGCTTCTAAGGCTTAGCACGCACTGCGAATAAAAGCACACGTTTAATCGCAAGTACAAATGCATCTATCTTGAAGCAGAAATATTTATCCACATCCAAAGTTTTATTTTCAAACGTAGATATACGATTTTCCAACGTTTCACCCTAATCCATATACGCTAGCCATTTTCAGAAGAATTATGTGATAGGGTCATGCGTTATGTCGCATAAAACTGGACGAAATGTGTTTTAGGAGTGCCGAATCTTAGCATTCGTGTTTTATTATGTTTTTATATAAGAGTGTATCATTGACTGATCTATCGGCGCAGAGATCAAACCGTTCACTTGAAAGACCGACCATTTATGTGGTTTATGGGCTTTGAATAAGCTTTTATAGAAGTACTGACAAGCAACAATACTCTTTAAAGCTTATGTAGAATAGAATAGAATATAAATATTTTTTATTCAAATAAACTTTTACAAGTGCTTTTGAATCGTCGTTGAATCTACCACTGGTTCGGTATGCCCTTCCTGCCGAGAAGAGCCAGCAATAAACTCGGCGGTTGCTCTTTTCAAAAAAAAATTTTAAAATAGGTAACAAAACTATGCTATGTATACAGTGCTTCCACAATGAAGTTTTAAAAATGCATATAATATAATATCAATCGAACTTCATTTGAAACTTCCAAGTCGTTATATTATATGAAGTTCATTTCACTTGATCACATATTATAAGCCCCAATAGTTACCTACGTTCAAAGCAAAAAAATTGGGATAAAAAAAAGCTCCAAACATTTTATGTTTAGGGTCGAGTAACTCCTTGAACCTTACCGTAATATATTATTCCGCGCTTTTTCGTTTCCCAATTAATCAATTAAGTTTTAATTTTTTTCCAGATATTGGCGACTGGCGAGTCAGCCCCCGGGTCGCACGGGTAGCACACACACACAGTATTTCGTAGTAGAATGTAGAGACGAATGTTTGTTATGTCTGTTACACGACCACTGAAAACATAAGCTTCCTTTTACGCTCAATAACAACGAATGGAACAACGCAGGGATATTTCTGGATCACAACAAAGTTTCCATTGCCCAAGACGCTAACCTACTCCTGTTGCTCTACGCAAATCTGAGTACTCGGCACAAATAGCCTTAGTCTGTCCCATACAATACAAGTGCTTCGCTGCCTTAACCTGATTAGATTATCCTGTGCCTATACCTGGCTAAAATGATATAGTCTGGTTCTACTAATAACCAGGCCAAGCGCATTCCGCATTTTAGGTATAAGCAGATTCAATGGGCTAATGTAGTGCTAAGGCATAACGCATAAATCTATAAACCGCACTCTCATTCAGCTCTGACTCAAGACAAGGTGAAAACGAGACAGATTTATATCAGAGCATATTTGTGTCTCGTTTTAAACTCTAACTTAAGATTGAGCCAAGTCAGAGCACGCTCTATAGATCTCAGCGTAAGAGTTATGCGATAGAAAGAGAGGCCACTCCTAGGTGAATAATCGTAATTTGCTGTGTGTGTGTGTGTGTGTGTGTGTGTGTGTGTGTGTGTGTGTGTGTGTGTGTGTGTGTGTGTGTGTGTGTGTGTGTGTGTGTGCGCGTGCGCGTATGCGTGTGTGAGTGCGCGCGCGCGTGTGTGTGTGTGTGTGTGTGTGTTTGTGTATATGGCTGTGCGATCTGAATTGCTGACTTGCACTTTATTGTGTGCGCGCTATTTACGAGTATTTAAATGTACAATAGTACAGTCACAGAAGATTCACTCCGCAAAATCATAATAATGTACTCTGTGGTATATCCACAGGTCAGGTTCAACGAATATCGTAGGTAAGTACGTAACGTAGATGGTTAACTGCTTGCTTTGTCTAATGGTTAGCCTGTGATTAACCTGCGACTGCGAATGACGAGAACCCTGTTTCGATTCCCACTTTCGGGGCAAAAAATGTACCTACTTGGTATAAGAAATGTTCAGCACTTAACGGCAGGATCTCCGAAAACAGCCTGTTTTTGATTCAATAGTAAACAATCAAATATTCTTTGTTTTGATAGGTTAAAAATATATGTTGTAGTTTAATACACGTTCTAAATTATTTTACCGTTCAAAAGTCCATATTTTGAACTTCACTCGATCAAATAATATTCCGAAAACAGTGTAGTTTTTTAATCGGGTTCAGGTTGTATTTATAGTATATCAAAGTTAAACTAAAAAAAAAATGTCAAAAAATAGGCAAAAGCTTTTAGAAGAATATTTTACCGTTAATTTTTCTCTAAAAAGTTTACTTTTTTTTTATCATGACTGTTTTACTTTTTTTATAACAAATTGGCTCGTGCACCACACTTCAATTGTATGCAAGTTACTGCGGCCGAAGATCGTGCCCTTAATCGTAATTAGAAAGTTGGTGGTGTGTGACCCATTTGCCTAGGAGAGCACGTGAATGTATGAAATAAATAAAAATTGCATAAAAATAAAATAAGAAATAAAAAAATAATATATGAAATAAATTTCATTTCATGATAAACTGCATGAAAAAAATTTGAATTTGTAACTCCGAATTCCAACCCTTCAAATTTTATGATACAGTTGACACAGTTTTATTGTCCAGGGGTAAACTAAATTACGATATAAATAATTAATATTAAACGGTAATCTTTTTAATTAGCACCAAAGGAGCTATTTCCCAATTTATTACGTGTTCCATCCATGTTCTCTATTTTAATGTCCTGTTCACATGACAATGAGTTTAAATATGAAATTGCTTCTGAAAACTATGTGGCAATTTGATTAATTATTCAAGGGTAATTAATTGCGAGCTGTATATTACAGGAAATTTTAACGGTAAAATATGGAAGGGAAAATGTTGTTAATATTGCCTTTGTTGGATGAACTGGATTATTGAATTATAACCAGGCAAAATTATTATTAAAATTTAATAAAATCCTCGACTGCATCAAAGAATTTATCAACTGAAAATGTATAGCCAGTGTCACACGAGATGATGTAAGGATTCTAACAATACCTTTGTACATCGTGGAATACTTACTTAAATATATAAATACATGCACCCTGAAAACATTTTACTCCTTTTCTTTGAAAGTCGTGTAAAAATAGGATTTTCACTTAATTTTATGACGTAAAGAACACACATCCTTTTTTTTGAGGGATAAAAATAATGTCCTTTCAATTGTAAGGTAGATGTCAGAAAATAGTAAATTAAATTAAACTTAATTAGGTTTACTAGGTAAATTCAAAATTATTTACTTAATGTAGGCCAATTTGTGTCTTTTATGACACGTTAAGACTCTACCGCCGGTTCGGAATGCAAAAATAAAATTATATAGATAACTACTCACAAAATTCGCGTAAAAGTCGCCTCTGCGGCGAAGTCCTCTAAATCTCGCCAATGAATAAATACATAATGCTTCCATGTTGTTTTAAAAATCCTTATAGTCGTTGCGATAGCGGTTGAGTCAAACTAAATATTATTACAGAATCGGCTACTCTCGAGCCACGTATAAAATTTAATAGCTGCAGTCTTTGAAGACACCTAATTCAATAGAAACCGGAATTAAACGTCACTTGTCTTATGCCGGAGCTACGTAAAATTAAATTTTCTGCGGTGGAACGATTTAGGTTGGAACTTTGAGAACTTCGCAGCTGAAACGGCTCTGCATTTGCAGCCTCTACTAGAGTAGAGAATAGATTGTTACTTACAGTAACACCACAGTTGTTGCTGCACGACTAATTCGATTCAGGTACTCACCGAAACATTCATGACCAGTTAGTATCTTATGTTTAGGTATTAAAAAATATATAAACAAACCATGAACGTTTTAATTTTAGTCTCTTAGTATACTTTCTCTTTTCGGAGTCCGTGTCACGAAAAAAGTCTCCTAGAGGCGGCGTAATTAGTCGCATGTATATTATATGCAATAAAATTATAGTATGTATGTAAAAAGTATTAGTTCCACTAATTGCCGCGGTAGTTCTTTCGTGAAGTCCCTATTGTTACCTATCTTAATTAAATTTATTTACTAAAATTTTTTGATGGATATTTTTGGGTACCTATCCAATCTCACACTGGGATCGAATTCCGCAACCCCGAAATGGAGGCTGAAGTTTAACCACAAGGCTATCACCGCTTTAACACTCAATCCTAAGGTGTTTACTTGTATAAAGATAGCCAACGACTCCTAACTTTTGATAGCTACAGTGCTACACATAAGTTAAATAACGCGATTCCTTAAACTGCATCATTTACGCTTGCTACAAACTAGAATTAGTATCGCATTGATGTTTTGACAGCTCGTCTAAAATGTGAACACGGTTCTTAACATTTTCGTTTCTACAGCTTACAGTAATATATCAAGTAGCCCCATTTCCCAGAAGATTTACGAAGAAACGTCAAAGCCCACTTTAAAATAGATTAATGTTGACACGCGGTACGATAGGGTTCTTGATAAGGTATGACTGTGTCAATCGTATGTACCTAGGTGAGATCACTTCATACAATCGCAGTTTTAGGCAAAGAGAAATATAATTTTATTATTACCTCTGTACAAGGTCTTACTGGTACTTGGTACCACCTAACTTTTAAATAAATGCTTTTCTTTCCCCTTTGTTTTGTTTTTCATAAAAAGCTGTTTTTGTATTCCTAATTAAATGTTAAATACAGGCGATCAGTATTCCAAAGACTTTCTTTAGAAACCTTATAAGGTTTACCTTGGTGTTAAGGTTTGGCAAGTAGCAACCCGGTTTTAGATGATCCATAATTAATTTAACTGGCCTAATTTTCAAAACCACGTCGATAAAGCTTCAAAATATTTTAATACAGACATAATATTATTTACCTAAATACAAATGTCTATGCGTTGACTGTTTATACTCAGTAGCTTTTGCCTGAAACTTGGTTTTTTTGTATAAAAAAATAAATACAAGCTTTCCGCTTATATTTGATCGGAGAGGAGAATATTAGTTAATTTCAGCTTCGCTAATGAAAAAAATAAAGTGAATAATGAGAGAGTCGCAGAAAAAATTTATCAAAGCCAACAACTCCCAAGCCGTATGTTTGCTATCTTCGTTGGTCGAACTTTTAACCGCCAATAAACGTTCGTTGTGATTTAATTCGCCTTGCAAGCACTTTAAACTCTTAATGGTCCATTAATCTTCGAGAAAAACAAGATTCATTAGGTATTTTGAGAACCATTTTACTGCAAAACAAAATGCAAGTAGGTAATAATTAAACAATTAATCTAAATCTACATTGACATCATGACGCCTGTTTAAGCAATTTCAAAAATGGAGGAAATTTTCAATTTAACTCATAATTTAATGTTTTTCCGTATTCACTCATGTTCGGAGATCTAATTTGAATGATACTTTTATAGGTTTATTGTTAACAAGCTTTATCTCGCGTCTTCGTCCGCGATATCGTAACGGAACGATAAATCCCTTGGCGACACGGCTTCTGCCAGAATGGTGGTAATTTGTCACATCTGAAGTCTTCCACCAGACTAGACCAGACCAGACCAGATCGAATTTACAAATTATGGCAAACTGTCTCTGACGGGAATCAAACTTATGAGACCACAAAGCTCACCTCATTACAGCGTTACAGGTAGTTTCTCGTCGATATATTTAACCATCAATCAGAGTTACATTTAAATAATATTTATCTATATTTAAGCGGAAACTTCGATAAACCTAAGTTTAAAATATTTACTTCAGTATTTAAGTAAATTTTCCAAGTTAGTCAGCTAAGATAGCTGATTTTTATTATATTTGCACATAAATTCAGATGATCCAATGAAAAAGCAATGAAGAAGGAATCCATTGTAAAGAAACTGTTTATAACTTTATAAACGACTTTCCTTCTATTCCGATCTTGCCTGTGAATTATTTTCTTTTTGTAGGTATTTTACCAAAGGTTTTATATTACTCAATAGATTTTACTGTCAGTTTTCCCACAGACTCTCTCGTTAAAAGAAAAAAACCTTTATTCATAAAATATTTTATTCCAAAATATGGTTGTGCCAAATTATATTATGTTCTTGCTCGCTTTTATTCATTAATTTGAATCGGTAAATTATGACGAAGATAAATTAGGGAAAATTGTATATGCAGAGCTTCAATTTGCCCCAATCATTGGCCCCAACCGATGAACGATGTCGATCATTTTAACCCTGTCGAAACCAAATTGCTGGTCATGTTATCCCCGCTATTATATTTCATAAACATGATCTCAACAGAAATCCATTAACCTAAATGGCTGAAACTAACCCTTTGTACCTAGAAATTAATCACACGATAGGCACTTTTAAGCTGACTGCGGCAAAGTATCTATTTTTTTTATTCGTTAACAAGATTGTGTCCTTGACTGCGATCTCACTTGATGGTAAGTGACGATGAGATGAGTAAGTGACTAAGATGGTAGCGGGCTAACTTGGAACAGGTACGGCAGTATAGATTACACCCATATACCCCTAATCGGTGGATCAATGTTTGTTACTCCTTCGATACAACAAATGGACTAATTTTGCTGAAATTTGGAAGGTTTATCCAGAATTTAGCAACGCGAATCGGAAATGGAGATAGCTTATACACTCAGGATGTTAATCCTACATAGGCTACCTTTTATCCCGGAAGTTTAAAGAGCTCCCGAAGGAATCAAAGAACCTTAATCCACACAGATGAAGTCGTGGGCCTAGTACCTAATAATAAATAATCTACCTACGATTTAACAGTTTTTCTTCGAGCCATTGTGCCCTTTAGCATTGCGTTTCGATAAACTATATGTATGTACTCGAAATTCGGTAAGATTGTCTTACGGATTTCCTCTTTTCCTTTAAGAGGTTAAAGTATGTAGTTTGTTTTAACTTGGCCGTTGGTAACCACGATCGTAATTTGAGTAGAGTACAGAAAAATCTCAATGAGTTATTGCCGATGATAACATTTTATCCGACTACAAAAAAGTACAACATAAAGTCGCATAACATGATAAGGAGTAATCTCTTAATACCTATGATCTTGGCACTTTATCATCATCTTAGAGTGGTGTTATTGCCCTTTCAGCTTTAAAGGCCGTTTGAGACTGTTATAAGATTATCAAAATGCTATACTTCTATTCCATAATTTTTCCATACCTTATCTTTCTTATCCTCCTAATACTTATATGAATGCGAAAGCGAGTTGTTTATTCCCGAGGGAGCCCTTTCGTTTGTTTGGATAAAACGTGATCCTATACTCTTGGATGTCAGCTATCTCTGTGCCTTTGTATAGTAGTTTGGCGTATTGCCCCTTAGATCAACAGTTTTTATCGTTAACGAAGGAAACC
The DNA here is from genome assembly GCA_933228805.2 of Hipparchia semele. Lineage (NCBI taxonomy): Eukaryota > Metazoa > Arthropoda > Insecta > Lepidoptera > Nymphalidae > Hipparchia > Hipparchia semele. The sequence continues at coordinate 2,749,991 of OW121722.1, forward strand.
CTTTGACGACCTCCCTGGCGCAGTGGTGAGCGTTGTGGTCTTATAACTGGGAGAACTGGGAGGTCTCGGGTTCGATTCCCGGCGTGGGCAGTTTAGGAATTTATAATTTCTAAATTGTCTCTGGTCTGGTCTGGTGGGAGGCTTTGGCCGTGGCTAGTTACCACCCTACCGTCAAAGACGTGCCGCCAAGCGATTTAGCGTTCCGGCACGATGGCGTGTAGAAACCGATTAGGGGTATGGGTTAAATTTACACTGCTATACCCCTTCCAAGTTAGCCCGCTACCATATTAGACTGCATCGTCACTTACCATCAGGTGAGATCGCAGTCAAGGGCTATCTTGTCATCGAATAAAAAAAAAAACCCTAAATATTTTCGGAATAAAATGTATTCCAGACCATTCTTTGTATAATTCGTAATAGGATATATCTGTGAAAGTTTCATCCAAATTTTTTCGGCAGTTCCACAGAATAGCCCTCACATACAGACATACAGATACAAATAACAGAACACATGTATGGTTTTTGCTATCGTTCAAATAACAATTATGTAAACTAAGAGTTATTTATTAAGGTTCCGTCTTTGAAGGGTATAACCAACAAGACCCTGTTACTACTAAGCCTACCGCTGTCAGGCTGTCTGTCTGTCAGTGGGCTGTATGTAGAGTTCAAATTTTCAGAGAATGTGTATATCTGTTGGCGCTATAACAACAAATAATAAAAATAAATTAAAAATTAAAGGGGGCTGCGTGACTAAACGTGTTTTTTTCGGCGCTTTTTGGTACGGAACCCTTCGTATGCGAGTCCGATTCGCTTTAGACCGATTATAATTTATTTGTATGTAACTCTAGGTACATAGTTGAATGGCACCTTATTACTAGATCCTACTAGATCCATGAAATCGACAGCGAATGACAATAAAGATATAGTCCTTTTAGCAGCCCAGGAATATTACGCAAAATGATTTTTTTGACGGACACTATAGGAAAGTACTCTGCTATTCCAACTCAAACTTCGTTTGACCTTTGTAATGCAGCAATATAATTTTACTAGTAATTTAAAGACAAAAACTAAGTACAAAAACAAAAGAGACGAAGTTCAAAGTCATAAAAACTTTATTCGGCGAAACATGAAAACATTGCTTGTTTGCGAAACTTGTTTCTTTTGATGTAGGACAGTGGAGACGGATAGTTCACTAATTTTGTTGGTGAGAAGTTTCTTTGCCACTTCAGTAATAGAGAATTTAAGCCGGCAACACACAATTCGTGACGAAAAGATGTCCAAGGAGCTCCTAGAGTTTTTTGGAAAGGATTTGTTAATATGAGACTCATAGAACGTCGATCGTACATCCTAGACTCTCTATGTGGAGCATTGTCTTCATTACTACTACAAAAAGAGTCTATTCTGTGCAATATTTATTTGAGTGAAAGGGAAAGATTTAGATTTAAGTATAAGTTTAATATTGATTTGCGGGAGTTAGGCACTTGTAACAGTGTTCTAGCCTGCCCGTTTTCGAGGGAGGCTAGAACACTGTACGAGATATACAGATTACATGTAAAACATAGGCAGTAGGTCCTTAGGTCCTTAAGATGAAGCCCGATGAGGGTGGCATGTTCATAGAACAAACCCTCTATAAATATTTCAGATTAAAAAAAAAATGTGGTTACATGAATCAAGAATTATCAATTTTCAATATCAGAGCAATATTGTTCACAGAAGCCATCTCAGATATTACAATAAATTATAATATAAGAATTATGTTAATAGATTTATAAATACATATCAAAAATTCCGAGGCCGGCGGGATTCGTAAAGACGGGACAACTGTAATGTGTCGCTACTAGATGTCGCTAACAGTTGCTATAAAACTGATTGAAAAAGTAGATACATATCACTAATTTCGTGGCTGACGTGTGGTTCGGCCGTGGTGTAAAGGTTAACACACTCGGGCGCGATTCCCAGAGAGATGTGGGTTCCAATCCCGCCGGCCTCGGAACTTTTGATATGTATTTATAAATTTATTAGGTTATTTCCTTTAAGTGTTGGTTAACACTTCAATAAAAAATTAAAAAGAATTATGTTAGTTATAGTCAATAAAGATTATAAGTAAATTCGGGTTTCCTTGTGTCCTTCATTTGCGACCTTCCGTTACTCGTTAAGTCTATATATACTTCTTGACACGCACAACCAGTCAACGTGTGATAACAAAATTGACACACGCACAGCACCGCGTGCAAGAATAAATCGAACTATCTGTACACGTGTGTTGCAGGCTTTAGTTGTGTAAAGGTACGCCTTAAAAATAATAAAGCAAAGGTAAGCAAGGCAAGTTATTATTAAACTGAAAGTCGACTTCACTGAAAACGTGTTTTATGAAGGGCTGTCAGTGAAAAGGCGCGCTATGAAATATTTCGATTATAGTTTCTCAGAATTCGCTTCTTACAACGATCTCAATTTCATGAAACTCATTATAATAAAATTGTTGTCCTTGGCTTTGACGGCGTGAAATTCAGGCTAAGATTACTTTATGTATAGCTTTTTAAAGTACACCATTTTCATCCAGGTCGACTAGCTACTTACGGTCTTTAAAGTTACATTTCGTGAGGCATAAGCTCAGTAGTGCGATTGTGTGAGTGCAGTGTAATTAATTTTATGATTAACACTGGAGAAGTTGCTGTCCTACCTGGGTTTGAATCTACTTGATTACACAAATAAATTTTGGACTTCATTGACGCCATTTTGGCGCTATAAACACTGAACTGACATGAGTGTCTCTGGAACTAATGGGTAATATTGAAAATGGCGCACCGTCCTCTTTAATAAAACGAATCTATGATTACATTGTTGTTGTATGATTTCTTGTTGTTGTATGACCTCTATATAGATTGATTATATAGAGGTCGATGCGCCATTAGCAATATTATTAGTTTCAGAGACTCGTATGTCAAATGTGGCGCTTCAAATTGATCCTTTTTTTTTTTTTTATTCGATGACAACATAGCCCTTGACTGCGATCTCACCTGATGGTAAGTGACGATGCAGTCTAAGATGGTAGCGGGCTAACTTGGAAGGGGTATAGCAGTGTAAATTCAACCCATACTCCTAATCGGTTTCTACACGCCATCGTGCCGGAATCCTAAATCGCTTGGCGGCACGTCTTTGACGGTAGGGTGGTAACTAGCCACGGCCAAAGCCTCCCACCAGATCCATAATTAAGCTGTCATTTGTAGAGTGAGATCGGTGGTGCACACTAATATTGAAGAATCAAAACCTTCTTGAGGCGCTACGCGTCCCGCAAATGGTATAAATCATTTTGTAGTGATTTTAGACAGCCGGTTTTGGTAATGCTTTTGGTGGTCATTAACAAATGCGTGAACGGGTGCCACCAACGAGAATGGGTCTGCTTTGTCTGCCCGTGTTGACATGCGTTGGATTGTGTACCTACGTATAGGTACATTTTTGAAGCTTCATTGTTGAAGCACTATATATATAGCATAGTTTTGTTATCTATTGTAAAATTTTATTTTTTTTGAAAAGAGCAACTGCTGATTTTCTTGCCGGCTTTTCTCTGCAGAATCTGCATTCCAAACTGGTGGTAGATTTATGACGTGTCACAAGAGCTAAAAGTTAGCCTACATGAAATAATTAAATTTGAAAGCTGTGTTTACATTTGCCGAATACTATTATCCTCTGCAACATGGTTGCCTGGCAGATATAAATGCTTCTAAGCTTCTAAGCGATAAGGCCGCCATTTGTACCACAATGTTATTTATTTTTCTGTTTTTTTTTAATGTGCCACCCACAAAAAAGTTATTGATTTTATTTTATTTCATTTCAATAATTCTTTTTCTTTTAAAGATATGTAGTAACTACTTTAATCTTTGACATACATATGTGATAGTGCTATGTGAATATGATTGGTATTTTGTGATTACAGTTTAATATTGGGATACATCACGATGGGAAAAAGCCTTTTGTTTCAGTTTCACTGCAAACGAAGGCTTTTCTTTCAGACTATAAATAAGCCTATAAGGGAGACCACACACAACAGCAAGCTTGCAAGACAAAAATAAGACGCAAGAGGAATATTTCTAGAACTTATAATGCAAGTGACATCAGCACCATTTGTGGCGCCGTAAAAATTTATAAGTAGAGGTCACATCAGTTTGCTGATATTTTCGTCACACAGGTATGGTTGACAGAGACGGTTTGGCTGGATGTATAGTAGATAAATCCTAGGTTCACCTGATATTTACTGTAGGTTAGGTAGAAACTTGAGCAGTCATAGGGACATCAGTGAAAACAAGTTATACTCATAGTTGCAGATATACTGCTGCATGTCGGTGACGCAAACCCATAAGATTTCCTATTACCAAAAATCAGCCACCATAAAGAAGTTTTCACTTCAAAAATTCGATGCACACCATGCGGCCGTCATTTGAAGGATCTATTGTAAACGTTTTTTATTTTAACGAATAAAGGTCTTAAAAGTACAACGCAATTAATTAAATGGATTGAATATAGGCATTACTAACTCATAATATAGCCATCAGTGCTATCTTTTACGTTATATTAAAATGCGTTGTTTTGCGGTTTTTGAGCCACCTCTTGCGGCTCTGGCGGCTCTAGCACTAGCGGATTGCCTCGTAGTGAGCGATCACCTTGAGGCAAGATTGCAAAACTGGCTGCATAGTGCAACTGCTAGACAAAGAGGTAGGGAAGTAACAAAGGAATAGCTAATATTTACCAAAGTGATGAAGCATGTACCTGTACGGTCGGTGCAGCTCGCTCTGGTGCAGCTGAGCGGCAAAATTAAAATATCTTACTTTTATTGTTGTTAAAAAATTGCGCACCTTCTTAAAAAACTCATTTTATGCTCGTATTATTCGTATTATTCTTCATCTTCTTCATCAACCGATAGAAGTCCACGGCTGGACAAAGGTCTTCTGTATTGACTTCCACAAGCCTTGGTCTTGCGTCATCTGTATCCATTGGCTGCCAGCGACTCGCCTGAGATCGTCTGTCTATATACAATAGTGCGGGGTCTACTAACGCTGCACCTTCCGGTATCAGGTCGCCATGCACTTTGGGACATCATCGTTTCTTCGAGGCATGTGCCTTGCCCATGCGTGCGTATTGCCAGTGATGACTCACGGAGACCTGATGACAGTGATGGCTTACCATGGGCCTCATAAGTAGGTTCAGAATCACTCAGCGGGCAATGGAGAGCTATATGCTCGGAATATCCATGTGAGATCGAATCAGAAATGACGAAATCCGTAGGAGAGCCGTAGGAGGATACGGATATAGTAAATCGAGTCCAGCTCAAGTTCAAGTAGCAATAATAATTAATTTTATCTATACAAATAAATAAAATTGAAGTGTCTGTTTGTAATAGCTTTTTACTAACTGCATACGAAAGTAAATACGATATACAAGAAAACAATTTTTAAAATTTTTGTCTGGTAGATAGCTGATATTATCGGGCAACGTATAGTCTACTTTTTTAACCGACTTTCGGAAAAGGAGGAGAAGGAGTTGTGTTTTTCTACCTCTGTATATCAATATCTCCGTGATTTCTTAACCGATTTGCGTGAATCTTTTTTAATCGACATAAAAACTTTGCGAGATGGTCTCATAAAAACTTCGGGTTCCAACTCCTCAATCCTGATGCTGCAGGGGTACTGCTTCCCTAAACTGTGGGTATTTAGGAACTGTTGATTATGAATAGTTATTGTAGGGACCAAATAAAGACTACATCGTTAAATTCCAGGACCCAACTCCTCAATCCTGATGCTGAAGGGGTTCTGCCAACCTAAACTGTAGTGATTTAGGAACGCGGACGAAGTCGCGGGCGTCCGCTAGTATTATTATGAAACTTAAGCGTAACGTTTAATGTTCAAAATTAGTTTGCAATGTAAACATAAAGTTATACAACCAACGTTAACTCACATTTCAAAGTAATTGGCGTGTAATTACGCCACGGAACATTGTAGATATGTATACGGGCTTAATTAGGGAACTTGTACAATGTAAGTAGGTACCTACATTTTATCATACATTCAGAGTTTTATGCTCTTTCGAAAACAACATTTCTTTGCTATTTTTTGAATTATTTTATACTAGCCCGCACTAAGCACACTACGCGCCCTAGCGCGAGCCCGCGACTTTGTTTGTGTGGATTGAGGTTTTTAAGCTATTGCATAGCTTCTATCGAGACTGAATCCAGAAATTCCGTAACGAAAATAACCTGACACGGGACTCCTTTACGGTGAGCCGCTAGATGGCGTTGATAAAAAATGCTATGCAATAGCTTTACCGCGGCAGTCCCCGAGTGCCACACGTCTTTTTTAATTCCTGCGGGAACTCTTCACGGGAACTTTCCAGGATAAAAAGTAGCATCTCTAAAATAGGATAAAAATTAAAAAGTAGTATTTGGCTGGGCCAAGGCAGTACAGTCGTTGCGGCGTGATTAAGTAACAAATATCCATCCAACCGTTCAACCATCCATCCATACATCCATACATCCAAACTTTCGGCTTTATAATATTTGTAAGATGTAAAATTTCGAATTTGGTTGGGAAATTAATTTTGTTAGGTATTAACGGGTTTCATTTAATACGAGTTCATTTCAGTTAATTCCTCCTTTACTACAAGTTCAAAGCGTACCTTTATAAATGGAGTCGTGGCAATATTGAAGTTCCCGTATTGAACTCAGATGCGGATTACTTTTCAAGATATTTCATTAGTTTGTTTTCCGTCGTGGCTTAGGAGTAAGGCGTAGAACTTAGAGGTGCTATTAGTTGATCTACTAGAGGTGCCGATTTCAAACCATACGAGTACTTATATTAGATACTAGCTGTTGCCCGCAACTTCACCCGCGTCAATTTTTGTTATTACGATCGCGATTAAGAAGTTTTTAAAAGAAAATATTTTAAATACTAGCTTTACCCCGCGGCTTCGCTCAATTTAAGTTTGATTATTCCAACCCCTATTTTATCCCTTTAGGGGTTGAATTTTCAAAAATCCTTTCTTAGCGGACACCTACGTTATAATAGCTAACATGCAAAATTTCAGCCTGATCCATCCAGTGGTTTCAGCTGTGCGTTGATAGATCAGTCAGTCAGTCAGTCAGTCAGTCCGTCAGTCAGTCAGTCACCTTTGCCTTTTATATATTTAGATTCCTGCGGTCCTAAAGCTAAAATTCCTCGTTCCTACCAAAACGCGGGAAACCAAAAAGAGGAAATTTATAAAGAAATAACGCCATATTTTGATAACTAGTAAACGACGTTTTTAATATTGCTATAGAATACCGATTAGATGGATCGATAAACTTTTTTTAAATAAGATAGCATTAAAAATCGTATTTGGCAAATGTTGGTTAACGACATAACTTGAGATCGTTATGTCGTTTGCAGATTCAGGGCAGATTCTGTGACCATACTCAAACTTGGCTCGTGAAGAAAAGGTATTTCTTTCAGTAAGACTGATTCCGACTACGGCGCACATTGTGAAATTTTTCCCAAAATCGGACATCCCTTTTTTATGATACTAATCGAAACTTTAAGCTTTTTTTAATGCTAGAGTAGAACACCCAGAAGTTAATTCTGTTTAGAACCGGAGTTATAATTTTTTTAAATTTTTTTTATGGTTACCAGAAAAAAACTAAGAAATGCTGTAACTTTCTACGTAACGAAAGTTTTCAAGTTTCAATTATAGCATGCTATAAAATCAATTAAGTGCTATTTTTGGAAACAATAATTAATTTCTAAGTGAACAATAAAGGAAGATATGCTTTTTTAAAACTAATTTTGAAATTAATTTTTTTCTCATCTTGGTATAGATATTAGCATCTAATTTTCACATATTGTATTTATTAGTGTTATGTTAACCCGCCTGTATAATATCAGATACGTAACACTTAGGACCTCGGAGTAATTGAATTTTAAAAATTTCATTTTATGCAACTCAATAATAATCCCTGAAAAACATAACCCTCCGTTTTTACAGTCGGATAAAAATTCTTTCTTTCAGCCACTTTTTTAGAATTTTCTCTCGTACATTTGTAATTAAGATCTTTGTGACAACCCTAATATCATAGAAATTGTAAAATCTCATATCTCCAATGTCCTCATAGATTTCTGTGTGATTTTTTTTACTAGTAACAATACAGTTACGAGGTATGTTTTCAGATAGATATCTACTGCTAATCGTAAATGGTTTATGAGAAAAAAAATAAAATGTAAAAATCACAAAATTAAGAATAATTACTTTATTATTAATACTAAAATTATTTTGTTTAGCTTATAAAATGCCCTGTATATAATGCCACTTTGCCCTGTAAATAATTGTATAAATATCATATACAATTCTTTTATTTCGCCTTTTTCTGAAAATACAGAATTTTCTAAAAAAAAATATTACTCCGAGGTCCTAAGTGTTACGTATCTGATATTATACAGGCGAGTTAACATAGCAGTAATAAATACAATATGTGAAAATTAGATGCTAATATCTGTACAAAGATGAGAAAAAAATTAATTTCAAAATTAGTTTTAAAAAAGCATATCTTCCTTTATTGTTCACTTAGAAATTAATTATATGTTTCCAAAAATAGCACTTAATTGATTTTATAGCATGCTATAATTGAAACTTGAAAACTTTCGTTACGTAGAAAGTTACAGCATTTCTTAGTTTTTTTCTGGTAACCATAAAAAAAAAATTAAAAAATTATAACTCCGGTTCTAAACAGAATTAACTTCTGGGTGTTCTACTCTAGCATTAAAAAAAGCTTAAAGTTTCGATTAGTATCATAAAAAAGGGATGTCCGATTTTGGGAAAAATTTCACAATGTGCGGCGGCCAATCTCTACACAATTTAGCTATCTACGCGGGAGATATTATAGTGTACACATCTGTGCGCAAACACAGGTACGATCTCTATTCCCTCACTAGATATGATAGCATGACCAAAACACACATTTTTAAAATTTTTGTCTGTCTGTTTTTACGGAACATCTGAGCCATTTATGCCGGCATTTTCTAAGCTCCTTTTAGTTTTAGAAAAAGTATTGTACTATTAATTATTATATTATTAAGTACTAGCTGTTGCCTGCGACTTCATCCGCGTCAATTTCTGTTATTATGATCGCGATTAAGAAGTTTTCAAAATAATATATTTTAAATATAGATAATTTTCCCCGTTTTTGCAACATTTTTCACTGATGCTTCGCTCCTATTGTTCGTAGCGTGATGTTATATAGCCTTCCTCGATAAATGGACTATCCAACACAAAAAAAAATTCAATTCGAACCAGTAGTTCCTGAGATTAGCGCGTTCAAACAAACAAACTCTTCAGCTTTATGATAGGAGTATAGATTAACTGTGTATAAACTTTATAAATAGAAGACTCGTCGGGATCAAAATAGTTTATGCCAAGGGTTGCTATAGGGGCACTATTAGGGATTGTGACAGTACGTTTTAATTATGAAACTTCGATAGTTCCGCGGTTTTCAACAGAGGCACGCGCACTGAATTGTTTCAAGGGCTCCATCCTTCAGTCACGTGTACCACTGCATTTATAATGGTTTTAGTCGGATACTTAGAAACAGCTGTGCGATAGTTAAAGCTTCCTAGTGACTAAGTTCATGAAGTTTATCTGTTGCCTTTTGGTTACAGTACGGTTAGTACAAGATTTAACATGATTGATCGTTTTCGTATACTATGACATTAGCGTCAAAGTAAAACGAACCTTTCAATTCTTAATTTAAAGTCACAAATTCAGTACAACTGATTTTAGTTTGGAGGGTATCCGTATACGTAAAATTATAAGAATGCATGCATGAAATTGAGCTCCAATTCAATGTATTTATAGTCCATTTTACTTTGATCCTAATGTCGTAGTATACGAATACGATCAATCGAATTAAATTTTATACTAACCCTACAGGATGTACTTTTTTTTAAACGCTTTTATTTAACTTACAATGTATGTACCTAACTGTGTTTGTTCGGGTGGAGTCTTGCAACTCTATTTTGAAGTAGATATCTTCAACCGATTGAGCTGAAATTTTGTATACATGTTTACTTTGGATGACAATGCATGGTTACCTGTGTGACGTAATTCTAAATCCAACATGGCGGAACACCCAAGATGGCGGACTAGTTATTTTTAATGCACTCTTACAATATGGGTATCGAGTGAAAGGGCTTGCTGAGTATAACTCGAAAAATAAAGTGACGTCACTCTAAATCCAATATGGCGGACTTCTAAAGATGGCGGACTAAGTTTTTTATGCTTTCCTACAATATGGGTATCAAATGAAAGGACTTGCTGAGAATACGAATGCGAGTTAAGCTCCGTTGCTCCAATCTATTTAAAATTTTGGTGTTCTGGGGTTTTTTTAGTCGTCGATTATGATAAAACGACGATATATGACTAAACGGTAAAAATAAATTTAAAGTATTTTTTTTAAAAACAAGTTTTTATTTAAATGCGCTAAAAAGAATAAAATAAACTTTTCTTTTAAAACTTTTACTATCAACTTTTAACGTCATTACACAATTTTTATGATATAAAAGCTTGTCGCGAGATTTTACTACGTAGATAAACAAGTAAATTAAATAACTTCACCCACACACACACATACACACTTTCGCCTTTATAATATTATCCTGATGTGATGTGATGTGATAGAGGTCAATGTGAGGGGCACATGGATGCGTAGAATAGGGAGAAGTGGAAAAATCGGAGGGACGCCTGCATCTGCTAACATTAATTAAATTCTTAGGCCCACTTAGGCCCTTCTCCCATTACAGGTAGGTATTTCTAAATAAACACGAGTCTGGCAGCGCGTATTAACACCGTGATACGAATGGAACGTCAATACCTATTGCATCCATTTCATTAGGAAAGGCACGCGCTAATGAAATGTTTCAAAGGACACGTTTACTATTGTGAACTTTGTATAGTTTTAAATGGAATCACTGGAAATGCTCTTAATTGCGAACATCTGTAGCCTAAGCACGTACAAGTAAATTTTAACTGAGGAACTTTGACGTTTTGGTAAATAAATAAGTAAATTGTTTATAGGCAAGAAACATTGTACTTAAAAACAGATGTTATAAAGGTACATACGTCCACACATGTTCCGTCAATGATGACATGCAAATTATAAAGGACATGACCAGTGATTGCCCTCGGGATGGGGAAAATGTGCAGGATTACAGCTTTTACAGAAAGATTAAAAAATTGAGGCCTAATTTACTATGGATTTATTATTCCGATAAAGGCATGATTTAAAATATCAAAAAAAAAACAGAATGTTTATTGCTTCCGCTTTCTCTTTAATGCACTACTTCATACTTAAACTTCCGCCCACTTGTATTAATGCCCGTGATACACATGCTAGTGGATGATATGCTAGATGCTGGTAAGCTGGCATGCCAGGTACTGACAGAATTTCAGCGCGTGACATACATGCTTGCGAATGACCTTGCCAGTGACATGCGAGTTGAAGTTCACAAAATGAAGAAATAAATAGTGTTACAATACAACTCGCAATTATATTAGGCAAAAAACAAGCACAAAAATTAATAAGATCTTGACAGATAGTTGAGATTTGCGATTTACAAGCAAAAACGTTACGACCTGCCTTCGATTCTGTAACTCAGTGCCTATCAAAAAATGAAAGCCACTGACATATATTTTTTATCCATTGAAGGTTTACTATGAAAAAGTAAATCATATTTCTCTTCAAACCTTCAATGGATAAAAAATGCCTATCGTCGTTGATAGGCACTGAGTTACAGAATCAGCCCCTTGTTTCGCGTATTTGTAGCTGGCAATACGAATCTCCCGTCCCACTTCCCTTCAAGGGGAAAAAATCAAACGGCTTGCGAGCCATTCGTATGCTTTGCTCTGGCACGTGAGTTACTAGCAGAATCTCGATACACATGCGAGTAGCTCATTATTGCTTGTAACTGGCATGCTTTTGTGCGAGTAACAAGCATGTGTATCACGCACTTAAATAGTAAAGAGAAATTCCGCTTCGCGACACTAGATAGCGCTTGCCTATTGAAAAATTAAATTATTCGTGCAAATAAAGTTGTATTATTCCGTGTCCTAGGATCTGTACAAAAATATTAAGCAATTTTTTTCTAAGCAACTTTGCGCATAGATGGCATGTTTAATAGCAGAAAATTATTCTTACGACTCGATAAACATATCTTAACGCCATCTTGTATCGAAAGGGAGAGGTATTTTTTGAAAAGTTTTCTTATTTTTTCTCAGTTTTCAAGGCTTCAGACTCCTAAAACTTTCATCTCTGAAAACTATGGAATATAACAATTACAAAAATAAAACTATTATTATTGCACGTTGATTTTAACATTTTAGACTTGATAACCACAAAAACTAGCGCCCTCTAGTATCGAAAGGCAGAGTAATTCCGTAAAACTTTTCTATTTTTTTTCTCATTTTTCCGAGCCTAAACCCCTGAAAGTTTTTTATCTGAAAACTATAGAATATAAGAATTCCAAAAATAAAACAATCTTTGCTGCACGTTGATTTTTGACACCTAGGCGAGAGCCCTTTGCTCCACTGGTCATGTCCTTTCCTATTTCAGAATTATTATAATTTTTCGATAAATATAAAATCTAATTTATGTCAAAATATTCATTAAGTGAGTAAAAACACTTATTTACGAGCCACTCATGTCCTTTTAAACACACGCAAAGATAACTCCTAGATTATTCTTCTTTTTTGTCCGATACGAACCGAAAGACGTCCACTGCTGGACAAAGGTCTCTTGCACGGACTTCCACAGGTTTCGGTCTTGCGCCACCTGAATCCAGAGGCTCCCTGTGACAGTCGTCGGTTCACTTAGAGGGTTTGCCAACACTGCGCTTTTTTTTTATTCGATGACAATATAGCCCTTGACTGCGATCTCACCTGATGGTAAGTGACGATGTGTGTCTAAGATCGTAGCGGGCTAACTTAGAAGGGATATGGCAGTGTACATTCAACACATTCCCCTAGTCGGTTTCTACACGCCATCGTGCCGGAACGCTAAATCGCTTGGCGACATGTCTTTGACGGTAGGGTGATAACTAACCACGGCTAAAGCCTCCCACCACACAAATACTATTCGGTTAACACAATTGGGCTGTATCTACTTCGATACTTCGATAGTGGATTACTAACTTGGTTATAAGCTTGACCCTTAAACTCTGTGATCGTTAATCAAATTCATGGAAACAATAGCTATTAAATTACCGATGAAACCATTATTTGAATAAGTCAAGTTTCCAGGGAATATCTTAAATAACTTTCATCTCTTCACAAAATTATTTTCATTATCAAGAAACAACAACCGCCGATTCCCATTAAGCAGAGTCAAATCTTGCTGATTAAAATACTGTTCGAGGTTTGTAGCTAAATAAAAAGTAAAATGAAGTGTTTAATGATAGGTACAAGAGGCCACATTAAGGGTAAATATCTCTTAATATGGCTGATTTTGTATTCACGGGATAAAGAACAAATAAGCGAGATAGTGAGATCGCTGTCAAGGCATAACTTGTCATCGAATTAAAAAAAAAATTCTGCCTGCGCTAAGTGGTTGCGTTTCCATTTGTGTCGCCTGAAAAACCAGTTGTCGTGACAAAAATGATAAGAACCGCGTTGACCTACTTTTTGAATCATTTTCACATTGTTTGGGAAAAAGTATTTATAATACTTAAATATTTTTTTATTGAAATTTTCAGTTCAATCGAAGCACGGCTTGCGACAGCTGGCAACGATAAGTTATGTAGGTATCCACAATTCTCGATATGTATTTCGCTTTGTGAATTGTATTTCTGCAGCGTCAAATATTAATACTAAAGCTGGAATTGCAGATGCAGCTGCCGACACCGCTGGGAATTTAACGTGTTCGAGGAAATACAAATCTCTCTTCTTCTGTTCTTCAATGCAAATGTTTAGATTTATTGCAAACACATTCTAAGGTCAGCACAAGGATTTTGAATACTTAACACCTGAGCGAGTTTTCGAGAAACATGGTTCCTTAGGTCAAAATATTTTGTGACGTAATTGCGATAAAATTATACGAGTACGTACCACGGTAATTGTTTTATTTGGAATTGTCGATATTTAGATCCAGTTGCATGGACCGTGGTCACGACGGACGGACGGACGACAACTGGATCGCTTGATGTCGTCGGTCCACCTGGTGGGGGGTCTGCCAACACTGGGTTCCCGGTGCGGGGTCGCCACTCCAGCACCTTGGGATACCTAAATACCTACCTAAATAGCTTATATTTTGTAAGTGTAATTTTAGTCATATGCTATAGTTATCAAAGAGAAATAAAATTAATACCTACACTTTTTCTTGTAAAATACAATTCTTGGTACCTACTACTTACAAACTTCAGAACTTTAAAGCACAGGGTCTTAGTTCGGCGTAAACTATTAGTATATTAATATCTATATATCTATATATATAAAATTCAAAGTCCTGACTGACTGACTGACTGACTGACTGACTGACTGACTGAGACATCAACGCACAGCCTAAACTACTGAAGTTAGAAACTTGCAGTTGGTTCCTTTTATGACGTAGGCGCACACTAAGAATTTATTGGAAATTCCACCCCTAAGGGGTTTAAATAGGGGATGGAAGTTTATATGAAACTCCGGCATTTTTCAAGCTGTTTTCATCAAAGTTGGTATTTGAGCTTTCAGTTAAAAATAAAGAAGTACGTGTGTCACATTTTTTGAAAATTCCACCCCAAAATCTAATTCCACGCGGACGAAGTCGCGGGGGCAAAAGCTAGTTAGTACCATAATATAGTAAAGTTCTAACAACATGCAGAGATTTTGATTATTACAATGTGTATATATTCTCTATCTCAGTAGCTATCGAAGGTTGCTACTTGCTATGGTTCTTGCAATTCACGTAGCTATAGCAACCTAGCTAGCTATCGCATTTTGTATTACGAAATGTAGGTTTGATAATTCTTAGTTTAACTTTCCATTGTTTTCCATAGCCATACACAAATAGATAATAGCCCCTCTGAAAATCCGCCTTTATAGCGAGTTTAAGCAGGCAAAGAGCTCCTTGCCAATTGGCATAGTGCAGTAGCAATTAATGCTGGCGTTACAACGAGCAGGAATTAACGTGAAATATGAACCACTTTACACAATTGTAATTAGGCAAAGTGAGAAAGCAGTTGAATTGTAAATGACTGCAGAGTGCCAGCGCTAAGCCTGTGCCTTTCTCTACGACGGATTCCTGATTGCTGAAGTTCGTAACCCCTGCCTATTAGCAGACTGAGGGGAGTGCAGTCTATTTTGGGACCAAACGTTTTCCACACATATACCACACATTCTAGTACCTATTAAACTATTTTGAATATTTTTTTTTGATATTACATTAACATTTCCTGATGATGATACTCCGGTATTGGAGTGAAACATGCGTCGAGTGTGTTTTGAAGGAGTTTGTGTGGCGCGCGAATGCGTGTTGGTGTTGTGTTGTTCCTGTGTTTTTTGTATTCTGGTGAAACGCGCGTGTTGCTCTCTTTGAGTAGGTATATAATACTCAAAGGTTGCCATACAGATTTTTCCTGGTTTGACGGATTACAGCAAAATATAAGTTTTTAACCGACTTTCAAAAAAAGAGGAGGTTCTGTTTTCGGCGGAATCTTTTTTTTTTTAATTTTTTATGTATGTTCCCCGATTACTCGAAGACGCTTGGACCGATTTGTTAAATTCTTTTTTTTTTGTTTAAAAGAGTATACTTCCCAGGTGGTCCAATTGTCATCAGGTCAGGATCTGATTATGGGATCCTGGAGAAATCGAGGGAACTCTTTAAATTTTATAAGCACAATTGATATATTTTGTAGTGGCGTTTGAAGTCGGTTTTGTAAAAAGAATTTTTAGGATTATTTATTTAGTATTTGATTTAGATTTTAGGCTATAGTCCATCACGCTGCTCAAGTTCGGATTGGCAGATTTTACATACCCTTTTTGAGAACGTTATGGAGAACTCTCAAGCATGCAAGTGAATGAAAAAACGTGAGGAATCACGTTGTTTTTATTGAATGAAAAAATGTGAGGTATCACGTTGTTTTCATTCACTGTTAAGGCAAATGACATTTAATCTTCAACAAGCAGTTAATTTAGCCCAATTTTCCAAGGACAGACAGATAATGAAATTTCAAGATCCGGGCCATTTGTTACCGTCTATTAATATAATATTCTCGTATAAAGGGCCATTACTTCGGGTCATTATCACAGTTTACTGCCAGCGGCATTAGTCCCCTCGTTTATCTAATCGCCGGAATCTGTGTGACTTAACATCACCGCGTACATGGGATTAATATAATATTAAGGCTTTGTGTGATACTCTATGTCCGTATATTTTTACGAATATTTAGCAAGGTTTAACAACTTTTGGTATGTTTTATTTCCCTACAACAGAACAGAGAGAGCATTACGTTTATAATTTAGTATAAGAGAGTATACGTATTATTTGTACGTTTTACAAGGATTAACACATAGGCTACATTTCATGTCAGATAATTAAAGAGTTCTCGCGGGAATCAAAAACCTTATTAATCCACGCGGACGAAGTTGCGGGAATCATCTAGTAATTAACTAGTGGTTCGCCCCGAACTGAGACCTCGCGATATCCCATAATTCCCAAAAGTTTTAATTATATATTGTAATAATTAACTTTTAACATTAGACGCAATAAAAAAAATAATAGTTGACACAAAACTGTTTTACTGACACAGCGCCATCTATTAGCATCATTGTGAAGCTATTAGCATTTAAAATTAAATA
Source organism: Hipparchia semele (assembly GCA_933228805.2). Classification (NCBI taxonomy): domain Eukaryota; kingdom Metazoa; phylum Arthropoda; class Insecta; order Lepidoptera; family Nymphalidae; genus Hipparchia; species Hipparchia semele. Next base: position 2,766,833 of record OW121722.1, read on the forward strand.
ATTTCGTTTCTTTATAACATTTATCTAATTTTAGTATTTGTTGTTCAAGTACAGGATATAACTGAATTTTCAACCAAGTTTCACGTTCTAATATTCAGTAATTCTTGACATAATTATGGCTCAAATTAAAATCTCCACTTTGAAAGCCCCCCATTTCGTCAATTTTAAGGTAAAAATTAAAAAAAAAATATTTTTGTACTCTGATCAAAGTCGTCTTTAAAAAGATATATTGCAAGTCTATGTAACGCAACAAACAAAATTTTACTTCAAACACGCTTCTATGAGAGCCCCCCTGAAATAAAGCTTTTTATATTTTTTTATACAATGTTCGGCTGAAGGCCATCAGTTTACATATTATATTTAAATTTGAAGTAATTACGTTCAGTAATTCAGAAGTTATAGGGCTCTGACAGACATTTGGACGTACACACTTCTCTGTCCAGTACAGACAAGCGCTCTAGTTGACTCAGAGAACTCGCTTCGCTCGTTTAATAAATTGTGTCTTACTTTCCTACTTAATCAGTTTACGAATGTTTTCGTGGAAGGCTCGAATCGCTTCCATGTGGATTCACCATTATGAACTGTAATAAGTCCTCCATTTAAACTTTCCCCAATATTAGATCAGAGAAACAATACTGTGATCGTAAAGTAAATTTTACAATGGAATTAAATTTCCTTAGAGATTTGCTTCCCGGAAAAGGCCATGAAATGAATATTTGTGAGGTGTGTAAAATTTTTACGATTATAGATTTTTCCTTTTTTTATATCTATGTATAACGAAATCGCTGTGCTGCTCTTTCCGGTGCAAGGTGTTGGAATACCGACCTTGTATCGCAAAGGTATGTATTCGCAGACCAACAAGTAAGTAACAATTAACTAAGGAACTACTCTGTGCATTCGCGTACTGTGAGAATTGGGACTATCCTGTGCGTTCTCGTACTATGACAATTAGGACTACCCTGTGCGTTCGCGTACTGTGAGAATTGGGACTACCTTGTGCGTTCGCGTACTATGACAATTAGGACTGCCCTGTGCGTTCGCGTACTGTGAGAATTGGGATTACCCTGTGCGTTCGCGTATTGTGAGAAGTGGGACTACCCTGTGCGTTCGCGTACTGTGAGAATTGGGACTACCCTGTGCGTTCGCGTACTGTGAGAATTGGTAGAATAGTTGTACTCGTCACTTCGCTACATCATCCGCCAGAAAACCCAGAGAGAAATCTTTGTTGAGGGCAGTTTCAATACCTAAAAAATTCCATAGGCTGTCCAGGAAAATCAGCATTACCTATGTCACTCTTGAGGTCCGTGCCATTCCGATGCAAAAAATCACATCGATCATTTGCTTCGTTGCGTTAAAGCACAAACCAACAAACAAACACACTTGCGGATTTACAACTGGTAAAGAAGTAAGGATAAACATAAATCCTAGTAAGGAGGCATACCCTATATTATATCGACTCACTAATACTGAAATCTAGGGCGTTTTAAAAGTGGTGTCATTCAACGGTTGAACTAATTAGTTGGACTAGTGGAAATTACCCTTTCTGTCAGCTTAGGTACCATTGTCCATCCCACTTTTAATGAAGGATTATTCATTAAAAGTAGAGAGTTTTTACTTCAAAAACGTGATCTAGATGATCACAGGTAAAAGATAAAAGGCTAACTAGCGCTTTTGCATCAACAGATTTGTAAAAGAAATTGCAGATCTGAGAAAAATCTAGTGGCTTGTAATTAGTGACTGAAAAATAAATTATTCCATGCGCGTAGTTGGTACTGAACAAAAAAGTTTTGGGAACGTGACTTTTACATTTAAAAGTCATTGGTTTTTTTATGTAATACTAGCGGTCCCCCGCAACTACGTCCGCTTAGAATTTTTGATTTTCTGTGAGATTACAATAAGATAAATTTTCTCGCTGCAAGAGGTCCATCGAAAAAGTTCTACCGTGACTTCGCACCCATGAAGTTTTTATTTTTGAAAATTTGGTCCCCTATTTTTACCACCCTCAAGGGATAATTTTCTTAAACGGCTTATTCCGATTTTTATGATTTAAATGAAATGAAAAAAAATGAAATATGAAAACTAATTAATGAAATGCCGAATTTCATGTCTCAAACTTCAAAGATATAGATAGGACTTTCATATAACTTTTCAACCCCCCTTTTACTCTCTAAGGGTAGTGTTTTATCAAAACTATTTCTTAGCTGATGAATTCGCCCCAGAGAAAACCTACCTTCTAAAATTCAAGTTTGTATCCACCGTTTGTATAAATGCAATAGAAGCAGTAGCTCTGTATTATACACTCAAAATTTTATTTTGACCAAATTCAACCAGCAAAAATAGTAGGTATAGGTTTCAAATCGATCCGTTTTTTCTTTGAAAAATCCTATTATTTAATATTATAAATGCGAAAGATTGTATTTATGTTTGTTACTCTATCACGCCGCAACGATTGAAACGATTTAGCTGAAATTTTGACACAGAGATAGATTATAGTCTGGAATAACACATGGGCTTTTATCCTGGAAAATACGTCAGTTCCCGCGGGAACTAAAAACCTGTATCCACGCGTACGGAGTACGCGGGCGTCATCTAATATTTGATACATTGTAGAAACAAGAAATTGAGATAAATTAATTCCCAGTGGACACTTTACTTACAAAATATGTATATTTTGTAGCAAACAACGTACATGAGAAAAGAAAACATGCTACTTGATTGATGGATGATAAAAGTACCTACTTGGATATTGGATAGAAGCAAGCGTTACTTTGCGGAAGTTCATGATTAGCAAGAAAAAGTTATGATTATTTGCTATATATTCTGTTAATTTTTGTGTGATTTTTACTGTTGGCGGATTATAGCAAAATAATTATAAGCTTTTCTTGCTAAAAGTACTTGGAAAAGCTAAAATATCTTCAATCATATTTAGGGTATTCCTGCCAAAGGTAACTTTGGTATTACCACTTTAGTTATTGGGATCGGCAGACCACAAAATTGGTCTGTAATGTGTTTTTTATATTAGGTAGCGTCCGATAGAATAAAATTCGGGATGATCGAAAAGAGCAGGCAAAATCTAATGAACATAAAACGAATTCCCTTTCGGAATCAGTTTTTGTTTTGTTATCACTTCTTAATTTTTTTGTTTGTTTTAGTTTTAATTTAGAGTTTAGTTTTCTATTATTTTGTCATTATTTATCTTAGATGTTTAAACATAAAAATTATATTTTTTTGTAAGAAAGATTATGCGATAAAACAGGATAAAATTAAAAGTGAACAGCGCTACGCTGCTTTTGTTTTTCAGTTTTAATTTCAGTAGTATCCATCAGTATTGGAAAATTGCAAGCTTTGAAATATTACATTTCAATTGAATGCAAACTAAAAATTCCATGTTTTAAACATCTTTCATTCATTTCAAAATGGAAATTCCGGTGCGAAATATATTTTTGTGCTTTTTTAATTTGATTTTGATTGAAAATGAAAGCTTGTTTTTAGTCTTTTAATTTAAAAAACTGAAATCCTTTCATTGTGTGTGTTTTATTTTTGTGAGTGAACTCTTTTTGTTTCTTCAGTAGTATTTTGAAGACAAACAGAATGCTTTTCATCCTGGAAAATCAAAGAGCCTTACAAACTTTCACTGGTGCGATTCATTTGAGTGTACTTTCACTTCCACAACATGGATTATTTAAGGAACGGTCCAACAAATTCCTGAAAAGCCGGAAACACATTGGTCACTTGGTGGTGCTCTGGTGCTCTAAATGTTTGTGGGCGGCGGTAATTATTTAACATGAGGTGATCCATCCGCTGGTTTGTTCGTTATTTATATAAAAACAAGCCTTTTCCCGCGGTTTTGCTCACATTAAGTTTGATGTTGCAAACCTCTATCTTTATGCCAAACAGCCCAATTCGTTCAGTGATTTGAGCTGTGCATTGATCAGTCAGTCATCAGTCACCTTTTCCTTTTAGGGAGAGAGTAGACTGGCTACTTATAGCGGCTTAGCGATTGACGTTTTTATAGCTTTAAATATGGACACATAACAAACGTAGAAATAAGCAACCGAAAACCGCAGAAATCAGCGTTCAAAAATCGCGAAAATGCGATGCAGACGTAAAAAGCCATAAAAACGCCGATCGCTGCCGCCCCCCTGCTATAGATCAAACGCAGAAATCAGCAACCAAAAATCGCAAAAATCGCGAAAATGCGATGCAGACGCAAAAAGCCATAAAAACGCCGATTGCTGCCGCTAAAAGTAGCCAATCTGCCCTCTTCCATAAATATTCAAAAAGGAAAAGGAGATTAAAAAACTCATACCCTAATCGGTATCCCTTGCTGTAGTCGGTAAATAGTAATTTGTTCAACAAGATAGCAAAGTTCATTTTTGTTGCGAGTGCCTAGTTTGAATCCCGAGCGAACGAAGGATTCTAATATAGAATCACGAGCGTAGCGAGTGATTCTAAGTTAGAATCCTGAGAGTAGTGAGGGATTCAAAGGCACAAGAAGCAAAAACTTTGCTATCGTGTGATACATACAATTTTTCACCTCAATAGCGAAAAAGTACAAGATGTAAGAGAAATATTTATTAAAACATAAAGGATATTTTAAAATTTTAAAAATTAGGTTTATTTATTTAAAAACTTTTCAATATCATGAGCGGTGAAAACTTTAGATTTTTTGGATTTGTGCCCCTCCGACTGTCTTTTCAAAAATACAATAAGTTTAGGATAAGTTTCAATGTGAACGTCGCATTTCGATTTGATTGTAGCTTTTAACATGGAGTAAATACTCCATAATGTAGATGGTTACCTTGTTTTAGACAATTCCATGAAATATGATAAAATCACAGTCTCTGAATAGGACTTCGCACCCTTAGAAAGTCTCCAATCATTAAATAATTCATAGGCTTTCAAGTATTTTTCACGAGACTATTCCGGAAGAAAGTTTAATTCGCGTTAGACACTCATTCTTTTAATTCTGAATTATAAGTAGATTCACTCATTTTGTTATTTTAAAATTCTTACAACAAATAACTTCTAAGAAATTAGTACCTAATTAAGATATAGAATAGAGTTAATTATTTTTTTTTTGCCGCCATTTTATATTGCTCTTTTGTCTGCGTTCGGAATTGTGTCATTCATAAAATAAAATATATTAATTAATTAATTTTAATTTTCTTTTATGTTTCATGTGTGTTACAGAATTATAAAGTCTAAAACACATTTACGAAAAGTAAATAGTTTAAATAATAAAATAGAGAGTTAAAAAATTTTGTCGAAATAAAATGTATGGGGTATGCAATATTATATACAAAATTTCTGAACGTTTCTTGAGACGGTGAGTTGAAGAAACGCCAATCCAATGCGTTCTATATTCAAAACACTTTTTCTCACTGAGTGAGCAAAAACGACTTTTGCTCACTGGTTTTGGGCAGCAAAGGCGCCCTTTTTGAGCTAGAGAGGTGAAAAAGAATTTTCCTGTATGTCAAGGGATATTTTCCGGTAAAGCCCAACCCGCTAACCCGCAGACTGGTAGGTTACACAAATCCCCACGTTGTTTGCCTAATGGATGGCGGTCCGTTGTGAATTTCAAAATGATTAATGACGCGAAAGCTTAGGCGCAGACCGTATTAGAGCAGCGTCGATGGAAGCAACCCAAGAAGGGAGGTTTTGACGACCTCCCTGGCGCAGTGGTGAGCGCTGTGGTCTTATAACAGGGAGGTCTCGGGTTCGATTCCCGGCGGTGGCAATGTAGGAATTTATAATTTCTAAATTGTATCTGGTCTGGTCTGGTGGGAGGCTTTGGCCATGGCTAGTTACCACCCTACCGTCAAAGACGTGCCGCCAAGCGATTTAGCGTTCCGGCACGATGGCGTGTAGAAACCGATTAAGGGTATGGTTTGAATTTACACTGCTATACCCCTTCCAAGTTAGCCCGCTAGCATCTTAGACTGCATCGTCACTTACCATCAGGTAAGATCGCAGTCAAGGGCTATCTTGTCATTGAATAAAAAAAATAAAAAAACGAGTCTTTTGTAGTCTGAAGTCTGAAATCTCTAGGTATGTCAAGAAAACAGGTCTTTGAGGAATAATTTGAAGTTAACTTTCATACTTCATATTTCCTACAAACTATAATGTGGGTGACTTTAAATCAAGAGTGAATAGGCATCTTGTATGCAAGCGCACACCATCTTAGGCTGCATCTTCACTCGAGAATCGAGATCGCAGTCAAGCGCTAGTCTATATATTAAAAAAAAACTATTTTGCTTTCTTCTGTTTGAGGTCGTATAGCTTAGTTGCTGCTTAAGTCGATTATGAACGGTAGGCAACTTTGGCCGAATTGGTAACTTTGGATAACTGGTGTCGCCGTCCGTCCCAATTATGGAATTTAATTTATTTATTTCAAGTAGACCAACTTGTAGCACCTATAACGTGTCTAGACTCTAGCACCAATTCTAGCAGGTTAGTCAATTATGTATGCTGCATGTATATTAGTAAAATTGATACAAGTGTACCAATCCAAAGAAATCTTATCTTATCTTAACCTAAATAACAGGTCAAATGCAAGTCGGACTAGCATACGAAGCGTTCCGTACCAAAAAACCCCGAAAAATACGTTTCTACTGTTAATTTTAATTTTTATTATTTGTTGTTATAGCGGCAATAGAAATACACATTCTCTGAAAATTTCTAATCTCTAAAAATATAGGTCAGGTACGGAACCCTAAAAAGGGACGAAGATATTATGCTTGATAAAAAAAAAAAAAGAAAAACGGGAAAAACACAGAAGTCGCGGGCGAATCAGTAACCTTTTGGCGTAGTCAGTAACCTTTTGATAAATAAAATAGAACAGATTTGTAAAGTTGAGATTCAGATATTGAATGTCTTAGGTAAATATTTTCAAACAAGTTATCTTCAAAAATACTTCATAGTTTACTTACCCTCACATGCGAGCGACCTCGGTAAAGTTCTAAAAACAATTTTATAAACTGCTAAAAGTTCAGTTCTAAAAATCATTCACTGTTGATTAAAGTTTTCAAACTAATTAAAGCAAATAAAGTACTTAAACAATAGAGACGCACTTTTTCGCGTTCGAATTTCAAATATTTTTAAATTGTTAAGTTTTTTTTATTAAGTCCTGGCAAAGGTTCGTGAGCATGCAGCTGAGATTTTTCGTAGTGTTCTGGCAAGTTTGGATACTTGGAAGAGTTTTCGTATATTTCATAGATAAGCGCGAACAGACGTTCGTACCGTACGGTTTCTGTGTAGCGACTGATAGCCGTGAGCTTCCGACGCCATGAGAATTCCAAAATCACTTCTGAACCTGAAATTAATAAAGTTGGGAGCCGCGACACGCGTTTTGATTGCCTTTTTATATTTTCTTTGAAATAGAAATTAATATAGGTTTTACATTCGCTTTGTAACGCGAAAATAATATTGGAAGCCTATGAAAAATCTGTGTTGATTTCAGTTTATTCTCAATAGATCAAAGTTGCGTACTGAAATTTCGTAAATAATAGACCCGTGGTTATAATCAGTGATCACGAAGTATTTGTCGTAAAATTCCAATATATGCATTTCTATTTAACTAACTTTTGCCCGCGACTTCGTCTGCATAGAGATAAGAACCCTCAATTTTTTTTGGGTTAAACGGTCGCCTTTGTTTCCAAGTTCTCCACTCATGCAAGAAACCACGTCGATCCGTTGCTGCGAGATTGCCGGAAAAACCAAAAACCAACAAACATAGTTAGTGAGACGAAGACGGCGACAACATTTACATTACAATACAACGTATTATTTTGTTGGTGGTTTCCCCCTTTTCATTGACACTGAATACCAATATTTTATTGTCAATTTTATGTTGGTGGCTCAGAAAGAAAATTTCCCAATACAGTATCTCGACTACGGAAGCCAAGAGTAAAGTTGTTTCAGTCGTAAATGAACGCATATATTACTTTTACGATCCTAATTCTGTTTCTTTGCTGAAGATATTGTTATTGCCAGAATTTGGTTTCTTTTGTCGTTATGCTGAAATAATTGAATTGATGGCATACGCCTTTGAAAGTATAATTGAAGAAACCCAAGTAATCTGTTCTTTGTTTCAAACCAACGACATAATGCTTGCTACAAAATCAAAATCAAATCAAAATCTTGTAGCCCTTATGACACGGCATAAATCTACCACCGGTTCGGAATGCAGATTCCGCTAAGAAGAGCCGGCAAGAAACTCAGCAGTTGCTCTTTTCAAAAAAAATATATTTTTTTTTACAATGGTTAACAAAACTAGGCTATGCACACAGTGTTTCCACAAAGAAGTTTCAAAAATGCATACCTACCACAACCTAACACATGTTAAGATGGATAGACGCAAAGCAGACCCATTTCCGTTGGTGCTACTTTATCTGCTCTCAAAAATGGCATCGTGCCTACGTTATGCACATCGTGGAGTGGCATCAAAAATAACTGTGTATCACTAAAGTTTATAAGCCTCATAGCCCAACGGTTAAAGGTGTGAACTGAATACTATATGGTCGCAGGTTCGAATTCCCACCCGTTGCACTATTGTCGTACCCACTCCTAACACAAGCTTTCCGCATATTTGGAGGGGACAGGAGAATATTAGTCAACTTTAGGTTGGCTAATATTTATAAAAAAAAAAGTAAACTTGCTGCTCGTTTCTTTGCACATCAGTATACGGATGTGCTTTTGGACAGCAATTAAAATTTCTAAATCGGATTGACGTTCATTTGAAATTATTATAAACATTTTCGCGCCGCTTAAAGCAATTAGCCATCATATAATATCATTCATCATTCATATTGACTTCGTTCACATTTTTTTTTATTCGATGAAAAGATAGCCCTTAACTTACCTTACCTGTAAGTGACGATGCAGTCTAAGATGGTAGCGGGCTAACTTGGAAAGGGTATATCAGTGTAAATTCAACCCATACCCCCGGTTCTACACGCCATCGTGCAGGAACGCTGAATCGCTTGGTGACACGTCTTTGATGGATGATGTCTTTGATGATGAATACTTACTGAGGATGGGATGGTAACAAACTGACCTAATGTGCATAATATTATCAAAGGTGAGATTGTTTTTATGGTTCGTAGGTGACTTTTCTTCGAGTTTATCCATGGTTTTATCCTCTAGTATAGATAAACACTATAAAAGTCAAAAAGTACAACTACGAAAGAAACTTGGAGCACAAGCCTTGTAGTTGTCCCTGCAAGAAGTTGTATATAAAGTTAGCCATAACTTGCCATCTCGAGCTAAAAGTTCGACGCTGCGACTAAGTGCTGCTGAAGCTAATGTGTTTGAGAGTCGTGAAGTTAGGCGGTTGCTCAGATATTGGGAGCCAATACAAGTGTTATTAATGTGGAAGATGCAAAGATAAAGTGGTAACTACAGCATATGAGTAAAGAACCGGTACAGATACATAACTTCATTCATTTTATATTAAAAATCTATAAATTGCACGCACGAACGCAAGCACGCACGCAGGTGCGCACGCACACAAACACACATACATATCCATACACGCACGCAAGCACGCACGAACGCAAGCAAGCACGCACGCACGCACGCACATACACACATACACGCGCGGTAACGTAAAGTTATTCTCACCCAACTCATTATTTTTTTTACATACTTTTAGCCAATTTTTTTAATAATGCGCAATATAATCGGAATAGTTAGTAGGAATTCTCATTTTTAAAACTTCTTTTAAAAATAAAACTTTTTTTAAAATTCTTGGACATTCGTCCAAGAATTTTAGTGTAAGTAAAACTTTTAAAAATAAATAATTTCATTTCACTCGACCGTCCTGTGAGGATTAGCTCTACCTTATAACCCTACTGTAAAAGAGGCTATCAAAGAGGCGCCGTATAGTGATTCAGCGTTCCGGTACGATGGCGTGTAGAAGGCGATTTGAGACATAGGTTGTTACAACTGCCACACCTTCCTTCCAAGTTAGCTCGCTACCATTTCAGACTGCGCCGTCACTTACCATCACTTGAGATCGCAGTCATGGACTTTTTGTCATGAATAAAAAGCAACTTTACAAAAAGTAATAGTAACACGATTTTCTCGTATTTTTCCTACTTCATACTGAGATAATGTCTCAAATAAAAATTTATAGCAACATCCATTACACCTCATTCCAGACGATAAATAAATTACGCAATGCTGCATCCAGCAAGGTATTCATACTGTGAATTTCTGTACTTTATAATATCTAATTTATTGCTTATAAACATTTTATTTCATATTAAAACTAATTTTTCACTCAAATAAATACATAGGCCAGGCCTAGTCAGGGATCATAAATTTCTTATTTTTAAAATTGTTTACAAGATGGAGCCAATAAACTGATGACGATATCCGAAATAGCGATGGCGCAGACAACCGAATTTTGTCTAATTTATATCTGACAACGACCCACTTTAAATGGTGAGAAAAGGCGTACGCAAACTCAGTAAGCTCTTTTATTGCTTCTAGCACTTAATTATGTTTTATATTATTCGCTTTTTCAACAACTGCTAGAAATTCGGTACGCAGAATTTTGCTTACCTTACCCCTTCAGCCACCACCTTCGAAGTGCAACGTTGATTCGATACACAAAGCAACAGTTGCTGAAGTTGTCAAATGAAAAGGTTGCGGATGATCGTAATAAATATGACATTTAGGTATACCTTTTTGCAACTAATCGCTTGCGACATAATATAATTCACGAGATTTTCCGGTTGCACGAAGTATATTATTTTATTTCTAGCCTAAAATTAGTACAATAGTAAATTAAACGTGGGGCTTGTTCTATTTTCATCGACTCTAAAATTTCGGACGTCTGCGATGACGCTAAGTTTAATGAAGTGCCATAAATCTGTCGCTGTTTTATTGAATTATGCTTACAAATGCTTCAATATGTGAATTAGATTATTTATTTTAAATGGAATTTATTTCAGTTCTTTGCTATAATTTACCATCTTCGTTTATCTTCGGTGTCGAGAACAAGTTTGAACATATTGTTTTTAAATATTTGTATAAAAAATATTTTTTTTAAACACAAACATTGTTAGACCTGCATTAAAAAAATAATATACACATATATACAAATAATGTACACAGTAATATACCTAATATTTTTCTTTCAAATTACAAAAAAGAAAAATGAATTAGGTACTTATGGGGCCTTAAAAGTTTTTGCAAGTTAGACCTAATCCTATTATCCCTATTTTACATTATAAATGCGAAAATTACTCAATCACGCCGCAGCGACTGAACCGATTTGGCTGAAATTTGACACAGAGATAGATTATAGTCTGGAATAAAAGATAGGCTATTTTTTATCTCGGAAAATAATATCGTGCTGGAACGCTAAATAACTTCAGTCGGCTCAATCTCAAAGCCTCACACTGACAAAAAAAAGTTAAAAAAAAAGTTCATGTCATACTTTTAGGTAAATGTCAAATATGCCTATACTATTACATGTCAGAGCAAGTGTGTCCCTAATTGATATTTACAATACATCACACGTTGTTGTCTTTCGCCAAAAAGGGTAAATGAAAACAAAGTGTGTAACGTCGCACCGTGAGAAATTATAGAGCGTGTGCCATTTGCGTTGTATAACATGGGTAGGGCATATGATTACGGGTGGGTATAGACTATTTTAATATTCTATTATATCATACTTGCTCAGTAACTAGGGATTACTATGGTGGAAAGTCTTCTTGTAAGTTGGTGTTTGCAATTCAAGGCAACATTACGTCGCACTATGCTTGAACTGTAATGTGAACATTACAGTTCAAGCTATGCAAAACTCCTTGGTAAACAATCTCTTTTCTTATAAAATGGTAAGAAAACTTTTTACTGAAAAAAAAAACACTGAACATGGCGGCATTTAATTTCCATACATTTCAAACTATGCAAAACTCCTTGGAACTCAGAGCCGTAAAAAAAAAATGGAAAACTATTTACGAAAAAAAATGGAAATGGCGGCATTTCATTTGATCTGAAAGTTTGTGAAGTTTGTTCGTAAAGGGATTTATTTACCTCGCAAGAATGATATAAAGTAGAATGCTTACCTCGGTTGCAAGTAGCTATTACACCCTCGAACTATATTCACCCTCGCTCGCTGCGCTCGCTCGTGTGACTAAATATCTCGGGTGCACGCGATCCATTAGCGCCCTATGCGAGCTGCGCTCGCACTGGCGCCAATTTGATCTTGTTCTGTAATAGCTTACTTACGTCCCTTGTGTACCAAACTACTAATTCTACAACCCTACTAATATTATAAATGCGAAAGTTTGGATGCATGGATGTACTAGTTGATGCCAGCGACTTCGTTCGCGTGGTTTGAGGTTTCTTAATTCCCGCGGGAATTCTTATTTTCCGGAATAGTCCAAGCGCCTTTCAGCCAAATCGGTTTAGTCGTTTAATAGGTCACTTTACCCTAGATTCGGTCGAGATTTTTATTAATAAAGACTTTCGCGCCGGGATGCGCGTTATAAGAAGACCACCCATCGCCATGTTATAAGTCCCGTGATTGCGTATAAACTTTATCCGCTAATTTAGATCTAGATCCTCGTTTACGACCACTTGTGTTTATGAATTGTGGGGTTTTTCCCCAATTCATACGTCCCCAACGATAAATGGATAAAGAAAGTTTTTCATGCAAAAATATTAATTGAGTGGATTTCTAACTCCCAACTAAAAATAAAGGGGTTACAATTACAAGGAAAAATAGAGGTGTTACATTTATCACTGCTTTATCTGTCTGTGTGAAGGCTCACTCGAATGGGCCGATTTGAATGCATTTTTTTTATTCGGAAATGCATTCAGCTGGTATAATGTACCATACATACATATACATACATGGTACGATTCGTTTAAGAACTATCAGCTGTTCTTTCAACCAGTATAAATATGAGTCAATATGAGAATAAAGAATATTATATGCATGTTCAAAGGAAGCACATAGCCTTGATATAATTCTTGCATTTCACGAAGGCACGTGAGCTTTACTTGTGGTTACGTCGTGTACATGCACATTGCGTAACTGTGCGTGTCTGTCAGGAGCAATCACCTTCTATACAAAGTCATTGATCAGGAGCCTAGGTGGGAGCGGTTAAGCGAGAGCAAATTCTCGCTTACACATATATACAAATACGACACACACAACCATAAGCCATGTGCCGTCGTGAATTGCAAGAACTATACTTCAAATTACTTGATAATACTCAAAGAGAAAGGCGAAGCTTTTTTCTCTATAAAAATACATTAGTTACTCTATGTTACCCACTAGATAACAAACATCAAACACGTGGAAACATGATTTTAAATTCCTGTACTCAGACATACGAACATCTCCTTTTGAATTACAAATGTAGTTACAAATCCCTTTACCTCCCCATTTGGAAATCCTCATCAAAGCTCCCGCTGCCTGACGTTGTCAATTGCACGTCGTGTTGCTTCCCTTTCATTATGGATGGGGAGAGGAGAGCTGGTGGGGAGTTTAGAGGGTATGCTTGATAAACGCTTTTTAACATATTTTATTTTACTCCGTTGATTTAGTGGCCAGCTTTTTTTTTATTCGATGACAAGATAGTCCTTGACTGCGATCTCACCTGATCGGTTTCTACACACCCTAGTGCCGGAACGCTATTTCGCTTGGCGGCGATTTGACGGTAGGGAGGTAACTAGCCACGGCCAAAGCCTCCCATCAGACAACTGTTGTGGCCAGCTTGTTGGATTGTAGATTTAGAGTACTTGGGTTCTGTTCCTGGGTTGAGCAAAAAGAAAATTATTTATTTTTATTTTATTTTTATTTTTTATGTACATATAAAAATTTTCAAGACAACACATATTAGAAGAAGTAGACATAGGTGAATTATGGGATTTTTCGGACAAGAAAATCTTACCAACAGTCTAGAGTTGGAAAGTTCGTAATAAAATAATGTCGGATAGCATCAAAGTTGACGGTCCTATATCAGCTGATCTCTTTATAGTCGTATCGAATAACCGCTCCAAGAGCTACATCTTATGCACATACTTGTGGACTTTTTTTTTTATTTTTTTATTCGATGACAAGATAGCCCTTGACTGCGATCTCACCTGATGGTAAGTGACGATGCAGTCTAAGATGGTAGCGAACTAACTTGGAAGGGGCATAGCAGTGTAAATTCAACCCATACCCCTAATCAGTTTCGACTATAATATATCTCCCACTTGGTTGACTAGTCTTAATTGAGATTGTTCACCGGCAGGGACTTTTGAAACTGAAGTGAGCTTTCCAAAAGTACATGTGACGTCTTTACATAATAAATATTTTAAAACTGAAAGAATTGTGTTTGCCAGGTTAATTTGGCCATGATATTATTTAAGGAAGTTGAAGAAATTAACATTTTTTGAAAGAATGATTAATGCTGAATTTGACTAACTTGAATCCCTTCTCTCCTCCCAATAAGCGTAAAGCTTGTTTTTACAAAGCACCTTCTAATAATTTTCCACGTTCTCTTGGAAAATTACACACCATGATGATGTGCCACATTTACCTTGCCTTTGAACAAGTGTAGGGACATGATTTTCACTTTGCTTGCGAATAATTCCCATCCCCTATTATCGCTTCGATTTTAGAACTTAGAGCGATTACAGTTAACGTGAGCACGTTTTATCTCATGCATAATATTTTTATGGCCCTTTAGCTTTGTTACATTAATGCCCGTTTTCACTAACCATATCTAAATCTTCCCCTAAGTAGGTTTACGTAGGTTATCCCCTAAATACAATCCCTTAACCTTTTGTCATTTTCACCCTTAGGTGTTCCCTAAGAGTTAGGAGCTGTTGGTAAAAATGGGCATAAGATCTTTTGATTTTAGATGACCTCCTTGACTCAGTGGCGAGTGCTGTGGTCTTATAACTGAGTGGTGTCGGATTCGATTCCTCGTGGGGGCAATTTGGATATTTATAATTTCTGAATGTCTCTGGTCTAGTCTGGTGGGAGGCTTCGGTCGTGGCTAGTTACCCTGCCGTAAAAGACGTGCCGCCAAGTGATTCAGCGTTCCGCCAAAATGGCGTGTAGAAGCAGATTAAGGTTGAATGTACACTACCATAGTTGCCCTTCCAAGTCGACTCGCTACCGTCTTAGACTGCATCGTCACTTACCATCGGGTGCGATCGCAGTCTTGGACTATCGTGTCGTTGAATATAAAAACAAATACTTTAGTACATTGTTCACAGTTACACAGTCTCTGTGCTGAGAACGTGGATGACATAATTTGTACCATATCCTTAGGTATATCATTTAAATTCAGAACAGAAGAGCTGCCCTGGTAGCATGGGCGGGAGAAATTGTATCCCCAGGAAAAGGATAAAACGTTCATCCCCTCGTTTAACTTTATCCACCCGTCGAGCATGGGCACAGCGGTGGAAATAACTCTCAGTGGATATACTTATAGAAATATACATCGCCTTTGCCTCTGTTGCCATGCTTTAGCATAGGGAAAAAATAATTTTATCCCCTGTCAGTGGATAAAATCGGGGGATAAAACTTTTATCTCCTGCCCATGCTACCAGTGCTGGTGTTTGCAACACGAAACCATATACGTAGGTATACCACTTAATTTAAGCATCAGATGCATCACGTGTGGCTTAATTTCACCCTCACGTTACGTAACAAACATTCGCGAATGCCAAATTATGTATTTCATTTCTATTATGGTCGTTTAATTAGCATCCTATAACATGGTTATTGGGTAAGTCGATGAGAAGTTAATACTTATCGCTCTCTCTCTCTTTATGAACTAATAGACGTCCTCTACAGGTCTCGGTCTTGCGCCGCCTGAATCCAGCGGCTCCCTGCGACTCGTTTGATGTCGTCGGTCCACCTAGTGGGGGGTCTGCCAGCACTGCGCTTCCCGGTGCGGGGTCGCCACTCCAGCACCTTGGGACCCCATCGACCATCAGCTCTTCGAACTAAAAAACCTATTATTTAGTACTAAGTAGAAATTATTAAATAGTTAGTGAAATTCACAAAATTGCTTGAAATCAATCGGCTATGCTTCAGCTGTCCACAAGATAAGCTATATTATATTGTAACAAGTTTTTTTTTGAAAGAGCAGTTGCTGAGTTTCTTACCGGCTCTCCTCAGCAGAATCTGCTTTCCGAACCGATAGTAGAGTCTTTACTTGTCGTAAAAGTCACATGCTTGCTTACATGAAATAAATAGTTTTAATTTTTTTTATTTCAAGTTACCCCACTACCATCTCAGACAGCATCGTCACTGAGGTATCAGATACAGGAGAGATTACAGTCAAATGTTAGGTATCATCGAATAAAAATACATTTCATATAATAAAAATATTTTTTTCATATTTATTGGACCTGAAAAAGACCTGAAAGGTACAATCTACGAGTATTCTATTCGAATTGGTCCGTCGAGGCATCACGTGCCAATAAAATATTTACCTCGTTTAAGTTTGCACGTGACATTTTTTTATGTTAAAGTTTTCTCGCTCTTTGAAATACTATCTGCAGAACCTTATTATGATGTACTGTACGTACACGTACTTTTACAAAATATTTCAGTGCGATTTATGAAAAGGGTTCCGCACCAGCTATCATTGAGATCGAACAAAAACAAAAGTTCATTTTCAAGTCCAGTTTTTTTTTACTTTTTACCAAAATCTGACGTGGAACCATGGGACATTTAATCTAACCAGACTTTTCGTACGAGACGTTTCAGTACAGTAAAAGCTCTTTATTCGCGGGGGATACGTTCCGTAAATATGCCGCGAATACAGAAACCGTGAATATGGAATGGTAATTTGTATGGGATTATAGGGGATACGTTCCTAGGTGACAAAATAAAAAACAAATATATAAAAAAAAAAAACAATTTAATTTTAGTTTTTGACCATATTTGATTAATTATTACTTTCAGCTTTAGGCAATGGTTTTAAGAATTTTGTAATTTTTTCTTACTTGACGCTTTTTATTAAAAGCTCCTTCAATTCAAACTGATTTTCAGCAGTGGCATTAGCAATTTTCCTCTTTAAAAAAGGCTTTGTTCTATAGACAGATCAGTTTTCATAAAAAAATCACAATGCTCATATGCCATTCTTACACCTTCACTGAGATTTTTCAAATATTAGTCCATTTGACGACGCGTTTACAAAGGATATTGGGCTTGATACCTATTGGAATCCTTTTTATGTATGTACCAATGTACCGATTAGATCCGCGAATTGGGTCGCATTTTTTTAATCCGCGAATAGTGAAAACGCGAATAAAGGAAGCGCGAATAAGGAGCTTTTACTGTATTTCTTATCCCAAAACATATACTTTTTTTATTCGATGTCAAGTTACTGCGATCTCACCTGATGGTAAGTGACGATGTAGTCTGGTAGCGGGCTAACTTGGAAGGGGTATCGTAATGGTATACCTACTATTCTATATAGATTTATAAATCTTCAGTGAGCAGCTGATACAAGGCAAACAGCTCAATTCCTAATTACCTACGTTCGTTTGCTCTCACTTTGAGAAGCAGACGTTCGTGCAAATGGCAATCACATTGACATGTTTGTAAACTCACTTTAAAGCCAACGTAGACGACCGCTCTTAGACTGATTTCTAATCCATTAAAGGCTAACTTCGTTTCCATTTTGGCCCTATTGTGACTTTCAAGCTTAGATTAACTGTAGGTACGTAAATCGGCAAGCAATAGGCTGGATGAAAAAGGGATGGAAAAATTCTCTGTCCCATTCTCGTCCATTATTAAAAGAGACATTTATCCACAGTTGGCGAAAACTTGAAAAGTTACACTAATATCCAATCTCACGGGGAGACGAACGTAGAAAATCTAAGACTGCAAAATGTAAAAGGATGTCTCGAATGTTTCCGCTTCAAAGTTTAGTTTCTGTACACGTCAAAGTTTCGGCTTATGATATTACCTACCTACCTAGTAATCACGTCGTTGAAAGCGAAGTTGGAAATGAGCGGGACACATGGTGGAGGTGCGTGGGTGAAACCCTGCAATAGGTGGACCGACGACATGAGATAAATCGTAGGGAATTGTTGGTTTTGCTAGATATAAGCAACGCAACAGCGCGTTCTGTGAAAGTCCATGCAAGAGATCTTTGTTCAGCAGTGAACTGACTTTCGGTGTGAGTGACTTTCGGTTGACAAAAAAAGAAGATGGTCACGTAAAGCATTCTACTCACGACAATGCGGCAGGGCCGATTTAAAAGGCAGTTAGATTGGAGCAATCTAGGATGGTCCTAAACATGGATCTGCCGCTCAGTGCGTTCGCTAACGTGTGTAGGATAACCCGGAGGCGATCTAGGATCCGACCAAGAATAACCCTACACACAACACGTTTAGGAGGCAATCTAGGATCCTCCCCACTTTTTTACCCTAAATGCTTCTTTACTCTCTCTCCCCGTTCAATTCAAGCGTTTTTTCGGCTTGTTCTCTTTAGGACAGATTCGCTTTACGACAGATTCGCTTTACGGCAGATTCGCTTTACGGCAAAAATTGTACAGTCGAGATAAAATATGGTCTCCACTCCAAGGAAAACTTTCCTTTATATAATTATTATTGACCGAGCGAAGCGAGGTCTCCGAGTCTACTTGAGTGAATTTGCACTTGTCCGTCATTTGAATTTTTTCTTTAAACTAAAGTTAGGTTAGGTTAGGGTTATACATGAATATTCAGGTGCCCGGCCGAAGGCCGGGCACTTAGGTTCTGTTGGGATCGTAAACCTACCTAAAGCTTACAAAAAAAAAGTAAGTATAAAAAAAATTGAATTTTTTTTTTGATGCTAGTATTAGGTACATTTTGATGATAGAACAATATAGGATGTGTTATAAATTATAATTATTGATGCTTCACTAAATTTTAAAGGTGCCGAGTTATGAAATTAGAAGCTTATATTCAAAATATATAGTGGCTAAAATAGTATTTTTAGAGGCTTATTGGTTGTGGCTGACTTAGTTATTTAGAGGCCAATAATGGTATTAAATAGAAGCTTGTTTAATGCCAATTATAAATTATAATTAAAAGTTAAAACTATCTTTAGGGAATTATAGGATACCGCGAGTTCTCAGTTCGGGGCGAACCACTAGTTATATATTGTAATAATTAACTTTTAACATTAGACGTAATAAAAAATAATAATAGTTGACGCAAAACTGTTTTAACATGACTTGACCGATAGTAAATACAGCGCCATCTATTAGCATTAATGTATTAACTTGTTTAATGTACTATTAATTTTAAACAAAAGTCTATATATATATATATTCGAGTTCACTGTACTTCTGCCGTAAAGCGAATCTGCCGTAAAGCGAATCTGTCGTAAAGCGAATCTGTCGTAAAGCGAATCTGTCCTAAAGAGAACAAGCGATTTTTTCCGCCGGAATGTCTATTTATCGGCTGTCTGCAATAGTTCCTTAGAGATAGCCTGACATTTAGATTATGAATTTACTCGCATAGCGTTAAATTAATGTGACACTACTAAATTTGTCTTTCTACTATATCAAACAAGCTCAGTTCAAAATGCCAATTTCATTTTCATCTAAATACGAAATGATATAATTAATAATTTGTTTGTTAGACTAGTGACATGGAAAAATAAGTTTCGATTCACTAGTTTCATTTATGTATGATATGTTTTAGTTATTAGTCGTGGAATAATTTCGTATAAATCAAAATTTTATACGAACAAAATTAATGAGACAGATGTTACATCCAGCTTTCCGTTGTTGAGTTACAGTTTTTGAACTTTTTTCCTGTTTCTCACAATAAATAGTAATCCCTCATTTCTGAAGAAATTCGTAACTTATTTTGTTTGTTGCTTGTTACCTGTTTTTCCATGTTCAGTGTTTTGGAAAGTAAATATGCCTCATCACCTTTACAAAGTTGTTACGAAATTGTATTGTTCGCAAAATAACGGTTAAAGGCGCTAATAAATGCTCGAATAATTTACGATATTTAATAAATAGACCATTTTCCTTAATAGTAAAATATAATAACAGTGACCCTCTAGATCTTTGGGATTATGAGTATAATGTAACAGATTAAAATCTGCTTCCAAAAAAAAAAGAGGTTCTTAATTCAACGCATTTTTTTTTTGTTGATGTTGTTACTCCATAATTCGGTCAAATCTGAACCGATTTCAATATTTTTTATTTTATTTGAAAAGACATACTGTAAGGTTGATCTTATTTAAAGGAGAAAATCTCATGAATATCTTCGGTGATGGAGGACGGAACTCCTCAATGAATAAGAGCAAATCGCTCGCAATCAGAGAATTATGTAGATTGATTCTATAAAGCTATACTACGCCACTACAAAGTATAAAATAATTTTATTTTGTACCCGTTTGTTGAAGTCGGGCTAGCGTCGCACATTGGTTTCATCTACAATGTACAAACGGTGTACAAACTAAAATTATTTTATACTTTATAGTGGTGTTTGAAGTCGGTTTTTTAGAAATAATTTTTAATTATTTTTATTAGTTACCTACTCCTGTCCAGAAGTGCAAATCGTGCAAATCATCGTTCACGCCCATCATTTTTTTCAAAATCCAGCGGGTTGTTTCGGTCAGTACCCTGTCCTACGAGTAGTGACGTGCGCACTTGGGTCAACCATCAGTGCACCACTTTTCCTGTCTCTACCTGCCCGTATTTGGCGTTGTGTTCGCGACACCCGCCATTACACTGCGCGGACAATTTCCCTCACGATGCATAATTACTGCTTCTTTTGAATTTGTAAAGGAGATTTTTGTATAAAAAAAGGACGTGTGGCACTCGGGGACTGCCGCGGTAAAGCTATTGCATAGCATTTTTTATCAACGCCATCTAGCGGCTCACCATAAAGCAGTCCCGTATCAGGTTATTTTCGTTACGGAATTTCTGGATTCGGTCTCCACGCTGGCCCGCGATAGAAGCTATGCAATAGCTTAAAAAAAGATGGAACGTGTAATGTGTTTTAAATAAAATGCTGTTGCACTAACTTTTAGTTAAGTACTCCTGTTCAGAAGTGCAGTTCATTGTCCTCGACTTCATCAATCTTTTCAAAATCCAGTCGGTTGTTTCGGTCAGTACCCTGTCCTACGTAGTGACGTGCGCACTTGAGTCAACCGTCAGTGCATCAGTCTCATTTCCCGTCTCTACCTACTCGTATTGCGAGTGTTGGCGCCGCGTTCGCGACACCCGCCATTACACTGCGCGGACAATTTCGCTCGCAATGTTTAATTACGTCATTGACCGGATTAATTACTGCGTTGTTTGAATTTGTAACGGAGATAAAAAAAAATAGAACGTGTAATGTATTCTTTAACGGCTGTTGGAAGTTTATTTGCTGCATGACTTGCTGTTGCATAGAGCTGGTCATTTTAATTTTAATTTTTTCATATATTTTTTTTTCATTTTTCAAATCTTATCTAAATAAATAAAAAGAAAAGGTATCTGACTGACTGACTGACTGATCTATCAACGCACAGCTCAAACCACTTAACGGATCGTGCTGAAATTTGGCATACAGGTAGCTATTATGACGTAGGCATCCGCTAAGAAGGGATTTTTGAAAATTCAACCCCTAAGGGCGCAAAATAGCGGTTTGAAAAATTGAACATAACGTGAGCGAAGCCGTTGGCAAAAGCTAGTTAATGTTATAAATGAGATGGATATTTGTTTGTTTGGTGATTTTTCCTTCAATCATGCTGCAATAGAGCAGCGGATCGAAGTAATTTTTTGCAAGGATATAGCTGAGGACCTGGAGAGTGACATAGGCTACTTTTATTCCGGAAAATCAAAGAACTGTATTTGACAATTTTTTAATGTCAATATCATTTTTTTTATATCTTAACTAGTCTCGATAATATAGAGCTTTGTTTCCTGTTAGAAATAGAAAGCGCTTTTGCAACATGATGTCACGTTTCAGTAACCCCAAACACTCTCCATACACGTTTTAAAAAGAGATGGATACAGTCCCAGTACAATAGCTTAAATAACTTATTTGTTTTTTGACCGATTTATTTTTTGTTTTACAAAATAATGTTGTTCTTACATGTTACAATTTTCGATTATGAATATCCATATTTTGACACCAGTCAAATACAATTCCCGCCGGATTTTAAAACCGGAATCCATGCGGACAAGTCGCGGGTATTATCTAGTATAGAATAATACAAGAAAAAATCTACCCGACTACGGAAAATTGGATGCAACATTCGTCATATTGATTATGTTCGAATAAAATGATAGGGTTGAAACACCCGGCAGTTACGTCAACCAGTCCATAATAATGAATCAGTTGACACCTCATTTATCAAAATCGGTCAAGTAGTTTAGGCGCTACTGTGGAACATAAGTAAATACAAACGTACTGCTAAGCACTGCTAAAGTCATAGCCCTTCCTTTTGTCTATGTCGTAGTCGGTTAAAAAACTATAAAGTAGAACATAGAAATGGGTACATTTAAGAACCTGGACAAACACAACGCGTTACGATGGTAATGACGGTATTTTTCTAAAACGGTTTATCGACATGCTATTATAGGAAATTGAAAGTAGGCGTCCACACTTCAGACTATGGAGTCGCACATTGGAACTGCGCTTCTACCTTAGTAGTGTGAATAGTAGTGTGTGTGTGTATGCCATTGAGCATAGGTGTTAAAACCGAAGCTCTTACAATTTTTGAGTGAAATGCATCCTTAGCTTTACCAAAAACACAACACTAAAAATCTAAATAATCGTACTCAATGCCTACACTTAAAGGTACCTAGTACGTTCACGTCGGTTGTTTGTGGGCTTTCAAAAGTAAGTGAAATGAATAGAATAAGTTTATATGAAAAAAAAATATGATTCTTTCTATTCAATATTTTTACAGGTGATTCTATATGCGATGCACATCCTTGAAAATAGGAGATGTATGAGGCAGGGGCTCCAAGAGATTTGTTTTTGTGGCCTAAGGATTTGTAGTACGTGAGAATTTTTAAGAGCCGCTTTGGGCACGTCCGTCACGCGTCGTATATGTCCAAGGCTTTAATCCTTCGATCAGGAACCTTTTGTTTATTTTGCTGCGAATCACGGGCTTTGGAACGTGATATCATTGATGTCGGTTGGCTTAGGTGGGACGATGGCCGCGTCATTTACAGATCTAAGTACCTACTTATTTTTACCGCACTATGAACAGGTAATAGGTAAATAATAGAAGATAATAATATAAAAAAATATTTTTAAAAACCGACTTCAAACGCGGCGGGCCTAAATAGAGACGACGAAACCGATGCGCGTCGCTGGCCCGACTTCAACATAATGTACAAACTAAAATTATTTTGTACTTTTAAGTGGCGTTTGAAGTCGGTTTTTTAAAAATATTTTTTTGTATTATTTTCAGCTTTTAGGTGTAGCTTCATAGGATTAATCACTAGGTCATTTGTTTTGTCCCTTAGAAAAGTATTGAAATGCTGAATAGAAAAGCATATTATGTATGCTATGAAGTATGCATGGTTAAAATCCTACACACTCTGATCTGAGCGATTTTCTCTTATTCATTGAGGAGTCCTCCATCTCCGAAGACATTCATCAGAACTTCACCAAAAAATAGGACCAACCTGATCCACCAACGGGAGTTCCTGAGAAAACGAAATATACGCAGGCAAAATCGCGGACATCAGCTAGTAAATAATAAAAAAACATGTATTCAGCCAGCTGAAGAAACACATACATTATTTAAAATTGAAAAGAAAAAAGCAAATAAGCCAAAGCGGGCACCTGAAAGGTTTCTAAAGAACCGAGAAATAAAAAACGTAATCATTGGTTTCCTGGAAAACCGGGCGCCCATACAGAACTCTCTTCGATAATCTATTTTTCTTTAGCTCTCTTAAAAGGTAAACATAGCTTAGCACCTTTGTTTAGCTTTTAAGACGGATTAGAAATAGTAGATTGTTACACAAGGGACGTAAGTAAGCTATTACAGAACAAGATCCAATTTGGCGCCAGTGCGAGCGCAGCTCGCATAGGGCGCTAATGGATCGCGTGCACCCGAGATATTTAGTCACACGAGCGAGCGCAGCGAGCGAGGGTGAATATAGTTCGAGGGTGTAATAGCTACTTGCAACCGAGGTAAGCATTCTACTTTATATCATTCTTGCGAGGTAACTTTGGACTTATCCGGTAAAAGGTTTTGCATCATTTGTTCTGCTTCAAGCAAACAAAAATCAGGCTCTCCTCCTTTTTCATCATCTGATGAAGTGCTTGACATTGTTGTAAATAACTTAAATCCCTTTACGAACAATCTTCACAAACTTTCAGATAAAATGAAATGCCGCCATTTCCTTTTTTTTTTTCGTAAATAGTTTTCCATTTATTTTTTTACGGCTCTGAGTTCCAAGGAGTTTTGCATAGTTTGAAATGTATGGAAATTAAATGCCGCCATGTTCAGTGTTTTTTTTTTTTTCAGTAAAAAGTTTTCTTACCATTTTATAAGAAAAGAGATTGTTTACCAAGGAGTTTTGCATAGCTTTAACTGTAATGTGAACATTACAATTAAAGCATAGTGCGACGTAATGTTGCCTTGAATTGCAAACACCAACTTACAAGGAGACTTTCCACCATAGTAATCCCTAGTTACTGAGCAAGTATGATATAAAAATAGATTACGTATTGCTTAATGCGGCTGAATAGGAAAATCAGTGAACTTTAACTTGTTAAGATTTCAAATAGATGGATATACTGTAAGGATTATATCCGTCTATTTGAAATTTTAACAAGTTCCTTCCTTCCTTGTTGGTTTATCCTTCAATCACGCCGCAATGGAGCAACGGATCGATTGCGTGGGTCTAGTTGCGGGCCTGCACTGGTAGCATGGGCAGGAGATAAAAATTTTATCCCCCGATTTTGTCCACTGACAGGGGATAAAATTATCTTTTCCCTATGCTAAAGCATGGCGATAGAGGAGAAGGCGATGTATATTTCTATAAGTATATCCACTGAGTGTTATTTTCACCGCTGTGCCCATGCTCGACTGGTGGATAAGGCTAAGCGAGGGGATAAACGTTTTATCCTTTTCCCGGGGGTAAAATTTCTCCCGCCCATGCTACCTAGGGCTGGTGAGTGACATAGGATAATTTTTATCTCGGAAAATTAAGACGTGCAGTTTTCTCAAGACATTTTCCTTCACGTTTGATGGAGGTGCTTGCCAGACCGCAGTCCTGAGTCTATCACAGTGTAGTTAACTGCCACATAAGTCAGTTAACTGCCTCGTTGGTCTAGTCCTAGTGGTTAGCAAGTTCGATTGCGGATGACGAGGTCCAGAGTTTGATTCCCGGGTCGGGCCAAAAAATGTAATTGGGTTTTTCTGTCAAGAAATTCTCAGTACTAGCTCGGAGTTAGTAAGTTGGCGGTGAGGCACCCCCGTGCCTCGGAGAGCACGTAAAGCTGCGCCTGATCTCTCTCCGGTCGTGTCGGATTTTCCGTCCCATAGGACTACTCGTATGACAGTGAGGGAATAGAGAGTGCACCTGTGTTTGCGCACACACTTGTGCACTATAATATCTCCCGCGCAGATGGCTCTGTGGAGATTGGCCGCCGTGGCTGGAGTCAGTAAGTCAGTTATAAATAACTAGGTGTAGTACGACCTACGTTAAAGGTAGGTGCTAAATGGAGTATAATTTCCTTTGGCGTGAGCAGTCAGCTGTCGGAAAGTTCGTGGCGCTTGGTTCGGAGAAAATTGAAGTAAACGAGAACTACGTACGAGTTGAACCAATACACGTGCAGTGCTTGCGGGTCTTGGTGCTTGCGGCTATGCTTTGGATACAACTAGTTTACAACTACGCTACACCTACGCTAGGTTACGCTGGTTTTTTAAATACGCGCCGACCCGATAGACTTTATCCTTTCCTTTTAATAAAATATGCGATTTTTTCTGTCTGTCTGTCAGCGGGCTGTATCTCATGATCCGTAATAGGTAGACAGTTCTTCAGAGAATGTGTTATTAATATTATAAATGTGAAAGTGTGAATGTTTGGATGCTTGTTACTCAATCACGTCGCAACGATTGAACCGATTCTGCTGAAATTTGGCACAGAAGTAGATCATAGTCTGGAATAAAATAATATAGGCTTTTTATCCCAGAAAATGAGATCGTTCCCGCGGGAATTAAAAAACCTCAGTCCATGCGAACGAAGTCGCGGGCATCAACTAGTTAAAATATAAAGGGGCTCCCCTACTAGAAACGTGTTTTTTCGGCGCTTTTTTGGTACAGAACCCTTTGTATGCGATCCCGACTCGCATTTGATAGTAAGACAATTCCACTGCTGGTCTCGGTGTACGATCATTATTATTCTCGTTAAAATTACTCGTATAAATAACAACTATGAATTAATTGTTTTAGTGATACGCATTGTACTACGGCGTCACCTCATTACCGCCGCGCCCTCAATTTTCCCACATAATCACATTGTCAGACACGCACTCCTAACGCAATCAATCAATCACTTGCTTATTAACTGTAACACGAGATAAAAGCAAGCTCCTATGTCTATACTAGATATATTGCCTGCGCCTTGGTCCGATCGTACTAAGGATCGTATTAAGGTTATAAACCTTAATACGATCCTTCGTAATCGAATCGACCAACTTCAAAAAAAAAAGGAGGTTCTCAATTCGAAGCGTATTTTTTTTGCGATGTTTCTCCATAACTCCGTCAAATCTGAACCGATTTCAATAATTTTTTATTTGAAAGGACGTATCGTCAGGTTAGTTCCATTTAAGTTTGGTGAAGATCTAATGATTTCGGAGATGGTGGACGGAATTCCTCAAGTAGTAAGAGCAAATCGTTTGTGATCAGGGTGTGTATATGATTCTAACCATGCAAACTTCATAGCATTCATACATATGCTGAATTTCTATTCGGTATTTCAATATTTTTTTAAAGAGCAAAACAAATGATCTAGAGAATTGGTCCTATGAAACTACATCCCTGAAAATAATAATATAAAAAAATATTTTTAAAATACCGACTTCAAGCGTCACCTAAAAGTATAAAATAATTTTAGTTTGTACACATACGTTGAAGGCCAGATCCCTACCAAAGAAGTCATGGACTTATGTAACCACTGTGAAGAACATAATACGGACCTAGTCATCTCGGTCGATAGCAACGCGCACCACATTCTCTGGGGAAGCGCGACAAACAACAAAAGAGGTGAGGACCTAGTATCCTACCTACTAACCACTAACCTTAACATTCTAAACAAGGGTGCAGAACCAACTTTTGTCTCGAGTCGATTCCAGACAATCATTGATCTGACCCTAGCATCACACAACATAACAGATCAAATAAAAAATTGGCATGTGAGCAACGAACCGTCGCTCTCAGACCACAGAAGGATCTGTTTTGAACTGGACCTGACCAAAACACAAGAGGTACCCCGAAGGAACCCGAGAAAGACAAACAGGAAACAGTATAAATCACTGATAACAACACACATAGGGTTAAAAGACAACTCCAACATCACCAATGTGTCTCACATAGAAAACAATGTCAATGACTTGACAAACAGCATTAGGACTTGCTATGAGAAAGCATGCCCTTTGCAAACACGAAGAACTAAACAAACACCGCGACACAGTTGGTGGGGCCCCGACCTAGAAAAGAAAAGACAAAGGTTAAGGCACCTATTCAACAGAGCTATGAACACCCGGCGGGAAGAAGACTGGGATAACTATAAGTCAGCACAATCCCAATACAAAAAACTCGTCCGGAAAAAAGACAACCAATCATGGCAACGTTTCTGTTCAAACATAGAAACCTATGATACAGCTACCAGGATCCGCAAGGTCCTAGCTGAGGATAACAGTCGCACACTCGGCTCACTCAAGAAAGCCGATGGCAGTTACACTAAGAACGACAGAGAAGTCAGCGAAACACTCATAGAGACACATTTCCCAGGATGTAAGATTCTAAGCACGCACACATCAGCGTGGACAGATGAACCTCAAATAACACCTACTGAGGTCGACTGGGAGACAGCTAACAAAGTAGTTACATTTGAGAGGGTGCAGTGGGCCATTGACACCTTCCAACCCTTTAAATCAGCTGGAGCAGACAATATCTTCCCTGCTCTCCTACAATGGGGAGCAGCAGAAATAGTACCTAGGCTAGTAAAGATATATTCAGCTTGCATAGCCTTTGGATACATACCCCTAATATGGAGAGAAGTCAGAGTAGTATTCCTACCGAAACCAGGTA
Organism: Hipparchia semele; assembly: GCA_933228805.2. Taxonomy (NCBI): domain Eukaryota; kingdom Metazoa; phylum Arthropoda; class Insecta; order Lepidoptera; family Nymphalidae; genus Hipparchia; species Hipparchia semele. Next base: position 2,795,085 of record OW121722.1, read on the forward strand.
AGAGTGACTACACACAGCCAAAATCGTTTAGACCAATCAGCCTAACATCCTTTTTGCTGAAAACTCTAGAAAGACTCGGCGACCGTTTCCTTAGAGACGGAGCGCTAAGACATATACCAATACATCATAACCAGCATGCGTACAGTACCGGTAAATCTACAGAGACTGCGCTCCATTCGGTAGTATGCAAAGTGGAACACGACCTGAGCAACAAATTGTCAATCCTAGGAGCCTTTATAGACATCGAAGGAGCCTTTGACAAAACAACATTCAAGAGTATAGACAATGCTCTCAAAACATACAGAGTACCTGTAACACTACGCAGATGGATAGGAGCCCTGCTTGAAAAAAGGGTCATCCAACTGGACATAAACGGCGCGACAAGAGGATTAGTAGCCAGAGGCTGCCCACAGGGTGGAGTACTATCCCCCATCCTGTGGAACCTAGTAGTTGATGACCTGATAACAAAGTTAAACAATTGTGGTTTCCTCACAATAGGATACGCAGACGACCTAACAATCCTCATAAGTGGTAAATATGAGAACACACTCAGTGCCATAATGCAAAATGCACTGAAACTCATAGAGAAATGGTGCACAGAAAACGAACTAACGGTAAATCCCAAAAAGACGGAGTTAGTTCTGTTTACAAACAAAAAGAAACCTGACATATCTAAGATGCCAACACTTTTTAGCACTAGCCTAACGTTAACAAAAGAGGTAACGTACCTAGGTGTAACGCTGGACAGCAAGCTAAACTGGAAAAAACACATAGATACAAAAATACATAAAGCAACAATTGTCCTAAATCAATGCAAACGCATGATTGGGAAAACCTGGGGTCTTAAGCCACAAATAATGAAGTGGCTTTATCTATCTGTTGTTAGAAGCTCTCTGATATATGCGGCTGTAGTCTGGTGGCCCAGAACGCTTCTTACAACAACCCAACAGGAGCTACAAAAATTCCAAAGACAAGCGTGCCTGGCGATCACAAGCTGTATGAGCACCACACCAACAAGTGCATTAGAAGTAATACTTGGGATACCCCCACTACACCTACATATAAGGGAAGAAGCCACCCTTGCGGCCCTTAGAATAAAAACCTATGGACTGTGGAAGGAAACAATCACAACACACACCCGGATACTAACACTTGAACAAGCAAAGTGTCCAAAATTGGGGTGGATTTGTGACAAAACACAAAAGGTACATGTAATAGACAAGAATTACAAGATCAACATGGATGACACAACAACCCCTCCGTCTATCATCAACACAATCGACATTTACACGGACGGATCTAAAACAAGCATGGGTACAGGAGCTGGAGTCTACTGTCCCGAGCTAAACATAAACATTGCCCACGCCCTCGGTAAGAACAACACAGTTTTTCAAGCGGAGTGCGTCGGCATCACGGTGGCGGCCATAGCCATGGCCAACAGACAGGTAACAGATTTCAATATTAACATATACACGGATAGTCAAGCAGTACTGAGGGCCCTGGCGAAAAATACGACCTCCTCAAAACTTATACTGGACTGTCACAATGCCTTACAGTTGCTTACAAAGTCAAACAACATTACACTGCGCTGGGTAAGAGGTCACAGTGACAACATAGGAAACGACGCAGCCGATGAACTAGCTCGGCGAGCCTCAACGCTGAAGGTGGCGGGTCCGGAACCTATCGCTCCCATACCCTTCTGCGAATACAAAACTTGGTTGCACAACAGAACAGTAAGTACACATGCTGAGCTGTGGGCCAGCACCACAGATTGTAGACAAACAAAAGAGGCTTTTCCCTGCCTAAATCAACGACTAACAGAAAAACTAATACAACTGACCCGTGCCAAACTAAAGGTAGTTGTAGGTACAATAACAGGACACTGTCCACTAAACAAACACCTTTACATTCTAGGTATTACCGATAGTCCTCTGTGCAGAGCATGCATGGAGGGCGATGAGACACCGGAACACGTACTGCTTAAATGCAGTGGTGTATCCAACCAACGGCACGATTACATTGGCTCTCCAGCTACCCTTCCTGAAGTCCTCGCCGACCTGGGTGGCCTGCTCGGATTTTGGAGGGAGCTCGGCTGGCTGGAGTGATCCGGCGGGGAGCTGTACCAGTGGAACCACGCAAAACGGGCGAATCGACGCCTACTTGCGGAAAAGATTCCCAGGAAACGAAGACGAAGACGAAGACGATACGTTGAAGTCGGATGGGCCTAAATAGAAACAATGAAACCGATGCGCGACGCTGGTCCGACTTCAACATAAAAAAATGATAACAATAAAATAAAATATGAAGGGGCACCCATACCAATGATTTTGTCGGCGTTTTTTGTTCGAACCTTTTCTGTTACGATGCAGGTTCGAAATCGTTCATATGTGAGCCGACTCGCACTTAGCCGATAACGCGTGGCGTGTGTTGTAATTTTAACCAAAATGAACAAGTACCTAACTATATTGGTTTTCTTTTGTGTACTATTTATCAAACTATTGCAATTTATTACCTATTTTTCTATTCAAAGGCATACCTAGTGAGTGTGCGTGTAGTTTTAATTGGGTATTTGATAATGGTTTTTTGTATACTTATTATAAAGCTTTTTCACACAATGTCATTTTTCTTTTTTTAATATCTTAATAGTCTCGAAAATATAGAGATTTTAAGTTTCCTGTTAAAAAAAAAAAGGAGAGCGCTATTGCAATATGACTTCACGATTCAGTAGCTGCATACACTCTCCATATACGAAATTTTGTTTTAGAAAGAGACGGATACAGTCGCAGTAAAAAAGCTTATAACTTATTTGATTTTTGATGGCACACACACACACAGACACACATACTTTCGCCTTTATAATGTGTACTAGTGTGAAGTGTGATGTAATATATTGTAATGTAAATTCAGTCACAGCAATAACATATTCATAGGAGGTGTATAAATTAGAACAACAGTATCACACACTATTATTCTAGTTGATGTGGTAAATGTTACGCTAAAACCAACACAAATACTGTTTCTTGGAAGGAAAATGTCTTCGATGTCAAAACAAACGTTACTGCGCAAACAAGAACGTTTATTTACTTTATATAGGTACTAGCTTTAACCCGCGGCTTCGCTCACGTTAGGTTCGATTTTTTAACCCCCTGTTTAACCCTCTTGGGGTTGAAATTTTCCAAAATCCTTTCTTAGCGCATGTCTACGTCCTAACAGCTACCTGTATGCCAAATTTCAGCTCGATCGGTCCAGTGGTTAGAGCTGTGCGTTGATAGATCAGTCAGTCAGTCAGTCAGTCAGTCAGTCAGTCAGTCAGTCAGTCAGTCAGTCAGTCAGTCACCTTTGCCTTTTATATATTTAGATGTACCGCAATACTTACTAATGGACGGGCTCAGATCACAGTTATCTTACTAATACGAGTATTATAAATCCGAAAGTTTGTCCTTCAATCACACTGCAAAAGCGTGTTTTGCAGTATAGTTATACCATTATTTCATGTAGTGATAGGTAGACGAAGTCACGCTCAAAAGCATCGATGGATAAAAGCTCCATTAGGTGCCGATTTTACAACCGTCGAGTGGCGTTTGACCGAGGAATAAATTGGGTGTTCTGACAGTTTTTGTATTGCAAATCTGCCAAAATATCAAATTTATTCCACGTATTAGCTCAAGTTAATGTCTAAAATATCTAACAATAACTTCTAAAGCTAGACTAGGTAGGTTTATTGTTTCAGTTAGAAAAATTCAATAATAGGGTTACCACAGCGTTTCAACGCTCTCTGTCTTAAAATATAAAAAATTCGTGCTATGCGTTAGTAAATAATTATTCAATACTGGTATGCCACCAAAACTGCAATGGCATTTATTGCCGTGTGGAATAAAATTAAAAAAAAAAAGAACACTGCAACGCACATACTGGCAACTACCATCGCTCTTAGAATAAAGTCAGCTTCTTAAAATTAATAAGTTCATAACCTCAACGGTTAAAGGTTCGGGCTGAAAACTGAAAGTTCGATGGTTTAATCCCCACGGCATTGTCGTACTTTAACCTTACGTAGGGAATTACATACATATTATATTATATTAAAAAAAAAGACTATTAGCCAAGCTGAACTTGACTTATATTCTCCTCTCCCCTCCAAATAAGCGAAAAGTTTGTGCTAGGAGTGGGTACACTGGGTACGACAATAGTGCAATGGGTGGGGGTTGAACCTACGACCTTTTAGCCTTTAACCGTTGGGTTATTTCGTGATATTTATTGTAGTAAGAAATGAACGTCTATACAATTTTTTAAATATTTTAACCTTTAATTTACTACTGTAAAATAACATTTACATAATAAGAAAAATACTTTCTTCTTAAATAAAATCACAACAAATGAACTTAGAAAAGTTTAGGACTAACATACAATTAAGCGCCATCTCTCGCCAACCTTATGCATAACGATGAGATATGTAGGAAAATGGTTTTCACAAAAACGTTCTCGATTGAAGTTCGCCGTGAAGTGTTTTGTTTTTATTTCAGTTAAGTACTTCGTTAATGTAAATGAGGTCGCTGTGTGAGTTAATTTTAAAAAGTTAATTAAAAGAATCCCGTATAGCTACATCCCGTAACTCGATTTTTCTGTCAAGAGTAGTTTGCTTTTAGAAAGACATCGGTTGGATATAAAAGCAAATATAATTCAGTATGATATATCGAGGTCTGAAACTGATTTTGCTCGAGTTATAATTTTTTAGCGTTTTTACTGGAGACCTTAACACACAAGGTTTTTTCTGTTTTCTTTTTTCACAACAAAAACCAATTTTAAAACTCAATACGTCACATCCAAAGGGATGTGACATATAAAACTTAGCAAACATAAAGATATTTGCTAAGTTTTATATGTGACTGAAAATATGAGACCCTGCTGATAGTATAATTATTTTATTCCGGTGACGATAGTTCAATTATATCTATGGGGGGACCTATAAACATTAGGTATTCCAAGGACTTTAACTGAGTAAATCGGTCAATGTCCCAAATCTGACATAAGCATCCATGAAATAAATAAAAGCGTAAGTGTGTAGTCAGTTTCATTTATTTACATGACTTCAAAACATGATCAATGGACTGAGAGCCTATGTCTACAAAACTGACGTAGTTTATACAATAGCTTACCTAATATACAAATCAAAGAATTACAAAATTAATTAATTAATTTGTTTTTGTTTACTTACTTTTACTTTTTTACTTTACTCTTTTGTTTGAGTTAATTTTTTACAAATCCCACCCAAGCATTTTTTGACTGTTTATTGCGTCCTCAAACCCATACTATGCCCATGTACCCATGCAAAAAATCACGGAGCTACGTTGCTTCATTACGGCGTGATTGAAGGACAAACCAGCAAACAAACACACTTTCGCATTTGTATAATATAACATGCATGTTATGTGTAATTAGAATGAGTTATTTGTAGGTTCGCTGGCTCCAGACCTATAAGCTTTCAGGATGATGTACGATTTGCACACAATTTATTTACGTTGTCAGATATCAACCCTAAAGCGAATCGAAAGAGTTTATGTTAACAGTGAGTATTTTCCAATGAATGTTTTCCTCTCTTCCTCAGGGATTTACGTAAATATTCATCAAGGTTGACGAGAATTGGATGTCGCTCAATTGGTAAACACCAAAAAAGCAAATGAACCTTGATTGTCCCCACCACTCTCTTGTAGTATGCGTACTTTCGAGAAATAACAGGGTTTTCAAATTAATTATTAGTTAAAAAACATACATTATTGAATTTCACTAACTGATGCTAGCAATTAGTGAAATTCAATGATGAAAATATTAGTAGAAAGTAGCATTACCTCAACATTCCAGCCATAGAACGCAAGCGTATAAGAAATACAATTTAGATCACAATTTACCGACTAAATCTTTCCGCCCGCAATTAATTTCACCCAATGTACATTTACGTGAATCGAAACGCAAAACACGAAAATAAATTACTTAAACTTGTATCTATTATGCCCCTGCTCCACCTGCGCCGTAACGCGTAAATTAACACGATAATAAAGGCATTACGCAGATGGGGCCAATATTTTACTGCGTTAAATGTGTTGTAATATTACTAATGACGTTATACGCTAAGCGCTAATCCATTTGAGCGCAGCCGTTAACACTAACATGAATGCAGATGGAGCAGTAGCATAATGAATATCAAAATATGTATTTCTAATCTTTTTTCTTTAAAGATTTAATCGTTTTTCATACGTTGAATGTCGAAGGACGTTGAAGGACGTTGAATGTTGCGAGAATTTTCTGGTTTAGGTACAAAATTACAATAAAAGGGACGAAAATATTAAAACGCGATTACGCACTTTTCCCACTCCACTTTTTTCCCCCTTGCTATTACACAGCAATTTGAAGTCAGCTAAAAATTTAAAAACCCGTTTTTAATTTTATTATACGTACTGCTCGGGTACTAGACGGCCACGAAAACGACCAGACTGTTGGGAACGCAACATAAGATCATAAGATTAGTTCTCGATCATTCAATAGTTCATTCAGCTATGTGCTAATGCTCGCTCTCTTGCCTTCGAACTGACATGTAAAGACGTAAGTATTCTTCTCTATCAACTAATGGACGTCCACTGCTGGATATAAGTCTCCTGCATGGACCTCCACAAGTCTCGGTCTTGCGCCGCCTGAATCCAGCGGCTCCCTGCGACTCGTTTGATGTCGTCTGTCCACCTAGTGGGGGGTCTGCCAACACTGCGCTTCCCGGTGCGGGGTCGCCACTCCAGCACCTTGGGACCCCATCGAACATCGTAAGTATTCGCTTTATTTAATTTTCAATATACTCAAGTACTGTGCCACAAGCCGTTGTTTTGTTTTGAAATCATCGAGCACCCAGCCCACACAGAGACTCCCACATGTCTTGGTCGCAGAAGTTCAAACACAATTTGGTCGCAATGTCTTGTTAGACATGGCATGTATGTCGTTGTAGCCGATTACAACGACAAATGTAGCGAAATTAATTAATTGATTAATTTTTTTTTTTTAAATGTCTTGAGCGGAAAAATGCAGATTTTTTTGGCATTTTGTTCGTGCAGATATTATAACACTCTAGAATTTCATTCACACTAGCTTCTTTGTGGAGCAAGGTTTTTTTAAAATCTCGAGGGAATACTCTAGCTGTTATTTATTCTTAGGATAAAAGTTTAGTAGCCTACGTGACTCTCCAAATGTTCAACTAAATCCAAAAAAAAAAGCATCGATCCGTTGCTTCGTTGCAGCGTGAAGGACAAACCAACAAACATACACGCGTATTTATAATATTAAGACCGTTTGGTTCATGCGCTAAGACAAATCACATACACTGCACAACTTATATCCTTTTTATATTTAAAAATATTTTCATTGACCTTTGCTGTCTCGATTCTACCGTCCACTTTTGAAATGGTTCTAAAACGCGCTGATTCATATATTTATTCAATTTTAAAGTACGTGTGCAGTTGCGAGAAAACGCAATAAACTTATCAATGAGTGCTTTCAGTGGATTTTTACGCCCCATTATTTAGACTAAAAGTAAAAGTTAGACGGAACCAAGGCAGTCATAAAACTGAAGACAATTCGGTGCCCGACGAGCTTTGAGACATTATTGTGCATAAATTCTTTGCTGTCAGGATCCGATTCTTACTAGTTTAATTTGATTCTACTCGCGACCGTAAATAAATGATGGCTATACGTGGAATCCACTCTACGTGAACTCATGTGCCATATTACGTGAATAACGAGTGGCTTTTAGGCGCAGTATATTTAAGTGATTACAACTTAGGTTGAACGCAGCATACGCTTACAACTTAATTTTAGTCAGATGTCAAATTAAATATTTGACTTATGGCTAAAATTGTTTTAATTAAAATAAAACCTGAAAAGCATTCGGCGTGTCTGAGCTGGGTGTGCTTTGATCTGCTTTCAGCCGCCCTCGCTATGTCAAAATAATCTATACATATAATAAAATTGTAGAAAAGTGGTGTCTGTACAATGGAAATATATAAAAAAAAAGTTGCAGGGGTTGTTATTATATCGATGCCGAACCCGAAATTGTAATTAATTTTTTTTTGTCTGTTTGTCTGTTTGTCTGTGTGTTTGTGCACGCTAATATCAGAAACGACTTATTCGATTTAGATACGGTTTTCACTAATATATTGAAGTAAGCTTCACTTAACATTTATTTCATGTCAATCGGTTCATAAATAAAAAAGTTATGTCAATTTAAAGAATCACAGCGAACATTTTTAACGTACAGAGTAGGTACGTACTACACGCCTCGCGCCTGAGCGTCGACGGTACATGTAATTCAAAATATGCTGCCCGAAAAGTCACTATTCCACGCGAACGAAGTCGCGGGCACAGCCAGTAAATAATAAAGCTGAGTTAACAAAAGTCAGTGCGTCTCATTTTTAATGCAATCCGTCGGTACGAGTTACTCATTTTTTATTGCAAGATAGGCTTGCACTTAACGACAATCAATGATGGAAAGCACTGATGAGGTTTAGGTTGGAGCGCGCTTACCTAGAAGATGCCTTGAAGGAAATTTAATTATAGATAGAGAATTATAGATCTTTCAAAAAAATTCAAAATTAAACTTAAAACTTCAAAAACTATTTATTTTTTATAGGCGAACCTGTCGCTCTTATGACACATCGCGACTCTACCTCTTGAAACCTCATACCAATGTAAAGGGTTTGATAGTGACAAATTCGTAGGCATTGTCCATAGAGCACACTCCAAGGAGTGGCTTTTGAGTACTACCCGCGCACACGCGCAATGAATATGTAAACACAAAAAAAAATCGTGTCATCATGACGAAATATATAAGCAATTTTGCTTCTCGGCGCAATGCCCATTTACTGTCTAGATTCTTATTCGAGTCTAAGTATAAGTAGCTACTCGATGATTCAGCTGCATTTCCTCTCGTATCTCGTTAACGTCAATGAAACAACGGGTCGGGTATTTTTATTCGTATTGAAAGTAAGCGTAGACTGAAATAACGTCTATAATAAAATAACTTATTCACAATATCCCTACTTAATATTATATATTACCTCATAAACTAGTTTTTGCCAGTGACTTCATCCGCGTGGGTGTAGATTTTAAAAATCGGGACTTTGTTTTTCCGGATTAAAACGCCTATGTCATAGATACGAATACTTTCACGTTATCGTCTGTCCATGCAAAAAATCACGTTGATCGGTTGCCCGGTTGCTGCGTGATTGAAGGACTAACCAACAAACGAGCAAACAAACACACTTTCGCATTTATAATATTAGTAAGGATGCTCGGCTAGGAATACCGTTCCAACCGAGAGGAACTAGCAAGAAACTCGGCGCTCCAATTTTCGCTCCAGCTAAGTATCAAACAAAATTCAGAATAATTGTTTTTGTGTCGTTAACGTCAATGAAACAACAGATAAGCAGAAGCTATGTACCAATTACATTCGCACTTCTCAAAACCGGCACAGCATTTGTTTACCCGCAAACTTTAACTGTTTCACGCTCACGCTCTAGCAATTTGTTGAACATAACTACACCGAGCTTACAATTAGACAGTTGATACTAGTCTAAGAGCTAACCTATTTTCAATGTAAATATATAAAAGGTGATTGACTTACTGACTTATTGACTGACTGATCTAATCAACGCACAGTGCAAACCACCTGGATGGATCGGGCTGAAACACATACAGATAGCTATTAGGATATAGGCATCTACTAAAAAAGGATTTTTGAAAATTCTACCCCTAAAGGGGTAAAAGAGGGTTTTGAAAATCGAACTTGATCGATGAGTGTTGGATACCAAGGTTGATATATGTTGGAAAAAACTTTCTAAGTAGTTGCTGAATTTCTTCGCTCGTCATTTTCTCAGCAGAGTCTTGTTTCCGAAACGATAGTATAGAGTCCATGAACTAAGAGCGTACATTATTGTAAATTTAAAAAATAATATATTTCTATGGTATTTTTAAAAATCTCTAATTCCACGCGAACGATGCTATGGGCAAAATATGTGAGATGGCTACCTTCCAACGTTTCTTTTTCCAGTGCGTGGTCTTTATTCGATTAACAGTCGGGCCCACCGATCGTCTGTCGATCTTTAATAGATATTATTTGATGTAATAAATGCAGCCCACACCTATTCCTATTCTATGTCTGTGGTTCTATCCAATGCCAATGTCAAATATCATGTCACTGATTGCTAAATTAAATGGTTGCTCTAAATTTGAAAATAGCTTTAATAATTATCTCATTGTCTTTATTCTTCAGTAAGAAAGTGAAATATAAGTAAGTGAATAGGCTATGCCTGAAAATCAGCGCTGCAGCCATAATACTGCAGCATTATGCTGAGGCAGTAGCCTTTTCAGCTCCAACACGGACCTTTATCTCATAGATTAATGCTGAGATCTATAGAATGTACTCTGGCTCGGCTCGGACCTGGGTTAGAGTTGAAACGAACCACAGAAATATGCTCTGACATAAATCTGTCTCGCTTTAGTTCTGTCTTGGGTCTGGGCGGAGTGGGGGTGCAGTCCGTAGATCTCACTTAGTATTAAGCAAATTTTGTATCTTTTTTGTGTTTATCTAAATATCTTACATTATTTATCTGTTTTTGGGTTTCCGTGTCTCTCATAAAATGCACCACTGGCTCTCAGTCTATATGGAACGAAAGTCAGTTGCAGTTGTTAACAAAATTTGCGGTCACAGTTGTTTATGCAAAGCTAAATTAATACAGTATTGAATGTATGCGTTCATTTACGTATTGATACTGAAGTTGGGAGTTTCAGTTTTCAATTTGGGATAAACTAAATCCTGCGAGATCCTTATTATTCTTCCTACTAATCCTACTAATATTATAAATGCCAAAGTATGGATGGATGAACGGATGGATGGATTGATGGATGGATGTTTGTTACTCAATCACGCTGTAACGACTGAACCGATTCGGCTGAAAGGCACAGAGTTAGATTATAGTCTGGAATAACACACAGGCTTTTCGGAAAATTGTAGAGTTCCCGCGGGAATCTAAAACCCGTACCCACTCCTAACACAAGCTTTTCGCTTATTTGGACAGGATAGGAGGATATTAGTGAACTTTAGGTTGGCTAATATTCTTTTAAAGAAAAAATATATATATTACTCAAACCATTTTAACAAGGAAATGTGCCCAGAACACTGGCAGCGCTACCCCTCTGAATACCTAAAATTCCAATCCTGTAATTAAGGTGAATGTGCACAGGTCGACTTCCATACATTTTTGTGCATTTTTCTTTTTTGTTATTCTTGAAATATATACATTTTTCATTTTATTTCATTTGATTTATCATTTCTTTAGGGCTTTCTACAATCGCCAAGTTCATGTCAGGTAAATATTTATATTATTTTTATAATATAAAACCGCATTAAAAAAGGTCTAAATTTACGTATGTATGCGTGAGAGTTTACATTTGACTTGGTACCTGTTGAGCGCCATCTATCCCTATAGTATAAAATTACTGTGTGAAAGGTTCAAGACACGGTCTTCCCAAAACACACATTCCCGCTAGATGACGCTGTTAGCGAAAAAGTTTATTTGAATAAAAAATATTTCTATTCTATTCTACATTTTTACTTATTTACTTTTTACATTTTTACCTATTTATTCTATTTTTACAACAATTAATATATTACAGAATGTCTTTATATTATGTATACAACGTTCACAGCTTTCTTGTCATCTATACAAATAAATAAAATTGAAGTGTCTGTTTGTACTATCAAAAGAACAGCTTTTTACTAACTGCATACGAAAGTAAATACGATACTTATACCAAGAAAACAATTTTTAAAATTTTTGTCTGTCTGTCTGTCTGTCTGTCTGTTTGTTACCTCTGATCTCGGGAACGGCTGGACCGATTTTGACGGGACTTTCACTGGTAGATAGATTATCGGGCAACGTATAGGCTACTTTTTTAACCGACTTTCGAAAAAGGAGGAAAAGGAGTTGTGTTTTTCTACCTCTGCATATCAATAGCTCCGTGATTTTTTAACCGATTTGCGTGAATCTTTTTTTAATCGACATAAAAACTTTGCGAGATGGTCCCATAAAAAGTTCGGGTTCCAACTCCTCAATCCTGATGCTGCAGGGGTACTGCTCCCCTAAACTGTGGGGATTTAGAAACTGTTGATTATGAATAGTTATTGTAGGGACCAAATAAAGACTACATCGTTAAATTCCAGAACCCAACTCCTCAATCCTGATGCTGAAGGGGTTCTGCCAACCTAAACTATGGTGATTTAGGAACGCAGACGAAGTCGCGGGCGTCCGCTAGTTAGACAATATATTTTATAGGCCGCCCCGGCCGGCCGGAACCGCCGCAAGCGCTACGTCCCGCAATTTTTAAATCTATAATATCTTTGAAAATATCCATTTAAATCATATGCTGTAAAGGGCCATATAGATCTATATTAAATCAACAATGTATTTAAGGTATTTAATTAGATAAGGATTAATGCTGTATTGGTTAAAATCGCTTCGAAAATTAGCCATTATTTGTCGTAAAAAGTAAATGACAAAAAAGTGTTATTGTGGGATATCCATAAGAGATAGACATATACCATCGCGGAGTTTTCTGTAGACCTTTTCAATGTGTACAATACGTAGTACATTATTTTGATAAATCTCGTAGGGTTCAGCTTGCGTTTGCAATGTAAGCGGAAAAAATGTAATTATTTACGACATCACTTTAGAAACCTCAAAAATAACAGTATTTCTCCACTATTTCATGGATGTTATTATACATATAAACCTTCCTCTTTAATCACTCTATCTATTAAAAAAAACCGCATCAAAATCCGTTGCGTAGTTTTAAAGATTTAAGCGTACATGGGGATATGGGGACAGAGAAAGCAACTTTGTTTTTTACTATGTAGTGATATTTATTTTTTATGTACATATAAGGAATTACAAGACAACATATCGACCTATACGCAGAATAAAGTTACTTTTGCAAAATCCCTACTTTACAGGAGAGCGATTTGAAGTTTGTCTTGTCTGTAACTTTTTTCGGTATTTTTCTAGAGAATTGATTCTCATTATACTTTTGGAACATTATTATGCATTGATTATTATCAATAAACTCAATGCAAAACCCATAATTTGGAATTTAGGAGGTTCTATATGCATATGTGACGATTTTTTGCGGATGTCTCCTTGTTATATATGTATATGTAACCTTATACTTGGGAAAAGTGTTCGTACCATGTCTATATAACTTTTTTTTATGGAAATACTAATCTCCAAACGGTCTTATTTGCTGTAAAGGATGAAATATAATTACAAAATAAACAGAGTGTTTCTTATTTCATAATTACACATTTGTTAGTAAAAAAATTCAACATGATTTGACTTATTTTTTTAATTACTAAGCATACCTACTATAAAATTGTCTTACAAAAAAATGTAAAAATTAACAGTAAAATAACTGAAAGTACTTTGTATTTTATATAGGTAATACTAGCTTTAGCCCGCGACTTAGCTCACATTAAGTTCGATTTTTCAATCCCCTATTTTACCCCCTTAGGGGTTGAATTTTCAAAAATCCTTTCTTAGCGGATGTCTACGTCATAATAGCTATCTGTATGTCTTTCAGCCCGATCCATCTAGTGTTTTGAGCAATGTGTTGATGATGAGTCAGTCAGTCAATTAGTCACCTTTTCCTTTTATATATTTTGGAAATTAAATTTAGGAACTATTATGTAAATATTTGTGACGTGTCATAAGAGCTACAAGTTAGCCTATATGAAATAAATAAATTTTGAATTTGAATTTGAAAAATAGTATGTATTAATATAAGCCTACTATAGAAACCTCAAAATGAAACCAATAAATAACTAACATAAAACATAAACATAAATAACGTATTAGGAACTATTATTTAGCATTAATAAAATAATCCTATTATAGAAAACTCGAATAAAACCAACGAAATAAAATTGCTACAAGGACAATATTTAAGTTCTTTCAGGAGTTTTAAGAATAGTACAACCGAATATTGGCAAACAAAAAGATTTAAAAACATTTTCTCTATTTTTCACAATTTTTCTGTGCGATTTATTATTATTGGCAATCAATAAGAAATCAATCATATCTAAGTTATTTATGTCTATATTATTAATATTTTAATTGAATAGATATTTTAAATCACGAAGAAAATAATATTGTGGTGGCAGAGATCCACTGGGTACCGCGCAAAATGAAAATTTTAAATCAATCAAAATAATGAATTTGTAAAGAAGATGCGGCAATTTTTTTTTCTGTGATCGAAGAATGCGGCACATCATCATCTCTAGAGCCGTTAGGCGCACTGTAAGAGTTAGTTGTAGATGGTGATTGCGTCCAGTGATCATCATAGTGGTTAGAATAAAAGGCATCACGACAATTTATGCGTATTTAACGGAGAAGGCATGGGAGTCGGTACACATTTTTGGTGATGATATTCAAGACAAATTCCCAATGCTAACAGCAGGGGAATTTTCAAAGTTGGATCGAGTTAAAAGTGTTAGGTCTAGTTGTTGCAATTGCAGGCGACGGTAGACATTATTTATTATCTTTTATAGAATTTTCAGCAACATGGTGCAGCCTTATGGCTAGTTTTGTCAGTAGCAAAAGCTGGTATTTATCATTATAAGCCGGCTGCAGTATAGATAATCGACTGTCTCTTACAGTTCCATCTGATATATCAATCTTCCCATACATCAGGGACCTCTTGCCTAATTTTTTCAGCTCCCTGTGGTAGTGCTGTTATTGTTAAAGCTCCACTACTGACACTGCCATTTTCTGAAAACAAAAATTAACATCATTAAAACGTTAAAGCAATTAACTACAGAAAACAGGTCTAAATAGTTTTATGTAGTTTTTTTATAAATACTTAACTTAAAAAAATTTATTAATTTTAGGCTTTTATGGTAGTTTTCAATTGAAAAAGGATATATATCTCAATGTCAAACCAAGAATAAAAGAACATTTACACATATACCTCATAATTTCAAAATAATTTCCCTCGAACAAAGTAACTTGTGCACATTGTCCCGATATATTTTACATGGTTTCCGAATAATAAAGTAGTATGGTAAAATAATTAATATTATTGATTACTTATTAAAATGTATAAATTAATGTTTAATAGGTGTAATGAATTGATATTTCTTTTTTTGATTGTTTTTTGTAGTAAAATCTAACATTCCGAGGTATAATGTTCTATATGAATGTGGAACCGTTTAACTTAATTATTTAGCTTTAAAAATATATATATGTAAAAATTATTATATACAACTACCTAAGAGCAATCTATGTATTATAATTATAAAGCTGAAGAAAGAAAATTCCATTCACTTACCTGGAACATCCATTTTTCCATTTTTTTTTATCTCCACGGCATTTGTCGTATTACTATATTCAATTTTTTTTGGCTTTAACGAAGGGAAGATCATATGGTTTGAGCGTGTATTTTTAATTTTGAGCACATATAGTAAAAAATAATAACAAAATTAACACGAAAATAGCAGATAAAAGTGCGAGCGTGTTCACACTATCATTTCGGAGAACATGAATACAACTGCAGATGTGACCCTCCGTTCGCGCTGATCAGAACAGTGAATACTGACACTTGTGCTGTCGGGCCCTTCTTTGGGGAAATAAACTACATGTGCCTTTATTCGACTGGTATCTTTGGATCTACATAACTTTTTAAAATTTTGATTTCACTAGTAAATATTAGAGATCTTTTTAGGCTTAAAAATGCAATAAAAAAATTTTGTGCCATAATCGTATATAACTCTATTCTACGTATAGATCGATATTATATTAGAAGAAATAGACGTAGGTGAAGCTACCTATAGATATCTAAGCAGGTAATTACTGAGGATTTGTTCAAAATGAACCAAATAAATAAAACAGCATACAGAAAACATCAACATTCAGGTGCGTCGAATACATCTAGGAAAAGGGTACGATCTGCCCTAAAAAATACTGCTGGTGAAACTAGGTGAGTGCATTCTTTAGTATACCTATACCTACCTATCAATACATAGGTCCAATCAATACAAGCTAACGTAAAATTATTAGGAAACTTTTGTTAGGTACATCAATTGTACTTGATGTTGATCAATTGTACTATGGATATAGATGAAATAACCCGTCTTCATATTTTTTTTATAATTTACCTAGTATCTTTCCGCGGCTTTACCTACACGCGTGGATTTAAGTTTTTTATAAATACTGTGAATTTGTCCGGGATAAATCCAGGGTAAAAGCAATCTCTATTTCAAATTTCAGCCAAATAGGTTCAGCACAGTAGGTAAGTAGGTACCTAATTATTGTGTCGTAAAGAAAATATAAAAAATATCCAAATAACCAACTCTACTTTTGATATTGTTTTCCTTTTAAAATAATAAGCATGTAGGTAGTTAAGTATCTATTGTTTTATTGATATTTTCTCTCAATTCTACCTATATACATGAAATAGGTTCATGCCTATATATACCTACATTACAATACTTTTTGTGCACTTTGTGATAAAAACGGCCACCACGCAGCCGGTTGGCGATCTAAAACTAAAGAGCCGGGTGAAGAAAGTAGAAGTCAAGTTATAGAGTAAGTACGAGTACCTACCTACCCAAGTGATATTGGACAAGATCAAAAGTCCTTGTCGCCGCGCGCGCCGCGCCTCTCGATAATAATAATAATTTGCATATCGAAGGCGCCGCCCGCGCGCTAAGTTGCAAATAAGTAATCTACCTATCTATTCAATATTATTCTACAACTACTAATGTAGACATTCAAATTGAATAGGTACTTATAGTAATATACTGCTATAAATGCTCTTATTCAAATGATGACTACTAATTATTTAGTACCTCGCGTTTTGACTGTAGGTATTATTCGCGACTCGGATTCGTTTGCCGCTCAGGATATAGGTACCTAATTACAGTTTAGTAATTAGTCATATTGATAATTACTAATATTAGTAGGTACATATTTCTAAAGACGTTTCGACTAAAGTCGACTGGATTATTAATAATTATAATTATAATTTTCTCTCGTCTGGTTCGGTGAGAGGTTTCGGCCGTGGCGAGTGGTAATTTTCTTTTTTTTTTTAGTGGAGTAAGCAATACTCTACCAGCAAAGCCGTGCCGCCAAGCGATTAGCGTTCAGGTACAATACCATATAGAAACCAACGAGTGTATACCCATACGGGTTTAATAAAAACTGCCATACCACTTCCAGGTTAGCCCGCTCATATCTTAGACTGCATCGTCACTTACCACCATGGGAGATAATCAGGCAGTCATATAAAAATACGAGATAAATTAAACCACGTTTCAGTGCCATCTAGTTACATTCTATAGTAAACAATTTGTATTTTATGTTAGAACCACTGAAGTCGGATAATAATCATTCGTCAGTGTGTGCGTAAGTTTTGTATCTCTACAGTAATTGAAATGACAGCTTTAGAATTTATGATTATATGTCTAAATGGCTACGCTTTAAAGTAAACTAATGATGTAATAAAATAACCGGCATTACTATAGATTCGCGTAGTTTAATATTTTTAAAATCTATGCATAGCAACTTTGCGAAAATATTAAAAAACTGTCAAACCCTATAACAGCGCCATCTAGCGGGAACCTGTCCATGAGAAGCGCGTGCCTTGATCCTTAACACGTTTGTCTTTTAGACCAACGAAATTTAATAATATTCCGCCTGAAAAAACGGTATCATAAACCTAAATGAAATTTTGAAAGACATTTTATCGGCTAAAATTAATTTGCGCTCTTTAATTAACAGGCTAAAAAGCTTTCGAGGGCCTTTCTCTGTTCAGTTCATTACGAAATTATTATTATCGTTTTAGCTCATGGGTACTTACGTACTATTACACTAATATTATAAAGGAGAAAGTCTGCCTTTGTGTGTGTGTGTGTGTGTGTGTGTGTGTGTGTGTGTGTGTGTGTGTGTGTGTGTTTGTGTTTGTTTGTTACTCCTTCACGCCACAACGCGCTTTGGCTGTTTGGAATGGAGATAGCTCATACGAATGATTAACACTTAGGCTACATTTTATCCCGGAAAATTAAAGAGTTCCCGGACGAATCCCCGCGCCAATGGCTTCGATTGTTGCCGTGCAGTCTGTGAGGACCCTAATATTTTCACTTTTGTGACCTCTCTGTGACCTGGCCTTCAATATTTTTCAGTACTGATATTATTATTCCACCGCTTTGAGTCGTAACGGTGGTCATAAAACTTCTTCTAGTCACGGAAGAACCGTTCTGTCGATCGACAATCAAATTGAACTTTTTGCAGAAAAACTTTTCCGCATCAATGTGGAGTAAACCCCCAATAGGTGGACTGATGACATCCGACGAGCCGCACGGAGTTGTTGGATACAAGCGGCAAGAGAACGGTGCATGTGAAAGTCCATACAAGAGTAGGTCTCTTGTATGGACTTTCACATGCAGCAGAGTTCTTTGAAGAGGTCCTTGGTTTATAAAATAACCACACGGTCTCTCCACACACGAATATCCCGCTTGTACAAATCAGAGTAATAAACAGCATTTTTTACAAATGACTATATGTATAATCATATTATGCTGTATGGTCATTGATCTTCGCCTATCTCAAAGACGATAAATAAAAGAAACAAAACAGCGATACTAATGGTTCGAAATGAAGAAAATATTATTTAAATAACATTCCTTAATTCGGTTTCGCAGACCCGTTATAGGCTCACTGCTCGGTATTCCTTTTTTAACAATGTCTTGATAAACAATCCACTCGAGATAAATAGGTGATGCAGATATTTTCCCTTATCTAAAACAGTTATTATGCGTGTAAAGTAGCTAAAATAAATTTCGACGAACCACGAACATTCCAATGCTAACGAATGTTTTATTAATAAGTTAAATTATAATAAATACTTTGATTTAATTCATTATAACAACAAAAAAGCTTCAACGGCGGAATAAATACTAAAAGGTCGCAGATTCGATGCCCATCGGTTGTACTATTGTCGTACCTACCCACTCCTAATACAAGCTTTCGCTTATTTGTAGGGGAGAGTTGTAAGTCAAGTTTAGCTTGACTAATATTCTTTAACATAAAATATAATTACTTAAATATATCATTTTTAAATCAAAAATATTGGCTGCATTTCCACACAAAACAGCCAGGCTGATTCTTCGTATCTAAAATGAGCCTGCTCTGTTGACACGAGAGGTAACTTACAGGCAATAGCTACAAAATGTTAAAAAAAACTATTAATAATATTAATTATTATTAAGAAAAACAACAATTTAAATTATAAACAACGAAGTATTTTCTTTATTTTTTATCTTGGCTAAAAATAGTTCACAGTACCCTGTAGGTATTTAAGATGCTATTTTTTGGAGCAAGCGAACCGCTTTACCGCTGAAAATGTACATCGACGATGTTTAGATAAAAATGTAAATTACGCTATAAAATTCAATTTTATGACATGCTACTATTAATAAAAAGATATATTAATTTAATCCATGGTATCAGCGTAGAAGGTATTATACGTCAGTCTATTTGAAACCATCGCTGCGGATGCACGGGTCACAATTCTTTGCCTTTGCGCGCGAAAATTTAAGAAAAAGTTGACGTTGCAAAAGTTAAAAATCAAAGTAACGAGTTTCTGTGGTATAAGTTTATGACTATTACAAATTAATTTCCAACTTGCGTTTTGGATTTTTAAAAAAGTTTCGTGTTTTCGAGAGCGAAAAGTTTTCGATTGCTGAATTCTGATTATTTGGTGAGTTTATTTTTAATCTGTAATTTCAAAACAACAAAGATTATTTTAAGTTTAATTATCTGTTGTTAAAATTTATATGAATTATACTAGCTTTTGCCCGAGGCTTCATCCGTGTGAAGTTAGGTTTTTAAAAATTGCGCGGGAACTTTCTGATTTTACGTTGTTTTTTTTTTTTTTTTAAAAACTTAACCTATTTCACTCCCTCAACTATACCCATGCAAAGAACAACGTTGATCCGTTGCTGTGATTGAAGACAAACTAAAAAATTGATTAATGATTAATGATATACCTACTGAATATTGTTAATGATTGCATTGATAAAAATAGTAAAAACTCAAAAATTAAAAGGATTCCTTCTTTTTAAGTTATAGATAATAGAAGTTCATAAAAACTATAAGGTGTTTGGAAGTTGAAATTATAACTCAATTGTTAGAACATTTCAGCCAAGTTGTAGTAGGTTTGAAGTAGTTTTTGGATTGGATTTATTTAAAAAAAACTGCTGTAGGCTGCGATCTAAGCACAAATTACAATGCGACACATTTGCATCGCTTTGTTTGAAGCTCTTCTCTCTTCCAAATAAATAAGAAGCTTGTGTTAGGCAATAACGAGAGGGAATCGAACCGTTGACCTTTCAGTTTACAGTTATTTAACCGTTGGGCTATTAAGGCTTCTAATGTTTAATGGCTTCTAATAATTATTGGTACCAAAGAGACTTACAGACATGGAGCTACAGTCAACTTACAGACATACTTCAACTCAACTTCTCTTCACAATATTAAAAAAAAAATTATCTTAAAATAAAAATCGTTTTAAGAACATGTAATAGGCACATTCGTTTGTGCTTAAGTCGATCTTTAGTTTCAATAAGATCGAACTCACGGGAAAGTATTAGTTTTTAATAATTACTAGTTGATGCCCACGACTTCATTCGCGTGGATTTGTAATCTATTTTCTTTAATAGCCTTAAAGGGTAAACCAGTTGTTTCTCGCAGAAAGGCATAAACGACGCGCTAGGCCTAGCGCATAGAAAGTCCTTAGCGCACTGACAGTGATACCGTGACCAAACTTGAGATTAAGGGTAAGAACAAGCCAGGGATGCCTCACTACGATACCTCGCGGTCGCGGTTTAGCTCGCTACCTCGATGCCACCTCCATTTAAAACAAATGTATGCAAACAGATGAGCGCGAACATGCCGAAGGATACCTCACTGCGATACATCGCGGTACAGCGAGATTTCTTCGACATGTTCGTGCTCGTCTGTTTGCATACATTTGTTTTAAATGGAGGTGGCATCGAGGTAGCGAGCTAAACCGCGACCGCGAGGTATCGCAGTGAGGCATCTCTGGCTTGTTCTTACCCTAAGAAGTAAGAACGTTATCGGCTACGTTCATAGATTATGCGTTTTTCCGCAACGTTTGTTGTGATTTTTTTTATTCGATGACAAAATAGTCCGTGACTGCGATCTCACCTGATGGTAAATGACGATGCAGTCTAAGATGATTTGTCTACCTTTTAAGACAGCTACGGAACAAGCTATAATTTAAGAAAAATTAAATCGACTTCAATTATGATTACGCCTGCGCCGCCGCCTGAATCCAGCGGCTCCCTGCAATTCGAAATAGATAAGAGATATAGCTATCTAAATAAAACTTTTCTTATAATTTCCCTTGTATTCAGAGCATCCCGTTGCAGGATCGCCGTTCTAGTAGCTTGGGATCTCAACATGCATCGTTTGTAACAGTTAATTGCCCCGCCCATTTCCACTTCAGCTTTGCGACTTAATAAGCTATGTTTCTAACTCTAGTTCTAGTGATTTGATCCCACAGGGATACTCCAGGCATAGCTCTTTTCATCGCCCGCTGAGTGACCCTGAGCCTTTTTATGAGTCCCATATTAAGCAACCGTGTTCCGGATTCATAAGTCATCATTAGCAATCGCTCTGTTTAAAAATTATGGCCTTGATTTTGTACCTGTTTTGATAACCTGTATTGAAAACTACTGTCTAAAAACACGTAAAAACACGTGTCTTACTTTATTATTAATGCGAAAGTTTGTTTGTTCGTTGGTTGTTCCTTCAACCACGCCGCAACAAAGCTACGAATCGATGTGTTTTTTTGCATGGGTATAGTTGAGGACCTAGTGAGTGCCGTTGTGATTTTTATCCCGGAAAATATAAAGAGTTCCTGCGGGATTTTAAAATCTGAATCTACGCGGACAAAGTTGCGGGTACCAGCTAGTATGCAATATCACTATCTTGTTGCAAATCCTCTGCTCACTCGTATCCTTATCAACTGTTTGAAACGTGCGACTATCACATCCATGAGATTATAGTCTCTTCGTTTATCTGCCCCTATATTTGATCGATATAAAATTTGGAGATATTATAATGTGCAAGCCTTATTGGTGCTAAAATGAATTTTCGTATCACTGTCGAGTTTTCACTTGGTTAGTTCCCACCAGAGAGATGTCGTATTTCTAGAGGCGATCTTTCGTAATACGACATGAATCTCAGTGGTGATGGTATTGTGAATTTGTCATTTCATTAATTGGCACTGGGCCTGTGTTTATTCTAGCAGTAAATAATAGGTATAGCTATCTTTTTAGGGTTTTGTACCCCGTCTGTAATATCTCCCGCGCAGATGGCTAATCTCTATAGAGGTTAGCCGCCGAGCAGAATTCAATCGGGAACATTATGAACTGTGAAAAGCAGTGTTAATTACGTGATCCGTATATATACATAGATTCTGTATGCAATTATATGAGATGATTGCATGGTGACGCTATTCATTTCCGTCGCAAACTAATTGCATCGAGAATTACAAATCGTACGTATTAATTAATAGCTTGTTAGTTACAGATTAATAAGTAATAATAATAATTAATAGGTACTAAATAAAGAGACGACCAATCGCATCTAATTTGGATGTGTGCTTCGTCGTCTTAATCAGGATTAGGGTTATAGGTATATACGGCCATATAACCATAACATATTATAATATATCGGATTGTAATATGTTTTAAGACTGATCTTTTCAGCGATCACAATAAAATCACGTATGGTTCTCAATTCGTGGCGCATATAGTATTTTTTTTTTATATATGATCATTGATCACGCATAATTTTTCGCAGAGTCGTCCGATTTTTATAGTTCTTTTTTTGATAGATAGGGTCTACCTTGAAGTTAGTCCCATTTAAATTTAAAAAATTCCATCTCTAAGGGTGACAAAAAGCTGTCTCGCAGCCATTAAAAAAATAAAGCTTGTAGTTATGCTTTTAAAAAAGCTTGTAGCCAACTCAAAATTAATTACTTACATTAGTTTAGGAGCTTAGTTAGTAAGACTAAAAGACTTAATTTTTATTTTTTCCTTTTTACTAGCTTCCGTGGTCGGTTTAATTTTATGTAAAAGGAATTATTACATCTTACCACCCCTGCCAGGTTATGTGATAAATGGTCTTAACCTCTTAAAGCGATTGTTAACGACCCTAAATGACCTCTAGCTATAAGGGGGCGATTAACTAATCACATAAGATGAGATTGATTACCTGTCTAGTCTACAATTAAGATGTTTGTAATGAAATCCTAGGCTAAGTTATTCTGTCTGAGCAAACACGCTCTTAAGCTTCGTACGTAAATATTCAATTACTCTGTCTCAGTATAAGATAGAGCCGGGTACATTAAGACTTTTCCTAAGTGCCAAAGGTTCGAGCTCCAATGAATAATGAATAATTATTAATTATTATTCAAATTTAATCTAAATTATTTATTTCGTCTAGATCAACTTGCGACTATTTTATGACGATTCAAGAGACTATACCACTGGTTCGGAAAGTAGATAATGCTTCAAAAGCTTCAAAAGTCTTAATATGTTGCTTAATTAAAATAATGAATTATTTCACTATCTTGGTCGCAGCTGAAAAGCCAATGCTGTGCTTCAGCTGCGTGCTAAGTTAGAACTTATTCTTCCAAAAAGGAGGAGATTATCAATTCGGCCGGTATCTTTTTTTTATATGTATGGTCGCGGACAGAAAATGTTTATCAGTTTTCCAAGTAGATTCTATATCACATTGCGTGCAGCAAGGTCTATAACGCCATAGAATATCGAAAGCATATCGACTGTCAGGCATAGACGTGTGCATTTAATTATGCCCATACTCCGGGATTTCTGGACCGATTCGCCTGATTTTTTTTAATCGACAGAAAGCTTGCGAGATGGTCTCATAATTTTTTTTTTTTAAAGTTCCCTACCGAACAATATTGTGAGCAATTAAATCTACAGCGAGAATAAACATCATTACGGATTTTAGGTAAAATTTTATGCAATCGTTTGATAATAATTATGCTAATGGGCTTTATATTATGATAACGCTTATACAAATATGCTAATAATGCCAAACATATAATCCGGTCTCAATATTTCAAAACTGTTAATTAATTCATAAAGGCTATAGATTGCTATAGC
This sequence comes from Hipparchia semele, assembly GCA_933228805.2. Lineage (NCBI taxonomy): Eukaryota > Metazoa > Arthropoda > Insecta > Lepidoptera > Nymphalidae > Hipparchia > Hipparchia semele. The sequence goes on from OW121722.1 coordinate 2,819,386, forward strand.
TTTTAAAAATAATTAAGACTATCAGCAGTTCAAAAAACAAATTCTGCCTGGAGAGACATGGCGAAAGTGATACGAAATTCAACAGAATAGAATAGAATAATTTTTTGTTCAAGTTTAAATTTTACTAAGTACTTTCGAATCGTCAGGTGAATCTACCAGTGGTTCGGAAAAGCATTCCAACTGAAAATAACCAGCAAGAAACTAGGCGGTTTTTCAGTTTTTTTCGATTCAGTTACATTGATATAATGTAAAAAAAAATTATACCATCAGCCTAATGCATAGCTTGCTCTATTGCTGGAAGCTAGATGATTTATTACGGCGATAGTTTAGATACTCGGGATAAATAAGTAATTTACTTTTTTAAAGCGGAAAATCGAAGTGTCTACGGGATTTCAACAAACATTAAGCCAAGTATAGTGAAACTAAATAATCAAGGTATATATAACACGCATAAAAGATTTTAATTACAATGCAAATAACTTAGAAACTATAATTCTGCAGCAACAAGTTCAGGATAGTTTCAGTATAAAAAATGACACTTCATCACAAAAGTTCGATGCGAAAGGTGTTTAGAAGTTGATAGATAGAGTTTCTCACTCCACAAACTACAAGAAATTCAAAGTTTGAAAGTGTCGCGTTAAAGAACACAGAAAAGTTTGAACGGCCTCGTCACAAGAAAATCTTTTAAGACAAAGATATCAGGTTAGATTACTAGTAGATAATAGTAAAATCAATGAATATTTGAGTCATTCCTTATCATTAGCATCTCAACTCGTCGCCGGCCCACTAAAGGGCACAAGTCTGGGCAATGAGAAGTGTTTAGGCCACATTCCATAAGTTGGCTAAGTGCGGATTGGAGAACACTATGGAGAAAACTCAGGTATGAATGTTTTCTGACGACGTTTTCCTTCACTGTTCAGCAAATGATATATCGCTGCTTCAGAACTAAAGAGCCACATCTCAAAATTAATTTTTTTTCACGAGAGCAGATTGAAATTTTTTTTTATTTTTTTTTTTTTGCTTTTTTGGCTCTCCAACTTACAATGTATGAAAATGCTAAAAGGGCGTACGCGTAAATTATTGTGATTTAAAGGCCGATTTTGACGAATGTTTTCGCGTTATGGCCCTATTTTTGAAATAAAAGTGAATTTGGAAAATTTTGAGATGTGGCCCTTTAGTTATGAAGCAGCGATATAATAATTGATTAAAACGCTTATAACTCCAAAAATTTTGAACTGCGTACCGGTAATTTGTTTAATTCATTTAGCTTTGTGACAAAATAAATTAGAAAATGCAAGTGAAAAATCAATAGGAGCGCGGCGAGCGTATAAAATAATTCACTAATTTGGCAATAAATCGTACTTTGATTCCTGCCATAACCAATGTTGTATATACTTAGTGATGTATATTATTTTGAGGAATACATATAATAAATACACTGTGATAATTATATTATGTTTATTCTTATCATGTTGAGAAATAAATACAAATACACTGTGATATATTCCGTTAATTTTTCCTTTTATTATTTTTAAAATAGTTATATTTACAGTTATTGTTTAGTTACAAAATTGACTTCTATCATTTAGAATTTCGATTACAAAATACCACACGTTCAATAGATTAGGTTATCGGTATTTTAACTATTTGGATTACTAACCGAAATTCCAATAAAATCTATCCGAAATATTGAAGGAATGTTTCATTTACAACGCGTTACTAGAAGTGCCATATTAACCCTAAATTTCTGATTTCGAATGGTGAAATCACAACGTGGAAATTACACGTCAATTTAAATGCCGATATGATCTAAATAGAGCGTGGATTAATGTTCTTTTTATTATATGTCTATTGAATTTCTGATTACGTTGTCGGCCAAGGTTGCTAGTGATCAGCATTTTTATATGTAACGTGACCCATAAATTATCGACTACTTTTAACGCATCTTAGAATAGATTAGAATAGAATTATTTTTTATTCAAATAAACTTTTACAAAGTGCCTTCGTATCGTCAAGTGAATCTACTACTGATTCAAAATGCCGTAGATATTGTTGCTGTATTTCTCTATATCTATCTTCATAAAAAGAGGTAGTGGCGTTTGAAGTCGGTTTTGTAAAAATAATTTTTACGTTTATCGAGTATAAACGTAAAAATTATTAAATTTACTATGGCAAGATTTCTTACGAGAATTTCTAATTGTTTCACATATTGTTTTACATCCGTTTCATGCCGCATAAAAAATATGTAAAATAACAATTCTGTGTTTTGGTAGGACAATGAGTATGGCTGTTATTGTTCATTTACTTCTGGCTTATTTAAGGGGTCGGCATTCTAGAGTCCCAGAAAATTTATTTAAATACTAGCTGACGCCCGTGACTTCGTCCGCGTAGAATTAGATTTTAAAATCCCGCAGGAACTCTTTATATTTTCCGGGATAAAATCCATACGGCACTCACTAGGTCCTCAACTATACCCATGCAAAAAATCACGTCGATCCGTTGCTCCGTTAGGGCGTGATGGACAAACCAACAATCAAACACACTTTCGCATTTATATATTTATATATTTATTTATTTATAATTAGGATATATTTTTTTGTCAGACTGCAAACGGGAAGAGTATCACAATATGGGTGCATTACTTCTTCTTTTAATGTAAGTTCAACAATTTCTGTGACCGGCGTAAAAGAACACCATTTGGCCGATAAAAATTTAAAAAATTACGCTTAAAGTTTCTTTTTAGTTGATTTTTTTTATGTAGTAGTATAAGAGTAGTATATGTAGTATTAGCTTATCAATATAATATTATAATTCCCTAAAATAGTGAATTATAATATTATATTGATAAGCTTATGTATTATAAGCTTATCAATATAATTGAAACACTTCGGCTCTCCTCTTCAGAATCTATTTCCCGAATGTTCGAATTCAAATTCTCGCAGAATTTTGACTTAGTCATAGAGCCAAAGCATGGTCTGCAGGAAATGAAACAAAATATAATTTTGAATTTGAATTTATTAGATTGGAACCGAGCATCGGTAGAGTTGCCGGTAGAATAACCATTATAATCGTAAAATCCCGGTAAAATTCCTATGATTCCTGAAAATCGGTATAAATTCGAGAATAGTGGAACAAGTACGTCTGTAGAGTGATCGCGCAGGTTAACGGAGTTAAGCCATCCATTTGAATGATTGCGAAATTCGCAATTAGGCACAATCACATAAACTTACGTAATGCTGGGGTGTTGCATTTAATACTGCTAATGGACTGTGCAGTTTACACGCGCCGACATACGTTTTATAGCTCTGTAAATATTGTTTAAAAATGTTTTAGCAGCAAACGAGGTTTTGTCTCGAGGGCTTTAATAGAATAGTGCAAATTATTGTTGAAATTAGTTTTGTTCGAATTTTATTGTTCAGATATAAAACTAGGTACTTACTTCTTCTTCTTTTTCAACTTATAGACGTCCACTGCTGGACATAAGTCTCTTGCATGGACCTCCACAGATCTCGGTCTTGCGCCGCCTGAATCCAGCGACTCCCTGCGACTCGTTTGATGTCGTCGGTCCACTTACACTTACAGACCCCCCACGTCTGCCAACACTGCGCTTCCCGGTGCGGGGTCGCCACTCCAGCACCTTGGTACCCCATCGACTAGGTACTTATAGAAAATTTTAAGTTAGACGATCACATATAGCTTACATATACCTATAGGTCAATTATACAAATCACGCAAGTCATCAATACGCAAACGCTATCTATGCGTATTTTCCGAAAAAAAAAAATATTAAAGTAATTTTTCACTACACATAATTTTGACCTAATATGAGACAGATGTTTGGGACGATATTAGCGACGACATGCGACTATCGACCAAAATGCATACAACATAATCGCACCAATATAATTCTACTATCCTACTAATATTATAATTAATGTGAAAGTTTGTGAGGATGGATGGATGGATGGATGGATGTTTGTTACTCCTTCACGCCACAACGAATGAACCAATTTGGCTGTTTGGAATGGGGATAGCTCATATCCATAATTAACATTTTATCCCGGAAAGGTAAACTAAAACCCTTATTCCACGCGTACGAAGTCGCGGGCATCAGCTAATCAATAATTAGATTATATCTATAATATTAATGAATTGATATCAAAGTATGTTTGTTTGTCCTTCAATCATGGAATGAAATCGTGGATAGTTTTAACTTTTTGTACCATAACGTTAAAAGGTCTAGTGCGTGACATACAATACAAGGTTGTGAGTGACACAGGAGTGACATTTTATACCAGGAACAAAATGTCACGCGGAATTTTGAAACCTCTCCACGCTGACACCATTGCATTGTTTCAACGACAAGTTCGCGTGCGCGCGTGTGTGTGTGTGTGTGTATGTGTGTGTATGTGTGTGTGTGTTACTCTTTCGAGCCATAACAAATGAACCGATTGGGCTGAAAAGAATTGAAAAACTCATACTCAGGATGAACAAATAGGCTAAATTTTATCCCGGAAAATTAAAGAAGCCACGGGAATTAAAACACTTTTATCCACGCGGACGAAGACGCGGGTATCATCTAGTTTTCAGATTATTATAACCAAGTTCATAGTAGGATCAAACAAGCAGCGCGCTGAATATTTGATTAGCGTTTGGCTCAGCATATTAGCTGTGTATCTCGCCGATTCTCGCCGCCAGTATTAATATCTCGTTATCTCGCTAATCCCACCAAGAGCATCAACAGAATCACCACGAACGGGGAATCAATGGAATTAGTGACGACACTATAATATAAGCTTATCTATTAAAAGGGCCTCCACGCGGCGCGTATATTATACAAATTATTCAATGTATGTAACAAATTCAAATTCAAAATTAATTTATTTCATGTAGGCTAACTTGTAGCTCTTATGACACGTCATAAATCTACCACCGGTTCGGAATGCAGATTCTGCTGAGAAGAGCCGGTAAGAAACTCAGCAGTTGCTCTTTTAAAAAATTTTTTTTTTTACAAAGCTATGCTATGTATACAGTGCTTCCACAATAAAGCTTCAAAAATGCAAAAATGCATACGTAGGTACACCAATCCAACGCATGTCAAGATGGGCAGTCAAAGCAGACCCATTCCCGTTGGTGGCACCCGTTCACGAGCATGAAGCATGATCCAGCCATTGCTTCGCTTTCGCATATAACCCATAACCTTCCCTCTTATGAACCCCTAACATATCTACAACCAATGATACGCTCTCAGTGACACGCAGTAACAGTAAAAAAATATAATCAAGTTCATTGTTTATGTACAAGACCGCGTAGATAGACGTAGCATAGAGTAAGTTACATATCTACCTGTGGTAGGCATAAATTCAGTGTCAGTTGCATGTCAGGCATTTTTTTTTAGCTATTGCATAACTTCTATCGCGGGCCTTGAGCGTGGAGACCGGATCCAGAAATTCCGTAACGAAAATAACCTGACACCTCACGGACACGGACTCCTCTCACCGCTAGATGGCGTTGAAAAAAAATGCCTTGCAATAGCTTTACCGCGGCAGTCCCCGAGTGCCACACGTCTTTTTTTTTTATGTCAGGCATTAAAACTTAAATTACTTACTGTTATAGGCTCGCACACCAAAGGATAAGCATGGCGGGTGACGTAAGTCTACTAATGCCCCTACTCCACCTGCGCCGTAACGCGTAAATTAACACGATAATAAAGGCATTACGCAGATGGGGCCAATATTTTACTGCGTTAAATGTGTAATATTACTAACTAGCTTTAACCCGCGGCTTCGCTCACGTTAGGTTCGATTTTTAACCCCCTATTTAACCCTCTTGGGGTTGAAATTTTCCAAAATCCTTTCTTAGCGGATGTCTACGTCCTAACAGCTACCTGTATGCCAAATTTCAGCTCAATCGGTCCAGTGGTTAGAGCTGTGCGTTGATAGATCAGTCAGTCAGTCAGTCAGTCAGTCAGTCAGTCAGTCAGTCACCTTTGCCTTTTATATATTTAGATGACGTTAGACGCTAAGCGCTAATCCATTTGAGCGCAGCCGTTAACACTAACATTAATGCAGATGGAGCAGTAGTATAACAAAAAGAATGGACCGCTGTAACGAAAATACATATTAAACGATTCACGCACACTTCAAAGTCTTCAATACGTTAATAATAATCTACCAATGGCCACTCAGTATACCTAATTAGGATAAAAATCGGCCTACGGCTTATAGCTGCCCAGTCAGTATAATTTTAATACACATCAATCTACGGTTGCTACTTCTAACCTTTGATTAATAAGCATGATAGTTCAAAAACTTGACCGATAATATTTTTTCTAAAAATTACTTTAATTCATTAATTAACTGGGCAATTAAAGTCTGCAAACGATAATAAGACGCGCAAAAGAATGATAGCTTTATTAAGTACCTAATTGGAACTTCTTCACTCTGTTAAACGAAAATGTAGATTTGAAGTATTTGAGAAAATTAAAAAAGATTGCCCAATATCGTCCCATATTTTTGCATATTTTATTCGAATGTGTAATTTTAATATTGCTTTATAAATTAAGCCATCGAACTATTAGATCAGAAGTTTCTAATAAAATTCCGCTCCAAACGTAGACTCAAAACAAGCAATGAATGTGTCAGTGCCAATGCCAAGACAGATTAAAATTAAAAAAAAAAAAATAATTAAGTTTAAGTAATTTTTTTCTGTACTGGCACTGATAGTTACGTTTTTGACTACTTCCATGTTTTTGATGGATAATGTGATGAATTATTATTTATAACTAGATGATGCCCGCAACTTCGTTCGCGTGGATTAAGGTTAAATTTCCGCGGGAACTCTTTGATTTCCCGGGATAAAATGTAGCCTATGTTTTAATCCAGGGTATGAGCCCCATTCCAAATTTTAACCAAATCCGTCCAGTAGTTTTTGCGTGAAAGAGTAACAAACATACACACACTCACACACACATATACAAACTTTCACTTTTAATAATTTTCTGCGAGCTCTTCGTACTCGATACCGCGTAGTCGGCCTTTGAAGGCTTACTAAAAATGGCTTATCATGGCGTCGCGCGTCGACTACAAGTATTGCGCTCCTAAGCGTTATAGTTCGATGGGTTACCAACAAGAACAAGCACACTCAGAGAAGCTTAATCCTATTAATTAATTATTAATTAATAATTAATAATATTAATTAATTTTAATTATTAATTAATTTAATTTAATTTAATAATATTATAAATGCGAAAGTTTGGATGGATATATAAATGTTTGTTACTCAATCACGCTGCACCGACTAAACTGATTTGGCTGGCACAGAGTTAGATTATAGACTGGAATAGCACATAGGCTATTCCCGCGGGACTCCAAAAAAACCTCAATCCACGCGTACGAAGTCACGGGTATCAGCTAGTGTTTACATAAGGAAAAAAAGGTTCACTCTAAAGTCATCGCTCGGTAAGTAATTATATCTAGGAATGGCGGTTCATAACAACAATTTGTTAAAGATAATAAATAATTAACGATTTATTTGCCATAATACTATGCATAATGAATTTCTCTGAGTGCGACAATAAGTTTATTAACTCTTTGTTAAAATATCTCTCTCTATATGAATACATTGATAATATTGTGTTAATTTCTGATTACCTACTAAGGGTATTTTTACAAAGAAGCACGTTCCGGTAAATGCAAGAAAGAAAGAAACATTTATTTTATAAATAAATCTTCAATAAATACCGATAAGTTTCTTTATATGAGAGCACTTTATTTAATTAATCGGTACAGGTAAGTACTGTTTAACTTTAATTGGAATGCCATTCCGGCTTCCGTTTTTCCAACTATGAAAAAAAAAATGTAGATGTCTGAATAGGCATCTTCTAGACAAGCGCGCACCATCTTAGGCTGCATCTTCACTTACCGTCAGGTGAGAACGCAGTCAAGCGCTAGCCGGGCTTCTTTATAAAAGCGCCCTTAGATAAGAATCTACATTCTACAATAACTGCGTACAAGTATCTTTAGTACGTACGAATTGAAGGGTTTGGGGTTCAAAAGTTCAGTCAAAAGAATCAAAATATTATTATGTATTTTAACTTTGAATAAAATAAATAATAATGCAAAATATTTTATAAATAAGCACTATATAAAAAATATTGATCTCACATATTTTGTGATAATATTATGTTATGATAAACTATCGTGAGCGAGATAAAAGCCAACAGTCGTCAACTTTGTCAATGACACAAATCTTAGCATTTACAGTATGACCTTGCTTTATTTATTAACCGACATCCAAAAAAGGAGGAGGTTCTCAATTCGTCAGAATTTTTTTTTTAAATTTTTTATGTATGTACCTACCCCGAATAATATGTACTCTGAAGACGCTTGGACCGATTTGGAAAATTCTTTTTTTGTTTGAAAGGGTATACTTTCCAGGTGGTTCTATTGTCATCAGGTCAGGATTTGATGGTGGGATCCTGGAGAAATCCAGGGAACGCGACTTCGCCACGTAGTAAAGTTTTCAAAAAGTCCCGTGGGAAACCTTTGTTTTATCCGGGTTAAAAAATTATATTTATAATTATATATATAGATTTATAATTTTACAAGCTTTTTGCCAGCGACTTTATCCGCTATGAGTTATGTTTTTTTTCCATTATAATCACGCCGCACGCGTGAGCCATTTACTGGTTAAAACCCTTGATAAACTTCTAAATATATAAAAGGAAAAGGTGATTGACTGACTGACTGACTGTTTGATTGATTGACTGATCTATGAACGCACAGCTCAAACCACTGGACGGTTCGGGCTGTTTGCCATATAGAAAGCTATTATGACGTAGGCATCCGCTAAGAAAAGATTTTTGAAAATTCAACCCCTATTCAACCTCAAGGGGGTAAAATAGGAATTTGAAAAATCGAAATTAACATGAATGAAGCAGTGGGAAAAAGCTAGTAGGTATAGTACGCAAATCGAATTAATGGCATCAAGAAGGCGCCCAAATCTTTATTAGAAGTTAAATCCTCAATTTAAAATCCGTGGAGCTGTGACCTTAATCAGTTGTTACTTTATTAGGATCATGAATTATTCCCTTACAAATTAAAATCTCACTTTTAATATCGAAAAAGCAGTCGACCCTCAAAAGGCATATTGAATTCATTGCCTTAGAACATTCCTTGATATCAATCGATCGAGCAACGCGCCAATGAGCAATCAAAGTTTAATCGCTCGAACTTGACCCTAACTGATTTCGTGATTCTGATTGTTTGGAACTCTACCTAAACACAGATAACTATGTCATGGCACTAAAGCGTGCAATGACACGCAAAATGACATCACGTCATGAGTACCTACATCTACAACTGGGCAAAGAAAGTTTCATACAAGCAGATAATAATGTCCTCCCGACCGAATCCGGCCACGGCATCCAACCTCATATTGCGGAGATATTATAGTGCACAAGTGAATGCGCAAACTCAGGTGCACTCTCTATTCCCTCACTCTCATAGTCCGATGATGGAAAATCCGATACGACCGGAGGGAGATCAGGCGCAGGGACCGACGCGTTTAAGTGCTCTCCGAGGCACGGCGGTGCCTCACCACCAGCTGTCTAACTCCGGGCTAGTACAGAGAATTTCTAAACAGATAGCCCGCTACCATCTTAGACTGCATCGTCACTTACCATCAGGTGAGATCGCAGTCAAGGGCTATCTTGTCATCGAATAAAAAAAAAAAAGATAAACCCAATACATTTTTGGCTCGACCCGGGAATCGAACCCAGGACCTCCTCATCCGTAGTCGAACTTGCTAATCACTAGACCAACGAAGCAGTCAAACTAACAAACTAATGTAAGATTCTCTCACGAAGGCAGGTTTAAAATAACCAAACACAGCACTATTTTACCATAAAGTTATTTTAATCACTCTCACAATCACTGTCACAATATAATAGATAATTAACACATTAATATTTTAACACATACACAATATTTTAACTTACTAACACTCCGAGGGCAGCGTAATGGCTAAAAGCCTGCGATGGTACCAACTAACTCTTATCGCTCCATTTTTCCTTTTTTATATTAACGCAAGTAAAGCGGGAAATTAGAGGGAAGAAAGATCTTCCAATCGCTTGCATTCGCTCCAACGGATCAACCAATCGCATGCCTTTTGCCATTCGCAGCTAATCAGATCAAGCATAAGATTTTTGCCGGAAATGACGGTAAGCGAAAATAAGATCTCTGATTAACAAACGTTATAACAGTTTACAATATTATGGTTGGAAAATAAATGATATAAAATTATATGAAACTAGACATTATTACTAATGCAATGGAAACCGAGTGTCAATTATTTAATTATATCAAAGGTATTATGTAATTATACTTTGTTTCACTACGGAAGTCCATGTCGTTATACTTTAGTATATTTAATGACGGAAATTGAAATCAATATCCATATTTCTTTAACTTATAAAAATAGAATTCTCAATAAAGTATCTCCTTTTTTATATTTTTATTTAATTATTTTACAATTCTCGATCCTTACTATATTAAATATCTGACACTAACAAATAGTACCTACCTAGTGTTATAGGATGCACTTGGATACAAGTCCACTCACGGTTCGACGTCACGCACGCGCTTTTAGTGGACAAACCACTGCGGCGGCGGGATATCTTATATTATAGTTAGGATCTTTATTATAGTTAAAAAAATAGGTAAACAAATATTTGGCTTAATTCCTCTTATGAAAACCCTATCGAATAAGTTACCTAGTATAATTTTTACACGTGTGAGGTGTTGCGCGCGTTGACGTACAAGGACGCCAGTCCTGCTTGTTGTCAATCAGTAATATTTGCGAGTGGGCCTGCTTTTACTCTGTTTTTTGACAGACGGAGTAAGAACAGGATTTCTGATTACATCGCTATCTTTATCACAAGACGCAACTCGGGCGGTAATGATCTAATGTTAGAGTAATTAATTCCCGCGGGAACTCTCTAATTTCCTCTCATGTAACTTTAACTCTCTTATAAAAAGTAGCCTATGTGTTCTTCCAGACTAGAATCTATCTCTGTGGCAAATTTCAGACAAATCGGTTCAGTCGTTGCGGCGTGATTAAGTAACAAACACCCATCCATCCATCCAAATTTTTGCATTTATATATTTTGTAGGAAGATGGATTCACGATAGTCTTTTATTATATTTTTTATATTGGGTTATGTGATGTTTATGTTGCTTTGTCGCTGTTCAGTTATTTATTCACGAGATAATTTCAATCAATAAAACTGGCATGTTAATAACAGTTTTCAGTTTTAAAAGGAATACACCTTAATCGATTTAATATATATTTTTTATTAATAAAGAATAGCCAAGCTGAACTTGCCTTATATTCTCCTCTCCCCTCCAAATAAGCGAAAAGCTTGTGCTAGGAGTAGGTACGACAATAGTGCAACGGGTGAGGCTCGAACCTGCGGTCTTTCAGTTTTCAGTCCGCACTTTTAACCGTTGGGCTATTGAGGCTTCACAATAATAATTATGACTTGGAGTAAAAAATTATAGGACGGATGGATATCAATCATTCTTCATTGCAATTCAACAAAGGAAACTCACAAAGTTAAATTATATTTCAAAGACACGGACGGCCAAACAATGGAGTAAAACTGCAAAACTGTAGAGGAGTAGAGTTTCATTAATAATTAAATAGAACGAACATGGAAGGGGCAGACAAAAGGCAACTGAAGTTACTCCGGTGTTCTTTAATATTATAGATTGATTGATCGACTGAGGTAACTACGTATACGAATGAATAAATTAAGTGCCAGTTGCACCATTTCCGAGAAACGTTTAACCACAGAGTAAGGAAGGTATACCTCTTTATACTGTGGTTTAACTAAGGAATAAGCTTGACGTTCTAACGGTTTTTAGGATTCTGTACCCAAAGGGTGCCAACGGGACCCTATTACTAAGCCGCCAAGAGTCATGAGCATTTTAACATCAAACGAGATTCAGGCGGCGCAAGACCGAGACCTGTGGAATTCCATGCAAGAGACCTATATCTGGAAGTGAAAGAAGAAGAAGAGCATTTTGAGCAATTAAATATCTCTTGCTTTGACGATGAAGGAAAAGATCGTGAATAAACCTGCATCCTTGAGAATTCTAATCTCTCTTTCTGAGGTGTATGAAGACTTTCAATCCATACTTGAACATACATAGTGTAGGCTATATTGCACCATTCTGGGCAACAGAAGTTTTTGGTAAACTCAAGTCTTAAATTCTAGACTCTTCCCATTTCATCTCAACAAAAAAATTGCTGATCCTATCCTATCTTACTAATGTAAAAATGTGGAAAGTTGTTTTTTCGCTTGTCCTTAAATCACGCCGCTACACAGCTAGTATGTACGAATCAACGTAATTTTTTGTATATAGTTATGACCCGCAGTGACATGTTATACGTTTTTATCTCTCCACGCGAATGTACCTACTTTACGCAGCACAATGAAAGTTTTAAACAACAACAGGAAAATAATAAAAATAATAATAAAATAGATTGACAAAGCTCAACTTAATAAATTAATTGCTTCAGAAAATACCCGGCACAGTTAGTCATCAACGGAATTTTATGTACTTAATTCAAATATTTTCAGTACAAAATTGTTTGAAACCGCAGGCGAAAAAGGTTTAAATTAAGTTAATGTACCCTATTTTCATAATTAAACTGCCTCGTTGGTCTAATGGTAATCATGTTCGACTGAAAACTGACAGACTGATTGTAGATGACGAGGTCCCGGGTTTGATTCCTAGGTCGGGTTAGTAAATATATTGGGATTTGCTGCAGTGTCATCCCGTGCCTCGGGGAGCACGTAAAGCTTTCGGTCTTGCGCCTGATCTCTTCGGTCGTGTCGGATTTCCGTCCCGTACATAAAAAGCGGAGATAGCCTTTTTGGGGGATTGGTAGTACGATCCAAGGCTCTCCCTGAATTTTTGGACTTTTATGCAATTAAATATTGCTATTGAGCGCCTTTCTAGGACAAAGTGGAGGGCACCAGAAGGAGGTCACCCATGTGACGGACCGACAAAATAAAGGCTGCTGCTGGCGGCCCATTGCACGAATATACCAGGATATCAGCCAGTAGGGAGATGTGGCGAATAATATCTGTCGCTAAGAACCTTACTTCATGATGACCACGACCGTTCTGCCAAGAGTGTCACGAAGAAGAAGAATCATTTGCTTAGACTATGAAGGAAAACATCGTGAGGGAACTTGTATACCAGAGCGATCTCCATATATGTTCGTGTGAAATATACCGACGCGCACTTCGCTTGTTGCGGGATGTAGGTACATACCTACTTACAGAGGCGGCTCTAGCCCATGTAGCGCCCGTGTGCAATCAATATCATGGCACCCTCTACCCTCTAGTAGACGCGCGGCCAAAATGGAATACTTACGATACAAGAATACCGTTTGACTTACAGTTATATTTTCACCAGCGAGAGGAAATTCAGGTGTAAAAAATGGTGCAATTTTAAATGATGTCGGGAAGCAAGCAAGCGCGGCTCGGCGCGGCGCCCCCTACAATCTTGCGCCCGTGTGCGTTGCACACCCTGCACCATAGGTAAAGCCGGCACTGCCTACTTACTATGTCTTATATTGTTCTAATTCGATAGGAGACCCGTACCCAGTACTGGACCGACAGTGGGTTGAAATGAATGAAATAAATCCACAAAAATGAAATTTCGGGCAGCGGGCATATTGAGATGAATGACATAAATCCAGCTAGACTCTAAAAGAAATCGCGGGCATCTTGGAGAAACAAAGGTTCTCATAAAAATAGCATAAAGTAAAACGAAAGTAAAACGTCGAAACCTTATACTGATCAAAGGCATGAATAGCTGGAGGGCATTTGATTTCAATAAACAATACCTAAATAAAATAATGAAAATATTTACCTACCTATTTTCATTCATATTTTCACCTCTAAGACCAATACACAATTTGCGAAGTGTTAAGTGTTTACCAAATTGGTTGGTGGAGGTTTATTTTTGGTACATTTTAAGAGATAGGTCACTGCGGTCAAACAGATGCTTTGCGTTCTACGTTTATAAATAAACCTTAACCTAAAAGCCATTCTTATGAAAAATTTCCTTAATATTATATATGCGAAAGTTGGTTTGTCCTTCAAAAGCAACAGATTGACAAGATTTTTGCATGATTATTGTTAAGGAACCGGAGAGTGACATAAGCTACTTTGTATTAACAAAATTTTCCAAAGTGTGTTTGTTGGTTTTTCTTTCAATCGTGCACTAAAAGCAACAAATTAACGTGATTTTTTGCTTTAGTTAAGAAACCGGAGAGTGACTTAGGTTACTATTGTTCTGGAAAAACAAAGGTTTCCTGCAGGATTTTATAAAACCTAGCCGTTGAATATACAGACAAAAAGTTATAAATATGTACAAAAAAACTCAATTTTTAAACGACCTTATATCTATGAAACACGAAACGTCTGACCCGCTTTTAAAATAGCTTTTAAAATGTCTCCTTATCTGTTTTTATATACGGCAGTAAAACGTTTAATAGAGCTAACTTGAAAGCGTGTCCATTTAAAAGGACAATCTGGACTGAAACATAAGTTCTTAAGCGACAGCATAACGAAAACATTGTGAATAGGTTATACTAATGCATATAATGAAATAACATAATATAAATTATAAACATAAAAATTATTTTTACAAAACCGACTTCAAACGTCACTACAAAGTATATCAATTGTGCCTATAAAATTTGAAGAGTTCCCTCTGTTTCTCCAGGATCCCATCATCAGATCCTGACCTGATGACAATAGGACCACCTGGAAAGTATAACCTTTCAAACAAAAAAGGAGTTTTCCAAATCGGCAAATACGCGTCTTCGAGTAATCGGGGAACATACATAAAAAAAAAGATTCCGACGAATTGAGAAATTCCTCCTTTTTTGGAAGTCCCGAAAAACCCCACATCTCAGAAATGATGGATGCCAATATTTTAATTTTTGAGCTTGTGGTATATCGCGAATAACGAATGCCGATACCTACACTCGCAGTAGGTATGGCACGTCTCAAGCGGTGGTTTAGAGGTATTTAGGCTGAGTACTGTCAACTTTTGATAAACAGCTGATTGCCGCGGGAATTCTCTTATTTCCCGGGATAAGAATGTCCTATTCCAGACTATAATCTATCCCTGTGCCAAATTTCAGCCAAATCGGTTCAGTCGTTGCGACGTGATTGAGTAATAAACATACAAACTTTCGCATTTATAAAAATTAAATAGGATAAAGGCTTATCAATCTTCCCAACAAGAATTACCTACTAACTTTTTTATTAAATTTATAATTGCTTCGCTTTCAATCGCTGTAAGTTACCTTGATGTGCTTAACGATAAGGTTTTTTTAATAAACATTTAATAAAGTCCCGTAATAAGTCAAAACGGTACAAGAAATAATTGAGAAAAGTTGGCATTTTTATGAAAACTCTGGAAAAATAAAATACAGGGAATTTTCTCGGCCCAAGTTTTTGCACAAAGTAATAACTTTGCGTCCCTTTTATTTTAGAAATGGCAACCGTCCCTGATGACTGTTGTTTGTGAATTTACGGGAATGTCGCGGTTCGTTTGGGAAGTTCAAAGAGATGTCTCATTACTAGAGAATCAAACTTCTCTAATACATTGGTGTGACTCGTACTTTTTTTAATATTTTCAGTTATAACTAACTTAAATAATAAATAAATATAAAATAAATTTAAATTTTAAATATTGTAATATCCGTTTCGGTCGAAGATGGATGGGAGAAAGGCATTGGAAAAGCGGTATATAATATTATATTATATTATGGCGATGTTCGCTTCACATTTGAATCTATATAATTTTTGTTTATCTTCATATAGGCCCTGGAAATAGATCTATAACAAGCTTAAATAATTTACTTTCCATATTTTTAACACGTCACATATAATAAGGGACGATAATAGTACTAATATTGAAAATATGTACAAAAAGAAGTAAAAGTAAAAATTTCAATAGGTGGTCAAGAATGCAGCAGTAAATTTCTACTTTGCAGCTTTAAAATAAAATTGATGTGACAAACAAACAGACAGTCAAACGTAATGCACAAAACTATTAGGATTCCTTGTTTTCCTAAAACCCTAAAATGTACCGACCGATGTCCATGAATACCAATCTACTCCCTGATTCTGTAACTCAGTGCCTATCAAAAAATGAAAGCCACTGAAATATATTTTTTTATCCATTGAAGGTTTACTATGAAATAGTAAATGACATTTCTCTTCAAACCTTCAATGGATGAAAAATGCCTATTGTCTGTGATAGGTACTGAGTTACAGAATCAGCCCCCTGGTTCGGGCTGTTTTGCGGAACGTTTTACGCTCTAGTAACCACATCTCTCTGGTGAAGTTACGGCTTTTTACCCTCCATGGTGGGAGAACACGTTTTGCCATTAGTTCCGACTGTCTAACATCTCCGATCGTTATCGTTTGTTACAAATTATGTGGACATTTTCTTTGTACGAGTGATCCTTGCTTATTTTTAATTCGGCAGATATAATGAGAAACCAAAAAAAAAAACGAGAGGCCGAATGCTAATAATTATTGTGATCAAACTAACTTCTCAAGTGAAGTTCGATAGTAGGTATACGAAGCGCTTCATTCGAAGATATAATATTGTACCTACCACGTGATTACACTCCCTCTAACAAATAAATAACTTTCATTAAATTTAACATCAAAACGCGCGCGTAGTATGGAACCTTGAAGTATAAATTTTTTTTCCTCCGAGTATGGAACGTATGAAATAATGAACTGTGACGTCATACGTCGGCGAACTTTTTGTAGTCTAATCTTTAATTTAAAATAGGTACTTAACACTACCTAACAGCAAATGTGTATTTTACTTATTTTGAAGACCCTATATTTAATAATAATAACTAGTTGATGCCCGCGGCTTCGCTCGCGTGGATTTAGTTTTTAAAAATCTCGCGGAATCTCTTTGATTTTATGTCACTCTCCCAGTCCTCAACTAGACCCATGCAAAAAATCACGTCGATCCGTTGCTTTGTTGTGACGTGATTGAAGGACGAACCAACAAACAAACACACTTTCAGGTAAGGATATCGCTCAGATTTTTTTTAACATGGGTTACATTCCAAATTATACAGCTTTTAGCTTAGGTAGGTTGAGATGTTACCTAGTTCTAAGATATCTTTTAGGGCGTTGCTGCTTTAATACTCAACGGGCATTAGGTACAGTTAGAAAATATACTTTTGTTTATTCTTAAATTCCAACAAAATAATAAAATCCCTTGTGGTAGGATAAAAGAAGCGGCTAAGATACTCGTAAATCTAATCAATTAGAAAATATCTTGGGACATGATATACTTTCTTATTCTTATAAAAACTTAATAATGTTTGATTTCTCTGAGGAAATTGTTCTTGCATTTGCTCAATCATGGAAAAAATTTCACCCTTAAATTGGATTAGAGCTTTTATAGCGAAGCTTTAATCAAGTCCTTCAGGATCCCTTTACTGAATTCCAAGTATCTAACGTGATTTACACTACAACTTTAGAAAATAGTTGTGAGCCACAGAACTTTACCTTAAAGCTTCAAAATTGAAAAGTAGAGGGTTCGATTCCCACTTCTAACACAAGCTTTTCGATTTGGCTGAAATTTGGAATGGAGACAGCTCATACCCAGGACTAACACAGGCTACATTTTTTTTAATTCCAGAAAATTAAATAGATCCCGCGAGAATTAAAAAACCTTAATATACACAGACAAAGTCGCGGGCAAGATCTACTTAACAAATAAACCACGTCTACATTATGTAAGTAAGCATTTAGTTTTCTACCACCAACACCTGTGAATGAACGAATGATCTGGAAATCCACGGCATTATCCCAAGAAAATCCCTAACATTGTGGTTGACCCTTATCAGTGAGAATACGACTTAGAACTAGCTTAGGGCCAATTTCACCAAATTAAAATAATTCTTATCCGAGCGTAGATTCGATATCTTGACAGATTATCAATACAACAACTGTTTTTCATCAAATATAGCTAAGAACACTACCGACTGTTTCACCTTTCAAACAAATCAGAATCGGTTCATCCGTTCAAGAGCTGCGATGCCACAGACACACACACACACTCGGTATCAGCTTGTTTACGAATCAGTTTGATCTGTAAAATGTATTTATCGCTAAATAAACGATATATTGCCAAATCTCTATAAAAATACAAGTGAGCTTTAAGTGTCTGCCAAATATGAGTAAGGATAACAAGAAAGTACGTCAATACAAGTAGGTACTTATAACTATGTTACAGGTAATTTTTCTCTACCCATGCCAGGATTTTACTTGGTCAGATAATATTGGTAAAAACTTACTAATGATTCCTATTCGCAAATAATTTTTCTTTTCACAAGAAACATTCATTCAATACGTTTACAAACGACGTACAAATTGGTTGCGATAGCTTATAATATGCCTAAAAATAAACTAATATTTGGTAAAAAATAAGTTTTTAATAGAGCTTCAATAAGTTCGACTTTAATAAGAATACCTAACTAACTTTAAACAATGTGCTGATGTTTATTAACTGCCCAGTAAAGCAGGCTTTTAAATGAGTGTATCTTAAACACAATTTATGTCCTTAAATGAGCTAAAAAG
This sequence comes from Hipparchia semele, assembly GCA_933228805.2. Lineage (NCBI taxonomy): Eukaryota > Metazoa > Arthropoda > Insecta > Lepidoptera > Nymphalidae > Hipparchia > Hipparchia semele. The sequence continues at coordinate 2,838,098 of OW121722.1, forward strand.
GTATTTTGCTAAGTCAAATATTGTTCAGTGAACAATTCGGGAACTTTATATTATGATATTTTTATTTTTTGACTTGATCTTTTTAACAGGCCGTTTTGCTTATTATTTTGAAGTTCCAATCTCTTATGAGTTATGACCGGCCATAATTTATTTATTCATGTCCTTCTACGAGATCATTAACACAATGTCATTAGTGTTGTTTGCTCAACAAACAAGACATTACTAATTGTCATTCACAGGACTTAATATGAGGTGAAATTGTTTATGAAGACAGGGCCATTAATTCTTCCGATTATATTATGGTTTACGCATTTATGCAGATAATGGCAATATATCATGTCGTATATATATACTGCATTAATCAATAATTTGGAAGTTTTGGAACCCAAACGAAACAGATTTTTTTTCCAGAAATACAGAGCGTCGCGTTAAAAATATATTTGTAGGTACAAGACTTCTATTTTGTCAACCAATAAAGGGTCACAGTTGGAAATAATCCTTTGTCATCTAGACGGTCTTTATAAATCATTAGTGGTATTCTCTAAAAAGTATTGCATCAGTGTAATGATCGCAATGACCTATGATTCGCTGAATTTATGGCGTTCTTAATGCATCAATGCATTTTAACCCAAAGCAGGAGAGTCTCAATCAGAGGTCATTGCGATCGTTACACTGATGCAATCAATTTTAGAAAATACCACTACAGAGTAATTGCTTATTTAATAATGACAGACGTTTTGCGCCTTCAAGAAACTTACGTTCGTAGTTAAAATTATTTTCTTAAATTTTCATAATTTTTCCACGCACATTTTTGAGAACACATATAATTGTATAATTTAAAGTAAAAGTTATTTAAAACGAAACGACCGCTAACGTGTAAAATTCAATAAACAGAATTCATCCCCTAATTTTCCAACCTTAGAGGTAAAATATTTGCTTCAAAATTAATGGGACTACCCTCGAGAAAACATTAAAAGGAATCATTAAAATCGGTAAACAACCAGCGAAGATATCGAGTAACATACATATACAGCAGAATAATTGAGAATCTTCCTTGTTTTTTGAGTCGTTTAAAAAGATGAGTATCCAAGTGTGTTTTCTTGTGCTTTGTCAAGGCTTTGTCAGACGCTGCCACAAATGGAAGTCAGAAAAGTAAATAGAAAGGACAGGCTGTGTCGAGAGGCACGTTTTAACTTTTGAAGTCGTAGAAACTTGGAAGTTGTGCACGGTTTTGCTATTAGCATTGTGAATTTGCACCAACTTCAACTTAACATATACTTACATGCTTTAGCCATATTTTTTACTCGCTTTGGCCCTCGTTTTTTTTTTAAATCATTTTTTTTTAATTTTTTATAATGTACTAGCTTTTACCCGCCATTATTAAAAGTAATAATTGGAAGTAGTGATTCCTAGTGTGCAGTATAATAATGCGTTCAGGATGCTGTTGGGGCTGCCCCGATTCTGCAGCGCTTCAGGGATGTTCGCCGACGCGCGCGTGGACTGTTTTTATACCACTATGCGAAAGCGGTGTACATCCTTGTTGCGCAGAGTCCGGGCCAGTTCCAATAGCGTCCTGAGGGCATTTGCTGACAGGTTCGATTGTCAGTATTTGAACCACTGTAATAGGGTTCATATGCTGACAAATCGAGCCCATCTTAGGTTAAGTTTTAGGTTTTAGCAGTTACTAACAATTAGGTATAAGTTTTATATTTTTCATTCAATACTAACACAAAATATGATCCTAGTTGGTCGAAATAAATGATTTTATTTTATTTATTTATTATAAAAAAAGTGACCAACGGTTTTCCCTATTTTAATTTTTAAACCAACCCTGTATTGGTGTAATTTAATTTTTTGTTTTATTCGATCTATCGAATAAAACAAAAAATTAAATTAAAGTCGGTCAAGCCGTTTCTTAGCCAAGCTAACGAACACAAATTGATTTTTATCAAATACATATATTTAAATATAGATTATATATAAACATTAGCTTTTGCTCGCGGCTTTGCTCACGTTAAGTTCAATTTTTCAAACCCCTTAGGGGTTGAATTTTCAAAAATCCTTCCTTAGTGTGCGCCAACGTCATAAAAGGAACTAACTGTAAAAATTTCAAGTTTCTAACTTCAGTAGTTTAGGCTGTGCGTTGATATCTCAGTCAGTCAGTCAGTCAGGACTTTGAATTTTATATATATAGATATGTGTTTTATTTTATATATACATATAAGGATATTCCTACCTCATCACATCCTTTTCCCTTGTCTCGTGTCACTGCTAGAAATGCGTATTCCTTATCCGCCATTATTCTTGTTTTTTCTAGTAGAATGTATTTCTTTTTCTTTTTTTATATAAACTCCATTATATTTTCAGAAAATTTCTTTAACAGCGACCCACGAATAAAAAATTGTGATTGCAATTTTTCTTAGTGGAGAGGCGCTTTGTGATTCAATCTCCAAATTGAAGGTTGCGCCATAGGCTTCTAAGTGGCTTCTAAATGACGTCTTTGTGTACTGCGGTAGGTACATTATACCTACCGAAACCTTAAATCACTAATGAATTCACTTTCATAAATTATTCCATACTTATATATTTTTTTTATTCTATGACAAGATAGTCCTTGATTGCGATCTAACCTGATGGTAAGTGACGATGCAGTCTAAGATAGTAGCGAGCTAACTTGGAAGTGGTATGGCAGTGTACATTCGACCCATACACCTAATCTGTTTCTACACGCCATCGTGCTGGAACGCTAATTCGCTTGGCGGCACGTCTTTGACGGTAGGGTGGTAACTAACAACGGCCAAGCCTCGCACCAGACCAGACCAGAATCATTCAGAATCGAACCCGAGACCTCCCAATTATATGACCACAGTACTCACCATTGCGCCAGGGAGGTCGTCAAAAGTGCTCAAAATGACGTGACCTTTTGTACCCATAATATTATAGGGAAACGTGTTCATGTTTATTACAGTAACAAAGTTATCTACGTTGTCAGATTCATGTTAGTGACTTGATAAACAAGCCATATAACAACATTACATCATGGTAATTGGTTTTGACCTCACCCACCCAATAAATTAATTAATGTCATACGCTGTTTCAGTAATTGTACTATACCTAAATATAATAGACATGATTAAAAATAATATAAACTTAAAAATTTTTTTTACAAAACCGAATTCAAACGCCTCTACAAAGTATATCAATTTTGCCTATAAAATTTGAAGAGTTCCCTCGATTTCTCCAGGATCCCATCATCATATCCTGACCTGATGACAATGGAACCACCTGGGAAGTATACCCTTTCAAACAAAAAAAGAATTTTTCAAATCGGTCCAAGCATCTTCGAGTAATCGGGGAACATACATAAAAAAAATCCGACGAGTTTAGAACCTCCTTCTTCTTTGGAAGTCAGTTAAAAATGCTAGAAATTAGTAGCAATAAAATTCGAAATAATTTGAGTAATTTTTTTATTTTATACACTTTCAAATGCACAAGTATATTTGTTTGTTTGTTTGTCCATTATTGACGCAGCAATATATCGACTTGATTTTTTGTTTGGGCATACTTGAGGACTTGACTTTCCAAGTCCCATGCATTTTATGGATACCTTTTATCCCGGGTAAACAGAGGGTTCCCGTGTGGTTTTAAAAAACTAACTCTACGCGGAGCAGACGCAATCTCATGCAAAAGCTAGTTCAAAATATTAAGTATGAATTGAAAAATAATACCCATACAGATACGATATACGCTATAAATAGGTCTAGAAACTAGACTAAAATGAAATCTTTTAGACGATCAACGTAAGAATATAACCAGCAGAATAAAAATACGGTGTCCGAAAGATCAGAGCAAAAATATTCATTGAAATATAAAATAGCGGAATACATGAATGTGACAGGCTCGCCTGAATATTATCATTTTCATTTCAATTTTGAAACTGAATTTTCGCTTCGATATCCGTGAGTCCCTTATTGACTTTGGTTTATATCGTTTATTTTTATTACGAAGGTAGATCTGACAGTAGGTAGGGATTACCCAAACTAATTATTAAAATTAATTTGTTCTACATACCTAACGTATCTACCTACCTAAGTAGTTATTTAAAAACTTATATGTATTTTTAACTTTGGATAGACTAAGACTCTTACATCATTCTCTAAACCTGAATACTCGCATCAACACAGCGCAAAAAAATTAAATACTATCTGATGCCCGCGACTTCGTTCGCTTAATTTAGATTTTAGTTTTTAACAATCCCCTGGAAAATCTCGCTTTTCCGGGATAAAAAGTAGTCTACTTCATTCTCCTTGTCCTCAACTACGTGTATGCAAAAAATCACGTTAATCTGTTAGCTTTGTAACAGCATGATTGAAAGATAAACCAACAAACAAACAAACTTTCGCATTTAAAATATTATTAGGGATATGAAACGTTAAACATGTATAGCATACTAGAAACATTTTTTTTTTTTTAAAGTATCTAAACTTTAGTTTAATGAACAAAAATTAATACAAATCTAAATTTATTTCTGTCGAATAGTTATAACGATTAAATCTAGATCTCTTACTCAGCAGCAATCCATAGCCCTGTTTTTCACACCACAATGCGAAAAGTGGCATCAGTCTTAACCCTTCAAGAAAAAGTATACGATAAGCCACAATATATGTAAATCATGTACATAATGTGACAAACATAGGCAATAGGCAGATATTTTTCCATTCTCGACGCCGCCTGCCGCTTCATATTCATAGCATCAGTAAAAATATTGATTTCAGTGCAAAATAAACCTTATTTCTGAATAGATAAAGACGTTCATGATGTACGTAAGTTTGTGATCCGTGCCACAGTAGATGTGCTTTGTTGGAATCGTTTGTTGTCAGTTTACATGACGTGAAAGTCTGTTACATTGCTGTATAAAGTTGCATTATTTATTATTCTGAATATGGGAAGCCTAGATCATTATGCGTTCTCATACAAAATGTAATGGAAAAAGTGAAATGCTTAAGGTCTCTGCAATATTTTTTTTTATTCATGATAAGAGAACCCTTTATCTCTTGAAGGTAAGTGACCATGCAGCCTAAGATGGTAGCAGGCTACCTTGGAAGGAGGCATGGTCTTACCTACAAAAAAGCGAATATAGGTACATTTTTCTTTAAATTTTCTTACCAATAAAAATATCCTGGGGCCCAAGTCTGCTATTGCCATTGTAGTTACATTACAGTTACATTGCCTATCAATGACATCCCAATTGCTACTTTTAGCAATTTGACTTGGAGCCCAGGGGTTCAATTGTCTATCAATGACATGACAATTGCTAAAAATAACAATTGTCATGTCATTGATAGACAATGTAACTACAATTGCAATAGCAGACTTGGGCCCCGGATAGATAGTGACGATGCAGTCTTAGATGGTGACGGCCTGACGGGCTAGCAACAATACATTTTTCTTTAAATTTTCAGACCAATAAATAAGGTTTAATACTTTAAAAATTGAAGCAGACATATTCAGGCATAGGTTTTCCCACTATAAATAGGTTCGCAATCGGAATTGGTTTTTTTTCTCACGGACAATTTTGAAGATCGTTAGCATATTATCTATCTAGCACTTTATTGATCGATGATTGGATGTGAAGCGTTAATCGTGCGAATAAGTTTAATTGGATGAACAAACAAACAAACCGTCTCTTGTGCTAACAGTAAACAGACGCTGTTGATCTGCGTATTTTAAATCATGCAACACGAATTATGTAAATCAAATATTGATCTCTAAAATGCGGCAATCTTACCGTTGAACCTATAGAGTAGATACTCAAGGAATATTTCCTCAATTTCCTTCCTCACGGTGTTTTGTCTGTCAATCAGTCATTCAATCAATCACGGTAGTGTGATGTAATCATTTTTAGAGAATCGACACACTGATTTACGTTTTGTAAGTTCAATTCTCAGATAGGTATAACTTTTAAAAACTAGGTCTTGATTCGCCTTTCTACTCTACTTTGTCTGTGGAGTGAACATTCATTAATTCTTATTTTGTTTTAAAATATTTGGATTTGATCACAGCTCTTTAAGAATAGAATGGTTGTACAATTCTTAAAAGCTAATGGAAGAGTTTAATGTTTATTTTAAGTGTATATTCAACTCTAGTTTGAAAAGAAATTCAATAAGTCTTTAATATTAGGTATACCTATATCGAAGGCATTGACCGCTAACATAAGCGAAATTTTTAACTAAAAGTTTTTTATTAAAACTATATTTTAAACTATAAAGAACTACGACACGTCGACGTTTCCCGTGAATATTTTAACATAATATTAATTTCAAATATATGTTACTTTCCTAGGAAATGCCGACGTGCAGTTCTTTAAGTAATTCTTTATAGTTTATTTAAAATATCGTTTGTAATAAAAAACTCAATTTAGGTAAAAATGTCGCTTTCAATAAGTCTTGACTGAAGTGGCTTGAAATATTATTTATCTTTGTTTTAGGTAACTAACTGTTTGCCTCACTTTCCAATTCTCATTATTTTATATAGGACTTTTGAAGGTGACCTTTATGTCATCTGGTCATACCTAACAATTATAATTCTACTTCAATAAAAAATATTTTCAGTTGTGCGTATTAAATTAGTATATTGTTCTGTTGTAGATTTTTTTAAATATTTTTCTTATATATGAATAGCGGGCAAACGCGCTGGCGGGTCACCTGATGTAAAGTGATTAGCGCCGCACATGAACACTTGTAGTACCAGAGGCACCACCAATGCGTTGCCGGTTGTAGTTCTATTAAATTATCATACTTTTACTATCTGTGTAATTTAATAATGATCCTAATCGTAGCGAAAAAATTCTAAGTCTATGATCCTAAGGGTAAAAACATGCCAAAGATGCCTCACTGCGATACCTCGCGGTCGCGGTTTAGCTCGCTACCTCGATGTCACCTCCATGTAAAACAAATGTATGCAAACAGACGAGCGCGAACATGTCGAAGATACCTCGCTGTACCGCGATGTATCGCAGTGAGGTATCCTTCGACATGTTCGCGCTTATCTGTTTGCATACATTTGTTTTACATGGAGGTGACATCGAGGTAGCGAGCTAAACCGCGACCGCGAGGTATCGCAGTGAGGCATCTTTGGCATGTTTTTACCCTAATATTACCACCATTTACCTACCACTGGCACTAAGTAAGTACAGCGCAGACATTGCACTCTACGTTCGCGTATTTCCCTTATCACCGAATTAAATCTAAAAGCTTCAAAACGTTTTAATCTCGGAACCTCGTGACATTCGTACCATTTCGACTATACGTGACTATCTTATCTCGGAAAACGTTTTTATGTATATCGAGCTAATGCATTCAACTCTGAGTGCCGTGTCCTACTTCATGATGTATTGGCAACAGAACTGATGGTTTTTATCTTTAAACGCTTTTTGGCATGACTACTTGAAGTTCAGTAAGTTACCTACTCTTGCCTAATGGCTCTGAAGAAGTTTCCCAGAAGTGACTTAACTATTGATTTATAGATTTGCCATTACACAAATTGTAAACGAATGTTAATTACAAACTTGGAAATCGGCACTCCGCATTCCGATGCTCACAAGATCTTTCCTTACTATCCTTACTATATAATAGTTTTTCCGAACCGGTGGTAGAGTCATGACGTGTCATAAGAGCTACAAGTTGGCCTACATGAAATAAATAATTTCGCGAAAAGCGACTAAAAGTCGCAAATACAATGATTGGCACTGCGAAAACCATCGTGCCTGCCCTTACCAGAAAGAATTCAAACTCATTATTCTTATTTGTCTATGGTTGATGGTTCTTGCCTGTGCTTCGGTCCGTAAAATTAAAAATTTGGTATTCGATATTGGATCCACCCACTTTGGAACTTCCGATGTATGCTCTGTTTTAAGTGATTTAAATATTCATGAATTCCATTATCAGCTTATGAAAGCAGTGATTTATCCCATTCAGGGGGTTGCCGGTTCGACCCTGGGCACGCACCTCTGAAATTTCGGATTTATGATATAGAGTAAGCATATACCCAATGGGTATATGGGTTTTACCCATTGCAGTGAAGCATCAGTTTAGTATTCAAATAAACTTCAACATATCTTTTGAATCGTCAATCGATCACGAACCTATTACCTACTGAATCGAATCTATCAAAAAAATAGAGACAGTTTACAAAACTATTACCGTAGTAAATCTTTATTTTGCTACCTCGTTTCGCCAAAAAGACATAATAGACAACAACAGAGAGTTGTCATTTCACAGGAGCAGCTAACATAGTAATAAGACGTCCAAATGCATTTGAAACTTCAATATCCCAACGGTTTAAACCTAAATAAACTAAATAACCCTAAATGGGTACAGTTGAGGACCTGAAAAGTGACATAGACTACTTTTTATCCCGGAAAATCAAAGAAGTCGAAGCTAGTTTATTATTAAGTTAATACGTACGTAACTGAATATCTCTTGTAAACCTACCTAAATAAGACAAAACTTCGAACTAATACATAGGTAGAGGGTAGGTTCTATTTAAATTATATAAAAAGGAGACCGCGGACTAGGAATTATGATAATGATAATAAAATAATCATCTCTTTAGTGGTTTTGTTATAATATTCCGTAAGAGGTGAATACATGGTTTCTATCGATAGCTAGGTTTAAGCCATTTTGCGGGATATTATGTATCTACATTGCACAATGCAGACTCTAGAAACATGACATCTCTCGGGGAACCGTATATAAATCGTATTGATACGTTCGTGACAAACGCAGGAATTTTCTGATATTTACCCGGGACCGCTACAAGCTAAAGATTTATAGGAAAACCCTATCATATCGCGTTCATTGCGAAATGGACTCAGTTTTATAGACGCTAAGGTTGTATATTGTATCAATATTTACGGGTACCTATGTTGAGTACACATGCAACGGTATCTGTATTTCAGTGCTCTATTTTGAACAGCCTTTGGTCGATCGTTTGATGTTGCGTTATTGGTGTGGAAATGACTTATAAAGTGACAAAAATTTAGAGCAGTTTATCCCATAGAGAGTGATTTAGATAGAGGGTTTTAGATAAAAACTGTTGGGTACTGTTACCCGGGGGATAACTGTAGTAACTGTCTCGTTGGTTTAGTGGTTTCTACATTCGACGGCGTATGAGAAGGTCCCGAGTTTGATTCCCGGTTTGGGCCAAAAATGTATTAGATTTTTCTGTCAATAAATTCTCATTACTAAGCCTGGATAGGGTTTAGGCGGTGTGTATCCCCCGTGCCTTGAAGAGCACGTAAAGTTTCAAATTCAATTCAAATTCAAAATTTATTTATTTCATGTAGGCTAACTTGTAGCTCTTATGACACGTCATAAATCTACCACCGGTTCGGAATGCAGATTCTGCTGAGAAGAGCCGGTAAGAAACTCAGCAGTTGCTCTTTTCAAAAAAATTTTTTTTTACAAAGCTATACTATGTAGGTATACAATGCTTCCACAATAAAGCTTCAAAAATGCATACGTACGCCAATCCAACGCATGTTAAGATGAGCAGTCAAAGCAGACCCATTCCCGTTGGTGGCAACCGTTCACGAGCATGACGCATGATCCAGCCATTGCTTCGCTCAACCATATTTGTTTCAAAGTTTTCAATCCTGCGCCTGATGCTCTGAGAGATGTGTCGGATTTCCTACCCATAGGACTAGAAGAGTGAGAGAACGGCAGGTGCACACTGCACATGTGTTTGCGCATACACTTGTGCACTATAATATCTCCCGCACACATGGCTAAGTTCTGTGAGATTGGCCGCCGTGGCCGGATTCGGTCGGGAGGACATTAAATATAATTTAATGAATAGCTCTGAGTGAGGCAGTAAGTAAATCCAATTTCTTTTATAAAACAGCTTAATTTTATTGGTAACAATCTTAAGAATTTCTATTCACAAGAGAACTAATTGGCATGCTATTCTACCCAACTTGCTACCTTCAGCACATTTTTGTAACAATTTGCCATTACAAGAAGATTGCAAGTAATTCGGTACGCGAGGATTATCCCCAATTCAACGTTCTCTAATAAAAACCTATACCTGCGTAGTTTCTATTCAATTTGCAAGAATACGTGTAGATTGGGTCGTATCAGAACTCCCAGCGAAAATGGGACGATAGCTTTATCTTCTAAAGTTGTTTGCACACTTACAACACAACCGTACGTCTTGCATTCGTGGACCTTTCCGTGAGAGTTGTAAAGACCGCTCGAATTCACCGCAACGGATTTTTAATATTACATGCCTCCAAGTCACTTTCACTCAAAGTGTTCAGTGATTACTATCTTATATTATGTAAAGATCCTATACAAATTCCACCAATATAGCCATTACGTATGACGTGTTGGTATTATATGTTTTTCAAACAGCTAACGCTGGCCTATGATATTATGTTATTCATATAATATATTTATGTCATCTCTCAATAATCTGATTAATCTTAATCTGCTGGAAACCGCTTGAGTCGAATAAAACTTATCTCCACTCTACTGAAGCTAAACAAAACGGAGGCGTAAACTTTTTTGCAATGAGTTGCATTTGCGCGTGCGGTGCGTACGGCGCGTATTGAGCAATATGCGAACACCTTTAAAAAATATTTTACTACCATAAGCTTTGAGTGTCAGGAGTGCCATCTCACCTGATGGAAAGCCATTATGAGGCCGTAAAAGAAATAAGGTTGCCTATTTTATAGTAGACTTAAGGTCATTCTTTTGAAGGAACATAAAATTCAATGTCTCTAAAACACGATTTCACCAAACTAGTCAAAGTAAAAATACTTGCGAGAAGAGAAACTTTACCAGGAAGAAAATTTAAGCTCTTATATAAATCTAATTTTTAACCAACTTCCAAAAAAGGAAGAGGTTCTCAATTCGTCGGAATCTTTTTTTTTTTTTTAAATTTTTAATTTATGTTCCCCGATTATTCAAAGACGCCTGAACCGATTTCGATTCTTTTTTTGTTTGAAAGGGTATAATAGGAACAAATGATATACTTTGTAGTGGCGTTTGAAGTCGGCTTTGTAAAAAGAATTTTTACGTTTATATTATTCTTGGAATATTACGTACTATTACCTACTTCATATTAAAATAACCAAGCATATGTACCTTTAAGTTAAAACATTTTCACGGCCTACTGAATCTAAATTGACATAAATTACTTTTCTTCCCGGGTAATCATGGGATCTCATCAATCCTAAGGTATTTTTAACCGACTTCCAAAAAGGAGAAGGTTATCAATTCGGCCGGTATCTTTTTGACAAATCTATACTTAATATATAAAGCTGAAGAGTTTGTTTGAACGCGCTAATCTCAGGAACTACTGGTTTGAATTGAAATATTCTTTTTGTGTTGGATAGTCCATTTATCAAGGCAGGCTTTAGGCTATATAACATCACGCTGCGACCAATAGGAGCGAAGCATCAGTGAAAAATGTTGCAAAAACGGGGAAAATTATCTATATTTAAAATATATTCTTTTAAAAACTTCTTGATCGCGATCATAATAACAGAAATTGACGCGAACAAAGTCGCGCGCAACAGCTAGTCTTAAATACAAGCTGAAAAAGTCCCTGGCGTTAGCTCGTTGAATAAAATATCCGAAGAAACTTTGTATTGATAGTGCAAGGAAAATTAGTTTCCCTTTAGACGTGGTTTCGTCAATTAAGCTATTCCACACAGGTTTTGCAGGATAGTTTAAGCTGAAACTCGATTTACGTCGGATGAATATATTATGACATTGAGTTATATCTACCAAATGGAGCAACAGACCTCAAAGTTCATACATCGATCTACTTAAAAGTACCCCACATCCTTAGTATGTATAATATTATACATGCAAAATTGTTTGTTTGTTGGCGTGTTGTTCAATCACGTAGCAACAGTGTAAGGATCGACGTGATTTTTTGCATCGGTATAATTTAGGACCTGGTGAGTGACATGGGCTACCTTTTATCTCGAAAAATCAAAGAGTTCCCGCGGATTTTCTTCAAAAACTAAATACACGCAAATACAGTCACGGGTATCAACAAGTAATTATAATAAACAGAACCATAAATTAAGCCCCTACCTAGCCCCCACCAAAATCTTAGCGGTCTGCGTCGTAACCTATTGTACAAACAAAAGTTAGCTTTAATGAGTGGATTTGAAACCAGCATTTTGCAACGACACATAAAATATTATTCTATACAACTTTAATGTTATTTGATTTTTAAAAGAGCCAACGCTGGACCTTGCCAGTTCTTCTCGGTAGGCATTCTGAACCAATGTTAGAGTCACTTCACGATTTAAAAATACTTTGTAAAACTTAATAAACTCCAACATATGTTCCCGTACTACTGAGGTACGTGTGTGCCATGTATGTATCATACAGTGTATACTACTTAGGTGTAATTTGCTTTGACGCAATTTTCCATTGTGAAGCGATACAGCCCATAGTAGATGTAATTTGCGCTAGTCTTTTGTGAAGCACTTTAAGAGGAATGATGTAACCAATAAACACTTTAAGTAAACATTTTTCTCTTTTTAACCGAGCATAAAAGGAGGAGGTTCTCAATTCGCCGGAATCTTTTTTTTTATGTATGGTCCCGATTACACGAAGACGCCTGGACCGATATGGAAAATTCTTTTTTTGTTTGAAAGGGTATACTTCCCAGGTAGTCTCATTGTCATCATGTCAAGATCTGACGATGAAATCTTGGAGAAATCGAGGGAAATCTTCAAACTTTATAGGCCCAATTGATATACTTTGTAATGGCGTTTGAAGTCGGTTTTGTGAAAAGATTTTTTACGTTTATATTATACTGTTTCACATTTTCATTATCTTACAGTTGCATCATAGAAAAATTTATGAGTATAAACATCGGGTGTGCCTATTTAAGCAAGTTATGTCGATGCAATTTTGTGGGAATTCTGTCTGCTCTAATGATAATTATTATCAACTCTCTGGATCCACGCTCTTCCGGGGTGATCTCATTTAACTTTTGTGTGGTATTTACTATGTAATATATTGTACCAACTACATTTAGAGTTCAACTTATTGGTGTTGTAACGGGAATGCATGAGTTATTCTTATTAAGAGCGTGTGTAATGGTAAATCTTCAGACGCAGATTTGATTTTTACAGCAGTAGATCAAGTTTTAACTATCCGAAAAAAAAACAGGCAAAACTTTCACCATATTTCCAAAGGACGATACTGAGTAATAACATAAAATAATTAAATTTGTTCAACAAAATAAGATCGCGAAGTTAGGTCTAATTTTTTAACAATTTGCATTTATTTTCAACTTGGTGCATATTACAGAGCCAACGTATTTATATAAAATTCCTACACATATCACTAAGAGATGAAACAGCTATGTAAAAAAATGAATATCTTACGAGTTATTAAAACATTGTATTGGCGCTTACTACACTCCTATTCCGCGCAATACGCTATCACCTGTTGCGTTTCACACGAGGTTTCGGGCATGTTTTATTTCATCGTTTAGTCACAATTGCGCAGGTGGAATCTGATTTTTTTCTGGCATTCGGCGCAGTCTTAACGTTACACACTATTTTTATTTTTCCAGGCTATATCTGTGCTAATTTTCGTAAGACCAATGCCGAAAAAATATAACTGAGAAGTAAACCAAGTCTTTTCGCATTCATTTATATAAATTACTAGCTGATACCCGCGACTCCGACCGCGTGGATTAAGGGTTTTGAGGGTTTTATATTCCCGCGGGAACTCTTCAACTTTCTGAGATAAAATGTAGCGTATGTGTTAATCCTGGATATGAAAATTCAGCCAAATTGGTTCATTCTTAGTGGCATGAAGGAGTAACAAACATCCATCCATTCACACAAACTTTTAGTATTAAGTAAGAAGAGCAAAAATAGAGCTATAGGTACATAGATTCCAAGCTACGGAGGTCGAAGTGACTTTCGAACTTGCTCCTTTTGGCATTTGACTTACCTATACTTTTACTCTATAAGTTCAAAACAATGGAACTTAACCAACGGGACAACCTCATTAGAAAAGCACATTCATTAGTAATTCTCTTAAGACAACTGGCGACATTAAAACTAAAAGCCCTGGACCGTTGTCATCTCGAAATTCCCCGACTATTTGTGCTAGTACCGTTTCTCTCCCAAGCTTATCGTAGAAAATGATTTTTTTTTTTGTGTGTACCTACGGGTAATGCATTCACCACTGAGTGCTCTGCCCTACTTCATGACTGTTGAAAAGTTACGAACAACAATACTGAAGTTTTTATCGTTCAACACTTTCTGTTATTTCTGAAATGAAACTGAAAATGAAGTGAAATAAAAATATACCTTTATTGTACACATTTCTTTTTAACCAAAAAAGAGGGGTGTTATAGTTTGAGGTGTGTATCTATGTGCCTGTCTGTTCCCTCGTATCTCCCCAACGAATGAACCGATTTTGATGTGTTTCTTTGTTTGAAAGTTGAAGTGATCGTGATGGTTCTTAATTATCCTTACTAATGCTATAAATGCGAAATTGTGTTTGTTTGTTGGTTTGACCTTCAATAACGCTGCAACAAAGCTACGGATCGGCGTGATTTTTTGCATGGGTATAGTTGAGGACCATTTATCTCAGAAAATCCAAGAGTTCCCGCGGGATTTTAAAAATTAAATCCAAGTAAACGAAGTCGCGGGAACCAGCTTGTAATTTATAAAGTTCAGACGTTTGAAGATCAGCATTTCCTATTTAATTAAAGGAACTTCTTACAGGTGCGATTGATTTGTACTGTTACTTTGGATTCTTTTCCCCACTCTCTCCCACTGTCTTTATCTACGAGTATATCTATATATATAAAATTCAAAGTCCTGACTGACTGATTGACTGACTGAGATATCAACGCACAGCCTAAACTACTGAAGTTAGAAACTTGAAATTTTTACAGTTGGTTCCTTTTATGACGTAGGCGCACACTAAGAAAGGATTATTGGAAATTCCACCCCTAAGGGGTTTAAATAGGGGATGGAAGTTTATATGAAAGTCCGTCATTTTTCAAGCTGTTTCCATCAAAGTTGGTATTAGAGCTTACAGTTAAAAATAAAGAAGTACGTGTGTCACAGTTTTTGAAAATTCCACCCCAATACCTAATTCCACGCGGACGAAATCGCGGGGGCATAAGCTAGTTCTGTATACGATTCAAAATAATATTACAAGAGAGTTGCAAATAAAAATTTGGTACTCCTTAAAATGAATCACATATTTTCCCTGACTACGGATTCACATAACAAAAGAGCTAACGGCTGGGTATCTTTATAGCCGATTAATCCGAGCCTCGTAAATCTCCACTTATACAGATTAGCCGCTCTTATCAGCTCTGTAATTTGAGCAATATGGTGCAATACGACCGGAAATATTATACCCTTTTCGAAAATATATCGAAGCTTTGTCAAACTGCTTTTGACATTTGAATACTAGAAATAAAAAAGGGTCTAAGTGCCAAAAATTTCGTTTCGGTTTTTATTACTTTATTATTTAGTATGTTCCCTCGCCAATAACCTAAAATAAGAACTAAACGACTAGCGTTGTAAAGAATTTTATTGTAATAATAACCATGTGAAGTTTAAAATAAAAGAAATATGTTTAAATGATTTATTAATTATTTGAAACACAAATTCTGCTCTTTTTTGTTTTGGTACTTAGAGCCTTTTTTATTTCTGGTATTCATTTATGGGTAAAAATATATACGCGACGAATTCAGAACCTCCTCTTTTTTTCATCGGTTGAAGAATGAATGTACTAAAATGAAGCGTTTTGTTTCGCTCCTTTTCTTAGATACTTATGCTGAAATCTATAAACTGTTCTGTGACTTAGCTTGGACTTACGATAGTTAAAACGAGACCCAAATATGCCTTGTCTCGTTTCAACTATGTCTTGAGTATGAGCAGAGTGAGAGTGCGGTATATAGATTTCAGCCTTAAGTTTATCTCATAACAGTTTTTTTAACGAGCCCCGAAGGCTTTCGATTTATCTGGATGCGAATCGCACTGGTGTAATTTGTTTGCAACTTTCCGCACTAATAGGTTAAACTTAACTTTCCAAACACGTTTACTACCCTTGAAAGTGCATTTTTAGAGCAAGTTTATATTAAATTTTACTAGTTTAAAAATGTTGAGACATTGATACTTTTTTTTAAATTTTTTATTGAGAATAGCGAGTTTTGAAACTGCGGATATTCAAAAATTTTGTAGACTTTTTCAATAGTTAATAAACGTAAAAAAAATGCTGAACTCAGATTCTTTGTTTAGTTTGTGAATTCTTTGTTTGTACACTCAACGTGTATAAGTAAAGTAAACAATTTTGCACGAAGCGTAGTGGGTACATTTATATAGTTATAGTAACAGCTAGCTAATAACTGATAATGGATGGGTCACTTAGTGCATCGGATGATAATACATTTATCTAAGGCTAAAAGATAATTAATTGTGCCTTAATTGGGCTTTAACCCCTATAAATAATTGTGAATTATCATGTTCCTACAATTGTTAGCTTTTTTTTTATAAATAAGTTATGAATTTTAGATACTTTACAATCATTACGGAAGTTTGTATAAAATACTGATTATTCGAACTGTTAGATTCATGTTTAAGATTGATCTTTTTGAAGGTAGTTAATTAAATCGATATTTGACTTGTTGAAAGCGAGGGCACGCCAATGTCGTGCCATCTTGAATTATTAGTATGTCAGAGATTAAGATTAAAGTCATTATTATTTAAAGCGCCATCTAGTGACGATGGTCTTATAAGGTTTATTGACGGTAGTCTTGTGAGTTTAATGACGGTGGTTTTATAACGTTGGTGTCATTGTTCGATGGGCGTTCCGTCATTGCTCCCCACTTGTTCGGTTGATAAAAGCGAGACTCACAGCGTGTGTCGGGCTCAGTCATCTGTCACTAGTTGTCGGTCGTCACCGCTAGTCATGAGCGGTCGGTTTAGCGTTATAGTGGTTATTCTGATGGTTCAATATTGTTGTGATCAAGTGATTGGTAATAGTGCTGTTGGTGTCAATCTGGTTTGGCCTTTGAATCGCAGTTATTTGGTGAGTTCGTTCCATTGATTAATCATGTTACGTTACTGTGATTTCCCTATAGTGTTGTTGCCCATTCGTGGCTTATAGTGGTTAAAATAGACGTTGGCTAGGTTCTTCTATCATGGTGTGTGACGAGACGGCTATGGGGAAGGTGGAGGCCGTAACTAGCCTAGGTTAGTTAGCCAAGTTTATCTAAGACGTGGAAATATTGGGTTCCATGTTAGTTATTTAATTATTCGAATATAACCTTATTGTGAGTAGTTATTTGTATTAAAATAGTCTGATTCCCTTTATTAGTCGCTTGGCAAGTGTATCTTCACACTTTTATGAGACAATTACGGTGAACGAAACTGTTCATTGCCGTAAGGTTAATAGTTAATTTTACCCGCTTCGTTAAGTATAAATACGTCAGATTTGACGCTACGAATCCAGTCTCTGCCAAAGACTCATTCGGCTAATAGATGCTCCTGCGTCTAGTTCGTTGTATTTGATTAAGAAATGGCGATAGCAATCGCATCCTAATCGAATAAATATTGCCAGTAGGTTTAAGTGGGTGTAATTGGTTAAATTATAATACTTTGATACTTTGATATTTTCGATAACTACCCTCACGTAGATGGTGGTTTGTCTGTCGTGTTGTGGTTAAATTAATTAGACGTGGGTCATGGGGCCGCTAAAGGGGCGAGTGGAGGCGGCCTTAGGTAGCATTTCCGCGTTTTAAGAGATAGGTTCTCTTAAGGCGTGATTAGTTAAAGAGGTCCAATACCCGTTTCTGGAGTGTGAGCTAACACGATGTTTTATGCCACTTGAATAATGGTTGGCACTATTTTCAGTCGTTTTTTTATGATAATAATAATTATTTTTTAACTGCTTAGGAGCTACGATTGTCTTTAAACTGGAGGTTTTCTTTTCCTCTTTCGTAAGCAAACCATGTAAACTATTGTGGGGATACACCAGACAATTTCTAAGATTAATATTAAAGCTTAGTAACTTACTTAACTTTTTTAGTCAAAAAATGGGATGAAGTTTTTCGTCCAACCTAAAACAATTATTATTTTATTTGTTAAAAATCTTTAACATTTTTATTTACTAAGACACAAGTACACAAGTTCAAATTCAAATTCAAAATTAATTTATTTCATGTAGGCTAACTTGTAGCTCTTATGACACGTCATAAATCTATCACGGTTCGGAATGCAGATTCTGCTGAGAAGAGCCGGTAAGAAACTCAGCAGTTGCTCTTTTCAAAAAAATTTTTTTACAAAGCTATGCTAT
Source organism: Hipparchia semele (assembly GCA_933228805.2). Classification (NCBI taxonomy): domain Eukaryota; kingdom Metazoa; phylum Arthropoda; class Insecta; order Lepidoptera; family Nymphalidae; genus Hipparchia; species Hipparchia semele. The sequence goes on from OW121722.1 coordinate 2,856,463, forward strand.
GTACGTATACAGTGCTTCCAAAATAAAGCTTCAAAAATGCAAAAATGCATACAACAATCCAACGCATGTCAAGATGGGCAGTCAAAGCAGACCCATTCCCGTTGGTGGCACCCGTTCACGAGCATGACGCATGACTACGCAAATCTTCGATACCCGATGATTTTGGTCTCTAAGCGTCTACCGCAATACAAATTCATAGTGTGCGGACCTCTATCATCGGTTGTCGGAGACTTGCGTACCTAGCCTTGTGGACGAAGGGCCCTAGTTGTACTTTTAACTATTTGTTTTTCTTATTGACAGAAGAGACTACATTATACATGATTATAATATATACCAAAGATTAACACAGTTTAAGTAGTGAATTTGACATGGACATGAAAGTGATACGGACTCGAAAGATTTTTATTGAAATTCTTCAGCTCGTATAAATTTGAAACTACTCGTACATATTTTTACGTAACTCTTGCAAAATACAGACTTTAAACTTATTACTTTCTAGAGCGTGCCTACAAACTACCTTTTTGGGTATTATTCAAATAAGATTCAAGCTGCTCTTAAGTCGGCCTATATGACGCTATAAAAGGTTGTCTAGTTTTTAGGTGCTAGCTATAAAAATAACTGACATTTAATGCTCGGCTGACCCAAAGTTTATTGGAGGTTCTACTAGATATATTATGGAGAACCAGCGATGGATTAAGATGATGAATATATTAATAATATTTTATTTTCTTTGTTTCAGATTCCTTTGACCTACCAAAAGGACATAATATGATGTACCAGTTATGAGAACATACAATGTCGTGACTTTACTGTACTAAGAAAAATTTACGACTATATTCAGAAACAGTATGATAACCTGTGAATCTTTACAAATAAGAAAGAAGAATCATTAAAAGTACCAACCTCACAACCATGATAACATCAATAACAAACCTAAACGGTTTATGATGGTAAACTAATTTGAATTAACAAATTATGCAGGACGCATGGTCATCAAGCGAATTTTTATACAATGACAATCTTACATTCGAGAATATTACCAAACACGATAATGACACAGTTCCTAATCTGATCGAAGATAAAGCGGTTCAAGCGGCGTTCTGTACAGCGTACACAATCATTTTCGTAGTAGGAATCTTTGGCAACGCCCTTGTTTGCTATGCGGTAATCAGAAACCGAGCCATGCAAACTGTCACTAATCTATTTATCACGAACTTGGCCTTGTCTGATATATTGCTGTGCGTATTTGCAGTCCCATTTACTCCTCTTTACACTTTCCTAGGCAAATGGGTCTTTGGCGGCTTGCTGTGCCATATAATGCCCTATGCTCAAGGCTGCAGCGTCTATATTTCCACTTTAACGCTCACATCGATCGCTATCGATAGATTCTTTGTCATAATATACCCATTCAAGCCTCGGATGAAAATAAAGACGTGCATCGGACTCATTATTCTCATTTGGGTGTTTTCCTTGTCTGTAACATTTCCTTACGGCTATTACATGGCCCTTCAAGATATATTTTGTGCCGAGGAATGGCCATCGGACCAATTCCGCAAAGCCTTTGGGGCTGTGACAACTATTATGCAGTTTGTTTTACCGTTCATAGTAATGGCATTCTGTTATACTTGTGTCAGTATAAAGTTGAATGATCGCCTCAAAACCAGACCAGGAAGTAAGAATAGTAAAAAGGAAGACGCAGAGAGAGAAAGAAAAAGAAGAACGAACAGAATGCTAATAGCAATGGTTGCGATATTTGGTCTGTCATGGTTGCCATTGAATTTGATAAATATAAGCAGTGACTTTTACTCTTTGGCTGAAGACTGGAAGTACTATATGGTTATGTTCTTCGTTGCACATTTTATAGCGATGTCTTCCACTTGTTATAATCCCTTTCTGTATGCATGGCTCAACGAAAATTTCCGCAAAGAATTCAAACAAATTCTCCCATGTTTAGGAGCATTCGTCACAAAGAAGTCTAAGAGGAATTTCAACCAGTCTGAGAGGACAGGGATGTATCGTTCAGAAAAGACGTGCAACGGAAACGACACTATTCAAGAGTCGCTGTTGACATCCACTGTAACTAAGCCCACTGTTAGGTATAAAATAGAATTTAATGAAAAACTAAAAGTTTACGAAGACGATGCCGAGAATATAAGTCCTGATGAGAAACCCGAGGACAATCCTAGTCCAAATGAAGACTGCGTTAAAATGTATATGTTTGTAGATAAATCTGTGGTTTCCTCGGATAAGGAGCCAATTGTATCGGCACTCTAATTATGTGGTAAGTAAACTAGCCTATATGTTTTATTTATGAAAATCGTAAACGTCACTACAATATATTATATTCCTATTGTGTGTAAATATAGTATAATTTTTTTTATTATTATTTTAATCGACTTCAAAAAAAGAGGAGGTTCTCAATTCGACGCGTATTTTTTTATCATCTTAAAAAAATGTTTTAATATTAAAGTTGACAATAAGAATGGACTAAATTCAAATATTTGTTCTTGCAAATAAGTTGATTTTGAATTATAATATCCTTTTCAAAAAAAGGAACACATAACATAATACAGAAAAAAAAATCAAACATAAAAATAATGATGATGAAAGGCAAAAGGTTGGGTCCACGCATTAGGGAAACCCCGGAAAAAATATAAAAAATCGCTCTCATGCCACCAACAATAAAGACAATAAATAACTCTTTGTAAAACTGGTTCATATAACTCACATCGTTCCCTGTATCCAACAGAGTAATTTAAATTAATGTGCCTAAATCGTCATCCAACATTTGAAAGCAACTTCTGTCTAAGGCAGTACCTCAGTAATGTAGCAATTTCCGTTTTGAGGGAGTTTTAATACTCGTAATTTGTGAACCACAACATATTTAATAAATGATTCTCATCATCAACTTTTAAATCTACTCAATGGTGGTCTTAAGAATATACTCGTACAGACTTTAATACGCAATTATTACAGTGTTCTTCTGAAATGGGATAGCGTATATAACACCACACTAAAACAATAAAAAGTAGTTAAAATCGATTATTTAATAAATGATTCTCATCATCAACTTTGAAATATACTCAACTTAAGTCTTAAGAATATACCTACTCGTACAGACTTTAATACGCAATTATTACAGTGTTCTTCTGAAATGGGATAGCGTATATAACACCACACTAAAACAATAAAAAGTAGTTAAAATCGATTATTTAATAAATGATTCTCATCATCAACTTTGAAATATACTCAACTTAAGTCTTAAGAATATACCTACTCGTACAGACTTTAATACGCAATTATTACAGTGTTCTTCTGAAATGGGATAGCGTATATAACACCACACTAAAACAATAAAAAGTAGTTAAAATCGATAACTCATTCAAAAAAATATATTTTTCTCGTAAGTACAAAAAAATATAAAAATCTTTCCATTTTATTAATATTATGATTGCGAAAGTTTGGATGTATGTATGAATGAATGGATGGATATCTGTTACTCAATCACGCCGCAACGACTGAACTAATTTGGCTGAAAGGCACAGAAATAGATTATAGTCTGGAACAACATATAAGCTACTTTTTATCCCGGAAAATAAGAGAATTAAAAAAACTTAATCCACGCGAATGAAGCCGCGGGCATCAACTAGTTAGTTCATGGCTTCAAGCTTAACTACGGAGTTACCACAATTTGTGTGTATTAAGATAGAGCTGAAAAAAATTACGTTGATGAAATATAATTTCAACTTGTAAATAAAAAGTTTCTCAAGTGCATTCTCTAACGTTATACTAAAGGAACTTAGTAGGTAGAATAATTTGATATAATGTACTCTAGTGTTTAAATAATTTGTACGTATATATGTAAAAAACTTGTGTGTATTAAGATAGAGCTGAAAAAATTACGTTGAAAAATATATACATTTTCAACTTGTACATAAAAAGAGTGAAGTGCATTCTCTAACACAAAATCACGTTACACTAAAGAGAGCGCCCTTAATGAACTTAGCAGAATAATTTGATATAATGTACTCTAGTGTTTATCAACACGTTAGAAAGTAACTTCGTCATCAAGCTTTTAGTTCTCTTACCGCCGGTGACATAGTAACTTCCATTTTAATTGTGTTTAATGGGTAAAGGGTTGTGTAATGGTTCTAATTAGGGCGTACTTGAGTGGGAATGTGCCTGTCATATGTTACGAGTTTTACGGGGAAAGTTGCTTTTTTGGGTCAAAATATGAAAAGGCAGTGATAGCTTAGTGGTTGCGGTCTCCGATTCGGAGGGTCGCGTGTTCGACTTCTGATTATTGAGAAGTTAGGTGCCTTTAAGCGTATAAATATCATATACTTATGTTAGCGAAATATTGAAATAGTGAAGATATGCAACTTTGATGTATCAAGGGTGGTTTGATAAAATCGATATTAGAATTTGTTGACGACGTAGGCGCCCAACTGGCGCCGACTTGAACGGTATTAATACGGCGGGTTTGACGTTACGAATTCAATCTCTACCAGAGACTCATTCGGCTATTAGATGCTCCCGCGTCTAGGTCGTTGTATTTGATTGAAGGAGTGCGATAGCAATCGCGCCCTAATCGAATAAATATTGCCCGGAGGTTTAGATGAGTGTAATTGATTAAATAATATTTGGATATGTTTGATAATTACCCTCACGTTCAGATGGTGGTTTGTCTGACGTGTTGTGGTTAAATTGATTAGATGTGAGGTCAGGGGCCGTTATAAAGGGATGGTTTAGACGGCTTTAGGTAGGGTTTCAGCGTTTTTTAGTTGTCACTTGAAGGAAAACAGCGTCTGGAAATGTTTGCACAGGCCTGAGATTTCTCTATAATGTCTCAAAAGTATGTGAAGTCTGCTAGTCTGCCTTGGGCCAGCGTGGTAGACTATAGCCTGTAATTTCTCTGAGAAGAGACCTGCGCTCAATAGTTAGCCGTTGATGGGTTGCTGATGAATAATGATGAAGCAAAATACAGTTTAATACTATTTATTTTGAGTTCAATGTTTATTGCTGCACTGATAAGGCGACTGTGAAGCGACGACGACACGATAAATCGTATGTCCGCATTGCAGTGGCGATAAATTTTAATTAACAAAAATGTTTTCAATGTTAATTTCAACGTAAAAATTCTTTTTACAAAACCGACTTCAAACGCCACTACAAAGTATATCGATTGTGCATATTTTGAAGATTTCCCTCGATTTCTCCGGAATCCCATCATCAGATCCTGACCTGATGACAATGGAACCACCTGAGAAGTATATACCCTTTCAAATAAAAAAATAATTTTCCAAATCGGTCCATGCGTCTTCGAGTGATCGGGGAACATACATAAAAAAAAACCGACGAATTGAGAACCTCTCCTTTTTGGAAGTCGGTTAAAAATTAATGGAATCGTAGTTATTAAAACTACACTGGCGAAAATGCAAGGGAATGTTGTTGGAAAATATACCTAATCCTACTCGTAAATGTATTTTCATGCAAATGGCTTCTGAGAAAAGCACATTCCATATTATACTACTCCAACACTCGAACCTATCTTAGATAGATCGTAAATCCCGAGCTATACCGCATACCAACTCTCTTATTTTAATGACCGCCATAATAATATGTAAAATATTAATCCGTTATAGTATTATAATGGATAATGGATAAATAATTGCTCAAGTACGTAAGGAAAGTTTATACAGCCGTCACTGTTGAAGCATATCACATCACACTACTCGTATAATCACACTAATATTATAAAGGCGAAAGGTAGTAATTAATTAGGTATATTGGACTAGAATAACTGTAAAATATTTATATTTTTTACAATTATTCTAGTCCAATATACCTAGCTAATTATAATTAGCTGGAGTCCATGTTCGATTGATTGCGTTGATAATGTCTTGTGTGAAACCCGTCGTTTGGTTTGCTGGTGTGGCGGCATTTAAATTAGCGCGCCGGCAACAGACAATTATTATTATATGATCAAACGAACTTACAAATGAAGTTCGATCTTGATTGTCCATTCTTGACGGAGAGATTTGACACTTGTATGTACAAGCTTGGAGTCAAGAATGGATAATTATTAACGCAATCATCTTTAACCTTCTACGAAACAAGGATGAAAGTTTACAACTATACTGAAACTAAAGAATAATGATTTTGGTAGTATGAAATGTAGCCTGATCAAAATTGACTCAGTACGCGCTACGCCGTAGCACCTAAAGTACTGAGCTTAATAAAATTAAGTAAATAGTCATTACATAAATAAATTTTATTTATTTTATTTATTTATTTTTTATGTATATATAAGAATTTACAAGACAACATAATCAAAAAAAAAAAACAAAATTTATTTATTTCATATAGGCCAACTTGTAGCTCTTATGAAAGGTCACAATTCTACCACCGGTTCGGAATGCAGATTCTGCTGAGAAGAGCCGGCAAGAAACTCAGCAGTTGCTCTTTTCAAAAAAAAATTTTTTTTTTTTACAATTGTTAAAAAAACTAGGCTACACAATGTTTCCACACAGAAGTTTCAAAAATGCACACCTACCACAACCTAACACATGTTAACATGGGTAGAGACTAGACACAAAGCAGACCCATTCCCGTTGCCGGCACCCGTTCACGAGCATGACGCATGATCCAGCCATTGCTTCGCTCAACATATATTAGAAGAAGTAGACATAGGTGAAGCTTATCTCTAAAAAAAGAAATTTCTTCCAGCTTCCCTTGAAAGTGAGTAAAGTGAAATTATAAAGTGGTACCTATAGGTCAAAAATGTACATCACTACATATACTATAATACCTACTATATAATATACATAAATAATAAAAAACATAAACACGAAGATACATAAATACATATGAATACATAAATTCACATAATACATAAATAATATAATACATACCTACATAAATATACATAGACTAGTAAACTCATAACCCTTCCTTTTAGCTTTGAAGTAGTCGAGTAAATATTACCACGAAATAATACAGAAATTAGGATGATAACAGAAATAATAATAATTGTTTTATTTATGTTGAGTGTAAAAACAGAGCCTTTGGGCTTCGCGGTGTTATGCTTTGTCGGTTCAAATTTCGTGAAAGTTAACGACCCTTCTAAAATTTACATAATAATTTCCGTAATTATTCATAACGTCTCTTATTTTTGGAACCACCATTTATCAGTGGCAAGCAGGTTACATTTTATAACATTAACCGAGTTTCGTCGTCGTTTGTACAAGCAAACTTTATAAGCTCCATACCCCAGACATACGTGACGATTCCCTAGCCATTTTCCGGAGTTTGGTCCACTTACTAGTAACATTAAGTGAGCTAATAGTTTGTACTTAGAAACTATTTCCTAAGTATGCATTATTACCGAAATTTTTCTTGTTTTTTTTTAATTACCTTTCCTGCATGTTACTAATTTAAATACATATTTAAAGTTGTACAATTAGTATTGTTTTATTTAAGTTTTTAATGATTTATTTAAATGTATAAGTTTTTGGTAAACCAAATTAATAGAACAATCGCGACTAATTATCTCATCTGGTGACAAAAGGCCTGGCTAAATTTTGCGCAAAGGATCAGTCAGCCAGAAGCAGGAGTTTAACAACATTACCAGATACCATGAATTATTTATTAATCAAAGTTACGAAATTGATATTTCTTATTACACTTACCTAATCTAATCATGAGGTAATTATTAATAATCACTGATTTAAATAATCATCACATTTACCGTAACATATACATAGACAACCGCTTGCAATCTCGCCAGATGGTAAGTGAAGATGGAGCGCCTACTCCTTTACCTACTCCTGATTTACCTTATGAGCAATCTACAGCGCTAGCCATATTAAAAACGTCTCGTCTCTTTCTACTTACGCTCACGCTAAAGCAGGGGCTCCCAAAGCTTTTTTTACCACACGTCCTATCCTTTCAGAAGGGAAGCGTGATATAAGAACTTCGGGTAACCCTGCTTTAGCGTGAGCGATCACAGAAAGAGACGAAGATCACAGAGAGAGACGACGACGACATATTTGTAATATGGCTAGGGCGACAGATTTAGTAACAGTTCTAACCGCTAAGGCTGAAATCTATAGACCGCACTCTCACTCAGCTCCGACTCAAGACAGAGTTAAAACGAGTCAGATTTATGTCAGAGCATATTTGTGTCTCGTTTTAACCTCTATCTTGAGTCTGAGCTGAGTCAGAGCGCGCTCTATACATCTCAGCATAAGAGTGTGAGCCGGTTATTTCGCTCGCGAGTGTATGTAGTAATAAAGGAGTCAGCATTCGCCACTGACTTCACACCATTAGCGTCAGCACACTAAAATGAGTCATAACTTTTAACACCCAATAAAATATCGATCGTACAAATACGGCCGAGGAATATATGAGTCCACACTAGGGTTGCCAGATTTTTTTTCAGCCTATAAGGGACAAATGGTTAAATCGGTAAAAAATACGGGATTTCAGTTTTTTACCCGGGACAAATAAAAAATTATTATTTAGTGTCATTTTTTTGATATTTTTCCGAGGATCGAGTCATTTTTATTCGTTTTAACATATCTGCAAAAATCAATAAGTACAGTTAGTAATCGTAATTATAAACGGTCATCAACTCGCTTTTTACGAATGTTGCGTATGTGAGTACTTGGATCGATTTCATAATGAAAAACGAAGTACAGTTCAAATACGGGACATAGCCTGTCCCGCCGGGACATTTTAAATTATGCCTAAAATACGGGATGTCCCGGGCAATACGGGACGTCTGGCAACGCTAGTCCACATAAAAATGAGTTTATTTTTAAAACACATGCCACCGTGGAAGTTATGGTCTCGCCTTCGGATAGATGTACGTAAAACACTTATGAGCTTTTGTAGAAACCGATTAGGGATATGGGTTGAATGAACACTGTCATACCCCTTCCAAGTTAGCCCGCTACCATCTGAGACTGCACCGTCACTTACCATCAGGTGAGATCGCAGACAAGGACTATCTTGCCATCGAATAAAAAAAAACTACAGTAATATGAATGCTGCGAATTCTGACGCGTAGAGTAGGTAATATTTTGATTCCTGTGGAAAATCTTAATTTTCCGGGATAAATATATCCTACGTGTTTATTCGAATTGTACCCAATATAGTATACTACATAAGCTATCTTTATTCCCTAAATCGGTTCAGGTGTACTCGTTCACGCCACAACGAATGAACCGATTTGGGTGAAATTTGGAATGTAGATAGCTCACACCTAGGATTAACACATTTTATCCCGGAAAAGGAAAAAAATTCCCGCGGGAATTGAAAATCCTAAATCCACGCGGACGAAGCCGCGGGAATCGTCTAGTAAAAAAACAAAAAGTATAATTGACAATTATTAAAAATGTGACTCAATACATGCAAACACACATGCTCGCGCACACACGCACACACACATTCACACTCAAGACACACTGCTCAAACATTCTTATATACTTTTTTGTTTGGTTGTATGAATAAATGATATATTTTTTTATTTGATTTATCTACTTTATTGGTTAAAGAGTAGGTACTAATATAAACATGAAACTGGTGGTTATAATTTTATCTAACTGAACTTTTCTTGGTTGCAGGTACGAGGCGCCACTGCTTCAGTCAAAATAGGATTTAACATATTATTATAACTTAAACAGCTTTAAGAGATTTGTTTATTGTACAAAATATGAAAATGTTAAGTCATTCAAAAAATACTTTTTAAATTGTAAATGTTATTAGAAAGGTCATGTCATTTTTGTAATTTTCAATAGTACAATTTAAATTGAAAAAAGTTGTAATATAATTGTATATTACGTAATTTTAAAACTATCGTGTAAATAAATTAAAGAAAAGCATTTACGTCAATAATGTTCCTTAGAACTTTGAGCCCATTGTCGAAATTGCTTTTCTCGTAAAACTTTAAATTGAAAAATTAAATATAATTTGTGTAAAATTATTTTAGCCCAAGAGATAGTGTAAATGTGTAGTGTAAAATCGCTTGCGGTGTAACTATAACGTCAATGGGTGGGAAACTTGTGCAATTCGCTGTCATTAATTTAATAAATTGTACCAAAGACCTGCTTAGTTTTCTTTTAAAGTGGAAGCATACTTATAATCCGACCCTAGCCTAAGCTACGCTAGTAGGCTAGTCCGCTACGCCGCCTACGAGTATTGAGTCTTTTCTTCTCATTATAAGACCGGTAGAGTAAGACTTAATTCGGTTGATCGTAATCGCACCTATACTATGACAGTAGCGTCAAAGTATAATGAACCTTAAAAGTATTTCCTTAAAGTCACAAATTCAGTACTACCGATTTTAGTTTGGAGCGTATCCCGATACGTAAAAGTATAAAAATGCATCCACGAAATTGAGCTCTAATTTAACGTAATTAAGTTTCATTTTACGAGTACTTTGACGCTAAAGTCATCGAATACGATCAATCGAATTAAATCTTATAGAATAGAATAGAAATATTTTTTATTCAAATAAACTTTTACAAGTACTTTTGAATCGTCGATGAATCTACCACTGGTTCGGAATGCTCTAACTTATAGTAACCCTATAGCTAGCGACTTGTTCATTTAAAAACCTAAAAGACCTCATTTTTCAGAATAAAGACTACTTACGCGTATGGTTCGTGTACTCTCTAGGCCCTCAAATATTCTTACTCATGCAAAAAATAACGTCGATCCGTTGCCGTTGCGGCGTGATTGAAGGAAAAACTACCAATAAACCAAATAAACACACTTTTGCATGAATAATATTCGAGAAATAGCTAGGTTAGTACCTACGTACTTGGCATTCAATAATCATGCGTGATGCAAAGCGATGTCATTGGTAATGAAGCGGTTTTGGTTAGTTCACGAAGCATATTAAACTAATTAGTGTCAATTATTATGATAGATAATAATCACACTAATATTACAAAGGCGAAAGTTTGTATGTGTGTGAGTGTGTATGTTTGTTACTCCTTCACGCTACAACAAATGAACCGATCTGGCTGAAATTTGGAATGGAGATAGCTCATACCCAGGAGTAACACATATAAGCTACATATTTTTATACCGAAAAATTAAAGAGTTCCCGCAGAAATCAAAAAAACTTTAATCCCCACGGAAACTGAAGTGGAAATGGGCGGGACACATAGTTCGAAGAGTTGTTGGTCGATGGGGTTCCAAGGTGCTGGAGTGGCGACCCCGCACCGGGAAGCGCAGTGTTGGCAGACCTCCCACAAGATGGAACGACCACATCAAACGAGTCACAGGGAGCCGCTGGATTCAGGCGGCGCAAGACCCGAGGCCTGTGGGAGTCCTTACAAGAGACCTTTTTCCAGCAGTGGACGTCTATCGGTCGATAAAGAAGAAGACTGCCACTACAATTTATCGCGTCTTTTTCGCATCGCAATCGCCTGATCAAAGTGACACTGACCTAAATAGCCACCTGAAATCTCTTCTTATAACGACCGCTTTTCACCGCTACTCGAGCACTGCTGACACCATTTCCCCAAAGGAAAAATGCAGCATGAAAAGGTTTGAATTACTTTCATCAAGGAAATGAATACTTTCGATCGAAAGAAGGAAAGAGCTGAATAACTTTTGAAATACAATGATTATGGAAAGGAAATTGAAAGAATTTTTGGAAAGCTATATATACCAAAATGATTGATTAGTAGAACAGTGTAATTGTATTAAAAGGTAAACTCGGTTTAAGCTTAAAGTAAAACAAATTTTTCTTTTTGATACAGCAATAGAATGTATGCTATCTATAATTGGGCATTTGACAGTTTTCAAAATGTAGATATTCATTCTATTATCATTACAATCGAAAATATAACATGTAAGAATAACATTTGTGAGAGAACAGAAAATAAATCGGTCAAAAAACAAATAAATTATTTATTGCGACTGTATCCGTCTCTTTCTAAAACGAAATTTTGTATGGAGCTACTGAATCGTGACGTCACGTTGCAATAGCACTCTCTTTTTCTAACAGGGTACTTAAAAGCTCTGTATTTTCGAGACTAGTTAAGATAAAACTAAATTGTGTTATAATATTATAAACCTTTATACGACTGCCTGAAAAAATGAGTATATTGTTTTCAGCTCAGGAAAAAATAATTTTAAAGCAGTGAGAGTGAGTCTATCAAAAGGTAGGTAGTATTTTAATATATGACAAAAATTTAAAATTTTCAAGACCTAAATAATTCTTTGTTAAGACATAATACATACAAAAAACGAAGCCTTTTTAATTATTCCTAGTGCCTTAGAGACCTTTTTTAATCTTTTAAGAGAGAATAGGTATTGCGAAACTTACCTTCTTCAAAAATAATGTCACCTTGGGAGTGTCCAGCCATGAGTATAATGATGTTTTGCGTTTATTTTTGTTTTCTTTGCACTTTTCCTCATACCCTTACTATTTTAGTGAGGCTTTGACATCGTAAAAAGATTGACAACAACAGGCCTTGCCAAAAATACGAGTAAGCATGGAGGAAAAACAATAAAGCAAGAAATTATAATGTTTTTGTTCCCAAAACTGTCGTAAAGTTAGGGTTGTGTGGGTTTGTAATACGGTTTGCCAACCTTACAAAAATTAAAATCAGAAACTGTTTGCTGAATAAGTAGGTTGGATGAATGGTAAGCCTGTTTCATGCCTTTTTAGGGTTCCGTAGCCAAATGGCAAAAAACCGAACCCCTATAGATTCGTCATGTCTGTCTGTCTGTCCGTCCGTATGTCACAGCCACTTTTTTCCGAAACTATAAGAACTATACTGTTGAAACTTGGTAAGTAGATGTATTCTGGATTTCCACACAAGAATAGAAAAAAAACAATAAATTTTTTTCATCAAACCCATTCGTGTGGGGTATTTATGGATAGGTCTTTTGCCTGCAGCTTCGCTCACATTGTTCGATTTTTCAAAACTCTATTTTACCCCTTTAGGGGTTGAATTTTCTCTTTCTTAGTGGATACCTACGTCGTAATAGTTTTCTGGCCGATCCGTCCAGTGGTTTGAGCTGTTGCTTAATACTTGATAGATCTAGGTATTCAATAATCGGCTAGGTCATTACTACGTACGACGTAAGTGCAATATTACTTAAATCACGATTTTAGCCTCTTTTTAAAAATCATACACATTTTGTTATAAAAAAATAAAACAGCTGTCTGCTAAATTCACATTCACCAAACGCGCGAGCTATTAAACTCGCGAAGTTAAAATATCTAGTCGTTAAGTTTCTGAAATTATCCAATTTTCTGGGCAATTTTAACTTTTCTTTCCGTAAGAAACTTTCACGATGAAATCGGTGAAGTACCAAGAGAAACAGGGATTAATTTTTATATAAATAAATAAAAACAATTATTAAATTGCGCTCGTAATAACGCTCAATCTGTATGAGCATTAGCTATTAGTATAAAAGAATTATTGATGTTCCTATCGAAAATTAGTATACTTAGGTAGTAAGTAAGTAAGTAGTATATTTAGGAAACTAGATGATTCGCGCGACTTCGTTCGCGTCGATTGAGGTTTTTTTGGATTCCCGCGAGAACTCTTTTATTTAGCCTATGTGCTATTCCAGTCTATAATCTATTTATGTGCCAAATTTCATCTAAATTGATTCAGGTGTTGCGGCGTGATTGAGTAACAAACATACATCCAAACTTTCGCAGTTATAATATTAATAATAGGATAATAGGACAGCTTTTTTACCATATCGTTAAATTATAACGACTAAGCCTAAATATCTATCTCATTCACCGTATTGGTAGTAACCAAAAAAGGCGCGTCAAATTACGTCATAAAAGACGCGAAATTACAAAGCGTTTTCGAAATCGCAGACGCTGTAAATTCTCAAAGTTGAATCCCTCTTTCAATGGCTTTGACTCGTAAAATTATAACGAGATTTCTAATGGTGGAAAATTCATTTGACTAAAGGTTAGGGCTAACGCTCACCGGTGGACGGGACGGCAGAGGATTTAAAGTTTATTTATAACCAGCTGATGGCCGCGACTTCCGCGTTCGTCCGCGTTTTTAATGATTCTTGAACTCCTTGATTGTGCGGAATAAAAAGTAGCCTTCGGTTCGGCTCGGTTCGATTCTCGTCAGGCGACCGCCCTCGGCCACTGACTCGCCGAATCGCATTTCCTACCCACGCAAATTTTCCTTCTTATTTGGCATCTGAGGCTGAAATCTATAGACCGCACTCTCACTCAGCTTAGACTCAAGACAGTTAAAACGAGACAGATTTATGTCAGAGCTATTTGTGTCTCGTTTTTACCTCTATCTTGAGTCTGAGCTGAGTCAGATCATGCTTTATAGATTTGCTAAATATTAAAACGGCTTGATCAATTTGAGTTATTTTTTAGTTTTGTTTTGTTAAAAAAAATATAAGGAAACCCGAAAGAGCAGCTGAAAAATCTAAGAAATCAAAGTTGCTAAGTATGGGACTCACCACGGATTACTTTTAATAGATGGCGGGAGCGAGGCCCCGGCTAAAGTTAGTTAAATAAATTAATTAAATATTTTAATGTCAATCATGACGTGTTGATTCATAATATTATGCGAATTTGGACAATATAACCTGTCATTGGATTTGATTAGTGGAGGGTAATACCTATTCAAATGAGAATTAAAATTGGTTTTCATGGAACGCATTTGGGAGAGACCTCTTAAGCCACAAAAGTTAAGAGGTACAGTACAGTCTGGCAAAGCTCGCAGCCTTAAGATCCGTAATAAGTGCGCATCAAATTATGTCGTAAAAGATGTGTAATTACAGAGCGTAGATACACGAAATAGAAGACGCTGAGAATTGTGAAAGACTGATCTTCTATGCTAAGCTTTGACCCGGAAAATTATAGGAACGACGAGGGAATTCATTAACTAAGAGCGGCCTTACACTTGTCAGTAGCTTACATACCTAACGCGCGATGCAAATAGAACAGTATTTTTTTTTAAATTAAACTAGTTGATACCCGCGACTTCGCTCGCGTGGTAATCCAACCCAACCTTAAAGCCCACACTGCGAAATTAATGATATGAAATTAGTTTCATGAACGTCATGATTGCATTAATGCCATGAAATTAGTTTCATGAACGTCATGAAACTAATTTCATGGCATTAATTTCACAGTATAAATTCGGCTTTATAGTTAACTATTAACGTTGGGTTGGATTGTTGGGTAACTAACATCAAAAAATAAACTAACTTTAAATCATCCGAAATAATTCTATTCAATTTGATTTATGAACCAAACACAAATTTTTCTCATTTAAGAAACTGAGCTAAAAGCTTTAATATAATATTAAAGCTTTAAAATAAGATTTTAGGTCTCTTACTTAAATATTATGTAGAACAAAGAAAACAACTCTCGAGTTTATTGCCGCTTGGAATCAGTATTCCATGAAACGGTGCTATTCATTACCAATTCAAGACCTTTGAGAATTCAAAAATGCTTGTGTAAAAGCCTATTTGGAGAAAATACGAGTACCAGTGAAAGAAAAATACCTTGGTTACTAAGGATAAAATATTCTACGGACGGATGTATAAAAATTACAATGAAAGTGTAAAAAAGATGCAGCTATGCAATAATATAATATTAAGTAAGAGTGTTGACTCTATAAATTATTCCTTTTTTAGGGTTCCGTACGAAAATTACAAGGAATCCTTAAATTCTTATCAACCCTTTCTTTTGAACCACATACGAACTAGAGAAGTATTAAATCATAAATCACAAATTAACCCTTAAGTCATGGCATACATCGAGTAGGTTTCTCTTACTCTATAGTGTAATAAATAAAGTACGTTCTGAATCCGAACATCTCACTTACAAACTTACTAATTATACCCAAGTCGGAACTTCCTAATTAGTGACATCTGCAAATAGTTTCTAGTTCCGTGTGATCAACTTCAGAAACTTGAACAGTTTAACGTATGTTGGACTTGTCGACTGACTAGGGATGTTGCTAATCGAATCAGCTGCTCTAGCCATATTACAAACGTGTCTGTCTTATCTATTCTCTTTCCATGAACGCTGCTGTAGAACAAGGGTCCCAAAGTTTTTTTTTTATCACGCTTTCCTACTGAAAGGATAAGACATGTGATAATAAACTTTGTTTATGTCGACTTGGTTACCAATTCGATACCTACAAGGAAAAACATCGTAACTCACTTTTTAGCGATTTTGAGTTACGATCATAATCTTGAGCATTATGATTGTAATTCAAAATCGCTAAAAAGTGTGGTTACGATGTTTTTCCTTGCAGGTGACGAATTATTCTTTTTCCAAGATGGTTAACGCTAAAGCTCAAAGGGGTTGGGCAGACCCAACTAAACTGTGGAGATTTAGGAACTGTCGATTGTGAATTGAAGAAGCGCACTTAGTCGCGGGCGTCCGCTAGTTATTAATATTATAAATGCGAAAGTTTGTTACTCAATCACGCCGCAACGACTAAACCGATTTGACTGAAATTTGGCACAGTGATAGATCAGGAATAACACATAGAATTTTATCATACGCACTTTTATCCCAGAAAATAAGAGAGTTCCCGCGAGAATAAAAAGACGTTAATCCACGAAATCAAGTTCACAATAAAAACTAATCACGGCCACACCAGACTAGAGACAATTCAGAAATCATAAATTTCGAAATTGAATCGTCGAGTATTGAAGACCCAAGATACAGCGTTTATTGCGCCAGGGAAATGTCATAAATGTCGGATTTTCAATAACGTTTCTTTTCCCATGGCAGATTAAGACACTTAATTTGTGTTAAGCGTGTTAAAATAGAGTTTACGAGCCTCTCGGATCGGGGCGGTCAGCTTAATTGCTTGTTATTGGATTACGATCACTGAAGCTACTGTGCAGTATCTAATTCACTACGAAGAAAGCTCCTTCGCCAAACAAACGTATAATTAAAAGATATACTCGGAGGTATACGTTACTTAAGTAATGCCTTTCTTTAACAGAAGCCTCAGTAAGTTTAGAGGTGGCAATTTGAAAAAGTCAATAAGGCTGCCTTTTCTTCTTCTCAATCGGTTACTCTTGACAGAAGTTGAAGTGACTGCTGGGAGGATGTGACGTCAACCTTATTACTTTGTGAGTGAAGTTAGCTATTCGGGAGAGGGGGGAGGGGGGCACGGACATAACATCTTGGAAAATTTCACGATTCAAATCTGCCAATTTGCGAGGAGACCTGCGTTCCACCTGACCATGATGAAGAGCGAAGTTAACGGGAGGTATCTATGTGAGTGTCTGATAATATCTAACAGTTAGTTACTACCTTGACCCTTTTTAGGTTTCCGTACCCAATGGGTGCCAACAGGACCCTATTACTAAAGCCTCCACTGTCCTTCCGTCAGCCGTCTGTCAGCGGGCTATGTCTAACTGGTTTTTTTTATTTTAACTACTAGAAGCCCGCGCCGACTTCGTCCGGGTTGAAAATTAAATATTTGTTCTTGTGAGCTTCTTATAGGAGACGATTGTCAATAAGATCACCACAGGAACCACACGAATATCCCGCACCGATACCCGCCACCGTGCCCCGCCGCGCCAGCCGGCACCATTTTATTATTTTGTCGCGCGGAAATATTAATTTTCCGATAACTCCTAAGATATTTATTTAAATTGTATAGTGTAACAGGCAAATATGTTCTTAATTAAATACTTACGATAATAAACATATTTATTAAGATATAGATTGACATCACATCGGTTAAAGAAGCTTCGAAAATAATTCATTATTTTTAATCAAAATTTGAAACATAGAAATGGTTACTGTAAGTTATCCTTAGAACATACACATATGCTATCGCGGACTTTTTTTTAGAACTCTTTAAGAGGAACAATTCACCCATACATCATTTTCATCCAATAACAGTATATGACCCAGCGCACGCCTTAAAAACGTTTAGGAGTCAAAAAAATTTCCGACTTCTTTAACAAATTTGCACA
The DNA here is from genome assembly GCA_933228805.2 of Hipparchia semele. Classification (NCBI taxonomy): domain Eukaryota; kingdom Metazoa; phylum Arthropoda; class Insecta; order Lepidoptera; family Nymphalidae; genus Hipparchia; species Hipparchia semele. Next base: position 2,874,439 of record OW121722.1, read on the forward strand.
TAATATCTAGGCATAATACATTAATTAACATAATTATAGCCTATAACCATCTGGAATAATGTACCTTTGAAATGGTAAAAGAATTATTGTAATAGGTGCGGTGGTTCCAAAGTTTGCTCCGGACATACATACAAACTCACAAAATTCGCGCTCTCTCTTTATTATAATAGTATAGATTGTAATATTAAATCCTGTTTCAGACCCCTAAAGAACTTTGCCCACACAGCGGTTTAAAGCGAACGGTTTGAAGCGTGTGAGACGCGGCAAGACTAATTAAATAGGTAGCTCCCGCGACCTAATTTAAGTAGCCCCTTTACTTCAATTCAGACCTTCCGTGAGGTGCACTTAGATAAACTAACAAAGTAATTTGATCGTGCCCAAATCTACTCAATTAAGGTCGGTAGAGGCGCTAAATTAGTACGTACCTACTCACTATTTTGTAGGTACTAACTACTCTTTTAATTCCAATAGAAAAAAAATAAAGCAAGTTATCATGATTTCGATGATTTCGGGTTTTCCGAGTTCATCGAAATTTGATTCCCGGTGGGGGAATTTATAATTTCTGAATTGTCTCTGGTTTAGTCTGGTGGGAGGCTTTGGCCGTGGCTAGTTACCACCTTACCGTCAAAGACGTGCCGTCAAGGGATTTAGCGTTCCAGCACAATGGCGTGTAGAAAGAAACTGCGATTAGAGGTATGGGTTGAATTGCTATGCCCCTTCCAAGTTAGCCCGCTACTATCTTAGACCATAGTTTCTATAGTTACTCACGTCTTTGACGGTTTTCTAAAACTGCTCAAATGTATAGTCAGTTTTTGCTTCGAGTCCAGAGCTAATGCTGAATAGTTCTGTATAAAGGGTACAAAGTTACCCTTCAGTATTATCTTGGACTTTCTTTAGACAATGTATAAAATGGAAACCATTTCCGTTAACACAAGTTGTCGTAAACTAGAACCGATAAAACATCCGTAAAACTAACAGAAAAGTATCACACAATGTAATAATATCTAAAGTGTGAAACAAAAGATCTATATGTGATACTAGCTTTTGCCTACGGTTTCACTCACGTCAGTTAAGTTTGATTATTTAAACCCAGTAGAGGTTGAATTTTCAAAAATCCTTTCTTAGCGGATGTCATAATAGCTTTCCGTATGCCTTTCAGTCCGACCCTTCCAGTGATTTGAGCTGTGCGTTGATAGATCAGTCAGTCAGTCAGTCAATCAGTCACCTTTTCCTTTTATATATTAATAAGATATGATAAGATAAGATACACTACAACCCCCAAATGATAAGATAAGATACACTACAACCCCCAAACTACAATCCCCAAAGCTTAATAATACATTAAGAAATCAGTGTTTACGAGTAAATACAGGATATACCCAAAATGGGATCTCCCTATATAAACACCTTACACAAACACCTAAAGCTCTCCTCGCGTCCTATAATCCGGTGACCCTTTTAAGGATTTATTTTGTGTTAAAATTGCCTGTACATATAATAATAATAATGATTTTTTTAAAACACTAGGTAGTAATATTATAAATGCGAAAAATTTGTTTGTTGGTTAGTCATTCAATCACACCAAATCAGACATCTTTGAGAACATTATGGAACTTTCAGAAATGCAGAAACCCTCACGATAACCCTCACGAAAGCACCCCTAGCCATACATTTTACGAACGTCGATCTGCTGACGTCACTCTGGCCCCATTACGACTCTTGCGCCACCTGTGGATCTTGCAGATCTTAATCTGAGTGTGATCCCTTAAAAGCTTAAGAAAAAACTATCTACGCTTAAAAGGTTCGTGAGCAGTCAATAGGAAAATACCATTTCAGTTAAATAAAAGTACGAACAATATACACTAACTTCACTTGAATGATTTTAAGAATATTTTTTTGTATCTTTTGTCGATCTTTTATTACATCATCATCTCTACTTTTGGCTGGCCTAATGGACGCGAACCTTCTCTCAGAATGAAAAGGGTTTAGGCCAAGGTTAAGTGCGGATTGCCAGACTTCACACATCTTTACTGCAAATGCATGCATTGATGCATGGAAAACTGCCAGCGTGCAGTTTCATGTTTTCCTTCACTATCAAAGCAAGTGATATACCTATTTTAAAAATTAACATAAATCACTTACGCATGCACTGTGCAAAAGAGGTAAGGACTATGGAATTCGAACCCCCTGTAAAGATGGCGGAAATCTTAACCATTATAGGTCTTTATATTTTTTCATTTTGTGATTCCAATACATATTTCTTCGCTTTCGGTCGTAGGTTTTTATAATTTTGTTATGCTTTTATCTACTTGAGGAATAGCCTCGAAGTATCTATTCGAAGTAAAATCCCTATCTAAATTTTTTAATATGCCTAGTATTTACATATTTTTAGTTTTTGGTTTTTTTTTTTGTATAAATGTTAGACAGGTGACTTACAAGACGTGAATTAACTTTTGGTATATTTTCGTAGAAAAATATCTTTCTTTCATTTTTATTTCTTCGAAGTTCATAAATATTAAAGCCGCTTTGATCTCACCGGGAAAATTTGACAGATATAAATATCCGTTCTGAAATAAATTGACTTTGATATTGAGCAACATTATACAAAGGAATCATATTAATTTATAATGTACCTACCTACGAGTTTGTAGCTCGAATAAGCTCGAATAACAGCGTGTTGACATTCGAATAACAGGTTCAAAAAGATGAAGCTGAAAGATGAAGATTGTAATCTTCATACACACTACATTACTTACCGTCCAGTTTCAACTTTCAACCTTTAGAGGGGTGGACTAGGGATTTAATTTCAAACATAACCCTTAAGGTATACTTCCTTCTGAGTTTTTGAATGTCTTATGCTCAAATACAATATCCTATTATCCTATTTTCCTATTTTATAATATCATAAATGCGAAAGTTTGGATGTATGAATGGATGGATTTTTGTTACTCAATCACGCCGCAACGACTGAACCGATTTGGTTATAATTTGGCACACAGACAGATTGTAGTCTGGAAAAATATATAAGCTAAGCTTTTTATCCCGGAAAATACGAGAGTTCCCGTGGGAATTAAAAAACCTTAATCATCAACTACCAATACATATTTACTTACCTACGTATGTAGCTATATTTTTTTTATAAAATTAAGTTATGATTATGGTTATATTAACTTTAGACTAATTAATAAGAAGCATCTACAGAATTAACGATCGCCATTCGGTAGTGGCGGCTTTATGTGTTTTCCGAGCCTCGGAGGGACAGTAATGACTTAATTTACTATCCCTAAGGTCAGAGTCTGGATACGACCAGCGCAGCTGCCAACTTAGGAGAACTTACTTTAACTTCCACTCATTTGATTCGTAGATCCATAATATACCCCTAGGGCGCTATTGCACAGATCCGAACCAAATCCAAGGAATAACTAATGCTCCGAAGTGTAATCGGCTCGTACATTTTTGCTTCGAAGTATAAAATCTGTTTCTTTAGGTGACTAAGTGCCAATTTTACCAACGAATAAATTGGAGTGACACTTTTTGTACTGGAAGTCTGTGGAAATGTCCAATTTAATTTTGGTAAGTATAAATGTTTGAAATATTATTATATTATCAAACAAACTTCTCAAGACGTACGATCGAAATTATTTGAATAGCTTCTATAGAAGATAATATCATTTATTTTAATCGGATTAAATGGTAGACATAGTGTCTACGATTCATTCAATGAATTTGTTGTAACAAATTGACACAGATTATTTAGGTTATACATATTTGGTATTGGAAACATATTGGATAGATATAGGTATATTTTTAGGATGTTTGCATAATATACAAGGAACAAGAAACTATGCTCTGCTAAAATCAAACAAATCTTACACGCCGACACATAAACCCTATAAAAAAAATACACTCGACGCATATTTCACTCCGAATCGGAACATCTTCACAATAATTATGTTGACTCTACAATACCTACACAATCGCAAAAAAGAATCGCATTGTAGAGTCAACATCTCCTGAAGATGCTGCGGTGTCAAAGTGAAACTTGCGTAGATTTAAGGTTTATTTAGCTTGCTTGATTGCTTCTTTTTCATGCGTTCCTAGTGACAGGGGAGCAAGCAATGCATAGCGAATGCTGCAAGGTTTACCGTAACCGTTTTCCGGTTGGGGTATTACAGAAAAATAAGTAAATTATACCTTCGAACTAGCTTTTGCCCACGACTTCGTCCACGTGACTTAGGTTACTATTTTTCCGGGGTAAAAAGTTACTTTCCTTGCCATCAAAAACACCCGTTCAATGCAAAATGTATGAGAAAATGAATTTTTTTTTCGTGAATTTTTCCGATATTTTAATAGTTATTCTGCTATTCGGGACGGAGATAAGTACAACGAATCAAAAACTATGAAAATCGGTCCAGCCGTTCTAGACTTATAACTAGTTATAAGTGTTCGAACAAATCCGACTTTGTTAAAGAATTTAATATATCTGTCTATAATAGAATAATTATATTATAGAAAGATATATTAAAGACGATGCGACTCATGTAACATCGATCGAACATCACTGTACAAGTTCGTTTGATCACATATTATTTTTGTTTACCGTTGCCCTTATTGGACCTCTAAGGCCAATGTTACCAACATCGAGTAACGTTTAATCCAAAATAAATTGGACGGTCCGAGAGATTTTGATCTTCTATCTTTTGGTTTGATAGGTTATAACAGAATAAGTTTGTTGCTTTTTGAGTTGGTATTAGGTAATAGTCATTGGTGATTTAAATCCCATTCTGATGCTGAGATCTATGGACTTAAGTTAGAATAGCAAGAAAAGGTTAGAATTATTTTGCTATAATCCGCTTACGAAAAAATCTGTATGGTCAAACATGCAGTTACAAGCTAAGCACCGCTTACCTCCCCAACCAAGCAAGAAAGCCAAGTTTCCAAGCAAGTAATGCCACCACCACCACACAAGACTTTAATACTACTTTTAAGTTAGAATAGAATAGAATAGAAATATTTGTTATTCAAATAAACTTTTACAAACGCTTTTGAATCGTCAATGAATCGACAACTGATTCGGAATGCCTTTCCTGCCGAGAAGAGCCAGCAATAAACTCGGCGGTTGCTCTTTTAAAAAAAAAAAAAATTACAATAGGTAATGAAACTATGCTATGTATACAGAGCTTCAACGATGAAGTTTTCTAAGTCCAATACAATACAAATACAAATAAATACAATCCAATGCATGTTAAGACGAGTAGACAGAAAGCAGACCCATTCCCGTTGATGGCACCCGTTCACGAGCATGACGCATGATCCAGCCGTTGCTTCGCTCAACCATATTTGAGATAGAATTACAACGAGATACAAATATACTCGCTCTAACATAAATCTGTCTCGTTTTTACTTTACCTTGAGTCTGAGCAGAGTGAGAGAGCGGTCTATAGATTTCAGCCCTAAAATTAACATAAGGCTTTTGAAGGTCCCACAAATAAATATTTCGCTATTGGCTACAGCAAACTTTATATTCGTAAAGTTTGTTAAAGATATTCGAGTGTTTGAGCTAATAGATTAAACATGAACTCTTAATTGGATTTAGGTGATTTATTCCCAAAGAGAGTCAAATTACTAGAGCATGCAATGTCGTCAAACCAGTCATGCTTTTTACCATTTAGAAAAATAGCACTGGATTTCTTATTCTTCTGAGGTCATGACGTTGTTTTATGGACATAAATTGTTTATTTTTTGCAGGCGAACACTTAAAACGATCTCTATTTTAATAATATTTCTATTTTTATGATATGATATAATTGTATTGGAGCATCTGTGTATAAGGTCGGTTTTCATAGATAAAAACCGCGCTCATAAAATCAGGTAGATTTTATTATTTGCAAAATTATAATAACATTGAAAACGGCAAATAAACCTCATCATTACTTTAAAACTGGCCTTAAATTGTCGCAAACGCAAGCCTTATTATACAAAAAAAATGTTTTCTTCTCCAGTAAGACACCTCAATGATTATTCCATTACGCAGTTCAAACCCACATCTACTAAATAAATTACAAAGTTAATGTTCGAGAGACCCTTGTCTTCCGCACGACTGTTTGACAGCAGATAGGTGACTGGCTTTGTCATGACATGACATCTCTATAAATATTAATTATTTTAACAGACTTCAGAAATGCGGTGGTCCATAGCGGAACCAGAGGTGCCAACATAACTCATTATCGTAGCAATTCTTCAAGCTACCCCGCATAGGTCGTATTTAAAGCCCCAATAGCCCAAAAAAAAAACCTCGACGGTTCAATTCCTACCCGATGCACTATTGTCGTAACTACTTTACACTAGCTTTACGTTTATTTGGAGATAATAATGTCAAGTTCAGCATAACTAATATTCTTAATTAAAAAAAATTTAGGATCCCAAAGTATTTGGCGATCTGAACGCCGCATCGGGAACGCGTCGTTGGCAAAACCCACGCAGCTTTCCAATTAGTTTCCAAACTAATTGGAAAACGCTGGCAACTGTTGGATACGAGCGGCACAAGATTTTGATCTGTGGCGATCCTTTTAAGAGGAAGCGCGGGCGGCCGTTTGTCTATTCAAATGAGTTCTTCCGTTTTCTCTGTGGATAATAACAATAATAAATAAAAATATTTTTGTACCCTATCTGTGTCTAGGTTTTGCTTTTTTCAGTAAAAGTTGCAAAAATAGGGTAGTTTTACCAGCCCCACAGACATCCCGCGAACACATTGGCCGAATATAATCAAGAAAAAAAGTTAAATCGGTCCAGTTTTGGTTGAGGAAACAGGAAAAACGAAAGTCTGTTTTTCATTAGGAATAATCTGTTCAAGCTGCAGCTGTCTCTATCAGCTACCATTGTGTCTGGTTCGGGAGTAGCGCGACGGCAATACCGAATTCTTTGAATTTCTTGCTGCCCGCGTTTCGTCTTAAGAGATTAGGATAAGTGATAAACAGATAATTGAAAGTTGGGGTCTGGTGCCAATCGATATTACGTGGAATGTAATCAAGATACCCGAACGAGATTGAGTATTGTCTCTTAGTATTACAGTTTGGAGATTGAGTATTGTCTCTTATTCGTTCAGTTTCATTGCAAAAAACACTTGAGATGAGACAAATTGGTAACATTCCTTACTTCAGACAGCATATTTAGGTGGGTACATTCCGCTTTAAAGATCGCAGTAATTTGTTTTCAGAAACGTTCAACATGCTTGTGTTACGAGCCGAATAATTAACTCCTTGTTTTTATTTTTAAATATTTTTTGCTACGAATGCAGAATCGCCTACATCCATCAATCCGTCTTAAAAATTTCCATTTGTTAAATACTTTGAAAAGGGAGAAACCTCCTTAATTCGACAGATATTTTTTTTGTACAAAATTTAAAGCAATTATTTTAAAATACTATTCTTTAGAATGTACAGCTGCAAACCCTTTGTTTTTTCGGAACAAAAAGATCTCCCCAAATTCTCAACAATGCCTACGCAAAAAAAACACATCGTTCTGTTGCTCTGTTGCGTGATTGAAGGACAAGCCAACAAACTAACAAACAAACACACCGTCGCGTTTAGTATGAAGTTAAGGAACTTTGAAATTTATTGTGAAAAGTAAATGGACATAAACTATCTAAAGTTGGGAAATTCAAAATTACCTATTATTTTATGAAATAATTTCAAGATCCCTTAAGAACAAATGGATTAGAGATCATCCATCACTGTCATTAACGGTTGATTTAGCTCCCATGACATGGGTTCAAAAATTACAAGTTGGATACTTTTAATATCGAGAGAATTCTTTTTCCGCATTATTTTTAAAGATATCAACTATAAAATGCATTTATAGCTGATCGGTAAAACCGAATGCGCAAACCACATTCGGTTTTACCGAGCTCGTTAACCAAATATTATGCCTGTATACACTAGACAGTTAACAGATTATATTATGTGCCGAATATATTCAATTGACATAAGTGCTGCAAACCGCTGATTATGAAATTTATTGAAACGCTTTAAGGTTTGATAGGTAAATCGTTTAAATAATTCTAGCTGGATATTACTGCAGTATGTATTGAACGGGTGCTGACTGAATTGAACTTAATAATGTGTAGATGATTTAATTTAAAAGTAAGAATTACATTAGCAGGTAGGTATTCGTGGTCTGTATAAAAATAATTTGTTGAGTGAGGATTGGCCGTGTATAGTGATCAAATGCTTTTTGAGTTAGTTTCTCTCCCTGTAGAGACAACATATCCACTCCTATGACCTATCACAAGCTTTTCGCTTATTTGGAGGAGAGAGGAGAATATAACTCAAGTTCAGCTTGGCTAATATTCTTTAAAAAAAAAATATATACCGTTTTACACCTATAGATAAACGCCTCTTTCTTTAAATGAAATATAAAAAAATAACCTAGCTAATATTGTCCAGCGATAATACTCCTTTATTTCAGAGTTTTTATTTATGGGGAAGCTAGTAGCAACAGCAACCCCTGTTTATTACTAAAGCCTATTGAGAAGTTCGAAACAAATTGTTTTAACTTCAAAACAAGGTATTGAGTGTCGGAAATAATTAACTTAGCAGTTTAGAGCAGGTTGAATAGCGTTATTTTTAACTCGCAAGAGAAATCAATTATATTAAAGTAAAAGTATACGTCGCTGAATCCTAAATATTTTTATACTAACTTTTATATTTTATACTTATATTTTATACTAATTTTAATACTAGCCATTTCCCACTATGCTCATGTTAAGTTCGTTCGTTTAATTTTTCAAAAGTTGAATTTTCAAAAATCCTTTCTTATTGGACGCCTACGTTATAATCAGTCAGTCAACTTTTCCTTTTATAGATTTTATTAGATAGATTATAAATAGGATAGTGTGTTTTGTTGATTTATGGGTTTGTCCTACAATCACGTAGCAACAGAGCAACGAAAAGATGTGATTCTTGCATGGGCATAGTTGAGTACTCGGAGAGTGACGTAATCTTCCTTTAATCCCGGAAAAAATCCCGTTTTCGCAGGATTTTTAAAAGCCCAACTCTACACAGACGAAGTCGTGGGCAGAAGCTAGTAAATCCAATTTTTATAATGTAAATCTTATTATCGAGTAAAAAATTTTTCGCCGTATTTTTAATTTATCAATGTAGTGCGCGAGGTCCCTCAAAGAGGGTGGCATACTGCATAATCAAGTTTTGTCACTCCCAATTATTTAGTATCATGAGAACGTGTCTTGAGCCATTATCTCATGAATTAATATTGCTGTAAAATTCACCTAAATTTAGCACCAGTAACTTAATTTTACACCCTTTGCTTCGAATTTTGCTCAAACATAGAGCAGTTCTTTAAAAATGAACGATTATTTAAACAAAGTGTCTATTAAATAGCAGTAATAAAACTTGGCAAGTCACTAGACTAGAGCAGAATAGTATTTAAACAAAGTGTCTATTAAATAGCAGTAATAAAACTTGGCAAGTCACTAGACTAGAGCAGAATAGTATTTAAGTCTAAAAAACCTTTACAAAGTGCTTTGAATCGTCAAATGAATCTAGTGATTCGGAAAGCCGTTCTAACCGAAAAGAAACAAATTTTTACTAAAGTAAAAAGCTGTTATTTTGATATTACAAACAGATACTTCAATTTTATTTACATATTTGTATAGATGTAAAGCAGAGATTTAGAGAGTATATCTAAATCTGTTATGTAAAGTATGATAACTATGTAAACAGACTAATGCAACACTTTCTAATAGTACATTATGGTACAAGTGTCAAAGTTGGTGATTACCGCTGAGGCGCTATTGAGACCCGAGCCGTTAGGTGAGGGTCTTATGTAGCCGAGGACGGTAATCATCAATATACACGTGTATCATACGACGTTTTTCAACACACTTGTAAAGAAAATAATACTAAAATAGTACATTATGGTACAAAACGGTGAAAACGAGCTAAGAAAATTTTTTCGCAATGGCGGGAAAAATTAATGTTGTTTTTTGTTCGCCCTCTTGAGATGCTCTTGAGGGCAGGCAAAGATCGACGATCATACAGCCTATTCAGGGGATTATTTAATTTAATCAGTTTTCCGGAATGCGCGCACACCTTTAATGGCCATAGACTAAAATGAGGATTCTTTTTTTTTTGGCTTTTCTCTTATAGCCACGTACAAAATGGGGAATTTCCAGTTTTCTTTAAGTATTACAGAAAAAACAAAAGTTATATTTGAGACACGTAGAAGTTGAAAATATCTATTTAAATACGAAGTTGTATGAAATGAGCAAGCAATAGGTATCTTGGCAATAGGTAGGATTTTTTTTGTAATAGAAACTTTTTTAAGAACAAAGCAACTCAACCAATAAAATTAAAAAAAAAAAAATTCTATAACTCACATTGTGAATAATAGTAATCAAAAGTCACAGTTTGAGTTAAGCCTGGCAATAGACGTCCGATTTTGTTTCCGATTGCCTGATCAGGCAACCGGATCGTATTTACTCGATACACATCCGATTTTTCCGTCAGGCTTTTTCTGAACTCAGTCGTTCCCGAGCTATCATCCCGAGTGCTTGCGTTTGGAGCAAAGCAGAAGAAAAGAAGATGGATGACGAGTTAATAGAAATAGAAATATTTTTTATTCAAATAAACTTTTACAAGTACTTTTGAATCGTCAATGAATCTACCACTGGTTCGGAATGCCGTTCCTGCCGAGAAGAGCCAGCAATTAACTCGGCGGTCGCTCTTTTCAAAAAAATTTTTTTTATAATAGGTAACAAAACTATGCTATGTATACAGTGTTTCCACAATAAAGTTTCAAAAATGCAAAACAATCCAATGCATGTTAGACAGGCAGGCAAAAGCAGACCCATTCCCGTTGGTGGCACCCGTTCACGAGCATAACGCAGGATCCAGCTATTGCTTCGCTCAACCATATTTGAGGGAACGTAACAACCCGCACCACACGACACCACCACAGAAATTTTAATGAGAGGAAAGAGAAAGAAGAAAGAACGTCGCTATTGGATTCATCCAATCAATTTGACAAGACTTACTGAGACTCATTTCTATTTAAAACATCCAAAATAATTCTTAATCTATCTATCTATATATATAAAAATGAATCCCTTTTTCATTGGTCATCGCATCACGCGTGAACGGCTGGACCGATTTCGCTAATTCTTTTTTTATTGTGTTTGTTATTGTTAGGAGAAGGTTCTTATGAAAGAAAAAATTAAGAAAATTGCGCGGAAAATTAGAAAATTTAAGAAATATTAACCACCATATTAAATTATTTGTAATGTAACCGCTTTTACAATTCAAACTTTTTTGATGTAACCTTATGGCGTTTGACATAACATTGAAAGAATGCGTGCTGCCAATTTCGTCAAAGAGGATGTAAAAAAACTTAAGACAGGACAACGTCTGTCGGGTCCGCTAGTACTTAATAATAATTTTATTATTATGAATTATTTTATTTTATTATTTTTTTTCATAATTTTCGCCCATTATTCGAACCACAACGATGCGTCCACACAGTGTCAGCGCTAGATTTTTTGGGCCCTAAAAAATCCCAATAAGCAAAATTCCGCCCTAAATTTGGGGCTAAAAGCCCTAAGTTGGGAACCCTGACTGGCAAAATCGGAAGGAGTAACCGGATGTCTATTTTGTCTCATACTAGAAGTATGTAGACCGCGCCTTCAGACAATCGGACCGACAGTAAAATCGGAAACGCCTCGCGCCCGTTTCCGACTCGGACGTCCGATCCGGCCACCGGATCGGACGTGTATTGACTGTTAATACAAAGTAATGGCTTCAACGCCTTCCGGTAGCCTGATCAGGCTACCGGATCAGACAATCGGATGAAAAAACCTGACGTGTATTGCCTGGCTTAAAGGTGTCATTGTGTGCCTAATTGCGGTGAACCGGGAGCCATTTTATGAGCAAGTGTGTTGAAAAAATATATCCTTAATCTAAATTCTAAACGGCTTGTTATCAAAGCAGAGATTATTCATGGAACGATAACACAATTTTGTAAATTACACCACGAGGTTTAATCAATTGAGATCATGTCCTGACAACATCATACCGCCCAATTTGCAAGAACTACCCCACCCCACTCCGTGTATTAAGAAGCTGAAGAATATAGACAACTTCTCTTCACTTGTCTATGAATGGAAGGGTCTCAATATTTTGGTTATAAATAAGCAATTTGCATAACATGATTGCTTGCCCGCAGATTTTGTTTATTGCTTGGTAACAGCGCAGGATTTTCAATATTTTCCCTGTTAACAAGATTAACCTGTTTTAGTAGGGAAATTGAAATTGTGAAAATAAGAAAATACTTCGCTACAAGGCTGGGAAATAATATTTAGGCTCTTATCTAAATAGATTATTATAAGAAAATGCTTCGCTACAATGCTGGGATATTATTTAGGCGCTTGTCTAAATAGATGACAATAAGAAAATGCTTCGCTACAATGCTTGGAAATAATATCTAGGCGCTCGTCTAAATAGATGATTACTATTACGCTCAGAGAACTATAACGCTTAGAGAACTATAACGCTTAGAGAACTTTGACGCTTAGAACGGAAGTTTCTAACAAAGTTTCGCCCCAAACGTTGTCTCAAAACCAACCAATTAATGTGCGAGTGCCATGTAATTATTTTCTTGTACTGGTACTGATAAATTACGTTTTAATGGTTATTGTGATGTACCTACTATGGCAACCTTTCATAGCACAGTACCTACATCATTAACCTCCGACGAAAAAAGAGGGGTGTTATTTTATAGTAATTTTCTGCGAACTGGTTATACTAACGCAAAGGGTTCCTTGTAGTTTTACTACGGAATACGAAAAATCTGCCACAACGATCGAGCCATACTCAAGATGATGAGTTGATGAACTTTCAAATATGCGGCAATTTTTTTTTTATTAAAATCACACACATCACATAATATTATAAAAGTGAAAGTTTGTATATGTATGTGTGTATAACGAAGTCGCGGGCATCATCAATTAAGTATATAAAAACGTTCATTTGAAAAAGCTTTGGAAAAAAGTGAATCCGATGTCATGTTTTTAAAGTTTTAACTTGCAAAACTACACTAGAGCCTCCCGTGACCTATCGTTGAAGTGGTATTTGCACTGAAATCGGTGGCTGGGCTTATTTACCGAGCGTGACTATCTCTGTATTGCTTGGATCCGAAATCTAATATTATATTTTTTTAAGAGGTTTTATCTTTGTAAGAGGATACCAGCTACGGTCTACCTTGATTGTCCCAAACACATATAGAGTAAAAGAGACATATATACCTAGACCAAATATCTAATCATGGACATAGAGTATACATCTCGTTTAGACATGTAATTTTTTTTTTTTTGTAAAGTCGTACGTTACTCACGTAAGCAGCTTAAAGTTAGATACATGAGTAAAACAATAAGAATGCTGCATTGCCATCCGTAGTGTACTCACTAAATAGTATAGTAATTACTAATTATAAATGTCCTACTATTTAAGATGTAAAATATAATGTTATTAATTAATGTAGGTACCTACTGATATTATGTTGCTGTGCCCTAACGGGGTTTCCAATGATGCATTGTTCTAAATTGTTGTAATGTGAATAATGTTCAATTTGGAAAGCAATAAATAAAGGCATGTAATTAAACAGGCTTCTATTTAATAGCATTATTCGCCTTTAAAAATTTACATTATCCTCTAAATAAGTAAGTCAGCCACAATCAATGTGCCTCTAAAAAATACTATTATTATTATTTTAGCCACTATAATATAAGCTTCTATAAATACAACTCAGCATGATAGCACAACAACAGCAAATGATAGGTATCGATGTAACTAAACTAAAAAAAGTTTTTTTTTAATAAATGGAATAAAAAATGTTAAAGATTTTTTTTTTTGAGAAAAATAAAATTTAAAAAATGATGGTTTTTAAATTTAATGCAAGATAAATGATACCTAGCCTCGACTTATTATATTCCATTAATAAATAAAGTTACAGGTATAAACGCCGGGATAGATAGGTATAATTAAATTAGGAATATAATAAGTCGACCAACAAAATTTATTTTTTGGCATCAAAACCTAGCTTCTAATTTAATAACTCAGCAACGGGAAAATGATGAAGCTTCTAATATACTAACTCGGCTTCTTCACAATGGCCACAAAATATTCCAAAGAAAGCATCAAATAAAGAGCCACTATTTTTATTATTGTCCACTGCCACTGCACGATTTGGTGCGAGTGAGATGGATACGACTGTCCATTTGCACGATTTCGTTGGTGCGAGTGAGACGGATGCGACTGGCAATTTGCACGATCTCGTTGGTTATGGCTATTTGCACCAATCAGAGAGCGCCATTCAAAACATGCATTTGTTTTTTTTTGTTGTTCTGTTGTTAGTGTGTTAATATTGCAATTATTTTTGTATAATTTTTTCTTTAAACTAAAGTTAGGTTAGGTTAGGGTTTTATACATGAATATTCAGGTGCCCGGCCGAAGGTCGGGCACTTAGGTTCTGTTGGGATCGTAAAACTACCTAAAACTAAAAAAAAAGTTGAAAAAAAAATTTGATTTTTTTTTTTCAAAAATGTTATAATGTTATGTGTAGGTATTTATCTTGAGTTAAATTTAAAAACAATCATTTTTTTAATTTCATTTTATCAAAAAAAAAAACGTTTTTTTATTTAGTAAAACATTTTTTTATTTCATTTTTCTCACAAAAAAAAAATTAAAAATGTGGTTGAAGATTTGGTGTATTATTTGATGCTAATATTTAAGTATTTTAGGAGTTCACGGTTTGAAGCTAAGTTATAAATATAGATGCTAAAATTATATTTTTTAGAGGCTCACTAGTTGAAGCTGACTTAGTAATTTAGAAGCCAATAATGGTATTAAATAGAAGCTCGTTTAATTACATGCCATTAAATTATACCTATAAAATGTTTACAGAGTCAATAATTATATCCAGCTGGATTTATTTGTAGCCATACAAGTAAGTATATTGGTTCTGTTAATATCCACTAATAAATCAGCGGATTTAACCAAACCAAACCTAATTGACTTTCGATCATTTCGCGGTCTCGTCTATAGACGGACTGAGTTACTGCAGCCATTAATCTATGAAATGAATGCATCAATCACTGCACTTTATGTAGAGTAGGTAGATACACTATCGCCACATGACTTCCTGGAGTCAGATTTTGATTAATCCCGGGGGAACCCTCTATTTTTCCAGAATAAACTTTGTTTGTCCTTAAATCATACAAACAAAATCACATCTATCTATTATCTAAAAACAAAAAACCCCGTCTTAGTGCACCTCTACAATATAAAAGAAACCTTGATACCAAACAGGTCTCTAGAATAGGGATCCTAAAGACCTTTTTGATAAAGGTTTTTTTATTCGATATCAATTTACTTTTCAGAATTAATTTCAAAGTTCCTACTTAACTTTATACTAAAAGCGATGGTGTTTATTTGTTAGTTTATTGGTTGTTTTTATTTGACGACAAGACAGTCCTTGACTGCAATCTCACCTGATAGTAAGCGACGATGCAGTCTACGATCGTAGCGGGCTAACTAAGAATAGGTATGGCAGTGTACATTCAACCCATACCCCTAATCGGTTTCTACCCGCTATCGTGCCGGAACGCTAAATCGGAACGCTTTGGCGGCACGTCTTTAACGGTAGGGTGGTAACTAGCCACGGCCAAAACCTCCCACCAGACCAGAGACAATTCAGAAATTATAAATTCCCAAATTGCACCCGCCGGGAATCGAACCCGAGACCTCCCAATTTTAAGACCACAACGCTTTCCACTGCGCCAGGGAGATCGTCAATAGGTAGGTATTAAAAAAATATTTCATGAAGTGCGTCTTATGAAAAGTAAAAACTCTACCAGGTATCCAGGCTCTTTAATAGGTTTAACCCAGATAATATACTCGTTTAAGTATATTTTTTAAGCTCTCGCAATTTATCATCAAAACAGTGATTAAAAAGAAACCCTATACTGATAAAGTACAATAACTCGCAAACAATTTATTATCAACGTAATACGAAAATACGACAGCAACCAGTGACTTCATAGATATAATCAGACCTACATAAAAAGAACTTAGAGAGGCTTATTTTTAATGCATCCCATACAAATTAAGTTTGACTCTTATTTTTAATACTTTTTTTTATTCAATGACAAGATAGCCCTTGATTCACCTGATCTCATATTACTACGAGTATAATAATGAATTACATTCAATGAAGTCTTAATGCGTATCCAAAATGTATCTATATGCTTTACCAGATTTAGTTTAAAGTATACTACTTCTTTAAATATATAGATTAAAGCTTGACTGCGATCTCACCTGCGCTTGCTTAGAAGATTCACTCTTGATCTAAATATACCAAAGATTAAACAAAATACCGACCAATAATGGCAGGATTTTTAAAAATTGCAGGCAAAAACTCGCCTTTATAGACGAGAAGATAATATAGTCGACTGGTTAAAATCACTCCAAAATATTCCAATGGTAATCGTGGTGAAAAGTTAATTTCAGACGCCAAGTTAAAGTGGGTTAGTTTGTAACTTAACCACAAAACTTAATCTATTTTGTGATATAAGGGAAGAAGATGTTACACGAATGTTAGGTTGTTTATAGACCGTACTCTCACTCTGCTCAGACTCAAGACAGAGATAAAACGAGACAGATTTACGTCGGAGCATATTTGTGTCTCGTTTTAACTCTTATTTGGACTCCGAACTAAGTTAGAGCACACTCTTACGATCTTAGCATTAGTATAGTTGCAGTGGTTGCGTAGTGACTTTTTCTGATTGTTTATCACAGCCTAATCTGGGGGGCGATTCAGACCTGTTCGATAACATACCGTGTCGATACGGTTAGATATCGATCTCGTATAAAAAATTTTTGTCGTGTGATTCAGAGCGTTTGGTTTGAGGATACGATTCGATATCGACTACGTTATCGACATCGACAAGATACATTCGATTACAAGAGCATTTACGAATTGAAAATATATGTTATCGTACGGTAACAAACCGAATCGATCCATAAATAAGTTATCGGAAGGGTCTGAATCGGGGGGCTGATCCTGAAGTCATGCGCACAGCAGTACCGGAACGGACGGCCAGAGATTAGAGGAAGGAATAGTGAAGTCAGGCATGCCACCAATCGGAGTGTATCCAACAGGAGTTCTTCCTCCCCAGAAAAATTACCACACCGCTGGTGATAACTGTATTGTGTAAAGTGACATTTCGTCATTTCTTCTTCTTCTTTATCGACCGATAGACGTGCACTGCTGGACATAGGTCTTTTGTATGGACCTCCACAGGCCTCGGTCTTGCACCGCTTGAATTCAGGCTCCCTGCGACTCGTTTGATGTCGTCGGTCCACCTAGTGGGGGAGTCTACCAACACTGCGCTTTCCAGTGCGGGGTCGCCACTCCAGCACCTTGGGAACCCGTCGCCCATCAGCTCTTCGAACTCGCTTTCGTCATTTACTCGCTACCAATCCACATTTGGCTAGCGTTGAGTAATATGGCTGAAACTCTTGTGATTCTGAGAGGAAATCCGTGCTTATTAGTAGACCAGCGGTGGTTTTAAATGGTGAAATGAAATTTGGCAGTAGCACCTTGTATCACGGATTTTTTCATAAAATAAGCCGCAGAATTAAATTCGCATACATAAATGAATCCGTAGCGGCATTGCAAAACAAACGCCACTACGCCGTAACGCATTGCGATTTCGTAGCAAACCGTTTCGTAGCATACCATGGATTTTGCTATTAAAACTCCGCAGTAAGTAGCGTCTCCGCAACACATCGGCATCGTGATTCCGTAGCGCATCATATTTCATACGTATACGTATTTTTTTTTGATATAGGACGCTACTGCGACATTAAAGAAGCAAGGCATGACGTGGCCTAAGAGCTACAAGTTGGCCTGCATGAAATAAATAATTTTGAATTTGAATTTGTATTTGCAAAGCGTCGACATCGCTAGACGCAGAGTTTAGTAGCGCCCTTATTTTGTATACGGATTAAGTTTCATCATATTGTATGGATTACCTACGGAATTCAATATAATCCATATGGCTTTATAGTTGTCCAAAAGCCTATTTGCAATAACAATCAAGTGAGTGCTTAATCTCGGAGTTTCATGTTATTAGTTTTTACTGGAGCCTACAAAATATTATTCAATTATATATTTCAGTGTACTTATTTACTCACATCGCAGTCAAAGCAGTAAAGTAAACTTTTACCACACGTGGACGGTACGTAAATTTTTCACAAGGCTCGTAAATACAAACATACATACATAGGGTGCTAAAATTACCTATAACTCAAAAATGCGAAAGTGTGTTTAATAGTTGGTTTGTCCATCAGTAGAACTCTCAGGTATGCAGGTTTCCCTATGATATTTTCCTTCAGCCATAAAGCAAGTGATATTAATTAATACTTCAGAATCTTGGAGTTGTTGATGGTATTATATTAATTAATATAGGTAGGCACAATGAGAAGTCTTAAAGTCGGTCGTTTGTCGAGCGCTTTGTTTGCTGAGTTTTTGCGACAGCACAAAAGAAAGCCTTGATGCGGCGTCAGGCTTTTGTTGGTCGAGAGCGAACAAATAGAATTATTATTCATAAAGGGCTTAATCAAATAGCTATTAGAAATAAAGAACTTGGAAACTTCATTTGTATTACGAGAAGTTTCATCGGAGCGCGCCCCATACATACGAATTTTGATTCATAACATTATGAATGCAAAAGTGTATTTTTTGTTGCTTTATTTGTTTGTTAGTTTGTCCTTCAATCACGCAGAAACAGAACAACGGATCAACAAGATTTCTTGCAAGGACATAGTTTAAGATCTGTAGAGTAACGTAGGATACTTTTTATCCCGAAAAACAAAGAACTCGACTTTCGCCTTTTTATAATAATAATATTAATTAATCAATCAAACTTAACGAAACTTTCTAGACACGGGCTAAAATAATATTTATGTCTGTAGTTTATCAGATTTGATTAAAAACAATTGACCTAGAGAAGCAAGGTGTTAGAGTTTATTTGGGTGAATTTGCACTTGTCCGTCAGTCTGTATGTATATCTGAGTGGCTAACCACTCAGAATAAGGCTCTAAAGCCTTATTGACTCCTGAATATATGAAATTCACAAATTTTCTTCTTCTTCTTTCTTAAGAATGCAAAATGGTTGGAAATTGAATAATCTTTCCGAAGCACTAAGGGTACAAGTCAAATTTTGGTTCTAATTGACAAGAAACCACATAATGTGCTAGAAAAATATTAATCTTAGCTGTTAACTTAAAACTTTGACTCTCAAACTGAATATTTTGAATTCTACCATTAATGAATTTGACCGACGATATATAAAAATCGTTCGTCTGTTGTTGCTGTTCGTTAATCTGGCTAAAACACAAAAACGGCTTGACTGATTTGATTTTTTCTTTATTTTGTTCATCTTAATACAAAGGTGGTTTCAAAACAAAAAACAATAGGGAAAAAATTTGTTATAAGAAATTATACTTCGGATTATTTTTAACAGATGGAGAAAGCGAAGCCTCCAAGACGCTTGTAAGATATAAAGCTACGGCCCAACGCATATAATCGTATTTACATAGATAAGTCATAAGACCGCATCCCATGATCACGTACTAAGCGCTTATCTCCACATTTCCAATATGAACCGCCACATTCCGGCTTCGGGCTTTTCGAACTAACTATAACTTGGGTACCTTTAAATCAATAGCGTATATTATACTGTACTAGCTTTAACCCGCGGCTTCGCTCACGTTAGGTTCGATTTTTTAACCCCCTATTTAACCCTCTTGGGGTTGAAATTTTCCAAAATCCTTTCTTAGCGGATGTCTACGTCCTAACAGCTACCTGTATGCCAAATTTCAGCTCAATCGGTCCAGTGGTTAGAGCTGTGCGTTGATAGATCAGTCAGTCAGTCAGTCAGTCAGTCAGTCACCTTTGCCTTTTATATATTTAGATATGCATAGTCTAGCCAAGTGCATGCATAGTCTAATCAAATTCAATTCAATTCATTTATTGCATCAAATATCATCGCAATCAAGCGCTAATATATAAAAAATAAAAATTACATAAACTTCACACATTTCACACACAAACACACACACGCACACAGGCCTTTACACACTTCTTCGTCTATTTCATGATTGTTATGTAATTGGCCATAAAACCATAATCAAGGCAAGAAGCGCTCACGGTGTCATATTTTATGAGAGAGAGCTAGGACTGTCCTTAACACAGATCGCCAAAATCTAGCTAGAATAGCCAATTTTGATCTTAATAATATAAATGTCTGTGCAATTATTTTTTGATATAATTGTCTTTAATCATGAAATAAATGCGATTATCTTTATTATAAAAAAAACTTCATTATTAGTTTCTAGTTTCTACTATCTAAATATTGAACGTGTTTTCAATATTTTATCGACCTAAATAAAAATCAAACTTCGTTTCTATGGGGCACGCTTGAAGGCACTTAGAGAATTTTTTCCCAAACGTAGAATGAAACTGCAATAAAAACAATTGAATTGAAACCTCTTCATTTTTTACTGACAAACTTTTAAGACTGTTTTTGGCGACTCGAAAAGATCTCTTTGCAATTGTTTTATTTTATTTTATTTCTTCTTATTTCATGGGACTTTCGGCTAGATGCATGTCTCTTCTTCTTTAGTTTAGTAACTCAATTTTTATGATGTATTTACTTCCCATTCCGGGATTTTTAAAAATCAAACTCCGTACACGCAGTGAGGTTATTAGAAATCCTTATAAATGCGAAAGTGTATATGTTAGTTATTTGGTCCTTCAATCAGGCATCGACTGAGTAACGGATCGATGTGGGTTTTTGCATGGCTATAGCTATTCCGCGGGTCTTTTTAAAAACTCCACGCGAATGAATCTTATCTAATCTTAAAACTAGTGAGATATAAAAATATGATAATATGTTATGAACTCCCTATGTGTTAATCCTGGGTATGAGCTATGTGCATTCCTTTCAGCCAAATAGATTCAATCGTTGTGGCGTGAAGGAATAACACACACACACACACACACACACACACACACACACACACACACACACACACATACAAACTTTCGTCTTTATAATATTAGTGTGTGTTGTGATATGATTAAGTGGACGATAATTTGTGGTGGACTCGCTACGACAAAATCTGTTCAGACTTTTATAGGCCTTACATAATAAAGTATACTAAATTACATCGTATGTAAAATGTAAACCACTGGTGTATTCATGCTCTTTCGGTTATAAATTATAATAACTGATGAGCATCAAAGTTAAACGCGGTTAAACTAAATAAAAGCCTTTCTATGTTCGAAACAAGACTTGGCTGTGGTTTTGTAAGTTTGTTTTATTTAGAAATTGCTTCCATAAATACATATGTACTTGCAAATATTTTAAGAGTATCACTAGGGAGTTACTTCGCGTATAACAACCATCCGACGCCAATCCATATCACTTAATTAGTAAGTTTGAATTTGGATTATGGATGAAGGATTAACTTAATTTTAGTTAAATTTTACAACCTTCCTGGCGCAATGGTGAGCGCTGTGGTCTAAAATAGGAAAATATCGGGTTCGATGCCCGACGGGAACATTTTAAAAAATAATTTCTGCATTGTCTTAGTGTTGTCTGGTGGGAAGCTTTGGCCGTAGCTAGTTACCACTCTACCGTCAAAGACGTGCCGCCAAGCGATTTAGTGTGTGTGTGCTATGAGTACCATGCACCTTCCAGACAAACTAACTAAGGGAACTCTTGATATGAGCAATCTTTGAAACTGTGGAACCAGCTTCCTGTAACGATGTTCCCACTAAACTACAACATGGGGTTATTCAAGGGGCGGACCAACAGGTGCTTCAAATGTTCATGGGCGGCGGTAATCACTTAACATCGGGTGACCCGCCTGCTCGTTTGCTCGCTAAAAATATAAAAAATCATTATTTAGTAATCTTAAAATCCTCTTCAAAATTCATTTCAGTGATTTGAATAACCATAACATTAATATTCAATTTTAATATTCAATCGCGGCAGGTGGCCCATTAGGTCCGTCGTAACCTAAAGTCGGCAAGGCGGAGGATCGGTTATTTTTATCTCCAAATGTCAGAGGCAAAAGGTCAATGGACATCTAACGACCGTTTCGGTTGAGGCCTAAAAAGTTTTTAAACATCAATTACGTAGGTACTTATTATGCTTACAACGGGTGACCCGAAAAAAAAGCGTTAGATGTCACAGTGATGTTGTTTTGATAGCCTGCAATGTCCTATTTTGCCTTTTATTTAGCTGATAAAAGGCTCACTGTTGTTTTTTAAACACAGCCTCGTTTTCATCACAAAAACGTTACCCAAACTCTTTAGTAAAATCAACATTTGGTTAGCATAAAAACGCAATTTTTTCAAACCGTAAAGTCGAGTTCATTCGCGTAGGTAAGTAAGCACATTGCACCTTGCAATACAGACAAGACCAAGATAAACGTAAAAATTCTTTTTACAAAACAGAATTCAAACGGCACTATAAGTGCTATGGAAGAGTTCCCTCGATTTCCATCATCAGATCCCGACCTGATAACCACCTGGGAAGTATACCCTTTCAAACAAAAAAAAGATTTTCTGGCCTGGCGTCTTCGTGTAATCGGGGAACATACATAAAAAAAAGAAATGAGAACCTCGTCCTTTTTTGGAAGTCGGTTAAAAATGCAAAAGTGTGTTTGTTTGTTGCTTTTCCCTTCAATTACGTAGTATCGGAACAACGGACGACGTGATTTTTCGCATGGATATAGTTGAGAGTGATATAGGCTGCTTCAAACTACCATAAATCAAAATTGTACTTTTTTACAGAAGAAATAAAATAAAATAAAAAAGTAAATAAAATAAAAATAAACCATTTTTTGTCTACTGCTGCTATAATATTCAAATTCAAAATTTATTTATTTCATGTAGGCTAACTTGTAGCTCTTATGACACGTCATAAATCTACCACCGGTTCGGAATGCAGATTCTGCTGAGAAGAGCCTGTAGGAAACTCAGCAGTTGCTCTTTTCAAAAAAATTTTTTTTACAAAGCTATGCTATGTATACAGTGCTTCCACAATAAAGCTTCAAAAATGCAAAAATGCATACGTAGGTACACCAACCCAAGGCATGTCAAGATGGGCAGTCAAAGCAGACCCATTCCCGTTGGTGGCATCCGTTTACGAGCATGACGCGTGCATTTGCATAGGTATATTATGGTGGTTATCAATTCAGCCGGTATCTTTTTTTTTATTATAATATTAGTAAAGATCGAAGAGAAGTGTCGACTGTACGTATGTACCTATCAGGCAAGGCAGGACTGATTTCTGTATAAATCCTATGTAGATAAATGTGATGTCATAATGATACGGCAGTAATTATTTTAATTACATAGCAAAGGGGTAGACCCTTCAACCTACGTTTAATTAATCATTATTAACGATTTCAAGATTATAGAGAACGCTTATTATTATAATTACGTGAATAATTACACTTTGTCATACAATACGTTCAGATGAAATCTTTTGTGGGAGTTCACAATAAGTTCACAATAGATCTAAGCTCTCAGATGATATATTACACTGTCAGAATTAATGATTAGGCAATGCTTTGAATACGTAATTCTTTGATCCCGAAAGCATTATCACTATCATTTTTGCTGCATTTCTTATGAAAGCATTATTATTTTATGTTTTTAAGGTAAAACTACGTCTGACAATACATTAACTTATGCCTGCGACTTCGTCTGTGTGGATTTAGATTTTGAAACCCCTCGGGAACCCTTTTTTCGGAATAAAAACTAGCTAATACTACTCTCCAAGTCCTCAACTATGTAAAAAAATCACATAGATCTGTTGCTCTGTTGCTGCGTGATTGAAGGACAAACAAACAAACAAAATCTGTGTAAACCATTTTAGGAAAACTGAAAGGTCGCAGGTTCGAATCCCACCCGTTACACTATCGTCGTGCACGTTGCACAAGCTTTCCACTTATTTGGAGGGGATAAGAGGATATTAGTCAATTACAGCTTGGCTAATTCTTTTTAAAAATATAAACAAAAAAAATAAAAGTCTTGTTGCATAAAGTTTCGAAAGAAGTTCCGACGTCTCGCAAATTCATTTCACTGTTTCAAAGCTGTCTAGGAACACTGTCTCGTAAAATGTTCACAAAGAACTTGTTAATTTATATCTTTTCTATTTCCTTAAGTAAAAGGAACTCAGTTTTTCCGCTTAAGATTATAAAAGCACGCAACAAGCAGCTGCGAACAACATGCTTTGTGTATGAAAATATCGCTGATCATGTTTTAAACAACGTCCGGTAAATAATTGCATCATGGATCTGACGACCTTTCTGGAGCTTCGTTGTGGTGAACGCTGTGGTTTTCAAGTGGGAGGTCTAGGGTTCAATTCCCGGCGGGCACTTTTTAATTTTCCGGGATAAAATGTGCTAATCCTGCGTAGATATAGGTATGTATTACCAGTTGATGCCCGCGACTTCGTGCGTGTGGATTGAGGTTTTGTAATTCCCGCGGGAACTTTCTTATTTTCCGGGACAAAAAGTAGCCTATGTATTATTCCAGACCATAATCGATCTCTGTGGCAAATTTCAGCCAAATCGGTTCAGTCGTTGCGGCGTGATTGAGTAACAAACACCCATCCATCCATCCATACTTACAAACTTTCGCGTTTATAATATTAGTAGGATAGGATTTAGAACTATTATGTATGTATATTATCCTTTCTCAGGTTTCTTCACGATGTTTTCCTTCGCAGTTGAAGCATATGATATTTAATGGCTTAAACGCAGATAACTCTGAAAAGTCTTTCTGTGCCCGCGATCGAACCCGCGACCCCCCTGAATAGGAGATCGCAGTCTTAACCACTGAGCTAACACGGCTGTTTACTGTTGCTCTGAACGCGTCCACTGTATTTTTCATCACTTCATCATCGCAGCACACCAAGCGGCAATAAAACTCATCACAATAAAAACGCGAAAAATGTAACAGCATCTGTTACGAACATAAAGTAACACAACGCTGCTGGTTGTACGGACGCCGGAGCTCTTGTCGGATCTGTATCAAACCAAGCTACTTCAATATTTAAAGTAAAGTAATAAGGGATTCTTTCGCTTGAACGTTATTCCAGTTCAAAGTAATGTCGTGTACACTGTAAGTGTGTACTCCGTAGTGTTTGCGTTTTTCAAAACATTGAGCATCATTCATCGGGTAAGCAAAGCATTTTTTCACCGAGAGTGTTCTCATTTTAGGGCTTTAGCGCATCGTATCCACGAACCTATAGCAATTAAACCTTTGGAACACTGGTATGACTTATAGTTCGCTGTATGAAATATGCAACGGAAACAAGTTTTATTTAACATAAAGAGATGTGGGTCTAACATAACTCTATGGTGGGTTCGTTATTGACTTCTTTTCCACGCGATTCCAGCACTCACACTGTTATAAGACTCCAATCACATATACGTGTCTGTTTTTGCTTTATTTGTTTCGCGAAGATGGGCTAGAGACATTAACAAAATGGCATGAAAAGATAGAAAGAAAAAGTTACTTATTTAAAAGTTGCACCACACATAAAACGCCTGCGTCACACAAGCCAAACAAACGTCGTTAAACAAGCCTTCAAGCAGTTTCGCTTCTTTTTTTTTTTTATTCGATGACAAGATAGCCCTTGACTGCAATCTCACCTGATGGTAAGTGACGATGCAGTCTAAGATGGTAGCGGGCTAACTTGGAAGGGGTATAGCAATGTAAATTCAACCCATGCCCCTAATCGGTTTCTACACGCCATCGTGCCGGAACGCTAAATCGCTTGGCGGCACGTCTTTGACGGTAGGGTGGTAACTAGCCACGGCCAAAGCCTCCCACCAGACAAACAACGTACGCTTTTTCCATACAATGGACAAGTAGGCATGACTTCAGCGGTTCCGCAATACCTATTTATGGCGGAAGTGTGTTACAGGTCTAAGCATCCTTTAACGGGTAAGCAAGCATTTTTCCACACGAGAATGCTCTCATTTTAACAATTTATTTGCTTTCGCTCCAGACGAGTGACAAATTGTATCAGATACTCCATAGTCTGCTTATAAAAATTGTTTATATTGTTATTTGATACAGTTAAATAATCTTGTGGCTAAGACAATTTTATTTTGGGAAAAGTTAATGTTTTTATAATTTGCTTTCTTTCGAATGTCGTTCCCTTTGATGTCTAGATATTGCAATGTGTGAGAACAATGTGTGCGTATAAGCGTGCAATCGTGCATACGGACGAGCATGAGTACGTGCAAGCGTAAGTGTAGCTGCATGCGAATGTGTGCATAATTATGTGCAAGCGTGCGTGCGTGCGAGCATGAGTGTATGCGTGCGTGCGTGTGAGCATGAGTGCATGCGTGCGTGCGTGCGAGCATGGGTGCATGCGTGCGTGCGAGCATGAGTGCATGCGAGCTTGGGTGCGAGCAGCATTCGTGCGTGAATGAGAGTTTATAATTTTTTTAAACCGAACTTACCAGGAGTCAAGTCAAAATCCTACTTATACAACTACAGCTCTCAAAACTGAGCCTGAGAGGCCTTTAAAAATAATTACACTAAAATTATAAAGGCGAAAGTTTGTATTTAAGTGTGTGTGTGTGTTTGTGTATGATGTTACTCCTTCACGCTATAGCGTTTAGCCAAAACGAACGCGGACGAAGTCGCGGGCATCATCTAGTAAAATATAAGTTAAAATTATATTCCCGATACAGTCTAGTCTCAACAAAGTTGCCAAAATAAAATAAATTGCTGACGAGTAACAATCTACAAAACAAATCAGACTTGATTTGAACTATTTAGATAGGTACGTAATGCGTCTTCTTTTGAAGAAAATCTAAGAGGTTTCGCAAACGACCGATATGTTCGCTGCCATAAAATCAGCAGAAATAGAGTTGTCAAGTATAGCAATGAACCACTTTGGTCAAAAATATAATGAGACTTTAATGTGCGAGAGAGAGGGACGCAAAAGGTAAACTGGCAATTAAGACATTGGCTTCATCTATGGGGAGTCCGAGGTTCGACCTCTAACTTTATTCAGTTATGTAGGTTTTAAGCAATTCAATTTCACTTGCTTGCTTAACACCACCATGAGGAAACCTACATGCTTCAGAGTTCCCCTGAATATTCTCAAAGCTGTGTGAAGTCTACCAATGAGCACATGATCAGCATAGTGGACTATAGCTTAAACCCTTCTAATCCTGAGAGGACGAGACCCAGTAGCGAGCGCGCGATGGTTTGGGAATTGGAAAGATGATGATTGACAGAGAGAAGCATAGAAGCACCTCTTCTAATATAATTGAAGTCGGTCGTTGTTGGGTCGTCTGCGTTAACTCTAGTGAAACTTAGAGAGCTGATAAATCTACACAAGACAAAGAAATGAATAGTACACAGACAGTTATGGCATTGAATTTAAAAAAGAGAGACATATTAGATGAATTGGGCACTCACAATATGAACAAGTATAAAAGTTTAACACTGTCAATTGAAAATTTAAATAACCCCGACATGGGAATCTATAACTGGAGTCGTGATTTTTTTTTTTAAACTAGCTTTTCCCCGCGGCTTCGCTCACGTTAAGTTCGATTTTTCAAACCCTTATTTTATCCCTTTAGGGGTTGAATTTTCAAAAATCCTTTCTTAGCGGACTCCTACGTTATAATAGCTATCTACATGCAAACAGCCCGATCCGTCCAATGGTTTGAGCTGTGCGTTGATAGATCAGTTAGTCAGTCAGTCACCTTTGCCTTTTATATATTTAGATAAGAATACTAGAGAAGTTGAAGTTGACTAATATCCTCCTATCCCCTCCAAATAAGCGGAAAGCTTATGCTAGGAGTGGGTACGACAATAGTGCAACGGGTCGGATTCGAACCTGCGACCATTCAGTTTTTAGTCCGCACCTTTAAGCGTTGGGCTATTGAGTTTAATTATAGCTAGTTGTTTTTATTCTTATCTAAAATTATCGTCACAAAATAAGGAATCGCAATGTAACAATGAGCTATTTATGAACAGACAGACGGCCATTTATTTGAGGGCGCTTGAAAGGAGCAAATATTTGCTGCGTAAATTCCCGCCTATTAATTATAATTGCCGATTATTATTATTAATTATATCTATCCAATGTTTCGCTATATTATTTCCCAGTATTGTTTCAATGGTAAAGGAACAGTAAATTAATGTTAATAATTAATTAAACGTGAATGAAATTAATGAACCTACATATTAATACATTTAGTTTTGTATACCACAAACTCATAATTAATTATGTCAACTCATCATAATTAGAATTCAAATGCGGGTTGTCTTTTCTCGATAAAATCGCTCTCGCTTGTTTTTTTTTCTGGTTTATGACCTTAAAGCAATGTTTTACAGTAAAATAAATATTATCTCAATTTTGTCCTTATGTTTATGATATATTATCTTTATAAGCTCTAGAACCTTTATAAAATGCTTAAAATTGCATATTTAGACCGCTGTCAGCAGAGGCCTAGTATACGACAACAATATTAATGAAAAAAGAAAACCACAGGGATTAGGGATACAATATTATATACATCTTTCTATAAATATATATATTTTTCTTATTCAGTTTATGAAGTATCTTTTAAATTGGTCCAACCTTCGATCATAGAAAAATAAGGGTCCAACATTATATAACGTAGGAGGAAATATGTAGAGACCCAAACTTATGAGACTTTGTACTTGGACTATTCAGTCGGATCTGCAGTTGTTCTTATCGCACGAATGTGCTATACTGTAAGAACAAGAATAACAACAAGAAAATTTCTCCGTCATATTTTGTTTATTATTTTTTTTTTTTTTTTGAGAAATATTCGTACTTTTCAGAAAAACATTACGCAAATGCGAATATTTTAACATTTTGCAACAAGTTAAAACATTTTTGCATTAAAAAAAAAATATTTTGAAAATTTTTTTCATCTATTAAAATTAACATAATAAGTATATCAAATACATATCAAGCTCAATTTAATCGTTTAATTGTTAACTTCATATTGCCATAAAGAATTTTCGATTCTGCATGACGCTTTTAGTGTTACCCAGACCATTTACAGCTCTGAAGAATGGTTTTCTATTGGTCTGTGATTTACAGCAGAGATAAGTAAAACAAGTAGGTACTTATTCGACTTATCTGATATCGACGAATTTAACGCTTAGTTTCGGCTCTCCAGCGATGTGCCTTGAATTTAACTCAATATTTTTTTAAATGAGCAGATATATTTTTATATGCAGTAAAAATGTTTCACCAGCCAATAACCAATAGTTCTGAAGCTATTTGTAGTAAAATTTTACAATGTTTGGAAAAATGCCAGATAAGTACATGCTTGTAAAAATTTATACGGGTCACGGAAAATATACGATGCAGTTTCTAAGTTGAGATAGAAAGATGCAAGCAACATCGTTGCAAGATTCGGAATAATTTTACATCAGTTTAACTTTAGTGGCAGTTATGAAACTACTTCAAAAGTAGTTAAGGTTACTCTAACTGAACGTGCATTTCAGTGGGTAAGTAAAATACGTGCAGCCATTACAAAGTTCTGTTGAAATTATTTGTAACTAGCTGCTGCTCGCGATTTCATCCGTGTGAACTTACTTTTTAAAATCCATCGAGAACTCTTTATTAAGCTATTGCATAGCTTCTATAGCGAGCCATCGTGGAGACCGAATCCAGAAATTCCGTAACGAAAATAACCTGACACGGGACTCCTCTACGGTGAGCCGCTAGATGGTGCATTTTTTATCAACGCCATCTAGCGGTGAGCCGCTTGATGGCGTTGATAAAAAATGCTATGCAATAGCTTTACCGCGGCAGTCCCCGAGTGCCACACGTCTTTTTTTTTTTGTGATACTTAGTAGAATAGCCTATGTCAGTAGGGTTAGTATAAGATTCAATTCGGTTGATTGTATTCGTATTCGACGAAATTAGCATCAAAGTAAAATGAACCTTTAACGTATTGATTTAAGTCACAAATTCAGTACAACCGATTTTAATTTGGATTGTATCCGTATACGTAAACGTAAAAGAATGCATGCACGAAATTGAGGTCTAATTCAATGCTGTTATGCTTCATTTTACTTTAACGCTAATTTCATCGAATACGACTACGATCAATCGAATTAAATCTTATACTAACTCTACAGGTCCTCGTATAAAAAATCACGTGGTCACAAATCACCACATATACACGCACACACAAACGCACGCATGCACACACACACACACACATTTAATGATAAAATTAGTTATTAATCTCTCATTAAATATAATTTTTAATGAAAGTCTCGGTATGCAACAGTACCTAGTTGTATTATTGCTTTCCATTTTAGCTATGCATTTATGTTGTTGCAATTCATTTGCGTAATGTATTATGTATATTTCGCGTCAACTTGAATTAATTGTCAATCTACGGAGCGTGAACATGAATTAATTATATTCTATTAAATATTGTCACGCTGTGAAGCCTCAAGGTCGCACAGAAGCACAGGACACTTATCATTATTGTAATTTCCAATTCCATTTGAAATTTCCACGTAGGTCCTCGTAGGTATATCATATTTGCATTCCATATAAACTTATTTCTAAAATTACTAGTTATTTCCTATCTGAGTATTTTATTTTTTCTAAATGATTAATTATCTAATAATAACAGTGGCCAAGCTTTATTCAATTCATTTGCAAGTACATAATATATTCCAGCAACACTTAACGTACATAAGTTGCATATAATATCATAAAAATTTATTTACGTACACAATAACATCTAAATATATTTAAAAGGCAAAGGTGACTGACTGACTGACTGACTGACTGACTGACTGATCTATCAACGCACAGCTCTAACCACTGGACCGATCGAGCTGAAATTTGGTATACAGGTAGTTGTTAGGACGTAGACATCCGCTAAGAAAGAATTTTGGAAAATTTCAACGAAGCCGCGGGTTAAAGCTAGTTTTTAAATAAAATAGATTACATTCAATCCATTCAATAGATGAATCCAAGAGCCGCGAAAAACCATTAAGTAATAGGTACATAATACGTTTATGGGAAAAACTTGAACAAGGCATAATGGAAAAACGGAACCCTTTTTAGGACCAATTTGCTGTCCATCTGTCTGTCTGTCAGTCGAGGCTCTTTCCCTCGGGCCCTCGAGGGATTAATATCCGCTTACTGCTGTGAGAAATGATTTTTTAAAGACACAACTCGTTATTGTGGATAATAAAAGTGCTTTCTAGGCTCTTTGGAATGTTGGCTTAGTCGGTTGGAAGAAAACTATAGGTAACTTCAATATTGAACTTCGTCATCGTATACTGCTGGACATACTCGTAGATCGCTTGTAGGGACTCCCACAAGCCACGGTCTCGTGCCACTTGTATCCAAAAGTTCCCTGCAACTCGCCTGATGTCTTCAGATTCAGTGTATCTTATTAGATAGTCTGAATCAGATTATTGCCACGTATCTACACCTAATGCTATCATAATTATCTGAGTATTTACCTAATTTAACGTTGTAAAAAAAAGTCAAGATTAATTTTTTTAAGCTTTTTAAAGGGTAGGTGTATATACTATCACTGTGTCTGTGTGTTTGTACGCCTAAAATACTCGACAAAAGGCACGGAGATAGCTTAAAAACCGAAGCCGCGGAAATCAGCACGTTTAATAGGTATCTATACAAAGTTCGAAGTTCACATAAAATTCTAATTAATTTTACGTAAATTAAATCTGGGAAGCTTTACTGAAAGATTTAAATCTTTGACCCGTAGAACTTTGAAACTTAAACGTTGTATGTATTACTTGAATACTTTGGCGTAGTACAACATTCTTGACTCGTAACTCACAAGTTGGTAAGAATTTAAGAAGTGCTGGAAGCTATACTGGCCGATAAAATCTGGATATCGACTGCCTAATAGTAATTTCGGGTTCCTTCTCGTTTTATTGCCACAGAGAGTCTGTATTATTCTTGGAAAGATACCAGTATTTACTGGGCCATTAATCAGTCTAGACGGTATCGATTATTACATCCTGGCCCCTTTTTGAGCTTTTGTAAAATAGGCACAGTTCACTGAGTTTCCACTCTGGTTTCGGTGGTCGCACATAAAACCAAAGGGCCTTTTGTTACAACACATAATATAACGGCCCAGCTTAATTATGTTGTCATGTTTTGTATTGTTCATTGACATTATGAAGTTCAATAGTGTACGAAGTACAAAAAAAATTATAATAACTTTATCTGTAGCGTGGACAGTAATTCTAGAAAACTTTATAACAATTTTTGTCTACTAATATTATTAATTTTTTTTGTTCGATGACTATATAGTCTTTGACTGCCATCTCACTTGATAGTAAGTGACGATGCAATCTAAGATGGTAGCGGACAAACTTGGAATTGTATGGCAGTACTTTCAACGCATACCCCTAATCGGTTTCTACACGCCATCGTGCCGGAACGCTAAATCGCTTGGCGGCACGTCTTTGACGGTAGTGTGGTAACTAGCCACGGCTAAAGCCTTCCACCAGACAAAAAATCCTCGCTAGATAAAAAATCCTCTTTACTAGACCTTAACTACTAATACATATGGATCTATTCGAATGCACCTGAACTAACTCGGTCATTCGGGCGAGGCCGCCTGCGCGTGCGATACGACGCGTGACCGAAACGTTTTCAATAGATTCAGTTTGCGTACTCTTGCGACAAGACTGTCTTTTGCGTTACAGCGAATCTATGATAAATGAAGCGTTGCGGAGTCTCTGCCTTGCTGTTGTGACACTGGCTTTACCGCCCAGCAGTGCAGCATATGATACAATAATAGTGAAAAAAATCCTATATCACACACACACTCATAAGCTCATAGCTCACGACACCTCTCCCGCACATTATAGGAATGTACATTAAAATATGGGCTTAATTGCTCTGTGCCTATGCACAGGTATATACCTACACTTTACAGTGACCTAGTAAATAAAAAAATTAAAATCTATTTCCAACTCATTTCTTTACATTTTCAGTAACTTAACGTGATTGTTGAGCCAAACCGCTCTACAATATTACAAAAGCTACAATCCAGCAACGTAATTGAATTAGCTTAAATGCTATTAAATTCTCTTTGTGAACAATTAACAAAACAAAACCAGTTAAATACTTACCTATTATCTTACGAAAGACTAAAGTATTTTAATAGGTTCATAATTTCATAACTTAATTCATAATTATTACGAAATGAACAATAGTCAAAATGACTGCCGCTGTAATGTGAGTTACAATCATGTTCCGAACTTTACTGTACTTGTACCTAGTAGTTTTTAAGATCATCTTAGATGCAGTGAAGTTCTAATTAATTAACTACATACTGAATTGCGTTTGTGAGCTTGAACCATTAACAAAATCAGTTAATTTTTTTATTAATATTCAACGACAGCCTTCAGTGTGCTAATAACTTCATAACTCAGTTACGAAATAAATATAGATTGTCCAATTCTTTATTTTCTTTTTGGCAGATCAAGAAATTTTGACTTTAGTGACGCCTTCACACGTTACCGATTCGATTTGAAGTAATAATCGATTTTATTTAAGAAGAACTTTCAATCGATTTAATGAAATATTTTTTTAATTTTGATTTAACGTACTTATATTTTATTATATATTTTTAATCACTTAGATAAATTAATTTGACATATTATGTTTGCGGTAACAGACAAACAGAAAAAAATAATAAGTTGATTTGGATTCTTTATCGATAATAATAATAATTAAGGTTTTCTTTCAAAATATGTTTAACTAGCGACCTGCCCCGACTTCGTCTGCGTTGAAATATTAAATATTTGTTTTTACGGGGCTGCGATCGCACAGAGCTTCTTATAGGAAACGATTGTTAATAAGATCACCACAGGAACCACAGGAATCTTCCGCGCCGATACCTGCCACCTTGCCCCGCCGCACCGGCTGGCACCATTTTATTATTTTATCACGCGGAAATATTCATTTTCTGATAACTCCGATATTAATTTAAATTGTATAGTGTATATAAATCAGATCAAGTTATTTATACCTTTGCTTTAATCCTTACCTAAATAAATGATTTCTCAAGCAAGGCAGCTTAAATACTTGTAAATTACTTTTTAATTTATTAAAATAGGACATTCCATTCGAAACATATTACGAGTTTAATAAAATTGCTCAGTGAAATGTTTTTAAAAATTACGCGTTGATGTCACTTGCCCTGCATTTACTGTACGTTTATGCCAAAATGTTTAAAAAATAAATGTCTAGCCTTGCGAAGCCAGGACGAGCCGCTAGTATTTAATAATTTTACTTGTTTCATTTGTATACCCAATTACGTAGCTAGTTTGTTAAATAAATAAGTAGGTAGATATGTGATTTTCCAAGTATATTTGCTCATAACTCTTGATTTAAACTTGGTTTAGACGTTATTAACCACGCGTTTTGAAGTTAACTCACTTCACTAACGCGTGCATAACTAGTTATATTTTAAGGCAGCCGTCAAAAAAAATTAAATGAAAAGAGAAATTTCTTTACCCTTGGTTTGAACTTAAATTCCAAGATTTCAACTTAATTCCTTGCAAATATTCAATATTGGAGTCATAGTTACTATTTTTATTTCCTTTTTTTTATTAAATTTACAGAAACAATACTTACACGAAGTCAAATTATTTTTATCATAATTGTGAATGATTTATCGTCTTTCAAGAACTGTGTTTTAGTCTGTGGTTGTTTGTTATGCACAGGGCACTTCACTAAACGTCAATAAAGTACGACATTATTTTAGTACATTATTCCGAAAACAAAAAAACGGTAATTTATAGGCGTGATCTGCCAAAAAGAAAATAAAGGCTTGGACAAAGCATAGTAATCAAAATGACAGTGCCGCGATAGTGACCGGACCCTTCCAGTTTCCAACAGTGACGTTGCAATTAACTTTTCTAATTTTATTTGTTGAGACTTGAGAACGAACGATAAAGAAAATTAGTAAATATTTTATTCCACAGTTATTGTAAGACAGTCTGGCTAAAGAATGCTAATTTTATAACTCACGTTACTAAATGATCAGACAAAATGCTCTACATAGATTTGTACTAGTATTAGTTTATCATATATGCTGTCACGTTTCAAAATTACCCTTTGTTAGAGTGAACGATCAATAAAATCAGTTAAAGTATTCCATTATTTTACTAAGTGACAGTCTAAAGTGTGCTAAACTCATAATTTGTGTTACGAAACGAACTGAAGTAAAAATGACAGTGTCGTAGTCATGTGAGCCGGTGCTCTGCAGTTTACATAGATGTGTATTAAGTGGTTCCTAAGATCTTCTTAGATGCAGTGACGTCTCAATTACCATAACTAATTACCTTTTGTGAGAGTGTACCTATTAACAAAATCAGTTATTCCATTCCATTATACGACAGTCTAAAGTGTGTTAACTTTATAATTCACGTTACAAAATGAACAGGAATCAGAGTGACAATGCCTTGGTCATGTGAGCTACATTTTATGCTCAGTACAGATTTGTACTAGTTTCTAAGATCTTCTCAGATGGAAGAGCAGTTTCAATTAACAGTTTCGCAAGCGGATATTGTTCAGTGTGTAGTGGTAGTGTCTACATTTATATCGTAACTTCTGAATGCCGTCTAACGATGTATTTGAGTTGGATCTTCGTTTGTTTTGTATTGGTCTTGTACGGGAAGTGTCAGGACTGCAGGGTTGGAGGGAAATCGGTATAAAGTTTTCCTTTATTTCCGTAATAAATAAGAAAAGTTTTCGACTGATATGGCTGTATTTATTTATAACTAGACGATGCCCGCGACTTCGCCCGCGTGAATTAAGATCTTTTAATTGCCGCGAGTACCTACTCTTTAATTTTCCGAAGATAAAATGTAGCCTATGTGGTAATTAATCCTAATTAATCCTGGGTATAAGCTATCTCTCTTCCAAATTTCAGTCAAAACGGTTTATTCATTGTTCACGTACGCACGCACGCACGCACGCCGCACGCACATGGATATCAAAAATTCCGGCTGGCGGGATTCGAACCCACCACCACCCATCTTTCGTGTATCCTTTAACGTTAACACTTTAATAAAAATCCCAGAGTAATATCTACAGCAAGAATTTTTAGCTATGTTTCCAAAGTAGAGCTTATTTTACCAGCGCGTGACATCGTCAGCTTGGAGTTAGGTACCCTGTTTTTCCGAGATAAAAAATATCCTATTTAAGATCGTCTGTCATTCCCAAGGACTGTCTATACCTTTCCCTACAAAAAGTGAAGTTGACATGTTGTTCCCTCGCCACTTGATTGAAGGACAAATCAACAAACAAACATTTTCGCATTAATTATTTAAATTATAAGTGTGATTTCTACATAATATTCTTCATTTTTATTTCAGTGTGGGCATCACGAACAGTGTTGCGGTGGATGCTGTTTCAATGGAGAATGTATAGACAGTAAGTATCCAACGCTAAAAGAATTCGCATTTCCTCATTTCAGAGGAGTGGCAGGGCACGTCAGACTTCTCTGTAGGACCTATAATTTTGCTGACTTTTATTTTGGAGTCCACAGGTAATATACATACACACGTACAGACGTCGATTTTATATAGGTATGGCTATATATATGTATAGATTTGACAATATTAGGAGACTCGAAAATAAAGTGACGACCTCCCTGGCGCAGTGGTGAGCAATGTGAATTTATAATTTCTGTGTGCGAATTTATAATTTCTAAATTGTCTCTGGTCTGGTCTGGTGGGAGGCATTGGCCTTGGCTAGTTACCACCCTACCGTCAAAGACGTGCCGCCAAGCGATTTAGCGTTCCGGCACGATGGCGTGTAGAAACCGATTAGGGGTATGGGTTGTATTTACACTGCTATACCCCTTCCAAGTTAGCCCGCTACCATCTTAGACTGCATTGTCACTTACCATCAGGTGAGATCGCAGTTAAGGGCTATCTTGTCATCGAATAAAAAAAAAAAAGTTGAGCAATACGATATTTTCAAGATCAAAATACAACCGATTTCACTATTTCCTTTTATTTTTCAAAGAACATGGGTCTATAAGAAAGAATAATTGAAAAACCCCCGAACGGGTAACACGAAGCATACACATTACAGAGTCTCGTCCGACGGGATTCTTATTGCGGCACGAGTATGCACGACATCCTTCTTATTATTTCCTTTGACCTTTTATTTTCAGCCTACAGATCCTGTCTGAAAGATTTGAACGTGTGCAAGGACCATGTCTGCAGAGGTGAAGAGAACTGTGTAGCTTACAAACCGCGGAGGTGCAATGGATGCGAACCGATGCCTTTGTGTCGTACGGCGGTAAAAACATAGTGTTTTAGTGAATGTTCGGTTACTTTTATTGAAAACTAGCTTTTGCCCGTGTTTTTGTCAGCGTGGAATTCGGCGGGAACCCTTTGTTTTCCGTTAAAAAATGTATTTAATATTAGCTGATGCCGGCGACTTCGTTCGCTTGGCTTTAGTTTTTAAAAATCCCGTGGAAAATCTTGTGTGGTCTATAGATTCAAGCCTAAATAGTCAGCAGGTAGGTACATAATATTAATGTAATTTAAGGATATGTAATAATAATTTCTATAAGATGCTGTTCATTATTGTGTTCGTTTTGGCTAATCTAAATATATAAAAGGCAAAGGTGACTGACTGACTGACTGACTGACTGACTGACTGATCTATCAACGCACAGCTCTAACCACTGGGCCGATCGAGCTGAAATTTGGTATACAGGTAGCTGTTAAGACGCAGACATCCGCTAAGAAAGAATTTTGGAAAATTTCAACCCCAAGAGGGTTAAATAGGGGGTTAAAAAATCGAACCTAACGTGAGCGAAGCCGCGGGTTAAAGCTAGTTAAAAATATAATTCATAAGTAATTGTAACAAAAAACGTTACGCAACAAAATGAAAAGGTAAAATCTATACAGTTTAAAAATAATAATTATATTATACCTAATTCTATGTTTATATAACCTTCCGAAGTTTCCCAGCAGCATAAGTAGGTATAAATAAAACTAAGTGCATGATTTTCAGTTTTTATTTATCTACAATAAATGTCAAAAAACAGCGAGCGAGCGTTTTAAGCGCTCTTATGTATAAATACGTTTAATTTAATTCGGCTGTTAGGGTGCCAAATAATTTAAAAGCTCATAATTAAAGCTCACGGTTGTTATAATACGCGCGACATACTGCTTACCTATAATTAAGTATGTATTTAAATCGAAAATAATAGTACATAATGGTGCAAGTGTGAAACATTGGTGATTGCCGCTGAGGCGCTATTCAGACCCGAGCCGTTAGGTGAGGGTCTTAAGGTAGCCGAGGACGGTAATTATCAATACACACGTGTATCATACGACGTTTTTCAACACACTTGTGAAGAAAATAATACTAATATAGTACATTATGGTACAAAACAGTGAAAACGAGTTGGGAAATTTTTTCGCAATGGCGGGAAAAATTAATCAGTTTTCAGGAATGCTTTAATGGCCATAGACTAAAAGAATGAGGTTTCTTTTTTTTTTGGCTTTTCTCGGATAGCCACGTACAAACTGGGGAATTTCAAGATTTCTTTATTACAGAAAAAACAAAAGTTATATTTGAGTGATAGTTTTATTTATTAAACACGTACAAGTTGAAATTATCTACATATTTAAATACGAAGTTGTATGAAATGAGCAAGCAATAGGTAACTTAGCAATAAGTAGGATTTTTTTTGTAATAGAAACTTTTTTAAGAACAAAGCAACTCAACCAATAAAATTAAAAAAAATAATTCTATAACTCACATTGTGAATAATAGTAATAAAAAGTCACAGTTTGAGTTATAGGTGTCATTGTGTGCCTAGTTGCGGCGAACCGCGGCGGCGGCGGGAGCCACTTTATGAGCAAGTGTGTTGAAAAAATACGTTAACATGTTCATATGACGCCTATCGCCATTTCTATTCTTAGTTGAATCATTGTGAGAACTTTCAGGCGTACAGTGATCCTGCTCCATAATAATATTATCACAGCTGTATGATATCTGCCAATTTGCATTGGGACGGCGTTCTGCACTATAGTCTTTAACCATTCTCTGAGAGGAAACCAGAATGTCGATTCCGTAAAAATGGCCTTTGATTGGCTGAATTTATGGCATTCTTGCTGCATCAATGTATTTTAACCAGTAACGGGAGGGGTACTAGCCAATCAGAGGCCATTGTGATCGTTACACTGATGCAATCATTTTTACGGAATCGACATGCTGCGCTCAGTAGTGTGCCGTTGATAGGTTGCTTAAGATCATGTTGATGATTTTCATTTTCGCTCTAATCGCCGCCTGTTAAAATAATATTCCGTGTTGGCATGTTTCCTAGGTATTTATATATGCGTGTTTCAACAGCAGATTTAATTAAGATAGAAGTTGTCCTCACTGTGTGTGATGACGTAATCACGTTACATTATAATTATGAGCCCAAAAACATCACAACTACATTGTGTTTTATTATACACTAGGGTGGTTTTAGTTTGATGAGTTTACTTGGAAAGTATTTTTGCTGAAACTATTGTGTTAATTTTATTAGTGTTCTCACTTACCCGGCGGTTCTTTACCGACGGGCCTTTGTATAGATTTTTCCTCACTTCAGTAACTGTTTCTATAATAGAAAGAGTTACTTTCGAACTAATATAAGTTATTATCATATCACATCACACTAATATTATAAAGGCGAAAGTTTGTGTGTGTATGTGTGTGTGTATGTTTGTTACTCCTTCACGCCACAACGAATGAACCGATTTGGCTGAAATTTGGAATAGAGATAGCTCATACCCAGGATTAAAACATAGGCTAATAACATTTTATCCCGGAAAATCACAGAGTTCCCATGGGAAGTCTGTGTGTGATCCACGCGGACGAAGTCGCGGGCATCGTCTAGTTACTTATATGGATGAAACAGAATGAAGAACCTAACCTAAATGCACGCGGATGAAGTCGTGTAACTAATATTACAGTTTTTTATTTGTAGCATGGTGCAAGTAATAGATCAATAGAATGTAACTTATTTTGTACCATATTATTGCAGTCATAAGGTTCAAATTAACACCATTAAAGACTTTTCTTTTTCAGAAAATCTTTTTTGTAATTTGAACCTTTTAATTGCAACAACATGGAACAAAACAAGTTACGTTCTAATATCCTGTTACCACACCACGCTACAACGAAATAACTTGTAACCTATCATGAACAAACAACTGCTTCCTAAACTGCTGTATAAGAAAATATGGGACTTCCATAACGATAAAGCATTGCAATAAAATGGGCCCCAAACATAAAAAAGCGGAAACGAACGCGAAGCTCTTTTGAACCGTGTTAATTGGCAATAAAACAACTGGAAAATGACGACTACATTCCTCTGTTTTATTTACTAGTCAGTATTAAATTCTTTTATGAAACGCACTATAAAGTCTTTGATAACTTCTGTTGGTAGTAAACTGTTAGAAACAGATTATAATATACGGAAATACCTATATAACTTAGGCATAACAACAACCGTCCAACTCATAACCATTGTACGAAGGAACGTTGTTTTTTTGGGACCCCTCTATGAGTTCCCACGGTTGATCCTCAAAGGCAAGAATGCCCGAAGAAAAGCACCGGGACAACTGAGAAGGAAGTGGTTCGACAATATAGGTACACGAAAATAAATAAAATGGCACATGACCGCAAAAGTTTTTCCGAGCTTCTATCTGGTGGGAGTCTTTTGCCGTGGCTAGTTACCACCCTACCATCAAAGACGTGCCGCCAAGTGATTTAGCGGTCCAGTACGATGGCGTGTAGAAACCGATTAGGGGTATGGAGTTTAAAAATTTCTCACAAACTTAAGTTGGCTAAATAGGGGGCTGTTTGGAATTAATTAAAAGCGTTACGGTTTAATCACTCCAAATATTTAATAAATTTTATTACAACAGGGCACAAAAATACAATGATCATACATGATGGATCCATAAGCCAAGAGAGAGTAAAACTAGTGGTGACAGTGTTGCCATCTTGTAGACAATATTTTTATGAACAGGGTAGATAAAAGTTTGTGGAAAGTAGTGGAATTTAAAAAAATCCTTTCTTATTTCTTCGACGGCCATTACACATGTATTAGAACGAATTGTGGTCTAAGAACACTTACTTTTGATCACGATCGAAAACCATATCATACGCATTGCTGACGACAAAGGATAACATCAGTAAGTATCCACTTTAAATGAATCTCAGATGCTGCAGTTTTATTTGGTGCTTTCGAAATCGCTACTGATTTGGAAAGGATTTTCCACTTTACTTTGATCGCTAACTCTTTTAGGGTTTTCCGAATTTCAAATTGTAGATGCATACCGCAGAAGCATAATGGATTTGATGGCCAAACTATTTCTTTGGCTAAGGTAGCCCCCGCTCTTATATCTTTACTTTTTCTATACTTTTTGAATGCTCTAAAAAAATTATAATGTATTGTATTTATTTTTACTTGTATTGTACTCAGGAAAATTCATCGTGGAAGCACTGTATACATAGCATAGTTTCATTAACTATTGTAAAATTATTTTTTTTTTGAAAAGAGCAACCGCCGAGTTTCTTGCTGGCTCTTTTCGGCAGGAAAGGCATTCCGAACCAGTGGTAGATTCATTGACGATTCAAAAGTGTTTGTAAAAGTTTATTTGAATAAAAAAGATTTCTATTCTATTCTATTCTATAACGTAAATATACTAAATATTAAAATGCGTTCTAAATTAGTAGAAACTTTTACAAAACATGACCTGTTTGTATTACAGAGTATGTCTGTTTATTTAACAAGTGAGGTATACAGTTACGATTTAATTACCATGGCGTCATTGTTGTTTGACGTTAAATTTTGTTTTGCGTAGCTCTATTTTCCTCTGTTCTACGAACGTATATGTTTTTCGTGGAACAGTATTTCTTTTCTATTGTAATTTTTTGTATCCACATACAAGGTGTTAGTTAATGTCCCTATCCTACCGAAACCCATAAGTTGGGGTCGGTGTATAGATACATGAAAAAATATCATGAGACGTGTAGCTCTTATCCTGGCCAAGTTATGAGGACTTCAAAAATTCACCATAAATGTATAGGTGGCAGCCCTTTAAAACAGCTGATTCAATGGCAATGCACTGCCAACGATACAAATATGAATGAAAAATCTTAAAAGTACTTCTATTCTACTGCTGCGCTGGTATCCTAGTCTCGGCCTACAACGTACTACTTGCTATGCTATAACGTTGCGATAAAATATTCCAGATGCGATACCTAACCATTAATCGGCATGTTATTAAACCTGTAACCTGTAGTATTGTTCAGTAGAGTGAAAACTGATTAGAAATCTCGT
The DNA here is from genome assembly GCA_933228805.2 of Hipparchia semele. NCBI lineage: Eukaryota > Metazoa > Arthropoda > Insecta > Lepidoptera > Nymphalidae > Hipparchia > Hipparchia semele. The sequence continues at coordinate 2,916,996 of OW121722.1, forward strand.
ATTTTTGCAAGAATATTCCCGAATACTTTCGGACTCCATAAGTTAAAGTCCGTACCTACGTAATCCATAAAGTGACTGCCGCCTCTTTATTTGCAGGTAATTAATATCTCGCGTTGTGGTTTTGATTAACAATGACTGTATGTGAATGAACGAATGAATGTGTGTGAAATTTTTAATAATAAATCAATTGCAAAACGATACAATAACTATTATTATCGCTTGCAGTACAGTGCAAGCATAGTACTAGCATTTTAGAAGTTGAAAGCGAGCGGTATTCGGCGTAGTGATTTGCACCGGAGAAGTGATTTTTCACCGGAGAATCACCGGTGAGTCTCCGGTGAAAGTAATCGGTGTTTAACCGATTATTATTGAATCATAACTCAAGTAATTTTATTATTTAAATAAAAAGAAGTTTGTTGATCAACATTGTTAATTATTTAATAACATTTATTCAAATACAATTACTTTATCATTATTTCCTACCTCCTTAAATAATATTATCATAATAAAGTAAAATATTTTTTTCTTAATATTTTTTTTTATTTAAAACCTTTACAATACATCTAATATCATTTCGAGTTCACACAATATCGATGCGCTTAAAATTCCATTGCTTTGTACTAGAACATTAACAGTTAAAAACATTTTAATTGATGCTAAATCTGTATTCGAATTCACCGGAGATCTCCGGTGAATCTCCGGAGAATGGCAAATCACCGGTGATTTTCACCGATGCTCGAAATCCGCTCTAGGTCGCCGCCCGCCGCTAGCGGCGACTCTTTGGCGGTGTTTCTTTGGCGGCCCGCCCGCCGGTAAGGCGAGCACACATTGGGGTGCGAAGTTGCAGCATTGTAAAAATCATAGACGTCGCACAACGCACCGTGGAAACGTCCGCTGTGCAGCGTAAAAACCTGTACCATTCTATCGGTATCCACACTTCCCAGCGTGTGCATGTCAAGATGATTAATTACGATAACGATTATCTGATTTTCTTGATTCAGGAACGTCCTGTCCTTTGGGAGAAACCAATAGAAGAATACAAAGATAAATTTATACTAAAGTACTTAGTGTGGTCCATGTCTCATTAGAAACTAAACTAATGGACAGAGTTTTCTCGTACGATGTCCTATGCGATGAAATTTTTCGTTGCGTAAACGCAACCGCAAGTCTTGTTTGTAGCCTCGCCTTTACTCGCACGGCGCGTCAAAGTAATATTGGTGTATCGTAAAATTACGTGGAATACTAGGGCACCATGAAAATAAGGAGACTTAGAAAATAATATTTTTTGATAGTGTTTACGTCATTAGAAATTTTGCCTTTACCTCGGGAAAAACAACACAAAATACTTGTATTATGCAAGATTTTTGCTTAACTATTTTTAAAGGAATTGGTGATAATTGCGAGTGCATTTAATAATTTTGGAATCTAACAGTAACTACCAAATGTTAGGTACGTTCTTGAGATGAGAATGTGGCTTTTCAAATGTAACACTTTTGTTAATAAGTATTTTTTAAATTGCTACCTAAAACAGTATTCAGTTTTACATTTTACAAGTTATTTGCCAAAAGAAAGTCAAAATATTGTTTTAGGACTAGGGATTCGATGACCTCCCTGGCGCAGTGGTGACCGCTGTGGTCTTATAACTGGGAGGTCTCGGGTTCGATTCCCGGCGGGGGCAATTTAGAATTTATAATTTCTAAATTGTCTCTGGTCTGGTCTGGTGGGAAGCTTTGGCCGTGGCTAGTTACCACCCTATTGTCAAAAACGTGCCGCCAAGCGATTTAGCGTTCCGGCACGATGGCGTGTAGAAACCGATTAGGGGTATGGGTTGAATTTACACTGCTAAACCCCTTCCAAGTTAGCCCGCTACCATCTTAGACTGCATCGTCACTTACCATCAGGTGAAATCGCAGTCAAGGGCTATCTTGTCATTGAATAAAAAAAAGGGATTTTTTTTAAGAAAAACGGGTAAAATCAAAATCATGACTGGCAGCACTCGTCTTGCGGCTTTAATTTTTTGGGATTACAATTTACAACGCAGTTGCACGTGAACGGTTGCGGTATAATCAACTATCGATTGCGTCTCTGTTAAGTGAACTGTGGAATGGAGTATTTGTGACATAATCATGTGTGCGAGTTTGTGAGTGTGTGGTTTACATGTTCGGTTGCAAATCTGCTGCGGTCTGAGTTCGAATCCTGCGTCATAACATTTTTAGAGTTGAGTTTCTGCCAAGAAACCCCCAGTACCGGCCTAGAGTTAGGAAACTAGGGGCGGCTCTGTTTGAGCTTCTTGAGTCTAAACTAAATCAATCTGGAAGGGAGACCTGTGCCACTCGCAAGTTATTTAGAGATGAACCTAATTAGACCCTCCAATCCAAGTACATCCATACCTCCAAGCTGCTGCAGCTGCGGTTGGTGGGCTTTAATTAATCTTAAAATTTATCATTGATAACATTTTCTCCGAGGAACGGGAGTGACACAACGCCAACTTTGTAATTTAACTCCAGGCCGATACTTACTGATAATTTCTTGTCAGAAACCCAATAAGGCAAGGCGTGTGTAATTTTGAACCGACCCGGGATTCGAACCTAGACCTCGTTATCCGGTCATCACCACTACTGACGTAGTGTACGTAGTAACGAGGCAAAGTGGTCGACTTGTCAGTCGTCAGCAAAGGTCGTCAGTGATTTCGCGCTTACCTACCTATTTCGAAAAGACATCACGTGACATCAAGTGCGCGGCACTCGGTAAGAATTTACGACTCTTTCTAAACATCGAACTTCTTTGTACTAGGGAATCAGGAATTGAAAGGGATTTATGTGGCGTGTTGTTATTATGTCTAGTTAGGGTTTCCAAAATGTTTTTTTCTTAATTCATTAATTATTTTTGTATGAAAGTTTTTGATAATTAATTTTTACTTTTTACCACCGCCATTGAGTTTATAGGGTCAAAGTGCATGGGTGGTTGCTGGTAAGTTATACACATTAACAAACACCTTGTATAATCAATTATGTTCGAATACTTTAGTCTTCAGGCACTGAGTAATTTTAGATGAGAAGACATCTCGAAGTGTCCCGAACGCTGCCCAGCCGAGTTGGACACAGCTCAGCGAGTTGCGAAGCTGAAGTGGAAATGGGCGGGGCACATAGTTCGGAGAGCTGATGGTCGTTGGGGTCCCAAGGAGCTGGAGTGGCGACCCCGCACCGGGAAGCGCAGTGTTGGCAGACGCTTTCGCTTTCCCCCACGAGGTGGACCGACGACATCAAACGAGTCGCAGGGAGTGGCTGGATTCAGGCGGCGCAAAACCGAGGCCTGTGGAGTTCCATGCAAGAGACCTATGTCCAACAATGGACGTCTATAAGTGGATAAAGAAGAAGATAAATTATGTATCATAATATTATCTCATATTCATTTTCTAAATTTTTAGGTTCTAGCACAGAAATAAACAAAAACAGCTAAATATTAGATAACAAAGATAAAGCAATAGCAAGATTCCGTAAGAGATTTTAATTGCTCTATTATTTAGAGTTTCTGTTCCAAATCTTACTCAAAATACAAAGAAGAAGTTCTAGAAGTTTACAAATCTATATATTTTGTACAACTTCTAGAACATTTCCGATCAAACTACTTCAAGAACTTTTCCTTTAAACATCTTCATGAAATGTTGTCTGAAATATCCCGTGGAAATATCGCGATGCAGTGGCGTAACTACACTCGAATGGCTTCGAAGTGCGATTATCGAGTTGCCAAGGTTTTTAAAAATTCTACTGAAATGGTGGTTTCTATATATCAATGGGACTTAAGTTCGATAAATTCTTTTGAAATCTATACAAATAAATAAAAATGAACTGTCTGTTTGTAATATCAAAATAACTTTCTACTAATTGCATATGAAAGTGAATTCTGTTCGTATAACAAAAAAGTATTTTTTTAAATATTTGCCTGTCTGTCTGTTTGTTTGTTTGTTCCGGCTTATCTTGGGAATGGCTGGACCAATTTTTACGGAACTGTCATTATTAGATAGCTGATGTTATCTGGAGTAACTTAGGCAACTTTTTTTACCGACTTTCGAAAAAGTTATGTTTTTCTACCGATTTGCGTGGAACTTTTTTAAATCGATACAAAAACTTTACGAGATAGTCCCATACAAACTTCGAGTTTCAACTTCTCAAGCCTAATGCTGCAGGGGTTCTGCCTACCTAAACCGTAGGGATTTAGGGACTGTCGCCTGTGAATTGAAGACGCGGACGAAGTCGCGGGCGTCCGCTAGTAGAATATAAATGCGACTACCTAATGGTATGTACTATAATAATAAATAATACACTATACATATGTATACATACGTCAAACATTTAGTACATAATACACTAAACTACAACATGGGGTTATTCAAGACCAACGAATTCCTGAAAAGCCGGCAACGCATTGGTGCTGCCTCAGGTGCTACAAATGTTCATGGGTGGCGGTAATCACTTCACATCAGGTGACCCGCCTGCTCGTTTGCTCGTTAAAAATATTAAAAAGAAACATAGTACAATTACATCGATGTTATTATAGTTGAAAAGGCCGTAAACATAGGCCTTTTTACAGAGACCGACATTTTGCCCCTCAGGCGATGTAAATATAGGTACGTACTGAAAATTAGTATTTGTTTGTTTGTTTATACAAAACATACCTACACAAATATTGCATTATTTTTCTTTTTTAGTAAGTATAAGTAGTTTACTTACTCCGTGCCTCGGAAAGCACGTAAAGCTGTAGGTCCTGTGCCTGACTGGATTTCGGTCCCAGCGCAATATGAAAGTGATGGAATTGAGAGTGCACACACTGGTGCACTATAATATCTCCCGCATAGATCGCTAATCACGCAGGTCTATGAAAATTTCACAAATTACAAGATTCAAACTTCGTTTGTATGGTGCGGTCTACGGAAAACTCAAGACACTGCTCAGGTAAATGAGATTAGTCGGTCGCTTGTTTATAACATCAATTAAACAAGAGTTAAACCAAGTAACGGGTTGAACGTGTCTTCATTATAAACGATAAGTTTAAGCGACACTTTCATTAATTTGACTTCCAGCCACAGAATCCTTACTATCCTTATATTTCCTTAGTAATCCTTACTAATATTATAAATTCGAAAGTGTGTTTGTTTGTTGATTTGTCCTTCAATCACGCCGCAACGGATCGACGAGACTTTTTGCATGGGAATAGTTAGCGATTCCTATTTTTCTTCTTTTATTAGTCGAGTTTCGTAGTAGAAAATTGCTTTCCTTAGTGCCAAACCAGCAACAATGTACTTCGCCAGGTTAAGTATTTCTTCTTCTTACACAACTACGGCGAAGCTAAAAAGTAGGATTATGATTTAAGCAGCCTATATATCTATGTTTGTATGTATGTTTCGATTTCCATATGTTCCACCGTAGCGCCTAAACTACTGAGCTAATTTTGATGAATGAGGTGCACAAAGATTCTTTATTATATGGATCAAACAACATCGAATAATAACAAAAACTTTATCTTCGTTTGACGACCATGGCGTGAACCGATAGACATCCATTGAAATAGAAATAGAAATAGAAATATTTTTTATTCAAATAAACTTTTACAAGTGCGTTTGAATCGTCAATAAATCTACCACTGGTTCGGAATGCCGTTCCTGCCGAGAAGAGTCAGCAATAAACTCGGCGGTTGCTCTTTTCAAAATATTATTTTTACAATCGGTAACAAAACTATGCTATGTACACAATGCTTCCACAATGAAGTTTCAAAAATGCATAAGAACTACATTTGCATGTTACAATACATGTTAAGACGGCAGCCATAAAGTAGACCCATTCCCGTTAGTGGCACCCGTTCACGAGCATGACGCATGATCCAGCCGTTGCTTCGCTCAAACATATTTGAGGGAACGTAACAACCCGCACCACACGACACCACCACAGAAATGTTTAAAGAGAGCATGACATACTTAGGCTACCCATGTTAAGGCGTCGAATTGATTACTAATATTAAAATACTCATTTTAAGACATAAACAAAGTGGAAACACTGTAGAACAGAATATTGCTTGATATACTCTCCTATTTCTTTTGTAGAGACTTTCACGCATGTCTTTTTAAAACAGCGGATTGTTTTATGGACAACGCTTCAATTATGCCTTATGTCTTATAAGACACACGAATACCATACCGTTATTCCATTATGGGCTCCATTAAATTGCTAGCACCTCGGACGGAATCGCAATACCCCAGAGTAAACACGTTACGTGCTAAGACAATATTGCAGTTGATTTAAGCTCTCAGTAAACTTTACTCTAAGGAATAATAGATAGATACTATTAAGGAAATCGATCTTCAAGAGTAGATACTTGTTTACAACATGTAGATGTCTTGCTATCGTAAACTTCGATAAAAATAATACTTGTAGTACAGTCATTTGGTGCTCAAAAAGGAGGTTACCTGGAAAAATTTCCGAGAGTTTTGAAAATTGGTGATTTAATAGATTTCGACGTGCTCTTTTCGAATTTTCACTTTGCCACCTCGTATCTTTGCGGCTCACGCCGCCGTATTGGAAAAATGGCGCCCAAACCCAGTTTTTTGACAATAACCAGCCTGTTTCTACTCATTTTACAATGAAAATGAAATGAATACACTTTATTGTACACCACATTAGATAGAAATATAAAAAATAAAATAAACTTAAAATAAATTAAAAGTAGTTCTGTAATAAATTAACCTAGACATTTCCTATAATTTATGTAGTAGGTGTCTACGAAGAAAAAATTAAAAATCATTTTAGCTTTGCCTTATTCGAGTAAAAATATTAATAGCTTTTGTAAAAATATAATTAGCTTTTGCCCGCGGTTTCCCTCGCGTTAGCTTCGATTTTTTCATTCCACTCATATAATAATCCATTTAATATTTTTCTTAGCAGACTCCTATGCCAATCTCAAATCTGATTTTATCAGCAAAACCATTACAGCGTAGCAACTACAATCCTAAATCTATGAGCAAAGTATAAGGACTTCCAACGGCGTGATTGTGTGTAAGTAATACGTGAGAGTTAATTACATACTCCTCAAACATTTGCTTTCAAAGCGGGTATTTGCCGAGAACAGCTTAAGTTTAATATTATTAATTGTCAATTAATAATATTAAACTAAAATAAAAATTTACAAACAACAACTGTAATTTATTATAATTATTATTTAGCGAAACACAGTCTAATTCATATTTCACGCAAATGAAATTCTTTGTAAGCTTATTTAATTCAATTTCAACGCCACAACAAAGCATAAAATAATTTTAGTTTGTACACGTATGTTGAAGTCAGGCGGGCCTAAATAGAAACGATGAAACCGATGCGCGTCACTACCCCGACTTCAACATATACGTGTACAAACGAAAATTCTTTTATACTTTGTAGTGACATTTGAAGTCGGTTTTAAAAAGATTTTTTTTATATTATTATATAAACTTTTTAGTGTAGCTTCATAAGACCAACCCACTGGATCATTTGCTTAGTTCATTATTAAAAAAAAAAATAAGACGCCGAATAGAAAAGCATAATATGTATGCGATGAACTAAGAGATTTGCTCTTATTCATGAAGGGGTTCCATCCTCCATATCTAACGATATTCATCAGATCTTCATCTTTAAATGGGACCAACCTGATGATATGTCCTGATTGAAGGAGTTATGAAGCCAAAGAACCTTCTCCTTTTTTTGAAGTCGGTTAATAAAACAAGCCGTATAACATGGTAAAACTTTATTTTCTAGTAGCATTAAGTACACGTAGATTGCAGTATCACGTTTAAAGTTATTAGTGGAAACTAAGAAAAATGAGATAGTTTAAAGCGATCCCGCACAACAAATGGGTGCAATAACGGTGCTAGGTGAGAAAAATTCTATTTTATGCGCCATTCATATCAAAACTTAGAATCAAAACCAATGGAAGTAGATGTCTGGATTCTCTTGAGACATTTTCCCTTTAAAACGATATTATAGAGGTCTTTCATATTTAATATACCTCGGTGTTCAAAAATGTTTAAGTATTTTTTTAGGGATTATTTGCCATGTCAGATGATTTTGTCAACACATTATCACATCACACTTCATCATAACATTAATATATAAGTACCTATTATCACACTGATATTATATATACAATTTAATTATGATATCACACTACTAATAATAGTAGTAAAGGCGAATGTTTGTTTGTATATATGTTTATGTACCTATGTATATAATGTTTGTTACTCCTTCACACCACAACGAATGAACCGATTTGGCTGAAATGTAGAATTGAGATAGCTCACGCAGGACAGAGGGAAACTAACGATTACCACTAAATTAATGAACTGTATGTAATTCTCACCAACAAAAGAAATATCCTTGCTTTTTAAAGTCCTTATGCAATACACGCTTCAGTAGCATTGCGCGAGAAAATCAGGCAATGAACGTTTTTAAGTAGAAAATTACGTACAAAGCGGAATACTAGGGTACCTACTCTGGCATTCATCCAGGCATGTTTAAGCTTTTACTCGTTGAACTTTATGGCAAATTAGGCAATTTATCAGCTCGGAAGTACACACCACATAAATTGCAACAACTTTCGTGCAAGAACTGGTAAGATGCATGGATGGAATGAAAATGAGCGCAATTACGTAGGTACGTACTAATAAAACTTTAAAGCCTCAATAGCCCAACGGTTAAAAGTGCGGACTGAAAACTGAAACGTAGTCAGAACTGAGTCGTACCTACTCCTAGCACAAGCTTTCCGCTTATTTGGAGGGGATTGGAGGATATTATAACTAATATCCTAACTAACTAACTATAAATTACTAACTAACTATAATTATAACTAACTATATTTATAACTTCAGCTTGGTTATTATTCTTTTTTAAAAAACAAAAAAAAATCCGCAGTCTTTGTTTTTCCGGGATAAAAACTATCGCTCCCTAAGACTAAAATTACATCCGGATCTGTTGCTCCGTTGCTGTGTGATTGAAGGACAAACCAATAAAACAACAAACAATGACACTTTCACATATTTTATAATATTAAGTAGGTACTTATGGATTGGAAAATCTTCTGGTGTTTCAAAAAATTCCGAACCTTTAATCAATTTAGTTAGGTATATGAGATTATACTATACCTTTATCAAAAGTTTTGTAATACCAACAATTCGCGTTGCGTCGTGGGTCCCACGGGCCTGTGCTGAAATGGCAAAATAAATATGATAAATATTTGCCATCTCGTTACGAATTTTACAAATTAAGTAGGTACAGAAATGTAACACCTGCGTCCCAGTGCCTTTATTAACGTGGTGTGGAACTCCTGATTTATTCGTATTATTCCAATTCTAAAATAGATTATTTTTACAGCAGTTGTATTGTGCTCGTTACATAAATGTTATCAAACTTGGTTTTAGTTTTGGATTACTAGATGATGCCCGCGACTTCGACCGCGTGGATTAGGTTTTTCAATTCCCGCAGGAACTCTTTGATGAGCTACTATCTCCACTCTTCAGCCAAATCAGTTCATCCGTTATGGTGTGAAGAAGTAACAAACACACACACACACATACAAACTTTCGCCATTATAATATTATTAGTGTGATGTGATATGATAGTTGTAGTCGATTTCCGATCGAGAAAAATAGAAATAGTTAATGAAAAAAATATCAAGCAACACCAGTAAGTGGTCGTTACAAACTTAGTAAGACCCTCCTGCAATCTGAAATGTAAGGCACATTTATTGGCAAAGTTTTTTCATTTTGTGTAGTATAGAAGTGTGAGCTAGAGAATTAATATTTCGGTCACACGCAGCGGAGCAATGGGAAAAAGTAGATAGGTATTTGTTGGAAATAATGTTGATTTCAAAGCTTTTTCAAAGGGTGGATCTTCGTTGCTGTCCATTGTGAGTGAACAAGTAGATTTGATCATCCATTAGAATTACTTTCCGACACTGAAACTTTTTGATATAGAAGACTCCTTTTATTAATCAGTTAATCACAATAATAAACTAACGGGAATTTTCTTGAAATTATAATGCATTGTGAATTTATAAAAATACGATAAGTATAAAGAATATCAAACCAATAATCACGATTGAGCAGGCTGTACGATCTTGGACTTTTGCCTGATTATTAAAAAAACAATACTAATGCGGGCTTATAGGGATAAGACTCATTCGTGTTGGAATGTCGATACGTTGCTCCTGCGGCGTCGCTGGCGGCCGCTTCCTGTATAGAATAATTTGTTTATTGATAATATGATGATTGGGAACGGCGATGAGGGTAAGAAAGATAATTCTCAGTGCCAATTTCACCATCGCGGAGCGTTCAGCAGAGGAGAAATTAATTTGGCGTTCTGACAACTATATTATAATGTATTAAAAATTTGTCATAACATGGTCAAACGTTACTATAATTATTGACATAGTAGTTTTATTTCATTTCAAATATCGTAGTTTGTGCGAGCCTGCGCATTTATAACTCTGGATCGTTAACATCGCTAACGTGGCTACTCTACACACTGATGTGAAGCATTCTCCTTTGAACCCTTTGACTCCAGTTTGAAGGAGGTCTGCATGAGTGCGCTTCACTCAAAGTACTTTAAAATTAGTGTTAACAAGGATGCATGTTCTGTAATTAACGTTCCAGTCGGTAACATTCGAAATTTCGAAGAAATTAGAGCGAATTCCCGGACCCAAAAACCCTATCTTATGAGAACGTCACTCTCATGATTTTGACGAGGGCTTTTGCCCAGCAGTGGTGGACTACCTTACCCGACTGCACGACGCAAAGGAGGGAGAGGGGGGTAATGTGTTTATCAGTCTATGTATAGTATATGTATGTATGTGGCGCTCTAGAGACCAAGCGCTTGAGCCGATATTGATTGGGAGTGTCACTAAAGACACGACAGTAAAATAAATTCAATATGGTGACCACTAGACGCCACAGTTAGGTTAGGTAGTAGGTATGTCAATTTTTATTTACGCAGTCGGATTTTTGATTTTTGAGCGAAGCAACAGCTGGATCATGCGTCGTGCTCGTGAACGGGTGCCACCAACGGGAATGGGTCTGCTTTGTGTCTACCCATCTTAACATGTGTTAGGTTGTGGTAGGTGTGCATTTTTGAAACTTCTTTGTGGAAACACTGTGTGCATAGCATAGTTTTGTTACCCATTGTAAAAAAATTTTTTTTTGAAGAGTAACTGCCGGCTCTTCTCAGCAGAGTCTACATTCCGAACCGGTGGTAGATTTATGACGTGTCATAAGAGCTACAAGTTGGCCTACATGAAATAAATAAATTTTGATTTGATTTGATTTGATTTAAAAATATTTTTCGAGCTATGAGCTCTTCACCCGCACAGGTTAGAATTTTTCGGAAGTTCAGAATTTTAAAGTCGGTCACTCATACTGTTAGAAACACGGGTCTTTTCTTACCCAATTCAAATTCAAAATTATTTATTTCATGTAGGCCAACTTGTAGCTCTTTTATGACACGTCAAAACTCGACCAATGCAATTTTAGAATGCCAAAAGAAAGGTTTAAACCACCTTATATGTTTGTGGTTTAAACCAATTTATATATTAAAAAATAAGGAGAAAAAGACCTATATAGATAAATGTAATGTCGATCGAAGATTTCAAAGTAGCTGAAAAAACAAGCCAAAGCTTGTAACACAAGGAAGATCTTTCACAAAAGCTTGTGCTTGTAATCTTTCAAAGATCTTTCTTGAAACTCTTAGTGAAATCGGTGGAGGGAATCCAATCAGATTCAATCTTAGACATTAATTCTGAAGTTTTGTATTTGTCACGACTCCCGCGATTTATTACTTTTGTTGAGAAGAGCGCACTCGAATCTCAATAACTTGACTTCCAATCACATTCCAATACTTTTGTCACAAATATCACACTTCAGAGTTAATCGCGATCACATTATTATGCTTCAGGGACTCGGAAATTGACAAAGGAAGTTATAAAAATAAAATCCATTGTTCGTAAATATAACTGTTTTATTGTTGTTATGCCCCTGCTCCACCTGCGCCGTAACGCGTAAATTAACACGATAATAAAGGCATTACGCAGGTGGGGCCAATATTTTACTACGTTAAATGTGTTGTAATATTACTAATGACGTTAGACGCTAAGCGCTAATCCATTTGAGCGCAGCCGTTAACACTAACATTAATGCAGATGGAGCAGTAGCTTTAGGTAAGATGTCAGTATAGTACCTATAGGTACTGTCTAAAAAGAGCAGTGATAACCTAGTGGTTAGCATTGCGATCTCCCGTTCGGGGGTCCAGGTTCGATCCCGGGCACGCAACTCTGACTCTTCGGAGTTATGTGCGTTTAATCAGTTAAATATCATATGCTTCAACGGTAAAGGAAAATACCATAAGGATACCTGCACGCCTGAGAGTTCTCCTTATTGTTCTCAAAGGCGTGTGAATTTGCATTGGGTCAGCGTGGTAGATTATGGACTCTTCTCTGAGAGGAGACCTCCGCTCAGTAGGGAGGTGTTTATGGGTTGCTCACATTGGTTGCTCATGATCATGACGATGATAGGTAGGTACTGGGTTTTTGGCCTTTACAATAAGGCTGACATACTTTATGTAAAAGCCTTTAAATAGAAGATTTAAGAAACTCATTTGTTTTTTGACCGATTCATTTTTTCTTTTTATAATTGTTATGATATACCTACATAATTACCTATTACATTAATGAATATCAAGCTGTTAACAACAGTCAATATCCTATTGTGGTCTTTTTAAGACTCATTCAACAACATACAATAAAAACCTAATATTTGGCTCCACAGCATTCTTCTGTGGAGCCAAAAATTAGTTTGGATTTTGCCTTCAATAACAGTACCTACTACAAAAGCCGAGCAATTTTGTCTCCCAATTCAAAGAGAATACGCCAGCAACAATATGCACTATGTCTACAAAAGATAAAGCTTTTTGCCGTCAAATGTGACTAGTTTTGATGGATTAAGATTGGAAGAACTCAGAAATGTTTTTTTTTTCGATGACAAATAAGCCCTTGAATGCGAACTCACCTAGTGTTTGGGGACGATGCAGTCTAAGATGGAAGCGGGCTAACATGGAAGGAGCATGGCAGTTAAAATTATCATAGATCAGACTTAAACCGCACTTATACTAATATAATATAAAACACTATAGTATTAATGGCTACAAAAACAACACATAAATAAAAAATAAGTATCAATTAAAAAGAAAATTAAAAAATCTTATTTATAAGATCTTTTCTAGTAGATCAGTTGCATAGAATGGTCTCAAAGAAATCTCTAACATACAGTGTTACAAAAAATACATAGATACTAATTATTATCTAAGCCTTAGTTTAATTTTAAAAAATCTATTTTTAGTCCAAGTCCTTCTTCTGATAACTATGTACAATGTACATATTGATAATTATCAATAGTTTAACAGATCTCGGCACAGCGCTCGCTTAATTGCTGTTAAATTGATTTAAGAGCCATGTTGAACTTAATCGATTTTATCAAGTCGACGATTTCATTACTTTGACTACTATTGATTTGATTGAAAACCCTAAAGATAAGTGGATGATTAATATTACTATAATAAATTACCTACCTACGCACTTGCCAGTGAAGTGGCTTATGGCATACACCTTTCTTATTCTAAAAGGAGGTCTGTCCCCATTTTTACCCACTTATGCCCATTTTTGTCGCTCTTCGTAAAGACCCCACTAAACTCTCTTCCAGAAGGAATACCTACGGCTAGAAGTACTACGTATAGAGTCCGTCCAATAGTCCAGAACTAGATAACCGAAGAATAAATTGGGCGTTCTGACAGTTTTTTGTATTGAAAGTCTGCCAAAACATCAAAACGTTCGGATAAGACTTAGGTATTTTACGTTGGGAAAATCGCTTCAAAAAATGAGATTCTTATGCGTTATGAAAACGAATGTAATTTCTCGCGCTACATAATTTATGACCGTCTTCATAATCCGCACATAAATTAGGCGTAACGCGAAAAAATCGCATTAACTCTGTCCCATTACTCCGCTAGATGAGAATTATGCAGAATTGCGCTGAATGCAAATGTGAATATGCGTTTTATGGTCCATAAGATACTTTGAACAGGCATACGACTAGCAGCAGAATTCAGAAATGTTAAGAAAAATGTAAAGGTCTAGACAGACTTACCTACTACATTGGAAAAAAATTGTATTTAAAGGCTTTTTTATGATAGGTACTTGACATAACTGCATTGCAACATAGTAAAAACTATACAGCGTTGAAGCAGCTTTACAGCTCTCAGGTATGCAGCTTTCCTCGCGATGTTTTCCTTCACCGCTAAACAAATGATACCTATAATGTAATTGCTTAAGTATTAGAAAGGTATTAGGTAATAGGCCCAAAAAATCTGAGATTGCCGAGCCCAGCCTTGCCAGCGATTCCCTAACGGGACTTCTACAGGCAGCTAGAGAGGGTAATTTTCAAGGAGTGTCGTAGGCTCCTCTCGTGACTGATTTCTGTTGAATTAGTTACCTAACTAAAGAGTGAACTAGGGCACTTTGTTCCCTCAAAATCAGAGAGTTCCCACAGAATTTTCCAAAAAATCAAAATCCACACGGACAAAATATAATCCGACAAGGCATGATTACGCCAATATTCATACATCATTAACTCGCCCTCGTGCTGAGTTAGCGTTGTAATGATATTGAATCAAGACCCCTCACGACGTACCTAATCATAAAGACGCGGGCGGAAAATTGAACCGTGTAATATAAGCTTCCGAGTATGACAAACGCCCAAAATAAATTCATTACGTTCATGCCTCATAGGTGACGTCAAAACCAAGTGACGTCGGTGAAAATGATCTTGCTCATTATTTTTTAGCCTCTTCGCGGTCATCTGAGCTCTACAGCTCTGGGTGGGCGATTTTTTAGTCAAGAAAACTTCTCCAGCGGAGTATAATTATAATAATCATTTCGTACATCGGAGGAATCCAAACCTTTAAAATCCTCATGTCCTTTTGTACTCCATTTTTCCACCGATCTCTTAGTCTTTCTCACCTTATGCGACAGTCCAATTTTCTTTCCGGCTAATTTTTCAGGGCTCATACTTATTTATGAGCCCTGAAAAATTTAGGCTTTATTTATTATGATTTTTCAGGGCAACATAAATAAGGATTTAGGCTTTAGATATTATGATATTATATCTAAAATCGATAATTAAAGATTAAAAAAACATCATTGTTAAATTTATTTTCTATAAAATAACTGTACAATTTCTTGCATCTCATCTGTAGAAGAGTAAACACTAAAATAATTAAGATAAAAAGAACATAAACGACCGAAGTTAGGGTAAAATCACCAACGAAAATAAAAAAATACTGAAAATCCTTTGTAACCGGTACAGACTACACCTACAGGGTTCTTTGGACAAACGAATTTAAAAAGTAAAGCTTCTTGTATTCATGTCACAGCCATAGCGACGAATTTTTCTAGCCTTAGTCTTAATCTGGTGGTATTAAACCTTCAGCAATCATCTTCTGCCGTTTCGCTTCCTCTCTAGCTCGCTTTTCAGCTTCTTTTCTTTCCTGTTCCTCTTTCTCCTCTTGGGCCTTCTTCATAGCCATCGCAGCCAGAGTCTTTTGGTCCAATTTGAAGAAATTGATCGGCTCCTGGATATATCTCTCATCTTTAGCGTTCATGTTCTCAATAAACTTGACATAGTTAAATGTGCCATCCTCAGGGTTGTACGTTTTGTCTTTCAAGGCTAGTTTGATAAAATCAACGAACTCGATCTCTGTTAAAGGCTCGCCCCATTGCATTAATTCTTCTCGCAGAAGTTCAAAATCCACTTTTCCCGTTGTTTCATCATCGTGTCCCAAATCGGCGAATGCTTTTGTCACGGCTATCTCAAAATCATCACCCCAATTCATCTTTGCTTCAATCATGAACAACCATTCGTGGTATTCCACAGTGTCGACAAATTCATCCTCGAGAAACAGTTTGAAAAGTTCCTTTATTTCCGCACCTTTTGGATTGAAGCCTAATTTTCGTAACATCACTGGAATCGATTCCAATGGCACCTACAAGTAATTGAAAAAAGATAAATGTAATAAATTACAACTACATCATTGGTCAATGGTCTTTTGCATGGACTTCCAGAGACCTCGGTATTGCGCGTTTTGATTTTAAACATTAAGTAATGATTAGTCCCCCCTAAGCATGTACATTTGTACAATTGTACAAGTACAAAGTAACTGAAATCAATAATGTACAATTAGGTATAGTTACTTGTGGGTTGAATCAATGATTTATTTAATTTATCTACCTTATCTATATTATCTTCATCAAATGCCTTGAACATCTCTTTAAATTTTGCTAAATCGTCTTGATTAAAACACGCAGGTGGTGGTGGAGGCTTTTTGGGTTTCGGGGCGGGGCCAGCTGCCGCCGCCATCATGGCTTTCGCCGCTGCTCCCGCCGCTGGGTCTTTACCCTTACCTTTACCCTTTGGTGGCATTGTAAAAGTGTTTTACAACTTTCTAAAAATGTTTAGCAGTTACAAAATAAATAGTTTTTCATGTGTCTGTATTGCTGAGTGACTCGGAATTATGTTTAGAATGTTATTATGAATATTGTAAAATAAACTATAGGTACCTAGGTTTATAAGAGAATACCATTCTGTTTTTTAGGTACCTATAATACTTAACTTATTTCTATTTACACAAACAGAGTGATTTACACAGGATGTTTGATGTATTTGACGTAAAAACATAGCACTGAGTATAATAAATAAATTATACCTACGGAACGTAGGGGAAATAGGGGTACCTCTTCGATCACAGAAAAAAAATAAGGATACCGCATGTTAGTCCGATTTGTGTACCACCGAATGCACTTACTTAGTAAGATCATGGTAAGCTAGGTTGACAAAAGTGGAGACGGCTTCTTTAGAATTATTATATATTTACTCATCCTTGAAAACGATTTGCAAAGTCTTCTTTTAGATAAGTGAACAGTTTGAGATGCAACAATAAAGTCGATAATATAATACCAGAACCCTGAATATTAATAAATTGATTTTTTGAAATTTTTTGATTATATATTTTTTTCGTTGTTAACCGCATTGTGACGAGGACGAAAATAATAATAGATCTAAGTTTTCAATAGTTATTATTCCTGCACAATCTGCAGAAAGGCGAGAAAGTGGATTAATGCTGTACTTTTTACGAAAGATCCGGGTTGGAGACAGTGTTGGCATTAATCGATTAATTTTTTAATCAATTAATTAATCTGATTAATTTTAATCAGATTAAATTAATCATGATTAAAATAATCATGATTAAAAAAGTAATCATAATCATGATTAATGAATTTAATCATTAATCATTAATCGTTAATTGATTAACTTTTTTAATTTGATTAACTTGATTATAAACTAATACATCCATCAATGTTTTTACTATATATTTATAGCTACTCGTGCTGATTCGCTGACTGACTCGCTCACTGTCTGACTCATTGATCACCTCTCCTGTAAAATTTTGTATGAAAAATAAATTTTTCACTCATGGTTTCGTATGGAGGACAAAAATTCATTTGGTGCAAAAATATGTAGAGAGCTGATGATTAAGGATTTCGGAGACGGGTGAGGAGCACGGCCAGGGTATCGAAGATAGAGGGGGAGTATTCAAACAAAAGTCATTCGAAACCTCATCAAATTAGTAGGAAGCTGACAAAAAATTCAAAATGGTGGATTCAAGAGAGAAGCCAGCGGGCGTTAAACAGCGCGCGCGGCGTGGCGCGGCGGTGTGCCTCGCCCCGCGCGCGCGCGCCCTCTACGGCACCGAACCGCTCGAACAAATCACTATCGCTCGGTCGTCGACGAAGGCGGGCAGTGCGATATCACCATCCCTACGCTTCGATGTAAAGCGAAGTCCGCGCTCGGCACGTATCATATTATGTACCTAAACAATTAGAATTAAATATACTTGACGTTAATTGCACCTACGACTAGTATTTCGCTTGAAAATTCATATTGTAGGTATCAAGCATAGACTACGTCATGGAGCTCTAGGTCCTGGCTCTTCAATCCTGATGCTGCAGGGTGGTGTCTACCTAAACTGTGAGGATTTAGAGACTGTCAGTTTAGAATTGATATTGTTGGTCTTAATAATCTTTGCTTCCTTATCCTAAGTAATCCTTACTAATATTTTAAATTCGAACGTGTGTTTGTTTGTTGGTTTGTCCTTCAATCACGTAGCAACGGTACAACGGACTGGCGTGATTTTTGCAAGGGTATAGTTGAGGATCGGGAGAGTGACATAGGCTACTTTTTATCCCGGAAAAACAAAGAGTTCCCGCGAGATTTTAAAAACTAAATCCACGCGGACGAAGTCGCGGGCATCAGCTAGTCACACTAATATTTGTAGGAACGCGAGCATCACCAATCATCAGAAGTGAAACGGAAGAAGCGCCATCTAGTGACGGTAGTCTTGTAACGTTACAAGACTACCGTCATGAAACGTTACAAGACTACCGTCACTAGATGGCGCTTTGAACAAAAATCACTCTGATCCTACTCTCCTACATATTATAAAGCCGAAAGTCTGTGTGTGTGTGTTTGTTAGTTTGTTTGTTTGTGTGTGTGTGTGTGTGTTTGTGTGTGTGTGTGTGTGTGTGTGTGTTTATTACTTCTTCACGCCGCAACGAATGAACCGATTTCGCTGAAATTTGGCATGGAGATAGCTCATACCCAGAAATAAAACATAGGCTCCATTTTATCCCGGAAAATTACAGAGTTCCCATGGGAATTGAAAAACCTTGATCCACGCGGACGAAGTCGTGGGCATCGTCTAGTAGATAATAAAATGATACTGGTTATATTGAAGTACTTAGTTTCTCACCTTTCTTTTCATCAAAATATATTCAAATTCAAATTCATAATTTATTTATTTAATGTAGGCTACCTTGTAGGTCTTATGACACGTCATAAATCTACTACCGGTTCGGAATGCAGATTCTGTTATATAAAGTGTTAATTTGGTTTGCTCAACTATTTCGTGTTCCTACGATCTTTTTTGACGACAGAATTTGCTTGCAACCGGAGCAGCTTCCACTCATAAAGGCGGTCAAACGCCGACTGATTGATATTTGAATTGAAATTTGAATTTTTAAATGAAATCAAACCAGAGTAAAATTAAAATAACCCTTATTGTATACTATTTTAAGATTCAGTTTAAACCAAAATATGTGAAAAAGTACACGCGATGCTATATTTTATTTTTTATACTATTTTTACTATTTTTTTCTTTGTGTTTTTTTATTCGATGACAAGATACCCCTTGACTGCGATCTCACCTGATGGTAAGTGATTAGTGACGATGCAGTCTAAGATGGTAGCGGGCTAAATTGGAAGGGGTATAGCAGTATCAATTCAACCCATACCCCTAATCGGTTTCAACACGCCATCGTGCCGGGACGCTAAATCGCTTGGCGGCACGTTTTTGACGGTAGGGTGGTAACTAGCCACGGCCAAAGCCTCCCACCAGACCAGACCAGAGACAATTTAGAAATAATAAATTACTAAATTGCCCCCGCCGGGAATCGAACCCGAGACCTCCCCGTTATAAGACCACAGCGCTCACCAATGCGCCAGGGAGGTCGTCAAAAATTGTGTTTGCAAATAGCTGTTTAATTTCGACGAAAAAGAAATGGCGAGAACGAGCAATGACCACAGGCAGAAAAAAATCCTTTATAATTCGAAGACAATACCAATATGATATTGAGTATTGGGTGGTGACGAGTGGTGATGAGTGGTGATGAGTGGGTGGTGATGAGTGGGTGGTGATTAGTGGTGATGAGTGGTGATGAGTGGTGATGAGTGGTAATGAGTGGTGATGAGTGGTGGTGAGTGGTGGTGAGTGGTGGTGATGAGTGGTGGTGATGGGTGGTGATGGATGGTGATGAGTGGCGATGAGTGGTGATGAGTGGTGGTCAGTGGTGGTGAGTGGTGGTCAGTGGTGGTGAGTGTGCTGACTGCTTAGTGTGCTGAGTGCTGGTGAGTGGTGGTGAGTAGTGAGCGGTCAAAATTAACAATAAATTACTGCAAAATCGGAAAATAAATAAATAAGTAGTTAATAGATAGTTAATCAAAAATAATTAATCAGATTAACGATTAATGATTATGATTAATTAATCGTTAATCAAATTTTTGATTAATGATTAAATTAATCGTTAATCAAATTTTTGATTATGATTTTAATCATTAATTTTTAATCGTTAATCAGATTAACTTTGGGCCAACACTGGTTGGAGACCATCAAATTATTCTTATTATGCTTTTTATTTGATGTTCTATTTTTAGTTGGATTAGTGTAAAATAAAAAATATTTCTTTTTTTTCATTTATTTTACTAAAAATAATATAGTGCTATTATACTGAATATTATAAGTAAAAACTTTGGATGGGTATAATGCGGTGTTGAATTACAAAGTTGTAAATAATGTGTTTTATTTTAAAGTACACTTGCTTAAATTTTAATGCGCATTATTGAATTACATTAATTATTGAAAATTTTGAAGTTAAATTTTTACTGGCATTAGGAGACTATAAAATGAACATAAACGTGAAATACGTGACAGAACGCATAAGATTTACATAGTCATGAAATGCAATAAAAAATATTTAATAATCTATAATTATATAAAAAGGCTTGTCCTGACTGACTGACTGACGATCAACGCACAGCCTAAACCACTGAAGTTAGAAACTTGAAATTTTGACAGTAGGTTCCTTTTATGACGTAGGCGAGCACTAAGAAAGGATTTTTCGAAATTCGCCCCCCAAGGGGGTAAAAAGGGGGGTTAAAGTTTGTATGAAACTCCGTCATTTTTCGAGTTATACTCATGAAATTCGGTATTTAGGCTTTAAATTGAAAACAAAAAAGTACGTGTTTCACAGTTTTTAAAAATTCTACCCCCTAAGGGGTTAAATAGGGGTTGAATGTTTGTATAATAGTCCTTCGTTCTTCAAGTTATTTTTCAAGTTACGTTTATGAAACTTGATATTTTGGCTCTTGATTAAAAATAAAGAATTACGTATTTTACATTTTTTTTAAATTCTCCCCCCAAGGGGGTAATCTTATATATAAAAATGAATCGCTTAATGTGTTGGTAAGCGCATCACGCGTGAACGGCTGGACCGATTTCGCTAATTCTTTTTTTTATTGTGTTTGTTATTGTTAGGAGAAGGTTCTTATGAAAGAAAAAATTAAGAAAATTGCGCGGAAAATTAGAAAATTTAAGAAATATTAACCACCATATTAAATTATTTCTAATGTAACCGCTTTTACAATTCAAACTTTTTTGATGTAACCTTATGGCGTTTGACATAACATTGACAGAATGCGTGCTGCCAATTTCGTCAAAGAGTTTCAATATTCATAGTTAAGACAGGACAATGTCTGTCGGGTCCGCTAGTTTAATCATAAAATTAAAAAGCCGCTATCTGTAGTTTTGAGCCGGGAGTCGGGACAGCATGTGTCACGATAACATACGTCAAGAACAATGAAGCATTTGAATAATTGTTGAAGTATGAAGTACTGAATCCTTATTTTTTCTTCTGTGATCGAAGGGGTACCTACATTGATACGTGGGGCCATAGATACAATCACTATACCTACCTATTGATTATAATGTACTACCTAAGTACATACCTACTCAATGCTTTTGGAAACTTTGTATCATCATTAGCTGCCTTTATACACGCACTCTTTAACGCGTGAATCGGCTTTCGTGCGAGAAAGAGCGCACATGTAAAGGCAAGCGAAGGAAAAGGGAATGCGCTCCCGCGCCGACCGCCTCGCGAGACTACCACGTGCTTCATCCATCATGCAAGTCTGCGTGACAATTCGCCTTTAGATGCCCGTTTTTGTTCAGTCTCATAAAAATGACAGACATAAGATTATGGAGCAGAGATCTTATTTCAGAGTTTTTGGAAATTTATAAATCTCATACATGTTTGTGGAAAATTAAATCTGATGAGTATAAAAATAAAAGTTTAAAGGAACTAGCTTACCAGAAATTGGTTAAGTTTTGTAATGATAACGGAATCGCTCATGCCAACAGAGATTTTGTGGTAAAGAAAATTCAAAGCTTAAAAGGGTCATTTCGTAAGGCGTTAAAAAAAGTATCAGACAGTCAGCGCCGTGGAAGAGGTTCAGATGTTATTTACAAACTTAACTTATGATATTACGAACTTTTATTGTTTACAAAAACATCAATATAAAGTATATCATAGTGCCTAGATTTCGACGAATTGAGAACCTCCTTTTTTGGAAATCGGTAAAAAACATGCGCGACTTAACGTGGAGTGCGTGAATTTCACACACTCCAGGACACGAAAGTATCCCGCAATGAATCGCGCGCGATTAGCCTTTACACGAGCACTCTTTCCTCTCGGATGAAAATCACGCAGACAATCGCGCGCGAATGATTCGACAGCCAAAAATTGATTATTAACAATCACTCGTGATTGTGCGTGCAAGCTTTCGAGCGTTCCATCGTGCACGATCCCAACACACTCCAATCGCGAGCGAATGAGCGTCTTGTGTAAAGGCAGCTATTGATTAATTAATTATCACAGACTCAGTGCCTCTACTATAATAATTATAGTAGAGGCACTGAGTCTGTGATACAAAGAGTCAAGTATAATTATTATACTTGACTCTTTGCATTTGACGTTACCATTAGTCAAACTGAACTTACCCGCGTTTTTACCCGCGGCTTCGCTCCCGCCATTTATTAAAAGTTTAAAAGTAATTCGACGGGTGTTTCTTATACTTACTTACAAGATTCCCGATTATGATTTGTTCGGTTTTTCAGGTGCTCTATCGGATTTCCCCTATTTTTTCCTTTTTAAACCAATATCCGATGTAAAAACCAACAAGCAGTTTTCAAATGTATTTAAGTACCTACTTAAATTTCCTAATTCCTACTTTTAGTGCACTCCCATTTCACGTGCATACAATGACTGAACTTTATCCCGCCAAATTGTACCCCAAATTCAAACGTGCTGCCAAAACAATCACATTTGGCGCGCGTCAAACCACAAAGGGCTACAAGAATAAATAACCGAACAGAGATAAGACTTCATTACTTCATTAGTTATTTTTCAGCAGGCCAATTACAGAAAAAATTCAATTGTGGTGATTGGCTGCATTTATGATATTTTTTCTGCAATAATACACACAGAAATAAGGAGTTCCGTAGGAAACAAAGTCACCGATTTAGCTCAGCGAGTCGCGATTCGCGAAACTAAAGTGGAAATGGGCGGAGCACATAGTTCGAAGAGCTAACCGTATTTGCGGTCCCAAGGTCAAAGTCTGAAGTGGCGATCCCGCACCGAGAAGCGCAATGTTGGCAGACCCCCCGCACAAGGTAGACCAACGGCATCAAGCAACTCGCAGGGAACCGCTGGATGTAGGCAGCGCAAAACTGTGCTGCTTGTAGAAGTCCATGCAAGCGATCTTTATTCCACTGTGGACATCTATAGGTTGAGGAAGAAGAAGAAGAATAAATTTTAGCCAGTAGCAAAAGAGTGTCGGTCAATAAGAGGAATTTCAATCAACACACTCACTGTAGCTGTTATTATTAGACAATCCTCAGCTGATCTTCATTCAACTAGGTATGAATGTTAAAGGTCCAATACAATAAGTTTGCAGGGTGTGTGGGTATGTTTGTTAAAAAAACAGTACGATTATTTTGCTTCAATTATCTTATTTTCCTGTGACAACCCTACCAACACAAGTAGGTATAAATGCACGATGCTTTAGAAGTTTTGCATCTGTTGGGTTATTTACCTAAAGTAACAAAGCCGGTAAACACCTCGCCTGGAAAATAGTGGTGGCCTTTCCAAACAACCATTTTCCTGTGAACCCTAATTGCCAACCAGTCCTATATATAAGCTGGCTTAGCCAAAATGGAAACGTTGGGCATTCGCACGGTTCCTTAATTTGATTGTCGCGGACGCGGCTATAACATCTCATTTCGCTTGGGGTCAATATGCAATTACAGGGTTATATGGGCTTTCGGAACGGATAATATAAGTATACCCAAATTACGATTGGTTATGTTAACAAATCGAATTGAATAAGTAAATGGAAATTGGATTCTTATAGGATAAGATTGAGGTACCTTCGTTCACTTAACAGACAACGAAAAGAACTTTATAAGTATAAAAAATCAATAATGTTATAATTTCGTTTTTATACTTTTTTTTAATATGTGAATAGCGGGCAAACGAGCAGGCGGTTCACTGTTAAGTGTCGTTAAGTGATTACCGCCGCCCATGAACATTTGTATGTACCAGAGGCACCACCAATGCTTTGCCGGCTTTTCAGGAATTTATTGGTCCGCCCTTTAAACAACCCACAATAACCTCATATTGTAATTAAGTGGGAACACTGTCGAAGGCTACTTAATTGTAAATTATAAAAAGTAAACTATTGTAGTTAGGTTTTAGAAAATATTTCACAAAAGAATATATAGTCTATGCACAAAAGTTATATTTTGTTAGCTTGTTGCAATTTTTTATGTTGTAACAGCGCAACATTTTTTTGTCAAACTAAAACTAGTTAACCAAGAAATGGTAAACATATTATTATTTTTAATACAATTGTTAATACACAAGTCAATCAAGTTATAAGGTGCTGTGTGGAAGTACCATTACAATTGAAAAGGTACCTATGGATCGATCGAAGCTATAGATAGGTATTTTAGGTAGGTACAGGAATTTGTTTTAGACGGACAATTTTTTTATAATAATACATAATTTGATATATATATAAACTTTAGTGGTAATTTTTTTAGGAGGTGGTAACCCTTAGTGCCTACCACAGACCAATAACACAACTGACGCGCACCTGACGCAGACGCCAACTTTTGACAGTTGTCCAATGCCGATTGCTGAATACCGTAAAATTTTCGTTTTTGTTGCTTCGCAAATTAATTAACTTCCGCGAATCTTAACTATTTGTAATAACTGTGATCTAATTCAAGCTACGGAAGATGGTGGCACGTGTAGCTGGCGTATTCGATGAGAAGTTAACAGAAGCGATAGCAAATTCCAAGATTTTAGTCGTAGGAGCCGGCGGTATAGGTTGTGAAATTCTCAAAAATCTGGTACTCACCGGCTTCCCATACATAGAAATCGTAAGTTCGACTCTCTGTTCACTTAGTATTAGTTAATTATTATGATTTCAATAACTTGCACGTCGTTGAAATGGCTTCTATTCCAGATCGACCTTGATACAATCGACGTAAGCAATCTAAACAGGCAGTTCCTATTTCACAAAGAGCATGTGGGGAAGTCGAAGGCGCAAGTAGCAAAGGATAGCGCTCTCAGCTTCAACCCCAACGCGAATATAATCGCACATCATGACAGTGTTATAAGGTTAGTAATTATTTGTGGTCAAAGGTAAATGAACTCTACGGCGTATCCTATATCGATGACATTGGAATTTTTTATGAATTTGCAAATTTACAAATCTAATGTAATTCTCCTAATCACTTTTATTCGGCAGGCTAATTTGCTTGTAAACTCAAGAGAGTTTAATTAAGAAATTAAAATAAATTATGTAGCAAAATTTCTAAAAATTCTATGGTGCGGTTAAAAATCGTTTTAAGATTTATACTCTTTTTCCTAAAAAAGAGTATAAATCTTAAAACGATTTTTCCAGCATATTTTTTTTTGCTTAACTTTCTATAATTATAATCTTTCAGTAATGATTATGGTGTGAGTTACTTCAAGCAATTCAACATTGTGATGAATGCCCTGGACAACCGAGTGGCACGTAACCATGTGAACAGGATGTGCTTGGCTGCTAACGTACCACTGATTGAGACTGGCACAGCTGGATATGCTGGACAGGTAATATCATAATGAGGGTACTAATTCTGTAGGACACAATCTCCATTCTGAACCAAATTTATGTAACATGGAGAAAAATAAGTGAAAATTGACATATCTTATGATAGGGGTATCCTTTTCACATGGTTCACTGTGGAAAAGGTACACATTATTTTGCTCTGGCAATGGCAGTACTGTTAGGATCACTGCCAAATATTATGTTTAAAAAATTAATTATTTGATTGGTTTTTAATACCCTTGTAACCTTGTGCTTTCTTCAGTTCTAATGGCAGGACGGCAGGCAGTGCATAGTTCTTCTACACATTGTACCATACAGATTTTTTTCAATTTAGTGGAATAATCCACTAAATTTATAACAAAAAATCTTAACTAGTCTCCATAAAAATTAGCTACTATTTGGTTGGAAAACATTAAATAATTTCAGGTGGAGCTCATCAAAAAAGGCCTCACTCAGTGCTATGAATGTCAACCAAAGGCCCCGCAGAAATCTTTCCCAGGCTGCACAATTAGAAACACCCCCTCTGAACCGATCCATTGCATTGTGTGGGCAAAACACCTCTTTAATCAACTCTTTGGTGAAGAGGACCCTGATCAAGATGTCAGCCCGGACACCGCCGACCCTGAGGCTGCGGGAGACGCAGGAGCCTCTGCTTTAACCTCAGAAGGTAGTATAAATAATTTTTTTTTTTCCTACCATAAAGCACATGTAACGGTGGCTTTATTTTATACTACCATCTAGCCTGAGGGCTAATAAGTAATATTACTTTAACTTAAACTTCTACTTATTATTAATTTCTATATCTAATTTACAGTCCAATAACTGTCCTTAGTTTATTCTAACGAGTTCACTATGAGTTCAATATGAAGTATAAATAAATATTTAAACAAAAAAATAGAAGTGTCTGTTACTTCAAAGTAACTGTTTTCATAAATTGAGCTTTGCTAGTCAAATAATAATCATTTGAACAACAGCATTTAATTAACAGTTGTGTTTGTCCTATTC
This sequence comes from Hipparchia semele, assembly GCA_933228805.2. Classification (NCBI taxonomy): domain Eukaryota; kingdom Metazoa; phylum Arthropoda; class Insecta; order Lepidoptera; family Nymphalidae; genus Hipparchia; species Hipparchia semele. Next base: position 2,943,949 of record OW121722.1, read on the forward strand.
TAATCTTAAAAGTTTCTGAACTGATTTGATGGATGCACTTTTACAGGATTTAAAAACAATAAAACTCCTCCATTTTGACTTTACAGGAACGGAAGCTGGAAACGTAGAACGCAAAAGCACAAGAGCGTGGGCGTCAGATACAAACTATGATCCAGAAAAGTTATTCAGTAAACTCTTTGGCGATGATATTCGCTATCTGTTGTCTATGGAGAATCTGTGGAAGAAGCGTCGTCCACCCACGCCTTTGACGTGGGATAATCTGCCAGGGAAAGACACTCCATTGGCTCAGCATTCAGGATTGCCCGATCAGAGGGTTTGGTCAGTGCATGAATGTGGCCAGGTAATAATAGTTACTATTTTTAGCATAATTTTGACTATCTAGCCTGGTGGTCTACACTATTTTATTTATGGACGACCAACAGGTTACAATAAATTAAAAACTAAAAAAACTACATGTTAAATAAATTATTAAAATATGGATTCCAATAGGGAATTTATAATTACTTATTTGTCTCTGGTTTATTAGTAGGCTCTAGTGTTGCCAAGTTATTACACTACTGGCAAAGCAGTGCTCCCAAGCGATTTAATAATAATCAAGTATGATGCAGTGTAGAAACCTCATGAATATGTAAAAAAGACCCTGTTTCAGCCCACTTCCACAATATTGCTTACCACCTGATGACAATTATATTTTGTACTATGCATCTTTTCTGCTGTGAGTGGTATTTTTTTTATTATATGGCAAGTGACGATGCCATTTAAGGTGGTAGCGGGCTAACTTGGAAGGGGTGTGGCAGTGTCCATTCAACTCAAACCACTAATCTGTTTCTAAACGCCATTGTGCCGAAACGGTAAATTGCTTGGCGGCACATCTTTTTTTTATTAGCCAAGTTGAAGTTGACTAATATCTTATCCCCTCTAAATAAGCGGGAAGCTTGTGCTAGGAGTGGGTACGACAATAGTGCAACGGGTGGGGTTCCTTTCAGTTTTCAGTCTGCACCTTTAACCGTTGGGCTATTGAGGCTTAAATTTTGGCTTTGACGGTAGGGTGGTATCTAGCAATGACGAAGCCTCCCACCAGACAAATGTTAGGAGTGGTTTCAGTTATTACAATTAATATACCAACCCTCTCAAACTTACCATATCACCATCTTAGGTACTGGCCAAATGGGTATTCAATAGAATTTGTTTCTTCAGGTGTTCGCGGAGAGCTGCAAGTCCCTGCAAGCGGAGCTGAAGAGCCGGCCGGACGGCGACCATCTGGTGTGGGACAAGGACGAGCGCAGCGCCATGGACTTCGTGACGGCGTGCGCCAACATACGCGCGCACATCTTCGGCATCCCGCTCAGCTCGCGCTTCGAGATCAAATGTAAATTACGATTGTTTACTACCTGTTAAGCTATATCTACTTATCAGGTGGGAATAGGCACGATGACCAATTTTGAAAAACTGTTGGATGATGTTTGGTAATATCTACTATTTCGAAAAAATATCTTTATTTATTTCAGCAAAAAAATAAGCTAAAGATTTTAGACTTGATTCGTGGTTTAACGACATAATTGTTATAAAATAATACAAGTACGTACCAGGGTAATTATTTTAGTTGAGATTGTCGATATTTCGATCCAATTGCATGGATTGTGTTCACGACAAGACTGCGGTGTTGCGAGACGTTAAGTTGAAGCTGTCATGGCTAGAATCTATCTACCCGCCTTGATCTTTTCGGAGTAACGTCATTTAAAAAAATAAGGTTTAATAGATAGAATTGTCATTTCAATTATAAGTTTTAAAATTCACGCAAAAACGCTCGAGGGTGTCATGGCGTCGTTCGTGACGTTACTTATATGTTCATAGTAAAACTACTACAAACGTCAAAGTTTGAAGACTTCTATCATTCTAGCAAGCTCAAGTAAAATTTTCAATGTATTTTTTTTTTCTTTTCCTCAGCAATGGCAGGCAACATCATCCCAGCCATAGCGACTGCTAACGCCATAGTAGCAGGGCTTGCAGTGTTGCGAGCACAGAACCTTCTCAAGGGAGAGATTGACAACTGTACCAGCGTGTACCTGCGCCCTAAGGTCAACCACCGTGGACAACTGTTTGTTCCTGAGAAAAGTAAGTCCAGTGTCAGTCTTTTTTTAACAGACAGACTGAACTTATATTTATTAACTAGCTTTTACCCCCGCGACTTCGTCCGCGTGGAATTAGATTTTGGGGTGGAATTTTCAAAAACTGACACACATACTTCTTTATTTTTAACTGAAAGCTCAAATACCAACTTTGATGGAAACAGCTTGAAAAATGACAGAGTTTCATATAAACTTCCATCCCCTATTTAAACCCCTTAGGGGTGGAATTTCCAATAATCCTTTCTTAGTGTGCGCCTACGTCATAAAGGAACCAACTGTAAAAATTTCAAGTTTCTAACTGTAGTTTAGGCTGTGCGTTGATATCTCAGTCAGTCAGGACTTTGAATTTTATTAATATTAAGCCTCAATAGCCCAAAACAGCTAGTATGTGCCTCTCATTGCTACAACCATTATAGTAAAATATTTTACTAAATGTTGCAATTATTATCTTTCCAGCCTTGACTGCACCAAATCCCAAATGCTACGTATGCGCGCCGAAACCGGAAGTGGGTCTCGCTTGCAATATGAAACAACTGACACTCAAAGATCTTAACACTGCTTTCAAAGAAGGTCTCAATATGCAGGCACCAGATGCAACCGTCGAGGGCAAAGGCCTCGTCGTATTATCATCAGAACCCGGTGAAACCGATCACAACAATGAAAAAACTTTAGAAGAAATCGGTTTGAACGACGGTTGCGCATTATTGGTCGATGATTTCTTACAAAACTATGAAGTCAGAGTGAGATTACAACAGGAGGACGAAGAGAAATCTTGGCGTTTGGTCACGGACTCAGATTCTCCCATGCTCGGGCCGAAGGAGGAGACAACTGCTAATGGTTCAAACGGCAAGGAAAATGACGAACCAAAACCTGGCCCGTCACGTTCAAAGGATGACAGCGACAGTGACATGGAAATTATTGACGAGGATGACAACGGGGAACCAGCGCCAAAGCCTCCTAAACGTAGGAAGGTTGAAATGAGTAGCGAAATAGTAGAGTTGTGCTAGTATTCTGTGCGTAAGACCTTTCATACACCAGTTAGCATACTTTACAATTTCTCTTGTTTAGGTGCCCTTATTCTCCGTGGTATACTTGTATTCCATTGCATATGTGAAAAGTGTATTTTGTAATATCTAATTTGAATCAGGCTCTGATTCAAATTTAACCTCTGTGTAATGTTAAACTGAAGAATGTGGTCTATATTGGCCCTTTGTACTGTGTATTGGTCCACAATAGTTCAACCGATGTCCAAGTAATTGGAAAAAGCTGCATGACGTTTGTACAGTTGTGCTTTTTCTTCTGAATTACCCATAGAATTTAATTCTGAAGAGACTTTTCCCTAAATAAATTCAATGGTGTGACAATTGGATATTTGACAGTTGTCAAAATGTGGATATTCATTAATTACAATCGAAAATGTAACATGTATGAAGAACATTTGTAAAAGCAGAAGATAAATTGGTCACAAATCAAATATAAGCTATTTTACGGTGACAGTGTCTGTCTCTTTCTAAAACGAAATTTTGTATGGAGCTACTGAATCGAGACGATATGTTGCAATAACGCTCTCTTTTTATAACTTTCTAGGAAAATTAAAAGCTCTATATTTTCGATACTAGTGATATTTAACAAAAAATGGCATTGCATTAGAATATTTTAAGTATATAAAAAAAAATTGTCAAACACCCAGTTGTTGTATTGAATATAATATGTCCAAATGTCAAATTTATTTATTGGTTCAAATTCATTTATTTAAAGTTCAAGGCAAGAGTGAAAAGGCATTTTTAGGCAAGTGATCTCCAACCTAGATGCTTTCTAAATCTGTGGTTTGCACGTGAGCTATTATTTTTTTTATTGGATCTGGTACTTTGATGTAAGTTTTAAGTTTTACTTTTGTAGACTCGTAAGTTGCCCCTCCACAGAATTGGACCTGCTACTATACAGGCCATCATTACTCAGAAGTATGTTAGTGAAAATCTTATTGAGCATTGTTTGTAAATTCTCATTGTCACAAACAATGATAAGTTAATGTTTATAGTGAACTCTTATTATAGTTTAAGTACAGTAAAATATTTATAGTAAAAGATGTACCATTATTCCAAAAAATTACATTCAAATTAATGGTTTGTTAATCATTTTTTGAAGGATCATTCAAATGAGTTTTTGGTGATTGAAGCATTTAAAAAAAAAATTAACTTATTCGATTTTTTCGAATGATCATTATTTTAATTGAATCAATAATTTTCATTAATAATATAAATTCGAATAAGTAGTAAATTTCGAATTACTTAAATAATAATTTCATGAAATTATCTGTATTAATTGATAGATGTATTTAAAATTTAGTAATTAATTAGTCAAAGGACTAAATAGATTTCTAGAAATTATCCCCATTTGCAAGTTTAAGACTTGATTTCTAACATTAGAATGAAAAGAAAGATGTGCACTGTAATTCTTTGGAGAAAGTTGTACCTATTAGCTTTAAGTAAGTAAGTACCTATAACAAAAAATTTGTATTGCTAACAGTACAAAAAATTTAATTTCATATTTAATGTACAAGAATTTTGAAATTTTTTGAAAAGCTAGTAATTTTGCTGCAACAATAATTGATGTAATTTATCATAGGTAAGAGTGATGTAATAACTAAATCCAAAATAAGAACAGTTTGTATTAAGTTAATTTCCTAAATATTTACTTCTTTATAATAAATAATGGTTATGAAATATTTGTTTAATTTTAGGTTACCCTTTACCTAGCTAATAATAGCTTTTTCAGTACCTACCTATTTGACTATAATGACCTATTTTTAATATCTCAAAAATATAAAGCTTTTAAGTTTCCTGTTAGAAAAAGACAGCGCTATTGCAACATGACGTCACGTTTCAGTAGCTCCATGCTCTCCATAAAAAAAATCGTTTTAGAAAGAGACCGATAGTCGTAGTAAAACAGCTTATAACTTATTTGTTTTGTGACCGATTTATCTTCTGCTTTTATTCTTACATGTTACATATTCAATTGTAATTAATGAATTATTTTGACAATTGCAGTCAAATACTCAATAAGCAAATTGATAATTCCAAAATTTCTTAAAGTTTGGGAGTGCAATTCCTTGCTGCATTAGGATCGAGTTATGTCCTGGAGTTCAACAATGAAGTACTGTGTATCGACGGTATCAATTCAAAATCGACAGTTCCGAGATCAGGATTTAAAAAGAATTACCTACACAAATCCGTTAAGAAATCTCCCGAGATATTGTTGTACCTACATAGACAGAAAAATATAACTCCATTTTTGAAAGTCGGATAAAAAGTAGCCTACGTTACTCCTTGTATAATACTCTACTTGTCTGTGAAAGACCCGTCAAAATCGGTCCAGCCGTTTCAAAGATTAGCCCTTACAAACAGACAAGAATTTAAAAAACGTGTGTTTGGTTTAAGTATATGTATTGTATATACTTCAATTTTATTAGTAGGTACCTCTAGAGAAATAAATAATTAAACTGCAAATATTCATTTTTTTTTTACTTTTCAAGAGTTTCATACAAACAAGTAACTTAAAAAATAATTTATTTAAGTAACACAACACACAACACAATAAATAACTACAAATACTATAAATAAGCGCTTGTAACATAATTATCATGTAAAAACAGGTACATATGATAAATATTCTTATTTTGAATGTTGATATTTCAACCCAGTTGTGACTCAAGTCATAACAGGGTTGCAGTGCTGAGCGACATCAAAGTTTGAAGCTGTCACAGACGGAATCAAAGTATTTACCTCCTCGGCCTTGTGGAAGGGGGTACTTATGGCATTTTTAATTAAACCCTTACCTCTAATTGGTTTCTATGTGCCGTCGTGCTGTCACGCAAAATTGGTGGCATGTATTTGACGAAAGCTTAGCTACAAGAACCTCCCTCCCACCACAAAGAGAAAGAGGTCAACCAGCGAATCAACTTGGCTCAGCGTGAGCGTTCAGAATGACATGAAATATAGTAGCTAACTATAGGCCTCATATGCCTCAGGGTTACTCAACAGGCAAAGGAGAGAGCTATGCTTAGAGATCAAATTAGAAATTAGGAGATCCTTAGGAGATCCATAGGAGACCCTAGTCACCAACGGCTCAGCTAGTCGCAAAACTGAAGTGGAAATGGGCGGGGCACATAGTTCGAAGAGCTGATGGTCATTGGGGTCCCAATGTGCTCCCCAGAGACCCCGCTCTAGGTAGACCGACAAGATCAAACGAGTCACAGGGAGTTGCCGGATTCAGGCACCGCAAGACTGAGACCTGTGGCAGTCCATGCAAGAGACCTTTGTCTAGCAGACACATCTGTTGATAAAGTAGACCAGACCAGAAATTTCCAAATTTACCCACTGGGAATCAAACCAAAGACCTTCCACTTGGTAAAATGTTCACGGTATGCACCTGTTTTGTACATGTTAGTAAACCACAAAAGTATCATTTACAGTATTTACTTAAAATAAATTGTTACTAATATTTTAAATGGGAAAGTGTTTGTTTGTTGATGTGTCTCTCAATCATGCAGAAACGGAGCAACCATGTGATTTTTTATACAGGTATATATATACTTTAGAATCTGGAGAGTGACGTAGGCATAGTTTTTATCCTGGAAAATCAAAGTGTTCCCACAAGAAGTTAATATCTAAATTCAAACTTAAAACTACTATACTTATTATTAATAGAAATTGTTCACACCACATTGACAACTGAAACGCTATTATAAATGCTCAATTACACATGCCACTCAAAAAGTTATAAATATGTAACTGTATAATTTGCTAAAATGCTTCAAATATCACTCAAGGTAGTTTTAATATTTAAATTACAAGTTATTTTAAATTCTAAACAAGCCTAGCTACAAACATTACCAGTTAAAGCTAGTTATTATAACAATATTTATGAACAACAGGTATAATTAATCAGCTCCTCATAAATAAATCAGAAAGTTTCAAGTAATTTATTACTATGTTTCACCTACAGTGAGTGATATCAAGGTAATTTTCTGCAGATTTTCACTTCAAATTATAGAAGAATGCTTATATGTGTTAGTAATTTACATAAAAATAAATCTGATTTTAATAAAAATAAACTATGCACATATTTATCTGGAAAGGTGGAATGAACGGAAAAAAGTAATCCATTTAAGTAAACTGACTTATTTTTAGGGTCTATTCTAAATCAACAGATCATAACTAATTATGTAGTACTATTAAGCTATTGCATAGCTTCTATCGCGGGCCTTGAGCGTGGAGACCGAATCCAGAAATTCTGTAACGAAAATAACCTGACACGGGACTCCTCTCACTGCTAGATGGCATTGATAGAAAATGCTATGCAATAGCTTTACTGCGGCAGGCCACACATCTTTTTACTTTTTTATTAATACAGTGCTGCTGTTCCTGGCCAGAACAAGTATCAGTGAGGAAATCTAAGATAATGGTGAGCACAATAGTTTGGTGATGGTCAATATATTACAGGAACTCTAGAATCTGCATAGCCACTTCCACAAGAAAGATGAAAAGGATTACTTTTGCATAAAATTCTAGCGTAAACAATACAACTCTTAAACTAGATGTTAGCTTACACACAAGTAAAAATAACTGATTTTAATTCTCAGGTAACATACCATACTCTATAAGAAACTTTTCAACATTTGAAGCGTAAAAGTCATCGCCCAACTCAGTTATCAACTGCACAAAGTTTCCAATTATTTGACCTCCTTTGTAGACCAAAAGTGCTGGTACACCATCAATACGGAAATGCCTGCTTAGCCCAGCAATATCAGCAGCTATGCGACAAAACTTGATTCCCGGATAATCACTTGCAAGAATATTCAAACATCCATCCATACTCTCACATGCTTGTACACCATTATTATAAATGTGTATGATTACTGTGACTTTTGAATCTTCTTTGTCTATCGCACTCAAAAATTCATCTGGTGTTTTCAATGTTATAACCTTACCAAAATTAGGTGCCTTTTGAAGCTGTGACATCAGTTCTTGCATCCTTTGCTGCTGGTATTTCATCAGGAAACCTTCGTCTATAAGCTCGTTAAGTTCATCTTCTAGTTCATCAATCTCTTTCGCTTCCTCTTCCTCGCGCGCAGTTTTTACGGTCATAGTGAGTTTTTTAGCTAAAGCGAATCGTTCTTTCGCTAGCTGTTCGCGATTTGCCGCTTCGAGCTCTTTGAACCTCCGCCAGTCTTCCAAAACGCCTTTGGGGCCCGTGTTGCTGGCTGTACCATTCCAGTTGTTAACTGGAGCGGGCTCGGTGCTGGTTGTACATACTTCCGCAGGCTTGTCATCTTCACTTCCACTCCGGCTGTCTTCGTCCTCAGATCCTTCATCTTCGCTGCTACTACAGTAGTTTTGCAGCTTCTCACCCAGAATTTTGTCTTCTAAAGTGGCCATTTGTGCAAAGTTGAGTTTTATATGCCTTGTTCAAAAAATATAACAATAAACTTGTTTAGTTTCTCGTTTAAATTGTATAACTCAATTACCAGTATTTACAAATCCATAAACACGCAACTCACTGAGTGATTGGCTTATAAAATAACTTTTAAGTTTTAAAATTTTAATATTTTAAAATAGGTAGGTACATACTGCATCCATAAACAAACAACCAAGAGAATATAATCACTTCGATGTAAAATGTTGTATCTATAGTGATGTGTACATAAATGCCTGAATTCATTTTCGAATTGAAGTGTCTGTTTGTAATATCAAACTAACAGCTTTTTAGTAAACGCATATAGGGTGACCAACCCAATAGCTAGCACTGCACCAGTTTATTCGTACTTTGGCAAAAAAGATTAAAATATAAGTTTCTCATTGTGGTTTTTAAATTTTCAGATTAAAAAATATTCAGGGGAATTCATATTTTTCACAATCGAAACCTTTCTAATCTGAAAAGTTTTAAAATGACGTCAGTATCGTAGTTGAAAGATATCGTTCTGGAGTTCCCGAAGTTTTTCGGCCATTTTGACTCATCGACGTTAAGGGTCAGTACTTACTTAATAATGATTTAACTGTGATTTTATTTGAGTTTTAATAATATAATTGTTTTCAATTGTTTTTCTAAGTATTATTAGTTACTAATTCAAAAAGTAAATGAAACTTTCCCGTTATTTCATTGCAAAACAAGGGGTGTCAGTATCTGGTTACAAAATTTGGAGATTTTCCTGTTTATTAACACTCCGAAGCGATTCGATTCCCTAGCAGACTGGGAGTCTGTAGACGATCTTAACAAGTGTGCGTAAACTGTCCATACTCTGGAGTCTAAATTCTTTAAGACCCATCACACGAAAAGGACCAAGAAATTCTCTTACCTTACTCTCAAACTGATGGAAGACAGACAAGAGATGAGACTTCAGTCGTCAGCAGACGCGGATGCCTACTGGTAGGTTAATAGGCAGATCTCTAAGAAAAGAACTCGCGTCCTGCGGGCCTTGAATACCAAGTGTATTAAAGATACCATCTAGTGGAACAGAAGTTCCATTCCAAAGTGTCCGTGAGAGATCTATCTATCGGACAGAGCCAGCTGACGCGGTTGAAAACTGACGAAGGCTGTCACGTTTCTTCTCCACCTGAGGTATGGAGAGAGGTTGAGAAGTTCTATGGGCAATTAGTTATCACGAAACAAAAATCATTCAGCGGACGATGGAGAGAGCTATGCTCGGAGTATCCCTGCGAGATCATATCAGAAATGAGGATATCTGTAAGAGAATAGGTGGACCGACGACATCAAACGAGTCGCAGAGAGCCGCTGGATTCAGGTAGCGTAAGACCGAGGCCTGTGGAAGTCCATATAAGAGACCTTTGTCCAGCTGTGGACGTCCGTCGTTTGATAAAGACTATTTTTACGTTTTCTTATTAAATATATAAGGGCGTTTGTTTTAAATATAATAAATATAAAAAAATTAAGTCACCTACAGTTACTATAAGAATTTCCGAATATTATTTCGTAATAAAATCTATATTCTAAAAGACTTCCGTAGGTAGCCTAGCGTTATATTTCCCTTAAACTCTATTAAAATCTGAGTGTTGATAATTGGATAATTTTGTGCCCATAACTGGTAACAAATGTGCGAATAATTGGGGACTGGGTCATTTTTCAATCTTATTTAAAATTCTAGTTGATTTAAACAAAAAAATTTCAATATCTTCTTTAATTATATATTTTATTAAACAAGTAACCTTATGAACACAGTGATTCATAGAATTTGGTTAAATTTATACTTAAAAACCTTATTTGAAATAAGATAAACTCTTAAAGTGCCCATAATTGGGTCTGCCACCCTATGTAAGTAAATACGGTACTTATAAGAAAAAAACATATTTTAAAATTTTTTGTCTGTCTAACTGTTTGTTGCTGCTAATCTCAGGAACGGCTGGACCGATTTTGACTGGACTTTCACTGATGTATGAGTACTGATGTACGGTGTACCTATCATAACAACCTACCATACCTATCTTGACATAGGCTACTTTTTAAACCAATTTTCGAAAAGGCGGAGAAAGAGTTGTGTTTTTCTATCTATAGGTATCGATATCTCCGTGTCAATCACCATTTTGATTTTATTTCCATCTCTGATTCAATCTGTGATTTCAATTTCAAGGACTCAAGGTGTTCGTGGTTCTTGGTCTGTGGTAAGTCTGTCTCTGTGGTCTTGTCAAAAATTAGTTCACCGACGCGGTTAGCGGCATTTCTTTTTCACAAAAGCATCGAAAATAAGTAATGGATATTGAAATTTACTGTAAGTTTTCAATACCATTTAGCAAAAATCTAATTACTTATATGATTCTTAAACTTACAGATAATCTACTAAAATGGCGGCGGCGATGCCTATCAATCCCAAGCCCTTTCTAAACAGCCTAACAGGAAAGGCAGTTTTAGTTAAACTAAAATGGGGACATGAATATAAAGGGCTTCTGGTTTCCGCTGATGGTTACATGAATTTACAGCTCGCTAATACAGAAGAAATTGTTGATGGGTCTTGTACAGGTTAGTTTCATGTTAGTTTGGATAACCTCTAAGAGAGTCGATGTTTTGGATTTCAATTACCTATCGGATTAAACTCTAACTCTGACTAAAGCAATGTCTCTTGTGATTTTTCTTTCCAATACAGATAAATAATAATTTCTATCATAAAATCTTATAATGCTAGTCAATTTGCAAAGTGAACTAAGGCTTATACCATTTTCATTCAGATAGTGACCTAGTGGGCTGGCAATAAGTTGAGATAATGAAAAAATTTGCAATAAAATACCAAATAAAGCAGTATGAATTTTTTTTGAGTATTCCAAAATTAATATTTTTGTTTTAGGTAATCTCGGAGAAGTCCTTATTAGGTGTAACAATGTTCTGTATGTAAGAGGGGCTGAAGAAGAAGATGAAGAAGGGGAAATGAAAGAATAAATTTAATATTATCAGTATGTTGCTTGTAAAACCATGTCAAATTGTTTGAATCTATTGGTACCTACATATTTAAAATACTAACTAAACTTTATAGCTGAATACTGAAATATCTCATAATTAAGTCATCCTTTATATTTCCTGATTGTTTGCATTTTGTACCACAAAAATGGAAACATTTTGGAGTTAGGTCACTCATAAGAGTTGTTTCAGCATTCATCCATTTGTCCATAAATTTCTTTATTAAAAGTAGTATAAGAAGTTTGGACTGAACCATAATTTCACATATAAAGCCATATAATATGGACTGGGTGTTGCGGTGTATGCATAATGTTGTAATTGAAGTCATGATTACATTTTTTTCATTTTTGGCTTAACACACACACACACACATCAGTATGCATGTTCAACATTGCTGAACTGTGTGTGCACCAACACACAATCTGTATAATATGGCTTAGCCCTTGTCGTTAGTATTTAAAAATGACATACCTATATAGATGATGCCTAGTTGCTTTATATAAATTAACTAAAAACTAGATTATTAAGGTATTTTAAGGTAACAGATAAGTTTTCCTAAGACTATGTTCAATGTGATTTTTTCACCTTAATATAAGTTAAACAAACTATGCTTTGTTTCTTTTTTTTACCTTAGGTCATAACTCTAATAAAATTGGAAAAAGACTAATAATAATGGTCTGTGCATAGTGGAGGATGTGACAAGAGAGCATTTTAAATTTATGAAATGAATTTAATACTTATCCAATGGAAATGAGGTATACATTTCGATGCTTGGTTATCGACCTCAGAGCATCGCAGTTTTCTCGGGAGTATCAACCTAATATATACCTTATTCCAATTGAATAAGTATTAAATTAAATTAGTAGATTTAAAAATACTCTGCCGTCCAGTCCCCCACTGTGTACAGGCCACAAACATATAAGCTTATATGTTTGTGGTACAGGCCATAAGGCAGAGATCAAACAAAAGCCTACTAAAAGGTACTTTGGAAGGAATATGTATCTTAATTAGGTGTGTATGACTCTATATATATTATGTAGACTCTGTATATATTATGTAGGTATTTGTTAAAATGTGACGAGTAGCTTGATGCATTCCTTTTAAATGTATTATAATTATTAAGGGTCATTAGGAATCCAGTTAACCAAGTCAATTTTGTACTTGTGTACAGGCAGGACAAAAGAATTAGGAAATGTACAATAAACACAGTTTTTTACGCTTGTTTTATTTATTTATCACCAACAAGTATTTAGAGATCACAACAATTATAATATGAGCACACACAACTCACAATGCCTATATATTTCTCATTAAGACATTCATCCACAGATTAAAATAATTGTTAAATTATTACAATGAAATATATATAGGTATCTATTTATCTACTAAATTACGTAAAGGTATTATTGAAATAAAAAGTGAAGGTATGTACGTACACAGGGTGCTATTTTGGGTGCGGTCAATGTGATGAAATTTTAAACTAAAAATAGAGGTCCACTCATTAAACGCCAATATTAAACAAGAAAACAGTTTAAAAACTAAGCCGACTACGAAAAATTGGATGTAGTATCGTTCACATTAATTTTGTTTGACTAAAATGTAGCCTATGTCACCCAGACTATAATAATGAATCAATTGACAACTTATTCATCAAAATCGGCTTAGTATTTAGTTAATGGTCACGGTGGAACATTCGTAAATAGTTACTTTCCTTTTGGCTTTGCTGTAGTCATGTAAAAATATCTGTGTTCAAGATTTTCAAAAAAATTCACAATGTTATTATGTATTTGTGACAAAGGCAGTTAGTTCTGTTCTTGATCAATGAATGAAATTTATTAAAAATCTTTAGATGCAAGTTTAATTTTCTTTAAAATCTCTAATAGTTTCTTTCGCCTCACTGACTACTCCCAAAATAACACCTGTATATGTGCTCTAAACTCGTTAGTCTTTATAAATAGATACTTTTCACACTGATCAATGATCACTAGTAATCATACATATACACTGTACAGCTACATCGCTTTATATAATATGTAATAGAATCATATTATAATAGTGTCACAGTGGTCTATAATAATATTTTAAGATAAAATTAGTTGAATTTCGAAAATATATTATGGCAGGCAGGTTCCAAGTATTCCAGTCCACTAGTAATTATTTATTAGCCTTTCAGTCGCCCACTGCAAGTGACTTGCAAGCTAGTAACTAGCGTTCAAGTCGCCTACTAGTTTTTTTTTTTTTTTTATTCGATGACAAGATAGCCCTTGACTGCGATCTCACCTGATGGTAAGTGACGACGCAGTCTAAGATGGTAGCGGGCTAACTTGGAAGGGGTAAAGCAGTTAAATTCAACCCATACCCCTAATCGGTTTCTACACGCCATCGTGCCGGAACGCTAAATCGCTTGGCGGCACGTCTTTGACGGTAGGGTGGTAACTAGCCACGGCCAAAGCCTCCCACCAGACCAGACCAGAGACAATTTAGAAATTATAAATTTCTTAATTGCCCCCGCCGGGAATCGAACCCGAGACCTTCCAGTTATAAGATCACAGCGCTCACCACTGCGCCAGGGAGGGTTTTGTTATAACCGTAGATAGGGCATTATTAAGTAATGAACCTGACTATACATAATTTTATAAAAAACGTTTTACAACGACTAGATACATAATTAAATGGACTATACCTTTTTTTTAGTCATAAATGAAACATGGCAACCCTGATATGTAATTTAACTACTAGTAGTAACAAGATAAACAATTTTCACATTAAGCTTAAAGATTATTTTTGTAAGGCAATAAAGTCACTGCGTATATCTTTTTCTATTTAATCAAATATTAGTAAATTCATAAATAATAGAGTAGGTAGTCCTTTTTTAAAATGTTATACAAAAAGGCAATACAAGGTCCAGCTGTTATTCTTATAAAATAATTATTGCTTATTGCTTAGTAATAATATACATACACGAGTACAAAAAATAAAAATAATTCAGTTGGTATCTAATTAATTAATCCATAAAGGTAGATTCATACTGATCCAGTGACTCTCGACAGTTAAAGGCGGCAGTAAAAGTTGTCACTAGAACATGTTTTTTTTTTTTCTTTTTCTAAAAAAAGAATATTAGCCAAGCTGAAGTTGATTAATATCCTCCTATCCGCTCAAAATAAGCGGAAAGCTTGTGCTAGGAGTGGGTACGACAATAGTGCAACGGGTGGGGCTCAAACCTGCGACCATTCGGTTTTCAGTCCGCACCTTTAACCGTTGGGCTATTGAGGCTTGAATTTCGTTTACATGTGACAATATTCAAAGCGTTGTCGAGTCATAAGATCAAAGAAAACCGACAAATTATCATTAAAATCTATGAGGACTTATAGAATACTAGTTGATACCCGTGGCTTCGCTCGCGTGATTTTCGGAATAAAAAGTAGCCTATGTCACTCTTCCGGTCCTCAACTATACCCATGCAAAAATGAAATCACTAGTCAGATTTCTAGGTTTCTATGTCATTAGGTTAATTGGAATGAAAAATTAAAATTTTGGCTCTGTTACATAAGTTTGTAATTATTTTTATTGAGAAAGTTTTATTCCTTTATATTTTTACCCTTGATATTATGAAATAATATTTATATTATTTTATTTAGGTAATAATTAAAACTTGATATACTACTGTATAACTCAAATCTTAAACCGGCGATTTAACTTTATACCCCCTCTTAACACACTACGAAATACATACACGGGTAAAATAAAAATACAATAAGACTAATTCTTTAGTAACCTCTAAATTAAATGAAAAGCTCTCTAAATAATTATATCCTTTTCAAATTGAATCTTGTTGGAAAATAATTTAGAGCTGTCAGTTGACTTAATTTTAAAAGTTGTCTAGGACCAATATTGTGCTATTTCAGCACAGTTACACAATATGTGTATGGTTAAATTATAAAAAAAAATAGTAGTATTAGTAAAAATATGCTGTAATGGCTACAAATCTCCTGTCCAGATAGCTCTGTTCAATTTCTACAGAACTACATCCCTCTTTCGCTAACGATAGTACCTAGAAAGATAAGAAATAATTACTATATTGTTGACAAGATAATGCCCGCGACTTCGTTCGCGTGGATTAAGGTTTAATTCCCGCGGGAACTTTGATTTCCCGGGATAAAATGTAGCCTATGTTTTAATCCAGTGTATGAACTATCTCCATTCCAAATTTCAGCCAAATCTGTTCAGTAGTTTTTGCGTGAAAGAGTAACATACACACACACACACACACACACACGTACACACACACACACACACACACACACACACACACACACACACACACACACGTACACACACACACACACACACACACGTACACACACACACGTACACACACACACACACACACACACACACATAGAAACTTTCGCCTTAATAATATTATAGTGTGATAATCCAGAA
Organism: Hipparchia semele; assembly: GCA_933228805.2. Lineage (NCBI taxonomy): Eukaryota > Metazoa > Arthropoda > Insecta > Lepidoptera > Nymphalidae > Hipparchia > Hipparchia semele. The sequence continues at coordinate 2,959,983 of OW121722.1, forward strand.
AAGCAGTTTTTTTTTTGCGGGACGTTAAAACATTGCCATCTAGCAAAAAAGTATGAACGCCATCTATTGGCAATTTATGTACTAAAGAATAATTAAAAATTATTGTATTCTATTCTAATAGTAATAATCTCACCTGATCTGTCCTGGTGTTTCGTGGTAAATACAAGCTGACATTGGAGTTGATTTCTCGGGCTACCCTCATGAGCTCGGACGCTGGTTTCGGTTCTAGCATCGTTTCTATGTCGTACTCTGAATGCTGTAAAAAGTATCAAAGAAACCTGTCATTTCTACTGTTCTAACATATTTTTGTGTCTGTTTTCTTTCAGTTTGTAAGTTCCTGGACAATTTATGCAAGATTTTTTTTTTTATTCGAAGACAAGATAGCCCTTGACTGTGATCTCACCTGATGGTAAGTGACGATGCAGTCTATGATGGTAGCGGACTAACTTGGAAGGGGTATAGCAGTGTAAATTCAATTCATACCCCTAATCGGTTTCTACACGCCATCGTGCCGGAACGCTAAATCGCTTGGCGGCACGTCTTTGACGGTAGGGTGGTAACTAGCCACGGCCACAGCCTCCCACCAGACCAGACCAGAGACAATTTAGAAATTATAAACTTCTTAATTGCCCCCGCCGAGAATCGAACCCGAGACCTCCCAGTTATAAGATCACAGCGCTCACCACTGCGCCAGGGAGGTCGTCAAATTCATCTAAGTATGAAGACAGCATATACTAAAGGTACTCTTACTATTAAACAAACCTAAACATCGGAGTATGCATTCAGACCAAACTTGTCAAACAGACCAGCAACTCTATTCAGTTAAATACAAACTCACTTTCAAAGCAAACTAAAAGTTACTTTGGTTTATGAATCTAAATATATAAAAGGCAAAGGTGACTGACTGACTGACTGATCTATCAACGCACAGCTCTAACCACCGGACCGATCGAGCTGAAATTTGGCATACAGGTAGCTGTTAGGACGTAGGCATCCGCTAAGAAAGAATTTTGGAAAATTTCAACCCCAAGAGGGTTAAATAGGAGTTTAAAAAATCGAACCCAACGTGAGCGAAGCCGCGGGTTAAAGCTAGTCATGGAATAATTAAGTAAAATTTGAAATGCCCTTCCGGCTTCCGTTTTTCCAACTAACTATAATGTGGGTATCTTTAAATCAAGAGTGAATAGGCATCTTGTAGGCAAGCGCGCAACGTCTTAGGCTGCATCTTCACTTTCCATCAGGTGAGATCGCAGTCAAGCGCTATTTAAGAAAAAAGTAAGCTAGAACAGTGATAATAGTAGTCTTAATAGACGAAATAGGAGTGAATACCTATATATTCTCTATTATCTTATTCTGTGTTAAATATTTTTATCTCGTGGGAGGCTTTGGCCGTGGCTAGTTACCACCCTACAGTTCGCCAAGCCGCCAAGCGATTTAGCGTTCCGGCACGATGGCGTGTAGAAACCGATTAGGGTTATGGGTTGAATTTACACTGCTATGCCCCTTCCAAGTTAGCCCGCTACCATCTTAGACTGCATCGTCACTTACCAAGGTGAGATCGCAGTCAAGAGCTATCTTGTCATCGAATAAAAAAAAAACAATTTACCTGTGAATACTTTGGCCCTCCCCACGGTGGGCTCAAGAACACCATATCAGCAACGAGGGTAGGTGCTAACTCGAAGAAGTCTCCCACTATGAACTGTATCTTATCCGCTACACCGTACACTGCTGCATTGTGCTTTGCCATCTCTATCTTGACGGGGTCTATGTCTATTGCTATCACTGGAAATTATACAAAAGTACAAGATTTCAGGATGAGGTTGAGGTCAAGAAGTTGTTGGAGGCAGTTTATGTAAAAAAAAAATATTGTGTAGTTTTAGTGTGTTTGAATAAAGGCTTTATTTATTTATTAACAAGACAGCTGCCCCATTTAAACCCTAGTAAGTGTGATTAACAAAATTTTAAAGGAGGACCAAAAAAACCATATTTATGGTGCCCTTCTGAACTCTTCAGTATCTGTTGATGAATTAATGTTTTGTAAATAAACTACTTTGAAAGCTTTTGATATATTTATTACTTCTCTAAGACATTTACCACAAAACACGTTTTTTTGATCTCCTGTAAAATTTTGTCAATCACACTTACTAGGTTTTGAAATGGGGCAGCCGAAGATTTCACACCAGCTATTATTACGATCGAACAAATGTAACAGATTATTGTATATTGTATTTAAAAAAAAATAGAATATTAGCCAAGTTGAAGTTGAGTTGAAAGCTTGTGCTAGGAGTGGGTACGACATTAGTGCAATGGATGGGGTTCGAACCTGCGACCTTTAAGTTTTCAGTCCGCACTTTTAACCGTGGGGCTATTGAGGCTTGAATGTATACTTTGAATACTTTAATTTAATATGAATAATAGCGGGCAAACTAGCTGGTGGGTCACCTGATGTAAAGTGATTACCGCCGCCCATGAACACTTGTAGTACCAGAGGCACCACTAATGTGTTGTCGACATTTCAGGAACTTATTTGTTCACCCCTTGAATAACCCCATATTGTAATTAAATGGGAACACTGTCGAAGGGAGATGATTCCACAATTTGGTAGTACGTGGAAAAATAGATCTGGAGCAACGGGTGGTCGAAGTGCTCCAGGCACCCAGGTGGTGAGGGTGAAATTGCATTCGGTGCGGTGCGGTTGTAGAAGTTAGAGGGTGTAATAAGATCAAACAGCTCTTCAGAACATTTTCCGTTATATAGCCGATGGAGGACGCAAAGAGAACTAAGACCTAAGCTACGTTGTTACGTTCCCTCAAATATGGTTGAGCGAAGCAACGGCTGGATCATGCATCGTGCTCGTGAACGGGTGCCACCAACGGGAATGGGTCTGCTTTGTCTTCCCATGTTGACATGTGTTGGATTATATGTATTGTATTTTTGAAGCTTCACTGTGGAAGCACTGTATACATAGCATAATAATTTTTTTTTTTTTTTTATGACGTGTCATAAGAGCTACAAGGTGGCCTACATGAAACAAATAAATTTTGAATTTGAATTTGCTACCTTTCTTAGAAGTGTGTGCGAACTGTATGGTGTTGCCGCCGGCGCCGCAGAACGCGTCAACGACCACGTCGTAAACGTATTTAGTGGCGATGTGACGCGCTACGTTCTCCGGAGTTACGCTGAACCAGCTCTCTCTGTCCAGTTTGATGCCTTCGTCGAATCTGACACAGTAAAACAATTATGTGACATACTTTTTTTTAAATATTGGATAGCATCAGACGTCACTTTACAGAAGTTCATGATTAGCAAAAAAAAGTTAGTTATTTTGCTATAATCCGCCAACAGAAAAAAACTGTATTGTCAAACATGCAGTTAAAAGCTTACCTCCCAAACCAAACAAAAAAGCCAAGTTCCCAAGCAAGCAATGCCACCACCACTCACATGCACCGCACAAGACTTTTATACTACTCTCGACTCCACGTTTCGCCCCAACACTGGAGCGTACACCAGATATCTACTATACAACTTTGTAAAGTTGATATCTCCTGTTGGTGGATTATAGCAAAATAACCTTTTTTTTTTTATTCGATGACAAGATTCTTGCTAATACTTTTTTTGCTTTTTTTCCAACCATCTACAATCAGTTTCAAAATAGAAAATCATGGGGTACGCCAAGTAGTGTTTATATTATTATCATTTCATTAGATTTACCTGTGGAATAGGGAATGTCGTTTCTTCCAGTATTTGTACATTTTGGGATCATCCCTTAGTTCCAATGGCATATCAGATATATCGTAATTCTCTTCCACTTTACAATATCTTTTCTGTCTGCGTTTTCTTTTTATTTGACCTGCAATAACAAAATTATGATATAATATATTATGTTTGACATATATGTTTGTTAACTTTTCACAGCTAAATAGATAGACTGATTTTGATGTAAAAACATAGAGATACTTCCTGCAATGGGAAAATGGAAATCCTAAACTGTCAATCATGTCAACAATTTTAACAACTTGATAAAATGGTCGACTTGTTTATTTAATAGTCGAAACTTTTGCATTTTTTTTGCAAGTGTAACCAGACTGCTCTAAATGAACAAAATCAAATTTGAGATTACTAGAAAACTCCAAGCAGATAGCACAGAGGGTAAAAACTAATTAAGTTATGAAACTCACTTGCATTTTCCGTGGCATCATCTGCATTGTCTTCACATTTGCTGTCAGAAGGATCGCTACTGTGTTCATCTGAGTTTGCAACATCTTCCAAAGTTTCACCTTCTATTGCATTTGCTAATTCACTATCCACTTTCTCTTTATCATTCGTTGAATTTTTACTGTGCTCTAAATTATTTTTCTCTGAATCAGATTTTAATTCTTGAGCATTTTCATCATCGTCTGTCAACATTGCTCCTTCATCTTGAGATTCTTGACTCTGTTTAGGAAAAATGCTTTCACTATACTTACATAATATGAGGAAGATTTCTCTCAAGCAAGCAAGGACAAAACTTTTAAAAACAAATAAAAAATACATGATGTATTAAAACAAGAAATGGCTTTTGATTTCAATTTGTCTTACCTCATCTATGCACGGATTTCCTTCATCATCAAAATATGTTTTCTTTGACACTCCAAATTTTCGATTCCTCGGTGGACGCAGTCTTGCCAAGCGTTTCCTATATACAGCTCGACCCTTAGGCAATTGTGATGAATCAAAAGAAAATCCCATCATTTGGAATGTTGTTTTAACTTTATCTGTTGCTATTTCTTCTTCATCTATTTCATGGCTGCATGAAAAATTGTCGAAATTACGGACTTTATAGATATTCATTTTATTTATCTACGATTGGTAACATTTTTATACTCAGATTTTGCATAAATTCATCTCAATTCTTCAAATTATTCTCACAATAACATGACAAACATCAGTTTTATAACTTTTTTTACATGCCATACACATTTGTTGAAGAAAAGAATTAAAAAATCCAACTTTAAAAGAGTAAATTGCACAGTAAAGCAAAATATATGCAAGCCAATGGCCAGTGTACACGTTATATCTGGCTTGAAAATATTATGTGTACAAAAATAAATAAATTTAATTATAAGTATTTGTAAAACTTACCTTCTTTTCAATGAAATTGGCTTTTCTTCTGGTGGTTCATCATCTTCATCATCACCGTGATTGTTAGAAGCAATACCATTATTATTTTGCTGCAAATTGTTAACGCCTGTACTACTGTCAACAGTTTCTACTGTAACTACCTCTGCTTTAAAATTCTGTTCATCTTTCGTTTCAACTGGTTGATCAACTGGCTGGTCAACTGGTTGAACAAATGTTTTGTCAACTTGTTCATCAATTTCTTTTTCCTTCTGTTCTTTAAGCAAATTCTGTAAAAGCATTCCAACTGAACTTATGATACGATTGCTTGATTTCTTACTTCTCTTTTTGGTCTTGGTTGGTTTCTCGTCTAACTTAATTTGATCAATTTGTGTCTGAACTTCAATTACTGATGGCAATTCTTGGGAATTACCTTCGCTATTCTCACAATCGATTTCCGAAATTTTTAATTCTTCTATTTTGGTTTCAACATTAATGTGTGATATCAACAATTTGTTATGTGCTTCATGGCATTCAATGTAATTTGCGTAATGCAAAGCAAGTTGATCGCCAAAATGTTTTTTCCATAGAAACTGCCAGTGTTCCTCACTATCCACTTCTACTGATGGTGTTTGATCATTGTATTCAATATTAATAATACGAGTTTGATCATTATACTGATCATCTGACGACCTTGATGATACACTATAATCATCTGTAGGTGTAGATACTGATGTAACATGACTTGATGTGACATTATAACTGGATAAAGTCATCTTTGTCACATTAGTCATTGAATCTGTTCCACCAAGTGTTCTTGGACTTACAATCCTTTCATGTTCAGAACAAGACCTTCTTCTATTAACTGGGACCCAAAGATCATCTTTATTGGCTGTTATTTTATCATTTTTACTCTCTTCTGTATTAAGTCCTTTTTGTTTCTTTTTATATGGATTCACTTTTGAGTCATAAGAGAATTTTCTTTCCCTTACATTTTCATTTTCATTATTTAGTTTAGAATCTTGTTTATTACAAATAGGTTCTGTGGAATGTTGAGTAGGAATTCTATATTCGTCTAACATTAGGTCGTTATTATCTCCTAGATAAGCAGGATTGATGTAATCACTATATTTCTCTATCCATGAAGCCCAGATTATTCTTTCACCGTTCAAAGCCCAAAATTTTTCCCAAGTGTCCTCTGATAAGTAATTCTCATTGATTGCAGTGAAATCTTGATCCATTTTTTCTATTTTATCATGTGTAGTGTAGTCGGAATGACAATCTTGATACGTTAAATCGGCTCCACTATCACTTGGTTGTAGAGCATGGGAGGGGAAACACTGCATTTGAGTAGGATCAAGTTCGTCAGTTGAACAATAGTTGTCAGTGTGGGATGCACTGCAATAACAGCTGGCACCTTCATCTTTCTGAAAATTTATATTATTTGTGACAATTTTACAGTATCTAACAACTAATAAACTATTATTTTGAAGGATGGTAAGTTATCAACACATGCAATTAATTGTGGTACATTTTTAATTGGGTGAAAATCAACTTAGTTCGACTCAAGAACTTTATTAAACAGATTCCAATATATTATTTTCTACTAAATGTCAACAGCACTGTCAATTTGGAAACAATATTATGATAGCCAATACAAGACCATGCAACTTACTTCACATTTAACTTTATAAGAAGTATTCACAGAGAAATGTACATGAGAGTGCTCATCAGCCTCTTGTGATTGTGACACCATTTCACCATCACTCTCACTGCCACACTCCCTTTCTGCATAGTAAGTCTTCACCCCATCTCTATAACAACATTGTGAATTGGATATCTATGTGCAATAATGTACATCAGGACTGGGCAGACTTAAACCATGGCAATCTACACCAATAAGATTTAAAAAAAGCAATCGACGCAAGGTGTGCACTCACTCATATTCTATTTGTTTTTGTGATTTCGGGAAAACACGAATTGAGGTAGTTGCCATACAAATTGTGCACTCATTTGATTAGTGTTTTGATGGATTCGCAAAAAATTTGTATGGCAACTGCTTTGAATCGTGTTTGAATGAATACGAATAACTGCACAAATACCCTTACAAGCAGAAAAAAAAAGTTTTTAGGTAAAGGTATATATTGTAAGTACCTAACAAGATTAGAACATATTACTTGGAGATGAATAAATGGCATAGGGTTTTCTTCAATTTCTATTAGCATGTATCTATTTACTAAGCTTTAGCTGTGTGATGTATGTGCGCGATTAACCCTAAAATAGCTTGCGATCAACTGTACCTGTAAAAACTGTATTCCCTCAAACACCATGCGAGGTTTGGCAGAATTTGCTGGAATTTATTGGAGGTTTGAATATAGCCTTTTTTTTCTATTCGATGACAAGATAGCCCTTGACTGCGATCTCACCTGATGGTAAGTGACGATGCAGTCTAACATGGTAGCGGGTTAAGTTGGAAGGGGTATAGTCTCTTCCTCCTCCATGCCTCAGTGGAAGTTAAGCATTAATGCTGACATCTATAGTGCTCTGATTCAAGACAGACAAAACGAAACGAATTTATGTCGGAGCATATTTGTGTCTCATTTTAGCTCTCGAGTCTGAGCTAAGTCAGAGCATGCTCTATAGATCTCAGCATCAGTTCGTTATTAACTCCAGATTATCTCTCTTAGTAGCAGTACCGTGTACTTGCTCTTAGTAGCAATTATTAATGCGAAAGTATAGTGTTTCTTAACGATCCTTTCATGGTCCTATTTTGACCTGTTGTTTTTGACTGTTGTAGGAAGTATTGATTAAGCTATAACCTATAAATATTTGTTAATATCTAGTAGTAGGTGTGTAAAACAAGACCCACCTTATAAACGCTCGACTGCATAAACAATAGAAATAATTATCGTCGTAAAGCTCCTCGTTTTCGTCGATAAAAAAATGAAATTCGGCCAAAGGTTCCCAGCGATGGTAATGGTCAAAATACTCAGACATCATCACTGAAATACGATAAAAGGGCGCGTGAAAGAGCTTGAGAATAAACGAATTATATTAAGAGTTGTTAATTTGGTCAAATGAATCGAGACCTTTTCTAACTAAAACTAAATCCGACAATATTCGTTCCTTTGATTTTGGTTCCTTTTTATAATTCCTTGCACCATAGCACCACAGACTACAGACCAGAAAAAATAAGGATTAAGGATAGGACTACGTAGGGTGGCAGACCCAATTGCTGGCACTGCCCTAATTTATTAGCATCTTGCCAAAAAAGATTAAAATATAATTTCTATTTGTGTTTTACGTACTTGTATTTAGGCAATACGAATCTCCCGTCCCATTTCCCCTCAAGTGAAAAAAATCAAACGGCTTGCAATCTGCTCGTCTGTTTTGTATTGGCACGTGAGTTACTGACAGAATCTCGATACCTATACATGCAAGTAGCTCGGTTTTGCTTGTTACTGGCATGCGTTTGTTTGTGGTTTGTGCGAGTAACTAGGTGTACGTAGACAGAGAAGGCAATAGACCAAGGTACTGTGTAACCGCGACTGAAATAGAGATAACATGACGTAACGATGACGTCACATGACAAGTTCGAGTTTAATGTTGCCACAATAACTGCACTCCCCTAGTACCCCAAATTAGATGGAAAATTCTTCCCAGGATTTTTAAATAAAACGACAAAACAGATGCTGAACTGTTTTATTTTTTAAATAACATACCTACACATATAAGGTTGTCTGGGAAAGACATACCTATTAGGGTAAGCTTCTATTTTTTACATATATCTTAATATTGTGTGCAATAAAGAATTTATTATTCTTTATTGCACACAATATTAACTTCAACCACCACTTAAAAGTATAAAATAATTTTAGTTTGTACACGTAAGTCGGTTTTTTAAAAATATTTTTTTTTATACTAAAGTTTTTTAATGTACTTTCATAGGACCAATTCACTAGATAATTATTTGCTCCTTAAAAAAAATATTGAAATGCCGAATAGAAATTTAGCATATGTGAGTCACTTTGAAAAAAGATGTATGTAACACAAAGGACAATTTTTTTTCGTTACTAGTAAGAATGTTACACAAAATAATTTGTAATGAACAGTTAAAATTTTCCTTCGATCGAGTAATGCTATTGAATTAAAAGCAACAAAAATTGTATATTTAGTCATCAAAATCATCATTAATGAAATTAACAGTATATTCCTTTTTTCAGGCAGTCGTATAAAACTGCAACTCTTCATAGTTTAAGTTAATAATTATTTAAAAAAAACATTAAAAGTCTGCCTCTAGCTATTTAAAAATGGCTTTAAAAATTAAGAACTTTGTAAATAAAATAATTCTTAAGATCGCCAACAGTTCTCGACTGGTTGTTGGACATTCGAACGAAACTTCAGGATGATTCAGAACAGTAACCGACACTATCTAACTGAATACACTTTAATCATCGCCGACATATATTATATTCTAGTATCCATCATCTTTCTTTTCTTTTCTCATAATATTCATTTCTTCCATCACGACTTTATTTTGTTTCAACAAAAATTAAAAAAAAAATTGAAAAAGTAGCCAAAGTAACCCGCCGTTACGGTATGTCAGAGGACATTACTAAAAAAAACCTATCTCCGTGCCAAATTTCAGCCATATCGGTTTAGTGTGGCGTATTGAGTAACAAACATCCATATGTTTGTTACTCAATCACGCCACACTAAACCGATATGGCTGAAATTTGGATGTATGTATGGATGGCCCTACATACATTCAAACTTTCACATTTATAATAAAAGTAGGATAGGGAAAATCGGGACATTGTATAGGTACCTAAAGCTGGCAACACACATAGATACTAAATTTTCTTATTAACTGTCAGTTTGTTTCGCACAAAAGTGTGTCGACCTTGAAAAAAACTGGTTACACGATGAGGGACAAAAAATTGGGTAGCTGCGTCTCTGTTTATCACATTAATAACTTTATTTCTGCTCTCTTTTTAGTGTGAGTGAGAAAGAAATCGTCACTGGCTCTATGTCTTCTCTCTCTACGTAGGTGTATCACGCACTTAAATCACAGTTTTCAATTTTAATTTTGGGCCAATGTTGCCACTTGCTAGTGAGTAGTGCCAACTATACTCTCTACCGAGAGTAGGTAGGTATTGTAGTAGGTACCTAACTTAGTAAAATAATAGGTAGGTAGGTAATGTTGTTTCCTTGCACCTCTGTCAAATGATAATTTTTATGACAAAGTCATATTTGATTTTGACATAATTTGCAATGCATTTTGGCTTCGCACCACCACATGTTGTTTTGCTAATCAGAATATCAATTTAAACTGTTCTTTTACTGTAAAATATCGTTTAAAATAAAATTGAATGAGGTATAATGGGAAAGAAGAATAAGGACTCGCTCGGAAGGGCGCTAATCAAAGATAGATTTTCTAAAAATCGCCATCGCAGACATGTAGAAGATAATACCTTGGTAAACAATTTCAATATGTGCTTTTTGATATTTCCCGTTAATTAATGAGTATAAAATTATCTCAATTTAGTAAACAATAGTCTGCGTAACCATGTAGCTTCTTTTAGTGTACCTATATAACGTTTTTGTATAAAAGAATTTTTTGGTGATAAAATAAACTGGACTGCAATCTTTCCTGATGGTAAGAGGCATAACAGTCTAAGATGGATAAAACATAACCTGGAAATGGTTATATTAAACTCACAGTTATCCTAAACATGCTCCCATCTATTTTTGTGTAAAATTGTACTGCTGAGTTAAATTGATTCAATTTAAATTGTCTCTGCTAGTAAGTAAGATGGTAACTAGCCACGGCGAAAGCAATTCACTAGCTAGTCTAGATGCAATTTAGAATTAGTAAATTCCCAAATTGTTTCTGCCAGGAATCAAACCAAGATTGAAACTAAGGCTGAAATCTATAGACAGCAATCTCACTGGGCTCGGACTCAAGACAGAGTTGAAATGAGACAGATTTATGTCAAAGTATATTTGTGATTCGTTTCAACTCTAATTTAAGTCAGAGCATGCTCTATAGATCTTAGCATTAGATGAGAGACGAATAAATAAGTATTTATTTCTTATTTTTGATTTATGAAAAATACAATGACATATACTTAAAAAACATTCTTGATTTAAAAACACTTTGTAAAAGTTTATTTTTTGATTCTGTTCTATACATGTATTTTAGCTTCACACTACTGAAGTTAATGACGGATATGACTGGGGCCGTCTGAACTTACAATCTGTGACAGCAGAGTCATCCCTTCAAGAGTTTCTCTCGACAGCTGAGCTAGCCAACAAAGAGTTCATAGCGGAGAAACTAAACTTAAAATACGTAAACTTGACCCCATGTGAAGTTGATATTGTCACATCACAGCCTGACTTTGATGAACCTCTTACAGTTCCTAGAAGGTAAAGTAAAAATTAAATAAATATAGCCTTTATTGAATTGGTAGCCATTTTATCCACTGTGTTATTCAACACAGGCATAGTTTTTTTTGTTCTAATTCTTCATTATACAATTCAGTGATAATGCACAAAAGCCAGCTTAATAGCTAATTCTCTAGGTTTCTCCTCCAGGCTGTAACATACGAATGCCTACTGCTTCATAGGATCAGTCTCTACATAAGTTACTACTGCTCAACTTATTTTCCAGGATAAAAAGTAGCCTATATGTTATTCCATACAAGAAAAGGCTCCAAATACATCCGAACGCACTCGCAAGCCAGCTCTTGATCGATGACTGTCCCAGGCGCCTGAAAAAAAGAAACGAATACTAGACCTGGACAAGCCAAATTGATCTAGGCTATTACATATGAGTGCCAACTCCTACAGAGGATAGGCACATATACACAAGATGCTACTGCCCAACTCATTTGTTTAAAGTCCTGCGACTGATTGCAGATCATCATTTCAAAAAAAAAAAAAAAAAATATGTTATTCCAGACTATAATCTATTTCTGTGCCAAATTTCAGTCAAATAGGTTCTGTTGCAGCGTGATTGAGTAACAAACATCCATACATCCAAGCTTTTGTATTTATAATATTAGTAGGATTAGAAGGATAAGTAACTTTGACTTCAACCTTGTTTTTTTGAATTGAAAAAACCCAGTTGAATCCTCTGTTTTTCCTAAATAAAATGTAGTCTGTGTAACTCACCAACTCCTTATATATTCATGCAAAAAATCACATTGATTCATTTCTTTGTGGTAGACTGATTGAAGGACGAACCAACAAATAAAAAACTTTTTGATAATAATTGCAATAAAAAGCTACTTAACAATTACAGCAGGTGAGATCAAGCACTAGTCTATATATTAAAAAAATATATATTTCATCTATTTTTTTTTTTTAAGAATTATTAGCCAAGCTGAACTTGACTGATATTCTATTCTCCCCTCCAAATAGGCGAAGAGCTTGTGCTAGGAGTGGGTACGACAATATAGTGCAATGGGTGGGGTTCGAACCTGCGACCTTTCAGTTTTCAGTTCTTACCTTTAACCGTTGGGCTATTGAGGCTTTGTATTTAGGCTATTGAGGCTTTCTATTAATAAAAGTCCACTTCTAGACCAGCATGGAAACCAGGCATAACAGCTGAGGAGCAGTTAACAAGGGAAAGAGATGCTTTCTTGGAATGGAGGCGGCATTTAAACGACCTGCAAGCTAAACTGGGAGCTGCAGTCACACCTTATGAGAGAAATCTGGAGCTTTGGAAACAGTTGTGGCGGACTTTGGAGAAATCTGATGTGGTGCTGCTTTTATTGGATGCAAGAAATCCCTTGTTGTTCAGGTGTTGTTCAAACTTTTTTTTTGTTTTCAGCATGAATCTTTAGGCTATCATAATATCCTCATTTCTATTGCAAACTTATGTGTGTTTTTTAACTAATTTCCAAAACAGGAGGAGGTTTCCAATTTGTCAAATTTTTCTTAATGTATGCTCCCCAATTATTCAAAAACGCCTGGACCAATTTGGAAAGTTAACTTTCCAAATTAAATATTATGTATATTTTATATAATATATATTATTTTCCAAATATATAATTAGATCCGCTATATATAATTTACAATTTATCAATTTTACATAATTATATCCTTACTGAGTATATAATTTTATAATATTTCTAAAATTTTCATTTTTTTATTGTATCCAGATGTAATGACTTGGAAAAATATGCAGCTGAACAAAACTGCAAATGTATACTGCTATTGAACAAAGCAGATTTAACTTCAGAATATGTGCGCAAATGTTGGGCGGACTACTTTAATAAAGAGGTAGGTACCCAAGTGTAAGGAATTACCCAATTGTTTGTATTTATAGTGAAATATATTTCAGCCCATAATGAAACAATGGTACCAATTCTGCAATCTCCAAACTAGACTAGCATTACATAAATTAGAGTTTATTATTTATTTTATTTTCTATCTTGTGTGCAAAAATGTTTCATAAATGTCAGGAATCTAGAAGATGTTATGATTGCATCAAAATCAGGTGCTGACTATAGCAAAAGTAGTATCGGTATTTGCTAATAATGTCTTTGTTTGAAAGACAAGCTTTAAATTCAGTAATATGATTATTATTATGCATGCCTAAACAAGTTTAACTAATGACTTGACTTTTTGTGTAGTGGAAATCAGTCAAATCATTGTAAAGTTTGTAATAAATCATTTTATTACTGCATGCGATTTAAATATAATTATTTATTTCCAGAACATTCCTATAATCTTCTTCTCAGCTGCAAAAAGTACAGTTAGCAAAGAAAGAAAAATATCCGAAGATCAGGAGCCATCAGAGGAACAAGATAATAATGATTCAGGTGCGGAAACAGGCGATTCTGAAGACGAAAGTGATGTTGAAAGTGATGTTGAAAATCCACAAGCCCTAAATGATACACAAGATGACATAGAACTATTCAAAAGACAACTGGGAGATCTGGATAAAGCTGTAAATAACACTGCTAACAAAATAGAAGCAATACAAGAGGCTTTAAATAAAGTAATAGAAAATTTACGAACGGGGAAACCAATAGAACCTTATCAGAGTAATAAGGATGTAGTCACAGGAGATGGTAGTGAAATAGAAAATATTACAAATGAAAAAAATCTTGAAAATGACAGTGAAAATGTAGTTACAAATGATTCGATTAGTGATACAATAGTAAACAAGGTTACAGTTCAAAATTCACATGAAATTTTTGACAGAGATAGGTTGTTACAAGTACTTAAACAGCAAAAGTTGGACAAATTGAAAAACCCTCCGAGAATAACTGTGGGAATGATTGGATATCCTAATGTAGGGAAATCTAGTTCCGTCAATGTGTTGATGCAGACTAAAAAGGTGATTTTTTTTTTTCATTGTTTTATATGTATTTTAACTGGATGGAAATATCGACAATTCCAAGTAAAACAATTACTGTAGTATGAACTCATATAATTTTATCACAATTATGTTTTTTTTTTTTTATAAAGAATATTAGCCAAGCTGAACTTGACTTATATTCTCCTCTCCCCTCCAAATAAGCGGAAAGCTTGTGCTAGGAGTGGGTACGACAATAGTGCAACGGGTGGGACTCGAACCTGCGACCTTTCAGTTTTCAGTCCGCACCTTAACCGTTGAGCTATTGAGGCTTATTATATCATTAAACCACAAATCAAGTCTACTCACCTCTAGTAGTACCCACTCCTAGCACAATCTTTCCGCTTATTTGGAGGGGAGAGGAGAATATAAGTCAAGTTCAGCTTGGCTAATTTAAAAAAAAATCTTTACATGAAAAAGGTAAAATACAAATCGTAAAATGTATTTTCAGGTCAGTGTAAGTTCCATGCCGGGCCACACGCGTCACATCCAGTCGCTGATATTAGACGATGAGCTAGAACTGCTGGACTGCCCCGGGCTGGTGCTGCCCACGTATGCCGTCGCTCCTGATCTGCTCTTGACTGCCGTTCTGCCGATTGACCAGGTGAGATGCAAACACTAGAATTTATAATTTACTAGTTGATGCCCGCGACTTCGTCCACGTGAAATTAGTTTTTAAAACCCCGCGGGAACTCTTTGATTTTCCGGGATAAAAAGTAGCCTATGTTTTAATCCAAGGTATAATCTATCTCCATTTTAAATTTCAGCCAAATCGGTCCAGTAGTTTTTGCGTGAAAGAGTAACAAACATACACACACACACACATACAAACTTTCGGCTTTATAATATTAGTGTGAAATTTATTTATTTATTGCAAAAATACATGTAATATGGTGTTACAAAAATGTGTTGGGAATGGCGTGTATGGCGTGCAATAGTGGGTGAATAAAGGTAAAATTAACTAATAATAAGTATCTTACTATAATACTTCAAATTACAACACTATGTGGGAATTAAAATTAACTGTGCAGTACAACCATTTTTTTAAAATATTTTTAGCGAGCAAACGAGCAGGCGGGTCACCTGATGTTAAATGATTACCGCCGCCCATGAACACTTGTAGCACCAGAGGCACCACCAATGCGTTGCCGGCTTTTTAGGAATTTGTTGGTCCGCCTCTTGAATAACACCATTTTGTCATTCAGTGTAGTTCAATTCATCAAATTTCATCATTTAAATAAATAATAATGTTCTAGATGCGCGCTCACGACGCGGCGATGGCTAGGCTATGCGAGTTGGTGGGACGACATACATTCGAGAGGAAATACGGGCTTTTACTGCCCGAATACGAGGGCAGCGAGATGGAGTACAAGAAGATACTAACAGCGCATGCGTGTGAGTCTATATCACTGATTTGTGGAATTCAAATTATTATTAATCCCTCCACTTGGAAGGTCCAAGTCGAGGGATTAATAATAATTTGAACAAGTCTGTTACGTTCTATTCCCCATACGTCCAATTCTGGCAATATCAAATTCCGCAAATGATAATTATTAATTATTTTTTTTTAAAGAATATTAGACAACCTGAAGTTGACTAATATCCTCCTATCCCCTCCAAATAAGCGGAAAGCTTGTGCTAGGAGTAGGTACGACAATAGTGCAACGGGTGGGATTCGAACCTGCGACCTTACAGTTTTCAGTCTGCACCTTTAACCGTTGGGCTATTGACGCTACGCCTATTTGACATGAAGTTAGTTTTATGACATATAATATGGATAATGTAACTGTTTTTGAGTAAATAATCCCAGCATCTAATTCTGCCTCGATGGGACCTTGGGACCACCTGGGAACCCTTTCAAACAAAAGAAGGATTTTCCAAATCGGACCAGCATGGCTAGCATAGGCGGGAGAAATTTTATCACCGGGAAAAGGATAAAAATTTTATCCCCTCGCTTAGTTTTATCCATCCGTCGAGCATGGGCACAGCGGTGGAAATAACACTCAGTGGATATACTTATATATACATCGCCTTCTCCTCTGTCGCCATGCTTTAGCATAGGGTAAAGATAATTTTATGCCCTGTCAGTGGATAAAATCGGGGCATAAAATTTTTATCTCCTGCCCGTGCTAGCTATACAGGTGTCTTTGAGTAATAATCGACGAACATACATTTCTTTTTTTGAAGTCGGTTAAAAAATAATCACATTCTCTAAAGTGTATCTGATGGAAGGCCGATAGATAGGTTTAACCTTGAACGATTCAGAAAGGACTTGCCTTTACGCAGATTTAGTACTGAATATATTCTGCCACTTTCTGCGGTAGGTGAGGTAATCACGTACAGCACACATTTACTCACTTCCGCATACTCTTGTAAATACTTAATGTCTCTATGAACACACACTAACTCAAAAGCTGTCACACTTACAAGCTGAACCGTACGTTTGTACGTGTACTTCGGCAGAGGGGAATGCGTGCGCTTACCACGTCCCGGGCTAAATGGTCGAAGGGTTTAAATAAATAAATAAACATTTATTCAGCTCACACAAAAATTAAAATTAGGTACAGAGTCTGAGTAATACTAAGTGAGATCTATAGACTGCACCCCCACTCCGCCCAGACCCAAGACAGAGCCAAAACGAGACAGATTTATGTCAGAGCATATTTCTGTGGCTCGTTTCAACTCTAACCCAAGTCCGAGCCGAGCCAGAGTACACTCTATAGATCTCAGCGTTAATCTATGTCCTTAGATATGTTTTTTACATAAAAAAAAAAAAAAACATGCGTGCGTTTAACTGGATTTGGTTATAACTCCAGTCAACCGGGGCTTCATGACGGCGGCCGGTCAGCCGGACCAGTCCCGGTCAGCTCGTCTGCTGCTCAAGGACGCGGCGAGCGGCCGCCTGGCCTGGGAACAGCTTCCCCCGGGCGTCAGCTCCGCGCCCGTCGACCAGCTTATCGCGGAGAGGAAGAATGATGCGCGGAAACCCACGCCCCGGGAGACCAGAGCTGTTGAGGTGAGCTTAATGGGGATGTTAACACTAATCACAAATTAATCTTAAGTGCTAATTTTATGATAGTTTGTAGGATTAGAATATCGAAAATCACATTTTTGTAATTTAATATAACTTAATAAATTTATTAAAAATGATTTTAAATGCTATATTTATAATCTGATGTCACGTGACTGCAAACGCCATGTGACGTCATTACACGAACCGCGAAACAAACGGACTGATTATTATAGGTATAGTACGCGCAACGAAAGAAGTCCCGCGGCCATCAGGGGAACTAATAGATTTTACATACAATAATTGCCTAGACATACGACTACTAGCGCCGCCTCTATGGGACTTCTTTCGTGGTGCGGACGGACCGATGACGTCATGTCAGTCAAGTGACAGTTGTAGAGTGTTTTAGCAGGAAAATTCAAAATTACTCTATTTTTGTATATTTTCTCGTCGAAAATACTAATATTTTTAAATAATATATATTTTTTTATGGTAAACAAGAGTCAATCTTCAAAATAAAAGCAATTCCGAAAAATTGTTAACATCCCTATTATGTTCCCCTAGTGTTTAGGATCCTATACATCGCTCATTTGCGACAAGGGTGACACAACTCAAAATTCACCAATTTTAGTGTCGAAAATTCATACTTTTTGCTATAAAAACAACATTACGCGAAGCACAAAAAAAATAAGAGCGAGAGAGATTGTGACTTAATGCTCTGTCGCTTTGTTCGCCGCTGTGTTGTTTCGAGACCGCAGCATCCACAAAACATTACTCTCTAACGAGAGAATTCTCTCATCGTCGATTTTGAACTCTTGTCGCAAATGAGCCATATAGTATCCTACATACAGGGTGATTTTTTAGGTAGTGCCCAATATTTTTTTGTTGGTTCTATATCGTTAATAGAACATATTTAAATTAATAGTTTTGTACCTTTTTTAAAATATTTTTTTTTTATACAAAGCTTTGTGGTAGAAAATTATAACTTCCTTTTGGCTCGGGTAAAAAATTTTAGTACATAATTTATTTTCAGGGCTGGCTTAACAAGTCTGCAGAAATTGACAACACCTTTTTCGCGATGCAGAAAAGCACTTCGCATGTCAAAGGGAAACCAATTTTGGGGTAAGTTAGTTAGAAACAATATCCTTTGTCTGTGTAAATAAAATGTTAATTTTAACACATGGATTGTAATTCTTTAATTTTAACGAATAAATGTGTAATACTGGATGGGTATGAGTTATCTCCGTTCCAAATTTCAGCCAAATCGGTTCATTCGTTGTGGCGTGAAGAACTAACAAACATCCATCTATCCGTTCATCCAAGTAGGATTACTAGGATAGTAGGAAATAGGATCAAATAGATATTTAGGCCAAGACATAATAAAAAATGGCATGTAATTAAACAAGCTTCTATTTAATACCATTATTGGCCCCTAAATTACTAAGTCAGCCACAACCAATGAGCCTCTAAAAATACTATTTTAGCCACTATATATTTCTTATATATATATCTTAATCATTTTCCCGTGGCTAAGTTATTAAATTAGAAGCTAGGTTTTATGGCCAAAAAAAATATTCTGCGGCTCGACTTATTATATCCCATAAAAAATATCTTGTAATATGTATGGTTTCTTATAAAATCCAATACGACTGAATTTCTTATCCTAAGACATTTCTCATAAGACACAATAAACATGATTTTTTGCAAAAGTATAGTTGAGAAGCTGGAGAGTGACAAAGGCTTTTAGCCCAGAAAAAGAAATATATAGTTCTTGAGGGATTTTATAAACCAAGTCGCGGACAAAAGCTAGTAAAAATATACAAGACGCGTTTACTATGTTATCCATTAGCGAGGAAATATGTCATTTGTTAGCAGATCGAAAAAAAAAGCTAATTTACACTCAATAACCTACATGCCATTTTCGCATTCCACCATTAGGCGGGTACATACATTACGGCGTCCGTATTTACTTTAAGAGCAATTTCCCCGCTCGTTAACCGCCCGTCTCCTCGTAAAGCAGTTAAACTTTATGAATTAACGCTTGGCCGCAGGCCAGGGTACCCGTTCCGTCTGCAGAAGGTTATTTAGGTTTCCATTTTGATATAATTGACAATATTCGGGCGCTCTTTCATCTTGGCATATCTTGGAATTGGTTGAGTGAAATTGTCAACGCATTTGGGTAATTTGTACTAACGATCTTCTAGGCAAACGCGTTACACCTTAGACCATCACTTTCCATCAGGTGTGATAGTGGTCAAGCGTGTGCCTATAATGTATAAAAAAAACGAGGTCGGCTCTTATTAAGGGCCACCAGTTGCTTTTGAGAACTGGACCTATACTACCAACACTTAAAGCAGTATTATTTCAATTTTGTTTTGAAATGTCATATAAATGACAACCTTATAGAAAATCCATTCCGTCTGCAGGTTATTTAGGTTTCCATTTTGATATAATTGACAATATTCGGGCGCTCTTTCATCTTGGCATATCTTGGAATTGGTTGAGTGAAATTGTCAACGCATTTTGGTAATTCTCACTAATTAGGTTGGCTTTTATTAAGGGTCACCAGTTGCTTTTGAGAACTGGACCTATATTATAGTTCTTACAATTGACGGCGCGTGGCCTCATGGTTGTGTGTGTGTCGTATCTGCATAAGTGTGAGCGAGAGCTTGTTCGCGCCTGTCCGCTCCCACCTAGGCTCCTGACAGGCACGCACACTCACGCAATGTGTATACGACGTAACCACAAGTAAAGCGCCCGTAACTTCGTGAGATAAACGTACTATACCAACACTTAAAGCAGTATTATTGCAATTTTGTTTTGAGATGTCATATAAATGACAACCTTACATTAATTACTTTAAGGTTGACATTGTGTGACATATCATAACAAAATTGTAGTAATACTGCTTTAAGCGGTTGTAGTATAGGCCCTGTTTAATGTTCTCAGAATTGTTAATATTTTCATAAACCCAAACATTATTGATATTCCCTAAAACTTTTTATGACATAGCAATGTGTCTGTTGTGTATAAAGGTGAGGAACTATTTTCACCATCAAACGAATTAATTCGCCCAACGGATGTTGTAGTTATTACACCCTTGTTACGTTATTATCGTATCGGTCAAATCTAAATATATAAAAGGCAAAGGTGACTGACTGACTGACTGATCTATCAACGCACAGTTCAAACCACTGGACGGATCAGGCTGAAATTTTGCATGTAGATAGCTATTATAACGTAGGTGTCCGCTAAGAAAGGATTTTTGAAAATTCAACCCCTAAAGGGATAAAATAGGGGTTTGAAAAATCGAACTTAACGTGAGCGAAGCCGCGGGAAAAAGCTAGTTTCAAAATAATGAAATGAAATGAAATGAATACACTTTATTGTACACCACATAAATACAGAAACATATATAAGTACAGTAACATTGTTACCTGTAATAATATTGTTACCTGGTCCTTTTTTCTCAGAATATCATGATATCAAATTTCAAAATAATATTTGTTACTGGTCCTTTTTTTCTCAGAATATCATGATATCAAATTTCCAAATAATATTGTTACTTAGCTCTTTTTTTTTTTTCAGAATATCAGCAGCACAAGTGGCAGGCAACTCGGGCATCCTCGGAAAACCTTGGAAACAGGAAAAGAAACATGCGAACAAAAACAAAAGGGAAAAGCTAAGAAGAGTATATGCTCATTTAGATGAACACTGAGAGTACTTTCATATGTAAAATAAAGATTTAACAAATTACTGTAATGAGTTGAACACATAATAAATTACGTTTCTTTATTATAATAATATGTTTTTTTAAGCTATTGCATAGCTTCTATCGCGGGCCTTGAGCGTGGAGACCGAATCCAGAAATTCCGTAACGAAAATAACCTGACACGGGACTCCTCCCACCGCTAGATGGCGTTGATAAAAAATGCTATGCAATAGCTTTACCGCGGCAGTCCCCGAGTGCCACACGTCTTTGTTTTAACTTTTTGCTTGTTACTGCATCAGCATAAGAGCATATAAAATAGTTATTAAACGAAGAAATAGGCATATGGATCATTTCATATTAGTTATCATATAAACATTACAGCATCCTGATGTACCTATCTACCTAGTTAGGTACGAGTAGAAGTACCTAGTGCTCATACCAAAACAAACAAAGTAGGCATAAAATAAAAGCTATAAATCTTCGTTGGAATATAAATAAAACTCTGACGTCATCGATATCAAGACTATGACTAAGCTACAGAAAAACTTCTGGAATAGGTGCAATAAATAAATCATGTCCGCAAGTATGTATTTAGATTCTTTTAAATCCCGTGGGCTAGCTCTTTGATTACCTTACCTATCTGGAATAAAAAATATAATCTGCATATTAATATTAACTATGTCATAAATGTTCCTTCCGCTAAAAATAGTTTTACCTATGTTCGTACCATAGATATTGGAAGCAGTAGGAAGATTCTATAATCTATGGTTTGTGCTTACATTGAATCCTCGAAAGTCTGTGGCTTCTCCCCATAGGCTGTGAAGTCAAGAGGGGTACTTACGGGCTTCGAGGCTTGGCTTTCTTACCCAGGAAGGGTGCGGAGAGTGTCACTTCCTCGGTGATTGATTTTTAGCCGTTTTCCATCAAGGGACAGTCACATGGCTAGACGTCTTGACATCTCTCGTCGAGCTCCGCGCTGCAACCACGCGGGGCTGGCATCTCCAATGGGTCTCGCGTCTGATCCAATGGGTCTCTCGTCGTCGTCGTTGCTGTGGACGACTGCCTCGAGGTAGCGGACTCCCGGTCGGTGATCTGTTAGCTAGCGGGGCGATGACGCCGTAGATATGCACGATAACTAGTTAAAATGAGACACAAATGTGCTCTGACATAAATCTGTCTCGTTTTAACTCTGTATTGAGTCTGAGCAGAGTGAGAGTTCAGACTATAAACAGCCATACTCCTCCACAGTGGGCGTCATTCTTCACGTACCTCGAAATTCCGAAAAAAAAAACGATCTCGAATTTGTGTAGGCATCTACGGAGATACTAATTCCGAAAAGTTAATGCACACTACCTAACTGAGGAGTATAAATTGGATTGACTTAAATCTGCCAAAACTTAAACTTTTGCCTCAGTTAAGCGTTACCTACTCGGCGCCATGGTTAAATTAGTGCTAAGAGGTGTCTACCTGGGATTCGAACTCCAGACCTTCGACTAAAAATCGCAAGTCTTAACCTAGGCTATTAGATAGGTATGCTACACAACATCGTGGTGAAACGAAAACCTGTCAAAGAAAAAATATAATGTTAACACAGAAGAATCAACGGCGATATAAGTTGCGAATGTAAAATTGAGCACTTGTCTTAAATTAGCGAGCGAGCTGTAAATCAGAAGATTCGGGCCAACATTACGCCATAGGATTCCGCGAATATTTCTACAACTACGCACAGAAAATGTTTATATTGTGAATGGCGGACTCAGGGTTAACCGTTTATAAATCCTACTCAACGTGAATCCAATGTTTTGGAAAGTCTTATCGATTCTTTGTATTTTAAGGCCATAACTAATTCTAACTCGCCCCTATAAAGTGAAATAGAAGAGACAGTGAAAATATAGACTAAAAATTATGAGTCACAACGATGAATATACCTAAAGAGTCAATTAGAAATTAAGTTTTGGAATGCCCTTCCGGCTTCGGTTTTTCCAACTAACTATAACTTGGGTATCCTTAAATCAAGAGTGAATAGGCATCTACTAGGCAAGCTCGCACCATCTTAGGCTGCATCGTCACTTACCACCAGGTGAGATCGCAGTCAAGTGCTAGTCTATACATATATTTAAAAAAAAGATTAAGTAGGTATATAGGTTTTGCTAAGAAGCTTAATATCAAAACAGGGTTTTCTTTCAGCTTTGCAACAGTCAATGCTGTGACTCATTTATTCTGAAGACTCACTGGTAATAACTGGTAAGCTAGTCTAATTTTATTAGTCTTTACCTTATCATGACTTATGATATAGACACGCAACTGCTTTCCATCACAAGAACAAAGCGTTCTCATGGGATTGAAGAAAATCTACCTATATATCTACAGCTACAGAAATTGGGTATATTCATTAATTACAATCCAAAATGTAACATGTAAGAATAACGTTTGTAAAAACAGAAAATATGGAGCTACTGAAACGTGACGTACCTACTTAATTAGTTAGTTAGTGGTGTCATTTTCTGATAGGTAACTTAAAAGCTCTATATTTTCGAGACAAGTTAAGATATTAAAAAAAGAAAAATGAAATTGTGTTATAATATTAAAAACCTTTATTTTATGGTTGAAGGTTGCTAATAGTTGCAACTTTCTTTACAATATTCTCTTCTCTTGTGCAGAAGACGACGTCCCGGAGCAAGTTCTGATAAAGGAGACCTTTTCGCTTTGCTGTTGACATTCCACAAGCATCAGCAGCAAAGCGGAAAAAGACAAATCTATCGAGAACTTTCGCTTCTTTCTTCGCTAGCTTCAAGCAATCTTCTGTAATCTTGCTGACATAGTTACTGATTTGTTGCAACAATGTATCTTGAAAAATTATTGATCTCAGACAATGCAGTCACACAAACACCCCAATTTTTCCGTCGGTAGACCTTTTATCGTAGCTGCATGGATTTAACGAGGTGCCGAAAATATAATACAGAAACGTTGCCGGAATTTCGTTACAGTTATAAAGAAAAACATCGACTTTCACGACCAATTTAATTCAATTAATGTTGAACATAACTCTCCCTGTGATCTGAGAGAGAAATCTTGCGCGACCTGCTTCTGTCGCCTTGGGGAAGTCATTTTTATATGATGACAAATGTGATTAGGTATGTACCTAATGCCGGAAGGGATAGTTTTATCTTCATTTTCAAGAAAGTTAGGTATATCGCACCTTTAGAATAAAATTGTAGTGACCTAACTAAAAATGTATGTACTTAACTTCGGTTTAAATAGATACATTTAAATCTATCTAATATTATATCACCAATTTGATAATTTATTTAATTTTAAGACAGCATACCTATCCACGAAAGTGTTGCTGACTGATAAATGATTTTTCTTTCTCGATGACTAATTCATACGACTCTTATTTTCAACCGACTAAAAAAAGTAGGACATTCGTAGTGTAGTTAAATATTTCTTGTAAAGCTGATGATCAAATAATTGAACAGAGTCAATTACTCATTTTAGGTATCAGTATAAGATCTTATTTTAGGGTATCTAATCCCTAACCAGTTCAAATATCATTTAATCGCATCTCATCGCAACATAGCCTCAAAACTTTTTTTACACATGGCTGAAATCATTAATGCGAATAGATGCAGATGATTTCTCAACCACAAACTGTTTTATACCAACTCGTGAACAAAGGATACGATGAAAGATGCTTTTTGCGGCTTGGCAGAACAAAGTGAGCTTTTAGCAATTTTATTTCTTGTTTGACGTTATTTTTATTCTTAGCTTTTATCATATTTTTTGGCAGTAAGGAAAAGCATGGTGCTCGTGTTATGGTCGTCTCAAAATTATTAATATAAGTATACAGGTAAGTACTTCCTTCCTTCACCGTTAAAGCGAATTCATTTTAATTACAAAACGCACATAACAATTGAGGTTTGGCTTGGGATTCGAACCTCGGACCCAGTGAACTATTGCTACACTTTTTGGTGTAGGGAAAACATTCCAGCCCTTTGAGAGAAAGTGCCCCACCTAAGGGATACTTATATAGATAGGTATAGTTTTTCTCATACCAGGATTTACTACCGCCTACTATCTGCTCGATATTAACGCGTAGGATTGCATGAGGTACGTTTATGGCTTCCCAACTATGTAACCAAAGTTAAGAGGATTACTGCACTTATAAGTTTTCCAAAATGTTGAAAGGGACTGAATTGAAAATGATTTTTTCTATTCATACGCCGACTGCCGTGTGAAACACTTGCTGTTGAAAAAAAAAAAAAATTATAATAAGTTTGTGAATGAGGTGCGACCATTGATGTGGTGCGACTACTTGATAAACATAGACAACATTTTTCTTTTTGACAAAATGACTGTTGTACAAAAATCTTAATTTTTCGATTGCGAAAGTTTTGCGTTCTCGTGCCATGGATTCGTTTATGGAATGTTATTTCGAAGAAGTGTTCAGTGGCATGGAACGAGATGGCCTGAACGTAAGATTCAAAAGAAAGGAACTTGTGGAATATTTTAACGCAGTCATTGCCGGGTGTGCGAGAGGACAGAACAGATCAGACAATGCTACTTGTAAATCATTTGTCTCCTGCGCTCTTAGATATCACAATCGGTGCAAATCAGATAACGGTGATGTGTGTCTCATGGGAAAGTACCACAATCTACTTTATGTCGCTATGAAACTGGCCTTTGATTGGAGTCTTCAAGACAACGGCACAGTAGCTGCTTTACTGGATGAACTGTATGCTTGTGAAGGCACGTTTGAGAGGATATTTCTCGGAGCAATATTCGGTACATCAGCACCATATTTTCTAGCCGGTTGGAAATCTGACTTCATGGATAGAGAAGAAAATGTTCACGCGCTTGTGTTCTTCCTAGACCACGCTACTAACGCCAGCTTGGAATACGTCGATGGACCTAAAACTTACAGATTTATAGATGTTCCCTTAGAAAGCTGTGGAAAAGCGTCGCCAGTGAGAGTCGTAATACAAATGGGAGCATCTGAAATACTTATGATACTTCTCAGATTTGGAGCCAGAATTACGTCTGACCACGTTTCTTCAAACCCCATTGAATCTATTCTCGATAGACTCAACGAATATAATAGAAAATATCCTTATGAACTAGTCACTTGTCTAAAACTAACGTTAAGAGCTGTACCAAGACTTGATTTGACTGTTGATAAAGCAGCATTAAAGCATTTGGAATTACCGGATGACTATAATTACCAAAGGAAATTAGTTTTAGAAAAATATGGCGATATACTGCAAGATCATCTGATTCCTGCTTCAAGATGTGGTTTAAAGCCCGTGGAATTGAAACATCTTTGCAGATGTGCAATACGACGTTTGCTGTGGGAAAACTTTGAACTTCCTTTTGGGATACAGAGGTTGCCAATACCAGTATCTTTGAAAAAGTATTTGGATTTGTGTGAAGATTAGTACGTAATATTGATGTTGAAAAAAATTCCAAGAACATAAGGGCATAACTGAAAGGTACGGGTTATAAGACCATTATTTTGTCTGCGGTGGCGCGGGCGAAAGCCACTAGACTAATAAATATTTTTCCGAACATGTGGAGTTAAAAAATAAACTGCACGCTCGCTAAAAATATAATGACAGGTTTGAAACAATGACGTCCGAAGACGAAACCGTGATGTCAACGCCCCCGTATTGCTGATTGATACAAACGACTATTTTTCCCTTCACGTTACGTTCAAAGTACACTCGTATAATTCATTAGGGACTAAGTGCGTAGTCCACGTAGAGAACGTAGGCGCGGTGACGCTTTGGAACTCAATTTTTGTATGAAACCGGGCGTTATTTATGATACATGAATGGTGGAATCCCCCACGCGAAAATAGTCTTCGGCATCGTGTCCTTATAATATTTTAATATACACGTAACAGGAGTGATAGGCGATAGCATAGTGGTTAGAACTGTGACGCAGCTTCGGTCCCGGGACGCACTTCTGTCTTTTCGGAGTTAACTGCGTTTAAGCAATTAAATATCACTTTTTCAGGTGTGTGAAGTCCGCCATGCGGCGTGGTGAACTATGTTTTATAACCCTTCTCTGAAAAGAGACCTGCACTCAGTAGTGAGTTGTTAATGGGGTGCTTGCTGATGATGATGGTGATGATATTACGTTGCAAAGTGCAAGCTACACCACTAACTAACTTGTTTGGCGTAGCTTACGTACCTACCTACAGCGTTTTTTTGATAAACTATACGGAGCTAATCGCGAATACTACGGCGTGTAGACATCTATTAGAGGCATGAATTTAATTTACACTGTCTACTCTTTTAAGTTGACCCGCTTGAAACCCCAGTATCTTGCCACCGAATAAATTAAATTAAATTCAAGTAAACTTTAACCAACGAATAAATTTGACATTTTGACAGAGTGCTATTTAGCGCGTGAAAACTGTCAAAACGTCAACTTTAAACACTACATGACGATTGTGAAACAGGTCTCGTCTGTCTTGGTTTTGCCTAACCACCACATACCTACCTATTCGGTGTTAAATTTATCTGAAATATTTTAGTTCACGTCTGCAATCGA
This sequence comes from Hipparchia semele, assembly GCA_933228805.2. Taxonomy (NCBI): domain Eukaryota; kingdom Metazoa; phylum Arthropoda; class Insecta; order Lepidoptera; family Nymphalidae; genus Hipparchia; species Hipparchia semele. The sequence goes on from OW121722.1 coordinate 2,987,727, forward strand.
GGGTGGAAATAATACAAGGTCGATCTCCAAATAACTATTCATATGCGTGAAAAGCGTAGGTTAGTATTTGTGAGTAATGAGAATTTTAATAGACAATTTGTTAAGAATTTGTGCCTATACTAATGTTATGAATGCGAAAGTAATACTGTCTGTCTGTTTGTTTGTGTATCACCTTCTTACGCCTAAGCCACTGAACTGATTTCGATAAAATTTGGCGAAGAGATATCTCCTTCTCACACCCTGAGGAAGGAGAACAAATACTTTTTATTTCGTAATATCTAGGAGAGGCGGGTTAATAGGAGGAGGAGTAGTTAATTTAAATAATGTAATGGGTATTGGGTGTCAACAACAAAAATTGACTATGATTTATGGACACTATTAATTTTTAGTTATTAGTACTTTTGCATAATACATTTATTGGTTGGATTTATATTTTCCATAAATCGTAGTTTCTTTATGTTTCGTTTCGCAGGTTTGATTTCTGACCCATGCAATTATTTTGCAGTGTATTTACTTTTTTTCTGTTTCTTATAATATATTAAGTTTAACTCTATTTTAACGATGATTAAAATCCACGCCGTATTAATTACTTGTTTTTTTTTTGTACTTAACATAATAGGAAGATATATAATATAACTACTCTGGTCCGTATGGGTCCGTAGTACGCAGTTTCTATCATATAAACAAACAGTCGTATAATAAACAAAAAATTTGTTAAGGGATTTTGAGGAACAAAGTGTTTAGCAAAACATAAACAAATTATCCACTAAAATATGGAATATTATAAATAAACTAAGTTTTCAAAACGAAAGCGTGCGTCATTTCCGTTGCAACGTTGCCAAAGTATAGGCAAGAGGAGGAAGTTATGGCAATTAGTTGATTTGCTCGTTAATTAGTAATTAATAAGAGGCAAGGCAAGGTATAAGGCAAGGTTTTTCTACAAATTCCTTATTCAAATAGAAAAAAATAAGTGGAAAACATCGATTCGTAAAACAATGTTTACAAAGTAATATGTACTAATAAGGCGTAGAGGGTCTACTCTTCGTAGAGGCTCTACTGACATCAAAGGGTCTACGCTTTTGTAGAGCATAACACTTCCTGCTACGTTCTACCGCCTACGGCAATAGAAACCTTTCGATTGATTGATTTTATAAACCTAAATCATTTTCCAAAAAATCATTGGTTAATTAATCGAACATTAAAATTAAACTTTTAGTATTTGTTTATTATAAAATAAAGATTTAATATTAATGCAACATATTTGAATTGTATATTTGCTTTATAACTTAATAGGAAGGTAGACATAGGATTGCCTAGCTATTTGATAAATGACTTTTCAAGAAAACTAATGTATAAAGATAAATATTATTGGTTTTCTCGCAATTGGATACAAAAGCTCTTTGGGCTTTATAAAAACTAGAGCCGGAGGTCATTGCCCTTTACCAGATTTTAATAAAAGTGTTGAGAAATCACTCCAAATAGCACGACTTGCATCCTCATCCGTCATTTTATGGGTTAACAGTTATAAGTTATAACCTACCAATTTCCTTATTTTCTGGCCAGCCTATATAACGCAGGCTATGTTGTACTTTGATATTCATAGCGTACAAACTTTTGACCAAGATTTTGACTGCGAAGATGACTAGATGAACTTTTTCTGGAACTTCTCTTTTGCTTGGAGATTATGACCTTTTTTCGGAAAAAAAAGAGTAACTTACCCTCAGCGATGCAAGCTATCTCACTGTCAAATTTTGTCAAGGTCAGACGTAGAATCGATCGTATAAAAGTAACTCGCTATATAACGATTAGGTATGTTAGAATAAGTGCAAGGCTAATCTATGTTTCTTAAAAACTTTTTAGTTGTGATACCGAAAGGGAATAGAAAGAGATCCTTAGATTTTTTGAATAAATAAATTTCGTTTAATTTACTCACGAGACTAATACTATTTATTTTTTATTTCGCTTTAATTACATGTTTAGAATTTTTTAGATTTTCGAAGGCCCTGTTTGACTAAATGAAATTCCGCTAGTTTACACTGGAAGATATCTTGGCAACGTTTCAAAATATCCCGTTGATGAAAACTACCATTATACTACTCGTGAAGAGAGATTTGGATTAAATAATTTGCTAGTTTCTGATATTAGTGACAAGTGATAGACATTCAACATATTACACGCTTTGGCCTTAAACTGGGTAGACTTGGTCTAGATTCATAGAAAGTATTAACTGAGAATCTGATATTTTTTGCTCTTTCACGATTTGTCTGGTGGGAAGATTACCGTTAAAGACGTGTCGCCAGGCGATTTAGCGTTCTGGCACGTTAGCGTTGGCATGCAAAAATTGATAACGAGGATGGGTTTAGTTAAAACGCCATACCCTTTTCACGTAAAGGCATGGGGAAATTAAAGTTGTTTATAGGAAATCAAAGTTTTATTTTTCGCTTAGGTTAATAGGGCTGCCAATCACTAATCATTTTACATATTATTTTCCGGGGCTCGATAATTTTTTTTTCTTAAAAAAGAATATTAGCTAAGCTGAACTTGACTTATAATCGTTTTAGGCTTACCTGCAAAGATAGATTTAAGTATGTTAAATAAATAAATAAATAATCTCCACTCCCCTTCTAAAAAGCCTCAATAGCCCAACGGTTAAAGGTGCGGACTCAAAACTGAAAGGTCGCAGGTTCGAATCCCACCCATTGCACTATTGTCGTACCCACTAATACCACAAGCTTTCCGCTTATTTGGAGGGATAGGAGGATATTAGTCAACTTCAGTTTGGCTAATATTCTTTATAAAAAAAGAAAAAAAAAGATAAAAAAAAGATAAAAAAAAAGCTTGTTTTAAGGTGCGGGTACGACGGTAGAGGGACGCGTGGGGATGGAACCTGTGACCTTTTCAGATTTCTGACCAGTTTTCAGTTCGCACCTTTAATCGTTGTGCTATTGTGGTTCTAATTACTATAACTGATATGCGAAGGTTGTATTATTTACTGGCGGGTTGTATAACTTAACTAGCCTTAGCCGCTACTTAAATATTATGTACAGTTCATGCTCGGTTCGCCAAGCGTGTACACGTAGCTTTATAACTTCCCTTTGACACATGAAAGATCGCATTCAGATGTTATAAATGCGGCTGTCAAACGAGGCTAATGGCGCCGCTGTAACAGATTTCATCTTATTTTAACGTGGAAAGTTTCATTCATTTCGGATCGGCTCTATTTCAGTGTTTACAGATTTATATACAAGTTTATATGGCAATAGAAATGTTTACAACAGCTCGCTCCACTTTACTAAAATACATGTTGGAAATTATTTGAAAAATGTACTGTTGAAACTCGGTCTGCAAACGCTTTCCTTCGCGGATGTTTGTGGTTGAGAGATTCAGCTATGTGGGGGCCAGGATAAATGTAATAGGTCATCAATCACTTCTAAGTTTTCTAAACACAAAAAAATCGCTTAGGTCAGCTTTCCTTTTATATATTCAAGAATTATAACGCCAATTTTAAACGATTTTTATCTCAATTCACAAAAAATATTCACATAAATAACTCAATTAGACTTTTTTGGGGATAACCTGTATAAGTTTTATTTCACAAAGTTTTTACATATTATGCTTTAGTGCCAACACTAACAACTCTTTATTTTTTAAATTAAAAACGTTTTTAGAACTTGTTCCTGTGCAGGTACAACGCGGACCGACTTTCAAAACTTGGGACGTTATAGTCTTAAACGATTGTCGAAATTTTCTGAAAGATATAAATTATTACCACTTAGTTACCTACCCACTTATATAGGATACTTGGACATTTGACAAATTTTAGAATACAATTATACGAATTAAAAAAAAATCAAATAATGCATCCAAATCACGTTGCCGAGCGACATAGCACCGCGCGACATCGAGATGTTGAAACTCAAATAAATTCAGAAATCGCTTCATTATGTCCGGCGTGAAAGACGCACACTGAATCAACGTAAATGTGTCCACCCGGTACGTAATTTATATCGCGAGATGAAAATATTGCCACATAATGCATCCTCCTTCAATATCCGGTGGCTCGAGAACTCGTATAGGAAATGGAAGTGTTTATAAAAGTTCAAAGATTGCGAGTTGTTTCTTCTGCGTTAGGTTGGTACCTTTGTTTAGATTTGCTAGTAGAACCGCGGCGGTGGTTTTTTAGTAATGATCATAAAAATTTAAAAACTATGAACCCATCACTAATAAGATATAATTTTGCTTAAATTAGGTAGGTACCTTCCCAGAGTTACTCATACCTTTCAAAAAACTTCTACAATTTTCGTCTCGCAATATCAAATTACGACGCGGACGGTTTTCTCTGGCGCCCTACGCATGTTGATTGATGGTTCGCCAGGGATGGGTCTAAAATTAATAAGCTGCTAAATTAATTGCTATTTTTTTTAGTGTCAACACCAAGATATTTGTTAAATATAGCAGTCACAACTCACAAACACAGGCGAACACAGATAACATAACAGCTAGACAGATTGTTATTTAGTCCAATTGATTAAATAAACTGCAAACTGCTGGATTCGGAAATGAATGTTATATTTAAGTAGTGTTAAATAAATAAGCCAACAGAAAAGTTGACAGTCCTAAGCCTCTGGAAAGTATGAAGAGAATTAATTATGTTAACAATCTGTCTGATTCAATTTAACAGTTGCCAAAAATAACTGCTAGTTTTAAGTGTTAATTAATGTTAGCATTAGGTAGCGTTTAGCAGTGTTATTATTTTTTAACGTTTAAACCCATCTCTATTGTTCGCTTTTCACAAGTGGCATAATAGCCTTAGTATCTATGAGAAATATATTCCTCTCCGTAACAACATTAAACTTATCTTTCCATTTTCAGGTGTGGCGTGAAACTAAGTGAAAAGAGAAATAGGTACCTACGTAGATCGGTTCAAACGAAGCGTTGAAATACAAAATTACCATCCAACGCAGTCCAGACGCGATAAATTCACAATCCATAACTAAGATACCTACATATTATGTTAGAAGCGAGAAAACAGAGCATAATGTATATAGAACAGGTAAACCGAGGCAGCCCAATTCCTGAAATAAAATCTAAATAAAAACAGCGCGGTGTTTACATTTTAGGAGATTACACCTCATTTCGCACATTTTCTAGATCTCCAGAAAATGGCAAGTTGAAAAACACTTTGGTACTTTTACCAAAGTGTATAGATCTTTATCTATATATTATCGTATATTACTTACTCGATGGGAAGTTGGTAAACGCCCCAGATCCATACTAAGTATATTATAGGTAAACTAGCTGTTGCGCGCGACTTCGTCCGCGTCAATTTCTGTTATTACGATCGCGATTAAGAAGTTTTTAAAAGAATATACCTATATTTTAAAAATGGATAATTTTCCCCGTTTTTGCAACATTTTTCACTGATGCTTCGCTCCTATTGGTCGCAGCGTGATGTTATATAGCATAAAGCCTTCCTCGATAAATAGACTATCCAACACAAAAATAATTTTTCAATTCGAACCAGTCAGTAGTTCCTGAGATTAACGCGTTCAAACAAACTCTTCAGCTTTATATATTAGTATAGATAAGTAGGTACTCAATTTCATAGGATAGCATGTGTATGTTGAGTAAGACATAAATTTTAAAAGGTATACCTATATCACATTATCTACAGTGATAGGCAATACGGGCGGTTATCGCCTATTTGCGGAGAAAATTCCCAGGATAATAAAGATACGCAAGAATTATTATAGGTGCTGAAAGATTTTATCGACAAGTTTTGGACTTTTGCTTCGTTCGCGTGGATTTAGTGTTTAAAATCCCGCGGGAACTCTTTAATTTTAAGGGATAAAATGTAGCCTATGTCACTCTCCAGGTCCCCAATTATACCCATGCAAAAAATCACGTCGATCCGTAGCTCTGTTGCAGCGTGTTTGACGGACAAACCAACAAACAAACACACTTTCGCATTTATAATAATATTATACTAGTAAGGATTCTACTAAGGTTGAACCTTAGATCGCACTCTCACCCTGCTCAGACTCAAGACAGAGTTAAATGAATCGTATAAAATCAAGACCACGCTCTATAAATCTAGCGCTGCATCATACCGCGCCCCTCGTTATAGTCGATTCCGCCTATTGTGGTCTAGCCTTTAAGATCAAGCAACAATACATGGGTATCCAACTATCTACAAAAAGTCACAGAACTAACTTCTGGAACTTTTCAAAAGAACCTCATCCAAATAAATCTTTAAAAATTCGTGAGAGGAGTGTTCTCAGAATAATCTACCTACTACTAAAGTTAATTCTTCAAACATATTTACACCATACCTAGACTACAACTTACATAAAAGTATTATATTATAAGTACTTACTATTTTCATGATGAATTGATGATTCAGTGTTCAGGCCATACTTAGATATAAAAGTAGGTAAATATGCATATTATCTACTTTTGCATATAACATTATCAGTATATATCTTTGAAGTCGTGAAAACGCCATAACATAATAAACTAACCGTAAATATCTTTAACGCCTCTACCGGGCGGCTGTTTGACGACTACGCTAAAGTCGTGCAGTATATATTTCAATTTTACGGTTAAAACAGTAACGAACAAAATGGTAGTAGGTTGTAAGATAGTTGAACTCTACAAAACTACTTCGGTGAGGTACATTGTATGTAGGTCTATCTGCGGGTTACTTGTTCCGCAATTTCTCTGTTAGGGCCTGCGCAGACTTGGGACAGTCCTCGGCATCCTGTTAGTCCCTAGGCTCGGCGATCTTATAAGGAAAACACGGGCGAGTACTAGAACTTAGTTTATTTCGCACTGTTACTGACAATAACGGTAATTACTACTTAAATCACTTAACGAATTTGGACTACGCGACTCGCGGGACCTCACTAAGATCTTTTAGGCGACTATTTCAAGCTCTTAGCTTTAATTCCTGACCAGGCTGGCGGGCTTAAAACCAGGTCCATAGCTGGGCAGCGATTAGGCTAATTACCAGAACGACTGGTTTGATTTCTCTCGATCAACGTTTTTATAGATAGGTACTTATTTATAAATAATAGCATCTCAGCAATACATGCATCGGAGTATATCGCTGAGTTACACTTTTTCCAATATTAGCGCCTTAGCAATAAGTGAATTAGGGATGTAACAGTACGTTTTGACCCCCGATGAAAAAAGAGGGGTGTTATAGGTTTGACGTGTGTGCCGATTTTTTACTGTTTGGCGCGTACTACGTACCTACCAGATCCGCTGAAAAACTAAAATCTGTGACGGAGATCTCAAAGGTGCCGCTCGCCTTTTGTTCTCCAACGACGTGCTATCACCAGATACCCCTGACACCCTTCAGGCCTTACGGACAAAACATCCTTCAGCTCCAGTAAACCCATATTTTCTCGACCCACCAACTGCAGGGCAAGCATGCCTTCAAATTCAAAACAAAGATGTTACGGATGCCATTTTATCTTTTAAACCAGGTTCGGCTGCAGGTTTGGATGGAATCTCACCGCAACATTTGAAAGACTTAACATCGCATTCAGTGGGTGATGCAGGCGAGCAACTTGTAAATTCGATCACTAAATTAATCAACTTTATGTTTTCCGGTAATGTCAATCCAGAAATTGTTCCCGTTCTTTTCGGCGCGAACCTCATTGCCCTCACCAAAAAGGACGGAGAGGTGAGACCAATTGCTGTTGGATCAACACTACGACGTCTGGCCTCCAAAATTGCTGTTCGACATATTTTACCTAAATTAATTTCGGAATTTGAACCCGTACAGTTAGGCTTCGGTGTAAAAGGAGGGTGTGAGGCAGCCGTCCATGCCCTACGCTCTTTCCTAACTTACGGACAGCCCGACGTGTTGCTTAAAATTGATGTCAAAAATGCATTTAATTCGGTAAATAGGGATACCCTGCTGACGGAAATAAAACAACATATACCGGAAATATACAATTATCTTCTTCTCAGTTACGCTGACCCAACAAAATTGTTATATCGTTCTAATGAATTGTCTTCGGAAGTAGGTTGTCAACAGGGGGATCCCCTTGGGCCTGCAATTTTTAGTTTGGCTATAAATCCGATTATCAAAAATTTAAATTCTAAATTCAACGTTTGGTATTTGGACGATGGAACCCTAGGAGGTGATGTGGATACTGTGTTTTTGGACCTTTTTTTAATCAAAACTAAATTTGAAGCCATTGGTTTGGAGCTTAATTTTAGCAAATGCGAACTTTTTATAAATAACTGCGACTTAAATTTAAATGACATAAAACAAAAATTTAATATTTTGGCTCCAAATATTAAAATAGTTAACAGTAATTTCCTTTACCTTTTAGGTTCTCCAATTTTTGATGAATCTATTTCTGAATATATTAATAATTCAATTACTAAATTTCAAAATTCTGCTGACGGTCTCATTGAAATTAGTCCACATTATGCACTTTGCATCTTAAAATTCTGTCTTTTCGTCCCAAAATTTACGTATGTGCTCCGTTGCTGCTCCTTTTGGAATCACCCAGATCTTTTGACACAAGTAGATGACTTAATCAAAATTAGCTTAGAATCGATTCTTAATATGCAGCTGAACGAGCAATCTTGGTCCCAAGCATCCCTACCCATCCGTTATGGTGGTTTAGGGATTTGCAAAATTTCCAGTGTCGCTTTACCAGCCTTCCTATCTTCCGTCCATAGTTCAGCAAATCTCATGAGTAAAATTTTAAGGGCATCCCCTTCAAACTTTGAGATTGCTGGCTTGGAAGAAGCTAGAAACGCTTTCTTAATTGCATGCCCAGGTCAAAATTTTCCAGTTTCTCCAAATTCACAGAGGAGCTGGGACGACATAAAATGTAAATTGACGTATAACGATCTTTTGAGCCGTAGTACAGGTTCGGCGCGTGCTAGGCTTTTGGCCGTGGGTGCACATGAGGCCGGCTACTGGCTTCACGCGTACCCTTCGACCAATACAGGAACATTTCTTGTGCCTGACACGCTCCGAATCGCAACCTGTCTACGCCTTGGGGTTCCGGTCTGCGCTCCGCATAAATGTCCCTGTGGCAGTGATGTCGACAAGCTAGGACATCACGGACTGTCAGGCCAAAAAAGTGCAGGCCGCTTCTCGAGACATGCCGCACTTAACGATATCATACGCCGGTCCCTTGCCACCGTCAACGTGCCAAGTCTACTTGAGCCGACTGGCATTGCAAGAGACGATGGCAAGAGACCGGACGGTATGAGTTTGATTCCATGGAAGATGGGTCGGGTGCTGGTATGGGATGCAACCTGTTCAGACACGCTGGCCCCTTCCCATCTACATGGAACCAACAACAGAGTTGGTGCGGCTTGTGAAGCGGCTGAAAAAACGAAAGCATGCAAATACAGGGGTCTAGGCACCGAATATGATTTTGTCCCATTCGGTGTCGAGACCCTTGGTCCGTGGGGTCCTAGCGCCATTAGACTTTTTAAAGAAATATCAAAAAGATTAGTCGACGTCACAGGTGACCGAAGAGCTGGCAGCTACCTCGGACAACGAATTAGTCTCGCTATCCAAAGGGGGAACGCTGCCAGTATCTTCGGAACGTTGCCTAAAGGGACTCCTTTTAATAATTTATTTTAATTTATTATAGTATATATTTTTTAAGGTTTTTAGTTTTAGGTTAATATTTTGTCAAGTTAGGTTAGTTTTAATTTTAGAAGTAATTTAATATTAATTTAATTTAGATATAATTTTAAATATATTATAGTATTGTAAATATTTTAAGTTAATTTTATATTTTATGTTTCTAATAAATAAATTATTGATAGATAAAAACTAAAATATGTAGGTATAAACAGATAAATGTATACGAATCTATCCGCGCCATTCCAATGTACCTACCCTGTCTACCTTGGGATTCTATGAATAAAACTGAATAAATGTGATAAAATCTTGCACGTCCAAAATAGTCTACACAAGATTTTTATCATAAACTTTTCTAGTTTATGGTTTACGTAGTTTAGTTATCCACATCAAGGAAGTTCTTAGATAAATAAACGGAATTAGGCGTTTCAGAAATTCAGTAGTCTCTTCAATTTTTAACCAAATTCCAAAAAAGAAAGAGGTTCTCAATTCGTCGGAATCTTTTTTTATGTATGTTCCCCGATTACTCGTAGACGCCTGGACCGATTTGGAAAATTCTTTATATGTTTGGAAGGTTAGGTCCGGATTTGATGATGGGATCCTGGAAAAATCGAGGGGACTCAAATTTTAGGCACAATCTATAAAAATCTAAGTTTTATTACGTTTGGATCGATCAAAGTTATATCCGCTGTTTAGTTACCTAGTTAGAATCTGATCACTGATGCATGATGCATGTAAAGAAACCTAGCATTGATTTTCAAATAGATCTATTCAATGAGTCACTTAACATAGTTCGTCGACTTTCATTTTTTCTTTTTCGCAATATAGCGTCTGGTGGTCGCCGTATTGAGTTTTCATTAATGTCATGTCTTTATAGTGACACTACCAAAATTAACACAAATCGATTGACATAAGAATTATCAAAATCAGTCCACGCGTTTGGTCTCCAACGCACCACATACAAACATACTTACCTACGGACGTATGTCTGTATGTATGTATGTGGTGCTCTGGAGACCTAACGTATGTGTATGACCAAATGTATCCACATACATACATAGACTGATAAACACTATATCCTCCTTTCCTTGGAAAGAGCGCGGACTGAAATCAGATAGGTCAAAGTTTCAACACAATAATGACAATATTGCAAAAGCACCTGTTGCATTATTGTCATACCTGGGGCCCAAGTCTGCTATTGCAATGCTATTGCAATTGTAGTTCAATTGTCTATCAATGACATCCCAATTGCTACTTTTAGCAATTTGACTTGGGGCCCAGGGGTTCAATTGTCTCTCAATGACATGACAATTGCTAAAAATAACAATTGTCATGTCCTTGATAGACAATAAAACTACAATTGCAATAGCAGACTTGGGCCCCTGTTAGCAACACCGGATGTTGCGCGCGACGCCAGCGCCACTTCGGCAGCTGTCAGAGGTCGAGACGTCAGCGCCGCGTGATCGAAAGGCGGGAAAGATGGCGGCTTTTGCCTCGGTGTGAGCATCAGGCCGCGTGGCACTATTGGTGCCTGGTGGAGACTCCGGGAACGAAACAACGGTTTTGCTAAAGTTGCACTATGGGTTTTGCTAAGGGTTTTGTTGAAATTGTGCTATCTAAGAAATAAATATGTAATTATTGGTATCTCGGCTTGTTTTAAGTCTAATTAATATACCCACACCTAGCACAAACCTTAGATTCCGTTAAAACAATTTCCTATAAACATAATAGGTATCTTGGCGCGCGGTGGCCGCATCAGCTAAGCGACGAAGTGCGAGAATTTGTTTAAATTCGTTCGTTATTTTCAATTGTATCAAGACTAATGAAAGTATTCGCATCGAAAAATTTGTTATTTATAATTTATCGTCAGTGCTATGTGGACACAGGATTTATGGCGTCGCCGTCGCTTCGCAATCGCCTCACCGAAAGGGAAATTAATCATGTTTAACACCACTAATGTTCCTGCGAGTTAGAGAATCGGTAATAATATTCACTACTAACTGATGCCCGCGACTTCGTCCACGTGGATTTAGTTTTTAAAATCCCGCGGGAACTCTTTGATTTTTCGGGATGAAAAGTAGCGTATGTCACTCTCCATGTCGTCAACTATACCTACCCATGTAAAAAAAAACACGTCGGTCCGTAGCTCTGTTGCAGCGTTATTGAAGGACAAACCAAGAAACAAACACACTTTCGCACTTATAATATTAGTAAGGCCTATTTACATACAAAAGTCTCCAAAGCCCAGAGGAATGATGTATCTTTTTTATCGCAGAAAAATAAAGAAATCCTGCGGGATATTTAAAAACCTAACTCCCCACGAACTATGTCGCGGGTAGAAGCTCGTTAATTTATAACTCAAAAAAGGTTTAATTTTACTACCAAATTGTGCTATCAACTGTATACCTACAAGGAATAATAGAAAACTAAAACGCTACTAAATAAAACTATTGCATTAATATCCCCACATAAAAACTAAAAAGTCGTAAGAAATTTTTTACGTCAAAGTTTAATCGAGGTACAATATTTATTTAGTCAATCATTACTTTTATTGAATGTATTTCACAGTATTGATAAAATAGTATGGCACTAAAGGCATAGAATTCAAAACTTCGGAAAGATAACCAACGGGACCCTATTAGTCCTATTACTAAACCTCCACTGGCGTCCTTCTGTCTATCAGCGGGCTGTATCTCATGATCCGTTATAGTTAGAGAGTTGAAATTGTCAGAGAATGTGTATTTCTGTTGTCGCTATAATAACAAATAATAAAAATAAATTAAAGGGGACTCCCCTGCTAGAAACGTGTTTTTTTTCGACGTTTTTTGGTACGGAACACTTTGCATCCAAGTCCGACTCGTATTTGACCGGTTTCATACCTACTTAGTTCGCATCATTGGTTGTATGCACTAAAGCAAAGCTAAGGGAGCTAGATTATCTCTGTGGCTTACTCTTTAGTCTTACAACCTTGTTATATCACATATTATATTCTAATAGATCATTTAGATTTATATGATCACACTAGCTGTTGCTCGCGACTTCGTCTGTTATTATGATCGCGATTAAGTTATGTAGATAAAACTCTTTGGCAAATAATAATGCATTAATTTCGACCAAATTTGATTACCATAAAAAAGGTTATAATGAGTCAATCTTAAAATATGAATATAATATACTGTCGCGGACATTTTTTTAGATCATTAAAGAGTAATGATTCTTTCATACATACTTATTGTTTGGGTAACTTGAACCGTTTACGCAGCGCACGCAACGGATGCCCTCAAATATGAATAATTTTCCCCGTTTTTGCAACATTTTTCATTGATGCTTCGCTCCTATTGGTTACAGCGTGATGTTATATAGGTAGCCTAAAGCCTTCCTCGATAAATGGACTATCCAACACAAAAAGAATTTTTCAATTCAAACCAGTAGTTCCTGAGATTAGCGCGTTCAAACAAACAAACTCTTCAAAACTTTATAATATTAAGTATATGTAGATAATAATATGATTCCAATATTAGAATTACATATTTTAGATTCTTACAACGTTTACCACTAGATGTCTCTGTATGTCATTTACATCGCGCTACAGTTCGACTGCTCCTATGAGATGATATGGTTTGATGATTATTATTGATCATAAAAAAATGGAAAAAGACCAAAAAAAATAAAAAATAATAAAAAAACAAAAAAATAAATAAAAAATATTAAAAACTACAAAAAAAAATGCGTGCAAGGCTAAGATCATAGACTTATCCTATATGCTATAAAAAATCACAGCAATATTTTTTGGAGCCAAACCTAAAGGCCAGAAAAATTTATATTTAACTAGTACTAGTATGTTCTTTAGAACTACTATCAGCTACTATCGTATCAGCTAGTTAGAAGTTTACTTCTAACTAGCTGATACGGAGTTCCGTCCTCTATCTCCGATACTGTTCATCAAACCCCCACCAAAAGTTGGCAAAATATATGTGATTGTGAACACTTTCAAATAAAAAAAGAATTATCAAATTCGGTTAAGATTTGACGAAGTTATGGAGCAACATCAACAAAAATCCCGGATAAACCTTATTGTTTATCAAGATAAAAAGTATCTTATATATTGACCCGGAGTATCAGCTACCACTATACCAAACATTCAAATCCGTTCAGTAGTTTTCGCGTGATGCGCGCACAGACAGACAAAAATTTCAAAAAAAAATGTTTTGGGCTCAGTATCGAAAATAATAATAAAGCATCCTCCGATTAAAATTTTCAAAATATATTTAATGTACAGAATTCGTCCCGTTACAGTTTAATTATAAGGTACCTATAGATGATAGAGTTTCTGCCAAAGTAGGTATGAAATGATAATTATGATAATAATAATAATTAATATGATATGAATATACCGTATTGCAAGTTATAAAAATTAGGTAGGTATAATACGTATTTTTTAGCATAGCCTATAGATACAACATAGATTTAGTTAAGTAAATAGAGAAGATAGGAAGCTGGTTAGGTACTTAGAATACTTTGTAAAAGAAAAACTGATTACAAGGGAGTTTTTATAATCTGAGTGCCTAGTCATAATATGCTATCTAGTTTTTTTTGATAGAATAGACAACTTACCCACATTCATTAATTTAATTACAGTTGGGTGGGTAGATAAGTGTGACACACGAGCCTATTAAAATACCAACAGATGTTTTATCTGACAAGTTTTGTAAAATACGTAGAATAAACAAGTATTTTATAGCTAGAGTGAGAAATAGCAAACAAACACACACCAAAAACGCAGATTTTTCTACTTACAGTATAAAAGTCCGACACACAAATTCCTACCAAAGTTCTGCGCACGCACGTCACGCCCGTTGCCGTATATTTTTAATATAAAAATATCTAGTCTCGTATGTATCGAATCATAAAAATATAAATATTTTAGGATCGACCGCTCGAGCAACACTAAGCTTCGTCTACCCATTGACGTATTCGTTTCGAACTAATTTCGGTGCAGCGACTATTCCGCGATTCTGTAAACATCGCAGCGGTGAAATACGACCAGTTTCACTTGATCTGCAAACCGCCAATCGGATTTTCTTATCCGCCCAGAACCCTAGTCGACGGGAGAGACTCGGTGGACCAATTCAGATTGGTTGTTTTCCTGACTTACAACTAAAAGTGTGCAGTTGGCGTGAACCCTAAGAGTTGGTTTGTAAGACCACTTTTCCTTAAAACGTTTTGGGGATGTAAAGTTTGTAGGCAATAAGTTCTGTTTTAGGCACACCGTGAGTCAGCCGCGATGAGGAAATGCGTGCAAGTTATAATTTCGGAACGCCCGACATTGTTTAATGGTTTTATAAATCTGAACCGTACGCGTTTCCCTTAGGCAATCGGTGTGTCAGTATTAGCGGCGGAGTATCGCCTCCATTTTGCCTCGCGTGATAGATGCGTCTGTTGTGTTTCAGTTGGCAGGATAATCAGCAACACGGCTACAAATTACAGATTGTATGTCATCATAAGATCATGCTTTCAAAGCTCTACGAGTTAGTAGTAGGCGTGCCAACAATGTTTCAAGGAGTGGCGAGTTTCATTGGCACAATTTTAGCATCACTACGTTATACCCCTTCGCTGAGATTGTCTACCTGTTAACGCTAATCTCATATACTACTGGCACTGTACTTAGTGATTTTCATTCGATTTTTCACCAATTTACCTATAGTTTGATTCAGCAAGATTTAGTGTATATTTTGGGGCAAAAACAACCGGTCGACAGTGGCGCACTGATTGGTAACTTAGTGTGTGCACGCCCTAACAGGATACCTTGAGTTACAGATGAAACAAATAAAATACTGGATACTTCATTTAAAAACTTTATTTTTACGTCATATTCATACAAATTAGTACAACACATCATGTTTCCTTAACATTTATACAAGCTAAAATAATTTTTTAAAATTCGATTGTAAATGCTTTTCCTTTCTCAATTTAGTGTATTTTGAGCTTTTCAAAGCTTCGCAAGCATCCGCCATTTTTAATCCTTCCGTGACACAGAGAAGGTTTTCAACAGAAGCGTCTTCGTCATCGTCAAATCAAAGCGTGACCAAGTTTTTTGTTTATATCTCTCGTTCATATTTCCGTGATACCACGAGTTGCAAATGAAACAAATAAATTACAGGACACTTCATTTAAACTTTATTTTTACACTGGCTGATGCCCGCGACTTCGTTCGCGTGTATAATACTCGGTTATAGCAAATAAGGGGGCAGTTTCATCCAATTCAAGATAAAGTGCATACAGATCAGCAGAGCATATTGTTATAATGTTGGTTAGAGTATCGTATGAATTGAGGTTTTTTTGAAGTCCCGCGGGAACTCTCTTATTTTCCGGGATAAAAAGCTAGCCTACGTGCTATTCCAGACTATAATATATCTCTGTGCTCAACAAATCGGTTCAGTCTTGCGACGTGATTGAGTAACAAACATCCATACTTACATCCAAACTTATAATATTATAATAGTTATTTTTACATTATATCCATAAAAATCAGTACAACATGTCATGTTTCCTTAACATATAGCAAGTAGAAACTCAAAATAACTTCTTAAAACTCGAATGTAAATGCTTCTCCTTTCTCAATTTAGAGTGTCTTTTGACCGATCGTCACATAACGCTTTTCAAAGCTTCGCAAGCGTCCGCCATTTTTAATCCTTCCATGATATAGAGTAGGTTTTCAACAGAAGCGTCTTCGTCATCGTCGAACCAAAGTGTGAGCATGTTTTTCGCTCTGCTTGCATCCGTCGCGTTTTCTGTCTCGAAGAATTGTATTTCGTCGGGCTTGTAGCCTAGCTTGGCGGCTAGCTTCTTCCATTCGGTCAGCTTGGCGGCTAGAACGTCTAGTTGTGTTTGGGTTATCATTGTCACTCTGGAGCGGGTTGGTTTTTCATCGTCTTCGCCTGTGTGCGTCGAATCTGTCACCTGTTTAAAATAATATGAAAATGAATTTTTATTTTAAAACTCTTTAATTTCTGAACTTAAGAGTTAATTATTAAATTATGTTAAAATAAAAGGACAAGTAATTAATGAATTACTTTTTATTTTCTGAGAGGACATGTTTAATTCGGAATTGTTAGACCGGAAGAGAAAAATGAAAATAATAATCTGTGACATCTGTCAAACATGATAAAATGAGAAGTGATTTAATAGTCTTAAAAATACCACAGACTGATACCTAATTTTTGCTGTCTTTAATTGTGTTAATGTCGTCATATGTAAAGCGATTCAAATGACAATAGGAATGAGAAGTCGCCATTCACTGTTTCTATCTCACTCATTGTAAACCTCATAAGAGCAGGACAGAAATATAAAATGACTATTTGACAGTCCTATTCGCATTTGAAACGCACTATACATTTTTTCATTATCAGGCACATTTAATCAAATTAAAAAATCATCTCAAGGTACATTACACATAAAATGTCCCAATATTATTCATAACTTGCTGTGCCCGCGACTTCGTTCGCGTGGAATAGTGACTTTTCGGGCAGCATATTTTGAATTACATATACCGTCGACGCTCAGGCGCGAGGCGTGTAGTACGTACTCTGTACGTTAACAATGTTCGCCGTGATTCTTTAAATTGACATAACTTTTTTATTTATGAACCGATTGACATGAAATAAACACTAAATGTTAAGTGAAGCTTATTACAATATATTAGTGAAAACCGTAACTAAATCGAATAAGCCGTTTCTGATATTAGCGTGCACAAACACACAGACAAACAGACAAAAAAAAATTAATTACAATTTCGGGTTCGGCATCGATATAATAACAACCCCTGCTACTTTTTTTTTATATATTTCCATTGTACAGACACCACTTTTCTACAATTTTATTATATGTATAGATTGGGACATTTTATGATAATATTATTTATTATAATAATCAGTGGCATAGATAAGATATATTCAAGAAATTAGTATAATACTGACCGCATCCATGTCTGTAGTGTCTTCTTCTTTAATAATATCAGTTTCTATTTGCTCCTCACACATTTCTTCATCCACAGCCTCCTAAGAAAGTATGACAAGTAAATAAAAACAAAACTAAAAGGACGAACAGATGTGATTGCAATTGTAACATTGATGCAATCATTTTAAGATAATCCGTAATCTTATAACGAGTTTTTTCTAAACTTAGTTCAATGGTTCTATTGTGTTTGATTGATTGCAAATTCAAATTCAAAATTTATTTATTTCATGTAGGCTAACTTGTAGCTCTTATGACACGTCATAAATCTACCACCGGTTCGGAATGCAGATTCTGCTGAGAAGAGCCGGTAAGAAACTCAGCAGTTGCTCTTTTCAAAAAAAAAAAAAATTTACAATACGTAACAAAACTATGTTATGTATACAGTGTTTTTTTTATTCTATGACAAGATAGCCCTTGACTGCGATCTCACCTGATGGTAAGTGACGATGCAATCTAAGATGGTAGCGGGCTAACTTGGAAGGGGTAAGTATAGCAGTGTAAATTCAACCCATACCCCTAATCGGTTTCTACACGCCATCGTGCCGGAACGCTAAATGGCTTGGCGGCACGTTTTTGACGGTAGGGTGGTAACTAGCCACGGCCAAAGCCTCCCACCAGACCAGACCAGAGACAATTTAGAAATAATAAATTACTAAATTGCCCCCGCCGGGAATCGAACCCGAGACCTCCCAGTTATAAGACCACAGCGCTCACCACTGCGCCAGGGAGGTCGTCAAAACCTCACTTTTTGAAACTTCATTGTGTTTCCACAATGAAGTTTCAAAAATGCAAAACAATCCAATACACGTTAAGACAGGTAGGCAAAAGCAGACCCATTCCCGTTGGTGGCACCCGTTCACGAGCATATAGTGCTATGCTATAGTGTAACGGTCGCAATCGCCTCTGATTGGCCGGTACTCAATCGCTATTGGCTAAAATGCATTGTTGCAGAAAGAACGCAATTAATTCAGCCAATCACAGACTTTTACAGAATCGACACAGAGCTGCTGTAAACGGATGCATATTTTTAAAATCGATCATTTCATTTAAATTAAATTAATTTCAATTTTAATATTAAATAATTTAATTCCAATAAATACCTGTTTTATAGCTTTGTCGCCATTGCTGTCTCCATTGGAGTTATTCGAGGCGGCATTAGCGGCTGCTTCTCGAGATATTCGCTTCACCTGTTTTCAGATTATATTATGAAGGCGAAAGTTGTATGTGCGTGTGTGTCATGCTTGTTACTCCACCAAAAGATTTACGCAAATCGATTTAGAAATCACGGAGATATCCATATACATAGATAGAAAAACACAACTCCTCCTCCTTTTTCGAAAGTCGGTTGAAAAAGCAGCTTATGATACTCTCGGTAATATCACCTATCTGTTAGTGAAAATCCAAAAAAATCCAGCTGTTTCCGAGATTAGCGGCAACAGATAAAACAGACAGACAAAAATTTTAAAATTGTTTTTTTTTTTTTGTTATAAGTACCGCATTTACTTACATATGCATTTAGCAAAAAGCTCTTATTTTGATATTGCAAAACAAACAGTCTAATTTTATTTATCTGCAAAGATTCGAATCAGTACTCGAGTACTGGCAGACAATTCAGGCATTTAGGCACACATCACTAGTTCACTACAGAATATGAGCATCACAATGTTGTATGTACCTTGACTTTATCATGTTCACAAATTAATAAATGAATTATTTATGTAATTATGAAATTAT
Source organism: Hipparchia semele (assembly GCA_933228805.2). Classification (NCBI taxonomy): domain Eukaryota; kingdom Metazoa; phylum Arthropoda; class Insecta; order Lepidoptera; family Nymphalidae; genus Hipparchia; species Hipparchia semele. The sequence continues at coordinate 3,007,105 of OW121722.1, forward strand.
TGACTTATTAAACAGACTATAGGTACTAGACACTAGTCACCATGTCCTCGAGGTAGTCGGGCAGCCGTCCGATGGGGTTGTTGGTGTGCACGAAGAAGTGCGGCGAGCGGCGCGCCAGCAGCCGCAGCGCGCGCCACGCCCAGCCGCTCGACCCGCCCGACCCGCCGCCCGCCGCGCCCGACCCGCCACCCGCCGCGCCCGACCCGCCGCCCGCCGCCGCGCCCGACCCGCCCGACCCGCCACCCGCCGCTGCGCCGCTCAGCATGTACGACTCTGAGCACAACACACGAAGTTATTTACGATGCCCTCGACTTCGCACATAGGATCATTTTGATTTCGGAAAAAATAAAGATTTCCCATGGTGGTTCATAAAAACCAAAATACTAGAAGAAATCAGAAATCACTAATCAGTATAGTAAAAAATATGTGGACGTACCTAATGACGGCATAAAGTCCCGCTCCTTGGTCCGACAAGCTGCAAGATTGTCTGGAGCCAGGTTCCACAACTTTGTGAGGTCATTGCTGCAAATTGATAAACGGCCGATTGCTATATTCAATCAAGATTCAATCTATCTATAATCTCTTTCTTGGTTATCAAGCAACGTTGTGCTATATTCAATCAAGATTAAATCTATCTCTAATCTCTTGTTTGGTAATCAAGCAACGTTTTTATTTGTCAAAAAGTGTATGGACTTTTTGACAACTAACAACACTGTTAGGTAACTTATCTTCAGATTATACATCTAAGAGTACTGGTTAAGACGATCAAACAAGCCCAAATTCGATGTGGTTGTGGATGTGGAACTGGTTCTAATTCAGCTTGCAAGATTTGACCTTTAAACATACATATATACAAGGTGTTAGTTAATGTCCCTATCCTACCGAAACCCATAAGTTGGGGTCGGTGTATAGATACATGAAAAAATATCATGAGACGTGTAGCTCATATCCTGGCCAAGTTATGAGGACTTCAAAAATTCACCATAAATGTATCGGTGGCAACCCTTTAAAACAGCTGATTCAATGGCGATGAACTGCCAACGATAAAACTATGAATGAATGTGTGTAGGCCTACAACGTACTACTTGTTATGCTATAACGTTGCGATAAAATATTCCAGATGCGATACCTAACCATTAATCGGCATGCAATTAAACCTTTAACCTGTAGTATTGTTCAGTAGAGTGAAAACCGATTAGAAATCTTGTATTTTTGCAAGAATATTCCAGACTACTTTCGGACTCCGTAAGTTAAAGTCCGTACCTACGTAGTCCATAAAGTGACTGCCGCCTCTTTCTTTGCAGGTAATTAATATCTCGTTAATTTGTGTTGTGGTTTTGATTAACAATTACTGTATGTGAATGAACGAATGAATGTGTGTGATATTTTTAATAATAAATCAATTTCAAAACGATACAATAATTATTATTATCGCTTGCAGTACAGTGCTAGTTTTAGTTCCTTTACCGATGCCGCGTACGTGGGCGTGGTTTGAATATTAAATACGTCGAAACACCGTAAGGGCGCGCCTTCACTGAGGACATTGTAAAAATCATAGACGTCGCGACCACAACGCAACGTGGAAATGTCCTCTGTGCACCATAAAACCTGCAATGCGACGATGTACTAACATTCTAGCGGTATCCACACTTCCCAGCGTGTGCATGTCAAGATGATTAATTACGATATCGATTATCTGATTTCCTTGATTCAGGAACCTCCTGTCCTTTGGGAGAAACCAGTGGAAGAATACAAAGATAAATTTCCAAAAACAAGCGTGGAAGGAAGTATGTAAATGTTTACATCTCAATTTTGAGGAGATGAATACGCAGTAGGTACTTTCTTTTGTGTTTTTTCTTGATGCATCTTAACGCAAGCAGAAGTAGTATTTAGTGCGGTCCATGTCTCACTAGAAAGTAAAATAATGGTAAGAGTTTACTCGTACGATGTCCTATACGATGAAATTTTTCGTTGCGTAAACGCAACCGCAAATCTTGTGTGTAGCCTCGCCTTTACTCGCGGGGCGGAGTCAAAGAATTCTTGGAAATAGTGTAGGGGACCAAAGTGTTTACGTCTTTAGGAATTTTGCCTTTACCTGGGGAAAAACAACACAAAATACTTGTATTATACAAGATTTTTGCTTAACTATTTTTAAAGGAATTGATGATAATTGCGAGTGCATTTAATAATTTTGGAATCTAACAGTAACTACCAAATGTTAGGTAAATTCTTGAGATAAAAATGTGGCTTTTCAAATGTAACACTTTTGTTAATAAGTATTTTTTAAATTGCTACCTAAAGCAGTATTCAGTTTTTCATTTTACAAGTTATTTGCCAAAAGAAAGTCAAAATCTTTTTTCTTCTTCTTCAAGGACTTCTAGGGAATTTTTTTTGAGGGAAAACGGGTAAAATCAAAAGCATGAGTGGTAACACTCGTTTTGAACTTGTTGTTATGTCTCCAGTTAGGGTTTCCAAAATGTTTTTTTCTTAATTAATTAATTAATTTTGTATGAAAGTTTTTGATAATTAATTTTCACTTTTTACCACCGCCATTGTGTTTATAGGGTCAAAGTGCATGGGTGGTTGCTGGTAAGTTATACACATTAACAAACACCTTGTATATCCATACATACATTGCAAGTTAAATGGACGCACATATATAATAAAGAGTCAATCCACACAACTTATCAATTGAAAAATTCTTTCTTTACTATATGTATGTATTTAATTTGACAAAGGTTTGTGGGTTGAAACGTTATTGCGTATGTGCGTCTAAATAAAAGTTCGCAAAAAAAGAACGACCCTCGCAAAATGAGCAATACAACTTAGAGAGACATTTCTTACTTTCCCAAAAAGAATTTATCTTGCGCTTCATATTCTTTGATTATGTCGCCAACTGGTCTTCGTCTTTTCTTGGTTTTTCTCACTTCTTCTGTGCTCTCTGTTTGAACCGGTGGCTTGGGTTTTTGAAATTCTGTTACAAAGTTTTCACACAAAATTCAATATAAAAAGTACTTATTACTAAAACTATGCCATAATTGGAATCGTCCAATCCTTTTTTGCAGGTTGTCCTAACGAATAGAGTTGTACACATATGGAACAAATTGCCCAACGACAAATAATAAAAAAAATAATAATACAATAATAATTTACTCAAGATCAACAGACAAAAATTACTTGAAACTTGCTGTAGTTTTTGACAAATGATCAAGAACGAATGGTTGATTTGATTACATTCATAAGCAACCTCATCATAAGAGTAGTAATTTTTTTTTATACACTATAAAATGATGGAAAGTGATGATGTGGTCTAAGGTGTAACATATTTGCCTAGAAGATGCCTATTCACTCTTGTTTTAAAAATACCCAAATTGTACGTGTTAGGAAATGCAGATCTTGGAAGAGCGTTCCAGAACCTAGCCGACTTAAAGCGCTTAGTAATAGTAGTAGATGGAATAAATTAAAATTGTACAAACCTGGGCACCCATCATTCTTCCAGCTGTTCCAGTGTTCCTCTCTCTTCAGTATACTTTTCACACACTCAGCAAACTGTTTCCCCTCCGGTGGAGTCTCTCCCAGAAGTTTGTAAATTAATGTTGTGGTTTCCTTCACCCACTCTTGCTGATCTGATTTTAACTCTTGAGATTCCCTTGAATGCAAGTTTACACCAATTAGAGCCTTCCAACTACTGAGCTCTATAATTAATTAATCTAGGATTTTTTTTGACTGACGCCATTTTGGCGCTGCAAGTAAATCTGTGTAGTGTAGTGTCTCTGGAACTAATAATATTGCAAATGGTGCACCAACCTCTATAAATCTATGATTGATTATAGAGATCTTGTATCACTTGTCTGTCAAATGATCAAATTGATCCATAATTTATGCTCTCATTTGTATAGGGACAGCCAATCCACTGATAATCATAAATTATTATTATAGAGATTGTGCTTCCACCAGACGAAGACAAGATTTTAAGACAAACATGCCTAAAAGCAATGATATGAGCAATTGAGAAGTTGCCTATTCACTCTTGCCTTGAAGGTACTTAAGTTATATGTCGCAGGAAATTCAGACTCCAGGAGAGTATTCTACATCTTAAGTGTTTTTAGTTTCAAAAATATTTAATGAATGTTTTTTTTGTTATTAATGGTTAGATTTATATAGACACACACCATAATAGACCTGCAGCCTGACGTAAGATAAAAAGATAATCGACTCTGATACATAATAGTAAAAGAAAATTAAATGAAATACATACATTTTGAACTTCACCGTTGATGTTAAATATTGGAATAATATCAAAAATTGTATCAGGACACATCTTCTGAAGTTGGAATCGGACAACTGCAATTCCAGTAACTTCTGATTGGTTAGGAATTTGGCAAAGTAGTGTTGCTCTTTACTCTCCTGCATTTCCACATCAGAGTTGTATGTCTTTAGTCTGTTTAGCTTAGACTTCTGTAGCTCAACAGCTTCTAGCTTGTAGGATGAGAACGCTGATAGTACACTGCCTGAATGCTGAAAAAAATTGAGATTATGGGCTTAAATAAAATAAAATTTAATTTCAGTCTGTGATGATTTTAACCCTGAGGAGTGATGACCCTGCACCAAGAAGCGCATGTTGGTAGACACCTCCAATAGGTTGACCTAACACATTAAACCGAGAGCCGCTGGAGACAGGTGGCGCAAAATAGAAGCCTGTGGGCGTCTATCGCTCGATAAAGAAGAATGTTTTTAATCAAGTTCCAAAAAAAGGTTTTCAATTTGGCCAGTGTCTTTTTTGGTTACTAATCACTTTACTTTTTTGTGAGATAGGCTCACGCTTGACATCAATTAATGATGGAAAGCAAAGGCCTTCAGTTGACTAAATGCACTTTGTAAAAGGAATCTAGGGTAAGCATTAAATAAAAATTATGGTACAAAATGTAAACTTACTGCAACAAATGTTTTCCACTGTATTTTATTGTAACAAGTATTTGGGTTCCTGAAAAAGTCTTGCAAACTCCAAAACCTGCAGTACAAGTTGTAATCTATAGTATGTTTGCTTTTGTCTTCATCTATAACCATCTCCTCGTCCAAGGCATCTTTTAATGTACTTGAATTATCGCCTCCAAACTCAGTTACATTTTCGAGATTAAACTCAGAAACAATATTAAGTCCTGAACGCTCAGAAAAGGGGAAGAATTTTGCAAGGAATAACAATATCCGCCCACAGAACACTGTGTTCTGTGATCTAGACAGCCGTCTCAACAAATCATTGCACATTCTAAGCAAATTATTCTTACAAGCGACGAAGAATAGCTCTTCCCGCCAGATATTTACACCATTTTCGACATACGTGAACAACTTTTCGCATTTATTCAGGGTGAGCGCGTCAAAAATATCACCGAGGAGAACTACAGGCATGGTAGGTGTCACCATCTGTCGCCTACATGACTCTATGCAAAAACAGACATAGTTTTCCAAGGTCTCAGGTTCTTCTACGAGTAACTCGAGAAGTTTATCTCTGAACGCTTGATCCATCGCCGCCTTTCTATCCGTTTCATTAGCATTCTTCGAAAATGAGTCCAGCAAATCCATGTTGTTATTGGCAAAAGACTTGGAGAGGACATTCTGGAATAAGGTAAAATAAATTTACAAAAATTATGGGCCAAATACTGAGCAAAAGCCGAATATAAAATAAAAATAGGTTATGTTTAAAAACTAATATTACCTTGTATTTGACACGAAGTTCGTCAAAACCTATTTTTTCAGACATGGCCGAAGGTTTGTATTTACCAGATCATTCAGTAATTGTGATAGGTATACGTTGTCCAAGCCTTTATTTTCTTTTTGGCAGATCACGCCTATAAATTACCGTTTTTTTTTTTCGGAACAATGTACTAAAATAATGTCGTACTTTATTGACGTTTAGTGAAGTGTCCTGTGCATAACAAACAACCACAGACTATAACCCAGTTCTTGAAAGACGATAAATCATTCACAATTATGATAAAAATAATTTGACTTCGTGTAAGTATTGTTTCTGTAAATTTAATAAAAAAAAAAAGGAAATAAAAATAGTAACTATGACTCCAAGATTGAATATTTGCAAGGAATTAAGTCGAAATCTTGGAATTTAAGTTCAAACCAAGAGTAAAGAAATTGTTCTTTTAATTTATTTATTTTTTGACGGCTACCTTAAAATGTAACTATGCACGCGTTAGTGAAATTTAACTTAAAAACGCGTGGTTAATAATGTCTAAATCAAAAGTTATGGACAAATATACTTGGAAAATCACATACCTACCTACTTATTTATTTAACAAACTAGCTACGTAATTGGGTATACAAATGAAACAAGTAAAATTATTAAATACTAGCGGCTCGTCCTGGCTTCGCACGGCTGGACATTTATTTTTTAAACATTTTGGCATAAACGTACAGTAAATGCAGGACAAGTGACATCAACGGGTAATTTTTAAAAACATTTCACTGAGCAATTTTATTAAACTCGTAATATGTTTTGAATGGAATGTCCGATTTTAATAAACTAAAAAGTAATTTACAGGTATTTAAACTGCCTTGCTTGAGAAATCATTTATTTAGGTAAGGATTAAGGAAAAGGTATATATAACTTGATCTGATTTATATACACTATACAATTTAAATTAATATCGGAGTTATCCGCGTGATAAAATAAAAAAACAAATATTTAATATTTCAACCCAGACGAAGTCGGGGCAGGTTAAACATATTTTGAAAGAAAACCTTAATTATTATTATTATCGATAAACAACCCAAATCAACTTATTATTTTTTTCTGTTTGTCTGTTACCGCAAACATATTATGTCAAATTAATTTATCTAAGTGATTAAAAATATATAATAAAATATAAGTACGTTAAATCAAAATTAAAAAATATTTCATTAAATCGATTGAAAGTTCTTCTTAAATAAAATCGATTATTACTTCAAATCGAATCGGTAACGTGTAAAGGCGTCACTAAAGTCAAAATTTCTTGATCTGCCAAAAAGAAAATAAAGAATTGGACAATCTATAGTTTATTATTTGTTAATTAATTATTTTTTATTAATTTATTTCCAAAACTAAAAATCGGAAGCTCAATAAAAAATTAAAAACATTTGTCCCACGACCACAGACCCAAGAGAATGTAATCCACAGATTACTATGATACTATGTAATCACTATCTGGTCTGTGGTAATCACCAAAGATAATGTAATCACGCCGTCCACAGACCAATAAACAATAAATTTATCACAGAGTACAGACTGGTAGGTACCTACAGACTAGGAACCAATATTTCCTATCTACCAAGGACAAAGCACATAAAAGTTGACATTATACACGACAGAATCACAGAATCACAGAAAACTGAAATTGATCTTTTTTGCCAAGGTGCAAATAAATTGGTTCTGCCAGCAATTGGGTCTGTCACCCTAGTTTGTTTTGTCTATTTATCAATTTTAACATAATTATACCTACCCATAGACACAGATTAATTATATGTCATATAGGTACCTACCTAGCTACCTACTATTTTTAGTCTTATTTTAGTATTAAAATTACAATATTGCATTTATTTAACGTATTTTTTATAACACAAATTATAATTTTAAATGGTTAGGTGTACCTGTTCGTTGTAATAAGTTTAGTATTAGAAGTAATAAGTGCCGTAAATTATCTAATTATAAGATGGATAGAAATAATATGAGGTAAGATTCTTTGTCTTGTTCGTATGTTATCTCTAGGCACTTTCACGAAATTGGTTACGTGTAGATTTATTTAGCAATTTGCTTTGTGAAAATACTCAGCAATCGATCTGAGGTTATATTTATTTTGATGGACCAGATTTCTTACTTTTCTCTATTTGCTTTATAAATCAAAACTCCAAACATTCATTTGTAGATAAGTACATTCATCACTGATAATTTAATTTTATTGGGGTTTTTTCAAAAGAAATCTCCGAATACAATTATTAAGAAAACATGTCATTAATCGTTCAGTAAGTGGTTTGTTTTATTTTCATTTTTATCAATATGAGGCTTCTTATCTCACTGAAAACATAAACAAACCTAGTGACTATTCTTGGACAAAATCAATCAGTGTTACTGATATTGTCTGTTGCACAAAATAATCACTTAATGGCTTTGTCATAAGTCTTTGTAATTTGGTAACTTTGTTTTAATTGATAATTTAACATAATATAACATAAAACTATACATTACACCATTTGTATACAACAATGAACTACAAATTACAAAACCACCTGGTGAAAATGGTAACAGAGGGTGTAAAGAACATGTTGACAAAAAGTGAAGAGTAACACTAAATGCCTTTAACAAAATAACAAATACCATTTCTCTTGAAAATTTTTTGGGTTACCTACTGATATTGTAATGTTGCTTGTTATGTTCCTATGTAATTATATTAACTGAAAAAAAATTGTCACATTGATGAAAAATCCTAATGCTGGGCTCAGAATCAGGTACTGAATTCCTAGTTTTCATTTTTGTTGTATGTCCCTTGCAGCTTATATAAGCTCCTAGTAGCTTAAATTCAGAGTTCCTTGTAGCTTAAATTCAGATATTGTGAATTACAGATCAAACTACGTAAACAGTGGACCAAGGTCTCTGCCTCACATGGGTGGAAGCAAACGTCACAACGGCAATGGCCACAACGGATCACGACTGAGCCCGCCTGCACCGACAACACATAGCAGCAATCACAATAACAATAACAATGGCAATAATCAGCATGATGATATTGTTAACTATATATTTGACTCTTGGAATAAGGTGAGGATATTATTAGATATATTTTTAACTGACTTCAAAAAAGGAGGAGGATTTCAATTCACCAGAATCTTTTTTTTAATGTATGTGCCCTCATTACTCGAAGAGGCCTGGGCCGATTTAGAAGATTCTTTTTTTGTTTGAAAGGGTATACTTCCCAGTGGTCCCATAGTCATCAGGTCAGGATCTGATGATGGGATCCTGGAGAAATTGAAAGAACTCTTCAAATTCAAGTCCCATTGGATGCACATAAGCAATAACGTTTCAACGCACAAGCCCTTTTCAATTGATAAGTTGTGTGCGTTGACTCTTTAATGCATATGTGCGTCCAATTGATATACTTTGTAGTGGCGTTTGAAGTCGGTTTTGTAAAAAGATTTTTTACATTTTAATTATATTCTGTCACATTAGATATTAAATATCACTTGGTTTAATAGAGCAAAATGTTCTGAGAGAACCTGTATGCATGAGAGTTCTTCACAGGTTCTCTATGGTATTCTAAAGTATTATTAAAGAATTCTACCATCCACACTTGGCTAGTGTGCTGGACTTTGGCCTAAACCCTCATACTGAGAGGAGAACAATACCCAGCGGTTGACCTGCAATGAGTTGAGATGGTATCCTTTACTAACATTATTTAATAATAATTATTATTAATCTCACTTCCATATTATGGACCAGATCAGCTGGCGACAGAGACGCGTGGAGGTTGTTGGAGGCCTTTGCCAGCAAGCAAACAAACATGCTATAGAGGCATTTTATGTAAAAAAAAAAATTGTATAGTTTTTAGTGTGTTTGAATAAAGGCCTATTTATTATTATTTTAATCTCACTTCCAGGTGACACGTGAATTAGAAAGAGGCAGTGAAGACGCGAGATACTACCAAGAGGTGCTCGCGCCGCGTCAACTGGCGAACTTCAGGCCGTTCAACTTAGAAGACTGGTGGGGGTGTCGCATGATGCAGACCATCAACCGCAAGCATCGGTCTTAGTTCTAGCACACTCACATGTTACTAAATATCTCATTGGTACACTACTTCACTCTATGCTGAGATCTATTGAGCGTGCTCTGACTCAGCTCAAACTTAAGATAGAGTTAAAACGAGACACAAATATGCTCTGAGATAAATCTGTCTCGTTTTAATTCTGCCTTGAGTCTGAGCTGAGTGAGAGTGCAGTATATAGATTCCAGTCTTTGCACGAAAGTTGTTTACACACACTTCTCAGTGATTGGTTGAATTACTGGTATTTTCATTGCAATAGTGCATTTTAGCCAATGTTTGAGGGCGACATGAACGGCGCTCGGTGATTGGTGTAACTGTAATTGCGAGATTACGATAATGACAATAACAGGTGACAGATAATTACAGACATTCAATGACAGTTACAATTACACATTCATCCTTGTGTCACAACTCAAATTTCACTGTTAATGTCATCCACTTCACTACTTCCATGAGGTCAACTATGAAATTTCATTTGAATAAAAAATTATTCTATTCCATTCTGAAAGTTGACGTAATTGAGATGGTTCTTAGTGTGTTGTGACATTTCCTACTTGATCATAATTTAAATTTAAACTTGTTACCATAGTTAACAGTAGGCCAATTGCAACAACTTAATTTAAATATTAACAGTAAGACAACTTGTGAAATTTATTTGGTTGTAACATGTTCACTGTATATATTTTATTCAATTATAAGTTACAGAATAATGAAAAATGTAATAAATTCGCTGTGGCAATAAAATTTGTATACAACTACATTTTAGAACGGTAGGTACAATGAGATATTTTTAACTTTTAAACAATTTATTCGGAATATCTATGATTTTCTCTCGTATGATCATTATTCATCATTAAAAATAAAAATTAAATGAATTTCTATCAAATTTTCGCTGTTAGGTTGGTTTGCACATCGGCAACGAAAATAGCCAGTGGGCTAATTCTGTTCACAATCTCTAAACTAAATTGATAAGTTTAAATCTCATGTTATCTCTTTCATAATACTCCCTGAGCATTGAGCAATGATATTGGTTAGATCTCCTATTTGGGGGGTTCAGGTTCAATCCCAGGCAGGCACTATGATTTTTCGGAGAACACACTATAGCACAAGTGTGTGTGCAAACGCAGATGTATTCTCTATTCCTTCATTCTCATGGTCTGATGGGACGGAAATCCGACACGACCGGAGAGACCGACGGCTATATGTGCTCTCCAAGGCACGGGGCTTCACGATACTGATGAATAGGGTAAGTTTCTCTGGGGAAGTGGATAGCGCCAGATTTAGGCCGGTCAATTCAGTTTAGAGATTGTGTGCAACAGAATTAGTCACAATGCGCGGCAAGCCTTATAAAATAAATAAATAAATATTTAAAATAGGACTGTTTTAATATTGGGACACATCACACAACCCAAGATGAAATAATAATTTTGAAATTGAAAACTTAGGAGATTATAATGTAAGTTAGTTAATTTTCAATTTTTAATTGTAATGTTTAAGTAAATGTGTTATTGACGATTAGAATGAGCTAGTTTTTTTGTTTTCTCATGACTTTGTTTTAATGTTTAGAAATATCAAGTTCTACTTTCGGTATGCTCGATTCGAGTATACCAGATCTAGACAAGAGTTGGCATACTTGATCCGAATTTTGATACCTGTAATTATCTATATTCTTTATTATGAGAAATTATTTTCTTCTCATATTATCGCCCCGGTAGCCACTTTATGCTTCGATCACAGAAAAATAAGTGGATTCAGAACTTCATAGTTCAACTATTATTCAAATGCATCATTGTTCCTTGACACTGAAATAACTGCTTCACGTCAATATTCGATGACAGACTAGCTAGCGAATTAATGATCTTGCACTCGTATTTAGTGGTTACACAAATCGGACTAACATGCGATATCCACTTATTTTTCTGTGATCGAAGACTATGACATCGCAACCCATCAGTAGGAACTCTGACGGACAGGACAGGGACGAAGAATATTTCCATCTCTTTTCCGCCCATACTAATTTGACATGTTTATGTACAGTACGTCAACTTGAAAAGTTACACTATACGTTGTCCAAGCCTTTATTTTCTTTTTGGCATCTGCCAAATACCCTACGCCTATAAATTACCGCTTTTTTGTTTTCGGAATAATGTACTAAAATAATGTCGTACTTTATTGACGTTTAGTGAAGTGCCCTGTGCATAACAAACAACCACAGAGTATAACACAGTTCTTGAAAGACGATAAATCATTCACGATTATGATAAAAATAATTTGACTTTGTGTAAGTATTGTTTCTGTAAATTTAATAAAAAAAGGAAATAAAAATAGTAACTATGACTCCAATATTGAATATTTGCAAGGAATTAAGTTGAAATCTTGGAATTTAAGTTCAAACCAAGAGTAAAGAAATTTTTCTTTTCATTTATTTATTTTTTGACGGCTGCCTTAAAATGTAACTATGCACGCGTTAGTGAAGTGAGTTAACTTCAAAACGCGTGGTTAATAACGTCTAAACCAAGTTTAAATCAAGAGTTATGAGCAAATATACTTGGAAAATCACATACCTACCTACTTATTTATTTAACAAACTAGCTACGTAATTGGGTATACAAATGAAACAAGTAAAATTATTAAATACTAGCGGCTCGTCCTGGCTTCGCACGGCTGGACATTTATTTTTTAAACATTTTGGCATAAACGTACAGTAAATGCAGGACAACTGACATCAACGCGTAATTTTTAAAAACATTTCACTGAGCAATTTTATTAAACTCGTAATATGTTTCGAATGGAATGTCCGATTTTAATAAACTAAAAAGTAATTTACAGGTATTTAAACTGCCTTGCTTGAGAAATCATTTATTTAGGTAAGGATTAAGGCAAAGGTATAAATAACTTGATCTGATTTATATACACTATACAATTTAAATTACATAATATCGGAGTTATCAGAAAATGAATATTTCCGCGTGATAAAATAATAAAATGGTGCCAGCCGGTGCGGCGGGGCACGGTGGCAGGTATCGGCGCGGAAGATTCCTGTGGTTCCTGTGGTGATCTTATTAACAATCGTTTCCTATAAGAAGCTCTGTGCGATCGCAGCCCCGTAAAAACAAATATTTAATATTTCAACCCAGACGAAGTCGGGGCAGGTCGCTAGTTAAACATATTTTGAAAGAAAACCTCCAAATACTATTATTATCGATAAAGAATCCAAATCAACTTATTATTTTTTTCTGTTTGTCTGTTACCGCAAACATATTATGTCAAATTAATTTATCTAAGTGATTAAAAATATATAATAAAATATAAGTACGTTAAATCAAAATTAAAAAATATTTCATTAAATCGATTGAAAGTTCTTCTTAAATAAAATCGATTATTACTTCAAATCGAATCGGTAACGTGTGAAGGCGTCACTAAAGTCAAAATTTCTTGATCTGCCAAAAAGAAAATAAAGAATTGGACAATCTATAGGGCTTGATTATATGGACGGATCGTACGTCCCATTCTAACGCTCTTCTTAGGGGTGAAACAGAAGTTTCGACAAGCTATTTCTGAAAACGGTCGTTCTTGTTCGGTAATTATCAAAAACTACTTTAATAATATAATAATGGTTTTTTGAAATATTAATTGAAAATGTCCGTTCTTTTCTTAAAATCATCAAAATCATATTTGGTTTTGATTTTTAATATTTTTGTGTTTAAATTTATTATTGTAAGTGTAAAAAGAAAATTTTTATAATGACATCACATAAATAGTGTTTAAGGTTTGATCACAGATGAATGGAATGACGTCCTTAATAGATTGATGCATATTTTAGTCAGAATTGACTTTGGTCAGGTTTTATTATATTAAAATATTACGATAGACGAAAATTCTAAGCACTTTACTTATAACCCAGGAAGTTTTAATTTTAACCTCTCTAAAAACCTGTCATAAAAAAAAAACTAAAAATAATACTGTCTTATATATTTTTACTCGTGTAACATAAATGACGCGACAATACTTTCTGTCTTTAATATTTTGTACAATAAAATTTCTGTTTCAGTTTTACAAAAATTTGCTCTTATTTCTATTGTTTATTATGTTCTATGCATTGTGTAAAATGTCATTTTTTGAATGAAGTACTTACAATGTATTTACATATTTATTAAAGGACGTTGTTCTTCTTATATGATTAACCAAGTTTGTTAAAATAAGTACCTACTTACTATGTAATATTGTACTGTACTGTATTGTAATACAGAATAAGATTCAATTTGACATTCCATTCATTTTGTCTTGTACTTAGTAATTTGAAATAATAGTTGTAAATATTATCAAGAATAACAAAGGAACTACAGATCATGGACTTTAATAAAACATTTTTAATAAAAATATGTATTTTTTTTTAATTTGATATAACTTTATACTTACTGAAATCTGTGTGTTAGTTGTAATAGATACTTACTACAAGAAACATCTATGACACTACATAAACCAACGTAACTTTTACGTATATTTTGTGACTTTAAATTAATGCAGTTAAGGTTCACTTTACTTTGACGCTAATATCATGGTATACGAATACGATCAATCGAATCAAATCTTATACTAACCCTACGGGTATCGATCCTTTTTTCGAATCCTTAAGCATCATGCAGACTTGACGTCATACTTGATCGTATGAGTTTAGGCTGTCATTTGTAGTCCCCCTGCCCTAGCCTACCTGCGGCTCATCTCATGTCGTCTTTCCACCTCATGGGCCTTAAATATTTTGTGGTGAGGAGCAGTGCCGGTTTTACCTATGGTACCCTGCAGGGTGTGCAACGCACACGGGCGCAGGGTTTTAGGGGGCGCCGAGCCGCGCTTGCTTGCTTCCCGATATCATAAATTGCACCATTTTTTTCACCTGAATTTCCTTTCACTGATGAAAATATGACTAAGTCAATCGGTATTCTTGTATCGTAAGTATTCCATTTTGGCCGCGCGACTACTAGAGGGCGCCAAGATATTCATTGCACACGGGCGCTACATGGGCTAGAGCCGCCTCTGGTGAGGAGTTCACTGCGCCTTTAATGCGCTTTCTAGTATGAGTTCGTTATTCCATTCCCCAGGAAAATATAAACTACTCGTTTTTCCATTCCAATATCACGTGAACGTCTATCAGTTCTTCGAATTATGTGCCTTGTCCATTCCCATTCAGTTTCGTAATGTGTTAATTAATTAAGTATTAAATAATTAATCTGTGGGTATTAACTATTAGGTATTAGTTTTTTAATTAAAAGCACCAGACGTGAAAATTACCTACTAAGTACTAAGTAGATTTTATTGGTTCGTGATAAAATCGATTCTTGTAGTCAGCGATCAAAGTGAAAGCTTTTCAGCGTTAACCAGTAGTGGGGCAGGGACCGGCGGTTTATTTTTATTTCAGTTCATTAGATGCCTATTCCGGGAATACGTATTTAGACAGATGTGCCAGCAAATCAGCAGTTTACACATTCCAACTTTCAACCTATCCTACTATAATTAGGTATATTATAATACCTACATATAAGGCATTTTGCACGTCTTCATACAAAATGTTAAGACTTCTATAAACTTATATCTAGGTATGTCGCTTTAACTTTGCTTATACCCGAACCTTTGAGAATATAATGAACACCATAACCTACGAGTAGGTGCAGTGTGTAGTGCATTGGCTTCTGACATTGAAATCGTAAACTGGGTAATTTAATTATGTATTTGAGTTTGTACTGTGGCAGCATTAGGTACCTACCTTCCAAAGCTACCTTCGCATATCACGTGGAAAGAGTACCTAGGTATTACCAAATGATAATGGTAGTTACGAGTGTGCTACGATTTGGAAGACTTGCAAATACATAGCTAGGGGCTGATACTACTGAGCAAGCGGCTAATATAAGTAGTCAAACAGCGCATGTAGGTATGTCTACACTACGAGGTGCTACGAAAGCTACGCTAGACATCTACAAAGTCTGTTGCCGACTATGTTGGAGTTGCGGGTTGGTATGTCTATAGATACACTTCTAGGAATTCATAAGCGGGCGCTGGTCGTATGTCAAACAAAGCGCGCGGGTTCAAAGCCACGTATTTACGTTCCAACCTCGAGGCTTATGGCAACTAGCGTCTAATGAGTTTGGCTAACTTCTCATTTCTCAACTTAACAAGAAGATTAGGGTCAACAGTCGGCTTTACTTTTTGAGGACGCTTGCGAAGTTATGAAAATATTTAAGGACCTTCTTACTAAGTTTATTTAGAAGATCTAAAGCCTAAAGCTAAACTGATGCTTGCGAATTCGACTGCGTGGATTTTTGTTTTGATACTTTTAAATTATTTTATAGGAACTCTGATATCTCGTGGCAAAAGTACCTATTTCGGTTTCCAAGTTGCAAACTATTTCCGTGTCAAAGCTCATCAAGATCGATTCAGTGGTTATACCATGAGCCTATACTTAAGCCATTGCCCCTAATAATATCGAGAATTGTCCCAGAAAGGGTAGATCTTGCAATTCACGAGGGCACGTGGCTCATGGTTGTGTGTGTGTCGTATCTGTATAAGTGTGAGCGAGAGCTTGCCTTTCCGCTCCCACCTCTCGTGACAGGCACGCACACTTACGAAATGTGCATGTACACGAAGTGACCACAAGTAAAGCTCACGCGCCCTTGTGAATTGAAGAACTTCGGTAAGTATAGTTTGTTAGGTATACTCGTAGTAGACTGATAATTGGGCGATGTGTGACCCATTGGGTGATGTGTGGCATAATTCATACCATAAACGTTTCTTCTTTCTTCTTTCAAAAATCAACAACTCAGGAAAAAGCATAGGTATGTAGGGTGACTTCGGGGGTTACGCGACCGGGGTCAGTTAGCCGACCACTAACAGGACCTACGGCATTAAAACGAAAAAAATAAGAATTCTATCCTTCTTTTCCAAATTAAATTCACTTAAGTAAAGAGGGGGATAGATCTATTAGTTTTACCTACAATAGTTGGCAGCTTTGTGTTTACCCGAAAGCAAACAAATCTTAATTCAATCCGCCGCTCATACTTTCAGCGCGCACACGTTCCCAAAACAACGGAAAAAATAGTGAGTAAGTGATGCGTTCAAGGTAAGTAGATCGGGATGTATTTATTTGAGATAATTTTTTAATGTTCTATTAAGTGGATATATACATATTTTACGTAATTTTTACAGTTATTACATGTAATTTACAAAATCTTGAAAAAAATTGAATGGTCGCGAACTAAAATTGAAATAATCTAATAACTTCAATTTGCGACCACCTGGCCGCCAATAGACATTTAGAAAGAAATATATTTAAATTTATTTTTTGTAGACTACAAACCTAGTTCGGAATTTAATCACTTTTAATTGAATTTGTTTACTTTTATCTGTATATCTTTTAGTTTACGACCACCAAATTATTATTATAAAATATCTTAAAATGTATGGGTATCAAGTGGTCGCCAACTAAAAGTGGCAAATTAACATGTGGTTTGGCGACCATTTGCAATCACTACTTTTAATCTTATCTGTTTTTTGCATAATGTAGGTGTTTAATATGTTATATTTTCATTACAGATATCCTCCACAAACCGTATTAGAAAAAAAAAAACCGGCTTATTCTCAAAGAGATCTGGAATGTGCCTTAAAAAATATAAGAGAAGGAGGACACGGTATTAGAGAAAAATGTAAAAAGTGTAACATCCTGAGATCTGATGATCTGATAATTTGATACTAAACTTATGTAATTGTTGTTTAAATTGATATTTTTAATTTTGTACTTTTATAAGAAATATGTTATACTTACTATGATTCATTTGAGCTTAAGTTTGAATATTAAAGTGTAAATTTGATCTCATGAAAATATGTGTTATAATAATTATTAAATATATGAATAATAAAGCATTAATAATAATTATTTTTTTAAACATTAACACGTTCATATTTTTTAATTTTTAATTAATCAAATTTAGTTTTACCTAGCAGATTGAGTGGCCGCCAACTAGATAAGGGAGCAGTCGCCAACTAGCAAAAGTGGTCGCCAACTAGCATTTCATGTAGTTTTTAAGATTTATTCAATTTAAAATATTCTCACAACTGTAATTCTCATTTTTTTACTTTTAAATATCACTTGATAATATCTAGGACCTCGTCGAATAACTTTAATACATGTGCTATGGATGCGTCGTACTTAAATATTGACGTAAAGTTGAATATCCCGCTAATCGGTCGCCAACCGGCGAAATCACCCTACTTAGGTATAATACAAACCGTTTTCTTTTGGGCCCATTAGTTTCAAAACAAGGATCGCTAGCTGTAAGTGAATGATATCGTAAAAACGTTTATCGAGCTCTTAAAGTTCATTAGAGTAGCCCAGTGATTTCCTCGATAAAGGGGCCTCGATGTAAGCCGCTTTGCTACGTTTCCAGCTATTTGCAAGTCAATGCTCTTTACACAATGTGAAAATGATATTGCTCAGAATATTTTTTTTATGTGAAAGTGAGTATTAACGATTACTTAATGAATAGTTTCATAGGTTTTTGAAATAAGTATATTACCAAGACATTTTTGTTATATACTTACAAGTTATAGGTCCATAATAATCGTTTCATTCACTGATGTTCCTTTATTCACTTTTTTCTCCGACGTTAATAATTACGTAACTTGATATATTTCAGATGTAGAGACCACCCCGAATCAATGCTGAAGGTTCAGCTTATTCTTAACTTGTATCAATTTTTATTGTTTTTCATCGTAAGTTATAGATACTTAATACTTACTAAACTTGATACTACCAAAATGAGTCAAATAAATAGGTACTTACTTGACTCATTTTGACTTTTTATAAGTAGGTAAGTACCTATTTGTTAATAAATAGCGAGTACTTACATACAAAATAAATAATAATTAGATTTATCACCTAATAGTCTAAAAGGGAGTTATTAAATAAAAGGAAAAGGTACTGCAAAATATTTTTCAATCTTTATTCCTTTTATAAAGTCATATTCGCCAGAGTCGTCGTTATGGGTTCGATTTTTTCAAATTTTTTTTTAAATTTTTCTTTTCGTCACAAAAAGTATTACAAAAGAGAACGCTTTTCCACAAAGTAGGTATACCTGATCGCTCAAAATACTAAGTTTAAAAGAATAAAAAAAATTATACAAGAGCGTCGATTTTAATACCTAGGTAATGTAAAAACGATCTAATCTAAATACAACTCGTTTTGTATACAATTCTTTAAGTATTGTCTAAGTATAAAAATAAATCAGAGTCCAACTTCATGCATATTTCGTCATATTATGTAATACCTTTATCTTTGGTATTTTAATCCGACACAAACAAGAATCACAAGATATGTGTACATCCTTTGACTGTGTCGTTTACCTAAAAACTAGTTAACTATACAAAAGATTGGTCCGTAAGTGATTAAAGCCGCTACCATACAAGCCTGTAATCCTGGACGAAATTTCGCAAAAAGTTAAATAGCAATATGTGAAAATTATTAAGTTTTTCTGCTAAACAAACTGTTTACTAGAGTTGCTATCTGTCATTTAAAAAACAAAACCGGAGGAACCGGCAACGCTTTGCCCCGATTTTAGGAATTTGAAGAACTCCATGTATCAAAATCTAGTGATTTTCGTACATTGATATATTGATACCTACGGGTATTTCCTGGTACCTATATATCTAGTAAGTAGGATCTTACGAAGGCGGTTTAGTCCTTGCTTAGAAGATCAAAGATGCTTTATAGCCCTCGCAAATCTTCCTGTAATTTGAAGGAAGGTTAAACGATCCCAACTAGCAAAGTAGTCCTATAAAAAAGACTATAAGTCTATCAATACTAATAAAGCTCCTATAAAGGCATTAAATTACACTCTTTTACTTATAATAGCATTTCACAAGCACAAGTCATACTCTTAGTTAGACTTATAGTCTTATAAGTAGATTACAAGATCGTTATAGAAATAAATGCTCTTAACTACGCCCAAATCCATCTTTATAGTATGCTCTACAAGTTTTTTTTAAATGTAAAAAAGAAGAAGTAAAAAGAACATTTTGCTAGTTGGGGAGGTTTTTACGATTATATCCGGAATCAGCCACATGTATGGTAGTGAGTTCGGAAGCAGTCAGTTCTGTGCCGCGGGTTCACGCCTCGGCTGCGTTATGCGTCTGCGCGGTGGCCCCGCTGGAGGTAGACACGCTGTCAGGGTCGGGCTCCCGGACTCCCATCCAGGGCACCCGCTTTTGTAGTTCCGCCCTGAGACAAAGACATTCATTCATTCATTTTATGTAATCAAAGATTTCAGCTGTGGGATTAAAATATTTTACTTATTGCTTATAGTGTGGAGACCCTAGGGCACTGGGGCCCGGAAGCTTTTGTAGAGCTATCGATATCGAATTAATTTATTTATCTAGATAGATTCAAGTTTAATTTTGTAATCTTACTTATTTTATTAAGTACATACCTACTTTTTTATAAGAAAGTCTATTTCACAGCGAGTGATCATTATTGGCCACAAAAAAGGTTAAAAACTGTAGACCGATCATAATCGGTCATAATTTTCCATAGAAAATTTGATGTAACATGCATCATATTGATTTAGTATAGACCTCTTTTAGTTTCCTAACGCCAACTTTGCTTTTCCTCGGCCTCCAGCGAAAGATGTGTGTGTCAGCACTAACTAAAGATGCACTAAAGATTGGTAGTGGAAAGACTAAAAAGAGCAGCGTGGACTTTCAAAGTTTGATTAAAAATTGAAAGCCTACGAACATCGTAGCAACTTGTTAAGTTTGAAAAGCGTAGCTCTTTGGTACTCGAAAATTAAGGTAAGAGCGAGTACTCTAGAAGAGAATTTAAGCCTCAAGTACGACTGAAGGGTCTGTGTGATAAGACGAAGTAATTTAGCTGAAACTAGTGAAGGGTTGCCAAATTGGCAATCTTGGGTAGATTAAATGTCAACAAACTAACAGAGGACAGCCTTGCGCCATGGCAGGTACGACATGGCATATTAATCGTAGGTACGTTATGTAAACAGAATGTTATTTTCCATAATATTTGCTAGTTTGTACACACTTGCATTTGTTTATAAATATTACCGCTTCAACCTTCTTGGCGTTTTTGGATCAGATTGAAGGATTGAACCAAATCCTAGCTACACTTCTGGACAAGAGTCTCTTGCAAGAAGCGCCACAGATCACGATCTTGTGCCACTTGTATCCAGCTGGTAGCGACTCGCTCGAGATCGCCCGTCTCCAACGCTGCGTTTTACAATGCGAGCGTCTTTCGGTTCTGGACTCCATGTGCCAAACGAAATAGATTGTATTTTCTTAGACTAAAATCTATAGATATTTTAGACAGTACTCTCACTCAGCTCAGACTTAAAACAGAGTTAAAACGAGACAGATTTATGTCAAAGCAACTTTATGTCTCATATTAACCTCTATCTTGAGTCTGAGCTGAGCCAGAGCGTGCTCTGTAGATCTCAGCATCAGTGCCATTTGTGTCTGGTACTTACCGATATCTCGGGTGGTTGATCGCGTACACCCATGGGTCTATGCAGGACACAACTTTCGCACACACCGCTGGCACCATCGTCGCAACCGGTGTTAGTAGACTCCTACGATAAACAAGCAATTAAAAGAGATTAAAAACCCCGTCAACTGAAAATTTACAACTTTAAACGGGCATAGATCGTAAATAGTCATTCAAAATGAAAAATGATCAAAGAAACCTAACAATGATTTTGAAATACCTATTCAATGATACCCCACTTAACATAGTTCGTCGAGTTTAATTTTTTCTTTTTCATAATATAGCGCCTGGTGGTCGCCGTATTGAATTTTGATTACTATCATGTCTTAAATGACACTCCCAAGATTGACACAAATCAAGAATTATCAAAATCGGTCCACGCGTTTGATCTTCAGATCGCCACATACATACTGATACATACTATATCCAACTTAATACAAAATCGCCACAAATAAAAAAATCATTTTTTATAGGACTATTAAAAGAAAACTGAAAACATGAATTTTTAATTTATTTTTCTATATTTTTATTCGATAAATGCAAATGTTGTTCATACATTATTAGATGCGGTATTTTGTAGTGCATCTATGAGTAATATGATAATTCGATATGATTAATTATTTATATAATATGAGTAATACTACAGCAAAAACTTGGAACACCCTTCCGGCTTCCGTTCGTGCAACTAACTATAATATGGGTGTCTATAAATCAAGAGTGAATAGGCATCTTCTAGGCAAGCGCGCACCATCTTAGGCTGCATCTTCACTTACCATCAGGTGAGATCACAGTCAAGCGCTAGTCTATATATTAAAAAAAAAAAAGTAATCCGATTTTTAGACTTTTTGATTTGAGGTCCTTTGGTATTTAATGAGCGAATTATGTTATTACCTGTCACCAAAAGCCCCTATCATGGCGACGAAAGCGTAAGGCGTCCACGCGCACACGAACAGGAAGAAGATTGTGAAGGCGACCTTAGCGATCCTGATCTCCACACTCTTGCCGGCGTCGTCCTTGCCCGCGGCGAGCGACTTGACGTTCATCTTCTTTGCTTGATCTTTGAGCATTTTCTCGTGAAGACGGACCTGCACAAATTAAGAGCACACCTAATGGTAAATCTTCATATCATCGTTGAAAATTTAATTTCTCTCTATGATAAGAGCATCTAAGGATCATTTAGAAAAACAAACAAATACTTTCTGAAAAAATTAAATATCGGCCAAAATGACACATTTAAGAGGTTTTAAAGCAACGACGAAATGCAGATTTGATTTTTATAGCAGTAGATCAAGTTTTAACTGCCCGAAAAAAAAAAACAAGCAAAAATTATATTATATTTCCAAGGAACGACTTTGAGTAGAAACATAAGAGCTTTTAAGTTTCCTGTTAGAAAAAAAGAGCGCTAATGCAACATGACGTCACGATTCAGTAGCTTCATTTATACTCTCCATACAAAATTTCCTTTTAGAAAGAGACGGATACAGTCGTAGTAAAACGGCGTATACCTAACTAACTTATATTTTGTTTTGTGACCGATTTATTACAAATGTTATTTCGATTGTAATTAATGAATTTCAATTTGTAATGAACATTTTAAATTACGACCCATTTATGTGAGGAAAGGAAAAAATCAGCAAACAATTTGCAATTGCAATCAGCAATGAGGATTACGATTCTATGAGTGACGCAATGAGACGTAGAAATGCTTTATGCCCAGTGGGTCTAGTACAAGATTTAACACGATTGATCGTATTCGTATACTATGTCATTAGCGTCAAAGTAAAATGAACCTTAATGTAATTGATTTAGAGTCACAAATTCAGTACAACCGATTTGAGTTACAAGCGTGTCCGTATACGTAAAAGTACAAGAATGCATGCACGAAATTGAGCTCTAATTCAATGTAGCTATGGTTCATTTTACTTCGACGCTAATGTCATAGTATACGAATACGATCAATCGTATTAAATCTTATACTAACCCCACAGATTTAGTCAAAGTCCTCGTTAGAACGATAAGAATCGCTGCCGTCATGACCGCGGCCCTTTTGATCTTAGAAATAAATTAATTTCAAGACCTTCCCGAATCCGATTGTCAAGGATGAAAACCATTTTTATGGCAGTTCAATTTCGCTCGCCTTTATGTTGTAGCCATGGAACCATAAATAATAGACAATTAATTTTTTTTTTAATTCTCATTATTTTATACGAGACTTTTAAAGGTGACCTTTATGTCAGCCATATCGCTACACACAAAATATTACAATTAATTATATTGAATATCCACTACCTATATAAATAGGTAGTGAATTTTGTATATAATTAATTAGATATAAATCTATACCAATTTGAAGATAATTAATTAATATTTGAGAAAATATTTTACAAAGAGCTGTCTAGTTATCTAATCACTCTCGATATAATTAAAAAAATTATGACCATCCAATTTTGTTATGTTATGTATTTAAATCACCAAAAGTCCAATTTTGAACACCAGACTTTTTAAAAGTAAAACTGAGTTACCTAATAGCTACCCTAATATAAATACTATATTGTTACTAAACATGTTCATGTGGAATAGTGTTAATACTGCCAGTATGTACACGCTGAACAGCCAAGCTGATTCTTTGCGCTAAAAATGTACCAACACTTCTGCCACCAGATGAAGCTATAAACCACGTTGAAATGGATCATTTTTTAGCATTTAATATGTACATACTAATATTATAGATGTGAAAGTATGTTTGTCTGTCTGTTACGAATTTCTAAAATCTTAAGAACTTCCTTTTCGACATATTTCCGGGTGCTTCTCGGACACCCTAATCTTAAGACATTTTTTACTCCAAAATCAACAACTTATGCTTTGAAATAGCATGAGACATTTAAGAATCCAAAGCATCTTTCAAGAATAGCATATTTCCAAACCGCACTTTATATTTTCCTATTCCGAGAACTAGTTCAAGTCTAGGAATGAAATACATCTCGAAGCAAATCAGGCTGGGAAATATTTGAACGGAAGCCCGTATCGGTCGATCGGCGCAAGCAATATTCGAGTCACTTAGCTTAGCTGACCGAGTGACTAGTCTTTGTTGGTTATTTTACCTACTCTACACAGTACATAGTTACTCTACTTATTAGTCTCGACATGAAATCTTAAACAAGTAAAAAGTAAGTAAGTATGTAAAATAGAAAAAAAAAACAAATATGTGCTATTTTTTACAATATGTATGTAAATAACTCGTGGATTCTCGCGCGACTTCGTGCGCGTGGATTTAGTTTTTTTAATCTTAGGGACTCTGATTTCCCGGGATAAAAAGTGGCCTATGTCACTCTCAAGGTCCTCAACTATACCCATGCAAAAAAAATCACGTCGATCCGTATCTCTGTTGCGGCGGAATGAAGGACAAACAAACACCACAACACACTTTAATCATTTAAATCAACACAAATTAATCATTTAAATCCAAAATCCAAAACACAAAATAAAAATGAATATCCTTAAAACACGGCAACAAATTGACGGGCACTTTGGGATTCCGGAGTTTTTCACAGAATTCTGTATCCGATTCAGGATTCAAACTCTCGAATAGAATGGAATACAAACAAATGGGGACGGATAAACCTCCTGCGAGCTGCGAGGCTGTAGGTTTTGCTCTTTTTTAACATTCTTTATCCATCCAGTCTGTTTCTATACAGTTTTTTAATCGCAATGGACACGTAATACGCTTTGATAAATTCCAGTAAATGCCTCATAGAAGTAGGAAACGTTGTAGGTATAAGGTTATTTGAAAACCAGAGATTATAAAGTATTGAGCTGTTTTTGTTAAATGTGTAACGTTATGCCGATATAGTAATATTGTTATCCGAATAAAACTCCCAAATCACAGGTTCATTCCCGTTGGTCCCTACTATTTCTGACCCATCCCAATGACCCCGTAACTTTTCTTGACATTATTCCCTTGAGCGACATCGCGTAGTTTGCCTGATTTTCACCGGCGATCGTGGGGCCAATCGAAAATGCTCTAGATATTTAATTTTCGGAGACTACGGACAAAGAAATATCTATTGATCCCCTTAGAGTAAAAATAAACGCGATTTTTTGGAAACTAAATGCGACCACCCCATTGCGTATTTTAGCTCTCTGCTCGTTGTTACCTACAAAGTATCTACCAATTCTGATAGAAAAACATGTGAACATGGATATCAATGGGCATATTAATGACTAGTTGATTCCCGCGATTTTGTTCGCGTGGGTTTTTTATTCCCGCTGGAATTCTCTTATTTCCCGGGCTAAAAAGTAGCCTATGTGTTACTCTAGACTATAATCGATCTCTGTGCCCAGCCAAATTGGTTCAGTCGTTGCGGCGTGACTTGCGAGTATCAAACATACATTCAAACTTTCGCAGTTATAATGTTATAAAAATAAAAAATAATAGAAACGATAATCTAAATATATAAAAGGCAAAGGTGACTGACTGACTGACTGACTGACTGACTGACTGATCTATCAACGCACAGCTCTAACCACTGGACCGATCGAGCTGAAATTTGGTTTACAGGTAGCTGTTAGGATGTATACATCCGCTAAGAAAGGATTTTGGAAAATTTCAACCCCAAGAGGGTTAAATAGGGGGTTAAAAAATCGAACCTAACGTGAGCGAAGCCGCGGGTTAAAGCTAGTAGGATAATATGATTATGATTTCCACTTTGAAAAAATTAAGTAGTAGGGTGATTTCGCCGGTTGGCGACCGATTAGCGGGATATTCAACTTTACGTCAATATTTAAGTATGTTGCACCCATAGCACATGTATTAAAGTTATATGACGGGGTCCTAGATATTGTCAAGTTATATTTAAAAGTAAAAAAATAAGAATTACAGTTGTGAAAACATTTTAAATTGAATAAATCTTAAAAACTATGTGAAATGCTAGTTGGCGACCACTTTTGCTAGTTGACGACTGCCCCCTTATCTAGTTGGCGACCTCTCGATTTGCTAGGGAAAACTAAATTTGATTAATTAAAAATAAAAAATATGAACGTGTTAATGTTTAAAAAATAATTATTATTCATGCTTTATTATTCATACATTTAATAAATTATTAAAACACATTTTTTCATGAGATCAAAGGTATACTTTAATATTCAAGCTTAAGCTTAAATGAATCTTAGCAAGCATCTTAGCATACATTTTCCTACACAAGTACAAAATTAAAAATATCACTTTAAACAACAATTACAAAAGTTTAGAATCAAATCATCAGATCATCAGATCTCGGGATGTTATACATTTTACATTTTTTTCTAATACCGTGTCCTCCTTCTCTTATATTTTTAAAGCAAATTCCAGATCTCTTTGGGAATAAGCCGGTGTTATTTTCTAATACGGTTTGTGGAGGACATCTGTAATGAAAATTTTATATATATTAAACACCTACATTATGCAAAAAACAGATAAGATTATAAGTAGTGATTGCAAATGGTCGTAAACCCACATATTAATTTGCTCATTTTTAGTTGGCGACCACTTGATACCCATACATTTTAAGATGTTTTATAATAATAATTTGGTGGTCGTAAACTAAAAGATACACGGATAAAAATAAACAAATTAAATTGAAAGTGATTAAATTCCGAATTAGATTTGTAGTCTATAAAAAATAAAAATAAATGTTTTTCTTTCTAAATGTCTATTGGCGGCCAGGTGGTCGCCAACTGAAGTTATTGGATAATTCCAATTTCAGTTAGCGACCATTCAATTTTTTTACCTGATTTTGTATATTACATGTAATAAATGTACAAATAACGTAAAACATATATATATCCACTTAATAGAACATTAAAAAATTGACTCAAATAAATACATCACGATCTACTTACCTTGAACGCTTCACTTACTCACTATTTTTTTCGTTGTTTTGGGAACGTGTACGCGCCGAAAGTATGAGCGGCGGATTGAACTAAGATTTGTTTGCTTTCGGGTAAACACAAAGCTGCCAACTATTGTAGGTAAAACTAATAGGTCTATCCCCCTCTTTACTTAAGTGAATTTCATTTGGAAAAGAAGAATAGAATTCTTATTATTTTCGTTTTAATGCCGTAGGACCTGTTAGTGGTCGGCTAACTGACCCCGGTCGCGTAACCCCCGAAACCACCCTATATCTAAATAAAATTTGAATAAAAGTAGGTATCTATAAGTAGATATTTTCGTATTATTTAATTTTCTGTTCTCCTTTTTTTACTTATAGCTAAAAGGAGGTGAAAGAGAAGTTAAGCAACTCTTTAAATCGTTTACCAGGTTGGAGTTCTTCGAGTGGGTGCTGCTTAATTGAATAAAGCGGGATCGAGTCCGGCGCGCAATAAAATTACTAATTAAACATCCTAGGTACACTCGAACTCTCACGAGTTTGTAACTACGAGTTTTCCTTCTAGTATATTACAAAACTTTGTACCAATCGCTAGGTACTTATCAGGAACAAAATATATAGTCATCCCTACTCCCTAGGAGTAGGTACTCGACCTTCCTCACTAATATTTTAAATGCGAAAGTGCGATCGTTTGTTGGTTTGTCCTTAAATTACGCAGCAATCGAGAAACGGGTCGACGTGATTTTTTGCAAGGGTCTAGTTGAGGTCTTGAAGAGATATAGGCTACTTTTATTACGGTAAAACAAAGGGTTCCAGAGGACCGTTAATATATTATATGAATTAAGTAGATTTTTTTAATTATTAGCCCCTTAGATTTTTGGCTAATCATCAGAATTACGATTTAGAATTATAGCAATTATGAAAGTTCTGTAATACAAAGGCTAAACCGCTAAAATTTACAAGCCTCGAGGCGAAAGATCGTTATCGCTTGCGTTTCAAAGCATTAAAGCTCAGTAGAACCACAGTAAAAGGGTGGTAAAACTTTGATTTAGTGACTTGTTTAATAAAGATTAATATAATTGATTAAAATATTAACTAAGAACATAATGTGAACAGATTTTTTGATAATATAAACCATTGTTTGTTTTGAACAGCAATTAACCAAGTATTTTAACATATTACGAGTATTATAAATTACAAAATAAAATTAAATGGCCTAAATGTAAAAATAATAGGTATAGGTACATATAATAAATTGGGCTCAGCTATAATTGGGTTCGTTTGACCGGAAGAGGTAGGTAGGTACCTGGTCAAATACTTGTAAAAGGGATTGATATAAGTTTAGTGCAAAAAGATTTTAAGTAATTAGTAATAAGTAATACTATATTTATGCTTTAGCAGGTCGTAATAAAAGAAAAATATAAACAGTTCAAGATAAGAGTGGAAGAACAGTAAAAGTTTTTCCGTAATTTTTTTTATGACAAAAAGTCATCACTGCGACTAAACAAGCGAGATTTAAAAAGAAAACGTAAAAGTTTTGAAATCTATTTGATTAACTTGGTCATTATCAGTTAGTGATTAAAATTCACTGCAAGAAAAAAATATCAAATAGCGGTCTCCCATTTCTGGGATCCTAATTTATACGGCACTAGAGAGTAAGGAGGCTGTGTAAAATGAAACCATACCTACGCTTTCACACGGATGATATTTAAAATCAATTTGAATTTTAATTAGGACAAAAATTATGTTTATTGAACAGTGTAATGGTTGACGACCTCCCTGGCATATTTGTGACCGCTGTGGTCTTACAATTGGGAGGCCTCGGGTCGATTCCTGACGGGGGTAATTTGGGAATTTATAATTTCTGAATTAGCCTTCCAGCACGATGGCGAGTAGAAACCGATAAGGGGGTATAGGTTGAATGTACACTGCAATTACACTTCCACGTTAGCCCGCTACCATCTTAGACTGAATCGTCACTTACCATCAAGTGAGATCGCAGTCAAGGACTATTTTGTCATCGAATTAAAAAAAAAGGTAGCTCACGTGGATGGATAGCAATCTGAAAGTTTGAATCCATTTTATCCATGTTAAGTTATATTAGCAAAGTATACCTACGTCCTACTCCTCGCTCAAGAGAAAGAGAAATATTATCTAATACAAGATTTTGCTGCGTGATTAAAGGACACACTAACCTAAAATACACTTTCGCATTTAAGTAGGTATAGTAAGTATTGATAAGGATTAGAAAAGATTCTTCAAAAAAAATAATTTTTTTTTTTGCTTTATTTAATTTTATTGCATCGGGTTTCTGTCATATGTTTTAGGTGTCTATTTTTGTAATTTGTTTCAATTTCATAGACTAAGAACTGTCTGTCTGTTATCTTCTTTGGAAAACAATAACTTTTCAATGGTAAATGGACTGAGGTGTTTGACTCTGGGAAGGATATTTTCCCCATCCCGTTGATGGAGAAAAGGTCCAAGGTGAAGGGTTCAACAGCGAAATCCTTTAAGCCTGCAGTCTGGGCGCGTGAGAAGTTGCGATTGAACACCCACATTGATAATTTCTATTCACACAGACATATCATACAATATTAGTATACGCACCCTGGAAAGTAACAATGTACATCACGCGTTCGTCTTAGTAGGATATTAATGAATTTCACAGAAAATACGCAATGTATTTAACCATTAGATTGTCGTTTTGTTTAGTTCGCGGGCGGTGACGTGCGGTAGTGAGTAGCCGGTGGGATAGGGTGGGGTCACAGTGCACGCTTTTTGTCATGTAACTTTTGCGTAAATTGTGATTCGAATTATGTAAAGAGGAATTTCCAAATACATAGTCAATTATTGTTACAAAAATATTTAATTGGATAAAGATTAGATACTAAATAATCATGATGAGAACGTCAACATTTTTCATCGTACTCATGTTTCAACAGACTAATTTGAATAAAAAAGGGGTTATAGTTGCTCCACTATAATAGTTCAATATATAGCCCCGCGGACGTGCTTGTAGGTAATTATGAGTATTGCAAACATCTATAGTACGTATATCTCACGAAGTTACGGTTAATTTTTTTTAAATAAAATATAGCTCATGTTACTTAGGAATAATAGCTTTCCATGAGTGTAAGAATTTTTAAAATCGGTTAAGTAGTAGTTTTTGAGTTTATCCATTACAAACAATTTTACAAACTTACAAATAAGCAAATATTTCATCTTTATGATATTAGTTTAGACAAAACAAGTGTCACTAAATAATTCAAACTCAAACTCAAAATTATTTATTTCATGTAGAATGCTGATTCTGCTGAGAAGAGCCGGCAAAAAACTCGGCAGTTGCTCTTTTCAAAACAAAAAATGTTACAATATGTAGCTTATGTATCTTGTGGCAGTTGAAGCAAGCAGATTGGTTCCAAGTAACTCTGTCATTTACAATTATATTTTGCATGTTTTGTATTTCCTGAAATAGAACTCTCGATGCTTTTTCAACATCAGTGCACGCATCATCCTTCAAGCTTTTGTTTTCCAGAATTGACACTTTCTTTCCTGAAACAATATAGTTAATAAGGTATTTATTAGAAATTAGGATATAATTAATTTAATTAGATTTTTTGCAAACCCCAATTAGATTTTAAAGGTTTAAAAGGTAGCCTATATGTTAATCCAGGGTATAAGCTATCTGAATTCCAAAATATGTATCAGCCAAATCGGTTTAGTGTTTGTAGGGTTATAAAGACAGCTAGTCCATTTTAAAGTAATTTTTTAATACGGCTGCTCAAAGAGCTTTTTGTAGCTGTATCTCGTGCGGAAAGTTCGATTTTCCGCATTTGTATCAAAATATACTATTGAAGGTTAACAAACATTCAGCCAGAAAACATAACAATGTTTTGGGCTTCGCCACAGTCGAAGTCGAAGCTTTGTCTGGGGGGAGGCTTTAGCCGTGACTAGTTACCACCCTACGTCAAAGACGTGCCGCCAAGCGATTTAGCGTTTCGGCACGATGGCGTGTAGAAACCGATTAGGCTTAGGTTGAATTTACACTGCCGTACCCATTCCAAGTTAGTCCGCTACCATCTAAGACTGGCATCGTCACTTACCATCAGGTGAGATCGCAGTCATAGACTATCTTGTCAACGATAAAAATAAAAAAAGTCGGGTAAAAAGATGAGTACATTATAAGTACTTACAGCTTTATGTTAAATCTTCCTTTGTTTTTTTTTTGTGTTTTTAGTAATTTCCTTTACGCTTTTTCATATCTACCTGAAATGAGAAGAAAAATAAGTTACGATATTAATGAGTACATTAGTGTTTGCTAATTAATGAAGTGTTTGATGATTAAAAAAATACATAATAAAACTCACATACTTACTACGTTCGAAGAATACAAATAAAATTAGCAGTCGTTTCCGACACTCGCGACCCACCCTAACGCTCGAAACAATTATTATATCGCGATCGCCGGAGTTGCGGTGCTCTGCGAAAAGGAGCGTACTATCACCTTGAATATTGGGACGCGATTGAATTGATTTGTGGTTGAACACTGTAATATAAAGCGAATTACGGGCGGCTACTGCTTCATACTAAAATGTATGAGCAACGGGGAACGATTTTCGCTACAAAATTAATGATTTTTAGTCTTATATTATTGCTTTTTGGTTTGAATTAATATAAAATTTTAATGGTGAAAATATTTTCTATACTTCCTTCTCACGATTTAACCAAAAATTATTCCAAATATAAGATCGGAATAGCATAAGATGTATTAAATAGAAAAGGTCGATTTCGGTGATTTTGATAATGTTGTCGATTTTTTTTCTCAAAAACTGAGATTTATTTTAGATATATTTCGTGGCGTACTTATAGCCTCATCTATTAAGCAATTGAGGTTTTTTTGTGGTGTCATTCAATTCAATGAGTTTTTTAATTTGCGTTAAACCGTAAGTGTCTATTTGCGCATTTCTTCCAGACTTGCCCCTTAAGTCCGGAATATCAATCAGAATATTTATACACTTTCACATGTATTTTGCATTTGAATAACGTACCTTTTGAGCGGCTGGCTTAGAAAAAATATTGATTCGGGAAAGGTGATCTGAATGGATAGCTTTGCTGGATTGAGCTGCTGAAGTAGGTACATTGTACAAATATGTATTGCCTACTGAAATCTCTAAGGTTCTTTACACACTGCATCCGATCCGAATCTCTCGGCTCACTTTTATTAAATGACTGAACGATACCCGCGATTTCGTCCGCAAGGATAAAGGTTTTTTGATTCCCGCGGGAACTCTTCAATTTTCCGGGATGAAATGTATGCCTATGTATTAATGATGAGAATCTCAATTCCAAATTTCAGCCAAATTGGTTCATCCTTTGAGGCGCGAAGAAGTAACATACACACACACACACGCGCGCGCGCGCACGCACGCACACAAACTTTCACCTTTATAATTATATTAGTGTGATGTAATTCTTCATTAGTGTCAATTTCACCATCTGCGATTCAAAGTTTAACCGACTTTTTGATAGATTTTCAATACAAAAACTGTCAGAAAATTACCAAGGAGCTGTTATAAACTTTATCCGGCGATGCATTGTGAAATTGGCATGAATATAAATACATGTCGTGTGACTTTAAAATGGTAAGTAATTTAGTAATTCCTTCCAAAATAAGTGAAAATAGTAATACTTACAGCACTGAACAGTTTCGAGTAGAAGAAGCATATTAAAGTCATCGGAATGGCGTAACTCCAAATGAATATGCACATGACGAATACTTTGGTGTCTGTATCATCAGTGAAGTAGTCGAAGGAGCACGTCGTTAGGAAGCCCTCTGGAAAGAAGAATGGATTTATATCCTTAGGCTTCAGTAGGAAATATATCTCAGTATGTTGTATGTACGTCTCTAGTTGCCGTGTTTTCTATTTTCGACATTTCAAAAGGCTATGGAAAACAATGAAAAGTTGCTAGTCACCCCTGCATTTTGTATAGTACGTTTATCTCACGAAGTTACGGGCGCTCTACTTGTGGTTACGTCGGATAAGTACATGCACACTGCGTAAGTGTGCGTGCCTGTTAAGAGCCTAGGTCAGGCGCGAGCAAGCTCTTGCTCTCACTTATGCAGATACGACACACACAACCATGAGCCACGTGCCCCCATGAATTGAAAGAAGTAATAATACAAAATGCAGGTTCGACAGATCTTAGCAAGTTTCCAAAGCTATTGAGATAGAGAATAGTGGTTACAAAATATGCGGACTCATCAGGCTACCATCAAGAACCGTTAACTTGTGAAATGCTGCCTTCTATCTCTCTATTTGTTTTGGACGATACTGTAGAACGCTAGAACCGTCGTATTTATACCTTGATAACTACTTGTTAGCCAAAAACTGATTGCGAGTTGGTATGTAATGGAATTTAAAAATGACATCTTTAAAAAGTTTGTCTGTTTGTTTTTGGATTAGATATCTACCACGTAACAGAATTTCTTTGTTCAAAATTATATTCATTAAAAAAAGGCTCGCCCATATTACGAGTATTAGCCGTGTTAAACGTATTTAACTGCGCATGAAATGAGTTGTTTTTAAGACGGCGCGGCGGCGCGGCCGCCATAATGCTCTTTCAACGGATGAGCATAATTTCTTGCACAATTGGCGTTCTTAATAAGCCGTTAATCTTGGTTTACATACGCTCAGTCACGTAATTCTTTAATGCTCTTCGTCTTTTCAATGACAATTTATTTTCTCTTAACTTTTTTAAGGGCCGATTTCACCGAGTGTTTTGATATTTTGACAGTTTTTCTATTGAAAATAGCCAAAATATCACGTTTCACCTAAATAATATTAGTGTGAAGTATGATTTTATCTATGATGAGCTATGTATTTTCCAAAATAGTTGAAAGTTACCTGGCACGAATTTGCCCCAGATCCTGAAGGCAGGCAGGAATGTGAACGGCACGGCCCAGAACCAAGTGAAGAGTATCAGGAGTGAGGCCTGCACTCGCGTCAGTCGCCCGTCTAGCGGACTTGATATTGTTCTGGAGACAAGGGTTCGTAACTATAATGGAGAAGTTCACCATTTTTTTTTTGTGCATTTACACTGACCAACACCGAATTGGTAGACTTCACACACCATTGAGAACATTAAGGTTTCCCACATTTTCCTTGACCGTTAAAGCAAATTACATTTAATTGTTTAAATATAACTCTGGTTTGTGTTTGCTTATCGAGCCCTAGACCTCACTAAAAGCCACTACTCTGCCACAATTGTTGTATTACTTAGCATAATCTTGACGGCTTCCTTGGCACAGTAGGAAGCCTTGTGGTCTCATCGAAGGTCTCGCATTTGATTCCCTATATCCTGTATTCCGTTAGTCGGAGTAAAATCTCCAAGTCAAAATCCTGGCGTTGTGTCGTATGCTGAAGGATCTGGTAATCGACCGCATCTCAAATTCCAAATAGAACGTATCCCAAAAAGAAGCCTCGTGCCTCATAAGTGACGCCGAGAGAGAATCTAGAATCGCATTAAGATCCTTCCTCGTTCCTGGTACGCACCGCAAAAATTTGGAATGCCCTTCCGGCTTCCGTTTTTCCAACTAACCATAACTTGGGTATCTTTAAACCAAGAGCTAGTCTAAATCTTCAGACAAAAAAAAGAAACCTTACTTGTATCTATCATAGGCAATGATGACATTCGTAATAGCACCTCCAATGCCAGACAATGAGCCTAGCACTCCGTATATATCGCATCCCAGCTGGTACCCCACCAGCCTCTGATGGAAGGAGTTGATCACAAGTAGCGGCATCTCCATCATCATCATGAGGTCAAATACTGCTAAGTTGATTACGAACATGTTGCTTGCACTGCGTAGGGATTTTGATCTGAAAAACAGGCAAGAATGAAAACAGAATAGCTAAGTAATGTGCACGATTTTTAACCGACTTCCAAAAAGGAGGAGGTTATCAATTCGGCCGGTATTTTTTTTCTATGTATGTCCACCGATTACTCCGAGGTTTCTGGACCGATTCACGAGATTTTTTTTTTAATCGACAGAAGAAGCTCGCGAAATGGTCCCATAAAAATTTTTACCTTCAACTCCTCAAGCCTGATGCTGCAGGGGTATTTCCTCCCTAAATTATGGGACTTTAGGAACCGTCGTTTACGAATTGGTATGCTTGGCCTAAGCATATACTAGATCATAGAGCTCCAGGTCCTACTCTTCAATCCTGATGCTGCAGGGTACTGCCCATCTAAATTATAGGGATGTAGGAACTGTTAATCATGAATTGTTATTGTATGTAATAAGCATATACTACTCCATCGAGGTCTAGGTTCTAGCTCCTCAATTCTGATGCTGCAGGGTACTGCCTACTTAAACTGTGAGGATTCAGGAACTTTCGCTTGCGAATTGATATTGTTGGTACCAAGCATATACTACATCATAATGCTCAAGGTTCTAGCTCCTCAATCCTGATGCTGCAGAGTTGGAGGAATTACGAACTGACGCTTTCGAATTGATATTGTTGGTACCAACCATGAACTACATCATGGAGCTCCCAGTCCTAGCTCTTGTGTGTTGTTAATAAGTACTGTAGGTACCAAGTGTAGAACTACATTAGTACCGTAGCGTTGGAGGGAGGGGAGAAAGAGAGCAGGAACAAGCTACACTAAAAAGCTTAAAATAAAAATTCTTTTCAAAAAACCGACTTCAAACGCCACTACAAAGTATAAAAATAATTTTATTTTGTACACGTTTGTTGAAGTCGGGCGGGATTAACTAGAAACGATGAAATCGATGCGCGACGCTTATCTTATGGTGACATATAAGAGACACGTTTATTGAAATCGGGCGAGCATCGCGTATCGGTTTCATCGTTTCTATTTAAGCCCACCCGACTTCAACAAACGTGTACAAAATAAAATTATTTTTATACTTTGTAGTGGCGTTTGAAGTCGGTTTTTTGAAAAGAATTTTTATGTCCACAAATATGTGCCTGTAAGAATCGTTCAGCGCTTGAGCCGTTAAAAGGTTAAGCATAATTATTATTATACTCAGCTGGAGATCTATAGAGCTCTAACTTACCTCGGACTCAAGATTACAAAAGCTATCAAGGAAGTTAGTTTGTATGACACACTAGATTATTAAAAAATCAGCCACTAGGTAATTATTATAAATCCCAGACACAGTTTCATTTCTAACCCATAAACAAATTGGCCTTCTTATCTCTTGTCTGATCTTATAAAGTCTCATAGTATAAAACTTCGACGTAAAGAAATTTACATAAAAACTTCTAATGAAATAACTTTACGTGGAGTTTCAAATTTAACATTTAAGTAGGTAATATCGTAAAAAAGTTGAATTAATTCCTTGATACTCTTTCAAGGAGGTTCTTCTCAAGATACAAGGTACCTAATAGGATAGTAGGTAATATGCAATATCAAAATGAATAGAGAAAATTGAGTTTTAGTCTAAAACAATATTTACCACCACCCGTTGCACTATTGTCGTACCCACTCCTAGCACAAGCTTTCCGCTTATTTGGAGGGGAGCTTGGCTAATATTCTTTTTAAAAATAAAAAAACTCAGATGCACTCTACATATGTTCTCATTCGATCCCACATTCTCATAGGACGATGGCACGGAAATCTGATAGGGCCGGAAAGAGATTAGGAGAAAAAGCGACGGCTTTTAGTGCTCTCCGAAGCACGGGGTCACACATCGCCATCTTCCTAACTTCGGGTTTGTACTGAGAATTTATAGACAGAAAATCCGATACATTTTAAGCCCAACCCCGGAATCGTAGCCTGGACTTCGTCATCTGCAGTCGAACATGCTAACCACTAGACCAACGAGGCAGTTAGGAAAAAGACTAAGTAAGATAAGTTGCGCCAACAATGTAGCCTGTAGGTACGGCCTGGACTGAACAATTCCAATAAAGGCAAACTCCCAGCAAATCCGCATATTATCGACTGCTCCGAAGTTTACGAGAGGTAGTTGTGTCAGTGACAGATTAAAATATATTAAAAACTTATCTTTCATTTTCACTCTGATGTAGCTAATATTTCGGTTAAGTAGGTACTTATTATTTGGATGTTCGTAGTAAATTGCATTTACATTTTACATCAATAAGTTTACTTTCACTTGCCAATAATTGTGAGTTTCATAAAAAGATTGAGGGTCACTCAGATGGTAGAGAAAGATCAGTAAGTAGGGCTAACATGTGCGCCACGAGAAAATTTAGTCTACCCATTTACTCGTAAAATCTCATACAAATTCACGAGTAAATGGATAGACAAAATTTTCTCGTGGCGCGCATGCTCTCCCTACAGATCAGAAACGAAGAGATAGGTATTTAAAAAGATTAGTATAGTGGCTAAGGAGCATAACGATAACTAATCCTGAATCTTTGGATAGATAACTATAAGAGCGTGGATTTAATATAGAAACTCTTCAATACAGATGAACACTACACTACAGAAGAAAAATAACTCGATGATATTAAAG
The DNA here is from genome assembly GCA_933228805.2 of Hipparchia semele. Taxonomy (NCBI): domain Eukaryota; kingdom Metazoa; phylum Arthropoda; class Insecta; order Lepidoptera; family Nymphalidae; genus Hipparchia; species Hipparchia semele. The sequence goes on from OW121722.1 coordinate 3,044,812, forward strand.
GAACTTTTTAAATTCTAAGGCGATATTTTTCCTCAACCCACCCCTAAAACGGCACAGATACATACTATACAAAACAGTAAAGATAACTAGAATAGGAGTAAAAATGTGCTCGATGAAGAACACCGAACATCAGAAACGTTTTCCAAACTTCGAGCGGCGGCTCACAACTTTTCTTGTAACGCTCGCTTCAAAACACAGATGTACGAAACTCCATCAATATTCCTTACAACACTAAAATATGAACCATTTGTGGAAATAAACGTTGAAAACGTGAGGTTAGGATTATTTTGGTCTTAGGTACTTTCCTACTTATTTCTATTTCCCTACTAGTATCCTCAACCCCCTTACTAATAGTAATCGTTACCAATCCTTATCCTAACTAATCCCCACCACTTTTGCCATGCCCACTCCTATGCTGATGCGCGTGACTGCGTCCGCACGGTTAAAGGTTTTTGGATCCGCCGGGGATCCTTTAACTTTACGGGATGAAAAAGCCTCTGTGCTATTCTGATGTATATGTATAATACAGCGTGAAGTTTCATCGAAATCCGTCCATCCATCCTCACTAACTTTCTCATTTATAATATTAGCGAGCATTTTTACCAATATTCTTTATTAAAAATGGTTGTGTCACAATGATTGTACCTGTAGAATGTCCATGATACTGAAAGTTGCTATGTAACTCTATGATAACACTCTTGGCGCGTCCCGGCGACTGCTGAGTGCGTTTACAAACTTAATTAAATCACTGCCGAGTGACGCCAGTCAACGACACTCGATCGCCGAATTGTTCCGCCTTATTAAGTCGAGCACAACTTGAGCCGCCTAAACCTTCCTAAACTTACTTTGTGATTTATTTTGAATAAATTACGTGATTGACTTGAGAGTTCGTTGAAGTAATTTTGGATAATATTGTAACATGAAAGTGTCTTCCTGACCCGTATGCTAACCGTTTCAATAATCTTTTTAAACTCGGAAGCTTTAGCTTTCATTCAATTACACATGCCAAAGCCTGTGTCAAAAATTTGCGACAATCCGACAAGTTTATCGCACTTCGTTGACAATTATTGACTGTTTCATAAATGACAATTGTCGGAAAATCTTTGACATTTTGTAAGTTTTTCCTTGTCCTCTGTAAATTTTTATGAAACGCAAAAATGTCAAATTGTCACGACGATTTGACAAACTTCTCGAATTTTTCGATTACAAATATGTCAGGCCAAAAGTTTTATGAAACGGACAATTGTCGAATTGTCAAATTGACACTGTCACTTTTCACCGATAATATTGTAAGTTTTATGAAATATGGCACTGACCATATCGCTGTCATAATATCTAAGACTCACGTGCTAAATATCCATATAACGATTCCATTTCCTGATAACGAAGCCAGCATCAGAGATGTGTAGATTAGCGCTAGGCCGAAATGCCAGTATTTGCTAACTGCGGGGAAGTCCCGCCAGTGGTCATGGACCATGGCCTGGTGCTCTTCTGGAATGTTCCATCCGAGCATGTGCTCTACCACTTCTTGTGAGACCCTTGAAAACAAATAAAAACATTATTAAACTGGCCTTAATTTGTTATTATGTGATCTATACAGGAAGGAATCCGTTATTTTTTCAATTTAAGGGATAGAGATATCTCAAGCTCTATCTCTAGATTTATACTCAACGTTTTCTATATCTAATAATATTTCACAAAAATATTTTGTGATTTTATTTTAAAATTTATTACACCATACTAACTTAAAATAATACATAAATAAATTCTAAATTAAAACTAAATACTAAATATCAAAAATAAATATAAAAAATATCATCTAAATTCCCAGAACGCTGACTATAAAAGTTAAATATAAAAAAATCATCAGTATTTAAATTAACGTTTTTTTATGTTTACCATTTATTAAACGTGTTTTTGTTTACCTACATGAACTGCAGGTCCTAGGTGCCGATACTTTTTTTTTTTACCTAAAAAAAGTCTTTAAGTAATCTAGGACGCGTATTTTCAAATTCTCGTAACAAGCAAGTCATTTAAATTAACCAATTTACATTCGTTTCGCTGTTGGCACTCACAGTGGGGGCTCGGGAGATCCAGTGGGAGATTTTTCTTATTTTGTTTTGTAGATTTGTCAAACGAGATTCGCACTTTAAATTGCTTTTAAAATAAGTTTTAACGGAAATGTTCAATAAAGTTTTGTAAAATTTTATCCGCGTCCTTACGGCAAAGATTGATGACCATTAACTCTTTTGAGTAAGTTTGGATATGTCCTATTTTATCGAACTTTTGGCCACTCTTAGTACTTAGCATTCATAAAAATTATTGTCAAAAAAAATTAAGAAGAAAGTTGAAAACTCTAAAAAGGCAGTAATAAAAAGGAACAAACTATGGCGCTAGAATATAATTTTTTTATGCGATAAACAGAAATATCTTAGAGCTATGTTGCAGCTAGAGAAAAAGAGAATATATAGCTAATAATAAAATCCAAAAAAAAAATACTAACATTTTTAACGGCCACGCCACCGGGCCGATGTCATCTGTGTAATTGGCGGCCATTTTGTGCACGTTTCACAACAAAATGGTCGGAAAGAGCCGGATCCTTGGAAAGAAGACTATTTTATCATTTGAAAAAATAAATATAAATCACTTGGTGTTGATGACTGGTTGTGATGACGAAGTGAGTAGTCCGACGTAGTCAGTCGCTTCTCACTTGTGTCCAACACAGAGCGAGGTACTCGTTTTATATCGTCCCGGAGTGCGTGCCGCTTAATTCCTTAATTTAATAAAATAGTAAAGCTTCTAGTTTATTTGGTCAAATGTATTACATGTTGAGTATTCTTAGTGGAGAGTAATTCCTTTTAATTTGATTGTTTCTTTCAATCGGATCCATGCTGCGATGTAACAAGGTATGTTTAAAACGTGTTTAACTAATTATATTATCCATTTATTTTATTTATATGTATTAACAAAATAAAATTAAACAAGAATGTTTGTGCCTTGAGTATTGACGATTTAAATTAATTGTTATTAATATCAAATAAGTAGGTAAGTAGATACAGCAATTTTATTTCTTTTTTTTAACTTTCCAGATAAAAATATTTTTAAATTTTTATCGTAATTATTACCTTCATGCTCCTTATTGGCAATATAAATAGATAAACTGATAAAATCGCATATATGGTTGTTGCCCCTTGTCTATAAAAAGTCCCCTATTGGGCGCCACAATTTGAAGTGCGGTAATTATTTATTTAGTATTTATCAAAATCATAAAATCTATTAAATTTATAAAATATATTTATAGATTTATAAATTATAATATAATATTATTTTAACTACTATCACTGGGCCCATTCTGCCAATAGTTCTTTCCTTGCCACAATTCAATTTTCTTGATGCCTGTGACTTCGTCCGCGTGGAGTAAGGTTTTTAAAACCCCCGAGGAACTCTGATTTTCCTGGATAGAAGAGCATATATAACTCTCCAAGACCTCAACTATATCCACGCAAAAAATAATGTCGATCCGTAGCTCTGTTGCGGCGTGATTGAAGGAAAAAACAGCAAACTAACAAACCAATGAACAAACAAACACACAAACCAACAAACCAGCAGAGCAACAAACAAACACACTTGCATTATTTAAGGATGTATAGCCCCTAACCATAACCATATTTCTAACTGAGCTGAATAGTCAACAAGAGCATTACTCTCGCAACGAGATTGCGGCCGGGCCCTACTTCGGGACGCGACGCAATCCGCGCGGCGAGCCCGGAGACGTGACCAGAATGTGGCCCTCAATTTGAGTTTGTATTTACTTACAATATATACTAAGTACTAAATTTTCGCTACATCCTACCTACTACCCTACTTCCTACCAATATCCTGCCATCCCACCTCCTACCAAATTACCAATACTAGGTACCTATAAATGCGAAATATTATGAGGATGGAGTATGGATCCTGGATGGATGTTTGTTACTCCTTCACGCCACAACGAACGAACTGATTTGGAATGAAGATAGCTCATACTCAGGATTAGGGTTACCAGATTTTTTTTCAGCCTATAAGGGACAAATGGTTAAATGAGTAAAAAATACGGGATTTCAGTTTTTTACCCGGGACAAATAAAAAACAAAATTATTTAGTGTCATTTTTTTTGATATTTTTCCGAGGATCGAGTCAGTTTAAACATATAATAATATTCGTTTTAACATATCTGCAAAAATCAATACAGTTATAATCGTAATTATAAACGGTCATCAACTCGCTTTTTTACGAATATTGCGTGTGTGAATACTTGGGTCGATTTCCTAATGAAAAAACGAAGTACAGTTCAAATACGGGACATAGCCTGTCCCGCCGGGACATTTTAAATTATGCCTAAAATACGGGATGTCCCGGGAAATACGGGACGTCTGGCAACGCTAATCAGGATTAACACTTATGGCTGTATTTTATTTGGGAAATTTAAAGAGTACCCGCGGGATTAAAATCTAAATCTACATTAATCAGAATTTAAAAATGAACTTCCTAAATAATAAACTTAAAACTACTTAAATAAAATCTAAAACCCCATCGAAGTCACCGCAGTGTACCTACATAAATACATACATAAATAAAAAAAAAACATAAATCCAGATACATATATACTTAATGTAGGCCAACTTGTGGCTCTTAATAAATGACAAGTCAACACTACCAACCGTTTCGGAAAGCAGAGTCAGCCGAAAACTGTTGTAAAAATTCAAGCATGCTTATGTGATAAAACTTTAACTAAATGATAGATCGATTGTCGTCTCTACGTCGAGTCTACAAGCGCCTACGAGCGCCGTCATTCCTATTCTAAATGAAGAGTTACCTAATTAAAAAGATAACATGAAATATTAATAAAGTCTTGTCAAAGTTATTGGATTAATGTTTAATTGTCCCTAAGCCTATATTTAGGCAGGTTTAATATTCATTTATATAATCCCGTTAACGCAACCACGAGTATCATAATACTAAATAATACCTACTCAAAATGCTTATTGTCTGAAAGAGCAAGTATTGGGTTTCAAATTATAATAACTTTTTCTACTTCACCGAAAAGCCACTTAGGCGAATCGTATAATCCTAAATGGTTTAAGTATACAAATATGGAATTTTGTTACGTAGGTATCTATTGCTTGGAATCACCTTGGAATAAATAGGCTGTTTGTTATACCCATCATTATAATTTAGCCTAGATTTTTTAAAATTAAACCTTAAATTATTTTTAAGCTATTGCATAGCTTCTATTGCGGGCCTTGAGCGTGGAGACGGAATCCAGAAATTCCATAACAAAAATAACCTGACACGGGACTCCTCTACCCGCTAGATGGCGTTGATAAAAAATGCTATGCAATAGCTTTACCGCGGCAGTCCCCGAGTGCCACACGTCTTTTTATTTTATTTTAGGAGATTTACTGATTAATTAAGTATTTAATTGCTATTATAATAACAAAAGAAAATTCATACTAAGAGGAAACATATTTTAATTAAAAGATACAGCTTATTATACCCTGATCTAATCTACTGTGGTCTGCCATCGACCGTCGTACTGGCGCCTTATAATATGAAATGTGTACCCTTAAGACTCTGGGGAATTACGTGATTTATTAGATAATATCACATTCTTGCTTTACTTATAGAATATACTGTACTTGTAAGATAGGAGATAGTTTTCACTTTTATGCCATGTGATTCTGTAAGAAAATACTTGTAGTATTTACTTGATTTATTTAAAACATATGGTTTAATATTGTAAATATCCTACTAAATGCGAAAGGTTGGATGTATGGATGGATGTATGTTTGTTACTCAATCACGCCACAACGACTGAACTGATTTGGCTGAATTTTTTGGCACAGATATAGATTTTAGTCTGGAATAACACAGGCTACTTTTTATCCCGGAAAATATGAGAGTTCCTACGGCAATTAAAAAAAACTCGAACCTCAAGTCGTGGCAATCAGCTGGTGAATTCATAAAATAAATATTCAGAATTTCATTTCTAATAACGAAAAAATTACTTAATTTTAAATAATACATAGTATAAGACACTTATTGTACTAAGTTGAGTATATATTTTAAGTTTTATTAGTATAGGTAAAGTATTCATTGACTACTGCGTTTTATTTGTAAAATTCAGAGGGAAATTTGTGAATTTTTTCTATCGAGAAAATTTTTAGTAATCGTGTTTTCACTTAATACAACATTCAGTCTATATCGTCAACTTTACTATATATTTCTTTCAATATTATTGATTCAATATTTTTATTGATATGGACGATCAAACGTGGCACGCTGGCATACTGTAAGCTCTTAAGTCCCAAGATAGATTTACCCAACACTCTCGTATGATAGCCAAACTCTCAGTAACTTAAAAAAACACACGACATCTGAATTCAAAATACCTACTGTGTCTTATTGTTACTACTACGTCAATCCTAAAATCAAAGAGGAACGGCTATAAATATTAGTGGAGCAGTATCTATACCTATAGTCTATGAAGAGAAGCATAGATCTATATCTCTCTTTTCAGAAAGAAAGTTTTTGCCCAACGTATAGGGAATTTCTTGTCTTATCTTGACATCATTAAATTTATCATCCAGAACAGAGATTATAATATATTAAATGTTTATTATTAAAAATCTAGGCCACTTGCTTACGTAGACTTTTGTTAGCACTTAGCAGTTTGAAATGATCTAGATTCATATGAAAGTAGGTCATTGAAAGCTTGGAAATCATTTTCTAAAAGATTGTCAACCAATGTAGGTACCTACCTCTTAAATCAAACGATTAAGTAAAGTCACAAAAAAATTGTATATAAAATTAGCTACCTAAAGAATTGACATGTAGATGGTACAATTATTATAATCATATTCAAGAATCGAAAATGGCGAAGAACGTAAAAGCATATTAGTTACAAACCGTCGCACTCTAACAGCAACTTTCTGCTGACCTAATTTGTAGTATTATAATTTTATTTTTATTGTATTTATACTTACAAAAACCAGTATCAAGCATAAATATTAAATGACGTGGACAAAAGTGAAGCTTATCTCAGAAATAGTTTTCGTTGACTTAGAATTAACTTGAAGTTTTTTGAATTCGAAAATCATTAATGATCTATCCAGGCAAATTAGATTAAGATTTACCTTGACGTGTAAAACGTTAACTTTTGCAATCTAAGTGCAAAAGCAAGCCACAACCTCAGTACACAAACCTACAAGTATTAGCGCTCCACTATGCACACATTACAAACTGTAAATTACTTGCAAACTTATGTTTACTCATACTGAAGCTCATACTGCGCTAAATTAATACCAAAAGCTTAATGAGGTCACAACGTAATACAATTTGTACATAAATTACTAGTATTATTTATGATGCCCGCGACTTCGTTCATATAGATTGAGGTATTTTAACTCCCGCGGGAACTCTTTTATTTTCCGGGATAAAAAGGCCTAAAAGCCTATGTTTTATTCCAGACTTTAATCTATCTCTGTGCCAAATTTCAGCCAAATCAGTTCAGTCGTTGGGACGTGATTGAGTAACAAACATCCATCCATACATCCAAACTTTCGCATTTATGACTAATATAATATATGTATTAACAAGAAATTCAAGAATTCTATAAAATTAATAAAAAAATGGTAGGTACGTAGTAATACCCCTAAACCCCTCTAATCCTAATATTGTGTAGTTTGATTATTACATTTCGGCCCGTTGGTTTTCATGACCCATAAAAGCAATGTAGCATGTGTTGTACTCAATATTGGCGTGTAGTGTCCAAAAGCAATTATCTTCACCACTTGGCACACGATATACGAGCTATGACAATTTATGAATCTATCATAATATTGGTATATTGTCTAATACTATGTAAAAGTAAATATAGTAATCTATAGGGTATAAACAGGTACTTATCTACCGAATAAGGTCATGACAAAGTGGATGTACGATTTAATAAAATCACTTCATTTCCGGGATAAAAAATATGCGTCTTTAGGATGCAGGCTAGACTCCTTTATTTATCTTCTCAGCAGAATCTGCAATCCAAACCGGTGGTAGAGTCTCGACGTGTGATAAGAGCCACGGGTTGGCCTACAAGAAATAAATGCCTAATTTTTTAAATTTTTATATTTATTTATTTTCATTTACAATCTTAGGTACAAAACACACTTATTGATGTCAACAAGTGGAATGGCTCGATAGAAGTGAATTGGTGACAAATTATCACTAACAATAATTGGCGAAAATATAAATGATAATGATTCCAAATGAAAAACGGCCTAAATGTCAATCCATTCTATACCATCGTCGTTGGAAAGAGACCCGCGTAAAATCCTTCAATAGGTAACTCAACAGAAAATAGGTCATAATATTTTCGGAACAAAGCAAAAGAGAGAGCTAATGAAAAAATCCCTGGGAATTGTAAGTCGTAAAATAATAGCGCCTTTGAAAAAGATATCCCATTCATTAAAATGAATGTCCGAACTACAATGGTGCTTGCGAAACTGCTATTCCTTACGCTCAGCGTAGCCGGTAGGCTGCTAGGCGGCGCGGCGTAGCGAAAATATCATGCTTTATAAGGTACAAGGTCATTTGTAAAAAATCAAAATCAAAATCAAAATTTATTTATTTCATGTAGGCCAACTTGTGGCTCTTATGAAACGTCACAAATCCACCACACCGGTTCGGAATGCAGATTCTGCTGAGAAGAGCCGGCAAGAAACTCAGCAGTTGCTCTTTTCAAAAAAATTTTTTTTTACAATTGTTAAAAAAACTAGGCTATGCACACAATGTTTCCACACAGAAGTTTCAAAAATGCACACCTACCACAACCTAACACATGTTAACATGGGTAGACACAAAGCAGACCCATTCGCGTTGGCGGCACCCGTTCACGAGCATGACGCATGATCCAGCCATTGCTTCGCTCAACCATATTTGAGGGAACGTAACAACCCGCACCACACGACACCACCACAGAAATGTTTCCTTTCAAAGGCTTTTAAAGGGTTCCTTTCTCAGCCACGAGATTTAAAAAAAAAGAATATTAGTCAAGTTGCAGTTGAATTATGTCCTCCTATCCCCTCCAAATAAGCGTTAAGCTTGTGCTAGGAGTGGGTACGACATTAGTGCAACGGGTGGGGTTTGAACCTGCGACCTTTCAGTTTTCAGTCCGCACTTTTAACCGTTGGGCTATTGAGGCTTCAACAAGCACAATTGAGGTCTTAGAAACGATTTATACCGTTTTTCCTAATTTGACTAGCTGGATTATTTTACTTGAGAGCTTCTGTAAAACTGTCATAATAAGATTAAAAATCCCATTTTATATTTCTCTCTTGTTCAGTGGTTTTTAACATTGCTCAGGATAGAAATAGAAAATGGCGGTTAAAAATTCCTATTCCTGTTTTGTTTTCATATACATACTATAATTACCACAACAATGAAGGACTTAAGTAACAAAATAAGTAACATAATGTCGTCATTGTTAAAATGGGAGTGATTATAATATACTCAGTAGAAAAAATATTACTTTTAGCGTTGGTGGTAGGGCTTCTGGACGCGTTGGCTGGCTTTGAGCGTTGCATGCATTGTGCTATTGATATACCTTCCTTGCCCTTCCCTTTCATTGCCGAACAAACTGCTCATTACCTGACACACACAAAGGAAGGGAGCGAAAGAATTCATAACTATTCCGCAAACACAATGCAAGAGGGTGGTGAACCATGAAACTGCGATCCATTTACAAATTGCTCAGACGCTTTAATGGAATTTCACTTGGAATTCATGCGGTTGTATAAATTTGAATGAGTGGTTAAGGAATATTATTAATACCTACCCAGCCGGGTCTTTTTTGAGTCGAGCTCTTTATCGAGGTTAGTGTTAATAAGCTTCAAAATCATGTATGATATATTATATTATCTCTTTTTAATCAGCCTCTATGGAGTTTGCATTTCACTTATGTTTTATATTTAGCCACTTCCAGTCCGTACGACTAGAGTCTATAAAGTAGATCCAATTTTATTATTATCTATACCTAGATACTATTTTGTGTAGGTATATTTAAAATATTCGAATATATATTATATAATATATGATATTTACATAATTAGTTTGCTAAATATTACTGTCCGCAAATAAATAAGAGTAGGTCTTAATTATCAACGTGTTTTACTACTGTATGCAAACATGTATCACCATTTACCACCCGTAATAGATACGTGTCACTGACCGCTCTCAAATCCCTCTCTGTGTGTTCCGGGGCACATAATTCAGGATTCAGAGCGCGGCCCTTAGCGCTCATTACCGACCGCGTTTGTCAAGATTTACGTACACAATTTGCTTAATGAAAAAAGTCAGCATCTCCCGGGCGAGCTCCTGAGACCAGCGCTTATCGATAAAACATTCAAATTAAATATCCACTCTAACGACGCCCGTTCAATCCGAGGAATAAAATGGATCCCATAATATCGTTACTCGTCAGACAATAACACCCTCGAATGATTTACAGGCCACAGTCTATAAAACAGGAGGAGCATAATAAAATTAAATGGGCCGGATGTCTAATGAGACAATTTCAAAGAAGCCTAGGTAATACTTGTCACAGGTTCCTGTTAAACCTGTTAGGTTTTGTTTAACGCTGCCTTTATCGAGAAAGAAGATCTTGTTGGCATGGTGGTTGGTTTACCTCGTTTTCGATGACAAAAGGGATCGACGGAATTTTTTTACTCAATAACTAAGAGCGTTTAGTTATTGAGTAAAATGCAGTCTCTTCTCGTCTTGTCAAATAGTTTCATAGGTTAGATTTTTTGATTTCCTTAGCCGTAGCATTGACGTTCCTCGCCAAATTCAGTAACGAGTTTTCACACAAAAATCTCACTCAAGGCTCTCAATATGACGTTATTTGCGTGACATGCACACTAATGGCTTCTGTTTAAGCCTTTTGCTCATCCGAAACCGTAGCTGTGTAACCGTTGAAGCTTCAGTATAACTTGTCAGTGGTAAAACTGCACGCTCACAGAGATTTCTGGCGCTGTACTCAGACGGCAGTCACATTTACGTGGTCTATTTCGCTCTTACATCCTAGGGGTGTCCATAGGAGTCCATAGGAACACTGTAGGATTTCTTTTTTTGTGGGAAATTGCGTGGGAAAGACTGAGTTTCATATCAAATTTCTGCATTAAAAATGCAGTTTCAATCACAAGTCATGACAGAGTTTAAGCGGTTTCACTACATTACGATTAGATAGATAGATATTTATGGTAGAGTCTTGAGTTGTCATAAGGGCTACTTAATTTATTTGCTGAAACATTTTTGTCGACCATCACCAGACCACACAAGTCAAATGTTGTGCTCGGATACGCTCCGAATGCTCTAATTTGTCCATCGTCGCCCAATATTGTGTTCAACGCCACGACGCATCGATGTGTTTGCATCTTAAGATATTAATTTACAGTTTTTTTTTTAATTATAAACAAGTATTTATTTAATAGATTTATTAAAAAAAAAAAAGTATTTATTTTAGCTATTTTGAATAATTAATATTAAATAATTCTAAATTAAAACTAAATTCAAAATAAAAAAAATAGCAGTAGTCACACTAGAATATTACTTTTTTTAAGAGTCAGCCAAGCTGAACGTACTGATGTTCTCGTCTCCCCTCCAAATAAGTGAAAACTTGTGTTAGGAGTGGGTACGACAATAGTGCAACGGGTGGGGCTCGAACCTGCAACATTTAAGTTTTCAGTTCGCACCTGTAACCGTTGGTCTATTGAATCTTTATCATATTTTAAGAAAACGTCTTTTTATGTGTATCTTAGAAGTTACAAGTTACAACCTATTTAGGTATAAAGGTTCACTTGAAGAACACGTTTCTTTACAAGGATTTCTTCAAGTTTTTACCGTATTCTGCATTGAAAGGTCCTTCTAAATTACACGTCAAATGGATGGAAATCCAGAAATATTCCTCGATAATTTTCGCGAGTGACGGTCGCTCCCCCCCGCTCCCCCCGGGCGCAGGCCTCCCCCGCCGCCGCCGACCCGATGACAACGAAATCTAAATGTCATTATAAGTTTAAGTAGAACTCGCGGAGATCCGCTGTAGGCGGTTTTCCCAGTTTATTATGATTGTTAAAGCTCAATATAGTTTGTCATTTCACTCATTGAATTATATTTATTTGCATAGCTTTTGCCCACTTTAATGCAGTGAAACTTTCATCCCCTATCCCGGATAAACCTTATTGTTTATCAGAATAAAAAGTATCCTATATATTGACCCGGACTATCAGCTACCACTATACCAAATTTCATTTAAATCCGTTCGATAGTTCCCGCGTGATGCGAGCACAGACAGACAGACAAAAAATTCAAAAAAATTGTTTTGAGCTCAGTATTGAAAATGCAGCATCCTCTGATTAAAATTTTCAAAATATATTGAATGTACAGGATTCGTCCCGTTACAGTTTTATTATATATTATATATATGTGTAGATGGCTGTACTATAATGTTGATAAAATTCAGATCAGTCGTTGTTCTACGATCATGACGAAATATTCTGTCCCATGCAGACTTAAACGTTTGCCGTTGACAGATTGCTAGTGTAATTCGGTTAACTGTGGGGCTTCTCGTTCTCATTATTTTCGTTGCTTTGGCCATAATATGTTTCTATTCGGGCCGTGATTTATCACAGATACCTATAAATAAATAATTAATTATCTGTGAGAGATAAACAGATACCATACAACCATGCTGGCGCTACCATAGATGTGAGATTACAGTGAGTTTTTTTTTATTCAAAGAATGTTAGCCAAGCTGAACTAGACTAGTCTCTTACTACTCTCCCTTCTAAATAAACGGAAAGCTTGTGTAAGAAGTAAGTATGACTATAGGCGCAACGGGTGGGGATCGAACCCTCGACCTTTCAGTTTTCAGTCCGCACCTTTAACCGTTAGGCTATTGAGGCTTTCAAAGCTTGGACGTAGATAGGCTTCTGCTCAGACCGAAGGGCATTTGGAACCCTCGATATTTTAATTTTAAATTGGCTTCAACATCATTTCAGTGCAATGAAAAATATTAAAGGACTATTCAAAAGAACTTCAAAAATTCTAAAAATAAATAAAAAATTTAATGTTACATTATTATTTTTTGAAATAATAACCGCTTCAAGCTTAATAACTGAGATTTTTCTTTTTCAGACGAAAAATTAATTATCGTCCTTCTTCAATTATAGAGTTGTAAATTGTACACCTACACAGGCAATTTTATAGCATCGATTTTAGGATGTGTTGCATTTAATTAATGTTTTTATAAATCTTGGAAGAATCAGAAAGGTGTCGAATCCGTTTAATAAATTAAATTGCGGTCTTGATATCTTTCTCAATTCTTCATAAATTTTGAAATTCGACCTTATCGTGACAAATATGTTACCGTGCCAGGTTGGTCCTAAATGGTTACCCTGCATAATATGATTTTAAAGGCACTCCTAGAGTCCTAAAAGCCTTGCCCGTCTGCGCTCCTGACGTAAGGGGTGGAGCATCCTGTTTGTCATACATTCATGATATCTAGAAAAAGTGAACGTCTATTTACCGACAGCCGCAAGAAACACTATATAGAGCTGCAAGCAACGTATTTTCCGCGTTTTTTTTTAAATCTGTAGAAGATTCAGAAGTAATGTAAGCTGAACGAAACTGAAATGGCAATGGGTGGCGCACATAATTCGAAGAATATAATATAGTCAGTCGTTGGGGTTTCAAAGTGCTGTAATAGCGAGCTCGCACCGGAAAGCGTACACCCCTTACAGCTGGATGGACGAAATAAAAAGAGGAACAGTGGGGCACTGGATTAAATCGTTGCAAGACCGAAGCATGAGGACGTCACTGCAAGAGTCTTATGCCAAGCATCTGCGGGTTGGTTAAGCAAATCTTCTTTGCTTAACTGAAACGGACTGAAACGGACTCAGCAGTACCGTTTGTTGACATCGTACTCTAGGCTCGTTAGTCGTTTTGCTGACGTTTTCAAATGAAAACTCCTTGCTTAGATCTCACTAAGGCTAAAATCTGTTCTCTCACTCTGCTTAGACTCAAGACAAAGTTAAAACGAGACAGTTTTATGTCAGGGCATATTTTGTGTCTCGTTTTAACTCTAACTTAAGTCTGACCTGAGTCAAAGCACGCTCTTATAGATCTCAGCATAAGACTGTAGCAGGCTAACATGATGGTTTTAGTAAACTATTTATCGCTTTCATGTACTATAACTACCGAAATGCTATCGCTTGGCCACAGCTTTGCAAGTAACTTGTCACCGCTGAAGACTTCCATCAACTTCGCGAAGGGTGAGCCAATATAGAAATAAAAATAATAACTTGATCGAACCCAACACTTGCCACTTGGAAATAAAAAATGCGTCCAGTCGGCTCTTGAGGATTGTCTTGTACCTAGTATGCGAACACCATAAGCCGCCCCACAATATTGTAGCTATATAAAATTTACACCCTCACGACAGTTTTCAGGAATAGGTATTAGGTATGAGTCACACGGTGATACTTATTAATGGTGTTATTCACATTGTCTGTTCGAGACTAATGTGTTTCAATATAAATTCTTGTGTATTTGACTTGACTTTTAATGCCAATGCCAATTGAGAACTGCATTTTAATAATAAAAAAGACGTGTGGCACTCGGGGACTGCCGCGGTAAAGCTATCGCATAGCATTTTTTATCAACGCCATCTAGCGGTGAGAGGAGTCCCGTGTCAGGTTTTCGTTACGGAATTTCTGGATTCGGTCTCCACGCTAAGGCCCGCGATAGAAGCTATAAAATTTATATATTTGTATATAAAATAGATAGTAAATCTTCGAGACTAGAGAGACTCGTTAGATTTGAAACTATAATTTTTATGAAAAGCCGATCTATCTATGGACAGAGCAATTGGTTTCTTTAACGAGTCTACAAAATTTAGGTCTACAAAAAGTAAGTTATATTCAAAAAAGAATCAAACTTCGTTTGACAGTAGAACACGACTCCTAATAAGTTACAAATGTTATAAAAAAGTCATCAACTCATTCCAGATTAATTTCACATAATTTAAGGCCACATATATTGTAACGTCAGCTATGATGCACAACGCAATCTAGTTGTCTACATTATTTTTCCAAGTATTTTGTGAATTCGATTTGTATATACCTAGTCGTTAACTAGAGGCGATCGCTTATAAAGCTTTTACCCCGTCTGTGACGTCACTTTATCTAAAACGATGCAATACTTTGGTTTGACGTGTCTGCATCGCTCTATCATACTTTTCGAAGTCATGTGATTGTGAATCAATTCCTGAGCACACTCAACTTCATAGACTTACAAAGGACTATAAATAACAGAGTATAACGAATTGTTTCCTTTTCATTGATAGTTAAGTTAGAGTGGAAAACTTCTGCTGATGTAGTAAATAGCCAATGGATGTTGAAATGTATTAGTTGTTAAGAAAATGAGTTTTGAAATATAGGTGTTGTAAAGAGCCATGCCGCGAATGTGTTGGCAATAAATGCCAATATCGGGTGGGAAATGTGACAAGCGGGAACATGACGTGAGTGTCCGGGATATGCCAGGTTTGTTGCAACATCGTAAATTATTTCCACACCTGTTTCAAAACAATAAAAATTCAAAATTATTCATTCCATGTATGCTAACTTTATTTTATACGGCTTTAGGATAAGTCGAGACGCTCTACCGAATCTCCCGTATTCTACAATACAAGACAAGGATCAGGTAAGAGTTTTCAAACTTAGCTTAGCTCTTCTTACTAAAGACTAGCTTTTGCTTGCGACATCTTCCGCGTGGATTTAAGTTTTTACAAAATCCTTCGAGAACCCTTTGTTTTTTCGGGATAAATGGTAGCACAATTTGAAACTCTCCATTGTCCCAGTATACATATGAAAAAATCACGTCGATCAGTTGCTCCGTTGCTGTGTGATAAAAGGACAAACCAACAAACAAATACACATAATAATAGTAAGAGGAACCTTCTTGAGCCATGATGACTACTCCAAAGCCTCGGACTTTGACCGCGTCCTCGTGGAAAGGATGTATCTATACTAATATATAAAGCTGAAGAGTTTGTTTGTTTGTTTGAACGCGCTAATTTCAGGAACTACTGGTTCGAATTGAAAAATTCTTTTTGTGTTGGATAGTCCATTTATCGAGGAAGGCTTTAAGCTATATAACATCACGCTGCGACTAATAGGAGCGAAGCATCAGTGAAAAAAGTTACAAAAACGGGGAAAATTATCTATATTTAAAATGTATTCTTTTAAAAACTTCTTAATCGCGATCATAATAACAGAAATTGACGCGGACGAAGTCGCGCGCAACAGCTAGTTTTAAATATTATGATACCTTACGATATGAAACATAAAGCGGCCCATTTCTAAACATAAATAAGGCAGCAACCTAAGGGTGGGAACACGCCAGAGATGCCTCACTGCGATACCTCGCGGTCGCGGTTTAGCTCGCTACCTCGATGCCACCTCCATGTAAAACAAATGTATGCAAACAGACGAGCGCGAACATGCCGAAGGATACCTCACTGCGATACATTGCGGTTCACATCGATGTTTCTCGGCATGTTCGCGCTCGTCTGTTTGCATACATTTGTTTTAAATGGAGGTGGCATCGAGGTAGCGAGCTAAACCGCGACCGCGAGGTATCGCAGTGAGGCATCCTTGGCTTGTTCCCACCCTAAGGGCGCGAACTGCGATGTATCGCAGTGAGGTATCCTTGGGCATGTTCGCGCTCGTCTGTTTGCATACATTTGTTTTACATGGAGGTGGCATCGAGGTAGCGAGCTAAACCGCGACCGCGAGGTATCGCAGTGAGGCATCCTTGGCTTGTTCGCGCCCTTAGGATGTCTTTTGACTTTGAGGTACTCGTATCAATTAGATTTTGCTTGAACAGGGAATTTAATTAAATCTGGATCAAATTATAAGAAGTTATTATGAGTTGCCACGTTGCCGCTCAGATCGAGTATCTTGAGTACACAAGGATAGGTATATGGAAAATTCCTGGCTTTGAAACAACGACATGTTATTATTATATTATAATAGGTATATTATATTGGCTGATACTGGCGACTTCGTCCGCGTGTATTTTATACAAAAATTACCTACGTTGATCCATAGTGGCGTGAACGCCTCCGTTGTGGCGTGATTGAAGGACACACCAACAAACAAATACAATTTATAATATAACTAAGTAAAGATTACTTTTATATAATAATAATTTAAAAAGGCATGTAATTAAACAAACTTCTATTTAATAGCATTATTCGCCTCTAATTACACTGTCCTCTAAATTACTAAGTCAGCCACAATCAATGTGCCTCTAAAAATACTATTTTAGCCACTATATATATTTTGAATATAAGCTATAATATAGTGGGGGGTCTGCAGACAGTGCGTTACCCTGTGCGGGGTCATAACTCTAGCAGCTTTTTTTTTTTTATAAACAGTGCTCCTCTGACTTGATCAGAGTCGTTTTTAATTCAAATGTTTATTGCCGTTTTTCGTTTATTTATTTGTTGTAAGAAGGAACAAAACCAGGAGTGTCTATAATTATAATTCTTCATATTCAACAATATAAATTATATAACTATCTTTACTACCTTGTTTTATTCCTTCTTACTCTAGCAGCTTGAGAACCGAACGTCCATCAGCTCTTCCAAGCTACAGCTGACGAGATTTAGCTAGACATTAAAACTGAAAATATTCACCAAAACTAACAAGCTTTAAACCGCTAACAGGGATTTAGCCAATAGCTCTTTATCGAAGTCTTTACGCTAAGTGGTTTACCAACTAATTGGTATCTGGATTAAGGGGAGCGCTAATATTAACCTCGGATTAGAAGATTACTGAGGATTTAGTTAAATGTTTGGGAACCGTTTTATTTGTAGCCGACTTGCAAAAAGTCGATGAGAGTTCAGCCCTTCACTGATTTCGCGGTGGTACCTAATATACCTGTATGTTACTGTAAAAGCTCGAACTATAGTAAACCCTGAGATTTTTCTGTAAAACCTAAGATTTACCAACTTGTTATGGTAACAGTCTTTCGAACATTTACCGCCCTTCACTTGGCATAATGGGGTGATTCGAGTAGCTCTAGCGGTGTTCTACCTCTGGACTTCCACTTGACACTATTTTTTGGGACACCCTGTAGAATAGAAAAATGCATTCCTAGTTAGTACCCGTGTAACTAGGAAGAGGTATGGTAGTTTAATCAAGCCCATAGGTGCATCTTCCTTTGGGCAGTATCGTACCGAAGCCGTGAAATCGCTTGAAGGCAAGACTTTGCTGGTAGACTGGTAACGAACCACAGCTGAACTTTTCCAACTGATCAGAGCAGAGACAATGTAGAAATTACAAAGCTCCTACCAAAAATTTAATCCGGAACCTCTATGACCACTGCACCAGCATAATAATATAAACATAATAATTATTATCACTTCTGAGTAAAGTTATCTAATATTTACATTTAAAATAAATGCCTAAAGAGGTACTCTTGTGATAAGGTTACCATCCGCACCACAATAAAAAATAATTGCTCGTATTTTGAAGACCGTAAGATAATTTCGCACAATCCTTGAACTTTTTAAACTGAGACAGAGTTTAAAATATTTTACTCTAGGTTTTGTCTGCGGCGTTGTTCATGTGGTTAGGATTTTAAAAAATACGCGGAAACTATTGTTCCGGGATAGGTATAAAGTAACCTACATATGTAAGCTTTATGTAACTCTCCAGGTCCTCAATGATAGCTTTTTTTATTTTATGACAAGATAGCCCTTGACTGCGATCTCACCTGATGGTAAGTGACGATGCAGTCTAAGATGGTAGCGGGCTAAATTGGAAGAGCAGTGTAAATTCAACCCTAATCGGTTTCTACACGCCATCGTGCCGGAACGCTAAATCGCTTGGCGGCACGTCTTTGACGGTAGGGTGGTAACTAGCCACGGCCAAAGCCTCCCACCAGACAAAATATAGCTATGCAAAAGATCGGGTGGATTTTATATACTTGCACAATCTATGTAGAAGGTCGTAGATGATTAAAAAAACTCATTTTCTTTCATTGGTTGCCGAATCAATCCAAACGTGGCGGTTTGGAGATCGTTCACCCGTGATATCTGAAAAAATATCATCTATCTGGAAGCGATAACGGCTGGGAATTGATATCGTGAGTTTGAATACCTATAAGTGTTGGGAGAAAAATTGTAATGAACCCTCTAGTGATTGTAACTGTTTGGATTTGGTTGATAGAAATAATCGCTATGGGTAATCCCAGGAAGGTACAATCTGATGAGATGGCTGAAACAAGGCTGAAACTATTCTTAACAAGAAATTCAAATTCAAAATTATTTATTTCATTTAGGCCATTTTGTAGCTCTTATATACACATCATGACTTATATTTGTATGGTGATAATAAAAAAAAAAAAACCACCGACCGGTTCGAAATGCAGATTCTGCTGAGAAGAGTCGGCAAGAAACTCAGCAGTTGCTCTTTTCATAACAAAATATTACAATATTAATGTATAAGAGATAAAAATTCATTTTTTCGCAGGAATTTTATATACTTCCAGGATAAACAGGAGCCTAGATCAATCCTCGTAAAACCCTAGTCATTCCGTCATAATCGGTTAAGCAGTTCTGGAGGACCAGATGGAGGAACACACATACATATTATATTATAAGTAAGTATAGGTAAACATAATTACGAGTATTTTAGTTGGGATTGTCGATATTTTTAGTTCGATTTATTTAGATACGTTTATACACGTGTTGTGAGTCAATAATATTATGTTACATTAAATTATAATTTCAATATTACTTATTTGTATTGATGTCTCTTTTCCCGAGACAAGTTTTAATAAAGAATATTCTTTTAGAGCTTTTCATCAATGTTATCGCCAGATGAGGACCATAATTACTCATTTTGTCTTACTTTTCGTCTCAGACACGACTCGCGATGAGATTTTTATAGGATTTTTATAGGCACTCGCAGAAAAACTGGAACGTATTGTAATATTCCGAGAAGAAAACAGTGTGCAACTTGAACTAACTTTCACAAACTATAGTCATGTAGTTAGTTTATGTTTAATGGAAAATTAAGGTGCACCTATATATTTTGAAGTCGCATATATTATGCACCTGCTAAATTTACGATTGAGGCATAGATTTATAAATCGATAGATTGAGGTTTGTATGAACACACTAAATAGGTGTACAGCGCTCACAACTGCGCTAGGGAGGTCGTCAAAAGGTCTAGTTTGCCGCAAGCAGGTAAGCAGAACCAGCATACAAACTGTCAAGTTTAATCAAAGTCTTCCTCCCTACAAGCTCTCGGACCCTAAGTATACGTAAAACTTTTTAAAGCCTACGACCATCGCGTACGACGGGATGTTATCCACAATTCATGCTCTAGTGGTTACATGTGTCTCTGAATTGTCACGCAGCGGATGGATTTCAAATAAAATAGAAAATATTGCTTATTTCTCAATGAAGCCTAGGAAATGTATGCAATTCCGAGCCAATTTAGGAATAGCAACACATTTTCTCTATTGAAATTATTTTATTTTCGAATGATTTCGATGATTTTTCAACACGTAGCATAGGTCGAGTGTTTTGAATAGATTTTATTGGAATTAAAACATTGCCATGTGGGGTTACTGATAATAATTGTACTGTATCTCCGAGAACATAATGTAGAATACTATAAGCATAATTTTGATTTTATATATTATCTCTAACTAGCTGATTCCCGCGATTTCGTTCGCGTGGAAAAAGTTTAGAGTGACTTGCCCGAGAGAAGTTATGTCCTCTATATCCGATAATATTCAGTAGATCTTCATCAAAATTGGACAAAATATTTGTAGTAGTACAAAATTTATAATAAAGAAAGAATTATCAAATTCGGTTTAGATTTATTCTGAAGCAAAATCAACAAAAACGTTTATTCCCTATCCTGGATAAACATTATTGTTTATCAGGATAAAAAGTATCCTATGACCCGGAGTATCAACTACCACTATACCAAATTTCATTTGAATCCGTTCAGTAGTTTTTGCGTGATGCGCGCATAGACAGGCAATTTGTATTGGGCTCAGTATCGATCATAAAGCATCCTCCGATTAAAATTTTTAAAATATATTTAATGTAAAGAATTCGTCCCGTTACAGTTTTATTATAAGTATAGATTTCCTTTGTCATACCCTTAATACACAGGCTCAGAAGTGTAATGGTTAAAATGGAGGCAAATAGGTATGATAGTGGAATACAGGGCGCAGCCAATATCGTCAGAGAGGGCTTCAAATGCAATTATGAGGCAGTGTTGAGTCCCTCGGGACAACGGCGACCGGCGAACGTCTGAAGCACACACGCTATCACTGCTATGAGGGCATGCATATAACTTGCTAGCTGATGCCCGGGACTTCATCCGCGTGGATTTATTCATTAAAATCCCGCGGGAATTCGTTGATTTTCCGGGATAAAAGTGGCTTTTGTCAATCTCCAGTGATAGCCTAGTCCCTAGTGGTTAGGACTGCGGTCTCATTTCTGGAGTCGCAGGTTCGATTCCGGGATAAAAAAAAAAAACAGAAAATCGCGATTTCTGCAGAATGCTTATTTTTTAGATTGGTACAGTATATTGTCATGACTCATGGCACGGCAGAATAGTTGACAGTAAAAAACAATTTTATTTAAAGCAATAGAAGACGCGTGGGTAAACCCGGTGAACACTACTAGTGCAATCCTTTGACCCACCCTTTTCATTGTTTTCAGCCGAAATAGTTCAATCATGTTAATGCCTCAATTTAAAAATCATACAGTTCGGAAACGGTACGCAGCCAAACCCAAGCATCTCATGTATCTGCGTGCTAGAATACCACATAAGTACCTTACAGCACGTGAGTTAGTGGAAGTGAATTACAAAAAGGGTAGATGGCTTATAGATAGTAGATATCTATAGAGTCTTATAAGCTTCTCTATTAAATGTAAACCAAGCTAGTTTGTAATCTTAAGGTCAGTAAGGACAAATATGGAGCAGGAAAGTGCAGGCTGGATGATAGCAGGATGGTAGCAGGATAATACATGCTCGTAGAGCAATGCTTTTGAATAAGAGTTCTCGATAATGTTCTCAAAAGTGAGTAAAGTCTGGCAATTCACACTTTGTCACTATCGTGGACTATAGCTTAAGTCTTTCTCATTCTGAAGGGAGAGCTGTGCTCAGCATACTCCAGATTTTTTTTTTGTATTCGACAAGATAGTCCTTGACTGCGATCTCACCTGATGGTAAGTGACGATGCAGTCTAAGATGGTAGCGGACTAACTTGGAAGATGTATGGCAGTGTAGATTCAACCCATACCCCTAATTGGTTTCTATACGCCGTCGTGCCGGAACGCTGAATCGCTTGGCGGCACGCCTTTGACGGTAGGGTGGTAACTAGCCATGGCCAAAGCCTCCCACCAGACAAACCAGATCCATAGGCAGCTATGATAATGATGATGAATATAGGACGAAGGCATCAGGTATGACGCTGACACGTCGCAGAGAGGCCGTCAAAATAATGCAACGAATTACTGAATGGTTGCTAGACTGTGTTGATAGTAAGTTAGGGGTGATACCTACCTGAGCATATTTCCCGAGGGAATAATAAATGCGAGGATGCGTGGATTCATCCTTATTCCTAACGAATGCACCCAGAACCGAGTGCAATCACATCGACCATTTATATAGGGTGAACTTTCGCTGGTATTTAAGGGTGTGTTAGCAAAATGGGGGGTTTTTTATTCGATAACAAGATACCCCTTGACTGCGATCTCACCTGATAGCAAGTGATGATGCAGTCTAAGATGGTAGCGGACTAACTTGGAAGGGGTATAGCAGTGTAAATTCAACCCATACCCCTAATCGGTTTCTACACACCATCGTGCCGGAACGCTAAATCGCTTGCCGGCACGTCTTTGACGGTAGGATGGTTACTAGCTACGGCCAAAGCTTCCCACCAGACCAGAGACAAATCAGAAATTAAAAATTCCCAAAATGCCCCCGCCGGGAATCGAACCCGAGACCTCCTAGTTATGAGACCACAGCGCTCACCACTACGCCAGGGAGGTCGTCAAAGTTCGAGGTTTATAAAACGATCTATGGATAGGTACCGTTAAGAAGGGCAAGGATAAAACAACACAAAAAACTCTAACATTAAAATGCTGATTTAAAAAAAAAATCAAAATTATTCATACCTATGGCTCTCATAACACGTCGAGACTCTACCACCGGTTCGGTATGCAGATTCTGCTGAGAAGACCCGGAAAGAAACTCAGCAGTTGCTAGATCTAATAACAAAAGTATAAAAGAAAGCTCAAAACATAAAACAGGTAAAGTAGTCTATCATCATCAGCAACCTGTAAATAATGGGGCTTCGGGGATTAATATCTGATTATAAAGTGATTCGAGAGGAAGTTAACCTTTTATACCTACTTACTACTTCTACTTCTAGAACAGAAGTTCTAGGTAGGTAGGTATAAGTAGTGATACATAAGCGCTTCGTTAGGCAAGCATTAAAACTTTTATGTGTCTTTTATTCATTCCTTTCAAAGACTTCACACACTTGAGATCATAACCGACGTGACGAACAGTCAATCATGCGGCACTTTGGAACCCCAACGGCCATCAGCTCTTCGAACAGGTGGCGCAAGACCAAGGCCCGTGGAAATCCATGCAAGAGACTTTTGTTAAGCTGTGGATATCTATCGGTTAATACAGAAGAAGAGTAATTAAGTAAAATAAAGTCGTTTTCCGCGTCGATTATATTAATGTTTTATCTATAAATTAATTTGTTTGCGGTTACAGGAAAAGCTACGAAAAACCACAGCTTAACAAAAAGTATAGCCTAGTTAGGCAGTATCTTCACACAGGACGTTGACATAAAAAATATATTATTACCTGTCCCACTCACACATCTCGCCATACTCTTCCATAAATCGAAATCAAAGCTCCTCGGCTCCTCGGAATTGAAGCGTCGTGAAGTTGCCGCGATTGGTGAGTCTATGAAGTAAGCAGCAAGTGAAGTTACGTTCCGATTATGCATATCAGTGAAACTATCATTAGATTGTTCATATTTTTTTGATAAAACAAAAAGTTAAACTAAGATATTGTCTTGCAATAAAAACATCAATTGTTAAAGAATTATTAGAAGGAAAGTTAAAATATTTTAGTTTAAGAAGTAATTTTTTGATTTTAATCATGAGAATGACAGCTTTCAAATACAAAAAATTACTTGTCGATGGCAAATGTTTTGAACAGCTAGATTGAAAATTCATGTACGGAACGTACCTGCATATGGCGGACGCTCAGTTTGTGTTTATGTCAATAAGAGACTGATTTTCGGTGGATTTTCGTTTTCGCGGGGGAGGATTAATTAAAATCTTTAGAAAGATTATGTGCGAGTGATGCCTGTGAATTGTGTGTTTTTGTGATAATGTTTTACGTTACTGGACTGAAAAGCAGCTTCATATCTTCAGTGGACTTATAAGGGTCTGTATTTTCTATGTTTTAATTTTTGTATACATTTGAGGTATTATTGATAAGTTTTATGTTCTAAAGCTCGGCACAACTTGACCTAAGCCACATATTATCGTATCACGCTCTCGGCTCGTTTAATTAAGCTTGAATTATCAAAAATATACAGGAATTATCTTATGACCCTTTTCTCGTAGGTTATCACACCAGATGATAGCTTTTAGTAAATAACTAAAGTTGTTTCTTAAAGACTAGCTCAAAATCTTACAATATACGTAGATTTAGTCTTAACAGATCCTTTGCTATAGTAACAGACATGTTTGTTATTATTTAATGGAAACTAACAATTTCGTTAAGTTTAGTGATTTCGTGTATGATAAGTTGATTGTAAACTGAAAGTTCCAAGTGAAAATTGGACAGGTATATTTACTTTTATTAATTTCATAAATTTACATAATATAGGGAGCTTATTTTGAGTAACATGAAGGCATGATGAATATCAGACTTGGTTTAATTAGTTATACTTAGGTACCTATTTACTTATCTATCTACTATCTACTAACTAGAATAAAAATTTAATATAATTTAGATTTTAAATTGAAGTAGGTACGGTACATATGTATTTACACTCTAATTCAGGAATTAGGTATTTTTTAACTGTAAAACATCTTAGATATTAATTTTATTCTACTGCCAAAAAGCTGTTACAATTTAAGGTGTACTGATATTTAAAAACATAAATGTTAGTGAGGATACTGCACTCTCAAATAATATACATGTAAAGTTCTTTATTCGAATCAGAAAATCATTTAATCATTGCCCTGTCAGTATGTTTAAAAATGTATGTTTGGTTATGAAAACAAACGGATAACATTTTTTATTTACACAAGTAGCTGAGAAGATTGAATGTTTATGATTGCCCCGCATGTGTATCATCTCCTTAGCCTATGATTCATTTGCCATATGTGGCTAGTGATTTATTGCTGTCTAGCTTCCTTGGACTTTTTAATATGGAACTGATGCCATTAACAATGTCATAGGAAGCTTTAGGGATTTTTCAAATGCTTAGCCAATGGGTCACTAATATTAAAGCATAATACATCCTCTTATTATAAAATCAATTGCAATTTGTTCATCTGGCTAAACCTCAAAAATGACTCAACGATTTTGAATATTTTTTTTTGTTTTGTGTAAATATATATACAGCGGTGGTTTAAAAATAACTAGGGAAAATCGAAAAAAGCAGCTGATAAATGGAAAAATTCAAAGTTGGTAATTTGGTGTAGGAATCACCATTTCAGATTACTTTTAATAGATAGCAGGAGCAAAGACACAATATGTTAAAACTGTTAGTAATTTAAAAATAAAACATATTAAACATAATAGTTATTTTAAGTAAAGATTTTCCCTGGCTTTTAAGTATTAATAAGTAAGATGTTATTACTTTACTATAGGGCTTTCTTCAGCTCTTCCAGGTTCCGTAGAGGAACCAGAGTTTTCAATAAAGCTTATCGAATTACAAAGCTGATATTGCAAGCAATCTTACTTCTTACTAATATTATAAATGTAAATGTGTGTTTGTTTTTCCTTCAATCACACCTCATCAGAGCGACAGATTGATGTGATTTTTTTGCATGAGCATAGTTGAAGACCTCGAGAATTATGTAGAAATCAAAGAGTTTCCATGGGATGTTTTAAAAACTAAATCCACTCGCTGACATCAGCTAGTAATAAATATATTTAAAATAAAAATAATTTTTAATTAAGAGTGCTGGTTGCAATGCTGGTCTTATCATCCGGTCCACATCCAGGATATATGGGTACCAGCATCTGGATTTCCCTCCATGTGCATCCTTAAAGGCAAGAGTGAATATCAAAGAATAATTGTAACTATGCTTCCTCCTAGACATCAACATTGCTTTCCATCAGGCATAAAAGCCTGTCATCAAGCAATAAAAAAAAAACCATCTGTCAACCATATCACTGACTTTCTCGTAATATTCTAATAACTAAAGAAACATGCCTTAGACTATGTCAGCCTTATTTACTGGCTAGCTTATTTGGATGTGGATTAAGTTCCGTATTGGAAAGAGACATCCATTTTAACTTACAAGAAATTTTCAATTGCGGCTCAATGTTGAGGATTTGGCAGTGTTACACCACTTACCTTGATTTCTCTCTATAGTGTGTAATTTCCATCCCATCAGACTATGAAATTGCAAGAATAAAGTACATGTCATTTGTTTTTGCTTCATTATATCTCCTGCATAGTGGGCTAGTCACCATTGATTGAGTTAATTTAGTTACTAAATAAAATACTAAAACTAAAAACTAGAGGTTTTATGAGGTACTTCAGTTCTAGTGCCAGTTTAAATACTTGCAAAAATATAACTGAATTTTATTTTTTTATTTTTTAGTGATGTTTGAAATCAGTATTTTGATAATAATTTTTACATCCGAAAATCAGGTTCCCAGTAAAAAAAAATTTAAATCCACGTGGATGAAATCGGGGGCATCATGTAGTAGGTACGTATAACGCGCCAATTTAATGTTTAAAGAGTTCCGTAAAAATATTCGATCGTCGTATGGTAACTTTTCTTCCAAAACACTTTTAAATGACTTAGGTATTGCGTCGTTTGTTGGTTGATAGACAACGGGAAGAAGATCGGTAATGGGATACATTAAACGAGTTGCGGAAGCCGCTGGATACAGACACCGCAAGACCGAGACCTGCGGAGGTCCGTGCAAGATATCGTTGTCCAGCCGTAGATAGGTTGATAAAAAAGAGAAGAAGAATCTACAATTCGTTGTAATGACCTGACTAACAATAAAACTATAAAGCTAGATTTGCACTAACATCTCATCATACCATATTTACATACATAATTCCATACTCGGAAACTAGGTTTACTTTGAAAATTATTTAAAAAGCAAGCTCTACTCATACTCGTATGTTGCTAAATTAGGCCATAAGAGGGAAGCGGAGCTTAATTTTTGTTCTATGTACCCATGTAGGTTATGTGCAGGTTTCAGAGATAAATCCGTGATATAAGTTCTATATATATAGGGACATTACGAATCTGAATGTGAGGTTGTTGCATTTAGTGTACTTACCGTACGCTGTGTGATTTGTGAAACAACTAAGAGTCTCACTACTATGACTTCGAACTTTGGCACGTAGTCAGGACTCCTGTTTCGAGGTCCTGAATTAAGCCGAGACTAAGCTTACAAGGCCGTGTAGAGCGAGTCTTGTCGGTCGTCTTGTGGAGGTGAAGACGATAGGAGTGACCACAACGCGATGGAGCGAGTTTTCTGGCGGAGACCAAAAAGCAACTTACCCCGCTGTAGACTGAACACATTTCCGTTTAATGTTACATGAAATCTAGGAAATGTGTAATAGTAACGTTAATTACACAATTTCCTGACAAGTTTAGGTATTTCCCAGGTACTCTTTATTATGATGGACTTCTTAGTTACATCCACGAAGTAATTAAAATATATATACAGTCACATATACAGTATATTTTCGTTATCTGAAAGTAGATGACCAACCTTTACGTAGGTATAATGTTTGTACATTATAGGGAGCTTTTCGTTTAAGAGAGCTTGTACTATAGGCATATTATATGACTGAGAAACTTTATAGTTTCTAACTCTAATGAACTTGTAACTATAGCAATAAACACTTATTTAAATAATTAAACAGAACTTTACACTAGACTTTAATTTTAATTTCCCATTTAAACTTCACACTATAAACGCATATCAATAACCCACTGAAACTAGTAAAATATCGTGAAATTCCTTCATTGTGTTGCACCAGCGTAAAGTGCCCCTGTACAATGTGTTTTAACCCAATTACTCGGGAGCTTATTAGGCTGGCTTCCGTTTATTATTATATATAGATACAGAGTTAGTTCGTCTGATGGGAATTTTGCAGCTTAGTTAAATTTAATCATTTCTTGTTTCTGTAAAGTGACATACAGATCGTTATCGGTTGACTAGTAGTTAGTAGTAGTAGGGTGGTAACTAACTACGGCCAAATCCTCCCACCAGACCAGACCAGAGACAATTTAGAAATTACAAATTCCCAAATTGCCCCCGCGGGGAATTAACCCTAGACATATATAAGCCCACAGCGCTCATCAGTGCGCCAGAAAAAAATTATCTTAAAAAAAATCGTCTCTAATTATTTAAGAGGTACCTATGTAGTATGTACCTAACTACACTACCTAAATACTTTGGAGTTTACACTAATGATGATTGTTCGAATCTCATGCCGCTAGTAAAAAAGCTCTAATTCGTTAAGTGACCAGAAAACTTCATAGGAGCGCACATCTTAGTTGTTCCTAATTTTATACATTGACTATTTCGAAATATGGATGTTATTAATTTTATTATTGCTTGACCGGTAAAGGACACGCATCACGCATCACTTTATCAGTGTTTATAGAGTTATCTTCTAAGCCATTATGTAAGAGGTGGCGGACGTAGAGATTATGTTATAATATAAAATATTCTCACTGAAGCACAGGTTAAATATATATATATAGTATGTTATTTAACGTTTGTTGTAACTTTAACCGAGGAATGATTTGATGTTTGGCAGATTTTCAGTACGATAACTATCAGAAGAACGATTTGTTTCCTCGGCTAAACGTTACTCCGCTTTGGTGAAATTGGCCAAGTGTATTTAAATGTCATAAATTGTTTAAATTAGGTAGGTACATCATTATGTTGGTCTAAATTATATTTTTCAGCTACAAATTGCTAGAATGACCTGGAATGGCACCATTGTTATTATTATAATTAACAAATGCAAATTAATAAGGTTATAACAATTAAGAGAATGTCGGTGCTAAATTAAGTACTTCTGTAAGTGTTAATATTTAAGTTATATATAATTTAATTTTCTTTGAAGTGCGCAATGTCGAAACAGAAAATGTCTAAGTTCAAAGTTCTTTCCTAAACTTCGATGTCTAGATTTTATACGTATATTCCGTGAAATAGCGCCTAGGGGAATAACTACCATAACGCAGTACTACGGGGAGAAAAAACACAGCATAGCTATCATTCAAATCAAAAACGTACCACCTTTTCATATGGAAAAGCTAGCGGACATAGATATAACGTATTATAATATTCTCACTGAAGTAGTTAAATATGCAATAAGTTAAAACATAGTTTAGTTTTTAACGTTTGTGGTAAAGTTTCAATTCAATTCCCAACGTTTCATCGAAGGATGAATTTGACATTTAGCAGATTTTCAGTACAAAAACCGTCAGAACGACTTTTTTCTTCGGTTATGTTACTCCGCGTTGGCAACCCTTTTCAGTAGTTCTCTTTTGTGTAGTTGGAGACGTTGTTTGTGGCTAGTTACCACCCTACTATCAGAGGTGCCTCCAAGGTGAGATCGCAGTCAAGGACTATCTTGAAATGAAATTTTTTTGTACACCACATAAAAAATAAATCTAAAAACAATCTTATATAAATAACAAATGGGAACAACTGGCTTCCTTATCGCTAAGAAATGATCTCTGCCTGGCAGCCATGTTGCAGAAGATATTATAGTGATCTGACCGAAGGTAAGGGTTCACGCAAATTTATGTACATGTATTTTAACTTGTTATAAATATAATAAAACCACCTTAGCCCTAGCTAATTGTCAATGTACATAATCTTTTCTTCTTTTTTGTGTGCACGTGTATTTAAGATTTTGCAGATTTTTGATGTTTGCATTTCAACGGTGATTTTAACTCACATCCCACTTGCTAGCCTCGATACAGTATATAGAAGCCATAAACCAGAAAGTTTGGTATTTCCTTTACCGGTCCCGATACCGCCGAAACATTGACTGAACAGATTTGTAAACTCGTACGGCTGAAACGGTCCATAGACTGTACGAGAGTCTTTTGTACAGGGACTGTACAGGGAGTCTTACAGCTTCGTATCACAACATATTTCTGTCTCCTTTTAACAGTCTCAAGTCTGAGACGCTCTATACAGGGTGTCCCACGGCTATGCCACATGGAGGGGAAGTACCTTAAATAGTGTAGATGGAACATTTTACTAAAAGAAGACTTCATTTTAATTTAAAAAACAATTTAAACTGCATTCATAGATTTTTAAATAATTGCCTGGTTGAACCGGGACTCGAACCCGCTATACGAGAAAAAAAATTAACCTGTATTTTTATCATACCGATCGGAAGGCTTCATCATAAGGATTATTTTTTGTTAAATAACATAGCATGAGAAATAAAAGGAAGACCATGAATATTAGCCTTTGATGTAAAATTTTGTTCCCGCTAAAATCCCGCTGCAATTCGTAGCTCTGTTGCAGCGGGATTGAAGGACAAACCAATAAATCAACAAACAAACACACTTTCGCATTTATAGGTAATATAAATAAGGATTAGTAAGGATAGTAAGGATCGGGAAATGATGCGTACTTCTCAAGTAATAGTTCATGTCAGTTGTATGTCGATACGCCAATGTCAGCTTTTCATTTTTCTGAACAAAATTTTACATCAAAGGCTAAAATTCATGGTCTTCCTTTTATTTTTCATGCTATGTTATTTAACAAAAAATAATGCTTATGATGAAGCCTTCCGATCGGTATGATAAAGATACAGGTTAATTTTTTTTCTCGTATAGCGGGTACGAGTCCCGGTTCAACCAGGCAATTATTTAAAAATCTATGAATGCAGTTTAAATTGTTTTTTAAATTAAAATGAAGTCTTCTTTCAGTAAAATGTTCCATCTACAATATTTAAGGTACTTCCCCTCCATGTGGCATAGCCGTGGGACACCCTGTAGATTTTGTTTTCCGGATTGTATGGTTGTTAAACTGTGCACAAATCGACTCTATGAGCGACTCGCGAGAGTCGCGCGTGTAGACAGAAGTGATTTTACCACCGTCTGGTTTTCATTTACGGCCCTTTCCCGCACGATCCCGCCGAAACAATGACATCACAAGAGTTCGTTTTGTTTTGTTTTTTAGACTTCCGTCACTGACGTCTATATGTCATCTATGATTAACACTGGACTTGCTGCTGTGATTTCTTTTAAGGACCAAATTGATTGACGCCATTTTTATTAGAAATACGTGTTTCAGACCTTCTAAAAATTTGAGCCTCGAATTCGAATAGAGAATGAATGTTTATATGAAAGTTTATCACTTTTCAATTATATGAATCTTCGTATTTTGTTTTTCGATTAAAAATAAAGAAGACTTTGTTTCACAGTTTTTGAAAATTTCAATTCAAAACCTAACTCCACGCGGATGAAGTACCGCGGGCAAAAGCTAGTATGCTATATAAAAAAACTGCTACACGAGATCATCTACAATATAATAATAATATCTTCTATCTACAGTTTTATGCAAAAGAGTTTATCGACTTGTAGGGAGCTCTCCTTGTTAAGTATATTTTTGTTTGTTCCACTTTATTTACCTTAGTCCTCCCTTTATGAGAGTTAAGCGTCGACGTAAGAGTTTTAAGTAGGGTTGGGAACAAGAATAACTTTTTGTTTAAACAAAGTGAAGTTTTTTAATCTAAGTATTATTGTGCACAGTTGATTGACGACAATTATTTTACACTATAACATTATGTATTTGAGGGTGTAAATTTAAACTCTACGAGGGTTTCCATCGCGCCCAACAACAAACTTAGCTGAATTTATTATTTAGAGAATAGGTAATACATACATTAAGAAAAAAAAGTACGAATCGTTACTGCGTGTGTGTGTGCATTATAGACATATATATAAATTGAATTACAGCTCAATTTTGTGCATACATACTTATACATTTCCGTATACGAATACGCTCTAAAATAAAATAGGTTGTACTGAATTTGTGACTTTAAATATATATTTTTTTAAATCAATAGAGTTAAGGTTCGTTTTATTTTGACGCCAATATCATCGAATACTAATACGATCAATCGAATTAAATCTTATAATACTAACCCTACAGAGCCGAAAAGCAAAAAAAATTACAATCTCGCGCATGGGCGCTTATTTTTACTATCAAACGTGTGTAAAACTTAAAAACAGTTTCAAACAATGGCAGCCCTGAATCAAGGCGATGCATCATAACCTCTTTAAGATCACGTATACAAAATAATCATAAAACCCTAAATTAATTATGTACTTTCCTTATCCTTTATAACCGAAACGGCACCTACGATGAAACTGGAATAAGTGTGCCGCTCATCGTTTGTTTGAGCTTTTACGGGATCAATGACCTTATTCAGTTTGCTATATTATGAAACGTGGAATCGTTATTGTGAAACGCAGTCCTTAACGTAGTTACAGGCCAAGTTAGTCTGGTGGGAGGTTTTGGTCGTAGCTTGTCACCTCCCTACCGTCAAAGACATGCCGACAAATCAATATGCATTCCGGTACGATGTCGTGTAGGAATTAGAAAACCTTATCCACGCGGACCAAGTCGCGGGCATCATCTAGTACTTAAATAAAATTATCTCCTATGTAGAAGTCTCTTTACCTACGTAGCCAATATCATTTTCACCTCTAGGTGTTTCCTAAAGGTTCGTGGAAATGAAATTGACAGAAAGCGTTACCTAACTTAGATAGCCCGTAAATGTTGGGGAATGTTGGTGAAAACGGACATAAAAAAGGTAAAGAAAAGATTTTTTTTTAATTCAATGACAAGATAGCCCTTGACTGCGATCTCACCTGATGGTAAGTGACGATGCAGTCTAAGATAGTAGCGGGTTAACTTGGAAGGGGTATAGCAGTGTAAATTCGACCCATACCCCTAATCGGTTTCTACTTTCTACACGCCATCGTGCCGGAACGCTAAATCGCTTGGCGGCGGCTTGACGTCTATGACGGCAGGGTGGTAACTAGCCACGGCCAAAGCCTCCCACCAGACCAGACCAGAGACAATTTAGAAATTATTCCTAAATTGCCTCCACCGGGAATCGAACCCGAGACCTCCCAGTTATAGGACCATAGCGTTCAGCACTGCGCCAGGGAGGTCGTCAGAAAGGTCGGTTCCACCCTCGCTTACGTTTTGCCAGTCGTAGCCATAGCGAACCTATATTCGTAGCGAATCTCTCAAGTTCGAGATTACATCGCGCTAGATTCTAGATCTAGATAGATGTCTGTGACGGTTCGTAATAGCTAGGATATAACGAAATAGGGTAAAATATTAGGTTATACTTACCATCTGGACGGAATCGGGGTTACGGAGACATGATTTTGCCTGCGTCTTTTCCTGGTCGTATTGTGAAGGAAAACGTAACGTTGCTTGGTGTGATTGCAGCAATTCTTCTGGTTATAGAAAATATTATGTAATGGTCGCTAGACAGTATAATATGATGCCAAGGCGTAGTGCTTTTTTTCTCAAGCGCGCACCATACAAACGAATTAAATTTCGTAGACACGTTCCAGAAACACAGTCATGTGTGTAGGTATATTCTGTAAAAATAATGTAGTAATAATTAAAAATTATATGTCCCGCGTAGCTAGATTGGCCGCTGTAGCGAAATTCGGTCAGAAGATAATATTTATTATTTTACCATTCGACCAGTACGGTCAGTATAAGACGTGAGTAGAGTTCCAAGCTGTAGGTTTAGTATAAGATTTTATTCGATTGATCGTATTCGTATTCGATGACATTAGCGTCGAAGTAAAAATTCTGTAGAGGGCCGACTTTAGTGTGGGATTGTCTTAAGTTTAGCTTTCTTGGCAACTGAAGAATGCTTTAATAGTCTAGACCTATACACGTTAGGCTTTTTTGGAGTTCATTGGCTTACAAAGCTTTTTTATTATTCGAAAAGGTTCCAGATACGCTATTGTACTACCTACTGATATAAGAATAATGTATTTTTCATTAATTTTATTTTTCCTATAAAAGGTCCGATATATTGTAAGCGGTTCTTATTTTTTTGGATAATAAACGTGTAGGTAGCCGGTAGGTTAAGCAGTTAATTAATCGACTTCCAAAAAGGAGGAGGTTATCAATTCGGCCGGTATTTTTTTTACGCTATATACCCGTAGAGGGAAAGCATAATATGTATTTAAAATAAAGTTTTTGAACATACCCAAAAGGTGCCAACGGGACCCTATTACTAAGCCTTCGCTGTCCGTCCGTCCGTCCGTCCGTCAGCGGGCTGTATCTTATGACCCGTAATAGGTAGACAGTTGTGACTTAATTTGTAATTTATTTTTATTTTTAATATTTGTTGTTATAGCAGCAACAGAAATAGTCATTAAAGGAGATTCCTCTACTAGAAACGTGCTTTTTTGGCTTTTTTGCGATGCCAGCACTGGTACCATGGGCAGGAGATAAAAGTTTTACCCCCCGATTTTATCCACTGACAGGGGATAAAATTATCTTTTCCCTATGCTAAAGCCTGGCGTCAGAGGAGAAGGCGATGTATATTTCTATAAGTATATTCACTGAGTGTTATTTCCACCGTTGTGCCCATGCTCGACGGGTGGATAAAGCTAAGCGAGGGGATAAACGTTTCATCCTTTTACCGGACATAAAATGTCTCCCGCCCATGCTACCAGTGCTGATAGACTCTTCATAGCATTTTACAAAGAGGCAGATGGATATAGTCGCAGTAAAACAGCATAACTTATTTGTCTTTTATTTTTTGATTTTACAAAACATGTTATTTTTACGTTACATTATCGATTAATGAATATCGACATTTTGGTAACAGTCAAAAATTACCATTTCTGTCTGTCTGTACGTTTTTATGTTAAATCACTAAACCGATTCGAAGAAATTATAGTTTGATTTTTAATTGCGTGGAATTCTGACGTATCTTAATGTTACCAGAGATTAAAAAAATCCCACAAAAAAGATAATAAATTGAAACTTATACAAATAAAAATCAATGGCCGCACATAGATATTTATGTCAAACGCCTGACAGATAGTTTGGGGTAAAATCGAACTACAGATGGTAATACTGTTTTTCATACAAATAACTCGCTCTATTTATAAAATGACAACTGTCAGAATTCCACCGAATTAAAAATCAGACTATAGGTATGGTTTGCTCTAAAGAGGAACATGGGTACTTTTTCCTGTAATTAATTACCCACCAGATTTAGAAACAAAAAAGTTAATATATTGTGATGTGATGTGGATTTACTTTTTTATGCTAGAAAAACTAACGATGACCTATTTGCCCGATGCGTTTCTAAACAATGAGTCGCTCGCGCCAACCAATATTTTTTTACAACTTGTCTTTTTGGGGTATGTAAACAGAACCTGTGATCAGAAACAAAAGCGTAGTCCGCACACTCCTGTCCGGCCTTTGTTCTCCATGACAATGACGAGGATGCCTTTGAGAAATATTTTCGTCCAAAAAAAAACTTGAACAATATTTTTTTTCTTTTGCAGACATTTAGTTGCTTGCGGAACGGGACCAAGATGCTCATCAAGACTACAACCGTGAGTATTAGTTATATAAGTTTTTTGATTATTGGTTTATGTAAAAAAATAATAAAAAAATTTAGTACCTACTCTACATATCACAACTGTTGTTTGTCACAAACGTACAGTGCCATCTTTTGGCTAATGTAGGTGACGCTTAGGTCGCTAAGGTTTCTTTCTTCGTACTAACGTAATTTATGAAACCACCGGAAGATGGCGTTGCTAACATACTTTGGTAAAAGTTTTCGTGGTAACCAGTAGATGGCATATTTTGTACCAAATGAATCAGACACCTAGAAGGTTAGGTTACATAGTATTTTTGCTACCCCTTTGCAGAGGGCAGTGTGACGTATTTAAATAACGTAGTAAAGGGTTTCTGGAGTAGATGTCGTTGTTTAAAATATTGAAAATGTTAAACTATATTATAAAAGTAATTAAGTGCTATATGTATAGTAGTTAGGTTAGAGCATAAAACTAAATATTAGCTAAATATTAAAACAATATTTGTATTTATAGCCAAGTACGTTTATGATAGTAAATATTAGACATCAGCTGGCTTTGGCTTTGTAGAGCGTCATCTCTATTTCACGAAGCAATAAACCGTCACAAAAGGTTCAGGAAATATTTTCTAAGGGTTTTGTATTTCGGTTCTATAGTCGCAAATATAACTAACACGATATCTGTATAAGTCAACCAATAACCATTTTTACCAACGCAGTTTAACCGAGAAATAAATTGGACATTCGAACAGTTTTCTTATTGAAAATCTGACAAAACAAATATTAAAACATTGCTCTGCGATGGCACGTGCTATCATACCTAAGTACATTACCTTAACAAATAAACCCTTTAATGTTTTAAGATACCACTTTATGTGAAGGGACATTTTTGGACATACTTAAATCTACATATTATAATTAAACCCTCGTACAAACTAGATATCGTTGCGGCATTCGAATTATAAATAAGTTAAAAGGTTGTATACGAGCCCGTCCTCATGGGTACCGTATCCATTGTCCGAGGCGCGATAAACCATTAATTTATAGAAAGCGTTTCGGCTTCAATATTGCTGGGTGTATCGGTTCATTAATAAACTATACGCTGTTACCGTACCGACAACAATAGCGGCGGGCGCTCGAATTGTTCGACTGCAAATATATTGCGGTTAGAGTTTTGAATATTCGTTTCGATCCTTCCAACCAAGCTATCGTTTCAATTAACCGAAGTTTAGTCCGCGCCTATTCAGTATTCGCACTCACACGAGCTATAGTCTACTCTATAGTGAATGAAGCTGCAGACTAAAACTAGTGATGGGCATTGGACCAACGAGCAGTTTTTTCTGTAACGATTTAACTGTTTTCCATTTATTTAAAAACGGGTTGAAGAAAAACAAATTGGCTATTTATATTGATCGGTAGTAAATATCCTTAGGGCCTGGAAGATAAAAATTTCCTGAATGTCTAATGTCTGTTACATTCCCGTGTATGTCTGCCCACTAGGTCCAATTCTCCTAATGTCCTATTCTCCGAATGTCCAATTCACGGATAAATTGCCCAGTATAGTTGCGGTCCTTCCTTTTTCAACGGTCAGACGTCTACTGCTGGACAAGGAATGTATACGAAAGACAAACGATCCGGTAACCAAAACATCCGCAATATAGGTAAGTATCATATTGATGAAAGAATTATTTAAAAAAATTGACTCAAATGTAAAGCTTTTTTCCCCAACAAATCTTTTTCAAAACCTGTTAAAAAAAATAGCTTTTTCAAACTTGCTTTTTATCGAACAACAGTTACGTACACTACATTGCGATGAAAACCTTCAATGACCCACCTCTAACTGAAACCCAAACATGTCTGTGAATAAAGCATTGTCGTAAATTTAAGCACGGTGCGAGGTGCCCCGCCCCGAGCGAGTCGCTGCGAGGGAAAGCACGCCTGTTCCGGATATTCAACGTTACGAATGGCTTTATTAAGACTAAATATTACAATTCCCCGGCAACTATCGGGATGGTTGGAATTGCTAATGCAACGGCGGAGGAGCCGAGTGAAAAGACGCGATTGCACCCAACGCCCGACGCTGCCGGTTCCCTGCTTTATGAACGGCGAAATTGCTGCCTCACGCCGAGTCGCTGACTAAAGCGGGATGTTGTTCTTTTCACTAATTTAAACTATTCATTTCCGCGGCCGACAGCGGCGAAATTGCCGAGTTCGGATTGAGTGTTTAGGATTTTTCTTTGTCCGAGATAAAAAGTAATGCCCCTTTGTGAGATCCCGTTGCAACTTATCATCGTAATCGCGGGGGGAAAGTAAAATAATATTATCCGACGGCCTAGTACTGACGTCCGATTTCTAAAAGACCGTAATGCGGCAACTGGAAATTATATAAAAAATGGATAGCATGAGAACTAAGATTTAGACGTGTCAATTTAGTTGAGATGGTGTAGAACAGAATAAGCAAAACTCCCTTCTTATCTCTCACCGACAGTGTTCCCACTTAATTACAGTATGGGGTTATTCAAGGGGCGAACCAATAAGTTCCTGAAAAGCCGGCAACGCATTGGTGGTGCCTCTGGTACTACAAGTGTTCATGGGCGGCGGTAATCACTTTACATCAGGTGACCCGCCAGCTCGTTTGCCCGCTTTTCATATTAAAAAAACTGTCGGAAACCACGTTGCAGAGGTTATGGTCTGAGAGAACAAGTTTACGCTCAAAGTCCAAGTATAACACATAACGAAATAATACACACCATTATACTCGTAACTCCAAATAATGTTTTTTCACTTTACGGCCTTTTAGGAACCGTACGGCAGAGTGAGTCTGTTAGAAGAGGGGCCGCGTTACGCAACCACAAATTACTATGATTTAATATTGCTTAGTTATCTGCGGGCTGGTAATTTGTTAGGGCGCCTCCCGGGCCGCGCCGGCCGCCATTGTTGCTCTGCTGCCGTCTTTTGTTCATCGCCTGCCCCGCACGATAACATCTTGAGTTATTATGATTAGGATTCTTTGCCAAGTGAAGCCAACCGCTAATTTCCTCATTATCGTTTAAGTTTTGCTAATTTCGAAAGCGGGTTGCTATTGTTTCCGTGGCATTCTATGCTGAAAATATTTAAGTAGTACATTTTGGGTTGATATTTACAGTCCATTGACATTTACAGCGGCTAGGCCTTACAACCATTGCATACCACAACATATCTTTTGGTATGAGATTGGATATGTTGCAAAGCCTTTTTTCTTTCCTATATTATTAAAACTTGTTAATAACGTCATTGCTGTAGTTATCCACAATAGCAATTAGTTAATAAAAAGATAATTGTCACCATAATTGACATTTGCATCAGCCGTAACTTGATTAACAAAACACATTCGACTAACTAACTGTAGTTGTATTTAATAAAACTTCGCATTTCTTCATAACGTCGATGGGGTTAATGCATGGCCTGGCACAGACGTCACGCACGGCAATTTCATTTCATATAGTGCCCCAAATGAATCGATAGCGGGTGGCCTTTTCAATTAGTGAAAACATCCAATTGTCATTGTGTTGTAATTGCCTGTTTGTTATCCATCCATCTTGACCGTTGTAATGGCGGCCATCAGGGAAATGAGTTGCTTTGTCATTTATTGTCGACCGATCGAATAACCGCTCTATAAGTACGCGGAACACCTTCAAGTTGATTCAAGATAAGAAAATAACTAGGAATGTTGACACTTCTGCTTGTTTTGCTTTGAAGTGTGCCACTTACTGTATTTTATTGTTCTTAATTCTCGTTTCGATCGTTGCTGGATATAGGTTAGCTCTTGAAAGGACTTGCCAACGTAATGTACGGTCTAGTTGCGCTTGTATCCATTGATCATCCAAATTATGTTCATTGATCAGGTTTCGCTTTTACGCTTAACACATTAGCCAGGGGTGGACTTAAGGGGAGCTACAAGTTCCTATTATGAGCAAAAGAACTGACTTACTTGATAAAATACGCGTCTAGCTTCCAATTTCAGATGAGAATTTTGGTTTCCTAATAATTCATGTATGTAGTATGTACAAATGTGGTAGATAATATTATGTAGTTAAATGTAAGAATTTAGTTAGAATATATTTATTAGAGGAATGCACTTTATTCTACAAAAACTAGAGATCTACAAAGGGGTAGATTGATAAATGCGCGGAAGCACTCGGCAGCTAATGAATGGGGTGTGGCACGCACTGCATGCTTTTGTGTTGCAGTCTGTATATCGCACAATTTCAGGGATCTTTGCGATGTTCCATTACATGTACAATACTTTGGACATAATATTAATTATTATGTAAGAAAATGACTACGAGGTTTCATTCTGCCTATCATCTTTTTGATCCTAGTATTTACGCTTGGGTTTTCTTACCAGCTTACTTTGCTTTACTTATGATTTTGCCTACCTCTTTCTTCTTAAATTTTGCTATTACTCAATTAATTATATTTCTTATCAATGACTTCTAACCTATCTAGGCCTTTGCCATCAATTTAACAATTAAATTCGAGTCAGCTGCAGCTTAGGTATGGTATCTTAGTTATTCTTTTACCGGGCTGTATCTACCTAAGCTTTTGTTATAAATTAATTGAACATAGTAGTTTAATTTTCAGTGGATAATGTAGCAGAAACAGGTTAGATCATTAGCAGTAGTCAAGAAAAGGACGTAATTAGTTAATAGAACGAATTATGAATCGTCTAATCAATCGTTAATTAATTTGAGATTAGCAGAACCTTTAAAATTTAAATGCGTTAAAACTTTCAAATATACGTTTTTGTTTTAAATTACCCTCCTCTAATGCATATTCTCTACCAAATTCCACTAAAACACTGACTATGCAGTTTGCACACTGTGCAATAATTACATAGTACGAAACAAGATTTGGCGTCATTCCGACGTTTTAGGATATCATAATGCTTATCGCAACCGCTGTTAAATTTCAAATGCTATGTTTGCTGAGCCAGCAGATGGTTTTAGTTTTCTGTTCTTGTTTTCATCAAAACTTGCATCATTCCTTACTAATCCCAATTAGATAAATGAATTCTTCCTGTCACATCATTTTAAATTATTCTATCATTTTTCTTTATATATTCTGGCTTATTATTTTGAACACAATATCTAAACTAAAGTAAACTAAATTGACAGGTCTAAATCTGGTACTATCTCTTTCATAATGGTCACTGCAAAAAAGGCACTAGATTCATTTTAGTTTAGTTTAGAGATTGTGTCTTATAAAATTAGTCACATCATCGACTTAGTTAAGTTCCGTTAGCCTACGTCTGTAAAATAAATATCTGCTGCATATTTTAAGACTTATTTTAATTTAATATAGGAACAGAATACATGCACTAAGCTTGAAATTGATAGTAATTTGCATACTAAACTGTAACCGGTGAATTAATTTCTTATTTTAATGTTCACGGAAACTAAAGGAAATAAACTTTAAATACCCACATATAAAAAACTTCTCAATTTTTTAAGTTTTCTATTAAAAAAATATCAGTTTTTAGTGTCTTTCCTCTTTATATCTCTTCTTCAAAGTTCTCTCGTTTGTATTTTTCAGATTCTTGTTACAAGAATTGTGAAAAGATGAAGAAGAT
This sequence comes from Hipparchia semele, assembly GCA_933228805.2. Lineage (NCBI taxonomy): Eukaryota > Metazoa > Arthropoda > Insecta > Lepidoptera > Nymphalidae > Hipparchia > Hipparchia semele. Next base: position 3,086,426 of record OW121722.1, read on the forward strand.
TACTTGAAAACTCTTTTTTGAGAAGACCTTTTTGATTGATTGATTGGAAGATGAAAATGAACTTGAAACCTTATTAGCTATAATACATATCAATTATATCGGTAGGTACCCACCTAGCAAAGTACTCTTATAAAAAAGACTATAAGCCTATCAATACTAATAAAGAGCCTATAGACGCATTGTATTACACTCTTTTACTTATAATAGCATTTCACAAGCACAAGTACACTATAAGTAGATTACAAAATCGTTATAGAAATAAATGCTCCTGTCACCACACCCAAATCCACCTTTATAGAATGCTGCAAAAAAAAAAAAAAACAGAAAAAAGAACATTTTGCTAGTTGGGTATTGAAGATATTATATTTCACGAAGAACACTAATCTTTTCTAACATTAATATTAATAAGTGTTCCATTATTTGTGTGCACCTGGGACTCTATCTCTCATCTTTATTCTCAATTTTCCGCCACCCAGAGATAATGATAATGATTAAGCACTAGTCATTGAGGGTTGCTTCAATTTGAGTAATAGGAAGTTGATACTTTAGTAGGGGCGAGCGCCGGTTTGTTCAAAATTGTTTTCTCTTAATATTGGAATGCTAAATTGTTTTATTCCTTCCAATCAATAAGTTGCACGCCTAAATTGAAGCAAAAAATGTTTGGAGCTATTCTACTTAGGCCATGTCGTCCTACCCATGTTGGAAATAAAATAAATTATGTTTGCAAATATAATAAATTTCATTTCATTTCATTTTAACCTGAATCAGTTGTTGCCTTAAATATTTTTTTTTTTTTTTAATTTTAATTTTTTTATGTTTTCCACTACTCTTCAAATAAGCGAAAAGCTTGTCTTAGGAGTGGGTACGACAATAGTGCAACGGGTGGGGCTCGACCTGCGACCTTTCAGTTTTCAGTCCGCAACTTTAACCGCTGGGCTATTGAGGCTTGAAATAAATGTGAACATAATATTATGCGGGATCAGATTTGTAACCATTCGACCCAGTAACTCCTGTCTTGTCTGTGGTTACTCCGGCCGGATTGAATCCTTAAGACGCCGAGCCATCCGGACAGAGATGTTCATAGGACATCTCCGGCGACCGAAAGGACCAGAGGATATTATGCCCTTTGATCATTGACGCGTATCGGAGGGTTGAGATTTGAATGGAGCCCGACAAAAAACAGCAACAATGTTTATTCAGTGAAGCGGTCGCTCCACTAAATCTATTTTCAAGAGTAATACGATGCGATTTTAAAAGGGTAGCTTTTGATGTTAGTTTTATTACACAGTGTTTACTTTCTGCTTTTTTTTTTGGTTAAATTCGGTAAGTATTTTTACACGCACATGGCTTCATTGGTGTACGATTGAAAATCTCTACTTTTCAATTTTGCTGAATGAAAATAAAACTTTATTAGGTAATGGAGGTAATTTTTTTAATAAAATTAATACGATACATGATCATTTATTATAGGGGTATGGTTTAAAGAAAACTGCCATATCCCCTTTAAGTTGGCCTGCTATAGATCTTGTAATTCACGACGGCACGAGAGCTTGCTCGCGCCTGACCGCTGCCACCTAGGCTCCTGACATGCACGCACACTTACGCAATGTGCATGTACACGTCGAAACCACAAGTAAAGCGCCCGTAACTTCGTGAGATAAACGTACTATACCATTTTAGATTGGATCGTCACTTAGCATCAAGTGAGATCACTGTCAAAGGCTAACTTTTCATAAAATAAATAAAAATTTTACTTGTCTGCCTGCGATGGCAAAGCATTATGGTATGAAGTCTTCTGAAACAAAACCATCATTATAGTGCCAAACAGTAGAAAAAGCTTGTACCTATATATATGTAGGAATGTATATATTTTATCTCGGACAAGCTCTCGTCTCGTGGTGCTTGGACGCATTTAAAAAGTTTGCTAGACGAATACCCAGCAGGCATGTAAACTTGCTATTCATGCGAGTTTTATTTATCTTCATGTTTGAAATCCATGTACGTTACTCAGGTTTTTGTTTAATTTGTTTTACATCGTCACTATATTTTATATATATATATAGCTAGCCGCTTCTTTCTCTTTGAAAGCGCTTTTCCGTTAATAGATAGCGTGTCTCCCAGAAAAGCTTCTTATCACAACTTCTAAATACGTTTATATAGACATGCCATCTGCTGCTTTTAAAACCGGGACATCATTTCGCTTATTTAAAGTGACACATACAGAAATAATTTAAAAGTATCTCTAGCATCAAAGTATGTGTGAAAATGTAAGTTTTTATAATAACGCACTTTAATGTTTCACTAGATAAATTCGCGTCGTAAACTCACGCTCCTTTAGCAATTCTATACCTATTCAAATGTCTGAGGTTCCTTTTATACAGCCTACATTTAAATATTAGAAACCGGCTCAGCTAGCAAAAAATAAAAGCGTAAACAATAGAATTAAAATCCTATTAGCCTCACTAATCTAGTGCGCTCACGAAAATGAATTGGGGTGTCCAATGAACGAAAGAGATAAGGTACTATTCCTACCGTTCCGTTATAACCCGATTTGTGGGCGACCATAATATGACCGACAACGTTCTGTCTGCGCACGCATCATAGATAATATATTCACCGAATTAGTTCCATTCATTTTGCTCCTAGCCCGAAGCATCTGCACTGTAATGGCGTCGATTTAATTACCTAGTGGGGTTACACCACTTAATTTCCGTTCTGAAATCTCCAGATCTCTCACTCTAGTTGATCGTATATTAAGCCCCTTAATCGCTGTGACTAATTGTGTCTAAATGTAATCATTATGTTATTGTATTATTATAATTACTTTAATAATATAATCGTAGGTTGTCTTCTTTTTAGACGTAATGTTTTAAAGAGTTGGTATTATGAAATCTTGACTTTACCGACTATAATACATAAATATATATATCTCTAATTCAACACTTCTCAACGGTTTTGTTTATACTCCGAGGAAAACTAAACAAAATCCATATTGATAAACAAAGGGAAATTAATGGCAACCTAACGCACTAAATAAACATTTACACTAGGTACCTAATTTCAACCAGTTTGGTGCGTTAATAACTCATAGGGATCATACTTTCGCAGTAAATTTTAATATCTATTGGCAAATATTATCTAAGTGGCTGGCATCAATGAGATACGCTACAGGGGGTCAATTCCCATTTAATATTCCGCGTCCGACCCCGTAATGGAATATCGTTGTGAATCCAATCCCGTTGCGATGCGATCTATCTATATTTTATATACGCAAATTGCACGGAATGATGGGCCCGTGACCCTTGTCAAAGTGTAAAAAAATCTATCCAGCATGCATAGTCTAAGAATCATTATTTTGTGTTGCCTCTGTTTGGGTGCCAAAATTTATGGTGGCGCCCAAATAGGGACTCTCGATAAATGTGTTTCTGTGAGTTGATGAATTTTAGGCTGAAATGTATCTACGTCTTGACCAAAATCGGTCTTGTTTTAACTCAAAAGTGAAGTCTCGGTAATTTCAAGTAGGTACGCACTATCCTATATCTGCCTTAAGGCTTTTTTCATTAACGCCGACTTACGTTTAAACGAGGAAAAAATTTAAAGCTCTGGTAGTTTTTGTATTGGCATTCTAAGTTTACTTGGCGATGGTGAAATAGGCTATCCGAATTAATTAAAAGCCTAAGATAAGTTTAAAATCAAAAGAGGCGATTTACAATTAGTCGTTTTGGACGTAAGAACATGTTCTGGCTGTGATCATTTATGGGTTTTTGTTGATAATAATAATTTCATCGAACCAATAAATGAGCTGGAGAATGACTGAGGTTTTGTGAATTAAAGTAAGAATCAAATGTTAGCGCTATCTACTCTCTAATCTGTGGCGCTATCGTCCTCGAGTCATGATTTGTTGAAACGTAAATTACTTCCGGAGAAAAAGCCTACACATTCATATTGCAGGCTTGTTGAAATATTGCTTGCCCGCACAAGATGGAGTGGTCAGCCTTCGAGTTGAAGCACATATTTTTTCCAGCAGAGGTTTTTGTAGGGACTTAAAAGACTGTAATTTAGAAGTTATTAATATTGGTTTTGGAAGAATAGCTCGTTTGAAAAAGGTTCTTAAACAAAACGCTTTTAATTATATATTTTTTTAAAGTTATTAAATAAAGTATATTTTTAATGTCACATTTACTACTACTACCTACCTACTGTACCTTATACTATTTACGGCATTGGTATTATCGGCACTTCCGTAAGAATTATGTCCCGTAGGAGTCGGTTTATCTAAATAACGCAAGAAACGCGATACCACTGGCGCCGCCCGTCGAGCTCTTATTTCATACTTATTGAGCCGCCATTTTTATCTTCTCGTAAAACGCAATAAAGCAGGACGCCTTTAAAATTAAATGCACCGCGCCAGGGGCTTTACCCGGCGTGTTCTTTTAGTTTCGTTCACTTTAAATTCAATATTTTAATGATGGTCGAAAAAGTATTTTTTTTTTCGTAAATCGTGTTTTGAAATTTTTATTGTTTCATGTAACTGTTTCTGTGTTTTGTTTGCCTAGGATTCTATAATATACATTGGCTTATTCATGTTTAACATTCATCGTAATTAACCATCGTATTAACTTTTGTTTTACATTGTTAACGATAACGTTGTCCTAAAAACAGATCATCAAACGCACGGTTGTCAAAAATTACAGCTACAGTGTGACAATCGCAATGGCTTCTGATTGGCCGCATATCTCTCGTTATTATATAAAAAGCAATGTTGCAGCAAGAATACCATAAAACTACCTAATCATCACCGAACTGAACTATAACATAATTTTTTTTTTATATGACCGGTCTTTCAGTGTCGGTCAGTGGCTGCCCCGCTACTAATCATAATTTTAAAATTAGTTAAACTAATAGTAACAAAGACAATCACTTTAGTTTTGAGTATAAACATATTGTCATAGTTATAATTGTTCATTTCATCAAATTCTTTGTCGGGTGGGCGCCTTTGGCCGTGGCTAGTTACCACCCTACCGTCAAAGCGATTAAGCGTTCCGGCACGATGGCGTGTAGAAACAGATTAGGGGTATGGGTTGAACACTGCCATAGCCCTTCCAAGCTACCATCTTAGAATGCATCGTCACGTACCATCAGGTGAGATCGTAGTCAAGGACTATATTATTGAAAAAAAAAGTAAGAAGAAGTAACAGTTGTGCGGGAAATGTTAGACAAATAAAGAATTCACACATTTTCCCACACTTGTTTGCCAGTGGAAATGAAAAAAATCAGCCACATTAACACGTAGCGCTGCCGGGATTGCAGTAAAATTGTTTGGCTGTTTTATAGCGCGATTAAGCGTTTTTACTCTGTTTCGTCGTTCAACGACGAATTTACATCCCGCATCACAAACTAGGCCATATACGACGTACCTACTGTGATACTTACCTATTTTATATTTTTATTGGATTTCAGACCGCTGTCTAAAAGAGTTAGTAAGTAAATAGAGTTAATGCTAGTAGAGAAAATTAAAACTTGTGAGAAGTATCAAAATAAATTTCATTCAAATAAAGATATTTTTTTTGTTTTTATCCTATAAAACAGTACAGTAACTGACTGACAAACAATGCACAAGCCTTAAACCGTTGAGACCTAGAGATTTGAAACTTTCTAGGGGTGCAGCAAGGAGGGATTCTTTGAAATTCCATCAGGAAATGAGTGAAAAAGGCATTGTACGAAGAAACATTTCAAATTTTCGAAAGCTAACAGTGAATTTATATTTATTTACTTGACAGTTTGGTTAAATCGTTTCAAAACTTTAAGCTTTAAAAATTTTTAAGAGAGTAGGCGCAAAAAAAATCTCATCATACACAACGCAGTTTGGAGGTCAATATATGAAAACACTTTGTAGGTATATAAAGCTAAGCTTCTATCTAAAGCTAAGACGGTTCTACGCCCTTATACCACAATAAGTATGTTTATAACAATCAAACCCTAGTAAATTAAGAAAAGGGGCTTTAACATAAAGATACAGCTGCATTGATTCTGGTAAAAATGTAGTTAAACCAGAGGCGTTAACACGTCGCTCAGGCGGGATTGCAGTAAAATTGTTTAGCTGTTTCGCAGCACGTTTAAGCGTTTTTGCTCGGTTTGCTAATGGAAGCGGACTTTACTTAATGCCGTTCCGCTGTTGTTTAGTATTAATTGCGCCTTTTGTCGCTTTCAAGTGTTCCGTCGGTTGGGGGATGCTATTGTGGTTATGGTGCGCGCGGGACACTGAGCCCCTTTATAGCTTGTAGGCGATGGTATCTACAAATTGCGGTTATAACGGTCCTTGGGTACGAAAATGTGTTAACTGCCTTTTTAGGAGGAAAACATTATTTGTACCTACATTTAATTAGCCCCTATCTCAGACTTAAAATTAAAGTGACCTACCAAATCTGCTCAAAAAAGTCTGCTGTGGGCGGTCCATTACACGAGTCTACCAGGATATCAGCCAGTAGGGAGAAGTGGCGAATGCTCGTGAGGCGAATAACATTTGCCACTAAGAACGTCACTTCATGACGACCATGACCGCTCTGCCAAGAGTGTCACGAAGAAGAAGATCTCAGACTTTCTTAAAAATAACCTTTCATTTACTATATTGCAATTTCCTGTGAGCATTGGGGAAGCTTTGCTGTCAACAATCACACAAAATGTAAATCATCTTTGGCAAGGATATATGTATATTGTACTAAGACATTTATCGCATATCTTAATATCTTTGGAAACGTTTTACAAGCCCGCGTTACTGAAATATGATAATCGACTGGCAGTCGTAACTTTATTCATTCATTGCAGTTGCTGCTTGAAGTTTCTGAAAATTGTATTTACTAGCTTTACTTAGCGATAATGGAAATTACAGACTTCAAATATAGGATTAAAATTAAAGTATTTTATTGTACAATTATTTCCAAACTTATATAATATCGATACGAAACGAAAAGATTCTGAAACGAAAAGACTTCTTCCTTTTTGTAACTCTATCTTAATCTACTTGTTAGTTGGCATCTTACAATTATAGGACCAAGTCATATACAGTAAGATGCGAGGCTATGTTAAAAAGATAATCATAATTATCATAATCATCATTATGATTGTCATCATCATCACAACTTTTTTTAAAGGTAGCAGAGGAAATTCAGGGAATGTTTTTATCTCGACGGCAGTATGTCTCGAAAGCCAGCGGATGGACGTTAAATCCCAGTTAGTGGAGTAGAGTGCAGTAGCCTAGACGCAATAGTTTGTCATCGTTGTTTTTCTGCGACAAAATAATTTTATTTACCGCCGCCATGCGCCAGTGTTACGGGGCCGTTGATTCAAAGTTTTAAATTAAATTATTCACTTGATAATTGTTGACTCGCTCTGATACTGTCGTGCTTTATATTTTGGTTTATCGTCACTGAAGCTGACTCCGGATTTTGTGGGTCGAACTTAATTTTAACATGTTGCGTTGGTGTAGTAACTTTTAGTTTTCCGGGATTGATTTACGTTTTGTATATGTTGTTATTCTCGTATCTATCACTCGTACAATCAATTAAAATAGTACCAATGTTAACATTTAACACTATTTTGCATATTGAACGAAATGAAATTAAAAAGTTTCATTAAAATAACACAATCACAACGAAGCACACGCGTACGTTACAAATATCCGGTGAAAAAAAGGGTTCCGGTGGGATTTTTCAAACCTATCTCCATGTGAACGAAGTTTTGGACAAAAGCTAGTTGAGCAATATCCTATGTAGTGATAATGTAGTGTTTTTTTAGGTTCTATTATTATAATTCAACAAATCCGTATTAATTAAGATGAATATTTTGTTTAGGTACCTATCTAGTTAAAGGCCGATTTCACCAACGTAAAATGAGTCTTATCCGAATGTAAATTTCAAATTATTTTGGCAGATTTTCAATACAAAAAGTGTCAGATCGCCCATTTTATTCCTCGTTTTAACGTCACTCCACTTTGGTAAAATCGACACTAAATCGCATGTTTTTCAATGTCTTTCTCTAGATTGGTTGTACACAAAAAAGCCCAATCTTGTAAATGAACTGCAATTTTGTCGTAAGTATATTGTAGTGATTCGATAGAAAAATCACGTGTGCAGAGAAAAGTGCAAGTATCATTAGAACATTTTTTTTTAAAGAATATTAGCCAAGCTGAACTTACTTATTATTCTCTCCTCTCCAATTAAGCGGTAAGCTTGTGCTAGGAAAGGGTACGACAATAGTGCAACGGGTGGGTTCGAACCTGCGACCTTTCAGTTTTCAGTCCGCACCTTCAACCGTTGGGCTGTTGAGGCTTCTTCATTATCCATAGCTATTTCGTAATCTAATTTAAATTGTTCAGTACATGGTAAAAATATGTCATGCGTAAAAATAAAAAGCAGTCGAGAAGAAATCGATACAATTTAAGTCACTGAAAGAGTCCTTCAAAAAATGATATGGGCGTAGGCGTATCGTATTTTCCGTCACACGTCATATAAACTTCACGTCGCTCTGGCCGCATTATTGATATTGACAAGTTCAGATCAGGACAAAACGGTATACCTACATACGAGTATAAAGCGGAAAGTTACTGAGGTTTCCATTTTTTCTTGCCCCTCACGTTAAATGATACGAAAAAAGCTTCAAAGACTGCGTCAAAAGCCGTATAAGTTTACGTTGAAACAAAATTATCGCGTACTTTTTTAATGTTGTTGTTTTTGTGTTATTTCTACGAGAAATTTATTTCGAATTTATTTGTTTTCCAACACAAAAGGCTTCAAACGGCTTCAATATATTGATTTTTTTTTTACTTTTTAATAACAAAAATTAAACTTTCAGCGCTACGAATAAATAAGGACTTATGTATGACAGAGAAGAAAAAGCCAATTATCACTAATATTATAAATGCGAAAGCGTGTTTGTTTGTCAATTCGTCCTCCAATCCCGCAGTAATGAAGCAACGAACAGATGTAACTTTTTGCATAGGATGGAGGGTGACATAGGTCACCTTTTGTCCCGAAAAACAGTGATTTCTAAAAATCTGATTCCACACGAATGAAGTCACGGGCAAAAGCCAGTATTTTATATTATTACTAACATGAGCGTATATAACAGTTAACCTTAATCAAGAAATGATAGTTAACCTTAAGACGAGGTTCTGGACGAATTTTAGGTATTTGAGGGGGTGCGGCAGAGGAAAGCGCGCGGTATTAGTCCCGCCAACCGCGGGGGGCCCCCGGACGAATTTAGGGCGAGCGCGAAATATTAGCTTTGATAGCGACAAGGTGGCGGCAAGAAATGACTCAGTCCGGCTGACAAAACTATATTAGGTCTGTACTGTAACTTATTTTCGTCAATCGTATTGTAACGTATATGGCTCGGTTGGTATGGCTACAGTTTATTTTCAGAGACAGAGTACAGGTTCGATTCCTAGCCAGTAATGTAACATTGTTCTTTTAATTTCCTTATTCATTTTTAGCTTTTTTTTTACCATAGTATGTATTTCAATATTACTTACATTTTCTCAAGTACATAATTTGAATAAATAGTGTTTTAAGTTAGGTGTTGTATTTTTTAATTTATTACCTAATTTTTTAATCTATATTCTATATATTGATATATTGATAAATTACTAGTTGATGCCCGTGGCTTCGTTCGCGTGGATTAGTTTTTAAAATGAATCCCTATTTCCCTTGTCGAAACATCACGCTTGAACGGCTGGACCGATTTTGATGGGACTTTCACTGGCAGATAGCTGATGGTAGGAGTAATATAGGCTACTTTTTTAACCGATTTTCAAAAAAGGTCTCGGGAAGTCTCGGGTTCGATTCCCGGCGGGGGCAATTTAGGAATTTATAATTTCTAAATTGTCTCTGGTCTGGTCTGGTGGGAGGCTTTGGCCGTGGCTAATTACCACCCTACCGTCAAAGACGTGCCTCCAAGCGATATAGCGTTCCGGCACGATGGCGTGTAGAAACCGACTAGGGTTATGGGTTGAATTTACACTGCTATACCCCTTCCAAGTTAGCCCGCTACCATCTTAGACTGCATCGTCACTTACCATCAGGTGAGATCGCAGTCAAGGGCTATCTTGTTATCGAATAAAAAATAAATAAAATGTTCTAATAAATATTTTTCTTACATGTTGTATTTCTTCGCTATTTAGGTGAAAAGTTGTAAGTATCACACGATAGCAAAGTTTTTGCTTCTTGTGCCTTTGAATCCCTCACTACTCTTATGATTCTAACTTAGAATCCTTCTCTCGCTCGGGATTCAAACTAGGCACTCGCAACAAAAAAACTTTGCTATCTTGTTGAACAAATAACTATTTCGGGCAAACTATCAATTTTAGAGAAAATTTTTATTTCGTCCCATAGTGCCGCCGCCGCACTATGGGACGAAATAATATAAACCGTCTCCATAAATGGTTGGGACGAATGTTATTATTCCAAAGATTTTTCCATGGATTAATATCCTCAGATAATAGGACCTTTATGAATAATGTTGAAAAATAAAAATATTTTAGTTCTAGGTATATAAAATTACTAGTAGGGCGCGTGGGTGCGCGGCTCGCTAAAGCGAACCGCGTGTTTTCTGTTCCCCAAGTAGATCTTCGGATCTTGATCATCTTTTTCCAAAACCACTATTTCATCTTGTACATTCTCTAAGAAAGACATCGACGAAATTTGTATGGCCAACATCTTGAATCCGCCATTTTGGTAGTTTTTTTCAGCTCATTGCCAATTGGATAAGGTTTCGAGTGATTTTTGTTTGGGCACCCTCAACCTATCTTCAATACCCTGACCGTGCTCCTCACCCGTCTGCGAAATCCTCAATCATCAACTCCCTCCATATTTTTCATACAAATGAATTTTTATCTTCTATGCGAAACCATCAGTTTGGAAAAGAAACCTTATCTTAGACTTGCATATATTTTGTATCAAAAAAATAAATTCCGCCATTTTGAATTTTTTTCTATTCATTAAGTAGACTTTCGAGTACTGATCATCTTTTTCTAAAAAAAACACTCTTCCACTTTTTATACTCTCCAAGATAGGCACCGACGAAATTTATATGACCGCCATCTTGAATCCGCCATTTTGGATTTTTTTCAGCTCCTTGCCAATTGGATGAGGTTTCGAGTGACTTTTGTTCGAGAACCCTCCACCTATCTTCGAAACCCTGGCCGTGCTCCTCACCCGTCTCAGAAATCCTCAACCATCAGCTCTCTCCGTATTTTTTCTCCAAATGAATTTTTGTCCTCTCTACGAAACCATCAGAAATTTTGAAAAAGAGCCACATAAAGTCTTGCATATATTTTGTACGGAAAAAATAAATTCCGCCATCTTGAATTTTTTTTCTATTCATTAAGTAGACTTTCGAGTACTGATCATCTTTTTCTAAAAAACCACTCTTCCACTTTTTATACTCTCCAAGATAGGCACCGACGAAATTTATATGACCGCCATCTTGAATCCGCCATTTTGGAGATTTTTTCAGCTCCTTGTCAATTGGATGAGGTTTCGAGTGACTTTTGTTCGAGAACCCTCCACCTATCTTCGAAACCCTGGCCGTGCTCCTCACCCGTCTCAGAAATCCTCAACCATCAGCTCTCTCCGTATTTTTTCTCCAAATGAATTTTTGTCCTCTCTACGAAACCATCAGAAATTTTGAAAAAGAGCCACATAAAGTCTTGCATATATTTTGTATGGAAAAAATAAATTCCGCCATCTTGAATTTTTTTTCTATTCATCAAATAGACCTTTGGGTCTTGATCATCTTTTTCCAAGCAACCACTCTTCCACCATTTATAGTCTCCAAGATAGACACCGACGAAGTTTGTATGGTCGCCATCTTGAATCCGCCATTTTGGAGTTTTTTTTCGGCTCTTTGCCAATTGGATGAGGTTTCGAGTGACATTTGGTTGAACACCCCCCCACCTATCTTCGATACCCTGGCCGGTGCTCCTCAACCGTCTCCGAAATCCTCAATCATCAGCTCTCTCCATATTTTTCCTCCGAATGAATTTTTGTCCTCTACACGAAACCATGGGTGAAAAAAATTTTTTATTATGTAAATAAGATCATTCTTATTATTTAATCAATCAGCACGAGTCAGCACGAGTAGCTATATATATAGTAACTAGTAGGGCGCGTGGATGCGCGGCTCGCTAAAGCGAACCGCGGTTTTTCTGTCCACCAAGTAGACCTTCGGGTCTCGATCATCTTTTTCCAAGAAACCACTCTTCCATCTATTATAGTCTCCGAAATAGACACCGACGAAATTTGTACGGCCGCCATCTTGAATCCGCCATTTTGGTGTTTTTTTTTCAGCTCACTGCTAATTGGATGAGGTTTCGAGTGACTTTTGTTTGAGCAGCCCCCACCTATCTTTATTATCCTGACCGTGCTCCTCACCCGTCTCCGAAATCTTCAATCATCAGCTCCCTCCATATTTTTCATCCAAATGAATTTTTGTCCTCTATACGAAACCATCAGCGGAAAGGAACGCATCAAAGTTTGCATACATTTTATATGAAAAAAAAAATCTGCCATCTTGAATTTTTTTCTATTCATCACGTAGACCATCGGGTCTTGATCATCTTTTTCGAAGAAACCACTCTTCCATCTTTCATAGTCTCCGAGATAGACACCGACGAAATTTGTATGGCCGCCATCTTGAATCCGCAATTTTGGATTTTTTTTTTGGCTCTCTGCCAATTGGATGAGGTTTCGAGTGACTTTTGTTTGAATACCCTCCACTTAGCTTCGATAGCCTGGCCGTGCTCTTCACCCGTCTCCGAAATCCTCAACCATCAGCTCTCTCCATATTTTTCCTCCAAATGATTTTTTGTCCTCTATACGAAACCGTCAGAAATTTTGAAAAGGAACCGTATAAAGTCTTGCATATATTTTGTATGGAAAAAATTTAAATCCGCTATCTTGAATTTTTTTTTATTCATCAAGTAGACCTTAGGGTCCTGATCACCTTTTTCCAAGAAATCACTCTTCCATCTTTTATAGTCTCCGAGATAGACACCGACGAAATTTGTATGGCCGCCATCTTGAATCCGCCATTTTGGAGATTTTTTTCAGCTCCCTGCCAATTGGATGAGGTTTCGAGTGACTTTTGTTTGAACACTCCCCACCTATCTTCGATACCCTGGCCGTGCTCCTCACCCGTCTCCGAAAACCTCAACCATCAGCTCTCTCCATATTTTTCCTCCAAATAAATTTTTGTCCTCTATACGAAACCATCAGAAATTTTGAAAAGGCGCCGCATAAAGTCTTGCATATATTTTTTATGGAAAAAATTAATTCCGCCATCTTGAATTTTTTTCTATTCATCAAGTAGACCTTTGAGTTCTGATCATCCTTTGCCAAGAAACCACTCTTCCATCTTTTATAGTTTTCGAGATAGACACCGACGAAGTTTGTATGGCCGCCATCTTGAATCCGCCATTTTGGGTTTTTTTTTCGGCTCTCTGCCAATTGGATGAGGTTTTGAGTGACATTTGGTTGAACACCCCCCACCTATCTTCGATACCCTGGCCGGTGCTCCTCAGCCGTCTCCGAAATCCTCAATCATCAGCTCTCTCCATATTTTTCCTCCGAATGAATTTTTGTCCTCTATACGAAACCATGCGTGAAAAAATTTTTTTCCATACAAAATTTTACAGGAGAGGTGATCAATGAGTCAGTGACTGAGTGAGTGAATCAGTGAATCAGCACGAGTAGCTATATATATATTAACTAGTAGAGCGCGTGGGTGCGTGGCCCGCTGCAGTGGACCGCGGTTTTTCTGCTCTTAGACTTTCAGGGCTTGATCATTTTCTACTAAAAAACCACTCTTCGATTTTTTATTCTTTGTCAAATAGGCACCGACGAAATTTATATGGCCGCCATCTTGATTCCGCTATTTTGGTTTTTTTTTAGCTCCCTGCCAATTGGATGAGGTTTCGCGTGATTTTTGTTTGAGCAACCTCCACCTATCTTCAATACCCTGGCCGTTCTCCTCACCCGTCTTCGAAATCCTGAATCATCAGCTTCTTCCATATTTTTTCTAAGAATGAATTTTTGTCCTATTTGAAATCATCGGTAATTCTGAAAAAGAATCCTAACAGTCTTGCATATATTTTGTATATGAAAAAAATTAATTTCGCCATCTTGAATTTTTTTCTATTCATCAAGTAGACCTTCAAGTACTGATCATCTTTTTCCAAGAAACCACTCTTCCATCTTTTATAGTCTCCGAGATAGGCACCGACGGAATTTGTATGGCCGCCATCTTGAATTTGCCATTTTGGAGTTTTTGTTCGGCTCTCTGCCAATTGGATGAGGTTTCGAGTGACATTTGGTTGAACACCCCCTACCTATCTTCGATACCCTGGCCGGTGCTCCTCAACCGTCTCCGAAATCCTCAATCATCAGCTCTCTCCATATTTTTCCTCCGAATGATTTTTTGTCCTCTACACGAAACCATGGGTGAAAAAAATTTTTTATTATGTAAATAAGATCATTCTTATTATTTAACTAGTACTAATTTTTAATGAAATAACTAAAATGACAATAATTATTTATTAATAATGAAATAATTTTAAGTATTATAATTAAATTTTTAGTACTTATGGAAAATTAAATAATTTGATTTTTGACATGCTCTCACGAAATAAATATTATCTTTAAAATACTGGTGTTTCATTTTTCTAGTAGCTTATACATTCAATAATACGTGTACAAATTTTCAAATCAAAATGTCAAGAAACAAAAAAGTTATTGATTTTCGAGACGGTTTATATGATTTCGTCCCATAGTGCGCCGTCGCCGCACCGCTGCCCGCAAGATTCGGAGCAAAGGCTTTACTCACTCTTGCAATGTTGATGGTTCCTCAGAACTGAGCTTCAAACGTTTTTTCCGACTGAAAATTAAATATAACTTATTATAATTAATTTTGAAAAAAAAAAATACTATTGTCCTAAAAAAATGCGCTTAGAAAATGCAAAACAAACACGGTAGAAGAACCGAACCCGTAACTTCTAGCTATCAAGTCTCTCCTACACTGACTAAGCCCAACGTCTAATACTATAAACGACGAAAATAAGGTCTAGTATAGCTATACCTAACTACCTAACTATAGATATACCTAACAAGCTAACTACAGTTTGATAAGCCGAACTGTACGACGAACTGGGGTATTACACCATTATTATTAGATACTTACCTTCTTCTTCGTCAACCCATAGACGTCTACTGCTGAACAAAGGTCTCTTACGTGGACTTCCACAGATCTCGTTCTTGCGCCGCCTGAATCCAGCGGCTCCATGCGACTCGTTTGATGTCGTCGGTCCACCTAGTGGGGGATCTGCCAACATTGAGCTTCCCTGTGTGAGGTCGCTAGTCCAGCACCTTGGAACCCCAACGACCTTCAGCTCTTCGAACTATGTGCCCCGCCCATTTCCACTTTAGTTTCGCGACTCGCAGAGCTATGTCGGTAACTTGGTTCTCCTACGGATCTCCTCATTTCTGATTTGATCTCGCAGGTAATTTGAAAAAACGTAATAATTATGAAGAAATTACGTAAGTTACGTAATTTCTTCACAATTATTACGTTTTTTCAAGTAATTGAAAATTGATGATGAAATTGATATTTCATGATCCCTTACATAATGCAAAACCTTTACAAAATAATAGGTAAACTCTATTTAACTTCACTAAAATATACAAAATAGTCTTCAACATAAAACAAAAACAATTTTACTTATTATAATTAATTTTGAAAAAAAAAAACACTTGTCCTAAAAAAAAAAACATAAAACCTTTTTTTAGAAAATGCAAAATGAACGTAGTTGAGATTCGAACCTGCAATTTCTAATTATCAAATCGCGACCAAACTAACTGAGCCAAATTTCTACTAGAAAGAATGACGAAAATAAGGTACATTATAGTAAAGTACCACACAACAATTTGATTAGCCGATTTACGTCACATTTACGTACTGTACGATAAAATTAAAAATAGGTAGGTAGACACTTATAACTATCACCATCTGCTTTTGTTGTTTTTAACCGACTTCTTATTTTGTTCATTTTCTTTTTCGGACTCATTTTCAAAATTTCTACTACTTAGTAACTTATTTATTTACAACTATATTATGGTTTATTTATTAACAATATATTGTATACAAACTTATAACTAGGTACACTCTATTTGACTTCACTAAAATATACAAAATACTCTTCAACATAAAACAAAAACAATTTTCAATTATTATATTTCGCGATGTTATTTGATAGCCGAGCGAGAGCAGTGCAGCGCAGGTCCGTCTAGCAGCACGCCTCAGCGATCACTGTCTAATTGAGTACGAGTGACAAAGAAGCCGCTACTGGGAAATAAAACGGCCAAGACACAAATTGTGATAAAAAAAGATTAAATTATAATAGTCGCTGTAAAAAAAATCTAAAACTGCCATTTTTTGTAGTAAAATATGACAAACAAATTGTACTTAAATTTTACAAAAATTAATGTATGGTAACTGAGAAAAATGGGAATTCATGTATTTGCAGAGGCAACTTTGCAATTTTTTTCTATTGAAAAAAGTTTACGTCATTGTGTTTTGGAAACAGGCATCAGGCCAGAAATATGATCAATTGTAACTCCCTTTTTTTTCATAGTATTATGACCAATAGATTTTGAATAAAATGATCTTCTTTCGGCTCTATTTAGCTGATCACCGAACCTTAATTGAGAACCTTAGCTCATCCTCATTTACAGTTGACAGGTTCCTTTATACAACTGGTAGAAATATACGAAACTTGTTGAGCTACATAAAAACAAACGGCTGGCACGAGGATGTCGCGATAGAATAATATACATTAACCGTACTCCGTGGTTATTTATTAACTTGTACGGGTAATAGACAACACGGTGGCGTAATGGCGCGCGGGGAAAAAAACAAAATGGTCGACGATGTGGACACCTGTCGCCCCGCACGGATGTTACTTAACAGGAAAGGTAAAAAGCGAGGCTTTAAGTGTATTTGCCAATTGTTGTAGACGGTGGATTTATTTCCAAGTGTAATGAAATTCGAATTTTGTTTGCACATTAAATGTAGTGAGCCCTATTTAAACACAGATTAGCTTTACTTACTGTATAAATAAACTCTTTTCTTAATTCAGAGTTGAAAAGTAATAATGGATACGAAATAATAAATTTTCATTTCATTGGTTGATAAAAGATAATCCCCTGGCGGAAGAGTAAATCGTGAATGTAAAGAAAAGATACACGCGAATAAAGATTAAAATAGGGAAAGAGTAGAAAAAGGTTACCCGTAGGAGAAGAAAAGCAAATCCGTAATTGGCTTGGCTTTGACATTTGAAATATCTTATTATAATAATCTACTGAGATATTACAAAACGCACTCCTCCGCTCAACAAAAGATCTGGTCGAGTTAATTAAAGTTTCTGAAGTCCGCAAATGAAAATTTGTAAAGGGTTTTAGCAGTTATTCGTAGCTGTAATTATATTTAAACTTGAAGGTAACAAGGCGAAGACTGTTAATTCGAAATGTTTCTTGGACAGGATTCTGCCTCATTATTGTTCTTTAGACTTTATAATACGTAACTTTGTAGTCAAAACCCACTAGTTTTGTTACTTCAAAACCTTGGACCTCAAGTTTAGCACTTGTCTGTCTGGTAGTAAATACACCTGGTATGAAGATGCAGCCTATACCTAATTGATTTAAAGGAAGAAAAGCCGAAAGGGCATTCCAAGTTTTGGCGGAGTGTTTTAGGAACGGCAAAGCCGAGGTGCAGATCCGTGCAGTGCCTTGGGGTTTGATGATAGAAGGGTTACGGTGGAACTAAATTACTTACTAAAACACTAGTTCTTGAGCATACTCTCCGAAATATATCTTGTATAATCTATTATTTATTATTTTCAGGATTATATTATATGGTGTTTCCAGAACAATTGAAATTAGTTAGGTCGATAGAGATGGTGCCGTCAGCAAACCTTTTTTTTTTGTTGGCTTGAAAATGAAACAATTCAAATTGCAATTACTCAATACCAATATAATGGCTCAGTCACAATCACAGTCGTTGTTTCGTGATTTGTGTTCTGGTGCGGTGTTTATAGAAGCTAACAATGGAGATGTGTACAGTTGCGTTGCATTTGGTCTGAAATACAGCGCCTCTTATGCCTGACAGTTGCCAGTTGCCACATTGTATTTTTAAGGCAAGTGTGTAATTTTGCGATGCTATTTCTCTTGGTCGCAGCTTTGTTACTCTAGTCTAATGAAAACTTAACTAATATATAACTTTCCTTGCACCATCAGATTACGCCACTAACATTACATCAATTTGTATACATCCAACTTTTTGTTTGTGTTTTCGAAGTATATCCCCTTTTCAAGATTTTACTTTAAGACTGCCTTTCTTATCTGGCATTTTGTAAAAAGATTTATTCTTACTAGCGAGTTAACAGTACAGACATACAGAGTATTTTTTAGAGATAAGCTTCACCTATGTCCACTTCTTCATACATATTTTTTTCTTGTAATTCTTTATATGTACTTAAAAAAAAAAAAATAAGACATTAGAGTGCATGCAAATCAGAAGGAATAATTACTCGTTGTAGCTACCACTATTTTGTCCCTTTTATGAAAGTTGAATGGGTGTCCTATGATTCATATTGCACATGACAGCCGAGCCCATTCATGTCATGGGAATACTTAAAACTTCGCGTTGTTAATAACCATGGTGTGGGATTAAATTGGTTTATGTGGATAAAACGTATTCAGCAATAATGTTGTTTTCAATGCATTCCCTCTGTTAATGAGGCCATATACTACCAATTAAAATGGTTTTGACATGTCATACAATGACAACCTTAAAGTAATAACTTTTAAGATTGTCATTTTGTAACACCTCAAAACAAAATTGAAATAATACTGTTTTAAGTAAGAGTGCGCTTTAAAGCGCACTCTCACTTAAAGCAGTATTGTTTAATAGATTCCAGAATCTATAAAGTGCACTGTCACTGCTCAGGCGCAAGATAGTGGTAAAACGAGACAGATTAATGTCAGAGCATATTTGCGTCTCGTTTTAACTTTTTCTTAAGTCCGAGCACGCTCTATAGATCTAACCATTAGCGTTGATAATTAATTTAGGCCCAGTATACATAATATTATAATCATGATACCTGAATTGAAAGTTGCTGTAAAGAAATGAGTTTAAAGCAAGAATGTAAAATTATTATTTATATGTTTTTCTTTCTTATATGGAGTCTATAATAACAGCTAAGTGATTTTAAAAAGTTATCTCTATCGGAGTGCCTCATTTAAATATTCAAATTAAAACTTAACATTTTTTTAATTTTGTAGCATTGAACACGTTTTTAAATTGATGATGAGAAAATGAACCACTTTAGGGAAAATATTGAACAAGTTGATAGCGAATCAGTTCGCTTGTTTGCGCATTATTGTCTGTTATCATTATAATCTCTTCTGTGACTTGAAACTCTCCCAAGACGTTCTTTTACGATGTCAATTACACTTTCTCAAAGCGTTACTTTGCTAAATGTGCCAATATAAAAGTAACGTGGGATGATAACATTGTATTAAAACCGGTTGATGGTAAAGAACATCATACTCAGGAAGTGGGTACTACAAAGTAATAGCCGTCGAAAAGGCAATTAACATTGAAAGTTTGGAACATGAAAGGAAAACTTCCAATTAATTAATGCAATGTGGGCTCAAGTGTCGTTTGGCACGCAATGTTGTCAGTCGTTAAACGTCCGAAGTCTCAACGATATGTCGTTCGATATTCTTTATAAACTTAAAAGTTTTCGAAGGAAATCGAAGTCAAAATAAAGGCTGGCCCTGGCCACCATACATACTATAACTAGCACAAGTTGATCAGTGTTTGGTATCCCAGGGAAGGAAAAATTAAGAAGGGAACGGTAAACCAAAAGAAAGATTGTAAAGGGTTTTAGTGATCGAGGCCCTTGGCGAAGGGCACACGGGTTATTTGTAAAATATTTAAAAGAAAAATTGTGTTAAACACGTGCTAATTGTTTATTATTGCTATCAGACAGGGGCTCAACAAGTAAATCCTTCATAAAAGCTTATGTTTCTTCAACATATTTTTTGTACTCTCAGTGGACAAAGTCTGAATCTTAAGCTTGCACAGTTACATAGGTCCAACGCGTAGAGACTTCATAAGAGAGTCGATCTAAATTGAGCGCTGAATACACTAACCGGATTTTATCCTTCAATACATCATCATCAATAAGTTGCATTGAATGATAATGCCCGGTGGGTGCAGGGTTGAGGAACGGATACTAAAATGCTTGGGCTATTGAGAAGATGCTGTTTTTATGAAATCTAGGCTATGGGCTGAGATACCTGACGCTTGCCATTACAATACCTCGCAATTCGAAATAACGGCAGGCTATAAAGCCGAGGAAAAAAATGATTTTTGGAACCTACAAAAATGCTATTTAAAGATTGTTTGCAATGTCAAATAATAATCTTTGAAAAGATTTCACAGATTCTATTAAGGTAAACATCTATGAAAAGCCTATAAACGGCTGATTTATTGCTTTTTGATGTTCTAACTGTTAACAAGCACAAGTTGATTATGAGTTAACCCAAGCAACTGTCAATTACCTACCTGCTCAGAAAGTTGTGGCACGCAATATAATAATCTGAAGCGAAAAAAGTCTAAAGTATTTTTTATGTAAATCTCTTAGTGCGAAGTCGTTATAAATATATTCATCATTTAGATGGTCTCCATCGTATAATCCAACATAGCAGGGAACATAATTGCCCTCTGGACAGTTCTCCGACCGTACGTAATAGATGCAGAGTTTCATGATTGATTTGTTATCGTCAGATGGTTTGCGCCGATCGAGGCTAACGGTTTTGCCAAATTTGATATTTCAGCCGATATCTCAATGGATAAACCGATATAATTTTGCGATTATCTACTAAATGGGGACGATATTAATTTTAGGCAGTGCACTATTACCAGCAATATTATTAGTATTACCAGCAATATATACAATAAACATAAAATGAAAAGTAAAAGCAAAAATATGTATTCTTATATACATACCTAATTATGTATGAAACTTCATAGTTAATTCAATTATTTCTATATTGATTAGTAGAATATTAAAAAATGTTTATTTAAATTCAAAAGTATAAGTCAATTCCTGCCCAAAAAAGAAGTATCTGACATACTTACTTCGCTGGCTTAGATTCTACGACAAGTCGCTCAGTCTTAAGCAAGCGTAGCTTGACAATTTCTACTGTTGTGTTTAGATGTTAGTGGCAATGTTCGATTAAACATAGCCGTTCTGATCAGCCACATAGACGCAGCTGCCAATATGTATGCGGTCTAGCCGACTTCGTGATCTTGTTAGGTAGGTATACATGGACATTGTAAGGCGGTTCTAGAATCTTCGACACCTCTTCGACATGTTGTCTAGCATTTATCTTTCCTATACTAAGTTGATTTCTATACATTCCTACTATCCTACTTTTCTTTCTAAGATCCCTATTATCCCAACCATCCCTATCCCTATTTCCTTATCCCTACATATAAATCCGAAAGTTACTCTGTCTGTCTGTTTATCACGCTTTCACGCCTCCACTGCTGGACCAATTTTGATGATTTTTGGATAGAGTTAGATTAGACCTTGGGGAAGGACATGTACTACATTTTGTTGCAAAATAAAACTTGATGGGGGTAAAATAGGGGATGATACTTGTTGTCGATTTTGCTCCATAGCTTCGTTAAACCTGAGCCGCCGTCAAAATTTGCCAAAATTTGCCCAATTATGGTGAATATCTAATAAACATAATCAGAGATGAGGCCATACGACTAACTCCTCATCGATAGTTACTCGCCTAAGATTTAAAAATCTTAATTATACATGGCTACTATAGGTATATCTTGACCTTAGCCATTATGAAATAATGTTTTATTTTCTTTTTGTCTTGAATTACAAGTTCATTTTCTTTGCCGCATATTCAAGTTTAAAAATAAATCAGTAGGTATAAGTAAGTTATGTAACGATTCTTTCTTCTCTACTATCTTCGGTTTCTTTATAAATAAATAAATGGCAAAGTGCTTTTAGACAACAGATGCGTTAGCTAACGGCCGACGATTATTTCTTCCTAGCTCATCCATTAGAGCTTTCGCCTCATTCCCTGCCTCAAGATGTATCCACTGCAGTATTTTCTTGTATTATATTGGTGAAAATGGAGTTGCTTTTGCTGCTAAAATAATGTTAAAATATTTCAGGAAAAAGACTAGTCTATTCGCTGTATATTCTGACGAAAAATTTCAATTAAGTTTATGATTTGAGAGTCAGAGGATGTCAATTTATAGCAGTTGGTAAAATGTGAACTATGAACTGAGTGGATAATAATCTGACATATTTTAGATAATATATTGTTCGGGCATTAATCAAAGGATTAACAAGCTGAAGTGCCAGTGTGTAGGTTCGCGCATATTGTATTGTGTCGCAGAATCTACGTCAAGACTAGGTGGCAGTTTCGTGTTTCGCGACGCTTAATAACTGCACGATATCAAACTTTGCAAATATGGTATGAAGTTTCAAATTGGCTTCATTGTGAAAAAAAAAAACAGAAATAAACCTGTATTTGTACGAAAACTCAAGCTTACCGAAGAGTCTTATACTGAGATCTATAGAGCGTCCTCTGACTAAGCTAGAGTTAAAACGAAACACAAATGTGCTCTGACAAAAATCTGTCTCGTTGTCTGCATTGAGCATTAGCAAAGTGAAAGTGCGGTCTATAGATTTCAGTCTCAGTTTCTCAGGCTTATGGATGGATAAATGTATTTGAATCTCAATTACTTCGCTCGATGAAGGATCATAATGTAATAGGTTTATGTTTCTATTGAAAATTAAACTATTCAACTCAGGTAATTGTTCATTGTTATGGTTTTAAGTTTCTGCTTAAAAGTAAGCTTAAACATTGAGAGAGCACTATATCTGTGTTGTCTTTTAGATCACAAAATCTCCCGGGACAAATACTAGCACTACTCTTATGCAGCCAATATTTCACCCCTAACATTTGTGCGACACGTTTCACAGTAAAACGGGCTGTATAGTCGCAGTTAGGGTCACCATATCTCAGGATTTCGCGTGATACTCGTACATTAGGTAATTTAGTGCTTTGTTAGGACCGTAGTAGTCCAGCTTTAACGGTTTGACAAAAAGATGAGCTTTCCAAAACAATATTACAAGTATGCGCTTTAATAACCTACGTTATATTAGGGTATTAAAAAAACCTTTTGGTTCGGTTCCCACGGGATTTTTGAAACTTTGTTTAGATTTGTTTATTTAATTCAGGATTTTTTTTACATGCAGCAATTGTACAATTCCAGGATTTTCTAAGGATTTATGTGGTTATAATTCTTTTCCTACCTATCTATCGTCTTTTAACAAAAAGGTTGTAAGAACATCATGTACGCAATTTCGCCAAGAAAATAAGTAATTTAAAATGTATGTATAATTAGGTACATGCAACTCATATAATATATAATTTTACATTATTCTTTTCAGAAAACTTAAAAGTTGAATTGAAATCAAAGAAAACAGCCCGTGCCCCTTGTAATATTGCTAGACTTTAAATCGAATAAGAGACTTCCATTGTTTCCAAGAAAATATAAAAATTAATTGCCTAGTTCAGAAGTGGGATCTACGCGCAGAAAGTTGAATTATTTCCCGTAGTAATTACTGCGTGCAGTCAAAATGTGAAGTTTCTTTAATTTTTATTATTTCACATTTTAATAGTTGAATGAATGTTTAAAATTTTTATTAGCGTTTAACTAAATTTTCGTATAAACCTTCGGCGGACTGTGGCCGTAGTGTATGTGTAGTAGTGTGAAATAGTTAACACATTTCATGGCGCATTTAGCGAGAGATATGGGTTCGATTCCCGCCTCATCGCGATATTTGATGTGCATTTTAAAAATTTAATTTTTTTTCTAGAAAGTTATATCAAAAACCGTTATGGGACTAAAACGTTCTTTAATAATAACTTGTCTACCCTAGTTACATTTAACCTGTAGGTACAAAACCTGCGTTTGTATATTGAAGTGTCCATTATCCTGATGAGACGCGCATCTGCCGTTGCCGTTAAAACTTGTATCGTTTGTAGATACTGATCTACCTGCACTATGCTATTGTTGCAATAGTTTTTATACTTGGCATGAAAAGAAAAATGCTACGTCATGTTTGATGTCATGTATAGCTATTGTGCTTGTCGAAATGTTTTTCTGTTAATACGTACCTACACCTTTTTTATCTAAGTATCCAGCAAAAAGCAAGTGGATTACGGGTCTTGAGTCATTAATGTCTTCCATGGCTATTTACGCTTTTACACAGTTGTCTCTTCAATAAACCCAGATTCATGTTTCTCCGAAAGGAACTATAAATCCAATTTTTGAACGAGCGAAGCGAGTTCTCTGAGTCAACTAAGGCGCTTGCCTACTAGACAGAGAAGTGTGTCCGTCTAAATGTCTGTCAGAGCCCTATAACTTCTGAATTACTGAATATTAGAACGTGAAACTTGGTTGAAAATTCAGTTATATCCTGTACTTGAACAACAAATACTAAAATTAGATAAATGTTGTAAAGAAACGAAATTATTTAATTTTAATGCGCCATCTACTAGCATTATTGTGAAGCTAATAAATAGCTTCACTATAATGCTAATAGATGGCGCTGTGTCAGTAAAACAGTTTTATGTCAACTATTATTTTTTTTATTGCGTCTAATGTTAAAAGTTAATTATTACAATATATAATTAAAACTTTTGGGAATTATGGGATATCGCGACTCGCGAGGTCTCAGTTCGGGGCGAACCACTAGTTATAAATGCGTTGAAATTTTCTGTTACTATATCAGATCCATTAGGGGTCATACTATAGTAGTAAAGCTCGTTGACTGCAAATCTGCGAATATCTAGAGCAGCGACTTAAGGCGTCGCGAGAATCTGAGGGTGATAAGAGGAAAGTAACAAATCTGATTATGATCGGTTAGTCTTGTCGGGAAATAATCACTTGGTGAGACCAAGCGTCTTCCGTTCCACTCTACATTATTTTATTCGATGGATAGTTAGCCCTTGACTGCGATCTCATCTGATGATAAGTGACGATGCGTCTTAGATGATATAGCGAGCTAACTTGGAAGGGGCCATGCATCGTATTGAAAAGTGCTTGGCGTCAAGTTTTTGACGTAGCCTCCAATGTACCTTTACATATTAGTCATAGTTTCGACTGTAGCGTGATTAACAGCAATTTAATCTGTGGCAATACTATTTTGTCCGTAGTATAAAGTAAATTAAAATATTGCCAATGTTAGTAACCAAATAAAAGCGTGCAGCTTGTTTCGGTCTCTTAAAAATACAATATGCCCGTGCATTTTGGCCTTGTCAAAATACAGGTAATAATGAGTAAAACCAGCAGGAAAGGATCCGCAGAATATATGTGAAACATATATTTTTTATTTATACTTTTAACTATTGATGAACGTTGTTATGATTTAAGCCGCAGGCTTATTTATACTGTGTTAAAAATACGTTGAAATTTTTTTTATGGGGGTTTATTTTTATTACATAATTTTTTTTAGGTATGAAGATTTTTGTTTTAAAATGTTCTATGAAGATTTTTGTTTTAAAATAAATTTAAAGACTTTCCTTATTGGTTTATTGATAGATTTTTATTTCTTAGCGGATACCTATTGCCTACTACTAATTGTAATAACCTGTATACCAAACATCCCGAATCCCGATCCGCCTAGTAATTTGAGCTGTGCGTTGAGAGAACAGTCAGTCAGTCACCTTTCCTTTTATATATTCAGATAACCATTACGATTGTTGATAGAGCGTGGCCTAGTTATTTTTAATCGATAGTTACACTTTTGATTGTGAAAGTTTTACCAGTTGTTTCGCTGATTATTTCCTTGCGCTTTCAGCACAATGAAAATTCTCGTGGGTTATACGAGCATCTGTATGGATTTTTATATTTTATATTTCCAACGAAAGTAAGTATTGGGATTATCTAAACAAATAAATAAAATTGATGTGTCTGTTTGTAGTATCAAAAGAGCAGCTTAAATAAATAACTTATTTGTTTTTTTGATAGATTTTGACGACCTCCCTGGCGCAGTGGTGAGCGCTGTGGTCTTATAACTGGGAGGTCTCGGGTTCGATTCCCGGCGGGGGCAATTTAGTAATTTATTATTTCTAAATTGTCTCTGGTCTGGTCTGGTGGGAGGCTTTGGCCGTGGCTAGTTACCACCCTACCGTCAAAAACGTGCCGCCAAGCGATTTAGCGTTCCGGCACGATGGCGTGTAGAAACCGATTAGGGGCATGGGTTGAATTTACACTGCTATACCCCTTCCAAGTTAGCCCGCTACCATCTTAGACGGCATCGTCACTTACCATCAGGTGAGATCGCAGTCAAGGGCTATCTTGTCATAGAATAAAAAAAAAAAAAAAATTATTCTGTTTTTACAAATGTTATTCTTAGATGTTACAATTTCGATGGTATTAATTAACGAATACCCGCATTTTGACAAGAGTCGAATACCGAATTTGAACACCAACCTGTATGTGTATTTGGTAGGCATACATGAAACCCCGAGTCACTTCGCCAGGAGCGTTATCGAGATGCTGCATACGTCATTATCGTGACGTCACGTAATGACGGAGACGTCCGGCCGCCTGTCGCATTACAGCACTTGACGTTAAACGCCCGAGTGACGTGCGATAACGTTGTTTACCGCCCATCCGAGAGCATAAACAACATAACGTCCGCCTTGTGTGTCTACAGGATGTTCTCTTTAACCAACTACGTTAAATTCAAACGGTGTAAGGAAAGCTTATAATTTGCCTATAAATGTATGTTTGTATGTGTGTGCCTATTTACGTATGTTCACCGTAGCGTCTAAACTATAGAACAGATTTTAGTGAATGAGTTGCTATAGTATTATCTGTATAAAAAGAGGTGGATATGTTACAAGCGTGCGGTAAACGAACAGATATTTGTCATGTCATTTAACAATGAAGTACTCTATTTTCGTCGTGCGGAACAATTTTTTCGCTGGTTTTGTGAGTATATATAGGTTGTCGATCGATTTGTGTGTTATGGTTTGGATGACATATTGCATATTTATACGGAAAAAAGCAATATGACGGATTTCACAATCAATTTTCCTCGAGTTAGAGTTTTTAAACTTTTTTCTTGTTAGAGATACTTTTTTTTCAGGAACATAACTTTATAAAGATTAAGAATATTATTTTCAGTTGTAAATCAATATGTTCACAATATGCTGTTTAAAACTGAGATCTGAAATGATGAGACAGACTGAAAAATACACAGCCTGTATAACATTATGTTGTGTAATTAATAGTGACAAAAAAAAGTTACAGCTATTTGTAATTTTCTAAAAGGATCATGTTGCTCGTCTTAGATTCCGCCTTGTTCATTACATCGGTTGACAAAGACGCAATTCCACGCTCAGCGTAAGCACACCTTTAAATTAGCTGTCTCAGGGGTGCCTTCTTACCGACGTACAAAAGTAGTTTAATCGTGTTGTTGGTACACTTGTACTTGCACACAAATAGTCCCGATGTGGGCGAGACGAGGGGTAGTGTGGCAACGGGTTATAAATGACTAGCTTTTGCCTCCCACTTCGCTCACTTTAGGTTCATCAAAGCCCTATTTTACTCCCTTAAGGGCGGAATTTCCTTTTATGTATTTAGAAGGTAGATTAATATCAGCGAATCTTTTCATTTCGGTGATTTAGCGTAGTCGTAGACGTATGAAAAAGCGTAAGAAAAAAAAAGAGTAAGAATCGTAGCTTTAAGTAACAAGTTCCTTTTCTAATAGATTTAGTATTTGACTAAGTAAACAAAAGATACGGCAGTTTAAAACAAAAAAAACCGGGTGGGAAAAAAAGATAAATTTGGATCATCTGCCGTGGTCGTTTACCTTTTTAGCGCAGGCTTCCTTTCAGGTGCTTCGCAAATTTGAGAGCAAGGTATTTTAAATTGTCTGTCTGGTCCCTAGAGGCGGCCATTAAACAGAGTGCGTTTGAAGACTACCCGCAATATGAATAAACGCCACGGGTGGCTGCCCTTGCATTAATCAACCGCCTGCTCACTGCTGCCGTAATATCTAGTACTCTATTGAGTATTGAGGTTATAACATGTCTTAATAAAATATTTAGCTATCTTATGCATTATGAGTTAAAAGTCATATAATTAATTAGTCATAATATGGTTAAATGCTCGAAGGGTTTATCATAAAGTAAGTTGATAATCAGCAACCTGTAGATACTTAATCATTCATTATGATGGTAAGTTATTTTAATTTTACAGAAACAATCTTTAGGTAATCATAGCCTTCTTTCAGTCTTTAACTTTTTATGCGGACCTCAACTCAAATCTGTCTCTAACTATATTAAGCCTCATTTGGGATTTGAAATGATTTTGAGAAATCTTCTTGTATGGCCCTAGGACCCGTAAAGACTAAAGATCCTAGTCCAAACAAAACAAAGATTTGACGATTTCATGAATGATAATCGCGAATTTATTTTGTAAACCATATTGGCTGTTTTATTTTATTTTTACAAAAAATAATTTCTAAACTTCCAGCATGAACAAAGATATAAATGGAAAAAAAAAAAAAAAAACAGTCACCAGTGTCCATAATTTGTAGGCGGCGCATAATATGATAAAACTATTATAATGGTATACGACCGCGCCACTTCTTTACAGCTACGTGTTTCGCCTCCGAAACCCTCTCCCAATGAGGACGGGCTGAGGAGGTCGGGCTGAGGAACTTCGCAGAATTCCTCTCACGTAACATGAAGTCGGATAATTCCCGGATGTATAGCAGTATCTACATTTTAGTGAGCCGCTGAATTTTTTTTTGATACACCAAACGGAATTCCCCAAACTAAATGGGGTACCTCCTGATGGTACAATAGGACAATGTTGGGTATTAAGAGTTATAATAGTTTAGTCGGGCTCGCGTATTGACGGTTCCGTGCTTGGGAATTAAACGTAAAAGTACGTAAATACTTATTTGGTTAAATTATTATTGGATCGCTTCGATCACAGAAGAAAAATTTTTCTATGATCGAAGTTGAATCGCCTCAAAAATAAACACTCTTTTTGTTTGAAACCTTATAACTACGAGACAAACACAAATTGATGCACACCATGAGTGTTCCTTTTTATCATTTTGGAATGGTAAAATAACAAGAATGTAAGAAACGCATCAACACTATCACTTTGGCTGTATCTTAAGAAGATGCATTGCATAATTACGTGAATTGCGTGTGATGCTGGCAGTTTCTTTTCCTTTTAATTGCCGCTCGAAGTTGGAAGATTTAACTTTATTCTTACTACAAACGATCAATATTGCTGGAAAGAAACTCTGCCTTCTGTTCAATCAGTTACTCTTTGTTTTTATTTTTTGCTTTTGAATAAAGTCAGTAATTGCTTCGGGCGTAGTTGAAGATATTGTATACTTCCAAGAATTTTACTTACTTAAGTTTCTCTAAAACTGCAGGTCGGCATTATCTCATTTGATTTGAACGTTTAAGACATTCCGAGTTTTATTAAACTCTATCACCTTCACCAGGGTTAGTCAGAATGTTAGTAATACGGAATAAGGATATTGCTCCCTGAAACTTGTCTAATTTATACCCAATTCCAGCTTCCGAGCAAGTGGAAGGGATTAGTCGACTCGTTGCTTCCTGCGAATCGGCTGATAACTCCGAGCAACTTTTATCTTTATCGCCTCCGATATTTACGCCCTTTCTCCAACCGACCGTGTTCCTAATACCCTTGAATAGATTGTCGTTTGAATCTTTTAAAACTCTTTACCTAAAATAATCATATAGGTAAATAAACGGTACTACAGCTTAAGGTTGAAACTGTAATTACTGATTTTCTGTTCTCCCATGCATGTCGTAGGTATCTACATTATTTCCGTTTTTAGAATGCAGGTTATCTTCATACCTTTAATGTATGTTGATGGTGGAAGGACTGAAATATAACTTGCCGCGTATTGAACTTTTTCCGGATTGCCTCCTTGCAATATGAAGACAAAAATTGTGTCAAACATTTCTAAACATCGTAAATCTATGTTAACTTTTCTATTTCGTGAACATCAATTGGTCACCGTTTCGTATCGTATCGTAGCTAAAAATGACCCAGGATAAAGTTTACTGATAAAAAACTCCTTAATTCGTGATGTGTTACTTATAGTATTAGGTTATAATGTCCTTTTCAATTCTTGTTCTTCATGCACACTATCAAATCCAAAATTACTTATTTCATATAGGCCAACTCGTGGCTCTTTCAAAAAGTCTAGACGCTACCATCGGTTCGGTAAGTAGGTTCAAACTTCCAAGTGTAGATTCCTTGAAATATTCCTGCAAACATCGGGGATTACCCATCGTCCAACTTATGGGTTTGTTGAAGAATAAGATCCAATTGTTGTATTCATCGCATAATTTAGATCAATTTTCTCATAAATATTCTACGTGTTAGATCCATGTCACCGTGCAAGCTTGTCCGAGCAACGCCCTTACAAAAATACAGTCTTCAAAATCTATTTGTATTTTCTGTGCTGCTGCACTATTTGTATAATTGTATACTTTTTACTTTTACGTTTTAATACCTATCCATTTATTAAAATACTTCTCGTTATGTATCAGTTTATAAATTGGAATGGAAATAAATTGGAATAAAACAAGTTAAATTAATTTCACGCTTTGCCCAAAGATTTTCCGTAATGGTCTACACATATTTCACCTCACATGCTCTTGTCTCGGGTCGAATGAATCCAACCACACTTGCGGGAGCTCAGCAATTTACATAATTAACTAACTTCCTAGCGACTTCGCATCAACCTTCGTTGGATAACGTCTAGCATTTTATTCCGTTCATATTTCACTTGGTCGTGTCGTAAAATGTTTTCGGCTTAAGTTGAATTTTAATGCGCTGTCGTTATTATGGAGTTATTTATGTCCGAACATGCGTCTTTGGAATAAGATGTTATCTCTGTAAGTTAATATTGTCGGATAAATTGTAATAAAGTGTAAAGTTTAAGGGATGTTATTGTAAATCACATTTTGTAGTTGCCTATTAAAAACTAGATATATGCAACTTTGGGAGTTAGTTGAGCTAAATTAACATAAAATTTACTGTTGAGTTCACTTACCATCAAGTGTAATCGTAGTCAGAATTTTGTCTAGTAGGATATAGAAGTAGTTATTGTAACTCCAAAATTTTTCAAAATATGTTTTTCTAACAGGAAGTAACAAGCTTGCTGTATCCAATTTTGTGTTTGTGGTACCTACTTTATGATCCACCTTTGCGTAGTGAAAACATCTAAACAAACGATACTTTGAAACACGATCATTTAAAATATCAGTAAGTATATTTTATACAGTTGAACTTTCCCAATATTCCCCTTTTCCTACAACTAAGTGTAAAGCTAGGCTAGGTAGGTATTTGACAAAAAAGGATACACCTGTATGCTACCTTGTTGCGAGATAAGGCCATATAACATTGTACGGAAGAGGATTACCCGGCACATCCTGCTTCCAAAACATGCGGCGTTCTCAACATCAATCCCGAACAGATCCTCCTTCACAATTGATGTGCGGTGCATCAGTTATCCCTTCGGTGTTACATACTTTGTACTAGGATCTTTCCGATTTTTAGAGCAACAACAGTGTTGAATTTTATTCTGACTAGCTTATGCCCGCGACTTCGTCCGCGTGGATGTAGTTTTTAAAATCCCCTCTGATTTTCCGCGATAAAAAGTAGCCTATGCACTCTCCAGGTCCTCAACTATACCCGTGCAAAATCAGGTCGATCCGTAGCTCTGTTGCAGCGTTATTGAAGGACAACTCAACAACCCAACAAATAAACACACTTTCGCATTTATGTACCTATTAGTAAGGACTAACTTATGCCCGCGATTACGTCCGCATGGGGTTAGGTTTTTAAAAATCTCGCGGGATCCCTCTTTGCTTCCAGAAAAAAAAAGTAGCCTGTGTAACTTTCTAAGTCCTCAATATTCCCATGCGAAAATCACGCCGATCCGTTACTTTGTTGCTGCGTGATTGGAGGACAAACGAACAAACAAACTCACTTCCGCATTATAATATTAGTAAGGTAGTAGGTACTAGCCATTTAGATTAGGCGTAAAAATAGATAGTTTCATTTGATTTCATATTGTTTTTCTGTTGGCTTGGTTAGAATGAAACCAGCTGCAATATAATTTACATAATGAACTTACTTGTAGACTTCTTTGGCTGAAAGTTGTTTCAGCCTGTTATTTTATAACTAGCGGACGCCCGCGACTTCGTCCGCTTCTTTAATTATCTATCGACAGTTCCTAAATCCCCACAGTTTAGGTGGGCATCAGGATTGAGGTGTTGGGTCCTCGAATTCAAAGATATGTCTTTCCTTAGTACCTACAATAACTGTTCATAATCGACATTTCCTAAATACCCACAGTTTAGGGGCCAGTACCCCTGCAGCATCGGGATTGAGCAGTTGGAATCCGAAATTTGTATGGGAGCATCTCGCGATGTTTTTGTTGAGATATACATACATAGATAGAAAAATACAACTCTTTCTTCTTTTTCGAAAGTCATTTAAAAGCCTATGTTACTCCCGGTAACATTAGCTATTAACCAGTGAAAGCCCCGTCAAAATCAGTTCAGTCGTTCCCGAGACAAACAGACAAAAATTTTAACAATTGTTTTTTTTTATATAAGTACCTACCATATTTGCTTACATTTGAATTTAGTAATTTTATTTATTTGTATAATATAGAAGATAATTTGTAGGTACCAACTTTATTTTATTCGGCTCATCGTCTTGTCATAAAACGTTTTCGTCTTACGATGAATTTTAATGTGCTCTTTTTTCATCGTCGTTTAAAGCTTGTCAGATAAGATCTTCGTGAAGATTCTTTAAAAATTTTCATCTGAATAACCATGTGTATTTGTAGCTTCTGCCGAGTTGTGAATTTTGTTAAAAATAACATAATAGAATGTAAGTTTATTTTTAACTACCTTGTATTTTTCCTAGATTGTTATTTTGTATTAATATTTGAGAAAATAACTAGCAGAATTTATTTGTTATTCACTAGACCAACTAATATAAAAGTAACAGAGGAAAATTTATGAATATCTTAATTGTCTGCCTACATAGAGATTCACTAGCTTTATGTACCTACTGTAGGTCGGAGAAAAGACAATTACTTAGCAATGACTTATTAATAGTATGCACATTGACTTACCCTCCCACTTAAACAAACGAACCCATACATGCAAAGTCCTTTTAATTCAACCCAAACAATACATTAGCATACCACAAACAAACCAGCATAGGCCTACAATATTAAACTATTTCCCTTCCATTTCCCCTAACCAAGAACGTTATTGTTTGAGCGTTAGATAATCACAAGGTCCGTTGAGCCCCGAAGCCAATTTAAAATTCAGTACTGTCACGCTTAACTTATCCGCCATCTCGAAACAAACTAGGTACCTACCAAACAAAATTTCACGACAACGAATGAACGAAGTTTCTCATTCTCGATTTATGATTCCCTGAAAAATATATTTAAATACGGTCGGTGATATACCGCCGGGCGGGGCTTGGCAAAGTTGCAAGAATGTCCGGCACCGCGGGGCTGTGTGAATTGTAAAAAGTATAATGAGGCAATTTATGGGATTGATTTATGGCTCCCGGCGAATGAAACTTGTTGCCTGAATGGCTCTCAGCTGCAACGAAATTCAAAACTAGACGAAAAATCGCGAAAATCACATCAGCTACCAGCGTCGCTTCAATGTATACTTGACTAGAGCCATACCTAGGGTTGCCAGGTCTTCAAACCGAAAAGTCGGACAGGCCAGCCAGTTAAGCCGGACATTTGGGTACAAAGGCCGGACACCCTTATTTTTTAGACCTAGCACAAAATGGCAATTTTTTTAAAAGCTCGTTTGCGCAAGCGTAGCGATACTCTTGTTTCCTCATCTTTGAGGCGAGCGGAGCGGAAACCAACACATGACAAATATGTAAAAAAAATGGTTAAACTTAAAAAGCTTAGCAAATGTCGGATAGGCCGGACACCGTCTAATTTGGCCGGACACTCAACCAAAAAGCCTGACTGTGTCCGGCTTTATCCGGACGCCTGGCAACGCTAGCCATACCCCATGGTTATCTTTTGCGGCAATATAAGTTGAAGACAGATAACATTGAAATAGAAATAGATTAATTTTTATTCAAATAAAATTGTGCATAGTGTTTTCGAATCGTCAAATGAATCTACCACTGCTTCGGAATGCCGTTCTAACCGAGAAGAGCAAGAAAGAAACTCGGCGGTTTCTCTTTTAAAAAAAAAATAATATGTACTAACAATATCGTCTTGTGTACAATTTACAGTTAATATTCCCATTACACGCTCATTTATATCTACGCTTTTTAGCGTTCCGTAGTAAAAATTCAAAGAACCCTTATAGTCGTAAATTGGCTCTACATCGCAATTTCACTATAAAGGATTTATTGAACCAAACCATACATATATAAGTATTTAAAAAAAAACATACATTGAAGAATCTGATGCAACTGAGTCCGATAACCTAATTTGAATAGATGAAGTATGTGTTGCTTTTTATACAAAATTGTACTTCCATCACTGAAAAATTTTGTTTATAAATCAATGTTGAAAGATATAAAAATGAAAATATTAAGTAATTTATTATTTTTCATTTATATATCTTCTGTTTTTATTTATATTTCACTAAACCCTTAAGCACAATCAATTTGACGATACCCCGAAATATTAATCGCGTTATATACCTACCTATATGAATCTTCATCTCCAACCCTTTTAAAAACCAATCAGGCCCTCGTTCCTTTTTCGATAGTCCCAATTTTTTGACGTGATTTCATTTAAAAAGGTCGCGTTGCTTACTGTTCATTAATTTTACGTCCGATTTACTCGAAGTCAAATTAAGTGCTCATGAAAATTAATGAAAAATGTCCTTCAATTAATTTTTTTCTCCGATTTTTTAAAATTATTTCTTAATTATATCAAATTATATATCAATTCATAAAACGTATGTACACAATGGTGGACAGGCAAAACACAAGGTATATTTAGAAAGCGTATGGCAGCAATTAACAAATTAAACTACGGAGTTATTAGTAACGATAAAATAACTACTATGTAGCTTTATCAGTAAAAATAATCTATTGTTGACATTTTACGCTTTGAACTGTAAGAACTTAAACAGTATTTTGAACTCGTAGGTATTAAAGATATTATATAATATTAAAGGTAGGTATTATTTATTAGTCAAAGAACGGTGTGCGTGCCTATTATATGTGCAAAAATATTTTTAGACTTTTTTAATTTGTTCTTAACTATGTTCTATCTACACATTTTTTTTGCAAATTATGTTTTGTCATAATAAATATGTTTCTTTCTACTTTCTGCTTAGTTATATTATTAAATA
The DNA here is from genome assembly GCA_933228805.2 of Hipparchia semele. NCBI lineage: Eukaryota > Metazoa > Arthropoda > Insecta > Lepidoptera > Nymphalidae > Hipparchia > Hipparchia semele. The sequence goes on from OW121722.1 coordinate 3,122,032, forward strand.
CTTAATCCACGCGATTAATAAAATACGAATTCAATTCGATCAGTCGATCGATGTTTCGAACGCAGTGACTATTGCTTTTTAATTTCCCTAATGGCATACCCACATCGTTTGTTATGCAAAGCATTAAGTTTTCTATTGGGTGGCTTGTAGGATTATTTTAATTGACCACTTTATTTTATGAACTTGACGTAGTTCTATAAATATTCTAACTTTCTATCGGTTTTCCACTTTTTAACCAAAAATATTTTCTAAGACTGAATTCTGCTTTCTTGTGAAAAAGGGGTTTTCGTTTGATGCGTCTTCTGTTTTTGTTTCTTGATGGGATTATGTAATTCCTTAGGCGATTGGGTGTTATCTGTCCGTTTTGCGTGTGATCATTAATACTGTTCCGCGCTGGCTGACTCCTACCAGCCTCACTCCAGAATCCAAGCATTTCACCTACATTGGCGAAGCCTTCAGGTACTAATGCTGGGGAGTCAATATATATTTGCGTTGGTTGGATACTCCTCTACATTTAAGAAGTTGTGATCCTATCTAGTCCTATGTAGTAGATGGCTGTTAGTAATAACAACTAGTTTAGTTTGTCACGGTTTAGTTGTAGTAGTTTCATAGTATTAAATGTTGTTGTTTCTTCAGATATGGGATTACCGTTATTAAAGTCCAATAATGTTGACGTTAAGTCTGATTCACCAAATGTTCGCATCGTTATGAACACGTCACATTTTAAGCAAAAAGTTATGCTCCTGACACAGTCATGGTTATAAGGTACAAATCTCAGATCCTGTCACTTTTGGTAGTCGCAGGTTTCGCAACAAACGTGCCCTGCGGTGGGTGCGGTGTGCCTAAACGACCGCAACTCTGTAGATGTGACCCAAGCTGCCGCTGACCAGACAGCTGTGGGTATTGTACATTTACTGGACGAATGCCACTTTCTGTACGTTTACTGACTTTGTCTGCCGTGTGTCTAAGGTTCTCCTCTATTATCGTCCTCAATAAGTTGGAATGCCACTGTCTCGGATCCAGCGCTATTGATTTCAAGAGTTTGTGTACAAGAGGCGAATTAGAAACGCTTTTTATATGGGTGAAGTATGGAAGTGTAGGTATTAGTATCTATATTTGGTTTGTCTTGTATATAGACTGTCAGTCAGTAGAACTTTTTAATAGACTATTAGTCTACATAAAAGGTCATAATCACTTAATTTCATCCATCATTTGTCAAGTTTAATTCATTTACCTGCTAACATTTTCTAGATTCTGTCAGGGAGGTAATAACATTTATAATAATTGTAGTGTAGGTAGATGTCAAATGATCCATAGACAATAAAACAGTACATGCCTGAACACGGTGTTTTATTGACAGATTCGTTGATTGGATAGAATTTTACTTCACAACTTGAAACAAAATTATGTACAGAGTCGCTTAATCATCGGACTTTATTTAAATCTGACCTGCCACCTTTTTTGCGGTGGCATCACAAAGGCACCGGAATCAAAACCGCCCTAAAGACATGCGACCCTTTGCCCTTGCAAAACTAGCCATGTCTAAAACACATTCCTTTTTATACACCATAGAGAATGAGGGGCGGCTTTTAAACAATCATAAATCACGGGTTGATTAATGAACCAAATAAGAATGGGACCGCGTCTGATTATGCCCGCGGTGTCCTTTACGCTTTTTTTGTCGGTCACCCCGAATTTTGTTACTCGTCTCGGCCAGTTGGATAATAATCCTTTACTGCGCTTGTTAGGGCGCCCGCGCCGAGCGTATTGTTGGAAAATTCACTGCAACAAACATATACACATTCCATTTGAAGATTAACCTATGTTTGTTAGCCATAAAAAGTTGCCATTATCAGCACCAACAGATCATTTAGTCCACCTGAATGTAAAATTTGCTTGAAACTCATTCCCTCCAAAATTAATATTATTGGATGTAGAAACAAAATTCTCAGAAGCCGGCATCTGATTGAGGCTAAAAAATTCATGCATGTACCCTAAAGTGATACCCCTAATAGTTTTTAGATTACCTACACTAGATGATGACCGCGACTTCGTTCGCGTGGATTGAGATTTTTTTGGTGTTTCGTGGGACCTGCTTATTTTCCAGGATAAAAAGTGGCCTATGTGCTATTCCAGTCTATAATAATCTATCTCAGGCTAAATTTCAACCAAATCGGTTCAGTCGTGATTAAGTAACAAACATACATCCAAATTTTCGCATTTATAATATTAAATTTGATAAATAGGTTTAATAGGATAAGTATAAGTAAGATTTAATCTAAAAAAAGACGTTATGATAATAACTAAAAGCTATTTATATGTACCATACCTACGTACCGCGGTGCATCAATCGATTAACTAACAAGACTGCACCGACCAATGCATTCAAAATCGGTACAAACTAATAACATTAACTCTCTGGCCGTGTCGTCACCAATTCGAACGTGGCCGCTGTGACAAATGGCGGCGCTTCGGATGTTTCCAATTTCCTAGCTGTGTCGCAGCAGCCGCCTGTGAAAGCTAATAAATGACTCCAATGGCTTAGTACTGGAATCAATGGAGGGCATTATTTTTCGAAACTACCTATTCTAAACAATATTTATGATCAAAAGGTCACACTGAGTTTCTCTATTTGTGTAATTTTTAACTAAACAGAAAATATCTTAGCTATACTACTTCTGATCTCTATGTAAGATTCTTATTTCTACAGTAGGTACATACTGTGTACGGTAATACTTCCAGTACAGACAGTCTCAATGCAAAGGTCATTGACCTGGGAAAAATCAGTTATCATTTGGTTATTGACGGGAAAACCGCATATTAACTTAATTATTTAATAATCACACTAAAACTATAAAGGCCAAAGTTTATATGCGTGTGTGTGTCTGGACGGATTTGGCTGAAATTTGGAATGGAGATAGGTTATACCCTGGATTAACACATAGTCTACTTTTTATATCGGAAAATTAAAGAGTTCCCGCGGTAACCAAAAATCCTTTATCTACGCGGACGAAGTCGCGGGCATCATCTTGTGATACTTATTTATAGTAATACGTATTTTTTATTATTGTTGTAGTTTAGTAGATGTCATACTTTATCGCCTTTATTCAAGCTACCTTATTACAGTTTCGAAGGTGAACAAAAGAATTTTTAGCTTCTTACCTGTGACATTATTGTCAGAATCTGGACGCTTCCAATATTTTCGGTGTCTCAATATTTTCCGTATACAAAGCTCTTCTTTGAAATAAATTTTTCACACTATTGTCATATCAAGCTTTGCTCGGAAGAGCTTACTTAGATATTTAACGTGAAAGGTTGCATATATATGTACATTACATTAAGTTCTCTCGTGTAGGTTGCGTGGAAGAGACATGGAAGAGATCACTATTAGTGATAAGCCTACCTTTTGCGTTACACTGTTTATTTATTTATATATTTTGTTCTTTTTTCATGCAATAAAGTTGTATAAATATATACATATTACATAACAGAATAACATGTCTAGATACTTTCGATGTAGAAAGGTTTCTGAGTATTCTGTTTTATAAGTAACCGCAGCTAAAATTCGGGATATTAAACTGCGGTAGGTATTCCTCTTTGAATTATATAACGATTTTAAACAAATTTCCAAGAGCGCAAATAGAATTAGTGAACCAATTTGGGCTATTCAAGTTTGTCTTCGCGTTGAAGTTCTGAATGCGTTAAAGTTAAGAGATAAAATATCTTGTTTCATTTTCTTTAAACTCTGTCTCTGGATGCTTTACTTTTTTACTCCATATTTGTATTTCAAGTGCTTTCGTCTCCGGCAATCGTAACTTTTTCCCTCTTAGTAAAAGGACTTTTATTTCTTTATTGAAATTCCATTCTTGTTTAAACAGGGTCTCCAAAGTAGATATATTTAAATAGAAACAGATAGTAGGTATGCCAAATTACTCTTAACTAACTCCGACAAAACGTTTTGTATTTATAGCGGTGAAATGTGTTTAATTAAACAACCCGAAAGTTGGGAAAAGGTCAACTTCTATCAAAATAGCCTGATATCTAGTACAATCAATACGGCCTGAGAGGAAGATAAAATAGCTTAACACATAATTCAAAGTCAGGGTATAGTCTACTAGTTCCATTACACACAGTTCAGTTTATTCAAATAAAATTTTACATAGTACTTTTAAAGTGGTTCGGAATGTCGTTCCAACCGAAACAAAAACAACAAGAAACTCGATGGTTGTTCTTTTTTTAAAAATAAAATTAATACAATATTATGTTGTGTATCCGACAGCGTCTCATGAATTGCTGGAGCAAGTCAAATCTACGCCTGTTTATCATTTGTATAATCTTCAATTGTAAGAATAGGTATAATATGTGTATTGAGCATACTTTTAATAGACGTTTTAAGATTACTGAAGATTCAGTAATTTACTGAAGAGTAAAAAATCTATTAAAAGTATTATTTAGCCTTTAAGGCAAGTTAAAAATTGACTATGGAATTTTATTATAGAACGTCACACCCATTCCCATAAACGACTTTCCGAATATCTTGAGGCGTAATTGAGGAATCACGCACTTAAAGCACTTATTCTCAGTATCATCAATATTACGTGATAATTTTCGAATTATTCCCCTCGTTATGACTGTTCCACTCACGTCAATTTGGGTATTAATCCTGAGATTTTTTTATTTTTTTTATTCGATGACAAGATAGCCCTTGACTGCGATCTCACCTGATGGTAAGTGTCGATGAGGAATCACGCACTTAAAGCACTTATTTTCAGTATCATCAATATTACGTGATAATTTTCGAATTATTCCCCTCGTTATGACTGTTCCACTCACTTCAATTTGGGTATTAATGCTGAGATCTATAGAGCGTACTCTGACTCAGCTCAGACTCAAGATAGAGGTTAAAACGAAACTGAAATATGCTCTGACATAAATCTGTCTCGTTTTAACTCTGTTTTGAGTCTGAGCTGAGTGAGAGTGCAGTCTATAGATGCCTAAGTGCATGGTGATCTAAATATTTGAACTTAATTAGTTCACTCTTGTCTTGAATTTCTGTTATGTACAGTGTACACACTCACATTATAGACATTAAACTGGCTATTATACTCACATGGCGTCAATTTGCGTCACAGCGCTTGCTTCGTAACGAGCCCCGTGATTTAATAGGTACCTTGGATGAGATCGAAATTAGTCCTATCTTACGTAAATCATTTTTTAACGAAATAGTCAGAACTAGCCTTTTCTTTTTAAATATACTCCTATAGCTAGTCTATGCCCTTGAATGCGATTACACCTGACGGCAATGAAGATAGAGCGCGCTTGCCTAGTAAATGCCTATTCACTCATAAATCAAGGCATCCCAGTTATAGTTAAAATTAAATAAATGTCGACTGTGGGATGTCAACCACGTTGCGGTGCAGACCTATTATAATCTTATAGTACCTATTCATATTTCATTTTAAGAACAATTTGGGTTATAAATCGATGTAGCATTGAATACAACGCTAATATATGTTGCTTTTTATTATTTGTAACATTAATTTCAACATCCGTACTATTTATTAAAATATTTACATACGTATATATTCACAATTACTTATCGCAAGTTTCATCACATACTACCGTACGCTAAAGTGCCGTTAACAACCAAAACCATATATCGAGCTTTGATCCAAAAAGCGGCAATTTATAAAGAAATGACGCCATTTCATAACTAAGAAACGACGTTTATTATTATTGCTATATCAAAAACTGCAGCAGTAAGGAGAATACCGATTAGATGGATCGACAGAGAATTTTTTTCTAGGTAAGATAGCATTAAAAAATCGTATTTGGTCAAATGTTGGTTAACGATGTTACTCGGACTATAAGCTATAAAGCTTCAAGTGGGCAGCATAGCCGAGTAACGTTTAACAAAGGAATGAATTGGACGCTTTTACAGCTTTTTTAATTAACACAACATGTTAGAATCTCAAAGTTTATCTATTCTATGTTAGGATGCCTGTGCTATAATCATGTCAAAGGGAACACACCAGCAGCTGTCGTAATTGGCACTAAATGGATCACATGGATATCTCTATGTAGATATCCCGATCAAACACTTGTTAATGGATTAAACTAAGGAGCTTGGCACACTTTACCTTTCTTTGCTGATGATGAATTAAGTAGGCTACCCTATAGCTTGATCAGCACCTTTCTAATTATTTTTTATTAGTTTAGCACAAAGTTTACATTTCTTTATCGTCTCAACTGTTATGGGTTCTAGACTTAAGGATTAGTGCTTTTGCTTAGCGGCTCTTTGTGATGCATTTGATAAAAGTATGTTTTGTTTTTTAGTGGGATTTCTGCAAACGGTGCTTTTTTCAGTGCAGGATTGCCATCTCAGCACCTTGACAATTTATTTATTTGTTTAAGTTATTTCCAATCTATTTTATTAATATTCTTATCTTCACGCTACTTTTTGGCTTACGTACATCACACGTCTTTCAAAACCTTTTTTACTAACTTAAATCCTGGCGAACAATACCCACCTTAATATTGCAGTAACAAGGCGTGGCGGACATTCTGAAATTTAAAGGTTCATTAAGATTTAATAAAAATGTACAGAGCTTCGGGCACGTAGAGCTTATGCCCATAATTAAATTAAGCACTTTAATATAATTTTAAACCTGATTTAACGTTAAACCTGCATGTCTGAGAGTTTTCCATAATGTTCTCAATGCTGTGTCAAGTCTGCCAATGCAGAACGATGCAAAAGCTTAAATTGAAGTTACTGGAGGACTAAATTAAACCTTTCAAGGCTGAAGTTTTTCGTTAACGTTCCTGTTTTATTATTTTCTGTCATTGTGGCAAATATTCTTGAATATACGATAGCTAGTTTTTTCTCGTAGATCATCACATATAGTTTCATTCGATAGACCTCCTCCACTGCTGGACAAAGATCTCTTACAATAATCTCCACTTGCTCCTAGTGACTCGCTTGATAGTCTTTCCAACTAGTGTGCCTTGTGAAGATGATACAAAATAGTAACATTTGCTGGCCCTCTACATATAATTTAACTGTAGCGTAGTGGTAATAGAGCTATTAATTTATTTACGCCATTAAAACGGGTTGTTAGCGCTTCTGAATAATAGATTTGATCCGTTAACAAACATATTATTTACTTGACATTTATCACGGTTATTCAAATCGCTGCGGTGACAATTAATATGGTTTTCCAATAAAATTACAACGTTGTTCTAATATTTGGGAAGTTAATTTCAGTGACTAACAGTATGAATATGACTACGAGTATTGATTCTGGTTTCACCGTTTCTACGTTCATGTGGGTATAATATTTCATATATCTTTGCTATTCTGTTGACGATATCTACTGGTTAGCATATTCGCCTACTGAATACGAAGTACCCATCAAGCTTTTCTGTCAAATTCTCATATAATTTTGGAAGTTTTAATATATATATGATCGTCCCCATTCCTTCGGAAGAGTATCGGATTAAGCATTCCGATAGGATAGATAGAAATTGATATAAGGATACGATATAGAGGTATGTGTTTTATAAAAACTGTCATATCCCTTCCACAGCCAGCCTTCTAGCCTGTTTCCATCTTAGACTGCAAGGGCCTGCCTGTAGAAAAAGTACAAAAAAGTTTTGCTGCTATATTGTTTCCAACTACCGTCAATTGCGATGGCTGATACAGAGCCAACACGCTATAACATACGTAGTAAAACCTCTTTTCTAACAATCTTATTCTAATTAACTATCTGTTTACACACACAGTATTCAAAAACGTTTTTTCTGGCTTCCTTTATTCACTCCTGCATGATTAAAAGAAATCTTGATAAGTCAAAATTCCAACAAAGTTTCTCCCCCATCTAAGCAATGCGTATTTTATACTAGTGTCAAACATCTCGCCTGCCCCTCTTAGTTTGGCAAACAAGAGCGAAACTTACGAGGGGCGATATATTGTACAACTTAAGGTCTTTTCTTTAACTTTGTTGGGATGACCCTCTCTAGATATAAGGCTATGTTCACATGTAACGCGCGTTAACGCGCGTCAACGCACGATCAAATTTGAAGAGAGTTCAGATGATGAGCGCTAATGCGCGTTGCGAGAGTACTCGTCAGTCTAGTTCGGTAGAACGTAGAGAATGGACGTGGAAGAGGCTATTATTTTGTGGTTATATTATAAAGAAAAATATAGAAAAAGAAAACGTACACATTTGGTTCATCCAATTTTGAAAAATAGAAATAAAAATAAATTATAAAAATTGTTTTTATAGGATTCCGAACCTATATTCCAAATTGCTGGCTTTTTTTCTACTTCATCGATTAGTAAGTCGATGTCAATATCTTCAATTTCACTCATTTTAAAAGCGAAAACAAAATATAATTACGAAAATTTACATGCGATCGCGATGAAAGCGCGCGCTCAACTGAACAGCAAACGGACATTACATTAATATCAAAGCGCGAGTTAACGCGCGATTGTCTGCGTCTTGAAACTTTTTCTCTGAGCGCCGCGTTGACGCTCGCTGACGCGCGTTAACGCGCGCGCATGTGAACGGATGCTAGGTATATATTAGGATGTCTAAGCGCGCGATTTGAAAACGCGCGTCGCAATTCAGCCATCTGAACATAGCCTAAAGCTGCTATCTTTTATTAACTTTTTTCTTTGTGCGAAACGAAGCATAAAGATATTTAAACCTAATTAATGATGATTAGGTATTTATGCGACTTATGAGAAGTTTAGGAACAGGTAAGAACAAAAGATAGTTTTTTTACTGCGCGAAATCAAAAATTTCCACGTGATTTATAAAAAAAAACTACATGCGCGGTGACGAACATCGGGCATCATCTAGTGTTTCTATTTTATTTTCTGTATCGATTTTACATTTAGAAAACACTTTATTATTATAAAGTGTATATTTATATTTACTTTATAAAATTGCAACAGTGTGAGCACTTTGTATGCAAGTTATTCCATAAATTGCACTCAGTTTGATGGGTCCGTTAAAAATTTAGGTGAGTCTGCGGTAGCTTCCAACGAGAAAGTATAGACGTTGGTGCAAGTAAATATTTTCGAACCCATCTTTATATTGCGTTTTTTAATCCTGGTGAAGATTTTTGCTTCTATTCGGTTTGAAATATTTTTTAGAGTTTCTAGAAGTATATTTAAGTTGTCTCTATGCATCGTCATCCTCAGTGGATTCAAATCCAATGAATTCAATGAGGTAGGTAGCTCCTATAATTTGGATTAGTTTTATAAGTACGTAGGTACATGTAACCCTAAAATAAGCTATGGGCTATAATGTTTGATCAATTTTAAAATTCGATAATATAAATATTTCTTTTTAGTTTTACGATACCTTTTAAACTTGTTTTGCCTGTATAACTTGTTGATTTTATACAATATTGAAATTCTCAAATAAATCACTCAAAGTCACAACGCGAATGTTCATGACAACTGAAATATCGCTTTCATTTCAATTTACACGCAAAACGAAATTACAGCATGATGGGTCCATATCAACACTAAGCATATTAGACGGGTTACAAATTGTGCTTGTTTTATGAATTATAGCAGTCTGGAGAATGTATGGAATCCGCCGCCCGGGGTTCCCGCGACCTGATGACATAAATACGAAGGCAAACACAACCCTTCGCGCGCAGCAAGGGGTTATTTTGACACATGCCAAGTGTGATTTATGTCGTGTTCAAAAATTAGATCATTTCAATTCATAAGGTGCTAATACGATTCGTTAGGTAGATGTTAATGTTCAATTCATTCTGCTATTCTGCTATTCCGTACTCCGAGCTTCGAAGAATGACCGCATCTTACTCAGTTTTAAATTATAAAAATAAATAATTATAAATTGCAAAAATTTAAACTGTAAGAGGATATCTAAAATTGCGCGTAGCAACAACGCCTTCGATCGTTACCATGGCAACGGTAGGCGATTCCCCGCGCGGCCACTTCACCCCTCTGTCAGCCGCCGCCCGCCGCGTGCACGGCGCTCGCGCCTCACGCGACGATAGTCCGCGCCGAATGGCGACACTGCGCACACGCAGCGCACTATTGTATCTCATAGTTTTCTCGGTTAAACCCATTTTTGTTTCGTTTTATTGTTTTGTGTTACGTGTTTTTTTTGTATTTTATAGAATTATACCTTTAATCATCAAAGGTTCTTTAATTTTTCACACCGCGTATACCATAAAACTTACTTTAAAAACGATAAAAAATTTAAATTAAGTAAGAATACCACAAATAAATCGAATGACAATAATTAAGATTTTAGCTATGTTCATAATAACTGTCGTGTTAAGGTGGTTATGTTATGAAATGAAACTTTTCAAATAGAAAATATATGGTATAACAACCGTAAATTTTCTATTTGAAAAGTTTCATTTCATAAATTTACTCATCTATCAAAACCACATGAATAGAGGTTATTTTGGTTAGGAAAATATAATCGTTTTCAATATAAAGGCTTAGTGGACTGAGTATCCCGGACGCTTGCATTATATTTCTGTTCTATGATGACATTAACAATTTCACATAGGCTTCGCTTGGCTAACCACAATCCCCTTTCTGACAGGCGCTAAGAAGGTACTAACTAACGTGTTTCGATTGTGGCTTTAAGAGTTTACTTGATGATAGGTACTATACGAGTATTGTGTCCCCTTTTGTTTAGTGAGATTAGAGAAGTTGTGTGATTCTCTAAAAACGATTGCTACAGTAAATACATCGCCTCGGATTGGCCGATACTCACTCGCTATTTCTTTTTTTTTTTTTTTAAGATTTTTTTTTAAAAGAATATTATGTTCTCCTCTCTTCTCCAAATAAGCGAAAAGTTTGTGTTAGGAGTGGGTACGACAATAGTGCAACGGATTGGATTCGAACCTGCGACCTTTCAGTTTTCAGTCCGCATCTTTAACTGTTGGGCTATTGAGGCTATTGGTTAAAATGTATTGTTGGTGAAAGAACTTGATAAATTCAGCCACTCTCTACAATTGAGACTAGCAATGACTGATTCTTTACTTATAAATATAATAAGTACGTATTATAAATAATAATTAGTAATTTAAATAGACTAAGGTTTTTAATAAATACATGTTTGCATGCCAAAAATGGCCGATTAAATTGAAACTATAATTAATAAAATAATATACCACCCAGTAGAAAACTGGAAATGTACATAAATAACTACAAAAATAATTTTATAATTTCTAAATCAAGCTAATGAAAACTTCAAGTACCTAATCCTGTCTAATATTATAAATGCGAAAGTGTGTATGTTTGTTGGTTTGTCCTTCAATCACGCAGCAACGGTGCATCAGATTGACGGCATTTTTTGCATGGGAATAGTCTTGGAGTGGAGGAGAGTGGCACAGGCTTCTTCTTATCCTGGAAAATCGAAGTGTTCCTGCGGGATTTTAAAAACTAAATCCATGCGGACGAAGTCGCGGGCTTCAGCTAGTTTAAAGTAATATAAGATAGAGTGGAAAATAAAATAAGAGTAATAAGTAGCCTAATTCCATAAAGCAAAATACAAAGAACACCCTTTCGTTCTGAACGCACTCATATGTCTATAAAAGTTTGATGGCGCAATAAAAACGCGACTGCACTCATACGTGTTCTAAAATGTAGACAGGTTTATGAATTTGCATACATCGTTGAAAGTACATTAGCGATATGAGTGCCCGTTGGCCGTTACATTGATCGATATTTTGGTAGACTCGTAGTTATTTTGAAAATTTTTCAACTGACGGCTATACAAAGATAAATGGAAGCACATATGCAATAACGTTTCAACCCACAAAACTTTGTCAAGTATATACACACATAATTTAAGGGCACGATCTTCGGCCGCAGTACCTTGCAAGCTATTGAACTGAGGTGCACGAGCCACTTTGTTATAAAGAAAGTAAAACAGTCATGATAAAAAAAAAGAAAACTTTTTAGAAAAAAATTAACGTTAAAATATTCTTCTAAAAGCTTTTGCCTATTTTTTGTCATTTTTTTTTTAGTTTAACTTTAATATACTATAAATAAAACCTGAAAAACAATTAAAAACTACACTGTTTTCGGAGTATTATTTGATCGAGTGAAGTTCAAAATATGGACTTTTGAACGGTAAAATAATTTAGATCGTGTATTAATCTACAACATATATTTTTAACCTATCAAAACAAAGAATATTTGATTGTTTACTATTGAATCAAAAACAGGCTGTTTTCGGAGATCCTGCTGTTAAAGGAATAAAGTTTATACTTTACTTTACTTTATTGCATATGTGTGCATATGTGCGTCCAAATAGGCTTTGCCATTCCATCATATGTAGAGGGCGGTTTTATTTAAGTTTATATTTTTAAGGTAAAAGAAGGCCTTGAGGCTTCTTGGGACATTTGACAGAGCTAAGCCAAACTTCTTACGCGTGGTTATAATAATACTTCACATTTATCCATTTCATTTAAATAATATAAAGTTTAATAAGTTTTTCTTTTATTTTGGAATATTTATAAACTTGAATGTATAAAATACTATATTTGTATTCTTTCTACTAACTAAAACCACGCAGACAAAGTCGCGGACATAGCCTAGTCTGTAATAAACTTTCTTAAAAAATCTGTTTGATGGTTCGAAAACTTAAACAGAGACTTATGGTAATGCTTAAAATGAACTTAAATAATGTTTCCCTAAAGGGTTTGGTTAGAAAATGTGTTTCTAACGAACACCTTTTTAATCTGTTTTTATAAGCTGTCCTTTCATAATAGCTTTAATGAAACCCTTGTCACCGGTGGGTAGTTTTACAGTAAGTCCTTCATTTTAATAACGACCTTGAGGGACCTTAAGTGATTAAGTTTACTATTGCTATGACATATAATCTATATTATTATTTCTATATGTACTAACTTTCTGACTCTGTATATATATACTCGTATTGCAAGAGAGTCGATAAATTGAATATTTTAAATTGTACCGTTGGTTTCCCTGAATAATAGATTGTATCCGTTAGCAAACATATTATACTTTACTTGACATTTATTAAATAGGTACTTGTTATTCAAATTGTTACAGTCGATTGTAATTGTTTGCCGATTGTTTCTAATTTTCTAGATATAACAGATTAATTACTGTGGTTTGCATTATTAATTTTGTATATAACTATAGATTCCTACTTACACGTATACCTAACTAACTAGCTTTTTTCCTTTATTTCTCTCCGGTCGTATAAGATTTTTCTTCCACTCGCACTATGAGTGTGAGGGAATAGAGAGTGCGCCTGTGTTTGCGCACACAATTGTGCACTATAATGTCTACCGCGCAGATGACTAATCTCTGTGGATATGTTCGCCGTAACCGGATTCGTTCGGGAGGACGTTATTATAGATCTACAAAATGGTATATTTCACGTTTCATTACACGAGGGCTCGTGGCACACGGTTGTGTGTGTGTCGTATCTGTATAAGTGAGCGAGAGCTTGTTCCCATCCAGGCTCCTGACAGGCACGCACACTTACGCAGTGTGCATATACACGACGTAACCACAAGTAAAGCGCCTGTAACTTCTTGAGATAAACGTACTATTAGGAGACCATAAAAATTCCGTCAAGGCACGTGTGTACTACTCTGGTTAAGCGCCATGAACGGTCGTCCGTTATCACTTATCAATTTGAAAACAAACAACTCCTACACCCCATGGCTGCAGTAAGTAATGGTACAATAAATCAGATACGGGTTTTTATTGACGCTGCGGCAACCATAATTCTGTTTACCTGTGTCCCCTGTCTGAGTTATGGGGATGCTCGCCTTTAAGCGGGGGATATTTAATTTTTGAATTATCGCCTGGTAAGTACTAAGTATTTACTGGTTTAAAATAAACTTTTATTAATGGTATTCGCGAGCAACCCATCAGCTCACTGCTGAGCGCAAGTTTTCTCTCAAAGAAGGGTTTTTAGACCAAACTGCACCGTGCTGGCCCAATGCAAATGTGTATGACTTCACACCTTTGAGAACATGAAGAACTGTCAGAAAAGAGGTGAATTTAGGATTCTTTAAAAATTCGTAGAAACACAGACAGACAGTTTATTTATGTACACTAGCTTTTGCCCCCGCGACTTCGTCCGCGTGGAATTAGGTATTGGGGTGGAATTTTCAAAAACTGTGACACAGGTACTTCTTTATTTTTAACTGAAAGCTCAAATACCAACTTTGATGGAAACAGCTTGAAAAATGACGGAGTTTCATATAAACTTCCATCCCCTATTTAAACCCCTTAGGGGTAGAATTTCCAATAATCCTTTCTTAGTGTGCGCCTACATCACAAAAGGAACCAACTGTAAAAATTTCAAGTTTCTAACTTCAGTAGTTTAGGCTGTGCGTTGATATCTCAGTCAGTCAGTCAGTCAGTCAGTCAGGACTTTGAATTTTATATATATAGATAACTCTAAAGTAAATATAAATTAATACCAGCGAAAAACTAATTACCTACAAAAATGACCTAAGCAGAGCAAGGAGAATCACACAAATATCCTAATCTATGAAGACTACAGCTGCAAGTGGCCAAAAGCTAATCCCTTCCTTTTAAGTGAATCTAGAAGGGTGGGCATAATTTTCAATTTACTTCGCCAAGAAATATTTAAACAGAATATGCACACAACTCTGTATTCACATTCTATGATCCTTGTTAAAGACCCTTTCAAGCAGCGCCACGGGCTATTTGTCCCTTCCAGATAAGCCTTTATACCTATTGTCATTTCTAAGGCCGTGATAGACGGATATTATCACAGAGTTGTCATATCATGAGAACAGCAATGTCTCTGCAAATGGATTTACACTGAATAAGTTCACCAGCATTACTTATGTTAATTACTATGTTTTCGTCCATAATATAATCGCTCTTTATGTCGTAATTGTTACGGTAATTGTTACAAGAATAAAAGATAGTTTACATATTTATTATACCCTAATCCAGAACCGCAGATACCCTATCTGTAAAACTTCACGATTGCGTTGAGTGGTTGCAGGCGAGGTCAAATTATTATATCAAATCACAAATGACCCCTAATATCTCCGAGCCCAAATATTCCGTTTTTAAGTTATTGATCATTTTGTATTTACTAGAATAAATCGCGGATGTACATTTGGAAAGTTAATAAAGTGAACCTATTAGCTTTTACCAACTTTTATTTTGTTTCGAAGGAGAACATTACAGTGCATAATATTAAAACGACGATTTTCCAATTAGAACTCCGGGATTCTAGCAGTGCTAAAATTTCTGTATTTGTGTGTTGATAAAAATACTATTATCTAAAAACTTATAGAAATAGTACAGTTATACTGTATAGATTAGTTTAAAATGTTTAAAATATTACTTCTGAGCCTTTAGGTTATCGACGCGCGATGTATGCGAAATCTGCTGCTCTATGGATTAACTCAGCGGATTCTATGTAGTCATTAAAAAAGAATAACGTTAGACAACCCTTTTCGGCAGAGTTATCTTTTTGGGACTGACGTAATTCTGACCCGAGGTTTATAAAAAGTTCCACAAACAGCTAAATTGATTATTACGAGGAGGTATCTTTTTTCTGGCATTAATTCACAAATGTTACATGGGGATTTCTAATTATTTTTTAATATTGCTACATTCATAACATAAGGTACAGCCTAGGGACGCTCTCCTTTGTGGCTTTTTTTTTTTTTTGGCTTTATTTCAAAATTACTTTGTTTCAATGAAACTTCAAACGTCGATAAGCTTTGGCTGCTTTTACCATTAAAAAAGTTATGTTATTTAAATATACAGTCCTCATGAATCCTTATTCCACACTCTCTGTACAAAACTCTTTCAATCGTAGCAATTACGTGTCCTTGTAAAATATAACAAGAACGTCTCTTTATATCTAATATCTATTGTACTTTACTTTATCGCTACTTTTTGCTGTTTTAATAAATAAAATCGTCTCAAAATTTAGATGCACTCTGCGATCTTTTTTTTCAAAGACTAGTGAAAAGATAATAGATTGCTAATACTTTGTATCAATCAAATTTCGCTAAAAATGATGATTTAAGATTGCGTTACTGGGATAGCAAGTGGGATTTTATTGTTGAAATCGAAGAAATGTCGTATGTCATTGTTTTGGTTTGCCATATTTATTTATTTATTTCTAGAATGAAATATATTTTTTTTATAAAATAATATAAGACTAGCTTTATATCAAAGTGTTTTGAGTGTTCTTTGCATAGTTTTATTACCTTCCTGTACAATATAATTAGATTTGACAATGACATCAGCAATCTATACTTCTTTAACTTATCTTTGGTAGTGTGTGCAGGAGCAAGCTTTGTTTATTTAGTCTTTGGGCGAATTAAGGGAGAATAATTTTAAATTATGAGATTCCAAGTATTTTAATTAGAAAGAATGTTTGATATCTAAATGAAGCTTCCCAGAGTCCTTTCACTCAAATATGCTTTGCCGCAATATCAAAAAACTTTGTTAATTTAACTTACTCGAAACAGTTTCTAATTTCAGGATTATGAAGGAATTCCCATCTCGGTTAATCGTGCAACTAGAATTAAAATAGCAATTACAATGCGCACGTGTACACAAGTACAGGTTGGAAGTTGCATGTGCTGTATCGACTGTAAATGTGTGAATTTGTGCTTAATACGGATAAGTTCGACTCGGAAATACTTCTCTCAAGTTGGCGTACCAACCTCAATTCTATTGCGATCTAACCCGTTCATAATGATCCGTTGTTAGTTCGTCACTGAGAATTTTAAGATTATTTTGGAAAAGAATAGGTTAGACGCTGTCGCAATTGCAGCTCTATAAAACCATGCAATCGAAATAATTTCCTTATTAAAAGGTTTAACATTACTTACGGAATTTGTAATGTTCCAAAAGAAGATGAGGATAATGTTCCTATCAATCTTCATGTTGTTGAATGAATAAAATTTAAAAGTTAATCAAACAAAACTATCATTTTTAATCACAGGAAGTACGTTACACAGGAAAAAAGTAGGAAGCGGCTTATCTTAAATCTCCTTTGCCTCATCTCCATGATAGGAGGTGGATACCGTATAACCTCCTTCCACATCATACTATCTATACGGTCCACATAATTGTTTTGACATCAGAGTTGATAATTTGCAAAGATTCAAATTGATTATACAATAATATAGCAGTGAGGAAAAAAGTTGTTAGCATTCACTTTTGTAACGAAGTAACAAGCAGGCACTTGCTGGTATAACAACTGCAACAGAAATGCGGTTAGAAGCTTGCACTCTAATATGTACAGAACTATCAAGTGCAGAAGGCGTTCTCCACAATAGGGAATGGTTTGACTCATCGTGTATTCTCACACTCGTATTCACAAACATTACTATGAGATCACACAGTGCGCTCAAATGCACAGAGAAGCTTAATTCCATTCAGTATACGATTACAGGGCGACACTGTGTAAAAAATATGAATTCATCGTCTAGTGCTTATTAAACACTTGGATTAGGGTTTTCTTTTTCTCCTTCTCTACTCAATCGGTCAATAGTGTTTTAGTGTTTTTCGCTGCAGGGATGATTTTTTTTAATTATTATTTTTTAAGTCAATTATTGGCGGTCTCCTTGTTTTTGGCTCGCACCGCCTCCCGATTCCGAGTTCTGACTATTGGCAGCGTGATTGTATTACGGCTATTGGATTTAATTAAAACTGCTGTACTCCTGTCCAAGTTATCCCGCTACCATCTTCACTTACCATCAAGAGAGATCGCAATCAAGGGCTAACCTAAAACCTAAACCTTGTCATAAATAAAAAAAGGGTTTATTTTAGTGGTACATCTTGATTTACATAGAAGCCACTTGTTGACTAGTTGAATCCCTCGACGTCATCTGCGTAGATATGTGTTTTATTAAATTAGGCTTAATCATAGTTCTGTGATAAGATCTGATTTTCCGAGATAAAAGTAGTCTAGATGCATATCTACAACGTTATTTTTTGTTAAAGCGAAAGTTGAAAATATTTCGTATAGAAGTGTGGACTGTACAGATAAAATTGTAAAATACATTAGTATGTCTATTAATTGAATTTCACGTTTATCATTCCGTACCGCATTTATGAAAAGCATTATACTAATAACTACGATCCATTTAGTTAAGAAGATTATATTCGGAAAGACCCACTTATGTTTTGCTATATCACAGTGCAACCATTTTCCTTAAATTATGTCGTACAATATATTCAGCTTAGATTATTAATATCCAGAATACCTAGACCGGTACTGCCCGCAGAGTTTCCCGGCCAAATGAGCGGCAACTATCAGGATTAATGGCAATTTCACCGGTTTAATCTTCCACAAGGTATACAGTCCGGTCGCACTCCGGTCTGGTTTCATACAAGCTGCTCCTCAATTTATTACTTTTCTACAATTTCTCGTCTCTATTACTGGGTTGAGGTTAGAGTCCGACCGAACCTTCGGCTTCAGCCTCGACTTCGTCCAGATCGACCTTCAGTATGACACATAAGCCTTAATAACGATTTTCGTCACACCCAGAGTCTGCCATAACAATATTAACAATACTATACCTACCATCGATAAAATGTAGGCGAGTAACGTACTCGCTGTTATGTTTATGTCGAGTCAAGCTTGTTGTGAGAAGATTTCAGACTGCTTTTCTAAATGTATTTCGAGGATAAAACTAGTAAATCCAAAAACTAGGTTCTATAGTTATGTTTCTCTTAACTGCACCAAATAAATACAATTATATCATGTAAAAATAAGTTTATTTAAAACCGGATCGGATTTCAACCGCTGCGTGTAGACTAGCCCTTATTGCCGGGATCGTATCGTCCATTGCTTACTTTTAATTTACGAAACGGAGTTTGCCTAGCCTTGCCTAGCGTTGAAATTTGTGCCGTGTGCTTCCGTAATTCGTTTTTTGTCAACTTTAAACCGCTAAATGGCCTTTTGCGAAATTTATGCGCAGATTCCATGATTTTTATGAGCAAGAGGATTTTAATAAAGGTCGATAAAATGTAATAAATATTATGCCTCGCAAAAAAATATCTTAAACTCGGGCACTGAATATTTTTTTTGCAATTTCATTATAGGTTTGACGTAACTTATCGAGGCTATTTTTTGGAAAGAGAATCTGCTGTGTTTGTGGCATCGGCTTGGAAAGCAGCTTCTGCTAAAAAGAATCTGCTTCCCGAACCGATGGTAGAGTCGTAACTCTTCGTATAGACACAAGTTATACCTAAAAAGAATATGTTTGAAATTTTTGACGACAATATTATGTTGAAAAGTCGGATTTTTATTCCATACTATAACTTCAATTAATTAGTAGTTTACTATAGCAAACAGAAGTAAGAGAGATTCCCAAGATTCCTAGATATTCCAAGTATAAACAACAGCTGATGCGGTATCCTGATCACAGCTGTTATTATACCTTTAACTAAAATTAAGGCGTCCCTTGCATAAACTCTGGATTAGTTTGTTCCGTAAATGAAAGTTGTTTACTTCGCAAACAAGCCAACCTCGAGATAGTTAGCTTATATAATAATAATATTCTGGAATCGTTCTGGCCGACCGAATTTCGATGTATTTTAGTTTAGTTTTAGTGTTTGTGTCAAATGCGATAACGACCACCCAGATTTACGTTTGATATTAATGATATTAAACTACTAGGTAACTAGGTAACTATCTTATTATATCACCATCCCCATACAAAGTTTAACGGAAGAATTACTTGGAGGATATAACCAACGAAGAATTATGACGTTCTGAAAGATTGCCAATAAAAAAACTGTCAAAACGTATCTACGAAACGTCTACGAAACTGTGGGACCAACTTTCTGCGACGGTCTTTCCACAATATTACAACATGGGGTTATTCAAGGCGCAGACCAGCAAAATCCTGAATAGCCGGCAACGTTTCGGTGGTCTCTCGAAAAACGTGTACGTTTTGCCCCGACACCAGAACAGGGCAGCTTCAGAGGATGTTGACATGTTGACTCAACAATCCACATGAGAGAGAGAGAGAGTGTTTGTGTGATGTTGCGTGTTAGTGTTGTGTTTTTCCATCGTTTCTTCTACACCTGGCGATATAACGGTGTATAGCGTGAATGGCGCGTTTTTGCCATACAGATTTTTCTTGTTCGGCGGATTATAGCAAAAGAATTTTATTTTTCCTTCAATATCATGGAATTTCGCAAAGTAACGCCTGCTTCTATCCAATATGAGAAATTTTATCCCCTATCACACAACTGAAATAGATATGCGTGATCTATTAATAGAATACGATGCTTTCTATCGAATACATTGTAAATAATCAATATCCACTACGACGAATGCGAATCTGACTCGCATTCATATAAAAAAAATTAATTACGCTCGACGGGGCTCTCAATGGTACTGGCTCCCGGCATATTAAGGCGTTGATAGTTTCACGTTGAATTTGGTAGTACGTTTAAAAATTAAATATTTATTGCCTAATTAGCGGGCTGCGCTAACAATGCGTCGGGGCGACGGTATCTAAAGCTCTTTGCACATGTATTACGCTCGTTTATAATTTATTCTGCAAACTCATTGCGGCAAGTTGTACAATGGACTCGGAAATTAACATTTATATCCGAAGCTCACTGTGCGATAGTCTGGGCCGCAGTTCAGCTATCATTATTATAGTTCGGTAAATCCTAACAATATCATAAATGCGAAAGTGTGTGAGGATGGATGGATGCTTGTTGCTCTTTCACGCCACAAATATACATACAATAAACAAAGGCTGAAATTTGGAATGGAGATAGCTGATATCCAGGATTAAAACCCATAGGCTACAATTAAGTCCGAAAAATTAAAGCGTTTTCGTGGGAAACTCTTAATTCTCGAGTACGAAGTCTAGAGCATCAGCCAGTATAATTAAATGCGATTTAAAACATTTCAAAACACGCTCCTTTCCCTTTCTCCACCTACGAGTATCTCTATCACTTGCGCTCGTTTCCAAATTATATAATTAACAATGCTCCTTGCTTTGGTAGTTTTGACAGACCGATACTCCTGCATCACTCGGGTGTGACGACGTTATTTTCCTTGACGACTCATGTTCATTGATACACTCAAATATCACGGTCTTAACAAAATAGTTACGTTTGGCTCATTATATAATCTCTTACTGAAAAATGAACTATACATGCACACTTACAAAACCACCTTATATTTTAGACCCAGTGGTCTGGTACGGAAAACGTCTTTAATTCAGTAGCCCTAAACACGCGTTGTTAATTTAGCGTTTGGTATCACTTGAATTTACAACGTGAGTGAACAACGTCACTCATATCCTCAAAGAGTTAAACCGTAATTTCCGCCAGCGTATAATTCTGAACTGTATGATGCTTTGCGGTGATCGAAACTCCGGGAACAAGTTTGGTGTCTTGCTTAAATTATAATGTACAGAATCGGGACTCGGAAGTAATACAGATTTGTTTCTGCAACCGGACCGAGGAGCTTAGTGTTGGCTATAGGTACCTACTTGTATAAGTACGTACTTGTTGTGTGTTGTTGTTAGGTACTTATGTACTTTCTTGCATCTTGCAGGACAGTATTGTCCTGCAAGATGTAATGTGTGTATTCTACTTGTATTATCCGTATCAGTTGTGTAATATTATATACTTCATTATCATTGCACAATATTCTCACAAAATTGGTAGAATAAAAAAAATACCAGAATCTCACATCTTTTGCATTACGTTTATACTAGTATTTCTTTGACTACATAGAGATGAATGCGACAAACGTTTAGTAGATACTACAGTGGACGACATTATTTTATTCTTTGTAATTTCCTTTGGGTGATTTTGCGAAATGCAATAATAATTCCAGCCTGTCAGCAAAAAGAGTCGGAATAAAGTCTTTTGTTCCCTCTCTCCTGTAAAGTTAGATCGACTTTATCTAGACTTTTGTGTTTTTTGTTGAGTAATCCGTTAGATTTTTTGTGAGGGAAATTCTAAATTCTGAATAGCTTTCGCAGATTGTTGTTTAATTTGATAAGATAAAAGTTTGGATTAGGTTAGTGATCGCGATCTTCAATCTTTCACCTATTGTTTAGTTACGGAGGAGTCATAATATTACCACAGTGGATACGTGTCTTTCAGAACACATGCAGGTGATGGTAAACTACGAGGTGATCTTCATATAATAAAAAATGAGAAAATCTGTATGGCAGTTGCAATAATAATAATCAATAATACTTTGCAAAAGGACACGAGTTTTGCACATGAACTATATCATATAGCGTTCTGGATGTTTTACAGAGTGTAAGGATTCAAATATTACGTGTTTAAAGTGAACGATTGTAAGGAAACCTGCATGCTGAGAGTTCTCCAAAAGGTGTGTGAAATCTGTCAATCCGCACTTGGCCATCTCCTGGAGACCTGTGTTCAGTTTATACGCAATATCAAGCAGTATTATATGTTATTGTCATTTTATAATCATACGTTTCCAGCTCAGCTCGGTTCGGACATACCCATTCAATCGACGTGATTAATACAACAAATAATCAGGACTATCGTATTCGAGATGTAAACAACAATCGCGATTTATAAGGTCTTTAGCACACCTCTACTATAAGCCACCAGATGAACTCACGGTCATAACCCTGCGTTACAACATGCATTTTAGCTACATTTCATATGTCGTACGACTGGCAAGCCATTGCGGCATAATTATAATGTTGAGACTGTTCTTGATAGGATCTGTTCAATAGTAAGATTTCTAAAAGACCTGCACACCATGTGAGGCTAATCCCAGTCGCGTTGTTGAGACGTTCCGCAGCGGCCTGAGCGTAAGGCAGAAGATGGTGGATAAAAAAGCGGATAAATGTTCTTTAAATATTCCACATTAAAAGTTTTTGTTTGATGTCGTCATTTCTACCATGGATCATAGTCATGACGGTACTGCGATGTTGCAAGCGGTCACCGGCACATTCTATCAGACGGGAAGTTCATTAGAAAAGAAAAGTGAAAGAAGGAAGGTAGTAAGATTCTGTCCGTGACAGCTTAAACTAAGAAATAAGTAAATTTTTTAAGTTATGGCGATTTCGCTGTTCTAAGTTCAAGGGGGTCTGCTACAGGCCTAACCTATTTACATAGAAATGCTCGGTGCTGATAAACATCGCTCAATGGCGCACGACGCATTATGCTAATTTACCTACAAACCTTGTTTGGCCCAATTAATATAAGCTATATGCTTTCGAGTGGTTTGCTAAGTGCATCTTGATATTGTTGGCTCTGTGGTTTCATTTGCCAAACACTAAATCCCAAATTAAGTCTGTTGTGGGTGGTCCAGTGCCCTCGTGTACCTTTTTTTTTGTTTGAAAAGTTATACTTCCCAAGTGGTCCCATTGTTATTAAGTCAGGATCTGATGATGGGATCCTAGAGAAGTCGAGGGAACTCCTCAAATTTTATAGACACAATTATTTGTAATGGCGTTTGAAGTCGGTTTTGTAAAAAGATTTTTTACGTTTATATTATCCTGTTGAAGTTTTAAATAACCAGTTACCCATCCCGGATTACCGCCCTGTGGGGACTTTATCGTAAAAAATTCCATTCAAAGATTATTAACATCAGCAAGACCGGAAATGAGACTAGTAAATAACCGGTCAAGTGCGTGTCAGAACACGTATAGGGTCACGTCAGGGTAGCGTAGCTATACCTACTGCTTATCATGAATTAAAACCAAAAATTATAACATACCATATTTGCTTCAAGCACGTAGAATTTTATTTTCGACTTTCACTTCTATATCGCAAAACTTCAATGGACCAGCACTGGTAGCATGAGCAGGAGATAAAAGTTTTATCCCCCGATTTTATCCACTGACAGGGGATAAAATTATCTTTTTCCTAATACTAAAGCATGGCGACAGAGGAGAAAGCGATGTATATTCTATAAGTATATCCACTGAGTGTTATTTCCTCCGTTGTGCCCATGCTCGACGGGTGGATAAAGCTAAGCGAGGGGATAAAAGTTTTATCCTTTTCCCGGGGATAAAATTTCTCCCGCCCATGCTACCAGTGCTGTAGGGCTAAGATGCGTGTCACGAGAAAATTTTGTCTACACTTTTACTCGTGAGTCTCTTAAAGATTCACATAGAGATTACGGTGTAGACAAAATTTTTTCGTGGCTACTGATTCGAGTGAAGTGGCGCAGGACAGATATGAGTGGCAGCTTCTAGAGTCGGAGACCAAGATCCTCTTTGGGCCATTGAGCTAGCGAAGTAACTAATAAGTACTTGTTCATGCACTTAGTGTTGTGTACATGTGTAGTAGTTTCTAAATAAAACGCAACAACGCAACTCTGCAATATCGTTGTCTGGAAGAGATTGCTTCTAATAAGGCCGCCAGTTGTAACTTTTTATTTAGGTATTTTCTGACTGCCTGACTGATTTATCAATGCAAACCTCAAACCACAGGACGAATCGGGTTTTGGATTTTGGGGATAGCTATTTTTTTTTTGAAAAATCTAAATCTGTGTGAGTGAAGCGAGCAGAAGCAAGTGTACAATAAAGTGCATTTCATTTCAGAATAGCTGATAATTGCACTGCGTTTGGTCAAGAATTGGTCAGTCCTTGGACATTAACTCAATGTATTCTAAAATGTCTTGGCAAAAACCCAATTCTAAGTGTGTCACAAAGGCGAAACGACAGACGGACTGGACAAGGATATAAGGGTTCCTTGTTTTACTACGGAAACTTAAAAAAGGGCTCACATTGTTGGAGACAAAAATTAAATACCACTTGCGAGGGTCTCAAGGACCCTAATAACTTTAGCTGGCGGTGATCTTGTAGGGTTGACGTTTAAACTTTACCCGTAGATGTTTACAGCGTCCCGAGCGGGGGCACTTACGGGATAACACATAAAACTGTCGCGCTAAAGACGCTGGACAGGATAGAGCGTACCTACCTTCATTTCTCAAAAAACTTTAATATTTACACGACGTCTATTGGCCCAAGGTATTCGCTGTAATAACGTTTGTTGAAGTATTTATCTTGGGGGTAATTTTTATGATACTAGTTTTAGCGTAATTTTACTCGCTCCGAGAAAGATTGAATTAGATCCAAGACGTGCGCCATTTTTTTTTGGATTGGTTATTAGTTTTTTAATTTAATAAGTAAATAGAAAATTATTTCCTTTCCATTCAGTGAATTAAAAAGTTAACTTTGCTATAAAAGTTATCATCGATGTCGTGCCAAAAAAAATATTAGCATATTCGCAGCTGAGAAAGTCTTTATAGAGAACACTATTCAAGTCAAATATCCTTGCTTTCTATTGTCCTTCTAAGTTCCGTGTACCCTATAACCATTATTTCATACGTTTCCAGTAGATTCTATGTCCGTGTAGAGAGCCTTAAGCAGATAATTCCGGCTAGTTGCTTCGGAGTCGTCACCTGGGAACACCTAATTGGCGCAACACAACTGCTACTCCAAGTACTTAACGTGAAATCTTATATATTGGCTTAAAATAGGATTTCTGGGGGCAAGCTTACTGTCGAATATATTTTCAGGAAGGAGTATGGCAATGTACATTCAACCCCTAATCTGTTTCTACACGCCATCGCGTACCGGAACGGTAATGCTACCCACCTACCAGACCAGAGACAATTTAGAAATTATAAATTCCCAAATTGCCACCGCCGGGAATCGAACTCGAGGCCTCCCAGTTATAAGGTTACAGCGCTGACCACTGCGCCAGGGAGGTCGTCAAAAATTCCAAGTTAATGAAATACACACACATACACAATGAGATTTAATGAAAGATTAAAAAGAAACGATTACCTATTGACAAGTCATTGCCTGGTTTACAAACGGTTATCATTTAAAAAAATTGAGAACCACGTTGGAATCCCGAAGTCAGCTATCTTAGTACCAATTTCATCAAATGCCATGTACCTAAAGTTTAATCGAACAGTTTGGCGTTCTAACAGGCTTTGTATTGAAAATCTGTCCAAACGTCGAATTTATTCGTCAGTTAAATGATGATAAAATTGGCACTTTGTGTAGAACACTCTTTGTGTTGAATCTACAATGGGGGTCTTCTGAAGAGTTATTTGAAATTATACCATCTTCCCTGTTTTCTCTTTACGTTGTAGATATTTTTCGAGACCCGCGTACTAGGTTTGGCTAAAATGCTAAAAATGATAACTTGTCAAGTTAGTAATGCGTGACGCAATCACCTCTGAATGACTAGTTCTCTGTTCCTATTGGTTAAAATGCAACCGTCAATCTGTAGACACATTTTTAGACAATCCCACAGCGGATGATCGTGAGGGACGGTAATCACTTAATATCAGATGATCTGGATGAATTTTTTAAAATAGCAGTTCGGTTTCAGGAGTAAGCCTTTATGATTTAAAATACTGCCGAATTTTTACCAACCGGTACCCATCTAACCCCTGTGTGCCGTTACGAGTTTACGCGTAAGCCATCGGGGTTAGAATGATATTAAACCAATAAAGGGGATAGACCATATATCCTCTACGAGGCATGGGAAGTAATGGCCTAATTTTACGCATCCAGTCTGAATATTTATGGTGTTAGATAGAAATATATTTACCGCTGGAGCAACTACACATAAAACCATTTTGAGTGTTTTTGCCTATTGCTTAAGTCCCTAAGCAATTTGCCTATTGCTAAGTCCCTTACCATATGACTGTGAGAATCTATTTTTTAACCGCCCTCAAAATAAGGAGGTTCTCAATTCGTCGAAATCTTTACATATTTTCCCCCATTACTCGGACGCTTAGAAGGATTTGGAAAATTCTTTTTTTGTTTGAAAAGGTATAACTTCCCAGATGTTTCCATGGTCATCAGGTCTGGATCTGATGATGGGATCCTGGAGACACCGCCACACATGATATACCTACTTCGTAGTGGCGTTTGATGCCGGTTTTTTAAAAAGAATTGTTATGATTATATTATATGAATAACTTTTTGGTGCGCAGAGTGATATTGAACATTGAACAAAGCCTTAGCCCTTTCAAGGATTTTTGTCTGGTTTTCACTGTGGCTTATTACGACCCTATCGTCAAAGACGTGTCACCATCTGGTTTGCTTTTAAATTTTTTCTTATTTCTTTTCTAACTGAAATAATTTCTAATTTGCATCAAAATGTGCCAAACACTTTTAACCGACATCCAAAAAAGCAGGAGGTTCTTAATGCCTTCATCAAATTTAATAAAAGCAACTTTCTTTCTTTTTCACGCATATTTCTTCTCAGCCTTTTGTTAATTAATGCTTCTTCACCATGGAGTAAAGAAAAAAAACTATGAATGGTCTAATAACTTTTTGTATCTACGATGGGAGCGTGACGTTGAAGTTTCATATTTTACGGAAAGAAGTTTTAAAGTAGAATCACAATAGCATAAAAATCGGAATATAAATCAATGTAGTGAACGTTAACACGCCAGAGCAATCCGACAAGGGCCAGATTTGGGCCGGAGCTGGAAAATTGCGCGGGTGATCGATGGCAGTGAGATGTCGTGTATCATGATTATACGTAGCCGGTACATTTTTTAATTTCATAGTTGTGTTCTAAGAGCGTTGCTACACGGCACGTTTTAGTGTCGCAACGTCTTGATTTTGTCGGATTGTATCGCTCGTTTGATGCAACACTGTTTTATCTCAAAAATACCGATTTTTTAGAAAGCGTGGTTTTAAAATTTTTCAAAATTTTTGATTTCATAGTAAAGTCTTTTACTAAAATCTTAGTGAGTTTATTTTTCAACTAATATAGTTTTCGTAGAGCATGAAATGGATTTTTTTTCTACATTAGTACTAGTTAAAATGACTTGAGCGTTATGTGCTGGTGCGGTGGTGCTAATTACAAGTGACACTTGTATTGTGACAGTTAACGCTGCTCCTGCAAAGCTCCCAATCCTCACAAGTGGAGGAGCGGTAAACGGTGCAACCTAAAACAATGAGACCGACGGCGAATGACGTTTTAACATCCGGAGATGATGGAGAGTGAACGACTGAGAAGAAGTCTGAGAACTTAAGACAGATACCATACGTATAAATCTATCTCGTTTCTGTCTTCAGTCTAAACAGTATGAAAGTGCGATCTATAGATCTCTATCTTTAGTATTATTTGGCCATGCTCGCGAAACCGCATCGTGTCGTGTGAACTCGCCATAATGGGAAATACAATTTTGATACTTATACCTATGTTATGTATTCACAACTTGATTCACAATGAACAAGAAATGATGAAAGTTATCTATGGCTAAACAAATAACTATAAAGGTATTCTAAAGAAAGGGTGTTGGCCGTATCGTGTATAAGTTTTGTCATGCAAAACGAAGAAATGTCTTAGTAATACGTAAAATAACTAGTACGATGACATAAATGTATGCAACTATAAAAACAGAAATACGATTGTAAAATAAGTTCCGCTAACACATTATCATTAGCATTTACTTGTAAAATAATGTCTCGCATTTTCTACTACTTGAACGAGCGGAAAATGCAACTATTTGATTTTTTTTCCACCGCCTTTGTTTGTAAAGAGCGTGGAAATTAGACCGTTACGGGAAACCTTTAGAAAATTCTATCGCAGCCACTTTTCACCATAACTACTAAAATGTTACTTTCACAGCTCGTTTTCATTCTACCGCTTTTGAAAGTATCCACTCGTTTCATTTTTATTTCAGCTTACCTGCTAATTAAAAGTTCGTGAGTTAAGTACACCTACTTAATGGACGTTGTTTAGTAAAGCTGGTGTTATTTTTTTCGGCCATATCTTGTGATCTATGATATTGTATAGTTATGTATTATGTATAAAGAGGTGGATATGTTACAAGCGTGCGGTAAATGAAGTGCGTAACGACAGATATTTGTCGTAATTTGTCCAAAGTGTACGATGCGTTTATATTATAATAATAAATTATAAGTTTCCGTAGTTCTTAATTTATCTTAGGTTCTTATCTTAGGCAGCTGTGTCTCAACCTAACAAAATATGGATCATTGTACTTAACTAATGACCTTATTTAATTAAATTTCATTTCATTCATTAAAAAAAAAATTTCTTACTAAAGTAGACGAAGTCAAGCTTCAAGTCAACATAAAAAAGGGCTTCTGGAGAAAATGTCTCTTCCTTAGACAAGCTTTCCTTTTATGACTTCTATTTGTTTTAGTTTTAAGTTTCAGTAGAGAATAAAATATATAGTATTAAGTAACATTACTATGTTACTGTTTTCATACAATCTTCGATCGCTAACCGCACTCACCGCTTATCTGTGAACCCTGCTAATGATCTGTGCACGTATCTAGAGCTGACGTATCATCCGGCCATTTGTATTGTTTGCACATGCTTTGTAACAATTAACCGCGATGCATTTGTTGGGATTTGTACAAAACTTTTGTGTTGCGAACTAATACGAGGTTTTTATTTTTACTTATTAAGGTTTTCATTGTTCGAAAATGGGAGAGAAAAATTGAAGATGGTGATCATTCTTTATACTTATATGTATTTACTTTTGTTTCTTTGTTGGTTTGTCCTTCAATCACGCAACAACGGAGCAACGGAACGACATGATTTTTTCCATGGATATAGTTGGGGACTTGAGAGTGACGTAGGCCACGCGAAATTCCAGGATAGAAGCTAGTAAGCCTTAAGTTCAGTGAAAAAGTAGTAAAATGGTGTAAGTTCAAGCTAGAAAAATCTGTTTGATTTGCTTACACACATTCTAAAATTATTATTACTTGCAAGTTGGGACACATTATTTAAATCAATAGTTGCAATCTCATGGCAGCCTTTTTGCTTTTGATTCGTTTCCTTATTCCATTTCATGAAATACGCAAAAATAGAAAGAATAGAGAGCAAATATAATTATTAATATAAATGTAGTAGTCCACAAAACAATTTCTGTTAAGAAATTTTATGGACTGAAATAAAATAGATTTATTTCGCATTACAGAAAAGTTTATGCGTTTGAGAAATGGCAAAAACGATAATACGTTCCAGGGCCATTAAATACCTGTAGTAAAAGTGACATTTCTGTCAGATATGTATGTCATAGAATAAAATAAATACTAGCATTATAGTTTTCGCATATATACGTGTAATAAGTACATATTTTAATCTTTTGATTTTATAGTTCTTGCAATTCACGAAGGCACATGACTCATGGTTGTGTGTGTGTTTTACCTAGATCTTGTTCGCGTCTGACCGCATCCCACCTAGGTTTCTGACAGGCACGCACACTTACGCAATGTGCATGTACACGACGCGGTAACCACAAGTAAAGCTGACGTGCCCTCGTGAATTGTTAAAACTATACCCAAGTAGCACACGGAGGCTGCTTAGCAGCTGAATAACAAATTCCCGTCACGCTTAAAGCTGTATAAAAAAGCTGCATAAGGGCTGTATACGGCCGTATACAGCTCTTATACCTCTTAAATGGGCACAAATTATACAGCCTTAAGTTCAAATAGCTGCTTAAGAGCTGTATAGCAGCAAAATAACAGTGTTATAAAGGGTAACGACAGTACTATGCGCTGAATAACGACTGAGTAAAAGATAACAAGTTACTCTTTATTCAGTTAAAATTACGTCATGTGACACATGACGTAAAAGTGAAGTAGCAAACTTTAATCTAGCAAATTATAACCTTGTAGCTTAAACACAATTTCGTGGAGTGAATTGAATACGTGGCTATATATTCAAAGTTCCCTGATTAGTAAGAAAAATGATTGGGAATGTAATTTTACTGACATTATACATATATATTACCTAAGAAAATTTAAGTGCGCCACGAAAATATTCGGTTTTTAATTAGTTTCGTGATATAAATAAGCTTTGATGAAAACTTGAATAAACAATTTTTAGTGCTTTGAAAAGAATTATAAGATAAAAAGTTATTATTATGATATACGGAAGTAAAAACTAATGCAATCCATTCCTAATTCATACACAAAACATAAAAGTTGAAAAATGAATCAGTATATTTATGTGAGGTTATACAATAAAATGGTGGATATCATGTTATAGTTAGAGAGCTGGTGATATGATTTTAAAAGCCTATAGCTTAGAATAAAGGCCTATATAAAAAAAGAGTGTTCGTCCGAAAAAAAGTAAATAAAAACGGATCTTTATAAGTTTGTCTGGTGTAAGAACTGCGTAATATTAGTACGTAAAGATGAAACCGACAAAATACATCATATACGATCTAGCAAGGATATAGAGAGATTGGTGAATCTAGCCACCACTAAATGAAGTTAGGTTATATTTACTAACAATCGACAACCCTCATAATGCACTAAATGGAATGATTTCGTGGACAACGGAGAAGTAACAAACCCTTCGGAGAAGTAACAAACAACTTGTGTACTCTGGATGTAAACATAAGTCTCAAGAACTTTAATTGCAATAGCAGACGTGGGCCTGGAATACATAATAAAGAACAGCTCGAACCAAATTCATATTGTCGTTGTTACTGAAGCTAACATAAGGGTCACAAACTCAAAATTGTTTCAAAGATAACTACAAGATGTTTTCGCAGCTACTGAATCACCGATGAAGTGATGGTGTAATCCCATTGTAATCCTCTATGTGCATAAAAGTGTATTGTTCTACAGGTTAACAGTGAATACAAGCTACTCTGAATCAGTTATTGGTGAAATTGTCACAAGTTTCAATTAAGTATAAATTAAGTGTTTGTGCATTGTACTGACCTCTGAATACTAACCAAGTATGTTTCATACAGGAACTTAAACAAATAATCTCTCAATTTTCAGGTAAAAGTAATCTTGTAATTAGTGGTGATATGAATATAAACATAATGTTAAACGATCCCAGTGTAAATTTATACTTAAATTCTATGAGTGAAGTAGGTATTGACTGTAGTATAAGGCAGTATACACGGATAGAACCTAAAGGGGATAGGATAACTAAAAGTTGTATTGATCACATATTCATACGATGTGTGGACAATCCCAGCCAACATAGCTTATGTATACAAACAGCAGTTATAAACAATCCTATAGCAAACCACTATTTTACCAGTTTGCAACATTAAAAATTAGCTTAAAATCTATTTCATTACATTACTATTAATTTATTACAATACATTATTATTAATTTATTTAAGTTAGAAGCTTTGTGTTTACATTGCAATATTATTTAAATGTCTAATATAAAATTTCTTATTAAAATGTCAAAAGTTCATAATTAAAATTTTTCCATGAGGTAATCACTGGTTTTAAAGTATGTCCTGTCAATCAAAAATTTAAGCCTTTTTTTAAAAAGTGGTATTTCTTGTGTTTCTAAATGGTTATATAAAAGGGGCCCAGTGCAGAAGAAACTCTTAGAAAAATGTGCACAACAACTGGGTGGTGGACGCAGTTCAATTAGGTACATGCCTTTTGCTGTGACGATTTTGAAATAAATTCAAGTTACTTTTGACAAATATGACAGTTTCATATACATACAGACATGGCATTGTAAGAATATTATATTGTTTAAAATAGGGTTTACAACTATCAGTCGATTTTAATTTAAATATTGCCCTTAAGCATTTTTTTTGTACCTTTAATACAGCCTCTTTTTAAGTGGAATTACCCCAGAATAAAATACAATATCTCAACAGCGAGTCAACATAGCCATGGTAAACAGTCAGTAACGCTGACACATTTACTGTTTTCCCCAACATATAAAGTGTGTAGGAGAATTGATTTAACTTTGTGCAAATATGACTCAAGTGTTCTTTCCAATTTAGAGTAGAATTAATATTCAGACCTAAGAATTTTGTTACATTGACTTCATTGATAGTTTTCCATTCATAATTTACATCTAAAGCAAATGATGCATTTTCTCTGAGCTTAAAAGTCATTAAGTTCGTTTTGTCTAAGTTAATTATGAGTTGGTTGCGATTCAGCCAGTGTAGATAATAAAATTAAACTGTCAGTCATGTATGAAGCTGTGTGTGATGTGAGCATGTGAGCTCACTAACAAAATACAGTAGATGGGTATACTTAAGACAACTTAAAAACTTGCCAATTATAGCAGTACCTCTGGAAAAATGACTTGGGAATACATGCTTCCTTTACTGCTCAATGAACTGCCAGCTGATTTATTATTTATTTATACAATAAGATACAAAATAAAAAGAACTATCACAAACTTTATGATTAAATAAGGGTGATTTTGAAAATAATTTATATATACATATTATATTACATAATTAGAACATAATATTATATATTTAAAGATATTATTTGCTAGAATTAATTTATTTGTGTTTTTTTATGTAATTAAAATGTAAAAGTATACTATGTCTGCGCAAAAACCCTGCGTGGTTTATGTGGAGGCTTTCACAAGAACCTTGTAACAATTTCTCCTTTATGTTTGGATAATAAAGATTAAAAAAAGGTATCTTTTTGGCTTTTTATGATCATTTTACTTAACTTCATAAAAAATCTTTTGAAAAAACCTACTTCTTAACTTGTCCCTGCTCTCTTTCTCTCTTCCCTCCAAAACGCTACTAATGTAGTCTATACTTGGTACCTGTGGTACCTACTTATTAACAATCCACAATTCCAAAATCCCCGCAATTTATGTGAGCAATATCAGGGTTCAGGAGCTTGAACCTAGAGCTCCATGATGTAGTCTATGCTTGATACATACAATATCAATTCGAAACTGACAGTTTAGGTAGGCACTACCCAGCAGCATCAGGATTGAGGAGCCAGGACCTAGTTCTCCTTGATGTAGTCTATGCTTGATACATACAATAACAGTTCGTAATCTATCATGGTAGTAGACGAGGTTCTTGATGTTTCTTAGGGTATAATTATCACTATTAATAACGTCTGCCATGTGTGCTGATCATATAGAAATTTTGCTCGCCAGCTCCCTAACTATTAAACAGCTACGTGAATAGTTAAAACTCTGATATTCTGCCAAAGGCTGTCTAATAGTTCACACGTGCCCCCTTAATAAGTCAGTGGAGTTCACAAATACCTTCTTATACAGCATTTGGCGTAATTTTATCCACTAAACAACCCTTATTCAGCCTAAGCTGTTTAAATATCACTGACAGCTATTATGCAGCTGTAGGATCACCAGTGTACTCTTAAAAGAGTCTTAA
This sequence comes from Hipparchia semele, assembly GCA_933228805.2. Taxonomy (NCBI): domain Eukaryota; kingdom Metazoa; phylum Arthropoda; class Insecta; order Lepidoptera; family Nymphalidae; genus Hipparchia; species Hipparchia semele. Next base: position 3,156,168 of record OW121722.1, read on the forward strand.
TACGCTTAGAGGTTCAAATAGGTCTAAAAGTGAATACTTACGCAGCTATCTGTGCTACTTGGGTACCTTTTCGATGACAGTAGGTATAGCCCTTGACTCCATCATCACCCGATAAGTGACGATGCAGTCAATGTTGGAAACAGGCTAATTTAGAAGGGGCGTAGGAGTATAATTTAACTTATACCCCTAAACAATTTCTGCACGTCATATACCACAGCTAAATCGCTTGGTGCTCCAAAAATGTTGTTACGTTCCCTTAAATATGGTTGAGCGAAGCAGTGGCTGGATCATACGTCTAGCTCGTGAACGGGTGCCACCAACGGGAATGGGTCTGCTTTGTGTCTACCCATCTTAAATGTGTTAGGTTGTGGTAGGTGTGCATTTTTGAAACATCTTTGTGGAAACACTGTGTGCATAGCATAGTTTTGTTAACCATTGTAAAAATTTTTTTTTTGAAAAGAGCAACTGCTGAGTTTCTTGCCGGCTCTTCTCAGCAGAATCTGCATTCCGAACCGGTGGTAGGTTTATGACGTGTCATAAGAGCTACAAGTTGGCCTACATGAAATAAATAAATTTTGATTTTGATTTGATTTGAAATAGAGAAATAATCGCCAGAAAAATGCAGCAAGTATCCTTGAACTTTTAGCCGTCGTGACTTGCGCATGGTGAACGTAATCATAAACTTTGAATAATCATATTTTCATGAGGCCAGAAACCTACCCCTTCCATTTAACAACTAGACTCGTCCATTCCGCCCTAAAGGGTTGGCAAAGGTCAATAACTATAACGATTCTGCACAAAATGTGAGATGATGTAAGTCGGGCTAAATAATGCTTCGCCCATCCATCACGTGTGTGAAAGGGATCCGTTGATAGATCAAGCATATTATAGCATAGTGTTATTATATTTTTCCTAGTTTTATATTGTAATAAACTACCTAAATAAAGTCTGGTGTGGGCGGCCCATTTGCACGAGTGTACCAGGATATCGGCTAGAAGGGAGAAGTGGCGAATGCTCGTGAGGCGAAGAACATCTGTCGTTAAGAAAGTCACTTCGTGATGACCATGAACGCTCTGCTAAGAGTGCCATGAAGAAGAAACTACCTCTTATATTATGAAAAAAAAAACCATTATTATAGAGTTGTTAAATTTTTAAAAATTGAGTTGAAAAATTTAACAGCGTGATAATGTTTTGAGATATTATTGTTTGACAAAAAGTAGAAACAGCTCTAATACGAAAACTGATAAGTCTCTCTGTGTAAAGTATAGAAATATCATGTGGTAGCTACACAGAATACGCTTTTATGCCTAACCGATTTCAAAAGCATGAAGTTTAATTAATAAAAATTAATGAATTCTTCAAATAAATTTGCATATAATCATTTAGAATTGCCCAAAATATGGTCACTACAACGTAGTGTAATAGTGTAGTTGCATTATATTGATGTGAAGACATTGTGGTTTTTTGCGCTTTAAAATAAGTGAACTGGTAGGCGAGTTAGAATTCTTGCTGATAAGAACAAGACGTTTAAGTTTGCCAAATTGGTGCTCGGAAGAAGTGCTGGCGTATTCAGATTTGCTCTGGAACTCCGAATGCGACTGTAATTCACTATCTGTCAGCAGTTTTATTAACTTTGACATATTCGGTTTGATTCATCCGTGATTCATATCATAAATGCACTGGCTAAACTTGGATAGATGACATTTTCGTGAGTAAAATTTGGTCTATGGTCTAACCTAAGCGATGATGACAGTGTTTGTGTTGAGTTAAATGCAGGTTATTTGGTTATTGCGATATACCTAAGAGCTACACTACACACATTCTTAAGACTGCAATACACACACCATCATAAGAATTTTGCCCACATTTTGCTCGCTATAGTTTATGCTTTCCTGGTCAAAATACGTAAAAAAGTCAACGTTCAACTCTGAACTCTAGAACTTGAATCACTAAGGTAGGTAAGTATAGAAATATAAACGCCTATAAAGTATTTCCAAGTTTTTTATCGGTAAAATTATTCAAATCTATTCTTCTACGTAATAAAGCCCTAGTCACGCAAATAACGGTCGGAAAGGGAAAACAATTATAGGGACAAAGCGGTATTATTTAGTCAATAAACTGAAAGGGAGCATCACAGATCGTAATCAGGTGGGATCTCCATAGAACGAGGTGTTTTATTGGGGGGCAATCGTACAATGGCGGGATACCAGACAATAGGAATTCTCCGGACATGTCGAGTATTTTGAAAATTATTATTGGATTATACGATGATCCCGAAAGACTTAGGCTGAAATCTATAGACCACATTCTCACTCTGCTCACACTCAAGACTGGTAAAACGAGACAGATTTTTGTCAGAGCACATTTGAGTCTCGTTTAAGTCCGAGCACGCTCTATAAATCTGATGCCTCAGCATCAGATCTTTAATAGCATAAGGTTAAGTAATGTGTGATTTAAAACATTAATTGTCGAATCGATGAATTTCTTACGTTACAAATAAGTATTCATCAAATGAATCTGATTTGCATTTTGATACCCACACATATATATTTTTTTGTATTTCAGGGTATTTTATTGAGTAAGGTAAATTTTCATGGGCGGTACATTTTCAAAAGCTATTTGCCGCCCTAAAGCTCTAAATAGTACCATATATTTCATCATTACCTTTCAAGGAAGATTTAAAAATAGTATGAGATGCTTTATTTTCTGCTTAATTTTTTTTTTCATTAAATAGTTAAAAGTTTGTTGAGATACATATCTGGAAATTTTGTCCAGAATTTGCTTATTTAGATCTGGTAACCCTATGGTAGGGTGGTGTAGATAACAGGAATACGGACAATCGTTAAAACATAACAAGCAAATTAGCGTGAAAAATATATTTACTTTGTTTGTTGGAGATGATACGGTTGTTTTTTTTTTGCAAAATAATGAAGTAAATAATACTGCTTACGAGGATATAATATTATTTTACCGTTCTAATAATAAATAAATAATAAATAATTCGTGGAATAACGTCACTATAGATACTAATTTCACGAATTATTCTATGTTATTTTATTGTTGTCTGTTGTTATTTATTTCAACCTTATTTCAACGCAATTGATACAAGTATCAACTATCGTCAGCTCAACAGTTATCTACTTTCGCTTTACTTTAATCTATAATCTGTGTTTGATAAATTAAAAAAAAAATTTGGAACGCTATTCGTATTTATTAAAAAGCAACATGAAAACTTGTTTTAACTTAAACAACATACAGAATGACTTCCAGACACCAACCACTTGGCTCAAGTAGTTCAAGTATGCAAAGTTCTGTAATACGATCTTGATGTGTTACTCGTTTTATATCTCAGTTTACGAGCAGTAGTATTCAGCTATTACGCTCTCTGTGGTTATTGTTCTTAGTGTTATAGTTCTTAAAGTTTTCTACTTCGCGAAAGGGGAATATATTTCACAAACCTAATCGCACATTACAGCACTGAATTTTGACGTTAAATACATACCGATCTTCAATTTTGATTGACATGTATTTAATGTGTCACAACTCGCAAGTCGCATACGCCGATATGGGGTTAAACTAGACCTATCTCTCGCATTCGCATTTTAAATTACCTATTTATGTAACTCTAATCTTCTCTGTTAGAAAAATCTTTCACTTTAGCGAATTAGATTTCGTGAAAGTGGTACTGTCTTCGGCATCGGTGGGTCGATTCTCAATAAGAAAGAAACTAGGTATTATTTTGCTCAAATGCGGCGACTATTATGATTTATTCCGACGCTTGATGCTGATGACGTCACTGACGCATACTATATAAATATCAAGTGTTGTTGGCAGTACGACGTGTGCGGCGCTTGCTTTAATGTGCTATCAGTCAAAGTTTTATACTCTGCCAGCGGGAACGCGTTCCTTAATAGTAGGTATGTCCCGAACGTGTGGTACTGGTATTTGTTAATTTCGCGGCGTGTTTGCTTTGCCTTGTCTTTCTGTAATAGATTTATACTCGCTTCCACGTTTTTGGAAGGAAAAATGTTCTATATACCTATCCTTTTTATTTATTTATTTATTAAGCCTATTGTCAGACCGCAATACACGTTTAACAATTTTACATTGGTTGTTATTATTTTTCCCAGTTTATATTGCTAGCCCGTGTGCCCTTTGGCAAAGGCCTTACTAATATTATAAATGCGAAAGTGTGTTTTTTTTTTGGTTTGTTGGTTTGTCCTTCGATAACGCTGCAACAGAGCTACGGATCGACGTGATTTTTTTGCATGGCTATATTTGAAGACCTGGAGAGTGACATATGCTACTTTTTATCCCGGAAAGCTAAAGAGTTCCCGCGGGATTGTAAAAACTAAATCTACGCGGACGAAGTCGCGTAAATAAATGTCATTAGTATGGTGTCATATAAAAACCGACAAACTTTACTTATAAGATTTTTTTAATAGTCCAAAATGTATATGTAGTTTACCTTATAATAGTCTGGCAACGTTACGCTATTCGGAATTGTCACCTAGGTATAGTTTCCTAAAACATTTCTCTACGAACAATTTCAAAATATTTATATAGGCAAGTAATTAATATTGCAGCGTGAACTCGCGATAAAAAGACTAAGCGATTCACCGCCACCAATCAAATCTTTAATAATGTAGTGAATTATTGCACACCGCACTCTTTCGCAACTATGCAACTAATAACCACTATTTACGACCTACCCGCTGCAGTAATTGCAACTTATAATGATTTGTGTTCGGCCCCTGTCTCGAAGTTCTACCATGAGCTTACGTGGTCCCATTTAGACTGATGAGTTTATTCCGTTAGTTTATAAACTATTCGTATTAGCTAAGTATTTGTGACACTTTCGGAGTACTGCGGTTGGGAGCATTAATTCCGCACTCTTGGGTAGATCTATTTGAAGTAGGTTGATAATAATGTGTTCTATTTTATTTACCCATATATTGTATATCTACGATATTTTTTTTTGAATTGTCTATTCGTAACTTTATCACTACTAGCTTGTGATGGCGTTCATTTTATTCATAGTGTTTCACTATAAATAATTCACTACAGATTATTCGTCAGAAATCTGCAGTAATTAAGAACCTCAGGAAACGGATAAAGGTAATTGAATCTCCATCCGTTGCATTATTGTCGGACCCTTTAATAATACAAACTTTACGCTTATTTGGAAGGGAGGGGGGAATATTACTCGGTTCGGCATGACTGTCATGGCATGTTCTCAAATCTCTAAAGAAAGTCATTACAACTTAAAAACCTCCTTGATCTGTTGAACCAAAATTGAAGATCTGGGCGTTGGCGTGTGGCATGTAGGCGTTTTCCAGGATAAAAAAGAGGGAAAACTTATCTTAAATTCATGAAAAGACACATTCGTGTAACCTCTTTTGTAATGCGAAATTACATAAAATTAATAAATTAATGAATTAATGAATAATCATTTGTTTCAGACTAGAATAAGTCCATCTATTTCACAAAATCTAAATAAGTCTAATCTAAGTATCTAAATTACTGTGTAAGTAAACAAAAATTCTGATAGCCATGTAACAATACTTTGTTAGCTTATAACCTACCTAGGTAACACCCCGGTGGCCACAATCAACCATTGTTTTATAATTGGGCAGCCTACACTTTTGTATAGCTAACAGGATGATATTTTTGCTGCTTGGAGGCGCTGTATGAGTGTGCAGTTTTTTTTTCTGGATTATTACATGAAAGCCATCAGTCCTCGCTTCAGCAAACAGACCACTCGCACTACAGTACCGAGGCATTAATTACTTACAGAATATTCCTAGCAATACGAAACTTTGGCTCGACTAAAAACATATCGAACAAAATATCTACAGAATTTCTGCTCGCCAGCTTATCTGGTTAAAGTTTAGTTAACGATTCACGTGTAAGCGTACACCTGTGCTTCGATCTACAGCGGGGACATGACTATAATGTATTGCTAGACCGCGCAGATCCGGCCGGGGATAATGGCCTACCTAATTTAGGTAATGTGTTGGATCTAATTTTGTCCTCAAACTGTGTTCCGACGCGTGATAGCAAAATTTAGAGCTACAGAATTTAGTTTCTAAAGAAAGAAGGAATTTCGTGCCCCGATTTAAGTTCACATTTTAGTACAAAATTTAACTTTTATGTCTTTGTGATTTATGACTGGACCTGTTAGAGCTATTATTATTAAAACTATTATCTTCAAGCAATAAATCTTCAAAAAATTTTTGGTAAAATGGAACTACTATAATTGTATTATGCGCTTCTGAATCTGAATTTTATCATGAATGTATTCTCGTGTCAATAGTGTCATTTTTTGTTTGAAGTACAAAATTCTCCTGATAATAATCGTATTATCAATCAATTACATCGGTAATTGATTGTATTGATCGAATTAATGTATTGATGATTAAACTAAATTAACTAGGTTCTTCAATAACATTTTATACGAGCTTTCTTCCCCCTATTATACTTGAATGCTTAAGGGTCACCATGATCATTCTTACACAATTAGGTATTCTTGCGAGAATTTGAGTAAAATATATCGGGGATCACTGGATTGGAAGCTCTCTTAAGAAAGTTAAGATTTAGAAAGTAATTTTTCATATTTAAATATCCAATATTTGTATGATGGGCCTGTTCAGGCGTATGCCAATATCTTAAATTGATATTTGACACAGTATTCTTCTTTTATACTAACTTGCGTGACTTTTACGGCTCTATAAATACTTAAATGTCGATGTTGGAAAATTTATGTTCATACTTATTGTTTTTTATGCTGCTCTACACCTTTGTTGCTCTTTGAGCTACCTACAACTTTTGAAATACTTTTTTTTTACTTGTAAAAAGAGATCAAATTTCTTGATATTTTAAATATAACTTCAGAATTTGAACAGCTTTTATGTAAAGATATCAGTTGTATTGGGTTTAATAGCTTCAACTTATAATTGAACTATTTATTTTGTAAATTTTTTGTCCATATCCTTACATACACAATTTCTTCAATATAAACATCCAAACTTTATCAAGCCACACTTCTTGAAGCATTGTCAAAACAAGAGTATACCACTCTCCTTTTGTTCCGTGAAACGTTCTATGATCAATAAAGCCAATCTATAATATAAAAATGAATCGCAAAATGTGTTGGTAAGCGCATCACGCGTGAACGGCTGGACCGATTTGGCCAAATCTTTTTTTTAAATGTTCGTTGAAGTTCAAGGATGGTTTTTACGGCGAGAAAAATTAGAATTATTGCTTGAAAAACCCTAAAAATAGCCCTTTTCTTTTTCCCATACAAATGATTTGAAACTAAAACGTAGTCAATTTGAGCTTTATTGCTATGGTATAAAGTTCATATTAAATTACAAGCACTCACTGTTGTCTAAGCAATGTAGGTGTGTTCCTAACGTCAAAGATCATATCTATCAAAACAATGTGCGTGTGTGCGTTGGAGCACAGAATACATAGTTGGAGGAGTTTAATGTCGCGTTCCGAAACTCGCGGTTCTTTTGTATTAGTTTCGGCACGCGACATTAAACTCACGTCGCAACGACTGAACCGATTTGGCTGAAATTTGGCACAGAGATAGATTATGGCCGGGAATAAGACATAGGCTACTTTTTATCCCGGGAAATAAGAGTGTTCCCGCGGGAATAAAAAACCTTAATCCACGCGGACGAAGTCGCGGGTATCAGCTAGTATTTATATAAAGTTAGCTCTTGGAAATTCCTGTTTTCCCAAGTGTTGAAGCGCAGTAACAGAATCCTAACAGTTGGAGTCCATTGTGAGATATCACTGTACGAGTCTATTCGATTTAGATGTGTGTTGGAAGATATGCTTGGTCACGTATAATCCTAGCGTTGCAGTCACCTTTAGTGGGAAAAGTGCCAGAGATGCTTCGTGAAATAAATATCTAGAATTGTATCACGATAGCGAGGGTGCAATTCAATACGAAATATAAGGCGTTCATAAACATCACACACGATTACTCTAAAGTTTTCCAATGCCACTAGAGACTCCTTATTCCCCGACTATACGCTGCACAAGTTTGCAACTTTGGTTAGATCTACTACGGTTTTCCGTCCTTTGATTATTATAAACGCTCTCGTCTCAAAGCAACGCGCAAAACAGGCGGGAATTTGGCCATTCTTGAGTTAAGCAAAGGATTCTTTTACCATTGTACTAATATTATGATTATCAATTCGATCACCCTTTAAATAGGAATATTTAACAAACAGTTGTTTACAGATTCTGTCGATTTAAGGAAAAGAGGTTGGATAAAGAACTTCGATACAAATCAACAAATCTCTAAACTTTGCCTTATTCTCATCAAGGTGAGCAGTCATCTTTACCCATTGCTGGCATACTACTGGATCCGAATAGCTTCTCAGAATTAGAAGGGTTTAGATTCTAGACAAGACAAGATGAGCAGCAATACAAGCAATTTGGCTTTGTCACTGTCGCCAATCCCTTCGGATCGGCAGCACATAAATTGAACCAAGATATCCTTTAAAGATAGTTAACAAATTAACAACGTCGTTTATAAAATGTAACAAATTGCTCGTAATGGTATTATGATAGCACTATTTTACAATCCACTGAAAAATAAAATGTTCTTTAATGGAAGGCGTTGAAGTTTTAGTGTACAAATGAGCACCAAATTAGGATGTATTCAGCCGAGCCACACCAAATAAAAATCGTTGGAAACGCGAAATCCCATTTCGATCAATTGATTAATCTTCTAATATTAGAAATTGATACGAATAGGACTTACTAAAATGTAACTCTGCATAGTTAATATCAACACTGTCTCCTAGCATCCGTTATATCTCCACAATTTTTAAACCTTAAGAAAAAAGTATATTCTGGAAAAGATTAGCTAAAGAAGGGACCAAAAATAGATTAATGCGCATTTCAGAGAGGCATTTATAAACTTGTAAAAATTATAAAAAAGGCTGTCACTTACAATAACGATGTATTTGAGGTTATACCTCAGTAGGTACCATTCAATAAATAATAGTAATTTTTAGCTGTGACAAACATTATTAGTCCGAAAATATGTGTAGAATGTCTAAGAAAGCAATTGATGACAATTTATAGTAAAAACGAAGATCTGAGTAGAGCTTTGTAAAGATCTGATACTACTTCAATAATTTCTTAGAACATAATCCGTAGTATTAGGATGCTTTGTGTGGTTCGTTTGAAAAGACACTAAGACGTAAAGCTCACGGCGTTACTTGCACAGAATATTGTAGCGGTCGATATAAGTAGCGCTCACTGAGCTTGTAAAATTGCTGAAGTTATGGATTCGGTACATTTTCTTGATGAATATTTAGATGAACATCACGGTATTGCTATTCGATTCGTGAGTTTGGTAAGTAATTGTGTCTGTCTGCTTATTTGTAAACAAAATGAAATTGGAACTGAATATATCAAGTTCTATAAAGGCCTTTGATAGTTTTAATTAAAACGTAAATTCTATTGATTAATTAAAATCATTGTTATTTCAAAATTTGCTGATTTATTGAACCACTTCATAATGAAAGTTTATGTTTTTACTAACTTTTTTCCGTTACCCACTTCATTTGCGTGTTCGATATTTCAAAAATCCCTGAATATCTCAAAATTCAAGATCAAGTGGCTCTCGCTATACTTTAATATAATATGCTACTAAGTTTTCCTTTTAAATATGAACTGGCGATTTAATATTTTATTAAATGTCTGCTAAGCTTTACATTAAAATCCAGCATAGCGGGAAATTTTCTAAAGCTCAGTGCTTAATTTCACTGTATAGCTGTTTAATGTGTTATGTTTATTTACAATTTTGTGATGATTAATAAAAGTGGCTTTATTTTCAAGTTTAGTACAAAAAGCTTTAACTTTTGATTTTCAGCTCTCACATTATTAATAGTTAAACATCCTTTTTTCCCTCTTAGGCGACTACAGTCCATACTACGTAATCTCCTTCGCTCGCATCTTGTCTAATGTTTTCTACCTCCAGGCCTGCTTATTAGTACAGGCTTCCGCTTACTCATAAACGGTGTTCGCCATTTTCTTTCTTACAGCTACACCCCGCAAAAATGGGTTTAACGTGCGTTCAACCCGGCTTACCTGGTGTTAAGTTTAAATGAGAAGCGCCTTTTAATGCGCTCACTTTAGAACCTAGTGTACCTACTGTATGATGTAAGCTGAATATAAATAGAGCTACGAGAATAGGAAAAGGTTTTACAGCTGTTCATCTGTTTTGTAGAAAATTGTACGAATGGTTTATTTAGTTTTCACAATAGGTATGTATTAAATTAAACACAATAATTTTAACATTCTAGAGACTTCAACTTTTCGTTGTTTTTTTATATATTACTTGTGTAAACCTACGATTTTCAGATTTTGCTACGCTTTTTTCTTTCATTAATAACATTTATTATGTTTACATTTCAATGAAGTTACTTACGAAAATGACATAAACACTATATTTGTTGGGGAGGAAAACTCAGTTCGTTGAAGTGGACTGTATTATCTTGTTCTTCATCACAATTACAATGTTTTAGTTCTCAGTTCTAGTTCTAGTTTAACTTCGTCTTCACCGTTCGGGACTTGTAGGACTTATAGGCGAACTAGCGCCCGGTACGCATAGCGCTTGGTACGTAGCTCCCACCTGCAACAATATTGATATTAATAAAATTATGGATAGGTCAGCACTAAATTATTATTAATCGATAAATACCGTCAAGACTAATACCTTAATACAATCAGGGGAAACGTACAAAAAAAATTAACAGTATCGTGAACTTGGTTAAAGTCATCATCGTAAACTATAAAAATAAGTCGCAGCACTTAGCTTTGTACAGTGTACACTCCTGCCGTAGGGACGTTCTATGTAACAGGGCGGCAGGCGCAATTTGGATGTTTCTCTACACACATGCCTGCCATTCGACATTCAGTGTGAAAGTAAATTATAATCCATGGATCACACGTGTGTTTAGAATGGCGTCAGTTTTGAGGTGGTAATTTTATTTTTGAAATCTGAAATATTTATGTCCTTTTCGAGTTCGCAAAATATTTCGAACATTATTTCAATAGTTTTCTGTCGCATATTTTTTAAATCGTACTATATTAAGAATATCTTTATTAATGTAATGATAAGCTAAATTAACAACAGCACTTTGAATACGTTCCAATTGGTCCTGCCAATACGACTATTGTGCTCATAAAATGTTATTGCATTTAAATTTTTATGCGGACATAAAAAAAAATTATAACTACAGAAATTTATTTGTACAAATTAAGGAGTCGGTTAAGGTGAAATCAGACTGTTCATTCGGTTGATGCTCCTTTCGGTTGAATTTTTTTTCATTCAAAGTTTATTCGAAATTAACGTCCATCGGTTTTTCGACACGTTGATCAATTAGTGGTCGATGAATTAAAAACAATAATCAATAAAAATAAGATCTTTTATCTTGGGCATCAAATCATTTTAAGCATTGTTAAGATTTTTTTTTTACTGATTTTTGAAAACATTTGAAAACTGTTAGGTATACTAAAAGTTTTCTACTTACAGGAGCTATTATTGCTGTACTAAGTCTCATTTTAAAGAATTCTTCTCATTTTTTGTTTTATAATTTTAGTCGTTTATCTATGCGAATAATCATCCAAGCAATAAGCGTGAAATATAAAGGCACTTCATGGAAATTGAGTCACGAGGTTGATTAACATTTTTGTCTATAATACTCGCAAGTTTTAATTAAAACTAGCGTTAGTTGCTGGAGAATCATATTCGTACTATGCAAGTGTACCCAGAAGAGGCATTAGTTGCATCGCGGCCATTCCGCTTTCAGAGATAAAAAAGCTATCGTCGAAAAAAAAGCAAGTTGCAAAATAGGGTAAGTATAAAAGAATAATATGTCTACTAATTTTAATTTTCTCTCTTGCTACAAGAAAATAGCTTAGTTACTTCAAATTCAACTTATATTATTATTGTAAGGGTACGTCCCAAATGCCGCCAAAAAGCGCTCGCTATAAAGTAGAGCGGCAATAAGGGTTTAGTGCGAATGGAATAGTTCCTGCATCCGACAATCAAGCAACGTAGCATTTACCTTGGTGCGCAAGCGGCAGGACGCTCCGATGCTCCTTCAATTTCAACTTGTTATTGTAAGGGTACGTCCCAATTCCCGCCAAAAAGCGCTCGCTATAAACGTCTTGTAGCGGAGCTGCAACAAGTATTTAGGGTAGGCAATAGTTCTCGCGCTCGACAAACAGGCAACATAGCATTTACCTTGGTGCGCAAGCGGCAGGACGCGCCGATGCTCAGACATTCCCCGTGACGGCGCGATTCATGCAGTACTTCTGGCAATTATTGTATCTTTAGGTTTAAGATGATAATTATGGCTACTCTCTGTTGAGCGGTAAGTGATAAGCGGCCGAATTAAGACGGTCGCGCGGATCAACGCTCAGTACGTATAATACGGCCACGTAGCGGAGGATCGGTATGACGTCAACTCAACGGTCAACGGTTGACTCGATTGTCAACTCGACTAGCGTAGCTTGAGTACTATGTTAGAACTTTACGAAATAAATATTTTAAGCGGATACAGTCTACTAATTTGGCTGCCCAGACATCCCTAACTCCAAGAGCAGGGCACTCGGCGCCTCCAATAAGAACATTGTGAGGTGGTGCACCTTAATATCACCTTATATTATTCCACTTAAGTATCTTCAGCGGTTTATAATATGGAAAATAATAATTCAAACAGCAAGCGCGATTTACAAAAGCACTTATCATGGAAATTAAGTCGCGGAGTTGTTTAAAATTTTTGTCTATATTACGCGCAAGTTTAATGAAAACTAGCTTTAGTTGCGAGTGAATCATATTCATAACGCTGTAACTGTACCCAGAAGAGGCATAAGTTGCATCGAGGCAGTTTCACGTTTCAGAAAATGCTGTGTTTTTATGATATTTTACAATAAAATAATTCAAATCAAGATGCAACAAGAGTTTTTTTTTTGCCGTATTTTCACTCAAACTTTGTTCGAAAAGGCTGATCAATTAAAAAAAATATTATTATTAATATCAATTCGAAATTGTCGCTTCATTGCCATGGCATATTTATCATAATTAAAAATAAAATTATTGTTTTAATTAAGATGTTGTAGATTTGCACTTGAAATAGGTGTTGCTTTGAACATGAAGAAAAAATTACACATTACACATTGAACATTATGTTATTTAGTGTGCTATTAAATAAAAATAATATAAGAATCTATGAAAATGTACTGCAAGCTGTGTTTAGAAATTACACGTCTTTTTAAATACGACTTGTATTTCCTTTTACATTAAACAACTGTGTAGGGAATTAGTATGTTGACAAATTGAAGTTGGTACCCACTAAGCTTAAAATATATTTTTGTTATTAGGTAAATAGTTTAATTAAAAATTGCTCTAAATGCGCGTGTGAAATATACGTAAATTCAGCACTGTACTATAAATGTCCCTGTAGAGTCATAAGAGCCACTGAACATTTGTTACCTACTCGGACTAGTTGAGAAAAATTGCCATAATCTCTTTGGAGTATTTTCAGGACTCATGGACTAAGTAAGGTCTGCTAAATATTTCAGGAGCTACCTATCTTACTTTAGAAATGTGATGAAATCCGAAAAAGATTTTGTTTCCAAAGTCTAATCTGTTCAATTGTACCTAATCAAAAAAGAAGTCTGAATAATCAGGCTATTTATATCCGCTATAGGTACTTACAACTTCTAGCCGATATTCCATTTGATTTGGATTTTTTTTTTAAATCCCGTGAGAACTCTTTCATTTCTCGGAATACAAATACAATAATAACTTTCAAAATGAGCATAAGTTATTCCGTAGTTCATTATTTTCATGTACTTCATAAGGTTTCAAACAAGAAACATGTCGACACAGACAAAACTCTACTTTTTTAAAATGTGCGTCTAGGTACCTAGTATATGTGTAAACCTTCTGGAAGGAATTCTTTAAATGATAGTCAAAACCGTGTCAAAATCATAGTTTAGGGGAACTAAGCACACAAAGAGAATTTCGAGGATAATTTTTGTTTACTATTTAGAGAAAGAGATGAAGACCCTTTGCAAACATGTGGTAAATTGCTTTTTAAATGGTCATTATAAGGTCGTTTATCATTTATTTTAATTAAAGCAAACTTTGTTAATTATTTAAGTGACCTCTTTGTAGTGTCGCCCTCATCTGAAGGTAAACAACCCGGGCTCGCTTTAAATGTATCCTTTTTAAAATTGGCTGCATTATAGTCTGGTTAGTATGAAAAACATCTGTTAGCTAATTAAGTTGATAATTATGATTGAAGGTCCGAATGTCTATTGAGGCTCTTTTAATGATGAGGAAGTTTTAAGGCATGACTGCGATTTGTAGTAACGTGGAACGGCTATGATAGTGCAAACTTTACCATACCCCTATTGGTTTCTATATGCCATCTATCGAAACGTATATGATGGTATGGTAGCAATTAGTCACGGCCCAAGCTTCCATGAAGCAAGCGTAATGTGGGGCGCTCTCCAGCAAGATGGATCGACGGCATAAAGAGAGGTGGGATGTAGCTGGATGAGGAAGGCTGAGGACCGGGTGTGGTGGCGCTGTTTAGGAAAGGCCTATGTTCAGCAGTGGACGTCCGCAGGCTGAAATGATGATGATAATGAAAGCCTCCTACCATACCAGACCAGAAATAATGCAGAAATTATAAATTCCTAAAATTGCCTCAGTCAGAAATCGAATTCGGTCTCTCTCTCGTAAGTTCACAGGGTAGTTACATAAATTAATTCCTTTGTGCTTTAACAAGTTCTCTAGCCTGTGTAGTAGTTCACATCGCATTAATTGTCATTACTTGTCAATAAATCAATCCATCACTGCAAATCTTATTCCGTTCTAGGTGCTTAATCCGTTATCCGAACCCATTGGAGGCAATTTCCACTATATCAAAATGTCACGCACGTCCCCAAGTTTAGATGGTCTTTATTCATCGAGGTCCCAGTTCACACCGATGCTGTATAATGAAACAAATCCCGACTCTGAATACCTCTAGGTTTCCCTCACAAAGGACAGCCCAATTGTTGTCAAATGAAGATTCAATTGGACCATAATAAATTAGTTCAGGTCCCTTAGATAAGCGTGACTTCCTCATTGTTGTTCGGTATGCGCATTAGATATTAAATGTTTGTACGACGGATTGTTGGTAGTGTGCGTAATATAGCAATGGTAATGCGGTGGAATGTATAATAGTATTCCACAATACGCAAACACACGGTAACTATGAACTCGAAACTGAGAATATTTACCCAAATCTCCGCACGTAGACAAACGTTGCTTGCTTAGCGGATTAGCGATCTTCAGTAAACACTAGACTGGTGTGTTCCCGTGAGCATCTATTTGATAATAACTCCGATTATATTAAATCTAGTTTTCGTGCCTCGGTAGAATATTTTGTGATGATAAAATAATTCCGAAGGACGATATCTGAATTTTGAAAGCTCAAAGGTCATCCTGCGAAAATTTGTCATATGATCTATAAAGGTCAGTCAAAAAGGTCAATGGTATAGAATGACAAGATGAAATCTGCCCACTCCAACTGAAAATAATACGCTTTTAGCTTAATTCGACATTTGGAGCAATGAGTCTTTTTGAATATGGGCTTAGGTTCTTAAGTGAAGCTAATGTTGTTTAATTAAATGCATATTACAAAATTCGTGGTTGAATTCAATCACGGCGCTGTCTCGGTCCCATTTAAAAGATTCAAATTGAGTCTTATGCCGCAATAGGGTAGGGCCCGAGTTTGCCGAGTCAAATGTCGGGGGTAACATCGCCCATTATTGCCTTCTGAACAAACATTACCGGCTCACTCGGCTTAAGTATCCCCCTCTTTTGTCTCCGATCTCCGATGCTGGGAACAATTGGCCAATTCTATATCAACTCCCAATTTAGTGTACCTCGAAAATGCTGGCGCCCTTAATGTCTGTCCTTTGTTACGTTAGAAAGTCGATTCAAATCTAGGACGTTTTTAAAACTTATCTGGTTTGACTCTAAGAAAAGGAATTCATCCTTAAATCTTAAATCCTTAAGTATTCTACCTATTATCCATCCATCTTACTTATCTTGTTAAATTGTAGTCAAGTGCAAGCTGCGAACACTCGCAAACTGCGAAGTATGTACTAGCTAATATACTGATTATTATGTTTCAATATGCTAGTTTTAGCAATGTTTCCATACGTTTTAGCAGTCTGCAAAAACGTGACAAACAATACGCAGTTCAGACTTGTCATATTTCACGTTATTGTTTACGCTGATATCGAATTGAAATTATAGGCTCTCAGTTCCCGTGCGGTGAAAAAGGCGGAAAAATCAAAAATGCGGTTTACAATTTAAAATTGCCCCGATGTGCCATTTCGTGCGTTGTTATATTTACAGGTTATAAAGCGCACTGCAATGAAAATAATGACTAGTGTCGGGTTATGAATGCTCTATAATGGGAAGCTGCGATCTGCTTTTTCACTATGCTTGCTTATTTGAATTGTTGTTTAGAATATGTTTTAGGTCTCAGTTTACTTTCTACATAGTTATTTATTTTCGCTTTGCAATGGATGCGTTATTTTATTGTTATATTTTCATGCAAAATGCAAAAAGAAATATTTCATAGTCTAGGTTCCATACATTTTATAATCAGTAACCAAAATAGTTTTTTCCGCATTACGCTTTTAATATAAAAGAACAAACTAGCCAATATCTGTGTTCCAGAGCTATTAAATAACAAAAAGTGTTTTTTTGAGTTTAATGGAATTAGCCGGTATCTACTTACGTCCTCGCTATGGCGAATTGTAGTTTTTGTTCCAATCATAACATATTTTTACCCGACTGCGCGACGCAATGGAGGGTTATGTGTTTATCAGTCTATGTATGTATGTATGTATTTCACAGAACAATAAAATAAGAGTTTGACATCTGTCGCGTACCAATACCATCCTCATCTTTCACATAAATCAGCAATGTTTAGCAGCTGTTCTGATGCTGGATATTTCCATCGATGACGTAAATATAATTTAATCTCAAATGACCACCTTGCGCAATATTCACAAAATTTTTGTATATTCCGGAATATGGATAGCAGAATTCTATTGATGAGACCAGATTTTTTCTTCACAAAAGAGTCAAAAGGAAAATTATGAGATGCCTGACGGGTATCCAAATAGGGATCGAAGAATCTCGACAGCCGACACGGTCTACTAATGAGATTGTGCAAATAATTGGTAGCGTGCAGTGTATTGCTCGATAAGTGGAATGAATAGGACGGGATAAAGTGAATGGTTCGTCTATCTGGTGGACGTATTCGCCGAGAATATTTTGCACGGAGTCATTCAAAGTGTCACCGAGGAAATAAAAAAGTGGTCTAATTTATTTATATACTTTGGGATCTACATTTAATGGTAATGGTTGAAACTGCGTGCCACGATAAAATATTAGTTTTTTTTTTGGCGTCCTCAGCAGGCGTAGTGAGGTATAGTACGTTTATCTCACGAAGTTATAGGCGCTTTACTTGTGGTTACGTCGTGTACATGCATATTGCGTAAGTGTGTGTGCCTGTCAGGGACCTAGGTGGGAGCGGTAAGGCGATACGACACTTACAACCATGAGCCACGTGCCGTCGTGAATTGCAAGAACTATACCATTAGTCAAGTTGTTTTATAGGGCTTCCAGATATCAATGGAACTTTGTTCATTGGACCTACCTTTGGATCTTTCCATGTAAATTTCTATAATTTTTAGGAGCCTTTCAAGTTCGGATATGCCTTATGTAATAAGGGATGTTCATGAAAAGGCAACCTACTTTAATCCAATTAATATTATAAATGCGAAAGTTTGGATGTGTGGATGTTTGTTACTCAATCACGTCACAACTGAACCGATTTGGTTGTTTGGCACAGAGATAGATTATAGTCTGGAATAACCCACGAAATAAGAGAGTTCCCGCGAAAATAAAAAAAACCTTAATCCACGCGGTCGAAGTCGTGGGCATCATCTAGTATTTAGATACCCAAAATTCTTTAAGCAATAATAACTTGACCCACTCATACACTGAGATATTATCAAAATTATGCGTGCTAGCCAAGCCGTGCCTCACCCGGTATCGGTTAGGAAGCTTGCCAGTTTCTTTGCTGGTCGTACGTCGTATGGTAATTTACCTTCCTTCCTTGTGGCGGCGAACATAAATTAGGTGCCAGCCGCCTTCCTCGTTGAAAAATTACCAACTTGTACGGAAACAACGGCTTACTCTATCTGAATGTGGTCATCTAATTCACTTCTTGTAATATAATGTTGTATAATGGTGGTAGAAACATACTTGTTTAAACAAAGTGTTCGAGCAAGGACAGAATGCAGCATTTCATTGCGATGCCTGATTGGCCCACTTTCTCTCAATTACGTAAATTGACTTATTTTTTCAATGGCACTATAAAATTTCGAAAATTTAACTATTGATAGGTATATTGAATGGCATATCGAAATCAGAAGTTTTATTCGGACGAAGTCGTGCCAACAACAAGTCTGGTTAAAATTTTAGCTCGGTATCTTAAGAATTGTCCTCTTTACGTTGTTCTCCCTACTTCATGTATCGTTCGCTTTAACAAAAAGTTACAACTACCCTTACTCTAAATAACAAGTCTTCATTCAAATGTGGAACAAAATACCAGGCATTATATGAAGTATGAAAAGTTCGACTGATTGTTCAAAGTTCGCGCTCTAATAAAATATTAAGTTCGGTTCAACTTTGTTTTCACCCTTCTTTGGAACAGTTAATCAGTCTGACGCGTACAAAAATAAAGGCTTCGATGTTAAATAATAATAATTTTTTATGTGTATTTCCATAATTCCGCATGGGTGCAATCTACTAAGTTTTTGGACAGTTCAGACACGTTTATTATGTAATCTTAAAATATATCTATACATATAAAAGGAAAGGACTGACTGACTGACTGATCTTTCAACGCACAGCTCAAATCTCTGGACGGATTAGGCTAAGGCATACATATACAGGGCGTCCCACGGCTATGCCACATGGAGGGGAAGTACCTTAAATATTGTAGATGGAACATTTTACTGAAAGAAGACTTCATTTTAATTAAAAAAAAAAATTTAAACTGCATTCATAGATTTTTAAATAATTGCCTGGTTGAACCGGGACTCGAACCCGCTATACGAGAAAAAAAATTAACCTGTATCTTTATCATACCGATCGGAAGGCTTCATCATAAGGATTATTTTTTGTTAAATAACATAGCATGAGAAATAAAAGGAAGACCATGAATTTTAGCCTTTGATGTAAAATTTTGTTCAGAAAAATGAAAAGCTGACATTGGCGTATCGACATACAACTGACATGAACTAGGTATTACTAATGAGTACCCACTTGACAAATACGCATCATTTCCCGATCCTTACTATCCTTACTAATCCTTACTTATATTACCTATAAATGCGAAAATGTGTTTGTTTGTTGATTTATTGGTTTGTCCTTCAATCCCGCTGCAACAGTTTGCAGCGGGATTGAAGGACATGTCGATACGCCAATGTCAGCTTTTCATTTTTCTGAACAAAATTTTACATCAAAGGCTAAAATTCATGGTCTTCCTTTTATTTCTCATGCTATGTTATTTAACAAAAAATAATCCTTACGATGAAGCCTTCCGATCGGTATGATAAAGATACAGGTTAATTTTTTTTCTCGTATAGCGGGTTCGAGTCCCGGTTCAACCAGGCAATTATTTAAAAATCTATGAATGCAGTTTAAATTGTTTTTTAAATTAAAATGAAGTCTTCTTTCAGTAAAATGTTCCATCTACAATATTTAAGGTACTTCCCCTCCATGTGGCATCGCCGTGGGACACCCTGTATAGTTATTATGACGAAGCCATGTTCTGAGGATTTTTGAAAATTAAACTCTAAGGAGGCTTAAACAGTCGAACTTAACGTGAACAAAGCCGCTGGCAAAGTACAATCAAACCTCCCGGAAGAAGTTCTCTGAAGGATAAATGGTAAAATGTTCTTTAAATAATTCTTTAAATGATAAAAGTATAGAACTAAATAAACAACCACTGAATCACACTATCACTTTTGTACAAATAGAACGTGCAAACTCAATAAACATAGATATTCTATTTGCAGTTACTCTGCCACCTTTAATCAAAATTATTGTAGAGCGCCATAAATGTCAGATAGTTTTAATCTCGGATCAATACTAAAAATGTTGATTGTATTTCTTTTCCACTACGCCTGAAAATATCATCATCATATACTTACCAACTTTTGCAAAATCGAGCTCTTAGCATGATTCCGTTATTTGTTTATGCAAATCGTCCATCACAAATCTATCCATAAGTGAAGTCATCACATCGAGTTCATAATGACCCTTTGTTGTGTTACCTTACCTTGTTAGCTCAAGTGGATATTAATAATAATTAATTAATCATATTAATAATCAAACAATAGATATATAAATTAATTATTGGTTTAGTTAAGTTCAATGCCTTTAGGTAAACATGTATCAGGTACACTTATAGTACCTACAGACTACATGTCCCGTACTTACTCGCAACCCGCAGCTATGGTTTTCTAGGACAGTGGCGCTCAAATTATAGTTGAGTCATAAACTGGTACTGGTAGTGCTGAATGGTACTCAAAAAATTCAATATCCAAATTTCAAAATTATTTATTTCATATAGTCTAACTTGTGGCTCTTATAACAAGTCGAGATTCTACCACCAGTTCGAAATACTGATTCTGCTGAGAAGAGCCGGCAAAAAAACTCGGCAGTTGCTCTTTTCAAAACTTAAAATAATTGTGGTTAACAGAGCGGCGGAGGGTTTCAATAAATTTTATTTGATTTGATTTTATTCACTGAAGCGTTAATTACCCAGCATAACGACAATACTTTAAAATATACGTACTCATATGTATGTTCAAATAAAGACTAATGCCATGCAATTGGAACAGGCAGAATATCATACTTAAATGCCTTCAAATAAAGTAGTAAATGACTACAAAGCACTCTATTCATACAGCAGCAGTAGTAAACTCGCTATCAATACCGATCTCGTAAACAACAGTCGTAGCTGGCCACGATCCAAGCTTCCTGAACAGGGTTACAAAGAAAAAAATCTCCACCAGATACTAGGTACATATGTGGCCTTACAAAACGCACTAACGTCCCCGATATGCAAATCTCTATTAGCCTTTAGCTACGAGTAGAACACACATGCGACTTTTTTGTCGAGCATCAAAAAGTGATGAGAAGTTAACTTATCGTCGCTCAATAAATAATTGGTTCTCATTTGTATGGATATTAATATATGGAAAAGACATAAAATAGAGGCAACCGATGATGTCAAGGCACGATTTATATTTTTCATCTCATTCACAGAATTCTAATCATTAGCTTTCATTTATATCTATTGGGTAAATGCCATTTAACAGAGAGCCTCCACAGTCCTCTACCTCCCTCAGCTACTTCTAGCACTTCAGGTTGCACACACGTGTGGGGAACAAAAGCCCAGACATAATCTGATTAATACTTCACATACTTAGACATAGATTACCAATTCATTTATTTATTTAAATATCGCATTATTTTATTTCCCGTCCGCCCCGACGGGCCAACGGGCTAATGTAGTGAAACGGATCTCCGATACTTGGCGGAAGACTTCTTAACTTGACTCGAAAGCACGATTGGGATGCTGGGCTTCGCAAGCCGTGGGGGGTGGCGTGTCAACGGTGGACGTGCTAGTTTGCGTGGCAGCGGCAGGGGCCTTGATATTGACGACTGCATGCTGAAAAAGCCTGCGTCAAAGGTCTTCACGCCTTCACGTCACATGATTCTGCATGTTTGTTGTTCTGCAGAGTTCTGAAAATAGTTTATTGAAAAGAAACCGACACTAAACTAAAACAGGGTACCTACTCTTTTAAAAAGACATTTCACAATTTTTTGTATAGTGAATGCCGCTTCAGTTTTGGTCGTCAGTGTGTGCAGGACAAAAAATTGTGAAACAAAAAGTCCCTAGTTAGATTTTACGCTTACAGGTATGTCTACCTAGTGGTCGTTGGTTTTTATATCTCGCAACTGTTAAGGTAAACTGCACTTCTTTTCGCTTAAGAAAAGTTTTGAGCTGGCTCGGTATGAGAGGTCCCTTCGGTGCCGTTCTCATTTGAGATTGCAGTTATCTGAACAGTTATTGCACTTTTAGTGGCATTTAGTTGTATTTTAGCAGCTTTAGCTTTATCTGTTTAGTATTTAAAGGGATACATTGAGGGTTTATGCGATATCTAGTACGCACCGTAACATGACAACTATGAGGACTTATATGACATTCTTATTTAAAAACGTTTACTATGCTAAAAGAACCAAAGTCTTTTATCTAAATTCGCACTAAAATAGAAAAACGATTGCAAACAATTTCTTCCAATTAAATCTTGTCATAAGGTCACGACCCTGTAAAGAATACGTGATAGATATAGACATAGTTGACGTCCTCCCTGGCGCAGTGGTGAGCGCTGTGGTCCAATAACTGGTAGGTCTCCGGGTTCAATTCCCGGCGGGGGCAATGAGGGAATTTATAATTTCTAATTTGTCTCTGGTTTGGTCTGGTGAGAGACGTTGGCCGTGGCTAGTTACCACCCTACTGTCAAAGACGTGCCGCCAAGCGATTTAGCATCTCGGCACGATGGCGTGTAGAAACAGATTAGAGGTATGTGTTGAATGTACACTGCCATACCCCTTCCAAGTTAGTCTGCTACCATCTTAATTTATTTTAAGTTAATTTTATCTTTTGTTTCTATGTTATGTGGTGTACAATAAAGTGTATTCATTTCATTTCATCTTAGACTGCATTGTCACTTACCATCAGGTGAGATCGCAGTCATGCACTGTCATCGAATAAAATAAAAGAAATATATTAAATGCAGTAGCTACTACAATAGTCTTCATCCCCGCTATAACGGTACTGTTTTACCGGGCAGAAT
Organism: Hipparchia semele; assembly: GCA_933228805.2. Lineage (NCBI taxonomy): Eukaryota > Metazoa > Arthropoda > Insecta > Lepidoptera > Nymphalidae > Hipparchia > Hipparchia semele. The sequence continues at coordinate 3,179,223 of OW121722.1, forward strand.
TCGTGAGCTCATAAACTTTAGATTCAGAAGCGGGAAGCATCGATCCGGTTATTTCTGGCCAGCCATCCGGAGCCTGCAGACGGAATCAATGTCAGCCCTAATTGGTATACACGACGGAGACATTTTTGTTCTAGATCGATAGGAAACTATTTCCGGAACTGCAATAATTGCTCCAACGGTTTCGGGGAGGTATATGCATATCTGCCCGCGAATTCGTTCGCGTGGATATAGTTTTTAAAAATCCCGTAGGAGCTCTTTCATTTTCCGGGATAAAAAGCATCCTATGTCTCTACCTAGGTTCTCAAATATACCCATTCATAAAATAATAGTATAAATAAATAAACTTACTTAGGATCGACTTAGAATAATAGAATAATTAAATAAACTTACTTTGGATCTGGATCATTAGGTTTATTTAAATAGTATTTTTGCAGGACTGATTTGATCAGAATTCAGAAAATAAAATGTAAAGTTTGAGCAGTTTTAATAAAAAGACATTAGAACAACATAATACATCTACAGATAAGCGAGTTATTTTTTAATAATCCTACTAGTGTTGATTTCGGATGATTTGAAATCGTTATAACTTATATTTGAAGAATGTTGTTGTACGATTAATATGATCAGAATTCAAGAAATAAAATATAAATGTTGAACATTTTAAATAAAAATAATTGGAATAATATTGAAAACAACAAACAAAACTATATTTAAAAATCTATTTAAGCATCGACCGTGACAGGACTCGAACCTGCAATCTTCGGATCCGAAGTCCGACGCCTTATCCATTAGGCCACACGGTCTGTTATGTAGCGTGTTGAATTTATGATACGGTTGCCAGAGCCAAGTGTGGCTTCCACCCCTAAGCATCGCCAATATAGATAAGACTATTTTTAATGCTCGGCTATTTTGACGGTTCTAGTTTTTAATGGAGGACTAGGTATTCAAATCACACAGTCTCTGCTTCAATCACATAGAACCAAATTAACACTTTTCATGTTGCTGTTTCGTGACATTTTAGGCTTAACAGAGTTATTAAATCCAGTCAAGTCATTTTTAACTTGTGGATTTTTCAGCTTTTCTGTTTATTCAGGTACTCATGTTCGTTTAGTTTCTACCTGTGAAAACCTATGATTAGCTATTAGTCACCTAATTTTAATTTTTAGTATAATTAGCTGTTGGTTTTCCAAAATAAATAAAATCTATAGTGTGTACTCACTCTACTTAGACTCAAGATAGTTATTCAAAATTCGAAAAAATTCAAATGAAAAAGAGACGTATGACGTCATTTCTTATTTTTGGTCGCACACTTAATTGCTGAAGGCCGTTTCCGTATGGAATAACTTAGCCACTTCTAGTTCTGGTAAATGCGGTTTTTAGTTGGAAAACCATTGAGTGACTTGAACTCGTCAAACCAGCAGAGGCTAGGTGATCAGGCGCGTGAAGTAATGTCTCGTTTTAAAGTAGGCTCTATAGATTTTAGCTTAAGTGTGTCATGCACATCGGGCTCAAAAAAAGATATGATTAGACGATAGGTAAAGATAAATGATTCGTTAAAAATAAACAGACGCGCTAAGATAGGATATTAAAAAAAACCGCTAGAGGTTAATGTTGGAAGTAGTTATCTATATTGGAAAACCTACTTACTACATTTATCATCTTGACACATGATACAACTCAGTATAATCTACCTGAAACCCTTGATATATTACCTTCTCGGCGGTAGATATAGGTAATATAATAAATGTCAAAGTATATTTCTTATGTTTTGTCGAGTAGTCATAGGTTACTTTTTATCCCGGAAAAATAAGGGATTTTTTAAAAACATAACTTTATACGGATGAAATCTCGGGCAAAAGTTAATAATTAAGGAGGCACATAATAAACAAGAGTATTTAAAAGGTTTTTCGAAACTATTTGGGTGCATATAATATGCCCCCAAATAGTAGTAATAGTAGGCACAATGGCGTGTAGAAACCGATTAGGGGGAATGGATTGAATCTACACTGCCATACCCGTTCCAAGTTAGCCCGCTATCGTCTTAGACACGTCACTTACCATCAAGTGAGATAACAGCTAAGGACTATCTTATTTTATTTTTTATATGTGCTCCTCAATTACTCGAAACCGCCTGGAGCGATTTGGAAAATTCTTTTTTATTTTAAAGGGTGGTACCATCAAGTAAGGATACGATGATGGGATCCTGAATAAATCGAGGGAACTCTTTAAATTTTATAGGCACGCTTGATAGCGAAGTTTGTGTAAAAAAAAAACGAAGTTTGTGGCAAAAGCTAACTTCGTAACAGTTAAATGAAAACAGTTGACGTTATGCAGAGCGAATAGCCGAGTCGTATCGCCACTGATGCGATTGTGACCGCGAAACCACTGTGTTGTCAGCAAATTAACGGTCATTGTAGTTACAGAGTTGATTTTAATAATAATCCACGCCCGTAAAATTATATTTCCCTCGACTATCGGTGTGTAGCGAAATGTTTGTTCAAGTTAAATAGACTAGGGGAGGCCACATACGAATAAATTTGCCGTTAAGTTTGCATGATGCTTAGGGATTCGACAGGATTGACACCTGAGCAGTGTCGATACTTTTGTTTCGATACCTAGGAAAGCTTCCGAAAGCTGTACCACTCCACTTCGGAAGCACTTTATAAAAGCTTATTTGAACAAAAAAATATTCTAATTCTAACTCCATCGAGAGAGATAACGCTATACATCAGAAAGAAAATAGAAGGGTATGCGATGTCTAGCAATTCGCATTGCGCCAGCGTGGTTGCACTATGGCTTATTAACTCTCCTCTGAGAGACCTGCGCTCAGTAGTGAGACGTTAATGGGTTACTCAAACAAATTGAATTATTTCTTTAAAGTTTCTTTTCATTTATTTTTGCTTCAAAATTCAATGCTTTTTCAAGTCAACACGGCGTCGACAGCGCGTCGCACGTTGCCTTCATGACAGTTTTAAATAAAACATTGTATTATGTCGCTAGTAGCTCTCCCACCGATTTTTTTAAGCTATTGCATAGCTTTTATCGCACACGCAAAACGGGCGAATCGACGCCTACTTGCGGAAAAGATTCCCAGGAACGAAGAAGCTTTTATCGCGGGCCTTGAGCGTGGAGACCGAATCCAGAAATTCCGTAACGAAAATAACCTGACACGGGACTCCTCTCACCGCTGGATGGCGTTGATAAAAATGCTATGCAATAGCTTTACCGCGGCAGTACCCGAGTGCCACACGTCTTTTTTTTTAATTTACTTTAATATTGAACTAACTTTATTAATAATATATTTTGCATATTAAAAAATGTTGTTTGTCATTCGTAATAACTACTCGTAATTATGCTTATCATGTGTTTAAAATACGTGTTTATAATAACATAATAACATACGCCGCGGATATTACACCCTGCATTATTGACATTAACGAAGCCCTAAATCATGCATGTACCACTCGTACATATTTGAAGTTTCATAATAAATGTGGAACGACACTATTACCTACTAGTAATATTTCACCAAAGTCAACTAGTGATCACACAAACTTTTATTCCTGGGTCTACCAACGGGAATGGGTCTGCTTTGACTGCCCATCTTGACATGCGTTAGATTGGTGTACCTACGTATGCATTTTTGCATTTTTGAAGCTTTATTGTGGAAGCACTGTATACACAGCATAGCTTTGTAAAAAAAAATTTTTTTTTGAAAAGAGCAGCTGCTGCGTTTCTTACCGGCTCTTCTCAGCAGAATTTGCATTCCGAACCGGTGGTAGATTTATGACGTGTCATAAGAGCTACAAGTTAGCCTACATGAAATAAATAAATTTTGAATTTTGAATTTGAATTCTAGGTGGAACTTTCAAGTTGACCTTAACCGTGCATGTATCTGTCATTTAAAATGTGGACTGGAAAGAATAATTTTTACTTTCCTATTTTGCATCCATGCTAATTGACAGATTTAGGCACAGTTAACTTAAACTTGAATAAATTACACTAGAGCTTGTGAAGTTATTACTGCCCTGACTATTATGCCCACGACTCCACGATTAACGTTTTCTAAATTTCCACAGGAACTCCTTAATTTTCCGGGATAAATGTAGCCTATGTGTTAATCCTGTGTATGAGCTATTTCCATTCCAAATAGTCAAATCGGTTCATTCGTTGTGGATGGCGTGAAGGAGGAACAAACATCCATTCATCCATACATACATCCATTCATCCATACATCCATCCATCCTCACAAACTTTCGCATTTATAATAATATACGTATTAGAAAGATTATAAAGGAGTACTTAATACTCAGCGTAGCAATTTTTTTCAATTTCGTCGCCTATATTGTTAGTTTCGTTGGTGATTAGCAGGTACTATGTCAAAAACTGAAGTGCTAACAAAATATATGTACAAAGATTCGCGCTAGCGTAAGACATTATCTTATACGAAGTATATTAGAAAGAAGGAAGAAGAAAAACTTTAATTGAAATATTGTTCCACTCATCCCGAAGGAAAATATAATAGAAGATAATGCACTTTTCAATATTAACCTGTATTAGTTGCCTGAGCTTAACTAGCATCTTATCGAGGTCAGTAGATATTACCTCTGCTCGTTCATTTTTATGCTTCGCCCGATGCTTTAGTATGACTATGATTTAGAGAATCTTGCTGCCATAATATGTAAAAAGGCTACTGTGATATAATAAGGATGCTTCAAATCAGCATGTACCATAGAGAATATAATCGTTCGCATTCCAGTTACAGTTAACCACTAATGTCCTCCCGACCGAATCTGGCCAAGGTGGCCAATCTCCACAGAGATGAGCCATCTGCGCAGGAGATATTATAGTGCACATGTGAGTGCGCAAACACAGGTGCACCATATTCCCTCACTCTCATAGTCCGTTGGGGCGGAAATCCGACACGACCGGAGAGAGATCAGGTGCAGGACCGACAGCTTTACGTGCTCTCCGAGGCACGGGGGTGACTCACCGCCAACTTCCTAACTCCGGGCTAGTACTGAGAATTTCTTGATAGAAAAACCCAATACATTTTATAACCCGGGTCCTCGTTATCTGCAGTCGAACTTGCTAACGAACGAGGCAGTTTATAGGTAACCACTACAATGTAGGGTTAGGTACGCAGCATTTCTATATGGAGAAAGCGCTAAAGAGAATTTCCGCTCGATTCAGACCAGTCCTATAGTTTTCAGCACACTAAAACCTCCTCGCAAGAATGCGTACTGTTTCAAAGAAAGCCTCAGTAAGTACATTCACGTAACAACTTCGCGACGCTCCATTACACACACTTTTACACTGTCTTTCCTTGCGACATACATAAACAGGGCGAAATGCCTTTGTAATACGTAAGAATACGTAATTTAATATACATAAATACATGAGTAAACTTGATGGAATGTCGCTCCTAATGTAGGTAAAGTACGTCGCGGATGCGTATTTTGTGCCTACGTTTTATTCTTCTTTGGAAGTATCGCGTTTCTACGTTCCTATTTCTGTTGAAACTTAAAAGCGTTGCCTTTTATTCTTCTATTGAATTCTTTTATCTGATCAAATCAACTCTACAATACGTCTATTTGATTGTTTTGATTTACGAGTGTTATTTTCCTAAGCGATTAGAGTACGTCAATGCCTATTATTATTATTGTTTTTTATTTGTCATTCTTATTAGAAGGTGCTAATTTTTGTCAGTTTTGTAATTAAATTTGATTGAGATTCTTGTCAAAGTAAAAGCAGTCAAGTTTTCACACAGTTACAAAATATAACATAATGAGGTTTTCCTTCACATCTTCTTTGTGCCGCAGACTGGTACTTTAATAAACGAGGGAGGTTTTCCATAGTTAAAACTATATTATTTATCACGATCCATACAAATATTGTATGGACCTAAATGCGAAAGTGTTTTAGTGTGTTTCTTTAATGGTTTATCCTTCATCGGTCATTCAGCACCGTGATGGGTATACCTATGCAGGTATTGGATATTGTTAATGTTCTTGTAAAAATCGAACATAAGAGGAATCTTTCGGAATAAAAAATTAAATTTCATTTTATCCAAGATTTCATTTAAAATCCAAATGTTTACCAATGTAAACATTTGGATTTTAAATTACGACAGTTCTGTCAATACAGAACTGTCGTAAGAGATCGATTTTAATACAACAGAGTCAAGAGTGTATTTAAAGGAAAATCGAAACCGGTAGGTAGGTATCGTGACGCACAATAAATTTTGACGCTACAGTCAGCACCCTTATGAATAAAGTTGCTCCAAAATTTATAACCATTTTAATACTCAGCCAAAAGTTCTTGTTAGTCAAATATACAGAATTTACGAGCAGTGTATAAAACTGTTAAAGCCGGTTATATAAGGTGCTATGAATTTAAAAATGTCACGTATAAATTACAAGCACAACAACGTTTTAATAAAACAGTTAGAACAGAGAGTATTACTCTGAGATGTTGGGATTCTAGCTTTAATTTAGCGCACGCTGTGGTCCAAAATTGGAAGCTTGTGGCCAATATCTCTTGCTGAGATTCACTGGAGCTTATTTATAGCGAAGAGCTGCTGGTCCAACGTGTTCAGGCCACTTGTGCATTTTCACTGGCAGTGGCCTATGGAGAACGGCCATAGGTTCGCAAACTAAATAACTCGGCTAAGTTAATGTATGGTATATATACCACGCAAGCTTATCGTGAACAGGGGTCCTTAGATTGCACTGAGTTGTAATAAAATGAAATAAAAATTAGAAGCCGATGTTACGCTCAGATTTAGATTTTTTTGCTTTTTATGAAAGCTCATTATCTGATTTCAAAAGTAACTGTAGTGGGTAATTAAATCAGTTTGCTTTTGCAGAGTGCAGGGTGTGTGAATATACACAGAAGTATGAAATAAGCTGGGCAATAGTAATTTTGCCTGAAATCAAAATGCCTCGAAATATTACGCTGTGACGTTTAATTTCGACAACGTAATGGACTAGCTGCAGCACCAGCAGACAATGCATCAGATAAAATTGCAGTCATTGCATCGCACGCCAATAAATCACATAATATTGCTTACACACAACGGTGTGTTATGTGCATGTATGTTTGTTTGTATCCCTGCGAGTTGAATTCATTCGTAAATTACGCCAATTCTGAAATCCGTTGGAGAAACAGAGTTACTGACAGTCAATATAGATCATTGAGTTGCGAAGCTGAAGTGACAATAGGGGCGTGGCCACTGACCTCTATTTATATTTAATCTACGATTAACACTGGACTTGCTATCCCTATAAAAATGACAGCCTTAATTATAGATCAATTTGAAGCGTCACTTTTGACATACGAGTTTCTTTGGAACCAATAATGTTGCAAATGGCGCACCGACCTCTGTAATTAATCTATGAAATTATACAAGAACAATAATGAAATCATAGATTATTTATAGAGTTCGGTGCACCATTTGCAATATTACCTTTTAGTTCCAGAGACACTCGTATAGGTGCTTAGTGCTTACAGCGCCAAAATGGCGTCAATCAAGTATGTCCAAAAAAGAAATCACAGCAGCAAGTCCAGTGTTAATCATAGATTAAAAATAGATGTCAGTAGGCGCGGCACATCACTCGAAAAAACATTCACCACTCCTCCCCAAATGAGTGGACGGATGATCGCTGGGAACAGCTGGATAGCAAGTGAAATAAACATCGTAAAGCGATTTCTTGTTCCGTAGCGATCCAAGAGACCTATGTCCAGCAGTGGACGTCTATAATAATAACGGTGTGATACTACTGGGAAAGATAAACCTTTTACTTTTAATTAAAAATATGTGGCACTCGCATACCGCACTTTATAGTGACTAAACTTCACTCTAGCTTTTAGCAGAGTATCCCATTTATCTGGTCGGAGTCTAAACCTTAAAGTCAATAGTAAATGGAACCCGGCTTTTGGACTAAAAGGTACCCAGCCTTGGCGGTGTTTAGTATTAAGGCCGTGAAAAACAGATGAGGTGCTCGTATCTTACGATCTTACGTGAGGTAACAAGCATGTTTTTTGAAACGAACAATTTTGCCAAGTTATATGAATAGTGAGCGTACGAGCAGAGGGTATAAGTTTATCTTGTTGCTTAACGAGACAATATTACGTATGTTCTTGGTGTAAATGTGTCATTATGATCCAGTCTTTTGTCTTCGTCGTTCAATTTCGTCGAATGATTTGACATCTAAACTGATATACCTTCAGTTGGACAGAAAACCTCTAACTTGTCATTAAGTTAGAGATCTCCTAGGACCTCTAGACACAAGCAGTATTGCTGCTTTCCTTACAAGAGACCCATGTCAAGCTGCTGATGTCAAGCTCTATTCGTTGAGCCTTTGGCGTAATAAGCTCTGTAACAAATGTCACTTTTTTACTTTTGCCAAGCCATGGGTAAAAAGATCTGTTTTTTTGGGATGTAGGGATTTTTATAATTTCACTTTTACGGTTAAATGCATTTAACACAACGCGGCTCATTATTTCTCGTTTTAAATCCCCTATTAATAGCCTTCTATCATCCGTGCTGGATATGTTTTCGCGTCGGCATTAAGACGATGAGCAGGTGCTTAAGTTGTCATTTCGCGCGTCGGGCGCGTTCTGTGTAATCCACATAATGCCTGTAACCCTTACCACTGACTCGTATTAAATAATTACTGTAGATAGAGAACTGGTGGCGACCTCGCATCGGGAAGCGCAGTGTTGACAGACCCCCTACACTAAGTGGACCGACGATATCAAACGAGTCGCAGGGAGCCACTGGATTCAGGTGGCGCAAGACCGAAGCCTGTGAAAATCCATGCAAGAGCCTTTGTCCAGCAATAGACGTCTATCGGTTGATAAAAAAGACGAAGACTGGGTAGAAAAAGTGTTCGCTATAAAAAAAGGATTCCAATTATCTGGAGCAAAAGAGCTGATGTGGCGATGTTGACAATATCTTACCAACATCGTGTAGTTAATTATATTGTCTCTTACCGTGCAAAAAGAGATTTGGAATACCTGACCTCTTTTTTGGGTTAAAAGATGGGAGAAGCTAAACGATTGTGCTACCTATTTTAACGCTTCTATCTGCTCAGGTTGGGTTAAAATCTAACAATGCTAACTAGAATTTATTATTGGCGTTAATTTTTAAATTTTTATTACGATTGAGATAATCTAAATGAGATGGTCATAAATGGTGGTAAAGTCACGTGAAAATCTGTAGAATGTCAGCTATAGATATGAAAGACATATTTGGTTTTCAACTCGATTTTATGTCACATATTTTACAACCCAAAAAAATAAGAATGTTGTTCATGGTAGGGTCTGTACTTAGAGAGAGTATAAGGCACGGTGTAGACGAAAATGGGAAATTGCTTTTCCTACTTAATGCTAGGGAGAGAGTGGATTTAAAAACATTGTGTTTTATGGGGGCTTCCCAAGTATCAAATGCAAACAAGTATTCTAATACCTTATTAAAACAGCCTAGAAATTTCGAGGAACTTATTTCGTTCAGAATAACTAACCTAATCAGGACAGAAGGACAGTTCACATATCAGTAACCATAAGTTTAGAAGTTCGTAGTTCTTGACTTCTTTAAAAATTTAGATAACATTTTTCCAAGAAGGCATTTAAAATATTTTTTATTTAAAAATAAATGCATAAGTGCATATAACGTAATTATAGACAGATTAGAAGATGTATAAAGATTCCTTGATTTTCTATTGAATACTAATAACTAGACCTAAATGAGACGATTCAAATATACTTCTCTTTTTTGCGGTAGTTCCATTTCGTATTCCATGCTAAATTTTTAAAAACCTTTTTAGTCTATTTGTCTAGAACTCCCACGCAGTACGACATAGATAGGGGTCTGCGATCACAAATTACACGTCAATCCGAAACGCAGTCGCGCGAACCTATCGACGAACCGCTCCGGGCCAGTATCTGAACTTGTTAGAACTGGTTTTATTTGGTTTTAAACGGTGCAAGCCGGATGGAACTGAATAAAACCCGAGTTGCGGACGACGCAATTATGCCTACACAAGTCTATCTAAAATTTTACAGAGCGCATATTTAGTATATTTTTATATTAAAATTTTGAATTTCTCGCACCAGTAACATTTTATTACTGTGGAAAATTTATTAGAGGGAGAGGGAAAATATATATTAATTTAGCAGTTTTGGACTTCTTACTTTTCGTTGTTATGGTTTTTATCGTTTTGACATTATCTACTCACCGCCTTGGTCACAAGCGAGCATCAAGTTAGGTTACAGCATGTATATCTTGGTTTTTTGCTTTCACGATTACACATTTTACTAGTAAGAAGTACTCAATACTAAAACGTGTTCTGATGACTAGCACTTGAATAGTTATTTGCAAGACTTTTGAACAAAAGCTTATAAAAAATGGCAAGTATTACAATTTATTGAATTTTTAATACAGACGGCAGCAGTTTAACTTTAAAAAGTGAAAAAAAGGCAACGATTCAAAAAGCGATCCGTCAAAGGTCCCGAAGGCATAAAAGAAAATAATATAGAAACGAACCCGCCTGGGAACAAGTCGGGAATACATTGTTTTTCAGCGCGGCGTTTAAACATTTCAGTTTTAACTTTATATTCCTTTATAAAATCGCACAAAGTGTGACTTTTAAATAAGATCGCGTTACACAAAGGCAATGATATATATAAAATTAAAGACACCGCTGCTTTCGACATTCCTTTGGATGAGAGTCTATTTCAAAATTACACCCCGTCTTTTTTGTTTTAAGCTATCTCAAATTAAGTTTTTATTTTATTATTGCTGATTCTGGAAAATTACCGCTTAGTGATAAGGCCGTTTATTGTTAACTCTTTTGTTGATTTTAGTTTATTTGGTGTAGAATAAAGAATATTTTATCACTAGACGATTCCTGCGGGAACTCTTTAATTTTCCGGGATAAAAAGTCTATCTCCATTCTAAAATTCAGCTAAATCCGTCCAGTATTTTTTGCGTGAAAGAGTAACAGACATAAACACACGCAAACAAACTTTCGCCTTTATTAAAAGCCTTTATTTAAAGCCTTTATTAAAAGCTTTTTATTTTTTTTATTTTATAAAGTATGTATGCATGACTACGTGCGTATGTATGTAACTATGTTGGTTCGGGTGGAATCTTGCAACTCAATTTTGAAGCAGATATCTTCAACCGATTGAGCTGAAATTTTGTAGCTGTTATATCATATAAATTGTGTAATGACGTTACAAGTTGATAGTAAAAGTTTTAAAAGAAAAGTTTATTTTATTATTTTTAGCGCATTTAAATAAAAGCTCGTTCTGAAAAAGTTTTTTTACTTTTAATTTATAATATTAGTGTGATATTCGTTCATCACTTACTACCTACTGAGCTTCTTTTGTAGAACAATACATGTACAGCGTATCTTTGAGTTGTGTGCATCATCGTCACACGCCAATATTTCCAAGAAAGAGCCCTCTGATACCGCGGTGTTTCCACAGTGTTTCCGTATGCAAATCGAATGTGACTTTGGGGTCTGGCGTCTCCCGTTTCCTTCACGTTCCTTCGTGTTGCTCCCCGGCTCGCAAAGGTAAAAGATGATAGTTTTATTGTTTAGCTATTCCGAGTGAGGCAAGATGTTTTGATATGAACTACTCGTACGAGGTGCGAGGGTAGCTCGTACTAGATCTTTTGTTTACGACGTGAATTGGCATACTTCCACGTAGGCACGGTACTAGTTAGTAGAATTTTATTATCAAAACTAGCTTTTGCCCGCGGCTTCGCTCACGTGAAATTCCATTTTTCATGCCCTGTTTTATTCCTTTAGGGGTTGAATTTTCAAAAATTCTTTCTTAGCGGATGCCTACATTATATTAAATATCTGTATGCCAAATTTCAGCCTGGTCCATCCAGTGCTTTGAGCGGTGCGTTGATAGATCAGTCAGTCAGTCACCTTTTCCTTTTATTTATTGAGATGACATTCGAAAGAAGACGCTTTCTAGTGCTGATAACGCCCAACACACAACAAGCTTGATCCTTTTTAATTTATTATTTATCTTCCATAGCTCTTTTATATTCAAAGCATATATTCAACCCCTCATAAACCGACTGAAATAAAAAATGGTCACGCGATAAATATTGGACACATAAACATACACTCGAACCATTGAGCTACGGACCATAGAGATGCAAACTTTGAAGCCCCGTCAGATGAAGAATCTTAAAAACACAAATTTTTAAGCCTGTGCAACTTTGAAACTAGGTCTTTGTTAGGAAATGGGAGAAACCAAAGATATAGATATTAGTAGAGCATATTTTATTTAGTTTGGTTGGTCAGTATCGTGTACTCTTAAATGAAAAGAATTCTTTATTATGTATGCATATATTCATGTAATAAAGGATGCTATCAAAATATATTTATCTATTTAACTCTTAACTTATAGATAACAATTTTTTTTAAAACAGGTAAGGTACTGGTTGCCACAAACGCCCTTCGATATTTAAGATGTCATTACCATGTGGTTATAGTAAAAATTACAATTATTATTTTACTGCCGGCACCAGTATGACGTCATTTTGTAATGCTTGACGACGGCCAACTTGGAGTGAACGTGTAGTATTTATACGGCATCTCTACGACTCGTGTGTACAGAGTAAAACTTTAACACATAACTCGGGGAAACACGTGCAAACAGGGGTATAAAAATTGTTACCCCGTACGCAGCTTGTTTGCTGAAGAGTTTAACCCTTACCGGATCAAATTTAGTTACAATAAATATTTTCACACAAACTTTGTCCCTCCACTCGTCTCGTGTTAGCATTCAAGTTCACTCGCTGAAAATATCCCGTTACACACACGGCCCTCGTGTTTGGGGGACTTCATTTTGTTGGGTATTTTTTGTCACCAAATGCCTCTTCAACAGGGCTTAGCATACGAGCCACAAATAAAGGAGGATGGGTCAGAATGGACCTAATTAATGAATAAATTAGGAAAATCAGTTTTTAACCCTCGACGCAAAAACCACGGGGTGTATGTGTTTAACTTGTCTGTGTGTGTGTGTGTGTTTGTCTGTGGTATCGTAGCTCTCGAACGGATGAACCGATTTCGATTTTGTTTCTTTTGTTTGAAATGTGAATTAGCCGGGAGTGTTCTTAGCTATGTTTGATGAAAATCGGTCCAACATGGCCGCCGCCACAAGATGGCGAATTACATATATTTTTTTTTTAATTTCACATGTCTGGAGTGTTTTAAATTTTCAATTTACCCTTGTTCTAACGAACATATCTTTTTTCTCCAATTGAATTCAGGCATGCAGTCTCAGGATTAATTAAACTACTCCATCAGGGCAACAAAAGCTGACATAGTTCATAATGCAACAGTCTTGGGTACGGGACCCATACAGAATTACCCATTATCCTTTTGTCTACCCGTTTAGTCGTGAATTTCTAAGAGCGAGAATATTGGTAGTTTTTTTTTTGTTTTTCGTAATGCGGTATGCTGGCTGTACCTACCTACTAGATTATGAAGCTGAAGTGGCAATGGCTGAACTGCCGTAGAACCGTACTTTATGGCTGAGACAGATGTGTTTAAAAGTGGAGGCTATGGGATAGTCTAAAAATGATTGCAGCAATGTGACGATCGCTATCACCTCTGATTGGCAGGTTCTCACTTGCGATTGATTAAAATGCATTGATCTGACTGCGATCTCTCCTGATGGTAAGTGATGACGCAGGCTAAGATGGTAGCGGGCTAACTTTGAATGAGTATGGCAGTGTAGAATTCAACCCATACCCCTAATCGGTTTCAACACGCCATCGTGCCGGAACGCTAAAAGTAGGGTGGTAACTAGCCGCGGCGAAAGCCTCCCACCAGACCAGAGATAATTTAGAAATTATAAATTTCCAAATTGCCCCTGCCGGCAATCGAACTCGAGACCTCGCAGTTATAAGACCGCAGCGCTCACCATTGCGTCAGTGAGGTCGTCGAATTGATGCGAGATGCAAGAGTGCCATAAATTCAGTCCATCACAGATAATTGTGATAGTTTCGACACTGATACATTCCTTTTACACTACACACAGCAGGCATCGGCAAACGCCTGCCTAGGCCTATCGAAGATTTATTTCACATCTTTCACTCAATCCCTTGCTCTAATCGGCCATGGTTTTCCAAACAAGCGATCGTATGTCACGAAAGCACCGGTGGCACGTTAAGCGACAACTCAACGCTATTTGCGGAGTTGAATTTCAACGTTATCGAATTTCTACTTCATGAACTATTCCGTTGCTGCCCTGTCAGAGTGGACCCGTTTGTTTGAGTAACAAAAAGTAATGTCTTTAGTTCCTGAAACCCAAGCGCAATCAGTTAGCCATCGCTTTTTCGTAGCTTTTCCATCGATAAAGTGTTGAAAAAGCCGCGAGAATTGTTGATCTCGGGCTCGACCCGACCAAATAGGCGAGAATAGTGTCAGTACTTTTTGGGACAATATTTTAATAATAATAATGTCCTCCCGATCGAATCTGGCCACGGCGGCCAATCTCCACAGACATTAGCCATCTGCGCGGGAGATATTATAGTGCTCAAGTGTGTGCGCAAACACAGGTGCACTCTCTATTCCTCACTTTCATACTCCGATGTGACGGAAATCAGACGCGACCGGAGAGAGATCAGCGCAGAACCGACAGCATCACTTCGTTCGTTAACACTGTCATATTCCACAGGAATTCTTCAAAAACTTTGTTTTTTGCATTTTCTTAAAAATATACTAAGTTAATTGTATACTTATTTGAGATTACTCTTTACAACACACTCGCTAATAATAATTACGTCCCAAAACCCTGTTACACATACCAAGTAGAATAAGAAACTTGGATGAATAAAATAAACGAACTCTTACGACTTCTACGAATATAGACTGATAGAATTACGGCGGCTCATAAATAATAATTACCTGCCGCAAAGTAGGCATTTATATAACAGTATCACATTTCTTTTCATGAAAACCATTGAGTTACATACAGGCTATAGAGGTGGAAGCGTCATACGTCAAGAACGCGTCCTCTCCATGTTATAAGACAATAAAATCTATACAAATAAATAAGAATAAAGATGTAACATCCGTCATATTATAAAATATGACGGATAATATAGCCTATATCGTCCGGATCATAATAGCGAATAGATTGCCACCTCATTCATCAAAATTGGCTTAGTAGTTTAGACGCTACAGTGGAATATTCGTAAATAATCATATGCATACATAGACTGTATACACATACGCCGATAGTAAAAGTGAAGTATTACCTGTGAATTTAAATGATTATCTTGATAGAATATAAATTAGATGCTAGTCTTTTATAAAGTCGATACGATTACTATAGGTACGATAGTGTAATCCAACCACATTTTTTTTTTTTAGTTTTGTCTATTTATTTTTTCGAAAAAATCTTTAGTATGGCAGAACATATTTTACGGGATTATCATTGGCAGGTAGTGAGATTATTATAATATAATGAGGGACCTTAAATACTCTTAGGTCATCAAAATTTTTAAAAATCTTTCTTCATTTGCGAAGTCGCAAGTATCAACTATTTTGAAATAGAAATATAGTTAGCATTTATTTATCTCTCACTCTCTAAAAAAGAAGTTATACTTACCTTTTATTAAAATCAGGTAGTATAAGCGGAAGTTTACTAAATGACAAAAAGAACGACTGGTCGTCTTATTCACCAGTCAAGTTGAAGCAGTTTTATAGGATATCAGAACCTCTATTATATCGTACCTCTCTGATAAAAACACTCCGCAGCCCTGAAGAGCCCGTGAATTGGTCCTCATGAAGCCGGATGTCTGTAATTGAGTTAGTGCCAGCACTCTCGAGTTAAGGCTCTTAACTTAGCGGATGCAAGTTGGGGGTGTGTCTTAAACGTCGCTTGAATATTTATAGTCTGTTCCAATGTACTCGTATTTAAAAGACGAAAATACATTTTTAAATTGAAATGAGTTAACAACATAGTGATAGTGCATTGATTTCCAAGTTAGTGTTACGAATATATTAAGTGTAGGGTTCACTTTTAAGAAACGTGATTTGTGATCTGAGGAATGGATGCTTGAGGTATTGTTGCATTTTTTAATACATTATTTTTCATAACAGGCTCTCTCAGGTAGGTATTGTGTGTAGAGTTTTTGCACAATAGTGTTTTAAAGGTTAATTTGCCCGCGACCCGCGTAATGTTAGCTTTCTTAAAATCCCTCGGGAAATTTTTGTTTTTTCGGGATAAAATGTAGCCTATGTAACTTTCCAGCTTAACTGTACTTGTATGCTGACCCATTGCTTCGTTTCTGCGTGATTGAAGGACAAACCCACTAACAAAAATACTTTCACATTTATAATAATGATTATTAGGTACATTAGGGATCTTAAACTTGTTACGAGTATTTTATAAGTAGTTCTGTTTGGAATACGTAATATGTATTATGACTGTATGTAGCTGATGCTCGCGACTTCATTCGCGTGGATTAAAGATTTCTATGTTTCCCGCGAGAACTCTTTAATGTTCCAGGACAAAATGTAGCCTTTGTGTTAATCCTGGGTATGAGGTATCTCCATTCCCAGCCAAATCGGTTCATTCGTCGTGACGTGAAGGAGTATAGACATCCATCAATCCATCCTCACAAAACGCGTTTATAATATCAGTAGGATTAATAAGATGGTAAGATATCCGCTTTTTTAATGGCCACTACATTAAGAACCCGTGGAAAAGAGGAAATCAATGCGATGAATAGACGAGGAACGAATTGTGGGTATCGGCGGGGAAAGTTTGCAAGTCCGACCATTATGCTTATACCACTGATTGAACCAACTGCGAATTATTGAGGATACGACTCTCTTCATTTATATTTATACTTCTTATACTGACTATCGTCGTCTTCGTCGTCTTAATCGATGAACGTCTACTTAACGGTTAGGCATAAACCATTGATAACAGCCTCAATAGCTCAACGGTTAAAGGTGCGGACTTAAAATTGAAAGGTTGCCGGTTCGAACCCCGCCGCGATAGGAGGATATTAGTCAATTTTTTTTAAACAAGAAAGATATTGATAATTACTTTTTACATAAAATTGAACCGACGTTAAAAGGAACTAAAATGGGAAAAATCCTATTATTATAATATTATAAATGTGGAAGTGTGGATGTTTGGATGTGTGTTACACAATCACGCTGCAACGACTGAACCGATTTGGCTGAAATTTTGCACAGAGATAGATTATGGTCTGGAACACATAGGCTACTACACTTTTTATCCTGGAAAATAAGAGAGTTCCAGCGGGAATTACAAAACCTCAATCCACGCGAACGAAGTCGCGGGCATCAACTAGAAACTAGTAAAATATAAATCTTTTTAATCTTACTAACTAAGCTCCTAAACAAATGTAAGTAACTACTAAAAACTAATTTTGAGTCGGCGACTCAAAATTAGTTTTTAGTAGTTACTTACATTTGTTTAGTTTAGATTAGTTTTTTAAAAGTTATCTCGCAGCCATGCATCGAAGAAAATTACTAATTCATTATTCGTTTTAACATATCTACTTTCATTAACTTTAATTAATGTTCAAACTTCGTTAATATGAGGCTTGATATAAACACCTCTTAAAGGCAAAAAACTAAGTTATTCGACTCGGGATTTCCGGTGGAGTCTTATGTATTATGGATGATACGACTTGTAATAATTAGGCTATTCATTCTTGGCTGTAGGCGTAGAATATCTCATTCACGGAAAAAATACAACGGGAAATTTTAACTTTCTTCAGGTAAGTTTCCTTACATTCAAATGTTTGAATGAAATCGTTTTCTTATAACGTTTTTAACAGAAAGTCTTTCTCCAACTTACTCGTGTATTGATAAGTTAACTCAAAAAAAAAAAATTCTTATAATTTTCTGGCTTAGGTAAATATTACTCTAATCACTTTATAATAATTAAATTATAATAATGCAACTCGCGAGGACCTCTAAAGTTCATGCAGTTGCTATAATAGTAAATTTTAGCCCCAAAATTGCTAAAAAAATATACTGCAATCGTAAATACTAATACAAAAAATAAAATGTATGTACATGAGTATTAAGTAATGCAACAAAATGGGCCTCATATTGTGCATAGTAAAATACCGCTGCTTGCCGAGTTCATGCAGTTGGTATTGTTTGCCGACATAGCCTGGAAATACACGTCCGATTTTGTTTCCGATTGTCTGATCAGGCTACCGGATCGTATTTACTCGATACACATCCGATTTTTCCGTCAGGCTTTTTCTGAACTCAGTCGTTCCCGAGCTATCATCCCGAGTGCTTGCGTTTGGAACAAAACAGAAGAAAAGAAGATGGATGACGAGTTAATAGATATAGAAATATTTTTTATTCAAATTAACTTTTACAAGTACTTTTGAATCGTCAATGAATCTACCACTGGTTCGGAATGCCGTTCCTGCCGAGAAATTTTTTTTTACAATAGGTAACAAAACTATGCTATGTATACAGTGTTTCCACAAAAAAGTTTCAAAAATGCAAAACAATCCAATGCATGTTAAGACAGGCAGGCAAAAGCAGACCCATTCCCGTTGGTGGCACCCGTTCACGAGCATGACGCAGGATCCAGCCATTGCTTCGCTCAACCATATTTGAGGGAACGTAACAACCCGCACCACACGACACCACCACAGAAATTTTAAAGAGAGGAAAGAGAAAGAAGAAAAAACGTCGCTATTGGATTCATCCAATCAATTTGACAAGACTTACTGAGAGTCATTTCTATTTAAAACATCCAAAATAATTCATAATAATAATAATTTTATTATTATGATTTTTTTTTTTTTTTTTTCATAATTTTCGCCCATTATTCGAACCACAACGATGCGTCCACACAGTGTCAGCGCTAGATTTTTTGGGCCCTAAAAAATCCCAATAAGCAAAATTCCGCCCTAAATTTGGGGCTAAAAGCCCTAAGTTGGGAACCCTGACTGGCAAAATCGGAAGGAGTAACCGGATGTCTATTTTGTGTCATACTAGAAGTATGTAGACCGCGCCTTCAGACAATCGGACCGACAGTAAAATCGGAAACGCCTCGCGCTCGCTTCCGACTCGGACGTCCGATCCGGTGGCCGGATCGGACGTGTATTGACTGTTCATACAAAGTAATGGCTTCAACGCCTTCCGGTAGCCTGATCAGGCTACCGGATCAGACAATCGGATGAAAAAACCTGACGTGTATTGCCTGGCTTATAAAACCGACGTTCATTCAATTTGAACAGTAACGCCGCTATCACACGGCCCCACTGACCGCGCGCGTGTTCTTTTGTATTATACGCGGTTTGTGTAATAATATATCCTTGGAAATTGTAATAATTCGTATAATTATGTCCGTTCACACAATAATCTACCTAAAATATAATGCATTATGCAATGAAAATTAAGCCTTTGATTGCGATCTCATTTAATAGCACTTGATAAATGTCGGTCGGCAGGTCCAATTCAATCGAAAAAGAGATCAACAGCCGAATCCAACTCGGCTGAGCAGCGTTCGGGAAGCTTCGAGATGTCTTCTCGTCCAAAATTCTTCAGTGCCTGACGTCTAAAGTCTTCGAACAGTGCATGTTGCCAGTGATGACTTATGGATCCAAAACATGGTCGCCAACTATATGGGCCTTATAAGAAAGCTCGGATTACTCAGTGGGCGATGGAGAGAGCTATGCTCGGTGTATCCCTGCGAGATAGCGAGTTGCAAAACTGGCAGCTGACATCAGCTTTGACACTTCTCGACATTTTTATCATCATCATCATCATCGTCATTTCAGCCTGCGGACGTCCACTGCTGAACATAGGTTCCCCAAACAGCGCCATCACACCCGTTCCTCAGCTCTTCTCATCCAGCCACTTCCCGCCACTCTATTTATGTCGTCGGTCCATCTTGCTGGAGGGCGCCCCACACTACGCTTGCTTGTCCGCGGTCTCCACTCCAGAACTTTCCGGCTCCAGCGGCCATCGCTCCTGTGACAAGCATGGCCTGCCCACTGCCACTTCAGCTTACTGATGGTTTGGGCTATGTCAGTGACCTTAGTTCTCCTACGGATCTCTTCATTGCGAATTTTATCCTTCAGAGAATCTCCTAACAGCCCTCTCCATAGTTCGCTGAGTGACTTTGAATTGGTGGATTAAGCCCTTTGTCAGTGTCCACGTTTCAGCGCCGTAAGTGAGGTCGGGAAGGACACACTGATTGAAGACTTTCGTCTTCAGGCACTGAGGTATTGACGATCAGAAGACTTGTAATTTTCCAAACGCTGCCCAGCCCAGCCGTATTCTTCTGTTGGTTTCTTCGTCGAAATTGTTTCTACCCAGTTGTGTGACTTGGCCAAGGTAGTTGTATTGTAAAACAATTTCACACTTTCATAATGTAGTCCAATTAACTTCAACAGAGACACAATAAACTTATTCCTATGAGACACTCGAACTAGTGTGTACGTTTTCAATGAATAACGAACATTTTACAGGGGCGGGTAGTACCCACTCGATATACGGGACAGTGAATCGAGGCATTAATACGTAATGCTCGGTAATGGAGAGCTGCTCTGATGCAGTCGCCGGTCACACTCGCGGTTTATTGCCCCTCGTCATAAGGATACTGTCACGCGATATCCACGACCCCATGTCAATAGTAAACCGTTTTACGATAGACGTATTGTACACGCTTGAATGACTTCATTGCATAGCGCACTTATTATAAAACCAGTTGATGCCCGCGACTTCGTTCGCGTGGATTGAGGTTTTTTACTTCCCGCGGGAACTCTCTTATTTTCCGGGATAAAGAGTAGCCTATCTGTTATTCCAGATTATAATCTGTCTCTGTGCCACAGCCAAATCGGTTCAGTCGTTGCGGCGTGATTGAGTAATAAACATCCATCCATCCATCCATATATCGCATCTATATATCTTAATATATAAAAATGAATCGCTTAATGTGTTGGTAAGCGCATCACGCGTGAACGGCTGGACCGATTTCGCTAATTCTTTTTTTATTGTTTTTTATTGTTGTTATTCGATTACAACTTACCATCAATAAAATGGACCCGTAAAGGTATGTACATGGAACCATTCTTAAGTAATATTCACTGTTTATGTAGTCAACTGCTCTGTCAATTTATGTCTACCATGAATTTATCACAATTTAATAGTCTTGTTAATCAGAGTGGCAATATATTAGATCTCTTCATATCCACCGAAAAAGATTGCAATATCTCTAATGCACCTACTACACTAGTACCACCTGATGGATATCATCCACCATTCTATGTACTATTGCCCTTTTCCAATCAATCTTGCATACCATTTAATACTCAAACTTGCTACTGTTTTAAAAATGCTGACTATACAATTATAAATAAAGAGATATCTTGTACTGACTGGGAAAAAATTTTCCAAAATAAATCTGCTGACTGTGCTGTTGATATTTTTTATGAAATAATTTATGGGTTCATATGCAAGTATAGTCCATCTAAAATTATAAAAACCAAGAATTATCCTGCCTGGTTCAACTCTTCTTTAATTCATATCTTTAAGGATAAAAAAAGGGCTTGGATAAAATGGAAAAAATATAATAATATATCAGATTATGAAGTATTCTGTATATTGCGACTTCGTTTTAAAAGAGAATCTAAAAAACGTTTTAAAGTGTAGGGGTTTATTATGCAAGTTATTATGTAAGTGTAAGTGTATGTGTAACCTATATGAATGCTCGGCCTGCGAGCCGAGCGTCACTCGCAACGCACTATACATGACGCACAATACATGAACTTAGTTGAGGACAACATTAAAATTAATGCGCAATATTTTTGGATTTATTTCCATAACAGAAAAAATAGGGTTGACATACCAAGTAAAGTATTTTATAATAATATTATAGCTAATAATCCTTCTGAGGCATGTAACCTATTTTCTGATTTTTTTAACTCTGTCTTTGTACCATCGAATTTAAGTGATGATTTTAATATAGGTGATATTAATCAGATAGTTGAAGACAACATAACATGTGACATTATTAGCCGTGTTGTTATTACAAATGAAAATGTACGCAAGGCCTTAAATAAACTAGATGTCACCAAAGGATCGGGTTTGGATAATATTCCTCCAATCTTTTTCAAGTCCACTGCTGCTACTATTTGCAAACCTCTATATATTTTGTACAGTATTTGTCTGAAACAAGGTATCTTTCCCAGTAAATGGAAAATGGCACGTATAGTTCCCATACATAAAGGGGGTTCTAAACGTAATGTAGAAAACTACCGGCCGATATCTATTTTACCTGTGCCTTCAAAACTTTTTGAACGGATTGTGCATGACTTCATTTATCCTGCACTACACAATATTATTATTCCGCAACAACACGGTTTTGTACAAAAACGTTCCACAGTGACTAACCTTCTTGTTTTTACCTCACAATTATTTGAAAATTTAGATAACAATAAACAAACAGATAGTATTTATACGGACTTTCAAAAAGCCTTCGATAGAGTGGATCATAAACGGCTATTGGAAAAATTAGCATACAACGGTATACGTGGCGATCTGTGGCGATGGTTCAAATCGTACATAACAAATCGTACTCAAAAAGTTGTTATTAATGGTTATGATTCGAGGACGGTTGTAATTACTTCTGGTGTTCCACAAGGGTCAATTCTTGGACCTCTTTTGTTTATTTTATTCATAAATGATATTCACAAATGCTTCAAACATAGTAATTTTCTCCTTTATGCAGATGACCTTAAAATATTTAAAATAACAGAATCACCAGATGATCACAGCCTCCTACAAGCGGATCTAAACAGATTCACTGCTTATTGTATAGATAACAAATTGAACTTAAGTCTGAATAAATGTAAGCATATTACTTTTACTAAAAAAATATTAACAACTATACGTATTCGTTATGTGGAGTTAATCTTGCAAAAGTTGATAACATTAGAGATCTAGGAATAACGTTGGATTGTAAATTGCATTTAGATACACATGTTCAAAATATTATAAGTAAAGCTTACAAAATGTATGGTTTTGTTATGAGAGCCAGTAACAATTTTAAAAGAACTTCAACATATATACACCTATATAGGTCATTGATACGCTCTCAATTAGAATACGCCGTTTGCATCTGGAATCCTTACTATGATAAATACAATAAGAGCATTGAGAAAGTACAGAAAAAGTTTTTGCGCAGAGTTCACTATAGATTCAATCGCAACCACTTATCTTACAACCAACTTCTTAAAAAATATAACCTACTCGACTTAAATAGTAGACGAAAACAACTTGAAGCGATGCTTTTATATGACTTGTGTCATAATAAATACGATTGCATTGCTTTAACTCGGAAACTTTGCTATAGAGTACCGTTTAGAACACCTATGCGAAGTAACCGAATACATCAACTCTTTGCCACTACAAAATGTCGTACTAATGCAGGCAAGCGATCTCCATTATATCGAATGACACAATCATATAATGAGCGCTTTAATAAAATAGATATTTTTTCCACGCGTGTAGGCACATTTAAGAAGTTGGTTGTGGATACATTGAAGCTTGAAACTTAGTCATTCTATGTTTTGTAATTATAAATATCGATTTCCTTTCTTTTTTTTTTTCTTTCTTCATTCATTGTTTTCCCCTATTTTATAATAATTGTCCATAATGTCCACTTATGCTTACTATATTAAATGTAACTTGTGGTTTGCGTGGTTGACGCCACAATTAATAATATTAGTTTATAATTTTTTTAGTAATAATATAATATTGTGATGTTGTTTGTAAACCCAAATAAAATAAATAAATAAATAAATAAATAAATTGTGTTTGTTATTGTTAGGAGAAGGTTCTTATGAAAGAAAAAATTAAGAAAATTGCGCGGAAAATTAGAAAATTTAAGAAATATTAACCACCATATTAAATTATTTCTAATGTAACCGCTTTTACAATTCAAACTTTTTTGATGTAACCTTATGGCGTTTGACATAACATTGACAGAATGCGTGCTGCCAATTTCGTCAAAGGGGATGTAAAAAAACTTAAGACAGGACAACGTCTGTCGGGTCCGCTAGTATAAAAATGAATCCCTATTTCCTTGGTAATCGCATCACGCGTGAACGGCTGGACCGATTTCGCTAATTCCTTTTTTATTGTGTTTGTTATTGTTAGGAGAAGGTTCTTATGAAAGAAAAAATTAAGAAAATTGCGCGGAAAATTAGAAAATTTAAGAAAACTTAACCACCATATTAAATTATTTCTAATGTAACCGCTTTTACAATTCAAACTTTTTTGATGTAACCTTATGGCGTTTGACATAAAATTGACAGAATGCGTGCTGCCAATTTCGTCAAAGAGGATGTAAAAAAACTTAAGACAGGACAACGTCTGTCGGGTCCGCTAGTTTTCAATATAAGTAGGATTAGTAGGATTAATGAAACACATAGTATTTTATTTATAGTATTATATTATAGTTTTTTATTCATTCGAGGAAAATATAGACCTTGACTGCGATCTCACTTACCATCGGGTTAGGTCGCAGTCAAAGACTAACTTCGGATAAAAAAAAAGAATCTCGCTCTTCTATGAGTGAAGAAAAGGATTAAATATAAAGTCGTGATGGTGACATTACACCTTTATTCAAATAGCAATATGTCTGGAGTCTGCCCTCTGCAAATTTCATCGAGGAGGAGGGAATATATATAAAATTTCACATATGACGTATTAAAAGATGAATCGCCCCGCATACCCGCTGGAGTCACGGGTGTAATGACGTCATTACTTATTATGACTTGCATTTTTCGCGCCGAGATAAAATGAAAATAGATCCTTCATTTTGTCTAGTTTTTATATTGGCAACTATATATTTTTTATATGTAATGCCTAGACTTTTAGATATTAAATTATAATGGGTTGCCTTTAGCTTCTTTTTTTTATAATATCATGCCAAGTAATAAAAAGTCTAGTAGTACCTACTAGTACTTTAAATATGGAAAAGCGAAAGTTTTTTTGCTAGTTTTTCCTTCAATCACGCATAACAGAGCAACGGATCGAGTCGATTTTTTGTAAGGTTTTTTTTATTCGATGACAAGATTGTCCTTGACTACCATCATGCCGGAAAGCTAAATCGCTTGGCGGCACGTCTTTGACGGTAGGGTGGTAACTAGCTACGGCGAAACTCTCCCACCAGAACAGATCAGAGACAATTTTAGAAATTATAAATTCCCAAATTGCCCCCGCCGGGAATCGAACCCGAAACCTCCCAGTTATAAGACCACAGCGCTCACCACTGCGCCAGGGAGGTCGTCAAGGGAGGTCGACATATTTTAATTTAAGAGAGATGTAAACCTACTATAGTTCCTGCTTACAGGGAACATTTTGCGCTCGTTTTCTATCCCGCAGCGTAATGTCTAGAACTAAAGAGCTCTTCATAGCACAACTGCTTCAGTTTTCACGCTTCTAAATTTTAATTCTATTTTTTACTAAGTATGTCATAAAGTCTTATAGTGTTATATGTTAGATATACACCCTAGTTTCGATACAAAATCTTACAAAATCGGATGGTCATATTAAGTTCGATTTACTGTGGGAACTATCTTCTGTTTCTATACCAATCGATGGACTTCCACAGGCCTCCGTTGTGCGCCGCATGTATTCAGTGGCTCCCTTAATTGCACAGCGCACTGTAGCCTAGGTGTTAATCCTGGGCATACCCAGGATAGCTCATAAGCTATCTCCATTGCAAACAGCCAAATCGGTTCATTCGTTGTGGCGTGAAGGAGTAATACACAACAACACACACACGCACACGCTCACGAACACACGCACGCAACGCACACGTACACAAACACTTTCAACTTTATAATATTAGTGTGATAGTGTGATGTCATGTGTTTAGTGTGATCGTTGTATCTTATACAAGATATTTAACAATATTTAAAATTAATAGGTAGGTAGGTGTTACGTGAAACAATATATATTTTAATTATGTACTTCCACAACCAGCGGGATGTTGGTGTAAAATGGAGAGCTTCAGCCATAGATATAAAACTACTAAGATTTCGCTTAATAAAGTGTCACTTTTAGTGCCATTTAAGATAATGATACAGAGAGAATTCAATCATAAAAACTAATTATATAACTTAAATATCAGAAATTGCGACCAATTATATCAATTATTATCTCAATAATTTTTTTTCTCTCTCTTTCTTGCTGTGGTTCTCGTAAACTACGTAAATTCCACCTTTTCTGTTTCTTTTAAGTTTGATAACCATTTTAAATTTTATCTATAAAACTCACAAACGTAGTAAGTATTACTTGCATAAAATACAAAAAGCACGTAAAATGTTTATGAGCTGACATTCCATTCCGGCTTTATCATATACACGATTAAGCAATCGCTTTTAGACACTTCCACAGCAGAAGAGGCGGGGATCTTTGGCTTATTATTGGTAGGTGACCTATTTGTCTATATGCGTTAAGAACCGTGTAGTCTTCCTTGTTAGGCTTCCGTAGCGTTATGATTTTAGCCCTTTTCCAGGATTTCGGGAAGTATCCCGCTCCGAGACAGCTGTTCAAGATAGACTGTAAACTTTTGGGGTTGTTAGAAACGCCTACAGACTGCTGTTAGTTCATCCTCCCCCGGGGCTTTTGATGGGTTGACGGTTTTCATAACCTGGTGTATTTCTTCCATTTGTATAGGGAGAAATTCTGAGATAAAAGGTGTCCACTAATAAGGTGGCTGACTCAATTGGTCTTATCTTTGTTTTATTAATATCAATGGTTTGAGCTCAGTTCTCTATGTAAATCGGAATCGCGGGGCTCAGTTGGGGCGAACAAACAATGAGGTTTGCCCCACATAGCGTAATGCGGAGAACTCTACAGATATATTGCGCACCTTCAGCGCTTAGTTTTTACACTTGATATCTTTTTCCTTAGTGCTTTCCATACAAACAGAGTTTGATACTTATTTATATTCTAGCTTATTCCCGCGGCTTCGCTTACGTTAAAACGTTACGCTTATTTTTCAACCCGCTGTTTTACCCCCTTACGGATTTAATTTTCAAAAATCTTTTCTTAGCGGATGCCTTCGTCATAATCGCTATCTGTATGCCAAATAGCCCAGTCCGTCCAATGGTTTGAGCTGAGCGTTGATAAATCAGTAAGTCAGTCAGTCACCTTTTCTTTTTATTTATTAAGATTTAGACATCTTTATTGCATACTACGAATTTACTTTCCATCCTATTTTTAAAATGGAAAAAAAACGTCCACTGTTAATGCGCTCTGACGAAACTTAAACCGAGTATACAAAAGCAATTTGAAACTTAAAGAGAGATAAATCTGGAACGGTTTATTATTTCAGCTTCCCAATGCTCAGCTATGCGGGGATAAAATCCGTACCTCGCTTGCATCTTTCTTAATGCCGATTTCACCAATCTCGAGTGACGTTTAACTGAGGTATTATGAATTGGGCGTTCTGACCGTTTTTGTACTGAACATCTGCCAAAATATCTTTATTCCTCGGTAAAATATTAATCAACGTTGGTGAAATCGGCACTCAGTGTTATCTGTATGACAATGTCTGTAAACTGAAAAGGATAGCACTAAGTAGTAATACTTTTATGATGCTTGATAAAATTCCTTTTGTAGTACAATTACTAAATGTTGGCAAAAAATGCTTATAAATATATCATATACCTAATAACAAAAAAAATCATAACTATCTGTTTGCTTTTAAGCTTGACCTCCTCACTTTTCTCCACTTTCCATCAATCAAAATTTTGCAACATTTTTCTGGTGGAAGGCTTTGCCCATGGCTAGTTACCACCCTACCGTCAAAGACGTGCTGTCAAGCGATTTAACGTTCCGGCACGATGGCGTGTAGAAACAGATTAGGGGTATGGGTTGAACACTGCCTTACCAAGTTAGCCCGCTACCATCTTAGAATGCATCGCCATCAGTTGAGATCGCAGACAAGGACTATCTTGTTATTGAATAAAAAAAACTCACATAGTTTAATCTTCTTCGTTCTTCTCCATTAACGTGACATAGGCGAAACAATCTGTGCCCAGTTAGCAGGCAGTGAGGATGGCACCCCTCTTACTTACATATTGAATTGAATAAAAGTAACGTTTACTGAGTAGGAGTAATGCTGTCACAAGAGAGAAAAAGCTATCTCTGATATTTGTTGTCGCAATGACGATACGACATTAATATAGACAAACATACGACACACTGTCGCAGATTAACAAAACATAAATATCGACAAAACATGTGCAAATGTAAAACACTTAACATTAGGCCGCCAAGATATAAGCGCTGTCACAAATAGGCAAGAAATAAATATCGACAAAACTCGTACAAATGTAAAACACAAAACCGTACTTCATTTTAAGCTCGACACCGTCACTTTTGTCGTCGTCGCTTGCTAAGGCCTTACAAACACGTCACTTGCACCATTTGTTTACCTCCGCCACCCTATACCGGGATTTGACGCTTAAGTAGCGTTTAATATAAGCTCGCGAAATGCATTAGCTTTAATGGCGGGGCGTTGACTTGTAGTCGCGGTACTGAGATTCGGGGAGCTTTTAAATACACAAAATACACGAATATTGTGTTGTGTATAGTTCTTTCAATTCACGAGGGTACGCGGCTCATGGTTGTGTGTGTGTCGTATCTATAGGCTCTTGACAGGCACAAACACGTACCTACGCAATGTGCCTGTACACGACGTAACCACAAGTAAAGCTCACGCGCCCTCGTAAATTGCAAGAACTATATCTATTAATGGTAGAATACGGCACTTATGTTCTACTTTTTCAGTCTTTCATCATTCATGATTAACGATACTGTTGAGAGGACCCTTAAAATGTAGGTAATTTCAGTAAAAGTTTTGATCCAATACTAAGCTTACAAAGAAAAATATGTTAATACATTCCAAATGTCTTAATACAATGATCTCCGCATTGGCGTAACACAAGCGTTGTGTAAGGGATTTAAAGTTTTACAAATTGTAATATAGGCATATTATATATTTTGCCTTGAACGTTCTACAATTAGCAATCCTCTTGTATTCAAAACTTTTGGGAATTACTTCACATTACAAAGTTACCCCCTGTATCTCTTTGGAAGTGGCTTATTCCTTAAGAGGCATATAGGCCCGAATTATGTAACAAAATCTCAAAAATAGATTTTTTTTACGACTACCTGAAAAAAGGAGTATATTGTTAATGATCCTGAAAAGAATTTTTTCACTACATCTATCTAGCTAGACAACGTGTGAATAACAACAGCCAACAACAGAAGATATATAATTTAAGAAGCTTTTGAATCCAAATTAATAAGGGCCATAGAGACTCTTTGATAACAAAAGGGGCCATTGAGTTTCCTTTATTTTTAGTTTCGCTTTTAAACGATTAACAATGATTTTTGACGGGGACATAGGATTAAAGTATAAAAGATCAGCGGGTACTTGCGTAAAATAATATCCTCTAAGTTCAATCCGAGGGTTTAAATTTTTATGACGCGGTACAAGCTAAGGGATTCAATATAGAAATACTTACTATAACTGAGGGGAAGTAGAAAATATAAATTAATGGCTTCTCATAACTTTTCTAAAAGGAAATTAAAACAGCTGTTCGTTAGCGAACTCGCCGTTTCCAGATAATGATCACTGCGCATCAAGTGTAAAGGACTGAGGGTTGCCCCACAACTGGAGGCTTAATTAGGCGCCAACCGACTTTATATTAATAGGGAACTAACTAACTGTGCTGTTTTAGTTAACTGCCGCGTTGGTCCAGTGTTCGACGCTCTTTTTAACCGACTTCCAAAACAGGATAAAAGACACAACACTACTACTACACACAGTCCAGAAGTGGGAATCATCCGTCCTAAACTAATCACGCCTTAAGAGATCTCATCTCTTAAAACGCTGAAACCCTACCTAAAGCCGTCTCCAACCGCCCCTTTATAACGGCCCCTGTCCTCACATCTAACTCGATTTAACCACAACACGTCAGACAAAACCACCATCTGCACGCGTGGGTAATTATCAAAAAATATAATTTAATCAATTACACTAATCCTAACCTCCGACAATATTTATTCGATTAGGGCGCGATTGCTATCGCAATCCCTTAATCAAACACAACGACCTAGACGCGAGAGCATCCAATAGCCGGATGAGTCTCTGGAAGAGACTGAATTCGCAACGTCAAACCCGCCTATTTATACCAGACGCGACGGCCGGCGCCAGTCCGGCGCCAGACGAGTGCCTACACCTGCACAGTAACAATGTTTTTATCAAACTACCTTCCAATAATAAAAGATCAATTTAAATATGACCCTACCTTCAATACATTAAAGTTGTATATCTTTACTGTTTCAATATTTCGTAATCAATTTTAAACATGTAACAAGGAGGAGGTTCTCAATTCGTCGGAATCTTTTTTTTTTAAATTTTTTTATGTATGTTCCCCGATTACTCGAAGACGGGTGGACAGATTTGGAAAATTCTTTTTGTGTTTAAAAGGGTATGTTCCCCAGGTGGTCCCATTGTCATCAGGTCAGGATCTGAAGATGGGATCCTGGAAAAATCGAGGGAACTCTTAAAATTTTATAGACACAATAGATATACATTGTAGTGGTGTTTGAAGTCGGTTTTGGAAAAAAGAATTTTTACGTTCATATTATCTGATCAAAACTCCCATAGCATTCCGGTGTTGAGAAGCTGACAGTGTTAACAACTCCTTGCTTTGAAGAGCACGCTAAGCTCCATTACCCTGATCTTTCTGGGATCGTGTGGGATTGCCATCTCATCAGAGTATGTTTAAGTAAATTGAGAGTACTCTTGTATTTTGTTGGGGCGCACACTTGTGAACTATGCAATACATCTACGAGTATAATATATACCTCATGCGTTGGCCAGTCCCCAACGAGTCTGGCCGCGATGACCTCAAACTTTAGCAGACAACCTTCAGACTCAAAACATTGGAATTACGTGTATAAGGCCAGTTTACTATTAGCTCAAGAACCAGTTCTACATACACGAAACGACCATTAAATAAATAGAAATAATGTGACAACTGACAACTAAACAGGCTTTTACCTTTCCAATCTTTCTAAAATACTTGCTTTAGATATAATATTGCGATCTTACGAATAAGCGGAAAGCTTGTGCTAGGAATTGGGACGACAATAGTGCAACTGGTGGGGTTCGAACCTGTGATTTTTCAGTTTTCAGTTCGCACCTTTAACCATGGGCTATTGAGGCTCAAATGTAATATGTTTTGGCACAAAATAAATAAATATGTGTTTGGAGTTCGTGACGGAATATGTTCCGTGACCGCCATATCCCGTGAATATGGTTCAGTCCTAATGGTCTAATAGGTATGCGGATGTTTAATTGAACATCCATTCACTAGACCAAGTTCTCTCCACGCCTATGAAAACAACTGACTCGATAGCTGGCGAACTTAGCGCTAAAAGCTCTACGTAAAGCAAAACTTGGAGCGAGTTTAGACGCCGAAAATTCCATTTTTGTGCTTAGTTTCTTGACTAATTGGGAGGTTCACCATTTTAGTATATTTATTATTATTAAGTTCGGAAATCTTTACAATTTTACAGGTATACTGTACCAATAGGGTTAACATGCGCGCCACGAGAAAATTTTATTTACTCGTTTTTCATACAAATTCACAAGTAAATGGGTAGACAAAACCCTTCATGTGACAAAACCCATTTCTCGTGGCGCTAACGCTAGCCGCCCTGGTGTATTAGTTTGATAAAATTAATACAGATACATGTATTAGTTGCGAGAAAAACATTCCAAACAACTTCAAAAAATCAGCGATACATTGTTCACCTTTCCAAACTTTTTAAGACTTATTAGTTCAATACCTTATGACCTATTCAAATTCAAATTCAAAATTTATTTATTTCATGTAGGCTAACTTGTAGCTCTTATGACACGTCATAAATCTACCACCGGTTCGGAATGCAGATTCTGCTGAGAAGAGCCGGCAAGAAACTCAGCAGTTGCTCTTTTCAAAAAAAATTTTTTTTACAAAGCTATGCTATGTATACAGTGCTTCCACAATAACGCTTCAAAAATGCAAAAATGCATACGTAGGTACACCAATCCAACGCATGTCAAGACGGGCAGTCAAAGCAGACCCATTCCCGTTGGTGGCACCCGTTCACGAGCATGACGCATGATCCAGCCATTGCTTCGCTCAACCATATTTGAGGGAACGTAACAATTGAATGACTACAATTGAGTAACAACTATGAATCGTATTGACGAGCTATTCATATACCTAAATAAATTGATATTAACGCTGTAGCTCTCTATATTCTCAGATTTTTCAGGTTAAAGAATTTAATTTTCTCAAAAAAATTACAAAAAATCACGTACCTACAGAGAAAACAATAGTAGATAGTAATTCAATTTGCATATTTCAAAAAAAAAAATCCAATAAAAAGTGTAATAATGCACCTTATTGCTAATTTAGTCACCTAAGTACGTAAAAACACACTCTGTTCGGATACACAACACGGTTATAAAGATACTGTTATTATCGAAGTCGTAGTTATAATTTTGGTCGCATCTGCTCGGAAGTACGGTAGCCTTGTGTTTCTACCCTCGTATTGGTAATAATTTCGAGTTTGTGTGTTTTAGGCATAGAACCCTGTAGCCCTGTCTATTATTGAATTATATTATGGACAGTTACGTGAGAGAGATGAATGAAGTTACAGATATAGAATAGCTTTTGCCTCGAGTGCCAAAGTTTGTAGTTAGATTTTTTAAAAAGCCCGCGACAAACCTTTGTTTTTTCGGGATAAAAGTAGCCTATGTCACACCTCCCTAAGCCTCAACTATTCGACCTCGACTCATTTCTCTTTTGTCGAGTGATTAAAGGAATAGCCAACACAAATCATTTATGAATTAATAATAATCAATTAATTTTTTTTTTAAATCTTAAGTGATACAATATATCTATTTTTTGAAAACAAATGAATAAATGAAAAGAAAAACAGTTATTGTTTTTTAATTAATCAGATTTAATTAGCTTCACATCCGTATATTTTCACGACGTTCACGACGCGAAATGGTGTTTGTTTATTAATGGTAGTTAAGTATATTAATAAAAAAAATCTCTAAGAAAACTTACTTAATTTTACCCAATAACTATCTAGTTACTAGTAGTAGCGAGGCTACTCTACTAGTCAGCTATTTAATTACAGACACATTCCTTTTCACTTGCCTGAGCTGTCTGTCTGTATTGTACTGTAGGTATACTTAGCTACTTCGTATTGTAAAGGCGGAGCGAAGCTTAGTCCTAATGAGTCTAACGTCGTAAAGAAAACGTATACAAATTGGTTTTTATGCGATTAGCAGCAGTAGGTATATTATTTATACTGCGAGCGCGAACATTTATGACGCTGATAATAATTTATATGACAAATGATAATGCTTGTAATATTACAAACCTGCTTTTGCTACTTATATATACTTACTAGTTGATGCCCGCTGCTTCGCTCGCGTGGACTTAGTTTTTTAAAAATTCCGTGGGATCTGTTAGATTTTCCGGGATAAAAAGTAGCCTTTGTCCCTCTCCATATATACCTTCAGTAGTAACTGTAGTCGTAACTTAATTGAAGTAACATATCATTAAAAAGTTTTCGACCAACGAATAGGCCGACGGGCTTTTACAGCAATTTAATTACATTAACATTTGTCCAAACACGCATATTATTATGTGTTAAAAAACTGTTTGTATCTGTGACATTAATTGATGTGAATTAAATGCAAATGATGTGTTTAATCATGTTTAAAACCCTTCTTGATATAACCAAAAAAGAATTAATGATATTATGACACCAAATAGTGATCTTTATAAACAAAGAGGTGATTACATTGTAATGGCTACATGATAATAAATTAACAAATTTTTTGAAACGAGTAGCTGCTTAGTGCCTTGCAAGCTTTTCAGTAGAATCCACTTACTTAGGAATCAGTGGTAGAGTCTTGACTTGTTATAAGAGCCACACGTTGACCTCCTTACTAAAATTAAAAATGCGAAAGTGCGTTTGTTTGTTGGTTTGTCCTTCTATAACACTGCAACAGAGCTACGGATCGACGTGATTTTTTGCATGGGTATAATTGACGACCTAAAAAGTGACATAGGGGTTTTATCACAGTCTCGGTCTTGCGCCGCCTGTATCCAGCAGCTCTTCAGCTGCGCCGGTAACTTTGGCTATTGTAGAGATCTACCTACCGATAAACATAGTAAGTAATGTAATTATAACAATAAGTAATAATCGTATGCCTATTGGTTGTATTACGCATAATATCGATCGAGCAAACACCTGTGTATTCATTAAGTTCATATAATTATACATACATATTAACATAATAGGTAGTAATTTGGCACTCGGAGATAGCTTGAACATTGATTCGCTGTTATTATTATTATGAACATTACTAACCTGTCTGTATTATATGCATATTATTAAACCTATTGAGTTATTAATATATTCGGTATAGTGATTACGGTATATATATAGTGGTTCTTAATAGGAAAGTTTGAAACCCTTCACTAGACCAGATATAAGTTATTTTTAAACAATCTTAAGGGCGCCTTCAATTTATGCGTTTCTTGACGGCCTGCTGCGGTGCCGAAGCGGTGCGTTAGTCGTACTGCGCACGGACGTTCGTTTTTTTCATACAAAGCGCTCGGTGCCGTTGCCATCCTGTTGTTGAGCGATCGCGGTACAGGCGCCGCGCTATAGCCGCACCGCGCGCTTTGTATGAAGAAAACGAACGTCCGTGCGCAGTACGACTAAACGCACCGCTTCGGCACCGCAGCAGGCCGTCAAGAAACGCATAAATTGAAGGCGCCCTTAAACTTGACAATTGCAGGTACGGTACCTCTACCTTTCCCGCGCCCCTACAAACGCACTCATTCAGAATCGGTACCAAGAAAATGCGGGTGTTACACTAAGAGTTATGACTTATTGTAATCTCAATTAAAATGTAACCGAGTATAATGCGAGAGTGGCCACGGAAAAAGGGCCGCAGAGTTTAATTTTTATACGGATTCCGCGGAGAAAATTTCACGGCCGGTTGCCCCCTTATTTGTCTCAACAGTTTCTTATGCCTTTTCCGTCGAGTAACACGGATTAGCTTACGGTTTATAGAAGAAGAAAAAAGAAAATAGATTTTATTTGATCAATACAATTCTTAATCAACTAGAATAAAGAAAAAAATCGCATTTGATCAAATTATTGCATAGTTTCATTGATCTAATTACTTTTGACAGCGACATTAAGGTTTTGGCTTCGCGTAAACGTTTTCCTGACAGTCAAACGATTTCTGTCAGCGCTGGATTTAATACTGTTAATGATGTGTGAATGATCCATTGACAGCGTTTCTGTCCACTGACAGCCGACAGTTAAATAAAAGCCCACGCTAAGTACGTACGCTAAATGCAGCGTAGGTATTGAGGTAGTAGCGAGTTTGAGCCCCAAATCGCTCTACATACGTATGTTAAGTACAGCTTGACGGTTTTGCACGCGTAAAATCAGTTCACCTGGCACAGTATATTTTAATCAAATATTATTCATCTTCTGAGTTTCTACTTTGCGTCTATGGACCCAGCGTTATCGCTACTACCAGCCATTGGACTAAGGAAACTACCTTTAAGGAAAGATTGCCGAACCAATAACTATAAATAAAAGTATGACCCATTGGGCTGGTACTTTGGTAAAATGAAATGTACATAGCGTCTCTCCATAGAGAAAAAAGCGTTACTAATTATTCTTGTCCGTTTCCCTAAAGCCTCTTCGGAAAAGCCGAGGCTGACAAAAAGGATGGGCGCATCGCAAGACGGTCGGTCGCTCTTTGTAAATCATTATTATTTTACTTTATCACACGCTAGTTGCTTCGTGCCTTTTCAAAGGCCCTGTCAAGAAAATTATTAATACGTAAAGCGTGTAAAATCCCTGGTAATGATATTCTATTGTACTATGTTTTGTAACGCTTTCTTGGTATACTTACCCAATTAGGTTTTAATGAAACCTGAAATTAAATAAGCTTCATGGAATTATTTTAATACATGACTCCTCATTTTCCACTCACAATATTTGGAATAGCGATTTTATATTAAAAACTAACTGAGGCCCGCGACTTCGTACGCGTGGATTGAGGTTGGAGGCGGAACTCTCGTATTTTCCGAGATAATAAATAGCCTTTGTGGTATTCCAGACTATAATAATAATCTATCTCTGTGCCAAATTTTAGTCTGATTGGTTTAGTCGTTGCGGCGTGATTGAGTAAAAAACATTCATGGATGTATGGATGGATGATGAACTTACGCACTTATAATATTAAGTAGGATTTCACCCATTGATTGTAGAATTGATTAAATAAAACAACATTATAGTGGCATTAGACAATTAGGCAAGTAACTATATATGCTGCTTTTATCGATGTTTTGACCGACACTATCATCTTGTCAGGCTGAAAGAACGTCTACTGCTCGATATTCCCAGACATTTCCCATTAGCGTCACCACATAAAATCTTTTCTTACCAAAGCAATTCCTGTTAACCTCTTTTACACAGCCGGCCCATCGTTTGATAAATAAAAGGGTCAAACCAAAATCATTCGAAAAAGAAAAGGGTGAAAGCAAAGTTGACCCAAATTAATTCAAAGACTTTAAAATTGAAAGAACTTGTAAGCATACAAATTTTCGAAGTTTTAACCGGATTTTGTACCAATTTAAGAAGTCCTCACAAACAAAACGGGCATACCTTGGAACACCTTATTTTTCTCTGACAACTGACGTTCAAAACAGACTCATTAAAAAGTGGCAGGTCAACGTCGGGGCCTCCATTCAAATCCATATCTTAGTAAACATGTTTAATTTGACTCTTACGATAGCGGCAATAAGGGTGGTAATGGCTTGTGGTTTGATGTGAAAGTCTCAATCGTGGCATTAGCGCGGAACCGCGGGTGAATAGGCGTTCGCCGCAACTGACAACAAGATTATCAAGTTATAGTGAAGAAAGGGGCGTGAGCTTGTTAATCGCACTTAAATGCACAATGGTATAGATAGTTCAACTCATCTTGGCGCGCGGCGTTATGTGTGCGTGTGCTTGTAAACATGCTGTTTTAATTTGTATGGCAATGACGCGGCGGTCGCCTAGTCGTCCTTCTGTCACGCACACACATAGTTACTGACTCTACACAGGCTTTACGCACACATGGCGCCGCGCGCCAAGATGAGTTGAACTATACTCTGATTTTTAATTGTGTGGAATTCTGACGTATCTTAATGTTACCAGAGATTTAAAAAAACCCACAAAAAAGATAATAAATTGAAACTTATAAGCATAGTTTACACGGAGCCAACACTGGCTGCCAATAAGACTGGCAGCCAGTGCTGGCTTGGTATTGGCCTTGTGTAAACAGTTTTTCAAGCCAAGCCAGCGCTGGCTGCCAACGCTGGCGAGAATAGAGCGACCGTCTATTTTTCTAGCCAGTGACCTCCGCCCGCATACCCTTCGACACCCGCGCCAGCGTTGCGGACACGTGTAGACGAGTCTCGCCAGTCACTGGCGAACGTCCGTACGGTGTGTGTTCTTTGTTGTTTTATTTGGAATTTCTGAGACAAAATGCCGAGAAAATTCAACGAAGAGGACTCAACTCTTCTCTTAATAGTGCAGGGATATTCCTGAAACATTTCTTTTTCAACAGCCTTTGCCGCGTATTCATTATTTTTTCCAAACGTGTGCACACCAGAAGAAAAAATCCGTGAATGATTGGCCGCGTCTAAACAACAAGGGCCAGGCCAACGCTGGCTTGTCTGCAGACTGGCGCCAGCATTACTGGCTTCGTGTAAACTCTACTATACAAATAAAAATCAATGGCCGCACATAGATATATGACAAATGCCTGACAGATAGTTTGGGGTAAAATCAAACTACAGGTGGTAATACTGTTTTTCATACAAATAACTCGCTCTATTTATAAAATGACATCTGTCAGAATTCCACGGAATTAAAAATCAGACTATATATTATATATATCCATTTGAACAGACTCCGGCCAAGCAGCGCGGATACTCCTCTACATCCGATATGCAATAAACGTACGGTTTTAATTGAGTAACATTGAAAAAAATTACATTTAAATCCAAATGTCCTATTTTTTTAATATATAGACTAGCGGCTTAGTTGCGATCACACCGGATTGTAAGTGAAGATGCAGCCTAAAATGAAACGCGCTTGCCTAGAAAATTCACTCTTGATTTAAAGGTACCCAAATTGTAGTTGTGGGGAAAAACGGAAGCCGGAAGGGCATTCGAAATTTTAGCGATGCGTATGAGGAACGAGGAAGCAAAGCGCTTAGTGCGCGTTTGGGATAATTTCCCCATTGTCGAGTTACGCTTAACCGGCGAATAAATATAAAAAGCAGTACTAACGAACTAGTAACGAACATAGTAATTCAATACAAAAATCAAAACGTCAACTTTTATTTAGTTACTCTTAACTTATTTAGTTAATTTATAATTATTTTAAGTGAAATTGAGTACCTAAGATGGCATAAGTTGAGATTAACTCGCTCTTGGTTTTTGTTAAAATACAAATTATAATTACATAAATATAGATAAAGATTATTGACATAGGAAATAAAGGTCGGGTATAGAATCTCCTCACCAAGTCACCTTTTAGTTAGATACGTATTTATTAGGCCTATATTATTATATTTCACTAACGTAAAATAACAATGAAAACGAATAGAGTTACTATTCGAAAAAAAAGTTAATTTCACATTTTGGCAGATTTTCAATATAAAAATGTCAAAATATCGGATTTATGTAGTACTTAGCCAATTAAAATAGTTATATAGTCAATCTACTTGGAAACCTAAGTGGATTTCCTCTAGATTTTGTAGACATCTTATTAATTTTAACAAAAGCTTCAGGGAACATTCAAAATAAGCAAAAAGTTGGCTTTATTTTGGAATTCTTAAGTTGTCACCGAGAATATATATCATCCGGACAGCTAAATCGTTCTTTCTGCCGGTTTTTTTGAATTAGGCGGAGGGATTATGCGGAGAATCCGAAATTTTACACGATTTTAAATACGCCAAATAAATGTTTAGCTGGAAGAACAATTAAATTTTTAAGCATGTCTAATAAGCTGCTCTAGCACTTTTTTTTATGGCTATATTGTCCGAAAAATGCAACAAAATTGATCCAGTAGTTTTTGAGGAAACTGGTAAGTGATAAAATATATCATCATGTGAGATCGCAGTCAAGCGCTAGTCTATATATTTAAATAAATTTATTCAGTCAATTCCCGCTACTCTTTTTATACCAAAGTATCTACTTGTTGGAAAGCCCATAGTAAAACTTAAGAATATCAAAATATTTTCTAAGAATGTAAGACTTATAGTAACTTTATTTAACAGTATGAAATGAGGTTTTATGACGAATATTTATTCCGTACCTCGACATCAAAGCTATTAATTGAATAAGGTATTGGCTATTGTTCCTTACAGCTTTGCAAGGAACAATATTTTACCTACTCTAGTCGACTTAAATTAAACAAACTGTGTGCAATTGGGTTTTTATGACGAAATCGCTGTACCAATGACACGGGGCAACAAAGCAGTTAATTGAAACAGTGAGCTACGTAGCGGCTACGGGCTACGGGAGGCGTCAGTGCTACGACGCTCATCGCGTAGACCGGTCGTCGCTACGCCGTAGTCGATAGTCGACAGTCGATAGAACGTTGTGTGAACGTACTTACATGTAAAGTGATTGTGATAATTGTATAGAGTTGGAAAGCGCATGTTAAAAAACCTTTTTAATTAAAAAAATAAAAACGTTTTGTTTACTTCATGTGATTATTAAAAAACCTTTTATTACTTGTATGAAATATTCTTTTTTTTTGTTTGGAATGTGATGGTTCCAAAAAGTGAGGTTCGATGTGTATTGAGTTATTTTGGATAGCGCGCTATTTGGTAATATAGGTATGCTTTAGAGTACGCATAGATTCTAGAGATTTCTGCTCTATAGTAGAGTTAATATATGGTAAGGTGAAAGGTATGCATACTTTTATAATGTAGTGAGATTATAACTGCGTTTTTGAAGGACATGAAATAAATCTAAAATTATTTTAGTTAATTTTAAACTAAAGATATATCTACCTTCGTATGTTTTATAAGTATATTTTCAATTTAGGGTTTTATAATTTAAGCTGCCAAGTTTATATTAACAATGTGAAACGAGCCTCATTAAAAAGAAATTTTATTTGTATGTGTTATTAGTTCCAGCTACTATATTACGAATGTTTTTTTCAATCGACACAGATTTTTGAGCTATGCGCTCACACACGAGTTAAAGACTTTTACAGTTTTAAAATGTTAATAAAATATTGTATAAATACAAATCCGTGAACAAATTATTTGGTAAAATGTTAACGAACAGCTTCATTAAATATGTTTTCAATTCCTTTTTAATTTGGTACTTCGCGAACTTCTCGGCGTCCTACAGTAGTCATAACGTAAATTACTTAACAAGTTTACTGATGCTTACATTTTACATTTAAATATGAAAGCCATTTTGACATTACTGAATCTGCAAAGTTCAAAGTTATATTCTTTGACAAGAGGACAAGATTCTTATTAGGAATGGACTTGTTGATTTTAAACACAGGTTTTGTACTAGGTGCATTGCTGGCTTAGACAATTAAATATCACTTTCACCTCACTAGCTCAAAAAGACCGCCTTTGCTGTCTTTTCGAACTGAATACCAGAAATAAAAAAGGCTCTAAGTACCAAAACAAAAAAAGAGCAGAATTTGTGTTTCAAATAATTAATAAATCATTTAAACATATTTCTTTTATTTTAAACTTCACATGGTTATTATTACAATAAAATTCTTTACAACGCTAGTCGTTTAGTTCTTATTTTAGGTTACTGGCGAGGGAACATACTAAATAATAAAGTAATAAAAACCGAAACGAAATTTTTGGCACTTAGACCCTTTTTTATTTCTAGTATTCAACTATTCATTTATTTACTCTGTGCGTTATAATCTTAAAAACTAACTACTACTACTACTACTAGTGAGGTGAAAAGTTGTATCTATCACACGATAGCAAAGTTCTTGTTTCTTGTGCCTTTGAATCCCTCACTACACTCAGGATTCTAACTTAGAATCCTTTGCCCGCTCGGGGGTTCAAACTAGGCACTCGCAACAAAAATGAACTTTGCTATCTTGTTGAACAAATAACTATTGTTTTAGGAATGAAGAAAACATCGTGAGAAAACCTGTAAGCCTGAAAGATCTGCATAATATTCTCAAATATGTGTTCTTAAATCTGCCAATGCGTGCCAATGCCAATTTAACTGAAATCCTTCTCATTCTGAAAGGAGACTCGTGCCCTTAAGTGAACCGATGAAGGGACAAAATGCTGATGTTGATGATGACTCTACATGCACCAGCTCTCATAATGTAGCTGTCAAGCAAAATACCAGTACATAATACCCATTATAAGTGCATTTGTACTCGTAGTGTGGAATATAAATGGATCAAACAATTTAACGGCCTTTCATACTTATTCAATAAGACATTATGGCTATATA
Source organism: Hipparchia semele (assembly GCA_933228805.2). Taxonomy (NCBI): domain Eukaryota; kingdom Metazoa; phylum Arthropoda; class Insecta; order Lepidoptera; family Nymphalidae; genus Hipparchia; species Hipparchia semele. The sequence goes on from OW121722.1 coordinate 3,220,933, forward strand.
GTATAATGAACAACGTGGAGAAAATTGTAAACTTTAAGAACACGTCAAAGATCATAATAATAATTCAAGACAGCCACACTTAAACTAACAAGACTCACCACAACAAGTACAACTCATAATTACGAATCACAAATCTAATCTAAATCTAAATCTATATGTATATAAAAGGAAAAGGTTACTGACTGATTGACTGATGGATCTATTAATGCACAGCTCAAACCACTAAAATTTGGCATACAGATAGCTATTATAAGGTAGGGGCCCGCTATGAGAGAATTTTTGAAAATTCAACCTCTAAGGAGATAAAATAGGCGTTTGAAAAATCGAACTTAGCGTGAACGAATATTTGTGCTTAGCTTATAAAATTCCTAGGTAATCTTTCCATTGCTTTTAAAATTAATAAATTCGATACATTTATTCAATTGTAAATTGCCAACACTTAATGGCAAAAGTACGGGTAGATGCAATCGCAACGAACACCAATTACGGCGTGTCACTGGCGATTCAAGCGCTGGTAAAATACCGAATTACTCCAATCAGCCAACGAATATAACTAAAAAATACTACATCGAGAATTGAGGAAAATTGACACCAACCTTTCAAATTGAATTTAGGGAAAGGTTCACATTTTCGGTTAGGTTATACTGTTTACACATTATGCGGTTTTAGGAACCTTGCGGTTCTGGAAATTCACTTGTGAAGGACTAATCTAAATCGTTCTAATTTCTTTTATATAGTGGCAACCTTTTTTAACGAACCAGTGGTAAATTTATTTGACGATTCGAAAACACTTTGTAAAAGTCTATTTGAATAAAACAATATTCTATTCTGTTGTATTCTAATAATAAACTCTGCCTGCAGAAACCTTTGTTCTTTGGGGTAAAAAGTATGGGATATTCTTTATCCCGGAAATGCACTGAAGACGTCACTTATCATCTTCACCTTAACCGTGAAAGATCACATTGATCTACTACTCCGTAGCTACGTGACTGAAGCACAAGCCAACATACTTGCGCATTTATACTATTAGTAAGGACTAGCTGACGCCCGCGACTTTGTACGCGTGGATTAAGGGTTTTTGATTCCCGCGGGAACTGTTTAATTTTCGGGGAAAAAATTGTAGCCTACGTGTTAATTCTGGATATGAGCTCTCTCATTTCCAAATTTTAGTCACATCAGTTAGTTGTGGCGTGAAGGAGTAACAAACAACCATCCATCCATTCATCCTTACAAACTTTCGCATTTATAATATTAGTAGAATTAGTATTTATGGAGCCAAAACGTCGTTTTTATTAAATTAGATCGTATTCAAGAAAGATTTAGATTATATTTTATTAGCTGTACTTAAATGTAGAGCGCATTTCGATATAGAACAATGGAATAGAATAGTTTTTATCCAAATAAACTTTTACAAAGGGCTTTTGAATATTCAAGTAAAACCACTGGTTCAGAATGCCGTATAATAACTTCGTAAAGTCGTAAAAAATAAAATATAGGTTACCTAGTGTAGGTTAGGGTTGGTTCAGACAAAATGTCGAATTATATCGAGGAGCCCTCCGTGAGAATCGGGGTCGATACGGCGAGCACGCGAGTTCTTACTAACTGCTAATCCTAAGAAACGACACTACTTTCCGGTTTTCCTTCCTTGATTTAACGTTTTTAATGACTTTGTGTTTTATTAAACTTTTACCCCTTCGTCTGATAACATTTAAACCCTTTTACTATATAGTTTGAATCTTCGATAGCTAAGTTTCGGCTTACTCTTACAAAGGTTAATGCTTTAATTTTCATTTAATAGACTGTATTTACTAGAAAATGGTAAAAAAATGTTTTTTCTCAAAATAACGTAACTTTTTGATTTTTGATGTTTGATTGTAATGGATATTCTGATTGTTGTTTATTTTTTCATTTTACATTTTCTGTTGTGATTATATCCTTTTTACAAGCTTTTATGTATTTAACTTGTATGTATATGTTTGTTGAGTGCCAAATCTTGCAAGCTGATTTAGACCCACTTCCCGTTTTCCGATAGACCTGAAATATTGCATGTATTTGTAAATCGGATGACAATGCAATATTATTGTGACATGGAGCTGATTTGATGATGGACCTGGAAGATAGCTATAGGAACTCTGTAATAAAACAACGTAACCCCATCATGTTTGGGCTTTTTTGATTTGGCTTGACAAGTACTCTTGCTCCTAGATAATCACCCAGGATCTGTATTTTAATTTACAATTGTTAATTGTAATATAATTGTACATGCACATGCATTTATGTGTTTCATGAGACAACCAAGTCCAACCAAGGAGGTTTTACCTATTGGCTGTAATATAATACAGAACTATTTTTTATTTATTCTCATTGTGTGGGCTAAGTAAATAAAATAAAGTTATCCTTTGACCATATTTCTAAGAAGGCATCAACAAAACGTGTCCAAGTAAAGCTCGTAGATTCACAAATATTATATTTCTTTAACGATATTTTACTTCGCAGGTTCGTTTCTTTCCACTTTCTTATACTTTAGTTATTTTTTGCCTTCGTTAGCGCAATGGGAGCGTTCTATTTATAAACCACTGCAACTGCAACGGTTGTAAGTTACGACCATTTGGGCGATACATTCGACTTTTAAATCCGTTTGAAGTTACTTTTAGTGAGAGAAGCCGGAAGCATTAAAACATTTTTATTTTCCCTTTAATTTTAGGATATTATTTTTGTATATACATATTTAGATCATAATTGGGCTGATATGTACCAAGGTATTAAAGCTTCTAAATGAATAAAGAAACAAAAAAAGAAATGGGATATTAGTAATTAAGTAGATTTTGTCGCGTTATATTTATTAGGTGCTAGGCCATTTTTTTTTTGTATAGTTAACCTTAGTGATGAATTCTGGCGGACTGTCACAATCAATGATCATGAGTTTTTTCTTACAAAAAGTCGGTTAAATAGAATATTAGACATACTAAACATGATTAATATTCTCCATTGTGAAACGGGTGGGGTTTGAATCGTGGACTTTTTGAATTCAGTCCGCAGTCCTGACCGTTGTCGGTTGCACTATTGGAGTGGGCGTGAATTTTTTATGTATTTTGTCGTAGTGATATATTGTTTTCCGATATTATACATATAAACTGCGTGTGTGAGCGGCGGCGAGGGAACTCAAAATTTGGCAAAATATGTTTTTTCCCGCATCCATACGCCTGGCGCGGATTGGCAACTCCATTCAAAGCCCTCAACAACTTTATAGGTACAGCTAATATATAATGGAATATAATAAGTCGACCAACAAAATTCATTTTTTGGCATCAAAACCTAGCTTCTAATTTAATAACTCAGCAACGGGAAAATGATGAAGCTTCTAATATACTAACTCGGCTTCTTCACAATGGCCACAAAATATTCCAAAGAAAGCATCAAATAAAGAGCCACTATATTTATTATTGTCCACTGCCACTGCACGATTTGGTGCGAGTGAGATGGATACGACTGGCCATTTGCACGATTTCGTTGGTGCGAGTGAGACGGATGCGACTGGCAATTTGCACGATCTCGTTGGTTATGGCTATTTGCACCAATCAGAGAGCGCCATTCAAAACATGCATTTGTTTTTTTTGTTGTTCTGTTGTTAGTGTGTTAATATTGCAATTATTTTTGTATAATTTTTTCTTTAAACTAAAGTTAGGTTAGGTTAGGGATATACATGAATATTCAGGTGCCCGGCCGAAGGCCGGGCACTTAGGTTCTGTTGGGATCGTAAACCTACCTAAAACTAAAAAAAAAGTTGAAAAAAAATTTGATTTTTTTTTTTCAAAAATGTTATAATGTTATGTGTAGGTATTTATCTTGAGTTAAATTTAAAAACAATCATTTTTTTAATTTCATTTTATCAAAAAAAAAAAAAAAAAACGTTTTTTTATTTAGTTAGAAACATTTTTTTATTTCATTTTTCTCACAAAAAAAAAAATTAAAAATGTGCTTGAAGATTTGGTGTATTATTTGATGCTAATATTTAAGTATTTTAGGAGTTCACGGTTTGAAGCTAAGTTATAAATATAGATGCTAAAATTATATTTTTTAGAGGCTCACTAGTTGAAGCTGACTTAGTAATTTAGAAGCCAATAATGGTATTAAATAGAAGCTCGTTTAATTACATGCCATATATAATTTATTACTCGTGTGTTCATGAATTGGGTACGGTAATTTTAATTTCCTTTTATACTGTTAATTTTTGTCCGATGACTTTCGGTCGCCTGTTTGCCTGTCAGTTTGACAATTTTGACATGTCTACGACATTGCCAGTCAGTATTACTACTTATCCTACTAGTGTCTGAAACGGTTCAACCAATTTTGCTAAGATTTTCGCTGACAGGTAAAAGTCTATACAAGCTAGTATTTTGTCCCAGAAAAATAAAAAGCGCCCGAGATATTTTTAACTCCTGTATCCACGCGAACAAAGTAGTACAGTTTATCGTAAATAAAGTAAAAATCGTTTAGTGAAACGGTTAAATGTGGGCTCAACATACGTTGAAGTTTTACAAATGAATTGTACTGTTAAATTGACCACTTTGAAAGGAAGTAATTGAATTCAGTCGAAAATATATGATTATAGTGTTGAAATTTTCAGTGAAATTGTATTTGCTTCGAAATAGACTTTATATACGTTGAAAATATGTAACAAAAGTGGCCTTATTTTAAAAGTTCTTTTATTTGATTAATATTTATTTCTTAATTATGATTTTCCCGGAGCTTTTGGATCGATTTTTTAAAAATCCCGCTGAACTCTTTGTTTTCCTGGATAAAATGTTGATTATGTCTCTTTTTAGGTCCTACAATAAGCTAAGCGCATTCGCGTTTTAGTACAATGCAGCGTGGAAACCTTTTAGAGTTATAGGTTTAATTTAATTAACATACTAAGAGCTATTTGACCTTATTCCACCCTCTCTTCTACAACCGTACCAATTTCATCCCCACCACCTGGGTGCCTGGAGCACTTCGACCGCCCGTTGTGCCAGATCTTTTTTTCCACGTACTTTGAAATTGTGGAACCAACTTCCTGCGACGGTGTTCCCACTAAATTACAACATGGGGTTATTCAAGGGGTGGACCAACAAATTCCTGAAAAGCCGGCAACGCATTGGTGGTGCCTCAAGTGCTACAAATGTTCCTGGGCGGCGGTAATCACGTTACATCAGGTGACCCGCCTGCTCGTTTTCTCGCTAAAAATATTTAAAAAAAGACATACTTCTTCCAAGTTGTCTCGTTTCTATATTAGACTGCATCGCTACTTACCACCAGATGTTTTTCTGTTAATAAATCGTCTTATAAAGACGTGTAGGTCGCGTGTCTTATTCGCACCTTTTCCCACATTGCGTGATCGAAGTCAATATCGCGCCTGACCCCATCCTTACAGTGGTGAATTATATGATGTACAGTAAAAGCTCTTTATTCGCGGGGGATACGTTCCGTAAATATGCCGCGAATACAGAAACCGTGAATATGGAATGGTAATTTGTATGGGATTATAGGGGATACGTTCCTAGGTGACAAAATAAAAAACAAATATATTTAAAAAAAACAATTTAATTTTAGTTTTTGACCATATTTGATTAATTATTACTTTCAGGTTTAGGCAATGGTTTTAAGAATTTTGTAATTTTTTCTTGCTTGACGCTTTTTATTAAAAGCTCCTTCAATTCAAACTGATTTTCAGCAGTGGCATTAGCAATTTGCCTCTTTAAAAAAGGCTTTGTTCTATAGACAGATCAGTTTTCATAAAAAAATCACAATGCTCATATGCCATTCTTAAACCTTCACTGAGATTTTTCAAATATTAGTCCATTTGACGACGCGTTTACAAAGGATATTGGGCTTGATACCTATTGGAATCCTTTTTATGTATGTACCGATGTACCGATTAGATCCGCGAATAGAGAAATCTAGCCGCGAATATAGGAATTGGGTCGCATTTTTTTAATCCGCGAATAATGAAAACGCGAATAAAGGAAGCGCGAATAAGGAGCTTTTACTGTATAATTTTTACGACATTATGGTACTTAAGTACCTACCAATTTATTATAATATGTAGGGAAGAAACTGATATTTTCGTCAGTCTGTTTTTATGCTGGTATTCTTCAGTTCTCATATAATCTTAATCATATGTATAATTTATTATGCTCTCTTTTCATTTACACTATAAATATAATGTAAACCCAAATGGGATACACGATCTAGCATTACTATGCTGCTATGCTATCCTCCGCAAAGAGGTTCCGCAGAATTCATTTCGGCTCAGTAACGTTCGAGTAGGTTCGAGATCCCATGGTGCTGGAATGGTGACCTCGTATCGGTCGCCAAATCGGTTGGGAAATTGTTAAACATGACAATAAACTAGCAATAAACGTAAGCTCATATTCATTAAGAAAAAAAAAATTCATATCGGTAATTTATATCTTAGAGTAATGTAAACGTATTAATTGTGCCTTTAATTTTTGCTTTTTTTGAAGAGTCGCCTCGATTTCTCCAGGATCCCATCATCAGATCCTGACCTGATAACAGTGGGACCATGGGAAGTATACTCTTTCAAACAAAAACAAAAAAGAATTTTCCAAATCGGTCCAGGCGTCTTTGAGTAATCGGGGATCATAAAAAAAAAGATTCCGACGAGTTGAGAACCTGCTCCTTTTTTGGAAATTGGTTAAAAAGGAGAAGAAATTACTGCATATATCTCGTGCTGAGAGATTCTTGTAAAGATAGCTGAATGGCTTTTAAAGATACGAACGAACCGAACGACAACTTGAAAATTTAAAGCTGAATCCAACCCCAAAGGAATCGCGTTCGTACACTTGCAATTTATTGCTCTAAAAGCAAATTTTACTTGAGATTTTTTTAAATACAGAATTTTATTCACAACTAGATGATGCCCGCGACTTATTCCACGTGGATTAAGGTTCTTTTAATTCCCGTAGGGACTCTTTAATTTTCCGGGATAAAATGTAGCCTATGTTTTAATCCTGGATATGAGCTGCCTCCATTCCCAGCCAAATTGATTAATTCGTTGTGGCGTGAAGGAGTAACAAACATACACAAACACATACACATACAAACTTTCGCTTTTATAATATAAAGTGTGATTAGGATTAGGATAATGGAATCCTAGTACAATGAAAGTCAGTGATACAACTAGGTATTTATTATGAATTAACTAATTTGCTACGTGCTACTAAAAACAACTTTTGTCCTAACCGTGGTTTTAACGTTACCAAGATCACGATGCGCATCATATTTTTTCAGCGTCAGCACTGGCAGCATGGGCGGGAGAAATTTTATCCCCGGGAAAAGGATAAAACGTTCATCCCCTCGCTTAGCTTTATCCACCCGTCGAGCATGGGCACAGCGGTGGAAATAACACTCAGTGGATATACTTATAGAAATATACATCGCCTTTTCCTCTGTCGCCATGCTTTAGCATAGGGAAAAGATAATTTTATCCCGTCAGTGGATAAAATCGGGGGATAAAACTTTTATCTCCGACCCATGCTACCGGTGCTGGTGTTGTTCCTTAGTGAATGAATGGCTTAAGTATCCCACATAATCAGTACATTGTTACTGATAGCCCTACTAATATTATATATACGAAAGTGTCTTTCTTCGTTGATTTGTCCTTCTTTCACGTAACAAAACTATGCTTCGACGTGATTTTTTTTGCTTTGAAGACTAAGAGTGATATAAGTTTTTAACCTTATTCCACACGAACGTAGTCGCGAGCAAAAGTAAATCAAATTGGTGTTAATTAAATTCATCAAAAGCATCCGAAAAATACCCAAACCACCGCAAAGCCCATGTGCATTCATTACATATCTATATACAGTATTTTGACGAACTCAACTATTGTCTGCCAACAGTACTGGCACAAATTCACACACACATGGTCTGTTGTGTGTATGCATAATTTGTTCAGTTCCCGGCGGGGTCTTACCGTTCATTAATTAAACCTGTTAAATCGTTTTTAATCAGTCAATTACTCTACCATAATCACCCAATCGATACATGTTAAATAACCCAAAGAGTGTTTTGCATTTCGACGCCCACCCCTTTTACCTTAATATATCGAGTGTTTTGTCGAACTCGACTGTCAACAGTCCTCAATCGCAATCTGTTTTGCACACACATAATCTGTTGTGCACACACATAAATTGTTCGGTGGGATCTTTGTGTGCCGAGGCTAATTGATTCGGGCTCGACCCGCCTTGTGGCGTACAATAGCCGATTGCTCTTCTCGAGGAATAATTAACACCAAATTATAGGAGCGGCCCACTCCTTTGGTTTGCTTACTTTAATGTAATTTGAGATCGCAGTATTTATGGCTGCTATTGGGTTATGTTACGCAGTAATTAAATTGCGGCTTCCTGATTGTTGCTCTCGTATTCAGATAAGGCTACCTACTTTTGAGGACGACGCTATGTGAGGAGTGTGAGAACGCTTTAGATTGTGCAAAATGGAAGAAACTTAGTAGGAAAGCGGCGCAAGCCGAGACAAAGGCTATAAGAGGAAGAAGAAGATACTGATAGCCTACTTTTATATTATTCTAACAATGGTAATGGTAAAAAATATCAAAACCATACTGCAGTCTGCCTAAAGCGCAGTAATCCTTTGTGGGGTCGAGTATACGCTTTTATAACTTGATTCCGAAACAACTGGTAGATTTAGCATTAGGCTTTAAATAATGTGCAAAGATATCTTTAAAAAGTAGACGTTATTTGCAGTATGCATTATGCAGTTATTGAATTTCTTAATGACCAAATTGCATGGAAGAAATCGGCTTTGCTTTAGGTGTCCACAAGATGATAAGTTATGTTATATTGTAACACTTGTTTTAAAAAGAACTACTGCTGAGTTTCTTGCAGACTTTCAGCAGAATCCACTATCCGAACCGATGCATTAGAGGTAAACTCACTTGTCTTTCAATATTATTAACATTGTAACGATCATTATTACATGGTACTTTGGAAAAATGTTTGTAATATCTATGCTATTGAAATTTACTCATACCAAAATTCGAACTTTTGTTCTTTTGAAAAAATAACACCAAAGGTCTAGTCGGAGGCTTTGGCCGTGGCTGGCTACAGTCAAAGACGTGCCGCCAAGCGATTTAGCGTTCTGGTACAACGGCCTGTAGAAACTATTATGAGTTTAATTTACATTGCCATACTTCTTCCAAGTCAGCTCGCTACCATTACACGCATTTAGGTCAGATTGCAATTGAGAGCTATTTTGTCATCGAATAAAAACATAAAGTTTGTCCTAACATAGGGGAAGATAGGGTTTATGGGTATTCCCGGGTTAATTTACAATATAATTGTGAAATTGCCGGGCTTCTTGATTTATGAACCACCCACCTAGAAAGAGAGTTGTACCTACAATGATTGGAATTAATATTTCTGGCCCAATATTGGAATTTGGATCGTGAATATTTTCCCGATCTAAATTATATTCCCTTTTATTTTAAAACACAAAACGAACTTTACAAACACAAATATGATTAGGAAAGCGACATTGTATTGAAGCCAATTAAAAGTGGCTCGATTAAAGATTAAATAAGTAAAGAAACTTATAAGCATATTATGTTTTCTTACTCATTACTATGAATCCTATTTTATTAATATTATGAATGCGAAAGTTTGTATGTTTGTTACTCAATCACGTCGCGACGACTGAACCGATTTGGCTGAAAGGCACAGAGACAGATTATAGTCTGGAATAGCACATAGGCTACTTTTTATCACGGGAAATAAGAGAGTAAAAGTACTTAATGCCATATCGGACATTATTTAGTGTTTATAATATCCGTAAGCAAAACTTTAAAAGCAAATGGATTCAGGATAGGAATTAGGTTATTGTAAACAATTTTCTCGATAAAAAGTTTCTTAAACACTGCTCCAAAGAACTTATGTACCTAGACGTATGCTAAGACGACTTACGTATGCTGTTGGCGTTAAGAGCATATTATTGTACGGTAATAAGTTCGCCTTTGTACATGAATATGAATTAAAGAATTAATACAAGTAAACAAGGCAAACACGTCGCAGGGAGAGAAACGCACACGAACAGCAATTTATTTGCGGGAACCTTGTACCCTGGCTAATTGATTTTTGCAAGGCACGTCTTGTGGAACACAATGGGCGATTTGCCCTTCTGCGGAATTATTAACACCAAATTATGGCGCCTCGCCGCTCCCTCGGTTTACTCACTTAATGTATTTTAAAATCCCATTCTTTATACTTAGCTAGTATAGCTGCCCTCGGGTTGTATAACGCTGTTATTAAAATTTAAAAGGTTTCTTTTTTAATTTGCTTCGTACTGTTTGTTAGTCTTGTGCTCGTGTTTTTCATGAAAAAACGCGAGTCATGAAAACCAAGTTTATTATTAGGTACTTACTACTAACTTATTCATCCCTTATCTTGGTTATATCCTTCAAGTCCTGTATATAAATTCATCACTGACTTTCGATATGCTTCGTCGCGTCTACAACTTTTTAAACTACCCACTTGTAAAATTATTATTTTTTTATGTGTTTTTCTGCATTGTAATACTTTTTGTTTTTTAGTTATATAAGGCATAGGGTAGAGTAGCTATAATCCTTTACAAACATCCTTTCTCGACGGCGCTGTGGTGTACGGTAAAATAATTTGGAGTTTATGATTACACCACAGTAACTATCAAATCCCTATGTTTTTTTTATTCGATGACAAGTATTAAATTTAAGTAGATGTATAAATAAAATAAAACTTAAATCACTCACTTCGCAAACCTCCAAAAGGTCTTTTCGGCGGTTTGATCGGATAATTTTTAAATTGTCTCCTGCCACCAAGCGATCAGCGTTCAGGTACGGGTTTACGTAGAAACCGATTATACTAACCATTATATTCGTACTGCAAGTTGTGATGCTGCTTATCAGCATCGTCAACATTGCAAAGTATTTGTACGTGAAACCGATACCAGCGCACAAGGAATTCGAGCCTGTATGACAGGATACCCTGTCAATCAAAAGCCTCGCTACAGCAAACAATGCGGAGTTCTGACAAACCGACTCCAAACATTGTCGTGTTTTATACGCCAGTCACGTGCGATCATCTGTAACCAACAAAGGATGGGGACAAAAGCCAACCTTCTTTATGTGGGAGTATAATTTATAGACGGAAAGCGGTGACTGAAGGAAAAATTACAATACCAAACTTGTTTTTATAAGTGAATCCATATGGAGCAGATGATAGCAATATTGATTTTATAATAGAAATTCTTTCTCTGTGTCGTTATCCTCAATACTATTTTTTTGTTTTAACTTCATTTATTAATTTTAATTTACCACATACTGTTCAGTGACAAAAAATAAAATAATTTGGATATAATTTGGTATTTACGGTAGCTACCATATAGCCTTGGTGAAAAAAAATATTATTCCTCTCTATCTTATCTCTATAATCAAAGAGCTGATACCTGATCAAGACTATTAACTAGACAACGTCATAAAGTAATAACACCATCCTGTCTTCTGCGTAAAAAGCAGAAGGTCTTTCTTGGGTCGAGTATACGATTTTACTCGTATAACTTCCTGTCGTCTGCGATAAAAGCAGGTCTTTGTTGGGTCGAATATACGATTTTATAATTTGATTCCGAAAGAGTTGGTAGATTTACCATTACCCAAATTTAAACTGTGTACAAAGAGACATTTAATAAATAGAGACTACGTCAATTTAGATTTGTTAATTTCTGTGGGAACTCTCTTATTTTCCGGGATAAAAAGCCTAGCCTATATGTTATTCCATTAAAGTTCTATTAGTATCTTTTTTATTTCATTAAAATTCATTTCATTTCTGCCGCATTTCAGCCAAATCGGCAACGACTGCGTTGCGGCGCGATTGAGTAACAAACATACATCCATCCACACATCCATCCTCACAAACTTTCGCATTTACAATATTAGTAGAATAGGATTTCCCTTTTACTATTTCAAAAGTTATGAAATAGCCGTCGTTATATCAAAACTAGAGTAAATAGTAGAGTAGGTCAAAACCTCCAGGTATTGGTACAACAAACATTTTTCCTTCCCCCTCCCCCACACAAAGTCACATTGTCTCCGCTGCATTATCGTAATTGTGAGCGGCATCCTATGGGACAGACGTCAGAAACTGAGTTTGCATGGATACACCATTAGTATAATAGAGAATGTTTAATTAAACGACGTCTGTTCTCTAGAGGGGTTTTTCATACAAACTTATGACCTTTGGGCTTAGAACAATGAGCTGATCCTGATTCGACATCGTCTTAACAGGTTTAAGTCCACTGCTGGACAAAGGGATTTCCACATTTAACACGCTTGTGTCTAAATCCACCACGCAACGCGTCTGTCTACCTACCTAGTGGGGGTCTACCAACACTTCATTTCCCAATGCAGTATCATCATTTCTTGTTTAAGTGTTCTTTTGTATGAGATAAATTCCCCCCCTCCCCTATTAATGACCCCTCCTCTATTAATTACATAATGGTAGGGGTTTCCATTGGATTAATAATGCGGTAGGCTCCCATAAATCATTCCGAACGATATTACCCGATGAGAGTAGTGTATGGAAGTGTTATTATGTTATTATGGTCTTAAAAACAAAAAGACTAGGTACATGCTACATGCGAACCTCTCAAACCTCTCAAGCTATGCAGATGTTAATTAAATATCTAACATCCAATTACAGAGTACTGTCAGGCCGTCGCAACAAAGTTAAACGTCGTTCAAATGAAACGTCCTTCAATTGAGATGAACTTAGATTAATTTTACTCTTAGGAGATGAAAATTTTCTAATTGGATATTATCGAGATTTGATACAAATACTTGATCGCAAAGTTGTAGTAACTTTGACAAACGAATATTTACCTAAAATTAATTTTATCTAAAGGCCAGCTCCTATACTGCAATAATATGTCGATTCCTACCTTTATGTCAATTCTATGAAATTTTTCCTCAATAACAATGATGCTAAAGAAGAAATCTATAGGTTGCAGATAGATTAAATAAACTCGTGGGAACTGAGCATATACGTACGTTAACAATTTGGTATCTTCCGTAAGTAAATCTTACATAAACAGTGCCCGTGGCATTTCAGTCGGCTGTCCTGAATCATTCGCTTCACCGGCCACAAATAAATGCAAATTAACTTGGTTTCGTTAATTATTATGATGAGTCCGAAAGGAATTTGAAATGTGGGTTGAAAGTGAAACTTTACTCGAGATGACCCATTCGGGAATTTCGCAAAGTGGGTGGTAATTATGTATTCATTTGTGGTGATTAATTTTTATTTGGATATTGATTTCCTTAGATTTTTTTTTTAATTTCGGTTTTTGTAAAACCAAGGTTTTTTATCGTCAAAGTTTTTTATTCTCGAATGAGAAAAGACCTGTTAGTGGGTCTTTTGTTTGTTGGTTTGTCCTTCAATCTTTCAGCAACGCATTTTTAGATGTATATATCTAAAGATATAGAGAGTGAAATATCATACTTTTTAATCTGGGAAAAGTAAAAACTCCCGCGGGATTTATACAAAACTCCTCGCGGACGAAGTTGCAGACAAAAAGAAGTGTACAATGCATCGTCCTCGTGAAAGTCTAAAATCTAAATGATTGCGAATACCGCATTTAAACTCTACTAACAAGTTATAAACGGAAATAATATTATAATGAATTTTGTCAGAGATAGAGAAGAGTAGTACAGTCAAATCACAATAGATATCCAAGAGTTAGTGGCCGTTCATTTGTCGGTCTCGTATTTATTGTGTTCAGTCTCTATTCAAATGGCGTACGTCCAACATACAGATAGGTACGTCCTTCCTCGGAAAACGGCGGGCCCGGTCGAGCCCGAGACAGGTGCGACTAGCGTTCAGTCCAAATCGTTAAGCTTGAACTGCTCGAAATAATAAGTAGTTCCAACGTTTGAGTTGCGGAAAACGTCGCCGGCAATTCCATTCAAAGGTAGAATGAAGATAAATGGAGGAGTCGGCTCTATAACGAGCCGAAGTCGACTGTTTTCAATTTGCCCACGCTCTTGGTTCGATTTTGTGTAAATTCTGAAATGTATTTTGTTTGGCGATCCCCTGTACGTTGGATGATTGGGGGAATCGTATTCTTTCTTTCTTTTTTTTTTGTATTCTCACTTTTATTGTCCGGTGATAGTGCTGGGTTGTGGTTGTTTTTATTGCTTTGTATCATATTATTCAATAGTACACTCGTAATTGCTTGTAAGTCAAGTTTTGTTAGAATCAAAATATTCTTTATCTCTTTTAAAAGTAAGACAACATTTATTTTGCACCAGGTCATTCATATTTTCTACGTAATTTTATATGCAGTTTTCAATTATACGTATATTAAAGTAGAGATAGTAACTTTTCTATAGACCCCCAAGTGGCTTTTACTAACGAATTTTTTGATTTATTGCTTTTGAAAATGTTGTACGATAAATAAAGAGAACTTAATTAATTCGATTCAGAGAGTTCCCCTCTGTGGCAGCTATCATTCATTATTCTGGTGTATAATTCATCTGAATATGGGACGGATGCCACTGACTAGACATTTTTAGTTTTTACACGACTTTTTGTGGTTTTGCCAAGTCTTGGTAGCTCACCCCTTTATGCACTTTAGTTAAAAGATATATTTACGTCTATTGTAATACTTTCGAATTTAATGCCTACCTAAATGTTGTTAGGATTTTTTGTGATAAAGTAAGATGATAAATATATCTCGTAAAGTAAGATGATAAATAACTACTATATCAAATTTAAGATAAATAACTATCTCTCTTTGTCGGTGTCTCTCTCTCTTTCTCTCTACCCCTCATTTCTCTCTCGTTCCTAATTACTGACCTTCCATCAATATCACTGCTCCTTTTGGCAGTATAAAAATCGATTTATAAACTTGCATATCACATCTTTTGTACGCTTCATTCCTTTCAATTGTAATAAATAGAATAAGTTATTCTTTTTTGGGATGCTTTCCATTAATTGTGTTCCATATATATTTATCATGAAAGCTCTTTGATATCCTTCATTTACATCGGTTGGTTTGTTCCATTATTCATGAGGGATGAGTGATTGATAAAGCAGAACATGCAAATATCAGTCATATAACATTATTAATGATAGCAATGATAATGTATCGTGTATTTTAATGTAATTAAAAGGTAGGTTTTATCAGTCAGTAGTAGCAAAGCTCAGAGCAAAGCAGATTGTCTAATCATTTGAATTTGCTCTCAGTTTTGCCAAGCAATTTAAGTGGTCCATTAGATTTTAATAGACCCCCTGGTGTAGCCTCGCTTTCATTAACTTTTTGTCAGGACGTTGATATATTTAATACAAAGTATATTGAAGCTTTCCTCGGCTATGATTTTTAAACGTCCCCTATAATCCCGCAGGCGATCATACGTGAAATTAAACGCCACTTTCAATTATCGAGACAGGACTTTCAAACGCCCTGGGCTTTTTGGAAGTCATGAATTTTAGACGGCAAGGGGCCCAATCTGGCGAACTAATGACCTGTAAAATATCTCGTCGAATTGAGTAATTTTTCTTCGCGCCCCGTCCGCTTCGGCTTTTAATTAGGGATATCATTGGGCTGAAATGGATGTTTTGTGATTTGACGAAGCGTTATTCGCAGATTTGGCGCTGTGGACTTAATGGGAAGTTTTGTCTTCACTGTTCTAACTATACTTTTTACGAGTATAAGAGGAATACGTTTAAGATTCCAGAATCCAGATAGGTATACCTACATGTATAATTTTTGTTTAATACATTGTAAGCACAGGCATATTATTACGTTTTTTTTATGAATAGCGAGCAAACGAGTAGGCGAGTCAACTGATGTTAAGTGATTACCGCCGCCCATGAATACTTGTAGTACCAGAGGCACCACCTATGCTTTGCCGGTTTTTCAGGAATTTGTTGGCCCGCCACGCCCCTTGAATAACTCCATTTTATAATTAAGTGGGAACCCGTCGAAAGAAGATGATTCCACAATAAGTAGTACGTGGAAAAATAGATCTGGAGCAACGGATGGTCCAAGTGCTCCAGGCACTCAGGTGTTGGGGGTGAAATTGCGTTCGGTGGCGTGCGGTACGGTTGTAGAAGATATAGAGGGTGGAATAAGCTTAAATAGCTGTTCAGAACACTCCCCGTTATATAGCCGATAGAACACGCAAAGAGAGCTTACGTAGTAGACAACATCCAAATTCTTGGACTTATAAGGGCAATGCAGATTTCGCTATAATATGCATAATGTTCGGTCGCACATCTACTATCAGTAATAAAATCAACATGCTGTACCGGAATCGGATCACTTAAATACTTGAACCTGCTATAATTACACCAAAGCGAATTTGATACAGTTGTCACATACTAACTACATTATACTATCAACAAAAATTCATAAGAAAATGCATGTTGTCTATAAAGTATTTCTGTCATCATGCGGCTACTGACTCTGTATATAAATTGTTATGAATGGTTCTTATGTAAGTACTACAACGATGAATGCTTTCATCTTTTTTATTCGATCCGGTCCCTCTTACCGCTCAGGTCTATCTGTCGTGACTGAATTAATCTGAACCTTGTGATTGTGGCATTATAGTGCACTTTCGCGAATAGGGTCTGGCATAAGTTTATTCACTACCCCAGATAGAGAGGCAGTTTTAGGCTCTGTTATTTGCTTAGGGTTGGGTTGTTCGCCTCAACAAATACAGTAGTGCTTGAATATTCGCTCCAGTAGCAGATGTCAAGTGTGCTGTATGTAAACGCAGCGAAAATAGGGTGGCTGTACGTCATTATCTGCGAACACTCAGCATGCCATTAAAGTTATTGTTGTACTTGTAACGCACGTGTAGTGTGTGTCTCATACCTACACCTTACATACCATACCTGCTGGTGTACGTCATGGTAATAAACTTTAACTGTGAAGTAAAACATCGTGATGAAATCTGGATGCCCTAGAGTACCTACTCATTAATGTACTCAAAGGTGAAGTCTCCAAATCCGCATTTGACCAGTGTGGTGAGCCTAAATCCGCCTTATTCGAAACTCAACGCAGTAGTAGGCCAGCGATGGGTCTCGGGTTTGACTCCCGATTGATTTTAGATTTCTGAACTGCCACTGGTCTGGTCTGGTGAGAGGCTTTGGCTGTGGCTAGTTACCACCCTACCGTCAAAGACGTGCCGTCAAGTGATTTAGCGATCCGGCTCGATGGCGTGTAGAAACCGGTTAGGGGTATGGGTTGGGTACACTGCCATACTCCTTACAAGTTAGCCCGCTAACATCTTAGACTGCATTGTCACTTACCATCAGGTGAGATCGCAGTGAAGGACTATCCTGTCATCGAATAAAAAACTCTACATATCTAGATGCATTTGATATTTGATATGCCTCAGTAACGATATTTTTTCAAAGCTGAAAAATTTCCACAAAATTCTCAGTGAAAATGTTTTGCAAAAAAAGAATTTGGGTTTCCTAATCAAAATAGTAAAAAAAAAAAGAATATATATAAACATTTCATCGAATCCCTTTGGAGTCTTTCCCTTTAACGAATGGCCGAAAAAATCTTAAAAACTTAATATCATGTACTCGTAAGCCTGGAAATACACGTCAGGTTTTTTCATCCGATAGTAGAGCCGTTACTTTACATATACAATCAGTGTCTCAAGACAGCTAGGTTTCCAGAGAAGTGGAAAGTGACTCGGGTCGTTCCCGTACCGAAAGGTGGGCGTGGCACCCAGGTGGAGGGGTACAGGCCAGTTGCAGTGTTGTCGACCCCGGCGAAGGTATTAGAATCGGCTATTCATAGTAGTATTTACACTCAGGTTAGCGCGCAACTATCTGACTGTCAGCATGGATTCCGCCCTGCGAGAAGCACTACCAGCAACCTTCTCGGCTATATGTCTCATATTATTCCAGCGGTAGATGGGGGAGGGCAGGCTGATGTAGCATATTTCGATTTTCGTAAAGCCTTTGATTTAGTTGATAACGATGTATTGCTCAAAAAGTTAGCATCAGTTGGATTCACTCCACATTTACTGAACTTTTTTGCCAGTTACATGACAGATAGGCAGCAATATGTAGATTTTAGGGGCCACAGGTCAGAACCGTATTTCACAAGGTCTGGTGTGAGTCAAGGTAGCAACCTGGGACCCTTGCAGTTTATCTTAATGGTAAATGATCTCCCGCAGGTGGTACAGGACGCTAAATGCTTGTTATTTGCGGACGATCTCAAGCTTTCTCTGGCTGTAAATGGTGACGATGACTGTGTCAAACTGCAGCAAGACATAGACAGAGTTGTGACATGGAGCAAGGACAACCTATTGCAATTTAATAACTCAAAATGTGCAGTCATCACTTTCTCCAAGTCACGAGCCCCTATCCATTATAACTATCATATTGATGGGATACCAATGGCGAGAGTAGCAAAAGTTAGAGACTTAGGGGTTAGTTTAAATGCTGAGCTTTCGTTTCGTGATCATATTACAAATTGTTGTAAGAAAGCTTACAGGAATTTGGGATTCTTGCTTCGTACCGTTGGTAATTTTACTAATATAAAGGCTATTATCGCAATATACAATGCGTTGGTAAGGAGTCAACTTGAAAGTAATGCGGTCATTTGGGCTCCATATGAGGCAAAATATAGTATCATGTTGGAGCGAGTACAAAACAAATTTATTAGGTTCTTGTACATGAAGCTTTATAGGGTTTATCCATTCTACCCATTGATGTACCCTACCCTATTTGTTTTGGGTATGGTCGGATACAGTGAGCTTAGATCTAGAAGGGAACTAGCACTTGTTACGTATATTTTTAAAGTAATGAGAGGCAAGTTATTTAATGCGGACGTATTAGAACAGGTGAGGTTTAGAGTGCCGAACGGGTACGTGTGGCGGAGGCGCAGGCCGCCGCTGCTGGCGCTGCCGCGAGGGCGCACCAACTTACTAAAGAAGGCACCGCTGGTGCGTGCGCTTCGCACCCTGAACGTCGTGGCCGAGCGGATCGACCTGTTCTGTTGCACTCTGAGTGAACTCACAAGGGTCGCAATGTGGGCAATATGCTACGGTTTAGATTAGGTTATAAGACTAAGTTATTTTTAATTTATACATTAGACATTGTAATAGTAATAGTTTTTAAGGTGTACACGAGCGAATTGGGAATTGTCCTGTAAAGCTCATGTAAGATGTGTTGATAAATAAATAAATAAATAAATAAATAGTCTGATCCGGTAGCCTGATCAGGCTACCGGAAGGCGTTGAAGCCATTACTTTGTATGAACAGTCAATACACGTCCGATCCGGTGGCCGGATCGGACGTCCGAGTCGGAAACGGGCGCGAGGCGTTTCCGATTTTACTGTCGGTCCGATTGTCTGAAGGCGCGGTCTACATACTTCTAGTATGAGACAAAATAGACATCCGGTTATTCCTTCCGATTTTGCCAGTCAGGGTTCCCAACTTAGGGCTTTTAGCCCTAAGTTTTAGCCTTTTTGTGGAAACACTGTATACATAGCATAGTTTTGTTACCTATTGTAAAAAAAAAAATTTTTTGAGCGACCGCCGAGTTTATTGCTGGCTTTTCTCGGCAGGAACGGCATTCCGAACCAGTGGTAGATTCATTGACGATTCAAAAGTACTTGTAAAAGTTTATTTGAATAAAAAATATTTCTATTTCTATTAACTCGTCATCCATCTTCTTTTCTTCTGCTTTGCTCCAAACGCAAGCACTCGGGATGATAGCTCGGGAACGACTGAGTTCAGAAAAAGACTGATGGAAAAATCGGATGTGTATCGAGTAAATACGATCCGGTAGCCTGATCAGACAATCTGAAACAAAATCGGACGTGTATTGCCAGGCTTAGTCGGAATATTTGGCCCTTTCGTTAAAAATGTGCAGAATTTTTTAGAACTTGCATATTTTGGTCGCGCGTTGAGTTGGATTTGTTGGAAAACGTGTATATTCATGTACCGAAATAAAAGAACAAATTTTTAATCTAGTTAGGTAGGTATATTGTAAGTTTGTATTGTATGCCAATTTAATTTTTCCCTATCTCTCTGTAGAAAGGCAGTGTACGCAACCTTAATACAATTTTTGAATTTCTCTGATTAAATACTTCTTGACTTTGTCGAAAGTAATATTTTTTTACCGAACATACTCCCATTCTCATTGATTAACTGTGGAGTAGGAAGATTTTAAACATTTTTTAATTAGATATAATTATATAAAAAGGCTTGTCCTGACTGACTGACTGACGATCAACGCACAGCCTAAACCACTGAAGTTAGAAACTTGAAATTTTGACAGTAGGTTCCTTTTATGACGTAGGCGAGCACTAAGAAAGGATTTTTCGAAATTCGCCCCCCAAGGGGGTAAAAAGGGGGGTTAAAGTTTGTATGAAACTCCGTCATTTTTCGAGTTATACTCATGAAATTCGGTATTTAGGCTTTAAATTGAAAACAAAAAAGTAGGTGTTTCACAGTTTTTAAAAATTCTACCCCCTAAGGGGTTAAATAGGGGTTGAATGTTTGTATAATAGTCCTTCGTTCTTCAAGTTATTTTTCAAGTTACGTTTATGAAACTTGATATTTTGGCTCTTGATTAAAAATAAAGAATTACGTATTTTACATTTTTTTTAAATTCTCCCCCCAAGGGGGTAAAAAGGGGGTTTAAAGTTTGTATGAAACTCCGTCATTTTTCAAGCTATACCCATAAAATTCGGTATTTAGGCTTTAAATTGAAAACAAAAAAGTAAGTGTTTCACACTTTTAAAAAATTCTACCCCCTAAGGGGTTAAATAGGGGTTGAATGTTTGTATGATAGTCCTTCGTTCTTCAAGTTATTTTTCAAGTTATGTTTATGAAACTTGATATTTTGGCTCTTGATCAAAAATAAAGAATTACGTATTTTACATATTTCGAAAATTCTCCCCCCAAGGGGGTAAAAAGGGGGGTTAAAGTTTGTATGAAACTCCGTTATTTTTCAAGCTATACCCATAAAATTCGGTACTTAGGCTTTAAATTGAAAACAAAAAAGTAGGTGTTTCACAGTTTTTAAAAATTCTACCCCCTAAGGGATTAAATAGGGGTTGAATACAAACGTATGATAGTCCTTCGTTCTTCAAGTTATTTTTCAAGTTATGTTTATGAAACTTGATATTTTGGCTTTTGATCAAAAATAAAGAATTACGTATTTTACATTTTTTGAAAATTCTCTCCCCAAGGGGGTAAAAAGGGGAGTTTCAATATTCATAGTTAAGACAGGACAACGTCTGTCGGGTCCGCTAGTTAGATATATAGCGAATCAAAGGGATCCTTGTAAAATAAATTATATAATAGTAAATTAATACATTATGTTAAGCGATTAAAAATCTGATTGCTACTTAGATTATATTATTACATTAAATTTAGTAATTTAATTCTCATTAGTAAATTAAGGAAATAAAGGTTTAATAGTAATAAATGATTGATCAAATGCGAGTTGGTGTCGCATGGAAGGGTTCCGAACCAAAAAAACGCCGAAAAAACACCTTTCTAGTAGGGAAGCCCCCTTTAATTTTTAAATTATTTTTATTATTTGTTGTCATAGCGGCAACAGAAATACCTACCCATTCTGTGAAAATTTCAACTCTACCTGTTATGGATCATGAGATACAGCCCACTGACAGACAGACGGACGGACAGCGAAGGCTTAGTAATAGAACCCTAAAAACAAAAAAACATAGTTATATCTCAAACTTTATTTGCATCCACACTACTTATGAAAAGCTGCTATAAAATTTGTTGAACATAGAATTTTACAAGGTTACTAACAAAAAGCCTAATTAGTGGGGAGCGAAGTAGGTTTGTTCGGATAGACAATAGACCCGTGGCCTCAAAACTAGGTTTTATAGTTAAGAAGCCCCGGGGATTGGCCACATGCTAGCGTAATGAATCAGTGGAGTGTGGACATACTGCGAAAAACTTTTGTTCGTTTGTCAGGTTTCTATTACTATTTTGCCCCTAGTACGTTAATGTGTTGATATGTTATTTATTTCTATGATATTTATTATTCACGATATTGTTTTATACTCGTACTGGATGAGTTATATACTCACAAAACAAGCGAAAAAATTGTTCCGAACGACGAAGAGTATAATAGAGTACTTCATTGTTAAATCACACGACAAATTATAACAACTATCTGCCATTACGCGCTTCATTTACCGCATGCTTGTAACATATCCACCTCTTTTTGTACATAATACATATTACATATATTATATCATAGTACTCGTACAGCAGTGTTAGCCTGGTCATTAGGACTGCGGTATCCTACTCGGGGGGTCGCAGGTTCGAGCCCGGGTACGCATTTATTTATCGGATTTATGTGCGTTTAAGCATTTATATTTAACAACATTCAACAGTGAGGAAACCTGCACACCTGTACTGGTTCGTCCAGTACCAATAAACCAACACAATTGGCTATACTTCACTCGCTTGTTCGCACCCGCGGAGATCCGATATCAGTCTCCCTGTCCATACATCGTGGCGGCTGTGTATTATTCGCCTACCCACATCTGTCACCAATATGCTACAACACCTATGAGTTCTCCAATTCGACCATTTAGCCAGGACTTGGCAAGCGCACGCATTCCCCTCTGCCGAACTACATGTACAAACGTACGTGTCAGCTTGTAAGTGTGACAGCTTTTGAGTTAGTGTGCGTTCATAGAGAAATTAAGTATTTACAAGTGTGCGGAAGTGAGTAAATATGTGCTATACGTGATTACCTCACCTCCCGCAGAAAGTGGCAGAATATATTCAGTACTAAATCTGCGTAAAGGCTCGTCCCGGCTAAATGGTCGAAGGTTCTCCATAATGTTCTCAAAGTTGTGTGATGTCTGCCAATCCGCACTAGGCCATGGTGGATTATGGCCTATAACTCTTATCGGAGAGGAGACGTCAATGGGTTTCTCATGACGATGATGCATACTAACAAGGGAGCGAGGTCGATCGGAAGTGATACAGCATCTTATGAAACCCAAGTTTGCCCACTACCATCTTGGACTGTATCTTATCATAAATAAATAGTTACCCTATAAATAAACATTGAATGTACGAGTAGCCTTGAGAAGCCGCTGTGAGTGATTTTTGCAATGTCTCTGTGGCCGTTGTATAAAATGAATAAAACTTTATGAAATGGAACTCTACCTACTGTTTATTCATTTTCGTAATGGAATTTGCGAGTTCCGTTGATATATATGGAGCATTATAATCAGATTTATATGTCGAGTGTTTCAACGGACTAACAATTTCTACTAATATTATAAACGCGAAAGTTTGTAAGTATGGATGGATGGATGTTTGTTACTATTTCACGTAAAAACTACTGAACCGATATGGCTGAAATATTGCATAGAGATAGATTATAGCGTGGAATAACACATAGGCTACTTTTTATCTCGGGAAATAAGAGAGTTCCCGCGGGAATTACAAAACCTTAATCCACGTGAACGAAGTTGCGGGCATCGACTAGTAAATATATAAATCCTTCACTGACCGGGTTAGTCTCTCCTAGAATTGACCAGAACTGTGTCATTTGGCTTTAGGAGTTTTGCATGTAGATTTTTTTACCCCAACCCCACTAAACCTGTAATCTATAGACCACATTCTCACTCTGCTCAGACTCAAGACTGAGTTAAAACGAGACCGATTTATGTCAGAGCCTATTTGTGTCTCGTTTTAACTCAATCTTAAGTCCAAGCTAAGTCAGAGGATGCTCTATATATCTCAGCATAAGAATGGAGCAAATCCGAGCTGGGTCATCTAGTAATCGTATTTTAAACGAAGAATTAATTTTTTAGTTCTATTGAAATCCTGTAATCCGATTTATGTGGATTGTATTTTTTTCATAGAGATTAAACCAAAGCTGAAACAGCAATAGAAGTTATTTGGAACGTTTTTTAAAAAGGCCTTTGAAGTATATTGTGACATAAAAACTCTCTTTAAACAATTCTTGTTAATAATTATGATTTAATATTTGTATAAATATACAAAATAAATCATTTTTCACCTAACCCTTTTCTGCCCTTGTTCCTTTTATAAATTTAAGGTAAAGATAATAACATTAAAACAATATTGTAAGAGTAACATTATTTTGTACATATTGGCAAAGTTATGTAATTGTTCTGCCCTGCAGTAAATGGCTGCCTGAAAGAAATCGCTTGTGTGATGTCTTTTGCTCCATTTGGCATCCCTAATTTTTACCAAGGACGTGGCACATCCTTAGTGGATAGCTTTAAACTGTTTCTTTCTTGACATCAGCATAACGTCGGTTAAGTCTTGACACCGCGGTAAAACGTCAACTTTTAAGGAGAGCGAAAAATAGAGAAAAAGACATAAGAAACGTCGCTTACGCTTTAATATATTATTTTGTTAATTCCTTATCTAAGGAGTATGTCACTAATGGACTAAGTCATAGATCTTCAAAACTAGCTTATATAAAGTCTTTCCTCAGACACTTCCTAAACAGTCATTCTATCAAAAAAATTGTTACGTCAATGGACGAATTTTCTAGAAAAAATAATACTTTAAAGTAATTTTTCATGGCTTATCTTTTGTTGCCCTAATTTAGATTAAGAATTAATGTTACGCGGTGTTAAAACGTGTACGATAATATCTTGATCACAATTCGATGTACCTACCTTAAATAGATGAAAATTTTAATGACCCAACAAAGTTACTTTGTAAAATCCAAAAACTTCATGAAACCGTGATGACTATCACTTTTGCGCTCTCTATGGAAGAAAACACTCGCGAAGTGAACAAAATAAATCATTCATCACTTCTAATTCTACCCTTAGGGAAACTGAGAAAATCCGGAGCTCGTGTCGGTAATTAGGAGTAACTTGGCAACAAGTAGGTACAAGCCTTAGTTTGGTTGGATCAAGCGCTCTTACAGAAGGGCTTCCATCTACACTTGCCACCAAAGGACATTTCCTATACTGCCGTACTTACGAAAAGTGCAATAACTAAGTGCAAAAATAATAGTCAGTTATTGCATTTTCGTAAGAACGGCAGTATAAAGAATTGTATGAAATTGTGTCTCAACGGATTTTCTGCATAAAATGTGTAGCCATAATACCGTAACTAACTGAATCAGAAAACTAGTAGACCTAGAGGTTAGAAATATAGGGGCAACATTTTTGGAATATGTACCAGTTTCACTAAAAAGAAATTTTTGAAAGGGTCCCGTTGACACTTAAATCCACGTGGATTAAATTGAGGACCTCAGCTAGTTTTCTGCCATAATAAAGCAGCATTTTGCAAACACCATAAATCCTAGTGCGAAATCCATGTCATAAAAGATATTCAAAATATCTATCCAAACAGTTGTGTATTTTATTATCAACATATCGTACGCATCTCCTATAAAAAATCAAAGTTTATATTT
This sequence comes from Hipparchia semele, assembly GCA_933228805.2. Lineage (NCBI taxonomy): Eukaryota > Metazoa > Arthropoda > Insecta > Lepidoptera > Nymphalidae > Hipparchia > Hipparchia semele. The sequence goes on from OW121722.1 coordinate 3,246,418, forward strand.
GTTATTTATATACATGTTATTATTGCTGGTTTGTTTCTAAAGGTATGTTCGGTTGAATCAATGTTCTCCACACTTTCTTCTTCGTTAAACTGTAGAGACTTAAATATACTATTCGAATAGTAAGCAAACTAAGAAATTAACCCGCATAAAAGGTCTTTTTAGTGTAAGAAATGTTTAGTTAAATTTAAAACTTCGTGAGTAGCCTTCATATTGAGAATATTACGCCGGCAATTCTCACGTCTGAAATTAGCTCGTTTCGCAGCGCCTCTTCCAGTCCTCGACGTGGAATCGCATTTCCACATGCACGTAAGAAGCTTGTGACTGAAAACCTTGGGCGCGATCAAAACTAGTCGGGACTCCGAGTAGTCTGAGCATACGTGAGTGTTACTTTCATATTATTTAAATGTAAAACGTGTTACATTTGCGCGTGAATCACGGCAGTGAGTTCGCCCCGCCATATGCCATTCGCGCGTGATCTCTGTGCAACTAACATACTGTAATATACCTACTCGAAAAGTCTCACAAGTTTCGCAATCTACGTCGCAGTTTCTTTGGAACACCATGAAGTGTAAATGCGAAACCACGAAACGTTCGTGGACAAATTATTTCGCTACTATCGAGGCATGAATGTATTAGAATTTTTGACTGATATGATGTGAACGAATTGGTCGGAATTGCATGTTTTCTTTTATACCCTTGATAGTTAATTCATTGTAACATAGGAGCTTGTGGTTAGAATCATTCTATAAATGTGGTTATATATAACGTCACGCCAATTCTGGCAACGTAAAGCGATGAAAGTTTTTTCCGGCGCGCAAACATGGAACCAATGCTACTATTACTCCAAAACTAGTAGTAGTACTCATAATCTATGCCGGTAACATTGACTATTTTTTTACAAAAGCGCTGAGCTTCGCGAGCGATATTGACTAAAATGTTTGCTTTAAGAATTTAAATGAATTAACGCAATAACGCAGTTTACTTGATTGAGCTGCAGCAGATTTTATTACAGACAAAATATAGCTAAGTTTAACTTCTATGACTTGATACGAGAGCTTTATTAGGCTATTACAAAATTCTTAGGTAAATAAGATTGTGATAAATTTTTTTTGAAAAAAAAAAAAAAAAGTACTAATATCTATTATTATTTATTACTGTCTTCATTTTGATAGTTATATTATGGTAACTGTAACAGCAAGCTGTATTGTAGGTACCTTATTCTGTGCGCTGTAAGAGTCATGAAAGCCTTAAGGCCGTTCTTGCTCAAAGGCACTTATTTTAGCCTAACACTAATGTGAGAATGTGGTTAATGTTAACATTGCGACCACAAGGTAGGTACATTCCCGTACCGTCTGAGATGTATGGCGCATACAATATACCTACATCTCTTGAAAGAGCAAGACGGTTCAACCCAATCGTGATGTAAGACTTTGATAATAAATAATTAGTATTAATATTGTTAGATAATTAGATACGTACACTTAATTTAATTTTATCTTGTTATATTTAAGTTAAAAGGCTTCCCTGGCTGATTGATATTTTGTTCATTCAAACAATAGGTAATTGGATAGATTGGCTTCATTAAATAGAAAATATATTTTGAAGAAATTCCGATGAAATAGGAAGGCGTAAACGTCGTAGTTGTTAATAAAGTAAACTGTATAATAAAACATTATTTCTTTTGTAGTCTTATAATTCTTATAGGTAATTAGTATGTTCCAGTCATAGTTTATTAATTTATTTATTTAGTAAAGTTATAAAATAAGTGTTGATCGCGAGGTATAGATGTCGCAGTCACATTGTATAATCCGCCCTATTATATTACGGCTAGCTGTTATCAAAAATAGGGCCGTTTTGAAATGTGGTGGTTCAACGATTAGCCGGATTGTTATTGCGATACGTTCTTCAATAAGGTGGCAGATCGGCACCACTAAGGATTTCCGAGTGCAAGTATTTCTGGGTGGTTATAAAAAAAATAAACCCCGAAGACAGTGGCGGGACACTGCCTTCTAACCTAACCCAACAGTAAGCCCATTCAATCCGGCTAATCGTTGAACCGCCACAGTTCAAAACGGCCCTGTTTTTGATAACAGCTAGCCGTAATGCAATACGGCGGATTATATAATCCGACTGCGACATAGACAAAAAAAAGTAAATCGATAGTGTTGTAATGCTGATGTGTTTGTTTTTCCGTATAAGTATGTAAGTACAATATCTAAGGCGTAGTAATATCCGTTAACGTTTACGGGCACCCACGAACGTAATAATGGCAGGTTTATTACGTTTTTACTCTGGCTATTATCAAAATCATACTTAGCTTTATTAAGATTTAAATGCCTCATTTGCTTTTATGATCGCAATCAAAACTAAAGGCTGCATATTATGTGGTATTAAGGCTTCATACGCCAAATAGGATGAGGATTGTACTTATATGTATAAAGGTAATAGATGGGTTATGAGTATCAAGGATGTGTGCTCCAGTATTATATATTCAGGGCCTTATTCCATACATCTATACAAATATATAAAGCTGAAGAGTTTGTTTGTTTGAACGCGCTAATCTCAGGAACTACTCAGGTCTCAGGTCAGAAATCTCAGGTTCGAATTGAAAAATTCTTTTTGTGTTGGATAGTCCATTTATCGCGGAAGGCTTTAGGCTATATAACATCACGCTGCGACCGATAGGAGCGAAGCAGCAGTGAAAAATTTTTCAAAAACAGGGAAAATTATCCATATTTAAAATATATTCTTTTAAAAACTTCTTAATCGCGATCATAATAACAGAAATTAACGCGGACGAAGTCGCGCGCAACAGCTAGTACATAATATAAAGAACTGTGTTTCGATTCTCTAAATATGATTGCATCAGTGATCTCTGATTGGCTGAATTTATGGCGTTCTTGCTGCATCAAGGCATTTTAACCAATAGCGAGAGGATACCGGCCCATCAGGGGTCATTGCGATTGTTACACTGATGCAAATCGACATGAAATCGACATAAGAATTGACACACAGTTTCGACAGTTTTTCTCAAAATTCGTCAGTCAATGATTGCCAAAGACTATTTTCTATCTATGAAGACCATTGATATACTATGGAGACATAATTTTTTTTTACATAAGATTCTTTTGTTTATCACACCCGCGGAAAGTAAAAAACCTTGTGATTAGAATTTCTTTGATGAATTAGAAATTATTTTAAGACTCACCAAATGAACTCGGTTAGATAACTTCGAAGATAAATCTGTAAACCTAATTACAGCATATTTTTATTTAAGATTCACTAGAAATGTGATATATCCGATTCTGAAAATTAGTTAAAAATAGAGGATTGATAAAACAAGAAATTATTGAAAGTAATAGGATCAGACCCGATCATTTACTGGACGGTCTCTTTATTATACTAAAATCTCAGTAGCTGTTTTGGTTTACCCTGAACCCGAATATTTTCACGACATCTGACCCAACTATGCCTACTTAATTACAAGCTAATGGCCAAAGAGTCGTGGTAATGCTTCATTTTACGTGACTAATTGTCTGCAATTAGTCACGTAACACAGGACAGATCCTGTGAACCGAGATAGAGATTTGAAATTAATATGGGGTTGAATAGGGGTGAATAAGATTGAAGAAGTATGAAGACTTTTTTGACAATCTCCCCGGCGCAGTGGTGTGCGCTGTGGTCTTATAACTGGGAGGTCTCGGGTTTGATTCCCGGCGGGAGCAGTTTAGGAATTTATAATTTCTAAATTGTCTCTGGTCTGGTCTGGTGGAAGGCTTAGGCCGTGGCTAGTTACCACCCTACCGTCAAAGACGTGCCGCCAAGCGATTTAGCGTTCCGGCACGGTGGCGTGTAGAAACCAACTAGGGGTATGGGTTGAATGTACACTGCCATACCCCTTCCAAGTTAACCCGCTACCATCTTAAACTGCATCGTCACTTACCATCAGGTGAGATCGCAGTCAAGGGCTATCTTGTCATGGAATAAAATAAAAATAAGATTGAAGAAGTATGAAGATGTTCTAATCGCAAAGAATAGAATAGAATAATTTTTTCAAATAAACTTTTACAAAGCGCTTCCGAATCCGAATGCCGTTCCGAACCAGTTTTGTTCTATTCTATTCTAAACTAAATTCACGCGGACAAAGTCGCGGGAATCAGCTAGTCCTACTATAATTTTATGCGTCATTTGGTCAAATTTTAGGGGCAATATGCAGGATAACTAGACTATTGATGTTCGCAGGGGGTAGCCCTCAGGGGCACACTACGCCGTTTTCCACTGCTCGAGCAGTAAAATTGGTTTTAGATAAAAGAAAATAGCTTTATCTAAATTTTTTTCGTCTATCTCAGGCCGATGGGGAGAAGCACTCGTATATTTGTATTGATCCGTGCTGCTTACATGCTTATAGGCGATATATTTATACGAGAAGAAGACATAGGGACTTACGGTGTAATAAAGTAAGTCAAGGACATCGAGAATCGAGATGTTCCAAATTGTACTTCCATACGTTCATAATCTAAATATATGAAAGGAAAAGGTATTGACTGACTGACTGTTCTATCAACGCACAGCTCAAATCACTGGAGGGATCGGGCTGAAAGTGGTGTATCGGTTGAATGTATACTGCCAAATTCCTTCAAAGTTAGTCCGCTACCATCTTAGACTGCATCATCACTCACCATTAGGTGAGATCGCAGTCAAGAACCATCTTATCATCGAATAAAAAAGTATAAAGATACAGAGCCATTATGACGTCGGCATCTGCTAAGAAAGGATTTTTGAAGCTTCAACTCTCTAAGGGGGTAAAATAGGGGTTTGAAAAATCGAATTCAAAGTTAGGGAAACCGCGGACTCATAAACTTTATCATTTGTAATATTAGTGGGATACAACAAATCTTTGGGATCCCGCAATGCTGGAATGGTGATTCTCGCCCCAAGGAATTAAACGCTGTTAACAGTCCCCCATTAGATGGGCTGATGAAACCGAAGCGACAAATGAACCTTTGGATAGGTATTAGGTACCCACCGCGATGTCAGATCGGGGCTTAGAAAATCTCTTACCGTCCCTAGAGTAACTAAGCACATGCAAAACACAAAGGTGCAACGTAGTACAACATAATCCTGATATCAAACCTTCACATCTCTCAGTAAGAAGCCGACTGAGGCCTTGTTAGAAGCATTTTGCGAAACAAAGACTGGCTTATGAGTTGGTTACTCAGCATGTACAAGCATGTATAATCCTATTCCTGCTTGTATCATAAATGCGAAAGTTTGTGAGGATGGATTCCTGTGTTACTCCTTAACGCCACAACTTTTGGCTGAAAGGAATGGAGATAGCTCGAACCCAGGATTACCACATAGGCTTCATTTTATCCCGAAAATAAAGGAAATGTACAACAATATATTGCAGTATTGGCTGATATGCATATCAATAACAAGCATACACAACATTCGACTAATGAAAAAGCATCGGGTAAACTAAACCTTACAAACAAAACTTCCAACGACGACGACCTCCCTGGCGCAGTTATAGTATCTTATAACTGGGAGGTCTCGGGTTCGATTCCCGGCGGGGGCAATTAAGGAATTTATAATTTCTAAATTGTCTCTGGTCTGGTCTGGTGGGAGGCTTTGGCCGTGGCTAGTTACCACCCTACCGTCAAAGACGTGCCGCCAAGCGATTTAGCGTTCCGGCACGGTGGCGTGTAGAAACCAACTAGGGGTATGGGTTGAATGTACACTGCCATACCCCTTCCAAGTTAACCCGCTACCATCTTAAACTGCATCGTCACTTACCATCAGGTGAGATCGCAGTCAAGGGCTATCTTGTCATGGAATAAAATAAAAATAAGATTGAAGAAGTATGAAGATGTTCTAATCGCAAAGAATAGAATAGAATAATTTTTTCAAATAAACTTTTACAAAGCGCTTCCGAATCCGAATGCCGTTCCGAACCAGTTTTGTTCTATTCTATTCTAAACTAAATTCACGCGGACAAAGTCGCGGGAATCAGCTAGTCCTACTATAATTTTATGCGTCATTTGGTCAAATTTTAGGGGCAATATGCAGGATAACTAGACTATTGATGTTCGCAGGGGGTAGCCCTCAGGGGCGCACTACGCCGTTTTCCACTGCTCGAGCAGTAAAATTGGTTTTAGATAAAAGAAAATAGCTTTATCTAAATTTTTTCGTCTATCTCAGGCCGGTGGGGAGAAGCACTCTTACATTTGTATTGATCCGTGCTTATATCCGACTTATATGCTTATAGACGATATATTTATACGAGAAGAAGACATAAGGACTCACGGTGTAATAAAATAAGTCAAGGACATCGAGAATCGAGATGTTCCAAATTGTACTTCCATACGTTCATAATCTAAATATATAAAAGGAAAAGGTTACTGACTGACTGTCTATCAACGCACAGCTCAAATCACTGGAGGGATCGGCCTGAAAGTGGTGTATCGGTTGAATGTGTACTGCCAAATTCCTTCCAAGTTAGTCCGCTACCATCTTAGACTGCATCATCACTCACCATTAGGTGAGATCGCAGTCAAGAACCATCTTATCATCGAATAAAAAAGTATAAAGATACAGAGCCATTATGACGTCGGCATCGGCTAAGAAAGGATTTTTGAAGCTTCAACTCTCTAAGGGGGTAAAATAGGGGTTTGAAAAATCGAATTCAACGTTAGGGAAACCACGGACTTATAAACTTTATCATTAATGGGATACAACAAATCTTTGGGATCCCGCAATGCTGGAATGGTGATTCTCGCCCCAAGGAATTTAACTCTGTTAACAGTCCCCCATTAGATGGGCTGACGAAACCGAAGCGACAAAGGAACCGCTGGATAGGTATTAGGTACCTACCGCGATGCAAGATCGGGCATTAGAAAATCTCTTACCGTCCCTAGAGTAACTAAGCACATGCAAAACACAAAGGTGCAACGTAGTACAACATAATCCTGATATCAAACCTTCACATCTCTCAGTAAGAAGCCGACTGAGGCCTTGTTAGAAGCATTTTGCGAAACAAAGACTGGCTTATGAGTTGGTTACTCAGAATGTATATATGTGAATGCTTGTATCATGAAAGTTTGTGAGGATGGATTCGTGTGTTACTCCTTAACGCCACAACGTATGAACCGATTTGGCTGAAAGGAATCGAGATAGCTCGAACCCAGAATTACCACATAGGCTTCATTTTATCCCGGAAATAAAGGAAATATACAACAATATATTGCAATATTGGCTGATATGCATATCAATAATAACAAGCATACACAACATTCAACTAATGAAAAAGCATCGGATAAACTAAACCTTACAAACAAAACTTCCAACGACGACGACCTCCCTGGCGCAGTGGTGAGCGCTGTGGTCTTATAACTGGGAGGTCTCGGGTTCGATTCCCGGCGGGGGCAATTAAGGAATTTATAATTTCTAAATTGTCTCTGGTCTGGTCTGGTGGGAGGCTTTGGCCGTGGCTAGTTACCACCCTACCGTCAAAGACGTGCCGCCAAGCGATTTAGCGTTCCGGCACGGTGGCGTGTAGAAACCGATTAGGGGTATGGGCTGAGTTTACACTGCTATGTCCCTTCCAAGTTAGCCCGCTACCATCTTAGACTGCATCGTCACTTACCATCAGGTGAGATCGCAGTCAAGGGCTACCTTGTCATCGAATAAAAAAAAAAAATAATTCCAAATAAATATCTAACGAAGGATTGCTATTTTTGAAAACAACCATATTATAGTGATTTGTTCAGTGTTTACAAAACGTTCAAATAATGGGAAGTTTTATTACAGTCTGCAGTTTTATATTGGATCGACAATTTATCTAATGGTCTCGACTCCGGAGTAAGCGATGTCGTAACATGTCAGAGCCCGAGTCACACACACATACTCGCTTACTGTTATACAGAATCGACGCTTTTAGTCGCTATTTGCTTTACTCTTAAGCCCCTGGGTATTATTATAGTTTTTTTTTGCTTATTTTTATGTGCCACAATTTTATTTTATTTATAAAGATAATGGGGACATGTGAACAAAGGAAAAGGTTCTATAAAGTCGAAATCCAAAGTATAAATTCAAATTCAATTTTAGTCGATTTAGGGCAGATTTAGGGCCGTAACAATATAATATTTTAATGGAGATTACTTCTGCGTAAAGCGCAAACAGTCTGTCAGAATCATTAGTTGTAGTTATGGCTTGTTACAATTGACAAGTGATAATGCAATCAATTTTATAATTTTTTTCGAGTAGTTTGTGAGAAGATGAAATAAATGATGTAAGGAGGAAAACAGCGTTTACGAAGCGAACTAATAAACCGAGGAACTATTGTTGTAGAACGAAGCAAAGCTATTAAATAAATTTTAACAAACATGAGTTACGATAGCTAATGGTTTGAAAGAACCGTCCATTTGAGTTGATTTATAAAATGAAACGGTTACTTTTAAACGCAGTAAATTGTACAAGGTTAGTTAAGAAATATTATCGATCGATATAATCATGTCGATAACGGGTAAACTCCGTGTACTTTTTTAGCCGACTTCCAAAAACGTAGGAGGGCGCTAATACTGTTTTCTAAGGACAACTTTTTCATTCGACAAAAATAACGGATTGATCTAACTTTCCAATGTTACTCTAAATCAGTTGAATATATTGCATCGACCGAATCAAATAATTCGTTACTGGCTCACCATTGTGTATTTTAGATGACAAACAATTTCTCTTTCAAAGAGGGTATCTCTCAGTGCCTACCTAAACAAATTACGCAGGCAATACAGTCAGAAGAGTGAAAAATAACCCTGACGCAATCAGCCGGAGGATGGGACGAACCGTGCTTGAAAAGAAACAAATTAGATCCGTCTCGAGAACACCGCTTTTCAAATAGATCCGGGGAAAAAGACCCGCACTGCTAATGAAGGGTTAGCTGACGTACGGAACCCAAGAATACCTACTGCGATAATATGTAACAAGAATAAGGAGGAAAGGTTTTTCGGACCGACTCAAAAATGAATGTAAAGGAGTTTAATTTTAAAGTAAATACACGGCATTATTAAAAATAATTGGCTTACAGACTTTTTTTTATTACAATGGTATTAATGCTCTTATAAATCAATTCCTACATTGACCTAAATTGACAGATGTAAAGAAATCTATTGAAAATAATTCTAATGATTCAACAGGATGACGTTACGTGAGTCGTCGAGTGAGCAACATAGTCCCGTATTTAAATGTGTAAAAATTATTTATAATGAACTTTTTACAGTTTATACTTGTGAATTATGTGCCTAATAATCAAAAAATTAAGTGAGAGTGTTTGTGAGAAGATCTAAGCGTTGAAAACTAGAAATATCGTAATATTCTAAGTGAGACAGTATCACAAGTAAACACATAATATAATTACAAAAAACTACATGAACAGTGCATATCTAATGAAATTAATTACAGAAATATAAGCTATAACGAAAATACAAACATAATCTAATGATATTTAATAATATATACTTCAGTTTCGACAAAAATTGTTGCGCATTTAAAAAAGTGCAATGAATCAGCTGAGTGAGTGTCGATGTCATTGACCGGTCCGCAGGGTCAATGTCTACACGTGTCGTCGTTCATAGAACAACTTGCATATTTTTCGCTGCTATAACTCATATTGGCCGAGCGTGCGACACACCATTTTTTTAATACATAGTGGTGGATTGATTCAGATTTCAAACCTAGATAACTGGAACCTTGTTAAACATTATTTTTCTTTTTTCTTTTACTTTTTTCTTTGGACCTGTTTATATTTCATATCAAACAATTTAAGGAAATAAATGAAGGAGATAATGGATAACATAACAAGACGCAATAGACGTAAAACTCGATCATGTGTTGATTTATCTATGATTGTGAGCGAAAGTGATGATGACATAAATAGTTCGATATTGGACAGCACACTAAAAAGTTTACCAAATATGAGCCAAGACAGTGAGGAACTAACAGATTTAAAAGTAAAGATTCAGCAATTAACACTAGAATTACAAGCAGCCAATCATGAAATTGAAAATCTTAATCTAGAAAACTCACAGCTAAAATCTGAATTACTACAAAGTAAAAATACACTAAAAACGATGAAAAAACTCAGCATGTCTGAAAATATTACACCATCATCATCTAAAAGTACTACAAATAAGAAAACGCGAAAACTAAAAAATAAGTCTCAAACTAGTTCAACAGTTAAAAGCTGCCCATCTGAATGTTTGTCAAATGTCATCAAAAAACTTGATTATGGAAACAGCCCACTGGCGATTAATGACGACAGAAAGTCTAAAAGGGAAATAGAAACACCGTTACCTAGTCAATCTGAAAGTTCACCGAATGTGACAAATAAAACACCTTATGAGAGTAACCTAATAGAGATAGATAGTGATATAACATCAAAAAGTGTACAAACGAACACAAACAACCTAAAAAACGATGCAAATAGAACGGAAAATCCTTGCAATAAGAGTCAACCAACAAAATTACTATCTACAGAAATAATAAATAAAGTTAAGATTTATACTGATGACGAAAACAAAGGAGCTTACAAAATCCTTCAAGAACTTCTAGGAGAAAAATTTCAAGTCACTTCTGTAACAATGCCTGGTGCACGAGTTGATCAAATTTTATCCAATTGCCTATCAAGCTGTAAGAATTTTAAAAAAACGGACTATGTAATTATTATGTGTGGTTCAAATGACAAAAATCCTTTACAACTGAAATCGCACCTGTATTACTATTTAGACAATTTGAAATTCACTAACGTCATACTTACGGAAGTCTTTGATAATAAATATATAAATGTAAAACAGCTTAGTGAAATGTATAAGCTATTATGCAATCAATTTCAGCACACAAATTTTATAAATTCTTATCAGTATAATAAGGAATATTTTTTCTCACGATATCAACGTCTACAAACTTCCTGCAAACTTGTCCTCAGAGAAATACTTAACCTAGAATATAAGCGTAAATATATAATATATACAAATGAATGTAAAAACATAGTTTGCAAAAGGGCTGTCGGAACTCAGACAGACCAAAAATTTCTTAAAAAACTGCCTAGTAAGACTACTGAAACACAAACTAATAGTGAATTACTGGAGGAATTTTTTCGTCCATAAACTAAATTATATAAGAGTATATCATCAAAATATTATGAGTCTTAAAGCTAAATTAAATGATCTTGAAATATATTTAAACTCAGGAAACAAAGATATCGATATAGCCTGCTTTAGTGAAGCATTTGTTAGACAAGATAATATTAATGTAATGAAAATAGAAGGCTACAGACTAGCTGTTTATTACTGAAGGAAAAGTAGCAAGCGAGGTGGTGTATGTATCTTCGTCAAAAAGTCTATTAACTTTACATCATTGAATTGGGTTAGCGAGAAATCTGTAGACAACGTGATCGAATGTTGTGGACTCTATTTGCCAGAACTAAAATATCATGTAATTTGTATATATAGACCGCCAAATAGCGACATCAACAAATTTTTTGAAGTATTTGAGTTAATCTTAGACCGAGCAGTACGTAAATCAAGAAATATTACGAGAAAGATAATTATTGCCGGCGATTTTAACATAGACTTATTAAAAATAAATAAAAATTGTAAATTATTTAAAAATATTCTAACAAACTACAATGTGAAAATAACAATTAAAGAAGCGACGCGAATAACTGCAAGTTCCGGAACATGTATTGATAATATATTTACAAATATAGGAAAATGTACGTCAAATGTATTGCACAATGGACTGTCTGATCACACTGGCCAAATCTTAAAAATACCTTGCAGTGTATATTATAAACACAAGTTTTGGTACATATATAAGAGGGATGTTCGTAAACACATTGAAATATTAGTTAAATACATGTCACAAGTTAATTTCAATGATGTATATGAAAGTACAGACGTAAACACAGCATATAACGTATTCCACGAATTATTTAAAATGATTTTTGATTTATGTATACCAACGGAAAAAATTAAAATAACCTATACTAAAAAACCAAACTGGAAAACTAAGGGCATAGTTAAATCTAGTCGCGTAAAAAGACAAATGTATTTGAATCTACAAAAAAGCAGAAATAATTCCGAAATTTTACAGTACAAAAAATTTAAAAGGCTACTAAAATCATCAATAAATATATCAAAGCAAATTAGTAATAAAAATTATATTATGAATAGTGATAATAAAACAATATCTACTTGGAGATTAATTCAACAGCATACTTCCACATATAATGATTCACAGGAAACTATAGACTACCTACAACGTGGAAGCAATCACATTAGGGACCCATTAGATATAGCCAACTATTTTAACAATTTCTTTATAACCCAAGCTCAAAATGATTTACCTAATACCAAAAATCATAACGAGAATATTAATCAATCATGTGATAGTATATATCTAAGGCCAGTAGAATTCAATGAAATATTAAATATTATAAAATCCTTAAAAAACAAAAAAAGTAGCGGTTACGATGAAATCACAACTCAGGCTATAAAATCATGTATGCTTTTTATTATAGAACCTTTAACATATATATCAAATCTTATGCTCGAAAATGGTATCTTTCCTGACAAACTCAAACTTTCCTTAATAAAACCAATTCACAAAAAAGGCCCTAAACACGATTCCAATAACTATAGACCTATTGCTTTGCTTCCATGTTTCTCCAAAATATTTGAGAAAATCATCTACAATAGAATAATAGATTTCTTTACAAAAAATATGCTCTTAAATAAATATCAATTTGGTTTTCGTCAGGCGCGATCAACTTCCTTGGCAATTTATACCATCCTGAACAAATTATGCGAAGAAATTAATAAGAAAAAGGATTGCACTATACTGTTTCTTGATATGTCAAAGGCATTTGACTGTGTCAGGCACTCTTCTCTGCTAGGGAAACTAAATAATATCGGAGTTAGAGGTGTTGCATTAGATCTTATGAAATCATATTTAAGTAATAGAAATCAATCTACAATAATAACTAAATTTAACCACAACACAAAAACTTTACAAAAGTTTGAGTCCACCTACGACCTAACTACTGTAGGTGTCCCTCAGGGTAGCATCCTTGGCCCCCTTTTGTTATTAGTGTACGTAAACGAGTTGCCTGAACTAACAAAACACTTATGTGTCATGTTTGCTGATGATGCAACCATACTGTTTATCAGAGACAAAGAATCGGTACAAGAATATGAAAATGAAATTAACGTCTCGCTAGAAACGATTAAAAATTGGCTATATAATATAGGTTTGAATGTAAACGCAACCAAAACTAAATTCATGCAGGTTAGAAACTACAAAAAAGTACCACCAACACTCGACCTAATATTAAATGGACAAAAAATTGAAGAGACAAGCAGCACTTCATTTCTCGGCATTATACTAGACCATCACTTATGTTGGAAAGAGCATATCGACAAAATCAACAAAAAATTGTCCAGTTGTACTTACGCCCTGTCGATGCTTATGGATGTATCCTCCACATCGGTGGCTACTGCTTTTTACTACAGTAGTGTCTATTCAATTCTATTATATGGAGTTATTTTTTGGGGAAATTCTGTCAATGTGCAAAGTACGTTTATATTACAAAAGCGTTGCTTGAGAATTCTATTTAACAAAAAAAGAGAGGAATCTGTACGACCATTATTTAAAGAAAAAAGATTCCTCACTCTAACTGGAATATACTTACTTGAATTATGCCTCCTGGTTAAAAATAACAGTCATTTCTTTACAAAAAAATCGGAAGTGCGAATAAGACCAAGCAGGAAAAAAGATGAACTCCATCTGCATCTGCCTCGAATAAACTGCAATATCTACCGTAAAAGTACATATATCATGGCCGTACAAGTCTATAATAAATTGCCTGACCATATTAAACTGCTTCCCTTGCCTAAATTCAAAAATAAATTAAAAAATTGGTTAATTGATAAAGCATACTACACGCTAAATGAATTTTTTAATGATGTATAACAACAGGTTATATGCTGGGTTTATTTATGCATAAATACGGGCACTATCGTTTTTTACTATTTATTTTTATCTTTATTGTTTTTTATTTATATTTTCAAATTTAATTTTTATCTTTAACGCTTAAAATTATATAAAATGATAATATCTATGTAGTTGAATAAATCGTTGACATTTGCATGTAATATTAAAACTATTATAATGTTGATTAATAATAATTATTGCACACCATTATATTGGTAATACACTAGTCACTAAGAATTTATTGTACCATCTTACAAATAATGTGTATAATGCAATAAATAAATTCTGATTCTGATTCTGAATGAAGAAGGCATGTAACTCGCTCGAGCAATATATGTATTAGCATGTAAAGGAATTATTAACTGTAATTGTACACAACATCATATTGTGATTGCATATTAATATTTTAAAGAGCAACCGCCGAGTTTCTTTCTTGTTCTTCTCGTTCGGAACAGCATTCCGAACTAGTGGTAGATTCATTTGACGATTCGAAAGCACTTTGTAAAAGTTTATTTGAATAAAAAATTATTCTATTTCTATTTAATATATTTTTGAGTACGTAAGTGTAGTGTTAAATTAACACAAATAATATTAGACTAACTGTTAACTTGCATAAAAGACTTAACAAGTTTCGTGTACCCGTAAGTATCGTATAACGAGCAAACATTTAAACTGTTTGAGTAACAAGCACGTGGAAGTGGTATAGAAAAGGAAAATATTGGTTTACACTTGGAATAATATTTTGTGTGAAAACGAGTTCTCCATTCCAGTAATGCTTCGCAGTTATCGGTAGCTAACGGGCAACGCTTCTCAGAGAGATTTCACGTCTCGATACATCGTACTGACTGTAACGCATTTGATACACGTTACGTATATATGTGATGAAATCGATATCACTCCGTTACTCGCAGGTTTTGAAGTTTCCAACGTGCTATATACGCTATGCTAGAATACGTTCGGAATGCAACTTTTGAAATCATCTTTCGGAGAAAAAATATTAAAGAACTCACTAGAAAGTTATGATTTAGTTTAAGAAAGAGAATTCTTAAGAAGAAAGCTTCTTAGCGATAAGACCGCCATTTGTGATCTCGTTGAGTTTATTTTATTTTTTATGGGTCTATCTAATGTGGTGTACAATAAAGTGTATTCATTTCATTTCAATATTTGCTTACTTTGTTTTAACGAAGACTATGTATTTTATCTTTAGGTACATTTACAGGATTTCCGTCGGCGTGGTGTTAGGTTTTTAAAAATCCCTCGGAAACTCTCGGGTTTTCCGGAATAAAAGACAGTCAATGCCACTCTGCAAGTCTTCAACTATACCCAAGACCTATAAACCTATATGCAAGAAACCACGTCGATCCGTTGCTCCGTGATAGAAGGACCAATCAATAATCATTAATCACTTAAGTCGTGGGCAAAAGCTAGTATTCATCAATAACAATAAAATCAATCCACGTAGGTGCTCAAATTGCTTTCTAGCTTTACTTCATACCTAATTGGATTATTAAATCAGGCCGTAAGTTTGCCGGACTAGGCTCAGTAGGTACTATTTTATACGTTTAGATGAAACACACTATACGTGTGTTTGTTACTTCTTCACGCCGCAACGAATCAATCGATTTGACAGTTTTGGCTGTGGAATGGAGATAGCTAGACAGCTCATATCCAGGACAGATAGGCTACTTTTTATCCCGAAAAATCAAATCAAAAATGCTTAATCCACGCGCGCATCATCTAGTCTAGTGATAAAATTTACTATTCCATAACAGTATCCATTAAAAACTAATACAATCCTATATAATAACTACTTCCAAGATATTGCTTTCAAAAAGCGTAAGATTTATATATCGGAATATCGGTTTGAATTACTGAGATGAGCTCAAAACTGCTGCAAGGAGAGAAGCGGAATAAATTACAAAGTTTGGCGATGTCCGATAGAGTCAATTGAAAGGCGAATCATATCGCTCCAATTTGAAGGTTTCTTCAAGTTTTTATGCGAATTGAAATTACGAGTATATAGACGTTCCGCTAATTGACTTGCACAGTGTCGGTGCTGATTAAATATTGGATCGCGTGAAATTTTTCGCGTTTATTGTTTTTTAATCTCACGCTTTCTTGAATTTCTTGATAACGGTAAGATTACGGTTTTTGTTTATTAACGCAAACAGTTACGTAAGTGTTATTTAGTTTTTCGAGTTTCGATATCTATTAGGTATATTAGGTGTAGTTAGCATTGCTAGGCACATAAATTAATAAGCCTATGGCTTGGTACCAATAACTGTGACTAAGAGTAGGAGATACTTCTGAGTATTCTGGTAGATTCATTTGACGATTCAAAAGCAAGTCTATTTGAATAAAAAATTATTCTGTTCTATTCTCCTTCTCTTCTTTATCAATCGAAAGATGAGCCTCAATAGCCCAACGAGTAAAGGTGTGGACTGAACTGAAAGGTCGCAGGTTTGAATCCTACCCGTTGCACTACTGTCGTACCCACTCCTAGCACAAGCTTTCCGCTTATTTAGAGGGGATAGGTATATATATAAGCCAACTTCAGCTTGGTTAGTGTTCTTTTTTTTTTTTTTTAAAAAAGAAAGATGTTTGCCGGACATGCATCTCTTGTATAGAAGACTGTTGTAACTAGCTCAGCGTGGTACCATCCTACATAATCTTTCGTCGGCCAGAACGTAATCAAGAGCTTGCTTTTCGAGGAATAAAAGAAAATATTACCTACTTACAGGGTTCATTTTACTACTAATAATGATAAAGATGACAATGATTTCATTTTGTATATATTAATTGTATTATTATAATTGGAATATTTTGTGAGTACCGATGGGGCTGACATGAAGGTCACCTTCAAAAGTCCCTTATTAAAAATGAGAATAAAAAAAAAAAGATGACAATGATTTGTCTTTTCACTCCTTTAGATGTCTCTAGAACACTTTGCAACACTTGAAAAAAAAATTAATGATACTTAATAATAATTCTTTTCCAACTTCGCTAGTTGCTGTTGTAAGCAAACCATTTTAAATGAAAGGAACATTATTTTATTCTTAACCGTTGAAAACGCGAACGTGTTTGCATCAGTCACACGAATATAAATTTTATTTTAACACCCACAAGTCTCAAACTGGATTGTGGATGGTCAGGCAACACTCAAAAGATTTCAGAGAACCCACTACTTTATGTATTAAAAAGGCAAAGAAACTAATCCTTTATAACGTTCGAAGCGACGACGAAGGTTTTCAATTTTCGTCTTAACGTTTCCAGGTATTGAACCGGGTTCGCTTTAAGAGCCAGTATACCTTTTACTGAGGTATTGACGACGAGAAGACTTGGCTTAATTTTCCAAACGCTGCCCAACCCAGCCGTATTCTTCTGTTGGCTTCTTCGTCAAAAAAGCGATGGAGCGATGGCCGCTGGAGCCGGAAAGTCCTGGAGTAGAGACCGCGAACAAGCAAGCGTAGTGTGGGGCGCCCCCCAGCAAGGTGGACCGACGACTTAAAGAGAGTGGCGGGAAGTAGCTGGATGAGAAGGGCTGAGGACCGGGTGTGGTGGCGCTGTTTAGGAAAGGCCTATGTTCAGCAGTGGACGTCCGCAGGCTGAAATGATGATGATGATGATACCTTTTACATCCGTCTCTCTCGCACATTCTAATATTTTTAATTGTAAAAGTCTCATTATATTTTTGACCAAAGTTGTTCATTGACGATAAAATTACGGATATTTAAGACATATTTTCTGTCGGTCCTGCGCCTGATCTCTGTCCGGCCGTGTCGGATTTCCATCCGAGGGAATAGAGTGTGCACCTATGTTTGCTCACACATTTGTGCACTATAATATCTCCCGCGCAGATGGCTAATTTCTGAAAATCGGCCGCCGCGACCGGATACTTTCGGGCGGTCTTCTTTCTTCTTCGTTCTTTTTCAACTTCAATTCCATAATATTCAACGTCTTTTAAATAAAAAAAAAGGTATCTCATTTTTGAGACTTCCAGAGATCTAGAGACGTATTAAAGTGAATTATACCTACTCGTTATTCTAACCAATTCAAGTTACTTACATCGTAAACGCTTGTTACCGTTTTCAAAAGCGAACACGAAAATTATATGATTATCCGTACACAGTTTCAGATGTATAAAGCCATAAACGTTTCCCGAACACAGTCACTTTTTCACGTCCGTTAGTCGCTTTTGTGCTTTAAAGAAATCGTTTCGTTTTAACTCAAATTGCTTTTTGACCGCACCTTCTACAGGTTTCTCTGCAACATTATTTACTTTGTTAGAGAATCATTACTATTCCAGCCTCATAGGTATAAAGGCTAACTTGTTTGGATGCAGATCATGAAGTTCAGGGTACGAGTCTTGAGTTAGGGCAAAAAATGTTAGGTAGGTTTTCTGTCAAGAGATACCTAGTAACCCTGAGTTGGGTTATTGGTGTTGATATGAGTATGTTGTATTATGTTGATGTTTCCCAGGTAATACTATACCTGACTTATTGTATTTCCATTTGAAACTTTTTACTTATGCACTTAGGGTCTAGGGATGCTAGCGTAATGTCAGATACTTTTATCAAGTCTTATATTCTTGAAAAAACCGCGACTATATTCTGAAAGACTTAAGTCCTAATCTTAAGGTGGTAAATTTTTATATTTAAAATTTAAATTATATGCTGTATAAACTTTTTTTGCAGCTTTGTTTATGTTGTAATAGAATCCTCTAGAGGAAACAAACGTTGCGGTGCCCGCGAGCGTTGTTTATTGCCACTTCGGTTTCGCTTAATGGATTTAAATTGGTTTTTAATATCAGCTCACGTTTGCTCGTGATTTATTATTATGATTAACTTTATTTATACATCGGTTTTTAATATTAACTCAGTTGCTCATATTGAATATTTGCTTTATTAATTTCGTAATAATCGTCTCCGCATTTGCATTTACAACATTTTTTTTGAGTATATTAATGCGATTGTATGTAAGTTTGTTTGTTGGTTTTCCTTCAATCACTTTAACAGCTGATCAACGGATCGACGTGATTTTTGAGGTATAGTTGGTATAACGCTTTCTTTTTATGAAAAGAAGTCTATGGGGGCTACTTTTTCTACTTTTATAGATATATTTCTACTTTTATGGATTTAAAGAAACCTAACTCAACGCGGACAACGCCGCGGGCAAAAGCTATTACATGATTACTTCATGAACTTCACATTAATTCAATAACAATTTTCATCGTCAGGTGGCCATATTTTGACCATAATTTTCCTCCTATAATAGACTTTTAAAATTTGCGAACGAAATCACGATGGTACTCAGCGCTAAACGATTTTTATTTAATTACTGAACGTCATGTACATGCGAAAAATTCGCTAAAATATGCGGATTTTCCTTTAAATGTAAGTGAGTGTGCCTATTCTTTTAATCTTTTGTACGATACGAAATTTTTATGACATTGGCGCGAATAATATTTACACAAAACTAAACTTTGATGAGTTTAAAAGCATGTGTCATTCTTTTCACAATATTCTCTGCGATCCCTTTTTCTGGTGGCTGTAGTAGGTATTCGTTCAGTATATCATATTATATCTCGAGAACCTATGTCTAATTCTTACTGGACATCATCGTCATCAGCAACCATCGTCTTTGAACTCGTCAGAAGGTTTATAGGCCATAGTTTCCCACGCTGGCCCATTGCAAATTGGCAGACTGCACTCATCTCAGAGAATAATATTATCGAGAACTCTAAGTCATGCTGGTTTCCTTGCGATGTTTTTCTTCACTGTTGAAGCTTGTGATATTTAATTGCTCAAACGCATATAGGTAACTCCGAAAAGTCAACCTTCGGTATCAAACCCGCGACCTCCAGAATAGGAAACTGCAGTCCTAACCGCTAGGCAGACAAAAGCAGACCCATTCCCGTTGATGGCATCCGTTCACGAGCAAGACGCATGATCCAGCCATTGCTTCGCTCAACCATATTTGAGGGAACGTAACAACCCGCACCACACGACACCACCACAGAAATGTTTAAAGAGAGCATGACATACCTACTTAGGCATAAATAAAAGCATTCTATAGTACATTATTGCAAAGGCAGGGAAGTAGGCAATTGCAGGTCGAGTATGAGTTTGAAGGCCGAGCCGTAGGCGAGGACTTCACTAAATACGAGACAGGCAATTGCCATTTCCCGCCGAGGCATATATAGTGCTTTTCTCAAAAGAATGCAGGGAAATAAAACACTTTTTATATTATACATCCAAATCCATCCGCCATTTTGGTTTAAATCTGGTGGAGTAGGTACAATCAATCTCCATTTCACTCTCTGAACCGTTGGAACTCATTTTGATTATTATTAAATTTATATTTATTAAGTAGGTATGTAAATAACAAATCAAGACGAATTTTCAGCTTTACCGCCAATTTTTTTTTTTATTATCTGTGCCGACAGGCAAACGCATTTATGGCTATACAGCCACGTAAACGCAATTTGTACTAAGCAAAGAGACTGTGGTATGCCAAGAATGACAAAAGAGATCCGATCAAGGAGTATTTAGTAACCCCAGCACGCCATTTCATACTGTTGTATGAAACGGCATTACATTACAAAGCTCCTGCAATATTTAAAAAAAAAAACGCTCCGCGAAACAGTTGTTTCGCGGAGCGTTGTAATGTTCCAAATTCAAAAACGCTCTTGCAATGGATTTGATTTTCTTTGTCCGACAATTCGATACTTCGCGTGTTCTTTTTTCGAAAATAATGACAATATTTCCATGCATGTTTGAGAAAAACTAATTACAACACTGTCCCCAGTTATCGCCTATTCGTGATTTGAGATTATGAATGGGATGTATAGCAACGTCCTGTTTTATCGACAGTACCCATTTCACTGGACTTCAAGACAATAATTATTGTGTTCGAACTATTTGTGTACCACATCTTGATTAAGTTTGAATATAGGTACGTAAGATATGTCACTGTTATAAGGCTATTGTTAGGTCTTTGAATGGCTTGGTCTAGGTGGTGTTAAATATCATATTCGCTGACAAACGCTGCAAGCTACCTACGGGTTTAATCAAGTATCGATAGATAGTTAACAAAGATCTTTTGTCTGACTTAATTACTGATATTAGTTATTCATCCAATTAGTTGATGTCAAGCTTATTTTAAAATAAAGTAGCTATCTTAGAGAGCATCATTACTTGAGTTCATAGTCTATGGTTAACTTATTAGCGAATACAAATAAATTGATCATAGAATTCAACAGCGTGACGTTAAAATACATTGAAAACTTTTCATTTACTAGATTTATTCATCATTCTATTGCAATATCGCTGCCTTATATTATGCGTTTCCATTATTTCAACATGGCGCATGAAGGTTCACTACACAGGAACTAAATTACATTAGCATTCTAGCATTTCCTTATATTTAATTAGAATAAACGTTTTATTGTAATTCTACATTCGTGCTATCTAATAAATAATATCTTAGCTTGGACAGAGCTATTTCTAACCCACCAATTTTTTTGGCGTGGCGTTTCTTAAGCTACAAGTACCTCTAGCTTTGCAAACGTTGCTATTATATTCCCATTTGTTACTGTTTCGTGCTTGCTATTTGTGGTACTCTGTAACCCCGTCTGCGCTGCGGTGGTCTAACGCTCCCGAGTTCATGCTTGATACTAAATCTTCCGGTAGTGTTTCATATTATAGTAGTCGTTAATCCTTGTTTGAAATTATTCTTGCCTTTAGAACAGCCATTGATCGTGGTATGTACATTATAATCATAGTTATTTTTGTTCATCACCCTAGCAGTGTCATTGATTCTAGCCTCCTTATTCACGTGGTTTTGTCTTCTGGTCGCTTGTTTGGTGTACGAGCATTACCATCTGTATTTGTATCCTTTATTACTGTTTGAACTTTGGATTTATTTGACAACGGGTTCGATAGATATAACGCGTTTATAATCGGTGACCTTTTCAAATTCCGCCGAGCCACCTTCCTTTGTCCGTCGACGTATCAATAGCGCCGCGATCTTTTGTCACGGGTCAACCTTTGCAAAAGTGAATGCGTGTTTGTCTCCGCACACTTTATTTACCCAAGGGTTACGTCCGAGTAGGGTCGGGTTTGATTTATTTCCGTGATATTTCTATAAGTTTCATGGATATTTTGGTTCGCTACAGATTTCAATAACCGTGAAATTCTTTGTTAATGTTTATGTATCTCGAAATTCTAGTAGTTATTTGAAAAGTAGAAAAAAAGTGGTTTTAGCATAGTCAAAAGTAGGCAAAGCATTGGTAATTTCTATAGGTACCCTTCATAAATCATAATTATAAAACCTAACACTTTAGTCGTCAATTCAGAACGTATATACGAAAACTAGTAGGGCGCGTGGGTGCGCGGCCCGCTGCAGCGGACCGCGGTTTTTCTGCTCTTAGACTTTCAGGGCTTGATCATTTTCTACCAAAAACCCACTCTTCGATTTTTTATTCTTTGTCAGATAGACACTGACGAAATTTGTATGGCCGCCATCTTGAATCCGCTAATTTGCAGGTTTTTTTCGGCTCTCTGCCAATTGGATGAGGTTTCGAGTGGCTTTTGTTTGAGCACCCCCGCACTTATCTTCAATATCCTGGCAGTGCTCCTCACCCGTCTTCGAAATCCTCAATCATCAGCTCCCTCCATATTTTTCATCCAAATGAATTTTTGTCCCTAAACGAAACCTTCAGCGGAAAGAAACGTATCAAAGTCTTGCATATATTTTGTATGAAAAAATAAAATTCCGCCATCTTGAATTTTTTTTCTATTCATCAAGTAGACCTTCGAGTCTTGATCATCCTTTTCCAAGAAACCACTCTTCCATCTTTTATAGTTTCCGAGATAGACACCGACGAAATTTGTATGGCCGCCATCTTGAATCTGCCATTTTGGAGTTTTTTTTCGGCTCTCTGCTAATTGGATGAGGTTTCGAGTGACATTTGGTTGAACACCCCCCACCTATCTTCGATACCCTGGCCGTGCTCCTCATCCGTCTTGGAAATCCTCAACCATCAGGTCTCTCCATATTTTTTCTCCAAATGAATTTTGGTTCTCTTTACGAAATCATCAGAAATTTTGAAAAAGAATCGTATTAAAGTCTTGCATATATTTTGTATATAAAAAAAAATCCGCCATCTTGAATTTTTTTCTATTCATCACGTAGACTAATGGGAACTGATTATCTTTATCAAAGAAACCAGTCCTCCATCTTTTATAGTCTCCGAGATAGACACTGACGAAATTTGTATGGCCGCCATCTTGAATCCGCCATTTTGAAAGTTTTTTTCGGCTCTCTGCCAGTTGGATGCGGTTTCAAGTGACATTTGTTTGAACACCCCCCACCTATCTTCGATACCCTGGCCGGTGCTCCTCACCCGTCTCTGAAATCCTCAATCATCAGCTCTCTCCATATTTTTTCTCCAAATAAATTTTTGTACTCTCTACGAAACCATCAGAAATTTTGAAAAGGAACCGTATCAAAGTCTTGCATATATTTTGTATGAAAAAAAATAAATTCCGCCATCTTGAATATTTTTCTATTCATCAAGTAGACTTGCAAGTACTGATCATCTTATTCTAAAAAACCAATCTTCCATCTTTTATAGTCTCCGAGATAGACACCCACGAAATTTGTATGGCTGCCATCTTGAATCCGCCATTTTGAATTTTTTTTCAGCTTCCTGCCAATTGGATGAGGTTTCGAGTGACTTTTGTTTGAACACTCCTTACCTATTTTCGATACCCTGGCCGTGCTCCTCACCCGTCTCCGAAATCCTCAATCATCAGCTCCCTCCATATTTTTCATCCAAATGAATTTTTGTCCTCTATACGAAACCATCAGAAATTTTGAAAAGGAACCATATTAAAGTCTTGCATATATTTTGTATGGAAAAAAATAAATTCCGCCATCTTGAATTTTTTTTCTGTTCACCAAGTGGACCTTCGGCTCCTGATCATCTTTTGCCAAGAAACCACTCTTCCATCTCTTATACTCTCCGAGATAGACACAAAAAAAATTTGTATGGCCGCCATCTTGAATCCGCCATTTTGGAATTTTTTTTCGGCTCTCTGCCAATTGGATGAGGTTTCGAGTGACATTTGGTTGAACACCCCCCACCTATCTTCGATACCCTGGCCGGTGCTCCTCAGCCGTCTCCGAAATCCTCAATCATCAGCTCTCTCCATATTTTTCCTCCGAATGAATTTTTGTCCTCTATACGAAACCATGCGTGAAAAAATTTTTTTCCATACAAAATTTTACAGGAGAGGTGATCAATGAGTCAGTGAGTGAGTGAGTGAGTGAATCAGTGAATCAGCACGAGTAGCTATATATATATTAACTAGTAGGGCGCGTGGGTGCGCGGCTCGCTAAAGCGAACCGCGGTTTTTCTGTCCACCAAGTAGACCTTCGGGTCTTGATCATCTTTTTCCAAGGAAGCACTCTTCCATCTTTTATAGTCTCTTAAATAAACACCGACGAAATTTGTATTGCCGCCATCTTTGATCCGCCATTTCGGAGGGTTTTTTCAGCTCTCTGCCAATTGGATGAGGTTTCGAGTGACTTGTTTGAACACCCTCCACCTATCTTCCATATCCTGACCGTGCTCCTCACCCGTCTCCGAAATCCTCAATCATCAGCTCCCTCCATATTTTTCATCCAAATGAATTTTTGTCCTCTATACGAAATCATCAGAAATTTCGGAAAGGAACCTATCAAAGTCTTGCATACATTTTATATGAAAAAAATAAATTCCGCCATCTTGATTTTTTTTTCTATTCATCAAGTAGACCTGCGAGTCTTGATCATCTTTTTCCAAGAAACCACTCTTCCATCTCTTATAGTCTCCGAGATAGGCATACCGACGAAATCTGTATGGCCGCCATCTTGAATCCGCCATTTTGGATTTTTTTTCAGCTCCCTGCCAATTGGATGAGGTTTCGAATGACTTTTGTTTGAACACTCCCAACCTATCTTCGATATCCTGGCCGTGCTCCTCACCCGTCTCCGAAATCCTCAACCATCAGCTCTCTCCATATTTTTGCTCCGTACGAATTTTGGTCCTCTCTACGAAACCATCAGAAATTTTGAAAAGGAACCGTATTAAAGTCTTGCATATATTTTGTATGGAAAAAAATAAATTCCGCCATCTTGAATTTTTTTTTCTGTTCACCAAGTGGAACTTCGGCTCCTGATCATCTTTTGCCAAGAAACCACTCTTCCATCTCTTATACTCTCCGAGATAGACACAAACAAAATTTGTATGGCCGCCATCTTGAATTCGCCATTTTGGAGTTTTTTTTCGGCTCTTTGCCAATTGGATGAGGTTTCGAGTGACATTTGGTCGAACACCCCCCACCTATCTTCGATACCCTGGCCGGTGCTCCTCACCCGTCTCCGAAATCCTCAATCATCAGCTCTCTCCATATTTTTGTTCCGAATGAATTTTTGTCCTCTATACGAAACGGTGGGTGGAAAAAAATTTTTCCATACAAAATTTTACAGGAGAGGTGATCAATGAGTCAGTGAGTCAGTCAGTGAATCAGCACGAGCAGCTATATATATATTAACTAGTAGGGTGCGTGGGTGCGCGGCCCGCTGCAGCGGACCGCGGTTTTTCTGCTCTTAGACTTTCAGGGCCTGATCATTTTCTACCACAAAACCACTAATCCAACTTGTACTCTTTAAGATAGACATCGACGAAATTTGTGTGGCCGCCATCTTGAATCCGCCATTTTGGTGGTTTTTTTTTCAGCTCATTGCCAATTGGATGAGGTTTCAAGTGATTTTTGTTTGGGCACCCTCAACCTATCTTCAATACCCTGACCGTGCTCCTCACCCGTCTCCGAAATCCTCAATCATCAGCTCTCTCCATATTTCTCCTTCAAATGAATTTATGTCTTCTATACGAAACCGTCAGAAATTTTGAAAAGGAACCGTATTAAAGACTTTCATAATATATTTAGTATGAAAAAAATAAATACCGCCATCTTGAATTTTTTTCTAATCATCCAGTAGACCATCTAGTGCTGATCATCTTTTTCCAGAAAACCCCTCTTCCATCTTTCATAGTCTCCGAGATAGACACTGACGAAATTTGTATGGCCGCCATCTTGAATGCGCCATTGTGAAGTTTTTTTCAGCTCCCTGCCAACTGGATGAGGTTTTGAGTGACTTTTGTTTGAACACTCCCCACCTATCTTCGATACCTTAGCCGTGCTCCTCACCCGTCTCCGAAATTCTCAATCATCAGCTCTCTCCATATTTTTCCTCCAAATTATCAGAAATTTTGTAAAGGAACCACATGAAATTCTTGCATAGTTCCCAATTCGCCATTATTATTGTATAAAAAAAAATCCGCCATATTGAATTTTTTTTCTATTCATCAAGTAGACCTTCAGGTCCTGATCATCTTTTTCCAAGAAACCACTCTTCCATCTTTTATAGTTTCCGAGATAGACACCGACGAAATTTGTATGGCCGCCATCTTGAATCTGCCATTTTGGAGTTTTTTTTCGGCTCTCTGCCAATTGGATGAAGTTTCAAGTGACATTTGGTTGAACACCCCCCACCTATCTTCGATATCCTGGCCGTGCTCCTCACCCGTCTCCGAAATCCTCAACCATCAGGTCTCTCCATAATTTTTTTCCAAATGAATTTTTGTTCTCTATACGAAATCATCAGAAATTTTGAAAAAGAATCGTATTAAAGTCTTGCATATATTTTGTATGAAAAAATAAAAAATCCGCCATATTGAATTTTTTTTCTATTCATCAAGTAGACCTTCGGGTCCTGATCATCTTTTTCCAAGAAACCACTCTTCCATCTCTTATAGTCTCCGAGATAGACACCGACGAAATTTGTATGGCCGCCATCTTGAATCCGCCATTTTGGAATTTTTTTTCGGCTCTCTGCCAATTGGATGAAGTTTCGAGTGACATTTGGTTGAACACTCCCCACCTATCTTCGATACCCTGGCCGGTGCTCCTCACCCGTCTCCGAAATCCTCAATCATCAGCTCTCTCCATATTTTTGTTCCGAATGAATTTTTCTCCTCTATACGAAACCGTGAGTGAAAAAAAATTTTTCCATACAAAATTTTACAGGAGAGGTGATCAATGAGTCAGTGAGTCAGTCAGTCAATCAGTGAATCAGCACGAGTAGCTATATATATAGTAATACGACGTACAAAGTACGTATAGTTATTTTCAGGCGAGTCAAGTGACTCAATACCACTGACCTCTACGATACTAGCATGCTGCACTGGCTGTTTCATAAACACAGACAGCTGATTCCACTTTTGTTAGCAATAAGCTCTGGATATTCAAGTTGCTTCATTTGACGTCGCCCACAACGTATCTAATATAAGTATAAAACTTTGTATTAAATGACTCCTAGATAACGTTTCTTCACTTTGTCAGTGTCAATTTATAATCGAGTGAACTTTGTTTAGACTCTAGATACTAATAAATCATCATGTTCCAGCAAAAATTACCTTGAATAAGAGGCTGACAAGCTGAAACAAAAATCGGATGAATAGCACCTAACTTATTTATATCCCGCCTGATTCTTAATTAACGAATTTTTGCCCAAAGCAACCACTGAGATTTTCTTTTTTCTTTTCTCTCTCAAATTCGCAAGGCTCTTTTTATATTCATTAGTGACGTGACAATCAAAAATTCTGACTAATTATTTATTCATCGGTTCCGGCATTAAATCATCAATTTATGCGGTCTTTTAAACTAATCACGTATTTATCGTTCTTAAGATTGTTTTGATGTTGAAAAATTGTAATTTTTTAGGTTTCTGGGATGGTACCACTTGCCGTGGTCGTGGCCATAACACAACTGTTCAACTGGCTACCTACCGTGTATAGTTCTTGCAATTCACTACGGCGCGTGGCTCATGGTTGTGTGTGTGTCGTATCTGTATAAGTATGAGCGAGAGCTTTCTCGCGCTTGACCGCTCCCACCTAGGCTCCTGACAGGCACGCATACTGACTCAAAGTGCATGTACACGACGTAACCACAAGTAAAGCGGCCGTAACTTCGTGAGATAAACGTACCATACCCACTATGGTTGTGACTCTCTATGATAGGCGGACGGCCCAACTGACAGCTGAAGGTTTAGGATCACGTTTGGCACCCTTTGCGTAAGGGACCCTAAAAATACCATTAACAGCAATAGCTAGCTTATATACGGGCATCTTAATTATTCATCGGGTACGACGCTAAATCGCCAGCCTACGCGTCTTATTAATGGAGTAGAAAATAAAAAAGTTTTGAAACATAACAAGTAAGGCGTGTCCCGCTATTCATGAGGCGGGAAGTTTGAAGGAAATTTCCTTTATATTTTATCAACAAGGGCCGTTGCAGTGTTAAATGTAACGAGTCTTTTGAAAGTTTTTACGGAATTGTAACTTAGACTTACGATACAAGCACCTTTAAAAGTTCGTTAAGGAGGTAGTTAAATATAAATTTGATCCATAATTATATTATTTCATGTCTTCTTTAATTGACATCAAAGTGTAGAAGAAAATTCAGTCCAACTTCTAAATCATTAATAGACATTCAATCGTTGTATCTTTTACTCAATTGCTTAGGTTTGAAAATTACTATGTCACAAAAAGCATACACTTTATAGCCTTTTTTTTTTGAGAAAGTTTATCGATTCCCCTGGGTAGCCTGAGTGATCTGTATTGTTCATTTTCATTCATCATCGTCTATACTTAAGAGGTATATATTTATTATTATTATTATTTTATAATTCAGTTTTTTATACTTTTCTGATATTTCAGATAAGTATATTCCCTGGGATATAATAAGAAAAAGGTTGAGGTCTCATTGTCCAACAGCTTTGATACGACTTTCGCTCACCCCACTTGAACTTCACAAACTAATTACTTGGTTGGCTAACGACTAGGCAATATGATGAAAAATTACTTCCTCGAGCAATTAAAAACTTTTAATTACAGAAAAGATCGCGACCTTGTGATAATTACTGTTATGCTTTGTTAGTTTTTAGGGTTCCGTACCGAGAAGGTGCCAACGGGACCCTATTACTAAGTCTCAGCTGTCTGTTCGTCCGTCTGTCTGTCAGCGGGCTGTATCATGAACCGAGTATACTTGAAATTTTCACAGAACGTCTAAGTATATCAAATTCCGCTATAACAACAAATAATAAAATTCAAATTAAGGGGGTTACCCCCATACAAGAAGCGTGAATTTTTTCGTCGATTTTTGCTCTACCACTCAAAAATGTCTGTTTATGATATTGTTTGTGGGGTTGATGATAAAAGAGCAAAAAGGATGCAAGCTAGTTGGTTATTCCGCAATGCAAAATCTTTCTCATTTTCCTTAATAATAGGACCGGAGAATGTCTGCTAATAATTAATACAAGTCCAACTAGAACTTTGGAGAGCACTTACCGAGTAAAGTTAGATTAAATGTTGTACATCGACGCGTATCAGCGCGGGTGGAAAGTGCAGCTGTGGTTTCGCGCTGAATTGTATTGCAAATTAGTTTACAAGCGGAATTTTTCACAAAATACAGGTTTTCGTTTTGGCGTGGAAGTTTTTACAAACAACGTAAAACAATGAGTTGTCGAGAATTATTCTGAATTAGTATTATACCTACCAAGTCGTCAGGTATACGGAGTTGTTTAAAACAAAAACAGAACGCTTAGAAATAATATAATAGCCGGCAGATCTTCTGTTTCACTCATACTTCTGCTTACCTCTGAATAAATAAATAATAATTATCTTTATTAAACAGAATAATTTGTTTCATTTTTAAAGCTCATTAAATAATAATTTAAAAAAAATAATAAACAGTATGAAAAATGAAGCCCGAAGGAGATCTTTAGCATTCTTATATAAGGAAAATTTTGTTACGAGTGCAGAGCCCTATGTGACATATATTACATTCGCTTTGTGTGACAGGGACAACGCTCTGCGTAGCTTAAGCCGCATCTTTTTCCAAAGTTCGGTTTAATATTTACTGCCTCTATACTGTATAATATTTTCTTTTTTAGGGTTTCGAAAAACGGAACCTTTATAGGATCACTACGTTGTTTTATCACAATTTAATATTTAAAATTAAGAAGTCTTCTGTAACGGTTTTTAAGTTCAAAAAATATTTTTATTCGCTTGAAAACCATTTAGGTACAATAAAACAATTTGCCTACTTAGTAACATATTTCGCATTCACATTTCGCAAATGCAACGATGCAAACAAATCAAGTTAACGATAAATTACGTTATCAAATTGTAGTAAAACACACATACAGCGTTGCAAATTCTTGTGCATAAATTCCGGGAAGTGTCGGGCGATAGCGTCCGAACGACGTATTGATCTTTAGCACGATAACCTGCTCACAGACTTTCACATAAATACTCGTATATAAAGCTGAATTATTTGTATAGTTCCTTCAATTCACGAGGGCGCGTGGCTCATGGTTGTGTGTGTGTCGTATCTGTATAAGTGTGAGCGAGAGCTTGCTCGTGCCTGACCGCTCCCACCTAGGCTTCTGACAGGCACGCACACTTACGAATTGTGCATGTACACGACGTAACCGCAAGAAAAGCGCCCGTAAATTCGTGGGATAAACGTGCTATATCTGAAATAGTCGTCTATCCCAATAGTAGTCTATCCCAAACAATATAGTTCACTCGGGCTGTAAAAAGAATTTTATTAAGTTGCACTAATTAACGACAGAAATTTTATTGCGGTAAGACGTTAAAGGGGAATCCCCGGTAGTCTAAATTCAAAATGGCGATTAAATTCCGTTGATGAGTTAGACGCTCTTTTGCATTTTTGAGTTCCAACATGTTTGAGTCAGTCT
Organism: Hipparchia semele; assembly: GCA_933228805.2. Lineage (NCBI taxonomy): Eukaryota > Metazoa > Arthropoda > Insecta > Lepidoptera > Nymphalidae > Hipparchia > Hipparchia semele. Next base: position 3,277,336 of record OW121722.1, read on the forward strand.
GCTGATTTTTTCGATGTGAGGTCACCACCTCACATCGAAAAAATCAGCAGAGTTGCTGGCAGCCGCTGGATACTAGTGGCACTAGATGGTGTTATGTGGAAATCCTCGAAAAAATTTTTCTTGAGACCACGACTACACAGTACAGAACAGGGCTTTCCAATCAAAGCCTCTTAGAAGTAAAAACATCTTAGAAGCTAGGATAGTTAAACGTTTTATTTCACGTGCATTTTTTAATTTGTTCAGCTACTGATTTTGGCTGAAGTTGCTTAAACAGCGCGATCTATCGATCCGCGCTGTGGCAACTAGGCCACGCGTCCCTCAATGTAGGCATATCCAAGTAAATAAATGAATGGAATTGAAACAAATAGGTAACCGTGAAATAAAGTATGGAAATGAAGGTTTTATCTACTAGGGAAGTATAAATTATGTTATCCAACGTAGCATCCACAATCCACATACATGAGTTGGCGAATTCTTGCGCATAAATCGCGGGGCGCTGTCGTGCGATAACGTCGTAGCGGTATTGATACTGTGACGTTAGGTGTAAGATAATACAATGGAACATTCAAGTTTGGTAACATAGCTTAATTTTGTAACCGAATAAGTTTATTTTTTTTAAATTTGATGTCTTCGAATGGTAAACAAAAAATTTCTTTTGAAAAGATCGACTTCAAACGCCAGTACAAAGTATATCAAGTGTGCCTATAAAATTTGAAGACTTCCCTCGATTTATTCAGGATCCCATCATCGTATCCTGACCTGACAACCATGGAACCACCCTTTAAAATAAAAAAGAATTTTCCAAATCGCTCCAGGTGGCTTCGAGTAATTGAGGATCATACATAAAAATAAAATAAGATAGTCCTTAGCTGTTATCTCACCTGACGTTAAGTGACGATGCAGTCTAAGATCGTAGCGGGCTAACTTGGAAGGGGTATGGCAGTGTACATTAAACGCATACCCCTAATCTGTTTCTACATACCATCGTGCCGGTACGCTAAATTGCTTGGCGGCACGTCTTTGACGGTAGGGTGGTAACTAGCCACTGCCAAAGCCTCCCACCAAACTTTACTTATTTAGTTTTGTTTATATGTGTTGCACAGTAAAAAATATTTTATTCATTTGTTTCATTAATTGCATTCTGAGGCAAAGACGAGTCCATGCAATTTTGTAAGGAAACTTAATTACTTAAAGTATTTTAAATTTATTGTTATAGTAGCGGCAAGTGAATAAAATGGTCGAACCGCATCGATTATGCGTCTAATAAATTCGCCCAGTTAGCCGGGGCGGCTGTGCCACGCTGTGTGACGGTGCATTTTCATTAAATTGATGAACCAGCTTTTCAATCTGCAGTATATTCTGTTAAACTGATTGTTAACTGAGTATTAGTTTATTTTGAAAATTACGAAGCTGCAAAACTCAATAAATGCGCACCCATACTCATATACCGACTTTTAAATAAAGTGCCAATTTTTATCGTCGCTGAGTAATGTTTAACCGACGAATAAATGTTATGCTTTGCCAGATTTTCAATACAAAAACTATGAGAATTACAAATCTACTCCCAGTGTTTAAATGTTATTCGGCATGGTGAAATTAGTACTAAAAAAATACGGACAACAATGAATATGAATTTTGAATGTATTAGTTTAATACACATACAACATTACACTTTTAGACTTATACCTATATAGTTAGTCTTCGTAAATTCTTCATCAGATCTACACCATAATCAATACCTGTCCATTGGTAGATATATCTTTTCCAAAAAAAATCGTAGTTTCAAAATCGATTCAGATTTGAGTTATAGAGTCGTCAACTTAAAACGAAAAACGTACCTGAGGAATTCAGAAATTCGAAAACTCTCGTATAGAGCTTGTAAGAGCTCGTAGTAGTTCGTAGAAGCTCGTAGAATAGCCAGTTTTGCTGGAGAGATGTGCTAAAGTCCTAAGTAAAAGTCCTCGTTCCAGCAAATTATAAGACTGTAACAACTGTTAACTGTACACAACACAATACTTATTGTTATTATTAAATATATTTTTTAAAAGACCAACCGTAGAGTTTCTTACTGGTTCTTCTCGGTTGGAACATCTTTTCAAACCAGCGGTATACTCATATGACGATTCAAAAGCACTTGTAAACATTTATTTGGATAAAAAACTGTCTATTCTATAAGGTAAGCTATACATATATATATAAACAAGCTGAAACTTGGTTATTGATAAAATAAATGTGTATGTATTCTAAAATCGTAGCGATCTAAATTCAACGTTCAATTGAGAGATCTTGGCGTCACATAAATCTCACGGTCAGCTGTCCTCGATAAATGTGTCCAACGTTACATATTCCAATGTTGTATCGAACTAGACAATCGTCCAACGTGCCAATTCCTAACGTAGCGTTTGCTCCAACATTTGCAAAGCTATGTGATCTAAATCAGCACTTCCAGCGTTTTATGTTTTTTAGTTATACCCAGGGAGCCGATGTCACTAAGTCCCATCATAGCGTAAACAAAAATTATATTACTGTGAATTTATAGCTAAAAATTATACGAACGAAATTAGTTTGGTACTTATGCGTTAAATTAAAAATTCGAAAAAAATTTAAAAATAACATTATTGCAAAAATGTTTTACCGTCATCGTGGATATTGCTTATTTGTTTGAAGTGTATTCGATGGAAAATTTAGAATTTAATCATCATTAAGAAATCATTTCAGAAAAACATTAAGCAAATAAATTTTTGGTCAGACGGTTCTCGCATACCTACGGTAGGTACTTAAAGAGTGTGTAAATGAGGGATGAAATTTTTCCAACATGTTGTACAAGTTACGTAATATTTAGCTGAATATTATATGAAGTTTTCTATCGGTCACTCTGAAAATAATCAATATCCGGTATGACGATAAAATATTCTTTAATTTTTAATATAATAAATTAAAAAGTTTTCGGCTTTTAAAATGAACGCATAGAAGCTTACTTTAAAACTATTAAGTTATATTAAAAAAATATTTTTAGATTCAGCATTCAATGTTACCGACTCCTAAACCACTAAGGTAACATAGCTTTTAGCTTTCTATTTACTCACGAAGTATTTTTTATATTTTATTTATTTAAAGTCCATACAATAAATATTTGCAGTTACATCAATCGTATCGGATTGTATTGCAATACGAAATATATATGAATACGAAATTCAATTTTTACTTCGAGAATCTTTGCTGGATATAAATCTCTTTTCCCGTCAAAGATAAACGTGCCAGCGTAACGTTTTCTGATACAACACAGAACCCTGAACTGTGGAAATGCATTTGTACTTTTTAGTTGATTAATGCCTTTTTTTTTTAAATCACCCAACGGGAAAGGTTTCTTTTTATGTCGGTTCAGGCAAAAAGAATGTTCATTGTTTTATGTCCATAGTTCATATTGATACTATTATTGAAAACATATGGGATAGGTACTAGCTTTTGCCCAAAGCTTCGCTAACGTAAAATTCGATTTTAAAACCCCTATTTTACCCTCTTAGGGGTTGTAATTTCAGAAATACTCTCTGAACGTACGCCTACGTTATAAAAGCTATCTGTATGCCAAACAGCCCAATCCCTCTTGTGGTTGAAGCTGTTCGTTGATAGCTCAGTCAGTCAGTCACATTTTCCTTTTATATATTCGGATTCACAATTATAAATCTCGCCACCTTGATGAGTTTACGTCTGTTTAGTCTGTTTCAACTTTAGTTTTTAATGCGGGAGTATGGTCACCCCATCTTTTTTTTAAATTTTACTAGCCTATGTCACACGAAGTAAGCTAAGGATTCTAACGATACCTTATTCATAAAAATCGGTTCAGTCCTATAGAAGTTATGGCGGAATACTTGAACCCTGAAAACAAAATATTCTTTTTTTAGGCAGTCGTATAAAAAAGGAGATGTTTTAGTTTGGTCCTGTTGCAGATTAGGAGTCGCCTACTTATAATCGTTTTCAATGTATGTTGCACGAACCAAATTGTGCACACAATGCATATGAATGCACCGTGCGGTAAAGACCAATGGAGCATGCCGATATAACAACGCGTATCAAATTAGCCGTTTGTCGGAACGTGAAACACCAACGTTTGCGCTTATTTTCACAGCACTTGACTTGCATGATTTTGAATGCATATTATCGTTAGGTATACTCCGTTCTTTGTTTTATTTCGCACGTTTGCTGCAGCACTGTTTTATCATAAATTCCGAATTTTGACGACCTCTCTCGCACAATGGTGACTGCTGTGGTCTGGAGGTTTCGGGTTTTAGTTGTAAGTATACAATACCATGTGTGTTATGTTATGTTAATAACTGGATTGTAAGCTATTTTATTTTTAACTAGCGGCCCGCTCCGGCTTCGCACGGGTATAAAATATATAGCCTATGTCATTCACTGTTATTGGATGTTATTCTACATATAAACCTTCCTCTTCAATCACTCTATCTATTAAAAAAAACCGCATCAAAATCCGTTGCGTAGTTTTAAAGATTTAAGCATATATAGGGACAGAGAAAGCGACTTTGTTTTATTTATACTACGTAGTGATTTTATTGATAACTTGTACTGAAAAGTTTATAAAGCAGAACTGTAAATTTTCAGTTCTGCTTTATAAACTGTAAATTTTCAGTTCTGCTTTATAAACTTTTTTCTTTATAAAGCTTGTATATAATAGGTATTATCACAATGTGGTTTGACCACAGTGTGACGATTTATTTGCTTGAAGCTATTTTACCTTTTTTCCCCTGCGTAAGGGAGAGGGCAGACTGGATACATTCAGCGGCAGCGATCGGCGTTTTTATGGCTTTTGGCGTTTGCATCGCGTTTTCGCTATTTTTGAACGATGATATATGTGATAGCTGATTCTGCGTTTGATCTATACTAGGAGAGCGACAGCGGTCGGCGTTTGTATGGCTTATTACGTCAGCTTCACCTTTTCGCGATTTTTAAATGCTGATTTCTGCGTTTATTGTGTTCCCACGTTAGCGTTAAAAGCCATAAAAACGGCGAACGCTGCCGCTACAAGTGGCCAGTCTGCCCTCTCCCTAATGTAATATAATATAGAAAACCACTTAGTTAACCGAGATATACGGACCACAAATCTTGTTTACTGTGGTTATTTTGAAACAAAAAGTTGCGAGCCCGCGGGAGCTCCGCTAAATGGAAAGTTGGGAAAAATATTCCGCATTCGACGGAAGCACCCCTAGGGGAAGCGTAATTAGTGTTATCGGACCCTAATTTAGTGGGTTATTGATTTGCTGTTAGTGTTGTGAAGTAAGTTTTGTGTTTGTTGTTGGGTTGATTTTACTCGTGTTTATATTAAGTTCTCTTAGTTGTTATAAAACGGGGAATATTTAATTAATAAAACATAATGGTCTTTCTCTGAAGTACCAGGTTCCCCAGTGGATCTGTTTATTAGATTCTATACCTACTTTTACGATACACGTAAATTCAACTACTTATGGCCTGTGTTAAATTTTGATGATATAAGTTTAAAGGCATACATTATTTAGCCTTATTACGTACTTCATTGGCAAGATGGGAATTGCAAGATAAGAATAGATTGACTGAAGAAAAACTTAAAAATCTTTCTATAGAGAACATTGGGAGGTTAACAAAAGCTTGGGAGGGTAGTTTTTAGAGTAATAGCCTGCATGGACACCACTGACCCGCGACTATAAATGAGGAATTGGGTGGAATGTTCCTCAGTCCTAACATAGGACTGATGATCCGTCAAGCGTCATCTCTACAAGTAAATATAAAGCTATAAATTATGCTAGCATTATTCAATACTGAGGGTACATTTGCAACGTAATAAAGGAGTATTAATATGACCAGCGCCACAGTAACAACAACTTACCTACGCAAACCGCCCTTGTTCCACGCCGCTACGCCATCCAAGGAATCCAGATAGTAAAGATCACATCGTTTGAAGCCTTGTGTGTATGTGTGAGTTGTCTGACCTGATGATGATATCCCCCATGACGGTCCTGGCTAGAGCCGGTTAAAGCTGTCTATTCTCTAGCACGCCCTCAAACGCCCTTTCGGCTTTAATTTTTTTTTTTTGTAATTATTTTTAAGGCCGTCTGTTCAAACATCATTTAACTGTGTTCGAAGGCGATTTCGCTGTTTGAATTTTGAAAGCTTAAAGTTCTCAAAGCAAGAGGTACGGTTCACCCTAATTGGATCGGGAAGCAGAGAAATCGATAAAAATGTTTCCTCTCCACATTCGTAGCAACCAACTAGAGGAATACCTACGAAGGTTTAAAATGAACCCAGTTTATGACACACTACTGAGAAAATATATTTTTTTTACGTGCTAGTCTCGTACTTGACAATAATTAGGCCTGGTAATGAAATTTAAAATTTCTATTCATTCTCACCTTGAATATACATGTTTTTTAACATTTATGTAATTTTCGTTTTTATATAATATGCTTTTTTCTTGAACACACTTTTAATAGATTTGATTTCTACAACTTGTGTAAAGCCAAGTCTAATATTGAAAGTTTTATATATTAACTTTATGCCCCTTCCCTCAAATGACTTTTTTGTACTTTGTTGAGGCGTAGATGAAGAACGATAGAGGAGTTACGAGCCTATTTGAATTTCTCATTTGCCTGTGATGTAAATCACATCCTACTAATATTATAAAGGCGAAAGTTTGTATACGTGTGTATGTTTGTTAATCTTTCACGCAAAAACTACTGGTCAGATTTGGTGGGTTAACACATAGGCTACTTTTTATCTCGGAAAATTAAAGAGTTCTGTGCAGAAGGAGTGCAGGAATCAAAAACCTTAATCTACGCGGACATCGTCTAGTTAATAATAATATGTAGTTGGGCAAAATAACAATTAGCAATAATTCAGCCCTATCCTCACAGTTTCAAGTGTTAAACACTGCCTGAAGTAGTCCAGATCAGTGTCCAAGCAGTGTTACGGGTAATCACCTAATGTGTGGCATCCATATGGCCATCTGCTTTACGAGCAGTAGCAACATGTGCGAGAACAAATACTATACTACGATGGCTGTAAAATAAGATTAACTTGGAATAAAATACGGCCCTGTTTGTGTATGAGGTTTTACTTCAGTATTACTGCGCTCTAACCAGTTAATGTGACTAATTATATTGTACACAGTCTCTAAATTGACTGATCTAAATCTAATGCTTTCTCTTTCTACAGGAAGCCCTATAATAAGCATAGCACGATCACGTGCTATTCCTGTTATCGTAAGAGGCTCGGTACATCGATATTATTTTGGTTCTGCAAGAAAAAATTTCACGTGCCCGATTTTACCGCCATAATATAATGAAATCAAACCCATCAGCCATGTGCACGTAAACTTGCATATTTTACACTGTAAAAAGCTACAGAGCCTATAATCGTTTTCCGATACTGAAAATAAACTAGTATTTTTGTCACACGCTGCCCTGAATTATCTAAATTACTCTTATTTACATAGGTGTTGCGTGAATTTATTTTATAAACTCCGTCGAAATATGAACGTTCATTTATTAAACTAGATTACATTGATAACGAATTTATTGTGCAAATATTCGCTTTTGTACAGTATATTGAGAGTGCATAGTTTCTGCATGGTTTGTTGATATCGAAATTTATATGTACGAACATACATTAAGTATTTAAATATAATATAAATAAATTGTAAATCAATCAATACATCCTAACCTATCCTTTTTCCTATTAATATTCTAAAAGTTTGGATGTATGGATGTTTGTTACTCAATCACGCCGCAACGACTGAACCGATTTAGCTGATGCACAGAGATAGATTATGGTCTGGAATAACACATAGGCTAGGTACTTTATATCCCGGGAAATTGAGTTTCCGCTGGAACAAAAAATCTCAATCCACGCGAAAGAAGTCACGGCCATTAGCTAGTAGGATAATAAAGTGATTGGACAACACAGTTAATGAGCTTGCAATAGTTATCTTAAATACAGCTCCACAGCTCCCATAAGACTTGTTCCTTCTAACGCAACGCAAGTTATTTTTTCCTTCTATTCCATCCAACTTCTATCTACTAACAATCTCTGTCGGGTACAACTTTTGTTTCCAAATAAGCGTCGTAAACATGATTTGTGGTACCTACGCAAAACTTCTTTATGAATGTTTTATACGAAGGCAATAATAAACTAGCATCCTATGAACCTGCACAGAATTTGTGAAGTTTGCCTACCAGATGGCGAACAATTCTAATCCAGTTACGAGGTAGATAGACAAATAAGAAATCCAAATAAGCTCGTGACTCTTCAACTACACTTCAAGAAAGTCCAAAAGTCGTTAGTAGGAATGTGAGTTGTGACGTTCTATAGTAAAATTCCTCAGGCAAAATAACACAAGCAACTGCCGAGTTTCTTGATTATTCTCGGTTGGAACGGCATTCCAAAGCAGTGGTAAAATCATTTGACGATTTAAAAATACTTTGTATTTTTATTATTTGTTGTTATAGCGGCAACAGAAATACTCTCTATTACGTGTGCGGGACGATTAAAAACTTTCAATAAACAATAGTGTAATGTGTGTGCAAACAATGAAAATAATTAGCGAACAGTGTGCTATGTGTACAGTGAATAGTTTTAATAGAATAATTAGTTTTATTATACTTTATCGTAAATAATTTAATAAGATACATAGTCATAAAACTGTAATCGTAAATAAGAAATATGGCGTGAAAGAGCAAAGCTACGCCTACTCTCTTCTTTAGCTAAAATAATAGTAATAATGAGTGAAAGAGAAAGGCGCGGCTGTACTCGTCGTTTATTTAATAATAATAACCGATTTGTAATTGGTAAAAACAACGCTCTCTGATTGGCCGGCGAAATGCGCCAATCAGAGGGCCTACATTTTTTGCCCAAAATTTGTATAAATATCGAGCCAAAATCGTATGCCGGCACAGTTCTCACCGGCAAGCGGTAGCGGCACCTAGCTACCTAATAAAGAAGAAGAAATCTTCAGAGGAGTTTTTCTGCTACACCCGACCAACCCAGCATAGTGAATGTACAGAAGCGTACATTGAATGGTCCTTCAAGTCGCCGGATACGTCGGGAAAGCGGGAAATTCGAAGAAAATTCGTCGGGTCAGCGAGGATGCCAGTCACACGGCAGGAACTCAAGAGCCGTAAGGAGGAGGCTCCGACTACCTCCGAGGGGACCGATACCAGCGGGGGGACCGGGGAGACGACTACAGGTACCGGTACCACCGGGACCACCGGGACCACCGGGACCTCGGGTACCGGGACCACCGGGACCACCGGGACCACCGGGACCTCGGGTACCGGGGCCACGGGTACATCCGGAGCATCGACACGCTCCGCCGTGGCGTCCTCTGCTACAGTGAAACAGAAGGCTACCGCTACCGCCGCCGCTACCGCTGCCACTACTGTCACCGCCAGCTCCGCACGCTCCACTACGCCCGCCACCGCCACCGCATCGACGCTGCCAGCCGACGCGACACGGCCGACCCCTCCCGCGGCCAGGGAGGGATCTGCTACAGTACAGGGGCGTAGTCAGGATGCAGACACGTCTACAGTCAGGAAGAGAACTGTCAACCCTCAAGAGCCGACGCAACTACAGGTTCCCCGCCCCTCCAGCAAGAAGGGGGGTGGTGGATCGACGCACAGCAGAGCGAAGGTTCACAGACTAGCGAAAGCTAGAGAAGAAATGCTACGTCTGCAGGTCGAGCTAGCCGCCGCCCGCATCGCCGCCATGGAAGCCGAAGATACAGATGAAGATATAGAAGACGACGGTGCCTTCGACCCCTCCGGAGCCGAAGTCAACGAACGAGTAGACAACTGGTTGGAGACGCAACCCCCACGCCCCGTGCTGGCGATCGCCGACGTGCCGCACTACCCTACAGAAGAGCCGGTGGTCAACAACGCGGGACAACAGAAACAACTACTCCAGTCACCGGCGGGAGCACAACCTGGCCTAGCAGACCTAGCTGAAGCAATCACGCGCGCCGTCAAAGCAGCGCAGCGACCGAAATTCATCGAGTTACCTACGTTTGGAGGATCACATCAAGAGTGGCTTCCGTTCCGCGCCGCATACTACGAAACGGAGAAGATGTTCACTACAGTGGAGAATACTAACCGCCTAAGAAGAAACCTGAAGGGAAAAGCAAAGGAAGCAGTAGAGGGGCTGCTCATCACCAGCGCGCACCCTACAGAAGTCATGAAAACCTTGGAGTCAAGATTTGGAAGACCAGAGTCAATAGCCATGATGGAAATGGAATCGCTTCGTGGACTGCCGCGCCTCACCGAGTCACCGCGCGACATCTGCATCTTCTCGACGAAGGTCTCCAACATAGTAGCAACATTGAAGACTCTAAGCTGCATGAACTACATGTACAACCCTGAAGTTTCAAAGGCGATAGTGGACAAGCTCACACCGACGCTGCGCTACAGATACTACGACTTCGCAGCAACACAGCCGAAGGAGGATCCAGACCTACTGAAGATGGAGAAGTTCCTCAAGAGAGAAGCGGAGCTGTGCGGACCATACGCGCTTCCTGAACAGGTGGCGCCACATGTACCAGCCACTCAACAGAAGAAACCACAGAAGATCCACAACGTAACAGAGAAGACTTACACACCCAAGTGTCCCGTATGCGAGGAAGAGCATACTTCACCTGAGTGTGAACAGTTCAAGAACCTGGATTCAAATGGAAGATGGGACATAGCCAAGTCCAAACGCCTATGCTTCCGATGTCTTCGCTACAGAAACAGAACACACAGCTGCCGGGCTAAGGTGTGCGGCATTAACAGCTGCAAGTACTACCACCACAAGATGCTGCACCACACCAAGGCTCCGGAGAAGAAAGAAGACAAGGAAGCTACAGAAGTAATCAACTCCGCGTGGACTATTAACAAGAAGCAGTCGTATCTGAAGATTATTCCGGTTCAAGTTGAAGGGCCCAAAGGAGCGCTCAACACTTTCGCCTTGATGGACGACGGGTCAACAGTAACATTGATCGACAACAGCGTAGCCGAATGCATCGGAGCAACAGGACCTGTCGACCCTCTGAAGATAGAAACCATCAACGACTTGAGGACTTCGGAGTCAGCTTCAAGAAGAGTGAACATCAAGCTCAGAGGTCTCAACAATCGTGAAGAGCAAGCACAAGCAAGAACAGTGAAGAATCTGCAAGTTTCATCACAACGGGTGACAAGAGAGATGGTGGAGACGTGCAAACACCTAGCCGACATCCGCCATCATCTAACATATGCAGACGTGAAGCCAAGGGTACTGATTGGGCAGGACAACTGGCATCTTCTGCTGACAACAGAGGTGAGAAGAGGCAACAGCAATCAACCGGTGGCCTCTCTCACACCGCTGGGGTGGGTGCTACATGGCAGCCTGACACGCGCCGTCGGTCGCAGCATCGACTTCGTGTCCCACGTCACAGAAGAAACAGAAGACAACTTGGACAGCCTCGTCAAGCAGTACTTCGAGATGGACGCGCTCTGCATACAGCCTAAGAAACCGAAAACAGATCCAGAGGAACGAGCACTTCGAATCCTGGAGAAGACCACCACGAAAACAGAAGATGGAAGATATGAAACAGGACTTCTCTGGCGCAAAGAAGATGTCAAGTTCCCCAATAACTACGAGAACTCACTGAAGCGACTCTTCAACATCGAAAAGAAGATTGATCGAGACCCGAAGCTGAAACAGAAGTATACAGAACAGATGGAAGCTCTCATCACGAAAGGATACGCTGAACCCGCTCCGAAACAGAAGACTACAGACAAGACGTGGTACCTACCACACTTCGCAGTGGTAAACCCTATGAAGCCCGAGAAGCTCCGAGTGGTGCACGATGCAGCAGCGAAGACAAAGGGGGTAGCACTCAACGACATGCTACTCAAAGGACCTGATCTTCTACAGTTACTACCTGGCGTCGTCATGCGGTTCCGGCAACACGAGATAGCAGTCACAGCAGACATCAAGGAAATGTTTATGCAAGTGAAGCTGCGAGCCGAAGATAGAGATGCACTCCGCTACCTGTGGCGCGGAGACCGACGAGACGCCCAGCCACCTGAAGAATATAGAATGACTTCGTTGATCTTCGGCGCATCAAGTTCTCCGTCTACAGCGATCTACATCAAGAACCTGAACGCCAAACAGCATGAAGATACTCACCCTGAAGCCGCAGCTGCCATCGTACAGAAGCACTACGTCGATGACTACTTGGACAGCTTCAGAAGCCTCGAAGACGCAGTACGCATCACGAAGTCCGTGCGTGAAGTGCACTTAAAAGCCAGCTTTGAACTGAAACAGTGGAAATCGAATTCACCACAGCTACTAGAAGCGCTCGGTGAAAGCGAACAGATAGAAGACATGGAGCTCTACAAGCCAGAAGAGAAGACAGAACGAGTGCTGGGAGTAATCTGGAAGCTCAACACAGACGAGCTCACCTTCAACCTCAACCTAGCTCGCATCGCACCAACGCTCACCGATGGGAAGACACCTACGAAGAGAGAAGCGCTGAGAGTGGTCATGTCACTATTCGACCCACTCGGTTTCGCGTCGCCTGTCACCATAAGGGCGAAACAGCTGCTGCAAGAAGTATGGCGAAGAGGAACATCATGGGATGACGAGCTGGACAAAGACCTGGCTGAGCAATGGCAAGACTGGATGGCTCACCTGAAGAACCTCAGCAACGTGACGATCCCGAGAAGATATCTCCAATACAGCGACGCCACTTCGATACAGCTACACGTGTTCACCGACGCCAGCGAAGCAGCTTACTCAGCAGTCGTCTTCTGGAGAACAGTGGATCCAAATGGAGAAGTTAACCTATCTCTCATCATGGCCAAAGCGAAGGTTGCACCGCTGAAGTTGACGTCGATTCCGAGGTTGGAGCTACAGGCGGCAGTCATGGGAACTAGACTCGCCGAAACAGTCATTGAAGAGCACGAACGGAAGCCAGACTGCAAGGTCTTCTGGACAGACAGCAAGACGGCACTCACCTGGATACGAACTGGATCGCGCTCATACAAACCCTACGTAGCGCATCGCCTGGCTGCAATAGAAGAGGCCTCCAAAGTCACTGAATGGCGCTGGGTTCCAACCAAGTTGAACGTGGCGGACGACGCGACACGAGACGTTCCAGCATCGTTCGACAAAAATCATCGCTGGTACAAGGGACCTGACTTCCTCTACCAAACAGAAGATCAATGGCCTGTCGAAGTCACCTCAACAGAAAAGGAAGAAGCTTCCGGTGAAGAGAAGGTTCATCACGTCACGTCCAACAGAACAAAACAGAAGCTCGCAGAAGCGCTACCTGAACCATCACGCTTCTCGAGCTGGGACAGACTTCGGTACACCACAGCCCGAGTTCTACAGTTCATCCAACTCTGTAGAGCTAACAAAGAAAGTGTCAACTATAAAAGAACGCGAAAGAACGCAGAAAAGGATCCGAGCTGGAGGAGAGCAAACAAGCCTGCGAAGAAACAACAGCCAATAGTAAAGAAAATAACATCGCCGAGCAGAATGTTTCTCCCAGTCACCGCCGAACAGCTCAGAAGAGCCGAAGAGCTTCTGATGCGCGCGTCCCAAGAAGATTCTTTCGCAGAAGAAATAGAAGACTTAAAAAACAACAAGACACTCAACAAGGAGAGTCGACTACATCAGCTGAGCGTCGAATATGTCAGCGATGCAGTGAAACTTAGAAGCCGCATTCAAGCGACAACAGACGTAACAGAAGACTTCAAGAGCCCCATGGTACTCGACGGAGATCATCCAACAGTCAAGCTCTGGGTGAAGGCCGTACATCAGCAGCTACATCACGCCGGGGTCGAAGCTACAGTCAACGAGTGCAGACAACAGTACTGGGTGCTACGCTTGCGTCCGGTCACAAGAATGATAATAAAAAGATGCCTGTTCTGCAGAATGAAGACACAGAAGCCTCCGTACCCCAGGACTGGTGACCTGCCAGGGTGTCGCTTAGCTCACCACAAGCGACCCTTCACCTTCACTGGGATCGACTACTTCGGACCTCTCTCAGTCACTGTCGGCCGGACACGACAGAAGAGATACGTGGCCATCTTCACCTGTCTCACCATGAGAGCCATACACCTGGAAATAGCAGGCTCACTCAGCACGGATTCAGCAGTGATGGCGCTAAGAAGGATGATGGCACGCCGTGGTTGTCCGTCCGAGATCTGGTCCGACAATGGCACGAACCTAAAGGCAGCAGACAAGGATCTTCGACAGGCCATGGACAGCGCAACAGCAGCAGAGGCAGCGAAAAAGACGATCTCTTGGCGCTTCATACCGCCAGGAGCTCCATTCATGGGCGGAGCTTGGGAGCGAATGGTTCGCTCCGTGAAGACTGCACTCACGGCTACGCTTCACGAACGTCACCCTACAGAAGAAGTCCTCTCTACTCTGCTAGCCGAGGCAGAGTACACCGTCAACAGCAGACCGCTGACACACGTCTCAGTCAGCCCCGAAGATCCAGAAGCACTGACACCCAATCACTTCTTATTGGGTGGCCCGGGACGTGTACCGCTGCCAGGTACATTCGACGAGCAGGATGCTGTCTCCAGATCCACTTGGCGAGCCGCGCAGAGGTTGGCCGACGTATTCTGGACGCGCTGGGTAAAGGAGTACCTGCCGGAACTCCAACACCGGCGGGAGCCCCACGGACGAGGACCAGCGATCCAGATCGGCGACCTCGTGCAAGTCATCGACGCCAACCTGCCACGCAACGTGTGGATCCGAGGCAGAGTCATCGCCACGTACCCGGGACCAGACGACGTCGTGCGAGCGGTGGACATCCAGACCAAGGGAGGAGTGCTGCGACGGCCGGTGAGGAAGCTGGTGATCCTGCCCCTGTCTACAGACGACGCGCCCGCACCGACCAGTGATGCGACACGGTCGCACGGCGGGAGAGATGTGCGGGACGATTAAAAACTTTCAATAAACAATAGTGTAATGTGTGTGCAAACAATGAAAATAATTAGCGAACAGTGTGCTATGTGTACAGTGAATAGTTTTAATAGAATAATTAGTTTTATTATACTTTATCGTAAATAATTTAATAAGATACATAGTCATAAAACTGTAATCGTAAATAAGAAATATGGCGTGAAAGAGCAAAGCTACGCCTACTCTCTTCTTTAGCTAAAATAATAGTAATAATGAGTGAAAGAGAAAGGCGCGGCTGTACTCGTCGTTTATTTAATAATAATAACCGATTTGTAATTGGTAAAAACAACGCTCTCTGATTGGCCGGCGAAATGCGCCAATCAGAGGGCCTACATTTTTTGCCCAAAATTTGTATAAATATCGAGCCAAAATCGTATGCCGGCACAGTTCTCACCGGCAAGCGGTAGCGGCACCTAGCTACCTAATAAAGAAGAAGAAATCTTCAGAGGAGTTTTTCTGCTACACCCGACCAACCCAGCATAGTGAATGTACAGAAGCGTACATTACGGATCATGAGATACAGCCCGCTGACACACAGACGGACAGCGGAGGCTTTGTAATAGGGTCCCGTTGGTTAACCTTCGAGTACAGAATCCTATAAACGTGTGATGATACTCCCGGCATTGATCCTCTCCGAAATTCCAGCTAATCGATTTGCGGGAACTCGGGCGAAAATCTTACCAGGGGCTGAAAGCAGCGATACACCCCTGTAAGAGTTCCAATCAGCACGACTGCCTTTGTTTTTATACAGTGTGTAAACAATTAAATATCACTTGCTTCAATGGTGAACGAAAATATTCTGTGGAAAGCTGCATACCTGAGAATTCTCCAAAATGTTCTCAAAAGTATAAATTCAAACACACCGAGCTACTAATGATTACACTTTTATTATTACAAGTAGATATAGATATTAGATAGTACAACTTTAGCAAAATCCGTAGTACAACTTTAGCTAAATCGTTGTGTCGTTCCCGGAGTCTCAGCCAAAAGTGATTCGTGGCCCGATGCCTACACCGAGGCAAAAGCCGCCATCTTTCCCGCCTTTCGATCACGCGGCGCTGACGTCACGACCACTGACAGCTGCCGAGATGGCGCTGGCGTCGACTGGCGCGCGCGAACACCCAGTGTTGCTAACAAAGGTGTTTGAAGTCTGCCAACTTGCATTGGGCCAGCGTGGTGGACCATTCTCTGAGAGGCGATCTGCTCCATCACTGAGTCGTTGATATCGTTCAAAGATTTAGATCAGATGAGCTTAATAAGACGCACCTCCACAATGCTCAGACGGATAATTAAATGGAATGAATGAACTCATGATTACTATTCCCCTTTGTTGTATAATGCTATTGTGGAACAATTTTAGGTATTAGAGTAGCGTGGAGTAGTATCAAAGACATTAATATTATTCTCTATATCATAAAGACGCTTTATAGCGAGTCGGAGATGCTTGAATTCGGCGAAGTTCCTGCAAATTTCGTTTGACGAAGTGTACGTACCCATATCGTAGTTTTCGCGGAAATATGAAAGTTTAGCGAATTTAGAGCGTGTCGCGCTCGCGAGTGCGATTTTGTGTTCCGTGACGGATATACGGGAATCGGTGAAACAGGTTTGGGAGTTTTAACTTTTGATGTACGTACGAGGAAGTTCTCAAAATGTTGTCAGTATAAATTTTTGGATATATAATATTGTTTTGTGGGATTTTTTACCTTTGATCGATCGCCGATGGAATGGAGACATATTGTATTTGGCATAAGAAATTGTTTGTTTGCACATTTTTCTTTGTAACCGTTTTCCTGAACCCTACGTATAACTTCTGGGCAGGATCATAGATACGTCCTACACTTATAATATGCTAGAAGTCGTAATCGCGTTTTTAATATTTAGTATATTTCCATTTTCGACAAACCAGTGTGTGGTTAGGGCCACTGCAGCCAGCCGTATTTTTTCTTATGAATTACTGTTAAGTAGAGCAATGTTTGGTCAGAAAACACCTGCTTCAATATCACCACGATTCATCCTAATAATCTTATTAATCCTATTATTCTATTAATATTATAAATGCGAAAGTTTAGATGTTTGTTACTCAATCACGTCGTAACGACTAAACCGATTTAATTGAAATTTGGCACAGAGATAGATTATATAAAATAAAATATTGAATTATGGTATAAAAACCTTAATGCACGAGAATGAAGTCGCGGGCATCATCTAGTCTATTATAAACTTGTATGGCCATTATGTATGTACTTTTACGATAAACATTACAATTCATTCGAGGCAGATGGAGTCCATCTTTTTCCTACTAGGTCTTACTCGCAATTCCAATTTTTTTTTATAAAGAAATGACTATTATTTTCACAATCATTTCTTTTAACAAATAGTGAGTGAAGAGGTTTAATCCAAATAATGGTACGGCGGCATGCGGTCTCGTATTAATAAAGTTTGAAGCATTTGTAAACTTCGCCATACCTAGGCGGATGCTCGGAGACGTCCTAGTTTGAGATATTATTTTTTGAAGTAGCATTTTGAGTCTATTTTCTGAGTTTTGCTGGGATGCTCATTACTGTGATCTAGATTTTACAACCTAATGTATGTTATGGAAGTAAATAATTTTGTAGAGTGGCAGTCCCGTACCTCACAGTCTACCTTTACAATGTTTTAACAAACATTATCCAAACACTGGCGTGAACGGTTTCATTACCGGCCTAATAGCAGGTTCCATCAACTCTAAAAGCTTTCTCAATCGTGAATAATTAAAGCTATTATTATCAACTCCAAATTGGCCTAATGAAATCTTCCGCGCCCCCCTCGCTAATTCACTTCTTTCGTTTCCACCTTAATTTGTTCTTAATTTTCTATTTTCGAAGATGGTATTTTATGCCTATAAAGGCATGCTTTTTATTAGAGTGTAGAACTCTGATTTTCCAGGATAAAAAAGCCTATGTCACTCTCCAGGTCCTGAAGTACTATTACTTCTATATAGTACTATTACTTCTATATTGTATAGATATACTAATATCTATACAAAAAGTCATGTCGATCCGTAGCTCTCCTGCAGAATGATTGAAGGATAAACTAACAAAGCAATAAACCACCAAACAAACGCACTTTCGTATTTATAATAATATAGTGAGGATA
Organism: Hipparchia semele; assembly: GCA_933228805.2. Lineage (NCBI taxonomy): Eukaryota > Metazoa > Arthropoda > Insecta > Lepidoptera > Nymphalidae > Hipparchia > Hipparchia semele. Next base: position 3,295,450 of record OW121722.1, read on the forward strand.
TAATATTAGTAAGGATAGTAATCACTGTTTGATCTGTAGGGCTATTGTCTATCTCAATGGCTATTGAAGATGCTAACTTAGAACTGTGAAATCCGCATTTTGGATGGCTAAATACGAGTTTGACAGTTTTAGTTAGCAATTTCCCATTTTTTCCATAGCCACTGGAAATGTCAAAATCGAGAAAACAGCAGCTGGTAAAAATTATTTTTGAAATAAGGGGAAATGTTAATCAATTCATAGAGACAACATTTCGTCTTTCCCTACAATCGTAAAATTGAATACATGGGCATTAAAATATCTTATGAGTTATTAGAATACACTCCTATTCCGCGCAATACACTAGCATCTGTAGCGTTTCGCACGAGGTTGGGGCAGAATTTATTCCATCGCTTAGTCGCGATCGCGTGGGTAAATCTGATTGTTTTCTGGTATTCTGCGCAGTTTTAAGCGTTGGTGTAGGCCCCCTGGTCTGAGAAGAACCTACAAAAAACTCAGCCCGTTATATATAGCATAGTAAAGTGTATTATTATACAAGACCTGTCTCCCCAACAGTTTCCATCCACCAGATGTTCTTAAAACAATATTTCCCTACCTATAAAAGCATTATGCTAATAGCGTGTAAGTGGAGGGAGAGGGGGGAAGCTCACACCATTAACTACCCTATTGGACCGATAAAAACTTTGCCTCCTTTGAAATTATAATGTTGGATTTTTTTTCAAACTTGTTTTAGTATGGTAATTGAAACTAAAGCCTGTGGAGTGGTGTTTTTGGTATATTTTTTTTTCTGCTTCGTCTTTCTCGTTAAACGATAGTGGTCCAATGCTTAGGTCTTTGGGAGGTGTTCGAAGTTTACGATCTCAAGTAGGTACGCTTCTCTACCGGCTTTACCTAGTGATTTGGTTTTACGATATTATGCCACGTAATTTTAATATAAACATAAAAATTCTTTTCAAAAAACCGTCTTCAAACGCCACTATAAAGTGTATTAAGTGTGCCGTGTCGTTGTCCGCGTAGAGTTTATTCACCTAGAACGAACTCTACGCGTACAAAGTCGCGGGAAATAGCTAATAAGCAAGCCTAGTACTTAATTAAGATTTTTTAAAATATGCAATTTATATTTCGGAGTTTTCTCAAGACAGCGACATCGCGGCGCGGTCCGGCCAAAGCTAATTAAATTCTTGTCAAGTCTCCGGTGACGCTCACCCTCCTCACTAAGCTTGATGCCTAGTTTCTTTTAAACACCACAACTTGTGTTTTAATTTAATTATGAATATTATAATTCGCGCCTCGGGTCCCACTCTGCACGCAAATTGGCAAAGTTTATTATTTATTGTCGTGATCCGTTATAAAAGCATCTACAAACGTGCCAACTTCCAACTCATAATTAACTTGGCCGGTGATTAATCGTACTCTGTATTTAGTACGAATTTACACATCTCCGCGTTGACAGATTTCGAGTAGGTGATAAAGCTCTAACGTCAAAGTTAAATGAACATAAAGATTTAAAAGTCAATCAGTTAGTCGTGCCACAGATTTTCAATATACAAAGGTTTTGTCAGGGCCACTAGCTCTACAGGAAGTTTAGGTCCACATTACTCTGTCCTTATAGTTTTCCATTCCATTAAGTGAACTTTTTCGAACCTGCGAACTGCTACTACGACTACTGCACGTTGGCTAGGCTTCCCGAATCAGTCGCCAACTGAATCTTATTATCAACTACGTATGAACCCAGTTGCCTTGTTGACACATCTGCAAGTGTCTTAATAAACTCTGGGCGACGGCCACGGTTTGGTGGTATCTCACCGAAGCCCGTAAATAATCGGAAAATTTTCATATTAAATATTTATTTCATTACTCAGTTTGTTTTTGGGGCAATAAATTATGACGTGCTCTCGTATTCTGAATTTAACTTCGAGAGTATAAAATGAAGATGAATAATAAAATTTAATTTCACCATGTCAGTATGTTTAACGTAAGATGCAAAATTTTAAAGTTTTCCGAAAATAACTTCAAAGAAATAGACTCTAGCGTGAAGTTTTTTCGTAAACAAAACTTGTTATCTACTTGGAGTTTACGGAAGTTTTATTCAAAATTAATTAAAATGCCGAGCGAAGGTATTATACAGAAACTTATGGTAATAAAATATCAGAGTTAATAAGAAGCATTCGTTAATTAGAGGCGGTATTCCTTGAGAGGGGTACGTATTTGGAGGAGGGCCATTACTCTTGTCTTGACCACCGACTGCTTGCATCATTCCCTGTCATCCAACGAAGCCCATTTCATGTTTGAGAACTTTTCTTACAAACTAGGGAGCAAATAGCCATCAGAATGCTTTTTTTCATAGAAAATGATGTAAGTAATTATACTGACTTTCAACAGATTTGTCACTGCGAAAGTTTACAAAAAATGTATTAATTAATTATTTGGGAATATGTATTTAAATAAAAAATACAAATGCGCATTAGCAGAGTTAAAGTTAAAACAATTTTCTGGATACACAAACAACTGCAATGTATAAAAATCGTTTTTATAATGCTTAGTTGTGAATAAAATTTTCAAATTTTGGGGCATCAACTCGTAAAGTAAGTACGAATGTTTGTTTTATTGGTTGAAAAGTTAGCCGTAGTGTCGAGATAACGGCATTACCTACCCGTAAATTTAAACACATTCCAGGAATACTGTTTAATTTATGTGCAATGTGCTGTTTAATTTAAGCTAAAATTAGTCAATATGGAATATTTGGTTCTGCGAAATAGGGATGATAAATAGTGATATAATACTTTATAAACAGAAGAATTTCAATAACATAGTGAAACGTTTCAAAATTTTAGGATGATGGAAGATTCAAAAAAGTCTTCCAAATGGATCTAATGTGTTGGTAAGAGTAACTTACAGAACTTTATGTGAAGACTAGTTGAAGTAGTGGGTGGAAGCCCCACATAATATATGTATACCCCTCCGTCAAGGGAAACAGACGTGTATATATGCGTTAGGCACAGCGTTGCCAGACGTCCCGATTTTGGCGGGATGTCCCTAATTTTAAAGCAAAATTAAATGTCCCGCGCGAGACAGGCTCAGTCCCGCTTTTCGGGTATAACTCGACCGTGCGCAAAGTGTGCTAACATTTTCTATGGCTATTTTTGCTATCTATTTTCACGTAAACGTAATTTTAATTCAAATAAAAAAATAAATATTTGAAAACTTCTTATTATATATGTTTTTTTACTATGCCCCGCTTTCGACGAAAGACTCCCGCTGTTTTCATAAAAAAAATCCAAAATATGGACTTGGCAAAAGGGGCGGATACATGAAGGCTGCATGATACAATGGCAACATTGTGTAAAGACTGACGGGCATATATGACGATGACGGATGTGTATGACCATATGACTGACCGTGGCGTTAGAGTTCTATGTGAAACGATATTTTCGCTCAACTCGGATTGAGTTATTGACCTGTTACATGATTGATGTGTGGAGTAATTGAAGGCTCAATAGCTCAAAAGTATAACGGGCTGAAATCTAAAAAAGGTTTCCAAGACTTTTGAACTATCTAAAAAAGATATTCTTCAAAAATCTAAATATATAAAAGGCAAAGGTGACTGACTGACTGACTGACTGACTGACTGATCTATCAACGCACAGCTCCAACCACTGGACCGATTGAGCTGAAATTTGGCATACAGGTAGCTGTTAGGACGTAAACATCCGCTAAGAAAGGATTTTTGAAAATTTCAACCCCAAGAGGGTTAAATAGGGGGTTAAAAAATCGAACCTAACGTGAGCGAAGCCGCGGGTTAAAGCTAGTATTATAATAAACGCCTTTTTGTGCATCCATAATCACACTAATATTATAAAGGTGAAAATTTGTATGTGTGTGTGTGTGTTTGTATGTTTGTTACTCCTTCACGCCACAACGAACGAACCTCATACCCAGGATTAACACGTAGACATTTTATCTCAGAAAATTAAAGAGTTTCCAAGGGAATAAAAAAAACCTTAATCCACACGAACTAAGTCGCGGGCATCAGCTAGTATGTAATATTTCAGACACATTATGGGCGTAGGTAATATTTCAAATGTTTTTGTGTGTATGTTACTCGATATTTCGCTTATCGTGAATTGAAGTGAATGATTCTTTTTATTTCAATTCCATTTAACAAAATATTCCACCTCTAAATTAGAATCCCGTTGATTGAATTTCACGCCTTTGAAGACGGTTTTTGAAGTTTATTTCATAAGTCTATTAGAAAATATTTTTGTAATGAATTATGAAGTAAAGAAAGATTTGAATTTCAATATAATATTACTATACACTATAAAAATTGAATTTGTTTCTGTTATTGGATGTTATTTTGTTTCACGTTTTGGTATAGATAGGTAGTTTTGGTAAACTTGGGGTTGAAATAATCACGGCCGAATGTCTATATTTGCTATCATAAAATACTTAATAAAATAATTTACTCAATTTACTTTGATAAATACATTGTTCAATAAACTAAACTTTTATTTACCTTACAAAATTACAGAATTAGATTTTATAGAATGGGCTCTTAATATCATTAAAGAGCGCTTCATGAGAATCTTCCCATTTGACTACATTTCCATTTTAGGTCACTTAGTATGGAAGACGTTATCATAAAATAAGTTCTTTACTCTCTCATTTTCTTTAATAGGTGCATTAACTATCTCGCTACAGTTATGTGAAGTAAAAATCGACTGAAATCATTAGCCTAACGGAAGGAAAGCTCTGAGTCTCGCGTTATGATTGACCAAGAGCTCGTGGGAAATATAGTGGTCCTTGTCTAAATAGGCTGAATACGGCAAACTAGACTTGCCGGCTGGTATTTGTGAACTCACACTTTTTTATTTTAGGTAGAACTACCTACCAAGTGTCCTAAATGAACTCAATCATTTAAACATCACCTCACTCATGTATTGTAAATAGATTTGTGTTGTTTTTTTTTTTGTATAAATCACATCCCCTGAATCTAAAAAGTCAAAGTCGCTTTTATATTTAATATTTATTTGTAAATGCTTTTGTTTATATTATGTTGTAAATGCGAAAATATATTTCCTTGTTGGTTTACACTAGCAGCAGAGCAGCGAAGCGACGTGAATTTTTGCAAATTTTGGTGCATCAATTATTTTAAAAAGTTCATAATCGTCGAATTTTCTAACACAAGAGAGCCACAGTATAAACTTTATAATATTTTATTAAGCACCTCCTCAAATTTTGCTACGATCTCTTGGGCAATGAGTGTCGATGCATAGGACTTTAATGACGATAGTTCCAGCACAGCTTTGGGGACGGCTATTAGAGCAAAAGCATATCTAGGTATACCAAGCACAATTTGGCCGTCTCCCGTGCCGCTCAGAACTTTCTACAATTTTTGGGATAACTTTTAATTTGACTTCCTTTTGAAATTTTTTGTTGGTATTCAATATACCAAATTTAAACCTCTGATTTAACTGAAAATTGTAAGGTCTCAGGTTCGAGCTCCACCCGTTGCACTATTGTCGTATCCACTGCTAGCACAAGCTTTTCGCTTATTTGGAGGAGAGAGGAGAATATAAGTCAAGTTCAGCTTTTCTAATATTCTTTAAAAAAAAAATTAGCAATTTGCGCGGGAGATATTATAGTGCACAAGGGTATGCTCAAGTAAACTCTATATTCCCTCACTCTGGTAGTCCGATGGGACAAAAATACGACACGACCGGAGAGAGATCAAGCGCAGGGTGTGACTCACCGCCATCTCCCTAACTCCGGGCTAGTACCTACTGAAATTTTTTTGTCAGAAAACCCCAATACATTTTTTGGCCCGACCCGGGAATCGAACCCGGGACCTCGTCATCTGCAGTCGATTGTGCTAACCACTAGACCAACGAGGCAGTCTGGACATGTATAAGCAGTGTATAAAGTCGCCATCGATAGTATTATTACGTTTGCAATAGGTCTAGTTTTATTTCAGTAAGTAATCGAAAAGTGTAGTAGAGTTGATATTTGGCTCGCGGCCACGGATACAGATCCTGCGCCCAATAATAAGCACCTGCAAGAAAGATGTGGTTGGAATGCCATTAGTATAACTGCTCGGAATTCATGAGATGTAGTATTCTGTTGCAACTTTAATATAATTAAGTTATCATTTCTTCCAGATAATTTAGAAATTCTATCTCTATCCATAATATATCATGTTACATAATAATAATACCTAACCTTCCAGCGGTCATTAAATTTATGCATTCATTCATTCATACATTCGTCATTTATTTACTTATTAAGTTCGCTAGTGATATGATTTGAATAGTTGATTTCGCTTGAAGATGTTACTATTCCCCATTAATTGATTATTTATTATTACTCCTATTATTATTAACGCCTGCTTCTAACCGAGATCCATTCCCCGTCACGTTCCTGCGTGATTGAAGGACAAACCAACAAACTTCGCATTTATGACATTTGCGGAAATACTGAGACTGAGCTAGTCTAGATCTAGTTATACATGGCATATTTTTAAAACCAACATTGTTACAAAATCTTCCAGATATAATACAAAATGTTTGTACGAAATATCGATATCGATATCGATACATAAAGATAGCGATAAAGTTTTTATCACTTCCGACATCCCTACTGCTTCCAAGCTCCGATAGGGCAATACTATAAAATGCATAAACGAGAACTCGATCTTCATTTATAATACCAATAAAGTATCAATAAACTATGAAACCAAATTTTAACCGCCACAAACTGTGGTCGGACCAACTAACCATTAATTTAATTACAGTTTGTTTGGTATTGTTTGTTATAGTACTGTATCAGTTTTTGCTGAATAAGGGGTGCTCATTCATTGTGCGAACTCCACTAATTGCTTTTTGCCTCGCTAATTTTCCAATTGATAAAAAAGTTTCCAACTTTCCATTTTGGAATTCAGATTCTATTCGTATTCCTTTCTCAGTTTCTCTTCAATGGCTCTAGCGTAACTATTCATGTTAACTGTGCGTGAATCTGTCAATTATATAGGACAGAAAAGGATGGCAAACCTCTTTGTCTTTTTCCGTCGGTACTAATGGCAGATTTACGCACAGTTAAGGTAAACTTGAAATATTACCCTAGACATACAGTTCAGTAGGGTTAGACTTAAGTTTTGATTCGTACAATTTGATGACGCTAGTGTCAAAATGAAATTGACTAAACGACATTTAACCGGATCACTTGCACCAAGTTTTCTCTTATAATAAAGAGGGTTTAAGAGGGGTTAGGCGTGGTTTAGGCGTGGTTTAAGATCACCCGCTTAGGCTATTGTGAAACGAAAATATAGTTCTTGGAATAACTAATAAAATTTACACTCGAGTAGTAGTAAGACTTATTCCACGTTGGTGAAACTGAGCCTAAGTCAGTGTTACCAAGGCATATCTACTTTGGTCATTTGTTTCCTTCTCACCCAAGATTCTATCGCATTCGCGATAATGTCAAACCCGACTGCATGCAAATGTTGCCTTTACCACGACCAACTATTGGCAGAGAGCTGGTGGGTAAATTAGAATGAAACTGTAAGTATTACTTATATAGCAGATAAGTGTAATTTCCCTGAATAAAGTAATCTAGAATTGCCAGTCGATCTAATGTATAGAACTTGCTGGCCGTAGTTTATCCTGCAGCTATAAGTACGGGTTGTATAATCCCGTGGAAACACTTTTTGTTGCTAGTATAAAAAGTATCATAAAAGTATGTCAGGTAATTTCGTTATGGTTGGGTCCAACAGCAGCGAAATTATTTAACTATGCATTTATTCCTTACATTCCGAAGCTACGATAACGCAATGAAGATGTGCTTATAAGCTGATGTGCCTTACTGATGATACACTGCTTTCTGACAGACCTTTATCGCCCATTAAAGAGGAACAACAAATAGCGATATTACAAATGATGTTTTAATCAAGCCCCTTCTCGAAATTTACCACCAGCTCTTAGACCGCCATATATGTAGATCGTTGCGCATCATAAAATTTAAAGAATAGATCCCTTTATAGCCTTTAGCTACTGAAACGATTTATACTGCGGAGTCCATTCTTGAATTGCTTTCTATATCCTGAATATCATTTGGGTCTTGGTCGTTTACCCTAAGACTTCACCACACTCAAGGCGTGTCAGCACACTTCAAAGCAGCTCCCAGAAGTTATTCAAGGAAATATATGAAAATGGGAGTAACGGAAAAAGTACTAATTCAATAAGTGGTAGATTCATTTGACGATTTGAAAGCCTTTATGAAAGTTTATTTGGATAAATAATTATTCTATTCTATAATATTATGCAAAAATTTACATAATATATTTTTGTAAATCATTAAAAACTTAATTTATCTCTTGTCAGGATTTGTTACCTAATAATAGACGTAAACGTAACACAAAAATTGATTATTACAGGTAGTGATTTTAATTGTCTTAATCTAAAAAAATTTAGTATTAACAAAGCCTATTTTCCAATCGCTAAGTAGACTTTAGGATTTGACAAATTTGTCTTAGGGTTTTTCATTTTCGATTTTAGTAGTATGTCTCGTTTGATGCAAGCTTAACTACTGTTGTCGCTACACGTTGCGTTTGACCAGGACTTGAACATTGGCGTCATTATCAAACCTGTGTTGCACATCATTATTATTTAGCTCTCGTTATAGCGTTATAGTTAATTCATCATATGCTAATAACTCATTGCAGTCATTAAACCCGTTATGGGAATAAACTTGGTTAAACGACGCGTGGAATTGTTATTACGAAACAAACGCTTACGCTAAATTAACCGGCGCAGTTTGTAGTGATACTAAATCAAAGAACGCATCCCTATCTAGCCGAGCACGTACAGGCAATCTGTGCTTGTTTTGATTTATATTGAAGGTGCCTCGGATTTTGGAGTCGAATCAGTTAGTAATATCCGTAGTGCCTATATAGTGTGCCTCGGATTTGGAGTCCAATAAGTTAGTAATTTTATCCGTAGTATAGAACGTGCCTCGGATTTTGGAAGCGAATCAGTTAGTAATAGGTATTATCCGTGACATTGAAGGTTGCTGTAAGAGGTAATAGCCTAATGGTTAAAACTCTCCTTTTAGACAGTCTCAGGTTCCATCCTCTGACTTTTTTGGAGTTATGAGTCTTGTAAGCAACTAGCTTTTGCCCCCGCGACTTCGTCCGCGTGGAATTAGATTTTGGAGTGGAATTTTCAAAAACTGTGACACACGTACTTTTTTATTTTTAACTGAAAGCTCAAATACCAACTTTGATGGAAACAGCTTGAAAAATGACGGAGTTTCATATAAACTTCCATCCCCTATTTAAACCCCTTAGGGGTGGAATTTCCAATAATCCTTTCTTAGTGTGCGCCTACGTCATAAAAGGAACCAACTGTAAAAATTTCAAGTTTCTAACTTCAGTAGTTTAGGCTGTGCGTTGATATCTCAGTCAGTCAATCAGTCAGTCAGGACTTTGAATTTTATATATATAGATTAAGTTTGTATGTTTGTTATTCAATCACGTCGCAAGGACTGAACCGTTTTGGCTGAAATTTGGCACAGAGCTAGATTATAGTCTGGAATAGCACATAGGCTATTTATCCCGGGAAATAAAAGAGTTCCCGCGGGAATAAAGAATCTTAAGCCACGCGAACGAAGTCGCGGGAATCATCTAGTAAGTTATAAGGGCAAAGAGATTTTTTTAACAATTGCATTGTCTCCAAAGACAAAAACTTTAATGTAGGTAATCTTTTTATCATAAGTAGCAATAAGTTCGTGTTAAAGTAATTTAAGTACGTACTAATTACCCTGTTGTTAATTTCGGTAAACATAAAACTACCCGCATCCTTTGCACTTCCATAATTAGAGAGTGCGTTACTATTTGTCGCTGTAGTGTTGCTATGTACATAGTTGTCGCAGTTTGCAATTTCAAACAGCTGCTTAAGAATGATTGCCCTGGAAAATTGTCTTCCCGACACTAATTAGTAGAGCGCAGCAATGATTTTATCTTTGTACGTAGATCTTAATTCTGAGATGTCGGTTTGGAGCTCAGCCCAGATTGTGTTTCGTTTAATCTAGGCTAATACGAAAACGTACCTACTCATGGCAGTCGAAACGACAAATTCCCAGTCAAAACTCGCTTTGCTCGTTCGTTAATTGTCAAAGTTGGCGCCAGGTCCCCGGGCGATGTGATATCAGCCGTATGTTGAATAAAGTTTTGCCGAAATTATCGTTTGTATTGCTATAAATTGCTCTAGCGTGATATTGGGAATAAATAATGCATTTTGACTGATGAAGCTTTGTTATTATGCTTGGGTTGTTACAGAATTTGCGTAACTTTTGTACTACCCAATGTTACGTGAACCTGTTCGTTTGATTTAAATTGAGGTATTTTGTTGTACAAGTTAATTCTGAAATATTTGCCGTTTCAGTTTGCTTTAAATCAAGAGTGACTTCTATATATCTTCACTTACAATAAAGTGTATATATTAAAAAAAAATATATTAGGAGTAGGTTTATAGAAGGTTTACACATAATGACCGAAATGTTTGTTCTCTAAAATCTTAACAGTTTTAATTAGATATTCCTAAGCTTTTTTACCTAAACTTAGTTTAGTATCTATGTATTATTGAGTCTACACCGTTAAGGAAAGGCTCAAAAGTCGTGTACAGTTGGGTCCTACATTTTGTGATTATGATATTTGTATGTCAACACACGGCCTTATGTCAAATTCATTGATTCATTTCGATCTGTGACAGCTGTAATTTTTAACATATTTCGTTCGTGTTTAGCGCGCTGGAGTGTAAAATTAATGTTTTTTCTTCAAAAGCATAAAGGTGGTAATTGTTTAGCATTATTGCATGCGAATGCGTCGGTGTGATAAAGCGTTTTCTTTGCAAGAAATTATAATTGTGTTGCATGCTAATTGAAGTACACTTTAATTTGTATTTAATTGAGTATTCTTTTAACTTTTAATGATACCATACCAAATTCTCACATTGGTGGCTTTTTAAAAATTTAACACTTACATTTTGGACTGAGCAACTCCACATAGAATTCCGTAAATACATTTAGATTACTCGCGCACTTTTAAAAACCAGCTGTCGGTACTCAAGTTGTGAAATATGATTTTTACATTCAGAGGAAAATGTAGGTACGAGTAGGGGTCAGCGCCAACGGGCCACTCGCCTTGGTCAAAGTGGCTGGCAATATGACACACTAAATGGTGAAAGTATGCGACATACACTGTTTTATTAAATCTTTTCTTTCACCAACGGTTGGTGCTTTGACTAGCAGTAGTGGCGTGCATTTCATATGTGCACAAATCCAATGTGTTTGTTCATTTAGTATAATTAAGTGTTTTCTACCTAATGCTTATCTTTGTTGACAACAATGCTCACGCCATTGATGGTGTTGCGTATTTGTGTGACCAGTGCCGTCTACTTGCATGTGATTGGCAATTACTAATCTATGGCCAATGGCTGCTATTAGCGTGTGTCTAGTGATGACGTATGCGGTGAGTCCTTAAAAAATATATGAAAACTGAAAATTATTATCTGCACTGTATCGTTGACGCTATGAGGTATGGGTCGAGGCCCGTTTGCGCAAGCTCTACTATCTGACTGCGTGGTAGAGAATTTATTATGAATGTGTAAACATGGTGGCGAATGGAAATGAATGTACTGTAGCTACTGCAAATGTTTCTATTTATACAATTTCATGTTCACGTTTTGATATGTTTAACGCAAACACTCGAGTCAGTGAAATGGTACTGCAATTTGTCTCTTTCATTTAGTTGTAAACTGAAAAAGAAAACGATTGTGATATTTGATTTTGAAATGTGGTGTGCAGTATCTGCCGCTCAACCTTATTTTGTGATCGAAGCGCTCAACCAACATCATCCCAACGCTATAGCTATGCAAGTCGCTTCTCACTGAAATGCTTAAGTGACTTCATAAGGCGCATAGAACACTTTTACCGCGAATTTACAATAGTCATACAAGTGATAACCATACATCCAAAGCGTGTCACTTACGCGTTTCTCGAAATATTTTTCGAATTGTAATTCAGCTAAGGAAAAAAAATTGTTTGTATAAATTTATTACTAAGAAATTCCTCTTAACCAATTGGTTAAGTACATCATGTACTTACATCTTTTCTGATAGCAGAGAAATTCTGGAGAGCCCTTATATTAAGGGAAACAACTTCACAGAGTAAAGGGAATAGTATATGAGAACAAATTTGGAGCACCATTAGGCAAAATATTATTATCTCCACACGACCCAAAACAAGTGTAATTATGTGTTTGAATCGCGCAAGTTTCGAGTGTGTAATAACATTCTGGAGATTGCGAGAAGAAATATTATTGCCGTCGTTAAGGCACCCTTAGTCGACGTTATGGTAATATTAATGTTTGTATGGTTTTTGGCTCGTTTTGGAAATCATTTTGATACGATACCTACTTCGACGAATATTTTTTTTTCGTGATCCTTTGATGAGACAGGAAAACAACGATGTGCATCTTTGTTTCAGTGGTATATAATGCCGATTCTACAGGACCCCAGGGGGTCCCAAAAAATCCCTCCTTGAATTTTTTTTTTTGGATAAAAATTTCGGGCAATTTTCGGAAAAAAGGGCTGGGTGTTTTTACTACTTGTCGCAGAAGCTTTTTGAACAGTCTATTTGTCCCGATGTCACGTCATGTTTCTGTGTTACTTAGGTCATCAAAAATAAAAACAACCAAAGAATTCCACTTTAAATTCTTTTAACTCCCTTAAAACACACTTCTTTTTCTTCATAGCTGAAAACCAAGAGCCACATTTTGAAACTTCTACTTGTCTATGACTGAGCGGAATAGTTCTTCAACTATCTTAAAGCTAGTGCACTCCCTTATTATTTTTAACCACGACTATTTCGCCTTACAAATTTACAAGCCCTCTTTTCCAATTCCAGCTACATTATGATCGTTTGCTTTGCACGTTTGTCACATTAAATAGTCTAGGTATCAGTAAAATGCTCTAGGATCATCAATTAACATTTGAAATATAATTTTACAAGCTTCGGTCCTGTGTCTTGCCGAGATAAACAGTAGCCTAAGTATTTCACTCTCCAGATCCTCAGATATCGACATTGAATCCTTTGCTCTTACATTGAAGAACAAACTAAAAAATTAAAACACTTTCGCATTCATAATATTAGTAGGGACAATAATTTTAATAACTTGCCTCCTCTAACAAGAGAAACAGTTTAGAAGCAGCAGTTACGAATATAACGTTAAATTGTCTAGTTGACAGAATCCTCCGGAGACCACTCTTTAGTAGAGACGTTTGCATACGAATAGCGGGTACTCATTAAAATAACAAAGATCACGTCTCCGCCAGAGTTACTCAATTAATCATTGTGCTTACTGATTAACACTCGCATTCAGACAACTTATCTAGTTAGCGGATTTACATCCAGATGGAATATCTAAGTTGTGCCGTTGTTGGTTCTTGAGCCCTCCCGATTGTCGGGGCTCTCAGTTTGTACGTGACACACCTACTTAGGCTTATGGCGCCTTTATAATCATTTGGGATAGGTACATAAAGTTAGTTTACGTTTTCACTAGCTTTTGTCTGCGATTTCGTCCGCGTTCAGTTAGCTTTTTAAAAATCTCGCGGGTACCCTTTGTTTTTGCGGGATAAAAGCTAGCCTATGTCACTCTGCAAGTCCTCAAATAAACATATGCAAAACCATAATAACACGTCGATCTTTTCTGTGTGATTAAAGTACAAACTAACAAACAAAGAAATTTTTGCATTTATGCTTTTAGTAAGAATGGATGGCTCCGTTTCTATAGTTGCGCTATTGAGACTGTGGAACATTATTATAATAATATTTATGAACCATTTGTTAACCGCAGCAAACTATAAATAGTTCCTAAACAAGCACCACAGAGAACACAATAACCAAATAAATGTATAGGGCAACAATTTCGATTCGTTAATACAAATTGAATCGGCCGACGCATTAATTTCCTGTCAACAGGCGCGCCGGTTAAAGTGTCCGATAAATAAAAACGGTTCCAAACAACAAACGATCTGTATGAAAATTCAATATCCGTCCAAGAGACCGAGAAATGCAGCGAAAATACAATGCAGCGGATTGAGATTTATGTGCTGGCCATACATATTATTACATGCTATATGTTCACAAGCCACATCCTCACTTCCGCTTACTTATATCTACCATAGCTTGACCCGCGGCTCCGCTTACGTTAAGTTCGATTTTCAAACCCCTATTTCACCTTCTAGGGGTTAAATCTTTTCTTAGAAATCCTTTCTTAGCGGATGCCTACGTCATAATGCTGTATGCCCAACCCTATCTGTATAGTGGTTTGAGCTGAACGTCGATAGAACAGTCAGTCAGTATCTTTTCCTTTTATATATTTAGAAGATAGCAAATTGCGTGCGCAAACATAGGTGAACTTTCTAGTCCCTCACTCTCATAGTCCGATGGGATATAAACTCGACGTGACTAAGAGAGACTAGGCGTAATACCAAGAGCTTGGCACGGAGGTGACACACCGTCTATACTTCCTTAATCCGGACTAGTAGGTACTGAGGATTTCTTGACAGAAAAGCCCAATACTTTTTTTGACCTGACCTAGGAATCTAAACCAGGACCTCAACAAGCTAACCACTAGACCAACGAGGCACTGTATAGGTAAATAGCACGGCTAGTCTAGAGCTTTTTTTTTAACGTTGGGAAATGCCTTTACGCATCCCGCCCATCTATGACAACAGGCGGGTATGTGGGACTCGTTGGCACTGCCAAAATACTTTTTCACCTCTCTAGCTCAAAAAGGGCGCCTTTGCTGCCCAAAACCAGTGAGCAAAAGTCGTTTTTGCTCACTCAGTGAGAAAAAGTGTTTTGAATATAGAACGCATTGGATTGGCGTTTCTTCAACTCACCGTCTCAAGAAACGTTCAGAAATTTTGTATATAATATTGCATACCCCATACATTTTATTTCGACAAAATTTTTTAACTCTCTATTTTATTATTTAAACTATTTACTTTTCGTAAATGTGTTTTAGACTTTATAATTCTGTAACACACATGAAACATAAAAGAAAATTAAAATTAATTAATTAATATATTTTATTTTATGAATGACACAATTCCGAACGCAGACAAAAGAGTAATATAAAATGGCGGCAAAAAAAAAAAAATAATTAACTCTATTCTATATCTTAATTAGGTACTAATTTCTTAGAAGTTATTTGTTGTAAGAATTTTAAAAGGAATATAATAAGTCGACCAACAAAATTTATTTTTTGGCATCAAAACCTAGCTTCTAATTTAATAACTCAGCAACGGGAAAATGATGAAGCTTCTAATATACTAACTAGGCTTCTTCACAATGGCCACAAAATATTCCAAAGAAAGCATCAAATAAAGAGCCACTATTTTTATTATTGTCCACTGCCACTGCACGATTTGGTGCGAGTGAGATGGATACCACTGGCCATTTGCACGATTTCGTTGGTGCGAGTGAGACGGATGCGACTGGCAATTTGCACGATCTCGTTGGTTATGGCTATTCGCACCAATCAGAGAGCGCCATTCAAAATATGCATTTGTTTTTTTTGTTGTTCTGTTGTTAGTGTGTTAATATTGCAATTATTTTTGTATAATTTTTTCTTTAAACTAAAGTTAGGTTAGGTTAGGGTTATACATGAATATTCAGGTGCCCGGCCGAAGGCCGGGCACTTAGGTTCTGTTGGGATCGTAAACCTACCTAAAACTAAAAAAAAAGTTGAAAAAAATTTGATTTTTTTTCAAAAATGTTATTTATAATGTTATGTGTAGGTATTTATCTTGAGTTAAATTTAAAAACAATCATTTTTTTAATTTCATTTTTTTATTTAGGTAGTTAGAAACATTTTTTTATTTCATTTTTCTCACAAAAAAAAATTAAAAATGTGGTTGAAGATTTGGTGTATTATTTGATGCTAATATTTAAGTATTTTAGGAGTTCACGGTTTGAAGCTAAGTTATAAATATAGATGCTAAAATTATATTTTTTAGAGGCTCACTAGTTGAAGCTGACTTAGTAATTTAGAAGCCAATAATGGTATTAAATAGAAGCTCGTTTAATTACATGCCATTTTAAAATAACAAAATGAGTGAATCTACTTATAATTCAGAATTAAAAGAATTAGTGTCTAACGCGAATTAAACTTTCTTCCGGAATAGTCTCGTGAAAAATACTTGAAAGCCTATGAATTATTTAATGATTGGAGACTTTCTAAGGATGCGAAGTCCTATTCAGAGACTGTGATTTTATCATATTTCATGGAATTGTCTAAAACAAGGTAACCATCTACATTATGGAGTATTTACTCCATGTTAAAAGCTACAATCAAATCGAAATGCGACGTTCACATTGAAACTTATCCTAAACTTATTGTATTTTTGAAAAGACAGTCGGAGGGGCACAAATCCAAAAAATCTAAAGTTTTCACCGCTCATGATATTGAAAAGTTTTTAAATAAATAAACCTAATTTTTAAAATTTTAAAATATCCTTTATGTTTTAATAAATATTTCTCTTACATCTTGTACTTTTTCGCTATTGAGGTGAAAAATTGTATGTATCACACGATAGCAAAGTTTTTGCTTCTTGTGCCTTTGAATCCCTCACTACTCTCAGGATTCTAACTTAGAATCACTCGCTACGCTCGTGATTCTATATTAGAATCCTTCGTTCGCTCGGGATTCAAACTAGGCACTCGCAACAAAAATGAACTTTGCTATCTTGTTGAACAAATAACTATTACTTTCAGCTACATGATAGCCAGGATTAGGTTATTTTGTAGAAGAATATAAAAACTTCGAGGCCGAAGGAATAGCCACCGCCGAAGGTTCCCATCACAATTTAGAAATTGTGAACGATATCCCATAGATATGTAGAGAATTTAAGTTTAATGTTCCGTACTAGAAATGTCAACTAAACATTGGACATTGCAGCAATGTGCGATGGTCGCTCCCAAAAAAAGATAACGTGCATGGTTGTATGCGTCAATGTTAACTATATTTGTGTGCGTCGATCTCTGGTCTGAAAACTCTATAACTTTGGCTTTGGTTTATCTCGCTATAGACGCGGTTAAACGGCGCGCTATAACACGAGCCGAGCCTAGCTCGGCGCGTGGCTCGGCGCGCCACGCGCCGTGTAAACAACTACGCTCGGCGCGGCTCGGCAACCTGTGCCCGATCCATCACTTGTCGGTTTTTTCGACACGGATCAAAGGCGCGCGCGCCATCTAGGCTCGGCTCGTGTTAATACGCGCCGTCTAAACAGATGGCACAGAGCGCGCGACAAACGAATGCCGCTGATGCCGCATCTCCACGGACGGCTCGGCTCGCGTAGGATCGTGCTACCCCGCGTCGTTTAAACGAGCAGGCTTGCGTCGGCATTAAGCCGAGCCGCGCCTACACGGATGGTGCGGCGCGGCGCGGCTCGTGTTATAGCGCGCCGTTTAATCGCACCTTATCATTCTCAACATACACAAAGTATCATGGCGACCATCAAAATTTGATACACTAGATAGCAGCGTTTTGTTAACCAAACAATAACAGTTATTCCGTAACATACGTATCGTGGATGCATCAGTTCACAGCGAGCAGTGTGCAGCGTTAAATATATGCGTACAAACAGCCATGTGCCGAAACGGTTCGCAGTTTCTACTCACAGCTGTAGTGCTATCTTCTAAATACACAACAGTGAGCGATGCTTTCACACTGACTCAGCGACTAAATTAAACATGATGCCTGACGAGACCTGAGCGCCGCGCCGTTGATGCGTGTACCCTACTTTGACGATTTACGTTTACCGTTTGATTCAAAAACGCTTCCGTGTAATAAAATATAAGACTACTACGTCGTTAACTATGTACCCTAATGTTCTTAATAATATTTGTTTGTTACTTTTATATATTATAATTTTTCACTTTACCTTACACCTTTGCTTTGCTACTTACCTAATAGTGACTCTACGCAACAATAATGGCAGGTTTTCATTGATTCAATAACTGTCAATGGCGGTTTTGACATGTCTTGCTGTATATAGTATCACATGTAAATAACAAGATTCAGTGATACAGGGTTCGATGGCATCACTAAGGCCACCTAAGGCTTGAAATGGCAAAGCGACTCTGTGTAAAAATGTATCAACGCTGAACTCAACGACGAGTTGAATGGTTTATAAAATAAACTCTGTCATTGTACTGTTTTCCAACTACTTGCACATACAGTATTGTCACTTTTGAGTGTCGGTGGAAAAAAGAAATAAATAAAATTGGCTGTCAAAATTTATTTTGCCATATTGTGAAAGGCTTTCAGACGAGTGTTGCAAATAGTGGTTACGCTCTCGCATGTAAATTTTGATCTATTTGTTTCGGCACTTTTGTGCACTTTATTTTTTATTGGTATATTTTTGTTTACATGCCAAATATTCAGTACCTAACTGCGAATGCCACGCAGGTCGTTGTTCCGCTTGATATTCAACTGACCTTGAGTATCTATCCGGATGAACTGCATTTGCCTTAGCACTGTGAAATTGCAATTTCTTTGTAGTTATTATTGCTGAAACTGAAACCAAACTGTGCAGTTGAAGTGCAGTTGCCTTGCAGTTTTAATGCGGGCACATAATGTGTGAACGTACAATCTCGTCCCAACTCCCAACAGACTGAGTCACACATTGCCATTTCACAATCAGTGTGCAGTCCAAATGTGGTCCGTCTGTGTCAGCACTAAATGACCCTATTATATTACTACTAGTGCTCCGTTGTCTGCACGATCATGCATACGTAATTGTGCATATATTATATCAAACCAAATTGACCGTCTAGATCGCAGATTACAGAGCAAATAGCTTGAAGCTTTGCTCTCCGTTGATATGCATTTAGAAATCTCAACCACGAATGCGAGTTTTTGTGCAAACATAAAACTTGTCGTTTGAGTTAGCGTTTCTATTTGTGTGGAAAATAGAGCTATTTAAGATAGAGTTCTAAACTATTATTTGAAAGAGGCATTATTCTGTTTTAACGATTTTATATTTATTTTATATATTCTTTGTCGTGGTACGGCCACGTATAATCTTCCGATGAGAGTTAGGGAGTGCACGCCTGCACCTGTATTTGCGCACATAATTGTGCACTATAATATCTCCCGCGAAGACGGATAATCTCTGTGGAGATTAGCCGCCGTGGCCGGATTAGGTCGGGAAGACACTATTATTTATTTGTTTTTAGCCCACACCTTTAACCGTTGGGCTATTGAGCCTTCTTCACTTACTATCAGGTATGAATCACGCGAATATTTAAAAAATGGTATTCCACACCTTTGTCTCGATTGTCTTTCAACAGTATACCGACAGTCCATTAAAACTAGACGCCAAAGTCTCTAATAGATAATAACTACGTCGTATTAAGATGCACACTGGAGTCGGATTAAGATCTAGTTAGTCTGGCTCCGGTTTAGTTAAGATGGCGAGGAAAATTAGTCTGGAATATGGAAAATGGATTACTTATGTATTTTACATATTGTATGCAACTGTTACGTTACTTTAGAATTGTAGTATTTAGCATATTTTTCCTTACTGTGATATATGTTACTATCGGTTTCTAAGTCAGTAATTTTTTACTATATGAGTATTATTTATACTTTATATTGTGCATAGCTATTATCGTCTCAAACACAAAAAGTTGTGGCACACTCAAAGCTAGTAAAAGTGTTATTTATTAAGGGTAATAAAAAAATACTGGCTGACTTTATAACATATTTATTCTTATAAATAATAATATAGTATATGTGATTGCAATTTCAAAAGAATCTGTTTCATATATGGCGTCTGGTGAATTTTGATTACTGTGATGTCTTTAGTGACAAATTGATCCATATAAGAATCATTAAAATCGGCCCACGTGTTTGGTCTCTAGATCACCACAAACATTCATATATACTTTGGCTCATAACACATTACCCTTCTTTGCGTCGTGTAGACGGATAAAAGGGGATTATGGGCAAAAGGTCCATTTTAAAAGCTTGCCACATTACCAATGCCGTCCCGGTTTGCATGTAACTCAGGGAATAGCTAGCTTTAGGGAATAGTGTCCTTATACACAGACGCCGCACCTCATTAAGTTTAAGTGCGACATTATCTGTGGCCACGTAAGCAGCCACTTGTCTAAACGAGCACGCATGTCTCATTACACATACGTGCTCGGAAAACGGTCTGACTTTCATATTATTAATCATTGTGCATAAACTAGACACCTAAGTAAAAGTTCGGTTGTGCTTAGTAACAATAGTTTTCTTTGGGTGTTGTGTATCTCATTTTTGAGGGCTTACACCCTTTTTACAGCTGAGTCACTGGAATGACTATTTTGCTGACATATTAACTAAATTTAGACTAATTATAAGTAGTTATTAGGTCTATTTTTTAAATTATTTCTTACTATCCTATACAACTTCTTCGCCTCCTACACCCTTTCATTACTCGCATCATTCATTAATTCTTCATCCCGGCTCACTATTGGGCAGAAGTCTGTCTTGAATGATAAGGTTTTAGGCCACGCCACCACGCTGCGCTGCCCAAGCGAGGATTAGCAGACTTCATACACCTTTAAGAACATTATGCAGAAATCTCTAATCTCTTATTTATATTGTAGCTTTTGCCCGCAGCTTCGCTCACGTTAAGGTTAGGGTTTTGAACCCCCTATTTTCCTTTCTTAGCCTATGCCTACGTCATAATAGCTATCTGTTTGCCAAACAAAAAGTGATTTAAGCTGTGCGTTGATAGATCACTCAGTCACTTTTTCCTTTTATATTTAGATTGTAAGTTTAACTTACAAACTGATGTATTATCGCCGCTGTCAAACAGGAGCGATACTATAACGAAACGCAAATGCCTATTCCAACGCAGATATTTGACTATGCGTTTAACCCTTTCGTTCCCTGCCACGTTTTCCGGCGGGAATGTGCTGATAACCTAATTTAAACGATATTATCCATGGCCGTGTAACAGTAACGAGCACGTGCGTCTAATGTTGCAGAAAATGACTGCCAGACCATTAAATTAGGCGCCGGCTAGCGCTAAGAGCTTATTACATATTCAATGGTTTCGAATAGGTAGGTATACATACTTATTAGAATTTTGCCATATCATTAAGGGGGTTTGATACGGCATGCGGATGTTGCATAAGTTTTATCCGTATGATAGTGTTTAGAATATAATATAATAATTTTCTATTCAAATAAACGTTTAAAAATGCTTTCGAATCTACCACTGGAATCCGATCCGTTTAGAATCCTAGAAACCGATTAAATTCAAAATTATTTTAGGCCCACCTATGGCTACTATGACAAGTCAAGATTCTTATCACCGATTTGGAAAGAAAATTCTGCTAAGAATAAGAGTAGGTATTGGTTCAATCAGAGGATTTAATTGACAGTGCCATACCCCTTTCAAGTTATCTCGGTACCACTTACTCGCTGAAGACTTAGTTGCATCGTTGCTTACCATCAGTTGAGATTTCAAAGAAAAATAAATAAGAAATTGGGAAAATATAAGTTGGACCCGCACACCTTGGGTTCCGTACCATAGTACAAGATTTGACAACAACCATTTTTAAGATCGAGCAAAAACAAATGTTTATTTGTATGGAGACCCTCTTTACTTTTTTTTGCATTACTTGTTGTTAAAGCGATAATAGAAATACATATTCTTTAAAAATTTCAAGTATCTATTGCGGTTCATGAGATACAACTGACAGACGCACGGACAGCCGAGGCATAGTTAGTAATAGGGTCCCGTTGGGTACGGAACACTTAAAACTGAACGTTTTTCCGTTTTATCCAACTAAATCCGAGTATAAATGTGTTTATTTTTGGCTTCGATATTACGTTAAGTTCCATCAAAAAAGCTTTAGCTCTTCGGCAAATTGTACTGTCGTAGTTTGCGCCTCTGATAATACTGACAGCAAAGGCTCGGATTAGCCGCCGCACTGGCAGCCCGACATTTGTTGCCTACCACGAGGTAATGCACCCAAACCTGCGAACACAATTCATCATGTAAAATCCAAAACGTGGATAAAAAATAAAATATTTTCCACAATTGATCCGTTTTCATCCGGGAACAATAAGCGTACCATTTTATTTTAAACTAGCTATTGCGCGCGACTTCGTCTGCGTCAATTTCTGTTATTATGATCGCGATTAAGAAGTTTTTATAAGAATGTTTTAAATATGGATAATTTTCCTCATTTTTGCAACATCTACACTATGCAACACAAAAAGAATTTTTCAATTCGAACCAGTAGTTCCTGAGATTAGCGCGTCAAACATACAAACTCTTCAGCTTTATATATTAGTATAGATGCTTAAAGTTAAATGGATTTTTCTATATAAAAGGAAAAGTTGACTGTAGATAAATATTCTGTAGAAAACCAACAGAACCAATCTTTCGCCGATGTTCTAAACTTTGAATTCTGGAGTTGACCAGAGCTTCGTCACCAATGAGTCTTCTGGCGCGTCGATCCACAGAATCCAATGCAGCAAACTGTTCACAAAACAAGTATAGTAGGACGTAATAAGTTAAATAAAAATGGAAAATAGGAGTTCGCAAATAGGGTCGCTTAGTTAATTAAGATCAAACGTGATTAAACGTTTCTAACTTGCCGCATGATAGATGGTTGTAGTATGGCTATACGTCTGGTTCTTAGGGTGATTACAAACGGCCGCAAGTGTCACAAGAGAGTTGTTTTTCACGGAAAGTTCTGTCTGAAAATTCGTCAGCAGATCTGTTGCTTTGTTGCGACGTGATTGAAGAACAAAGAAGCACACTTTCGCATTTATAATAATTTAGTATAAGAATTAGTAAGGATTCCTTTTATGATCTCTACTAACTATCTTAATTTAAATTAAACAATGAATATTAGTACCTGAATTTTCGTCTATTCAAATCCCGATGCGCCAATGCGGCCAATATGATTGCATTACCTACCTACACAGCAAACACGGCAGATTAATAATGGTTCAACATTGTACTGTAATTTCAGCTAGCCTAGATCTCGATATGAATGGGTAATTAGGGTCATAAAGCGTATTATTTTTGTTTATACACGCCACAAGCGATGTGAAGCCAACCATTCAACCGTAAACTACTCGTATTTCAACATAGCTATTTGTTGAAATAGTTTCTATTGAAAGCTTCGATTATTTAGAGTGACGTAGTGACCATCACGAGGAAAACCAGGGGCCTGATTCTGCAACTCAGTGCATATCAACGACGATAGGCATTTTTTATTCATGGAAGGATTGAAGAGAAATGTCATTTACTATTTCATCGTAAACATTCAATGTTACAGAATCAGGGGGCAGAGCTCATCGAGTCACAAAGCTAAACTGGCATAAGGTGGGGCATTTAGTTCCAAGCTAAGCTCGAATCTGCATTCCAAACCGGTGGTAAAGACCTTGTCGTGTCATTAGAGCCACAGGTTGGCCTAAAAAATTTGAATTTTGAAAAACCGATTAACG
Source organism: Hipparchia semele (assembly GCA_933228805.2). Taxonomy (NCBI): domain Eukaryota; kingdom Metazoa; phylum Arthropoda; class Insecta; order Lepidoptera; family Nymphalidae; genus Hipparchia; species Hipparchia semele. The sequence goes on from OW121722.1 coordinate 3,319,031, forward strand.
TTGAGATCCAAGGTGTTCGAATGGTGACCTAGCACCGAGACGCGAATAGAAGCGAGAGAAGACCTTACCAACCATTCACAACTCCAAGACCATTGCACTGTACCTATTGCTAATTGTTGGCAAGTATTGTATTCCGCCCCGTTTTTTGTTCTATTTCAATTTATTTCTGTAACCCGCATTAGTCCATTTTGCTCTGGCGTTTTAGTTTTTCATTACTCGATGAGTCAACGTTCTGATGATCCTAGAATAAGTTCGTAATTCGTACAAAAGGAATATCAATCAAGGATGCCTGCGACTTTGTCCGAACTTTTTAGTTTCCCGGGATAAAATGTAGCCTATGTGTTAAAACTTAGTATGAACTGTCTCCATTCAAGTAACAAACATACACACACACAAATACACACTTACAAACTTTCGACTTCATAATATTAGTGTGATAGTATAAAATAATGTGATGTGATTAAGTGACACAGCTGTAGCAGTAGTGAGTGTTAAGCAATACGAGAACATAACTTAAGTAAACGAGTCTTTTGCAGTGTTGTTAAAAGCTGTATCTACGTCGAAAATAAAAAATTGTGCTCTCACGTCCGCAGTGAGAACAAAAAAGAACTTGAAAATAGCCCCAGTACCTACTTCATTTATAAAATTAAATAAAACCTTAACGTCTCGAAAATACTGAGAGCTTTTAAGACAGATATATAGTTGCACAGAAAACTAAAAGAAAAACTGAGAACTCAGAGACCTTGCCTACCTAACTTTATCTATAAATTAACTTCTTATCTATAATAGAAATCTTTTGTTCAACACAGAAAAATTAGAGTTCGAAATCCTTGTAGAGAAAACACAAGCAGAAAATATTGAGTAAACAGGTTAAGGAGTATTTACATACGACCACGCTGGCTTGACTGAGATGAAGTCTGACAAAAATTTAGTTTGTTCTTAAAAATACATCCTACTCACCTACACAAGAAGACCCTTCGTGTGATATCAAACGCGATAGATTAATTTATTTAAATATTTTTTCCACTGTCATATCGGCCTTAAACGCATTTGTGCGTGACGTTTTATAGCCTATTCATTGAATGTCAAAATCATATGAGTGGTGCAAAATTATGAACCAACAAACATAAAGATAAACACATCCTCAAATAACTGCCAAACATGCGCTGCAAACATGCCGTATATTCGGTTAATGTTAGGCTATTTATTGCACATTTGTAAGGTACTGTGTAAATACTCCTTTAGCTTCACTTTGTAGGCAGCAAACAAGACGTCCAAATGCGCTCGCTTAAATAATAATTTGGCTCTTTGGCACGGTTGAGTACCTTTATAATAAAAGCAAGTTACTCAGCTCGGTGCTATGCAAATAGCTTCAGTCGCCCGGTCACACCTGGTCCACTCTTATTGGAAGTTATAAGTCGTGCAAACTGGTATTCCTCCCTATCATTTCATGTTTGAACTGATCGCACACCTAATAGCACGCTTCGTGATTAAAACGCCTGTACTATTATAATTTCAATATACGTAATAAAGTATGGCGGATAACAAATGGACCGAATACAACCGAAATTGAAATAACATTAATTATTTTGTATGCAAATCTCTAGTGTAAGTCATATAGACAAAATCCATTTTTCTACACGCTGATAAAACACGAGTAAGTGAATCTTCACATGTGCCGATTCACACGATAGTCGAATCTAAATATAAGAGGAAAAGGTGATCTATCAACACACAGCTCAAATCACTGGACGGATCGGGCTGTTTGGCATCCGCTAAGAAAGGATTTTTGAGAATTCAACCCCTAATTCAACACTTCATCTCTCTAACACAGGAAATATCATATTTATGTGCTGAAAAGCATCGAAATGGTACAAAGTGCTAATGTGCGATCACGTTTAGTGCCTTAGCTGTTTCTGTCTAAACTGTGAAACTGAAAATTCTTTATTGAATTCCAAGGTGAGATTCGAACTCCTTTCGCTCACTGCAGTTATTCAAGCAGGAGAGTAAACTTGAATAACTGGTAAAAGTTATTTCAAACTTCGGTTTCCATAAATTATGGTGTCATCGAAATAGTCTCCGATATTGAGTGCTTTTATAAGGGGACTTTAAAATGGATCTTTTACTTTTTCATTTCTTTTACTGAACGTTCCCATATTTCACTCTAAGTGCAAAGTGGGTCCTTGGGATAACGGGAGAGCTAGTGGGCAATGTTGACGAGACACTTAACAAAAGCTAGAAGTAATCGTATTTGATTGAAACAGAAAATAATGATCATTCTATGGTTTCTAAATAAGAATTAATCTCTATCCGTAGAGTTCGATGTCTTTACCTAAAAACTCTCTACAATGGATGTACATAATAATTACTACATTAAATAATTCTTAATAAAAATATCGCTATAATTATATATGATGAGTATTACTGTCAAACTACTAGGGTCCATATTTGTGGAACAAAACTTGACAAGATATATAATTATCTAGTCCATTGCGTTCAAGTTATTTTTAACACCTTATTTGAAGAACACAAGGTTGAATAACAAATATGCGGAGTTCAACTTGTTGTGTATTCTCACGGGACAAAAGTTCAACTCGTTGGTATTATATCAGAACTGTATTGCGAGTATTATAATTCCAGACTGATACAACTGCGACTCTGTTGCACTAATGCAGCTTTATTTATCGACAAACAGGTGTTGGCGTATTCTTGAATAGGGGACAAGCAACTCAAATTTCAAGCACCTCTTCAGAATGTCCCAACAGCTCTAGGATTATCGGCATTAGGGCGTGGAATTTCACACGTTTCCACTATATTTGACCGGTTTGACCGGCCGAGGCCATAAACTAAGTAATTGCTTTTATGGTAAGCGATTAGATAAGCATGCCTAGATAATGGACTCAGGTTCATGTTTGTCGTTATATTAATATAGTTACTGATGACGCTGAAGACATATTAGCACTAAACCTAAAACAACTTAGTAAGATACCTATGAATATGATGTTGATAGTCAATATCAATTAATTAATCTTATACACAAGTGGTATAGTTCAATTTAATTTGTTCTAGTGTATAATAACCTTCTGCCATCTACGAAACTATTGCTACGTAACCAGTTTCTTGCACGAAACTGGTTACGAAGCAATAGTTTCGTAGAATATTTTGTCTTACTACGAAACCCAAATGCCAAGTTTCATGGATATAACTTGAAAAATGACGGACGTTCATACAAACTGTAAACCCTTATTTAACCCCCTTGGGGGTGGAATTTCAAAAAATCCTTTCTTAATTGGTGCGTACGTTACAAAAGGAATTACTGTCAAAATTTCATGCTTCTAACTCCAGTGGTTTAGGCTGTGCATTGATATAATATAAGTCAATCGATCAGTCAAGACTTTGTATTTTATATAATATTAAGATTTGCCAATTGCAACATTTCGCATTGGCAAACTTTGCTAATTATTGCAAAATAAGCTATTCAAGCAGCGCTACAATCACCGTCCTACTTAAGAACCATTCTGAATGTTGGCTTAAGCTCTCTGTAATTTAAGCAACAATGTTTCTTTTACGGTTACTTCACGTGCTCGACTTCAAATACTCCATTATTAACTAACTAGCTGATACCGCGACTTCGTTCGCGTGGATAGAAGTTTTTCAATTCCCGCGGGAATTCATATGTGTTAATCCTGGATACGAGCTTGCTCCATTCCCAGCCAAATCGGTTCATTTGTTGTGGCGTGAAGGAGAAACAAACATACACACACACACACCCACCCATACCTATTAACTTTCGCCTTTATGATATTAGTGTGATAGTAGAATACTTATAACTTGCTGGAGCGGGATAGCGTGATGATTTGAAGACTTTGACCTCCTTTTCGGGGGTTCCCGATTAATGTTTATTCGGATAAAAAATCTATTTCTAAATGTAGGCGTTAAAACAGCTCTTGCAATTCACAAGGGCGCGTGAGCTTTTTTTTATCTTGTTTTACGAGTATCATAAGAGTCATAGATTAGCCGACATGAAGGGAAGCATTTTGAAATGTCCATTTTCTGTAGTAGGTACATACAGCGCCATTTTCCATTAACAAACCCCTCAATTTCTAACGTCCGCTCATACGAACTTTGTGTGTATTTTACGATACGGTTGAAATTTAATTAAAAGTGCAATATTTCGATCGGGCGAAGTTCGCTCATTATTGTACACGAGCCAACGTTGGCCGCGCGATCGTTGCCCTACTTGGGAGCCATTGGGAATTTTGCTGACTGAAACTTTCTTTAATTTTGTCACAATTTTACTTTTTGGTCTAGTTTTACGATATCATTACCGTACGAGGACCTAGGTAACTTTTTGATCTGCCAACACTGCGTTTCCCAGTGCGGGGTCGCCGCTCTAGCACCTTGGGACCCCATCGGCCATCAGCTCTTCGAACTATGTGCCCCGCCCATTTTCACTTCAGTTTCGCGACTCTCTGAGCAATGTCGGTGACTTTAGTTCTCCTACGTATCTCCTCATTTTTGATTTGATCTCGCAGGGATACTCCGAGCATAACTCTCTCCATCGCCCGCTGAGTGATCCTGAGCCATTTTATGAGGCCCATAGTTAGTTCACTTACTATACTACGAGTTATAGTTATATAGTACAAGCTACTTTACTATAGTACGAAAATAGTTATAGTTAGTTCACTTAGTAGGTACGAGTATTGTCACAGACTAGATAAGGATTAGGAAGTAAGTCACTTCCTAAGGACTTCAGGTACTTACTTACTTGCAAAAGCGTGGTTCAATGTGTATTTTATTTAGATACCATTACAAATTTCTACTGTAAACTTTGTGTCACCTTTTCAGGAAGGTACTTTTGCTTTATGCTATCTGCGTAGGTTATAGGTAGGGTACCAAGAACTTTTACCAGACTCTTTTCCTATGATACAACTGTTTTATATTCAAAAGCTCTTCAACTTTTCTGCGAAAATCTTTTACTCTTATATTTCATGAATCCAAGAATTTTCTATGCATTTTTCTCATATTTACATTAGTTTTAATATCTCTAAAACATTAAAGTAGATATTTGTGTGATTGAAAACCCAATGTGTATTTAAATATATAATTTTTATATAAGACAATAGATATTTTTTTGTGTAAGACAAAAGATTTTCTATATACCTATTAGCTTAGGCAAATAACGTCTGAGAATGTTACGTAGCAACAATGCATATTATAGAAATCTTGCTTTAAAAATAACTTATATGCATACCTACCCTACCAATCTATAATTTAATGAAATTCCTCACCATTCGCGACACGTTTTACACATCGAAACTCACTTTAAAAATAAAAAATTAAAATTGCGTGTTTTTTTTATAAAAGTTATTTTGAGGATGTTTCAATTTTGTTGTTTCATTATGATGATGCGCGTTCCAATTCTATTTCTATTTTATTGAATGTTACATATCTGCAACATACGCAAGGTGGTGCAGATTTGTAACGTTTGGGTCAATCTCGTTACAGGTGCGACTTGAGGGGTGCAACGTTTATGATTTTAATTTCACGAAATAAAAAATGTGTTTGATGAAAAGAAAGTTCCGTTGTAGTGTTAACAGACGAACGTACAAGTGTTGTGTTTCGCAAGGGTCCAGTTGAGACGATAAACCCAATAACAATGGAATATGGTTGAACTCTCGCTCCCGTCTCAACCGAACTGTGCTTCCGGAAAATGATTATGCGCAGTGAAACAAAACCCTAGCAAAAATTTCACGATACACGAACAATTATCTAGAAACAAAAAAAAAATCATAGTTGTACATAAATTATATAGTTACTAATCGTTGTCCTTTACAATACTCTTTTAGCCTAATATTTCGAATTTTTTAATCATCGAAGCGGTTGTCGTATTTTTTGTGATATAAATAAAAATATAATTGTTAGTAATATTAAAATTATTATAGTATCTCGAAAAGTTTATCGTAAGTGGCAAAACTCGGTTGTGATGTGTATAGTGTGTAAGCAGTAAGTAATATTTTGGGATTTCGGGGCAAATTGGGGGCAATTCCGTTGGTTTGGGGCAAATCCGTCTGCTTGGGGCAGTCCCGTTTGTTTGGGGCTGTGGAGCTAGATTGTTTGGGGGGTGTATTATGCAGCGCGGATGTTCCGCGCGGTGATGTTGGGTACGGTGCGCTGTCACGTGGTATTTGGCGCAGGCGCAGCCCGGCGCCAGTAAGATGCGAGAGCGGCGACGCGCGCACCACCGCACCGCCGCTCTACTGACCGCCTGCCTCTTCTTCCTGTCTCAAGCCGACGCTGCTGGTGAGTTTTACCTAGTTTTAGTGCGGTTATGGGTCTCATTTGTTTCTCTATTAAGCCAGCTTACATCAACCTACAGAATAAAAACTGAAAAAATTTACTTTTTTTTTAATTATCTCATTAAACACAAAGTTATACCAACCAGTGGACACTCTGTGACACCTATAATAAGGTAACATGACGTCACACATCTCTGCATAGACGACATCACACCGCACAAAAATGTTCAACTTTGATGGTATATTTCTCCGTTATTGCTTTGCGGTTTTTTGAATTTTTTGCTCAGATATTCAATTTTGATCTATTTTTTCTCTTTTTTAAGGTGTTAAAAGATCGATACTTGCAAATAAATTGAAGTATCGGTAAATATGTTGTACTTCGAATTAATACATTACTGTAATTAATACTCGTAGTTAAAGTTTGCGAAGGTTAAACTCCAGAGTTAAGATCAGCTAAACTAGAAAACGAAGCGATCCTCGTAGTGCGTTTCTCACTCCTTCCTTCGAAACCCCCTATATAATGCTTTAACCTAAAAATAAAATGTTTCTGGATCCTAACTATTTTAAGAAACAAAAACCTATATTTCAAACTTTTGCATAAATGATACTTAAAATATTTCAATAATAAACAATTTCAGTATTAATTTCGTATTCAAAATGTGAACTCACGAATTGCTTGAAACAAATGGGAGCCAGACCAACAAGCATGCTATTATTAAGTTGTTAAGTATTTAAGCACTTTTGGAATGTAAAGAACGAACTGACGATCTAGCGGCACGGAATTCTACCACAGTCTAGTGACCATACAGTTTGGAAACGGATGTGTTACGTAACGGATTCCACCTCTGTCGCTGACTGTGATTAATATTTGATTAGACGTTTAAGTGCCAATTTGAGTAACGTTTAACCGGGGAATATATTTGACGTTTTTTATATTGAACATCTGTCAAAACATTGAAAATTCTTTGTTTAATTGTTACTCGGCGATGGTAAAATACGAGTAAGCATAAGTCTGCCTCCTGCGTTCAATCTCAAACTAACCACGACTGTATTTCTTTTTTTGATTTTTTTTTGTAGTCATAATAGTCTTGTAATTTCAATTTGTGTAGTAAAATAAATCTTCAGGTATCGCAAACTGCGCCATTTGTGCTATGCGCTGTTAGCTATGCGCTGTTTCTCTGAGTATTATGAAATTCCGCAAAGTAACGCCTTCTGTAAAATATTTAATTTGTGACGTCATACTTAGCAGCTTTTTGTGATATTATGCCAAAATGCTGATTCATTTCACAGAGAATTAGAGCCCACCGATGGACTTTTTGTTTTTCCAAACGGTATGCTTGCTTTACTATGAGTCTCATAAGTCTTATAATATAATTACCTACCAGCACAATATAATATATATTTTGTGGTAGATACTGTACCATTATAGTTTGTGAATTCTCAAGGGAAAAGGACACTTGTACCTCTAATTTACACAGTAATTATAATTAGATTGAAAAAAGAAATTCACATAGCAATCATAATAATTACTATTGAAAATAATTTTTTGTAATTAGTGATCAATCTCATTAAAAAAAACGTTTCAACGTACTAGCTAATAGACCAGCGTTGTATACTTCTTAGTATCTATTTACTTAAATTATGTTAGTATAATAAGAATTATTTCCATCTACTTAGCACTAAAGGCTCGACATGCATTCATATTATGATAGTATGTGGACCCTACCAAAATGACAAATAATAATAAAATTATTCACTGGTGGGCTTTCCCTAAACTTTGAAAAATTAATTGGTAATATTCCATCACCCCAAATAACAGTTTTGGTTACAACTGTTATTTTACGGCGGCAATATACGTACGACTTACATAAACTGTCAATTACAAGTGCGTTTAATAAAAAAACTGCCATAAAGCAAAACATTATGGTAATAAATTTAGCCGCTTTTATGAACGCTACGTACTAAATGTACCTTTAATAAGAAAAATTAGAGGTTTTGTGCACGTTATTATTTGTAAAGCTTGGCATACACTATGTTCTCAAAACTCTAAGGCTGAAATCTATAGACTGTACTCTCACTCTGCTCAGACTCACGACAAAGTTAAAACGAGACAGATTTATGTCAGGGCATATTTTTTCTCGTTTTAACTCTAACTTAAGTCGCATGCTCTATAGATCTCAGCATAAGTCTAACTGTTTCTAAGTGGCAAAGATTCTGGGCTCTACAAAAGTAGACTCATGAAAAGCCTTCGTTCGCAGCGTTCTAAAAACTTTCGAATGAAACAAATGTATTCATTTTCGAATGCTTTCTGTTTGAAAAGGTAACGTGATCAAGATAGATATTAGCTATGATTTATAAAAATCTGCCCAGACGTTTGAAGAGCATTAGCTCATTTTTTACATGATTAAAGGGTCTTACAAACTTTCACTGGTGCGATTGATTTGAATTTAACTATTAATTTGGATTATACCCATGGCATAGTAACCTTGAGCTGATGCTGCAGCATCAAATAGTCTGCGGGATACCCAACTCCTTAGCAACTAGCAGAAGACGTAGTGTGTTTGGAATCATTAGAATTGAGACCTCAAAAGAATGGAATGGAATGGTGTTGGATAGATGATGATCAAGGATCGTGGAGGAGGATCTGATGATGGAGCAGAAAACTGAGTAACAGAATGTCAGGGGTGTTTTAAATTTTCAATTTACATTTGTGTTAATGCGTATTTGAATATGGTATTAGATTATCACACGTTAACGTTTTTTTAAGCTAGGCGGTAAGGGTAGTTTCTGAGTAGGATTTTCTTGTGAGTTTAATTTGAACGCTTTTTTAAGAAGCCCCCTACAGCACAGTCTGGATCTGTAAAAGAAACTTATTTGCAAGCAAAGTCATCTTTTGAGCAATTTCAAGAATAGTTGATATTAATTTAAGAAAAGAGAAATACCCAGTTGAAATGAGAGAACTATTTTAAATAGATAACTTTATTATTACGAGTACTTTGCTGATGTAATTTTCGAAGTGCTTTTAGCTAGTACAATAATGATCTCTATATAGTGGGATTAAGAGTGTCGATATGCCAATAGTTCCACTTTGAATCCGGCCGTGTAAAATTACCATAATGTCCTTACTGAACTTGGTAATTGTGCTTTATACTTTAAGTAAGAGTGCTTCTACACAAGTTCGAACTGCTGCGCTGAAATCGACAACTTTTGATTGTTTATCATCTTGAGGATTGTTTCTTTAAACACATAGGCCAGGTACAAACAGTGTTTTGAACATGGGGACCACGTTGTTCACAAATGTCAGCCGGTGATGCTGTTTTCTTCTAATTCCATACAGAACTTTGTGAACATTAAACCTTTCCAAAATTTTTTTTAGTAATCAGTTTTTTGATAATCTTTTGAACCACGAATTCCATTAACAGTATTGTTCATCGCTCTTTTTGGTTTTAAAATTCCAAGTTCAAAAATGTTTATTTCATGTAGACTAACTTGTAGCTCTTAATATTACACGTTAAGACTTTACCACCGGTTCGGAAAGCAGATTCTACTAAGAGCCGGTAAGAAACTTAGCAGTTGCTCTATTGAGAGCAAGTGTTACACTATTAAGTAACTTATCTATCTTGTAAACAGCTGCAGCAAAGTCGATGGGTTCTATTAGATGCTGTACAACAATTCACCGTTACGTTGGCTGTTTCGAACATGTGTAGAAGCCCCTCAATAAAAGCTTTAATGTTGGGTTACAAGAGCGTGCGGTCCCAACGAACACGTCTCGTATTCAGTCATTAGCATAGGGAAGGTTATATTAACATAAAACTCGTACCAAAAATCGCATCCGTGTCTCGGGGTCTTTAGTATCCCGTCGTCGTACCCTCAGCCTGCATAATTATGTTTCCACTGCTTTATTAAAATGAAATGCTAAAATGGCTTCGCCCAAATTAAATGTTGAGCTTTGATTACGGATGGACCGGATAAAAATAAATTATGGTCGACGTTTCGTATTTCACGCCAATCAAACGTGAATCAAACTGAACTGTGGATACATTATTTGTGTCTACTCTTTCGTCTAAAAGCGGCAATTAGCTGTTGTGATTGATTAAAAATGATTGCTATAAGGTGAAGAGCCACAATGACTGCGGACTGAAAACTGAAAAGTCGCAGATTCGAACGCCTTCAGCTTAGCGAATATTCTTTTTAAATAATGGCATTTTTTCATGCTTTGTTGTTGTAGAAATTAGTAACTTATTTTCAACCACTTTTACAAATAAAAAGTGGTTTGGATGATAAATCATAATTATGGTACAATGAAGCCTGTCTAATGAACAATCTGAAAAGCACTCATGAACAACGACTGAGCTCAATAATTATTTTATTTACTTTCATGAGTGCCTACTTATCAATACGCATACTAACATTTCACAATATGATGGTTATAGAAAGTGCAGGGCAACTCCCTTTTTTAAATGGCTGGTCAATTGAGCTTGGATTAATTTGCTTTTGTTCTCTCCATCATTATATTAGATCAAGGTACTTAATCAAATAAATAGTTGCGAAGCTAAAGTGGTAACGGGCGGGGAATATAATTCGATGAACTGATGGTCGGTGGGGTCCCAAGATGCTGGAGTGGCGACTCTACGCCGGAAAGTGTAGTGTAGGCAGAAACCCTATAAGGTGGATCATCAACATTGGAAGAATCCCAGCGAGCTGCTTTATGCAGACGTGCAAGGCTGAGTCCGGTGGAAGTCCATACGAGAGGCCTTTGTTCAGGAACGTCAATCGGTTGATAAAGAAGAAGAAGAACTAAATCAAAGCTTGTCTTTGTCTTTAAAAACTTTTCTAACGTTAATTTAAATATTAGCAGAACGGTCCAATATCGGCTCATGATTCACCGATACACGGCTAGTCTACGCCCTCTACGCCGCTACGCCGTAGCACAATGTGAGAGCTTCATTCGCCTTAAGCGTATTAAAATGTAAATTAATGTCTACTGTGGCGCAATTTTTTTCATTTTTTTAGCCAAATAGGTTCGCCATCGAGACGAACATAGTCACGTCTGTAATATATTTTCCTGGGCTGTCGTAAAGATCAAATATGAAATCTTTTTACTTATTCCAATATGTTCTGGTGCACATACATACCAGAATAATAAGATCACTCTTAAACCATTTTTTTCGCACGCGGCGTTAAGCGTTCTGGCGGTAATAAAAATTCTTAATCGAGAAATAATGTTGAAGTGATGCCAGTTGTAAGAGTAATTTCGTATGAGCTTATACGAATGCATCATCAGTGACTCATAAATGACTCACTGCTGAGCACAGGTCTCTCTACCACCATGCCACGCAAATCGGTAGGTTTCACGCACATTTGAAAATTATAGAGAACAGTTGAAGCATGTGATATTTAATTGCTCAAACGCACATAACTCTAACATACATCCACATAACTAATAATAATATATAATCCTATGTATTTATTGCGATCCCCGTCTCTCACTTACATTAAGTTCTCTCGTACAGGTTGCCTGGAAGAGATCACTATTAGTGATAAGGTCACCTTTTGTCTTACACTGTTTGTTTACTTATGTATTTTGTTCTTGTTTTTCATGCAATTTTGTATAAATAACTCCGAAAAGTCAGAGATGCGTGAACCCGCGACCACCGAATAGGAGACAGCCGTATTAACCACTAGGCCATCACTGTTTCTAACCCCCATACAAAAAGGGTAATTCCGTGAAGTTGTTGTATCATCCCGTTCATTAATTGCGTTCATGAGTTCGACGCGGGTCGAGCGGTTTTATCGCCGCCGCAGCCGCGCCGAACCTCGCTTATGCAAATGGCACGCCGCGTGTCTGAAACGATCGCATTATAACAATTTAAGAAGTAAAATAACAATAAGGCTCATCCCCCGCTGGGATATTGACAGGGATATCGTTCGGTAAGTGTTCATGTGATACGATCTATTTCCCCTGATACTGTTCAAATATTTGTTGTACGTTTAGAATCAGTTATAGTTCTTCTCCCTCTCTATCATTCGATAGGCGTCCACTGCTGAACAAACATCTCTTGTATGGACTTCCACTGGTCTCGGTCTTGCGCCGGTAAATTTTTCCATGTTCATTTCAAATAAGTTATAATAGATAGGTACTTCTACCACATTTTGTCACATTTTTTCAATATGGGATCAAACCGTCGACCTTTCAGTTTTCAGTCCGCACCTTTAACAGTTAGGCTATTAAGAATATACATTTCCTGATGACCGTCTCAGCCAATCACTTCATACGCGAATAGAGTATACTGGGAGAAACGACGTGCGTTGGCGAAGATAATCTAAATGCTAATAACGCGTCACCGCATACATAAGTCGTCAGGATTGGAGAATGGAAAGCTATCGAGCCTGGCTTAGTCTTCCTTCTACATACATTAAAATTCATGAGTGAGTAAATTTTTTACAGATTATAATATTATCTTTGACTTGCAAATCTAATAATGTAGAAGTTTTCTTAGTACCTACTTATGTCACTAACGCAGAGTGACGTCTCAGCGAGGTATAAAGATCACGTTCAGACAGTTTTTGTATTGAAAATCTGTCAATAACGTGAATTTTATTTGCAGTTTAAACGTTACTCGGCAAAGGATAAAATTGGCACCTATGTTAAAATTTTATCAAAGTACAAAAAATGAAATTAATAAATGGAGAAATGTCAAAGTATTGTAAGTGCCTCTGCAATATATTAATCTCATCTTTATCTTAATCTTCAAATCTTTTTTTTTTTCAAAGAAAGTAACATGAATTTTAACTGAATACTTTTTTTATTAAAAAATATAGTTTTTTTAAGATATTTTAATCAAAAAATGTAAACGTTAATTTAAATATAATTAGAATCTTCAAAAATAATATTCTTCGAGAGGAAATATTTCACTTATAGCCTTTATAGCGGAATCGTATTCTAAACAATAGCAATTGTCTGAATTATATTAATGTTCATGCATATTTATGATCCCTAGACCCAAACGCTCAGAATCAGAGAGGTTGATTAAAATTTTGTATTAGAAATAAAATTTTAAGTCAGAATCCGCCACGATATCTGGAATTAAGTTTTAATTTTCATACTCCAGTACTTTGATGGGAAAAGAAATTTAGAGATTTATTTGTAGCTAAAATAAATCCGTCCGCATTCTAATTAAGTATGATACAAAGTGGAGTATAATTATTTGCCATAACTGGTTAAAAATTTATAGCATAGTAATATTTTTCTCCTCCCCCGATGAAACATACGTATTTTAGATCCTTACCTAAAATACGTGCACACGAAAAAAATGCGAAAATGCGAAAATGTATTTGTTTATTGGTTTCTTCTTCAATCACGCTGTCACAGAGCTACGGATCGGCGTGATTTTTCAGCCTCATCTGGTCAGCTATAAATAAAGAAATCTCAATTCTTTATATACTTATTACCAATCAAAGCCTTAGAATTTAGGAATGGGTAAGGATTTTTTCAGATAACAGCAGCAATATATTCTACACGAGAGCAATAAAATATTTCAGTCAACGTGTGGTGTGACCAGTGAGATCGAGCAATCTTTTCACAGTCCCATTGTAAAATACGGGAAGCATTTTCAATTTCCAACTTATTAGTTGCCAGCCAACAATACACGAGAAAGCACATCCAGTGTTGAGTTTTAAACCACTTTAATCAGATATATTGGTAGCACTTGCCACACAGCAATGTGCTCTAAAAAACAAGAAATTGAACACCCCACAAAGGATGTTTCGTACTGAGCCATCTACAGATGTGCCAACATTGCCCAATCAAATCTAGTGAGTGAAATTGAAAATCCCATCCAATCTTGACACGTTCAGATACAGTCAGACATTGGTATCTGAAGTACGTAGAAAATATTAAGAACACCTTTTTATTCAAAAGCAACAGCATCAACCAATAAATATAATCAAACAATATGTTCTAATTAAGGTAAATAATAATTAAAATTCTATGTAAATCGTTGTTTCTTTCTAAGTTTTAAAATATCAATGAAATTCATTTTACGTCATGTACCAATTGTTTACATTTTAGATAATTTACCCGTGACCCGACGATTGGTGACTTTCACAGACTACATTGTATTTCTAAGCATGTCTGTGGATGGTATAAGAAACCAAGCTAAAGTCATGCTAACATTGAAGTTGGCATGTCTGTAGATACTTGGACAATTCTATCTATAACGCGATTCCACACCAGCCAATCGTAGATATTAATCCTACCTCAATGATCGCTTGTGATAAGAAATATTTCCTTTCAATCTCGAGTAATAGAAAAATTTCAACTTGGATAGTCATTCTTATTTCAAAGTTCTTATTTTACTACTAGGTGGTTCACTCTTGACTTAATGTATACTACCTATTGAAATATTTGAAAGACAGCCTGCCTATTGAGACTAGACTTACAGCGTTCCTACATTACGAACAAAGATAAAAGAATAAAGATAGATTTTTCGTCATTGCGAACTTTAGGCATATCCATTCAAGCTTTTTATGTCTGAACTAGGTTTTGCCTGCGGCCTCGCTCACGTTAAGTTTGATTTTTCAAACCCCCTATTTTATCCCCTTAGATACATATACTATATCATATCATAGGATGAATTCAATTTTAGCGAATGTCAATGTCAAAAATAATGGTCAATCCGTATGCCAAAGGAGATTGCCCATTTTCTTAGGAGCTTTGCCCCCCCCCCCCCCCCCCGCGCTTTTTCTTACAGCGGTGAAATATCTCGAGAGAGAATCACGGATGGTGTCCGCAGGCATAAACTAGTTTCAATATTTTGGTAATTTGAATTTACTCATATCCTTTGTTTTTACTAATTAAGGTGTAACTTTGTAATAAAACAAAATCTATCCTGGAATTTTAAAGTCTGTCGGAATGTATTATCCCACGTTTATCTAAAGCTCATCGCAAACGGACCACAATTCACATGCACGTTGTTCGCGAACTGAAGTCAAATGCTTAGTGGTGGTGGCGCAATTAACACCGGTTGTTGGTTCTCGGCCGAAGACCGAATACCAATTTTTGTTGTATACGAGTATTATTAAATAAAGAGTAGCCGTAAGGGGACAGAAACTTCTGGTGCACATTTAAGATGAATAATCATGAACTTTTTCAGTGAATCAACGTTTCGGTTATAGTAATTTTTCTATCAGTGAACATTTATTTGCTAGAAAATATTTTTCACACCTATACTATCTTGAGCTGAATAAGGACACTATTTACTCTATGACTTAATACCACAAATTGATGAAAATTAAAACCAGCAGCTTTTTGGCGACCATTTATGGCTCGTTTGCGTTGGCTCTTAGGAGCGTTACTTCCACGCCATTAATTTTTCATTTCGGCCTGAAGTGGCCTATCGAAGGGCTCAAGTTGGAATTTGATCGACAAGATCATCCAGATAAGTTAAGGGTGGTGACAAACTTTTAAATTTGCCTACCTATTCCTACTCTACATGTGAAACTTTGAGCCTTCTGACAAACTGTGAATTTCTAGAGCTCGTATACAAAATTTCATTGAGTTTCATTCATTAATGCTGAACTAGAAAGAAAGAAAGTAAAAGCATTTATTTGAGACACACACATGCACAATTAAAGACAGACAGACGTATGTTAGACAAAACAAAAAATAAATAAATATGTGTGGTCCCTAAATTGACTCCACTCAGCATATGCTATCTCTGTGGTGAAAGCACAGGCATAGCGCTGGTCTTCCGTGGAGCCAGAGGTTTCGGATCTACGTTGGTCGTTGTGGCCCCAAGTTGCTGAAGTGGTGACCCCGCACTGGAAAGCACAATGCAGTGCACGGGTCGCAGGAAGCTGCTAGATTCAGGCGGCGCAAGACCGAGGCATGTGGAAATTCACGCATATTGCCCAGCAGTGTACGTCTATCGGTTAAAAAAGACGAAACAGATTAATGCTCAAATGATAATCAAACTGCGTTTGTATGGAGCGCAGTGAGGAGAAACTTCTCTTAATATTATACAGCTACTAAATAGCTCTCGCGTAAGGTAAAGCATATTCAAAGCGCCCTCTTCAGATGCTATCTCGGGTTGCGTTCGTAATTACCAACTAACGCTAGAAAAATTGGCGGCCGGCGCAAAAATGGTGGGTCTTTTACCGAGACGATGAGCAAACAACCCCCGAGATAAGGTGCATTCAGGGCAAAATTGTGGAAGCGTCAAGAGCCCCCAACAAAGAATCTTATTAACCTCCCACTTACTAATGGACGCCGATAGGGTTACAAAATGGACCGAGCAAAAACGTTTATAACGGTGATATGGGTGCTGTAATTTTGGGGCCTATTCCCAAACGTTCCTCGGATGATAATGCAATCGAATTTAATTTTATCCGTTTTAATGCCTTCTTTATTAGATCGGCTTCCAATTTGTAAGGCAAATATTTGAGCGAACAATGTTATAAAATACATTGTTCTCCAAAAATGCAATTTTCGGACGATAAAATCAAATACCTATGGGGATATATTGAGCGTAATAAATTAGGAGTGAACGGTTGAGTACTTTATTTTTGAGGATCTTCAGCGTACGTTTTATGGCTCCCAATACCAAATTAATACGTGCACATTATCTACAGACTTTCTGAATGTGTCTGAAATATTTATTTTTATGCGTGGTTTTATTTTGATAATTCATACTTCTATCTAGTACTTACTAGTATAGTATAGATTTGCTAGCAGTCAACTCACTGTATTAAGATTTTGTTGTGGACCTGTCATGGTTCTACCAGCGAAGTGTACCACTGTTTTTATATGTACAAGTTTATGCACTTTTATTATACCTTTCATAATATTATTTTAATATCTGTCCATCTTTCTATATACAATAAATACCAATTATTTTTAAAAACTATTTCATCATCAATATTAAAATAGATATGCTATGGTTTAATAAAAATTTTAGTTACTGACGTTAAAACCAAAGTTTGCCAAAAAGTGTTATGTGTCAAAGCACCTTTGACCACCGCTCTTTGAATAAACATCGCCTTCAAAGGTGAACGGGATTGAATCTACACAGCGTGCAGCGCCCGATAGAGGCTCTACAAGCCTACACTTCAGCCGAGATGTGGACAGCGTTGAAAGGAGATGTTAACAAGATAGGTATTTTGCAGCGAGCGGAAGATCACACTAGGGTATTTTTGTGTTTTAAATTTTTAGTTTTTAGTCAAAAGGCTTTTTTTCAATTACTTTAGAAACACTTTTTCCGTCCGCAGCTACTTCTATTAGCTCCAAAAATTATTACAGATTTGATGGATCAACTGTCATTTTTTTTTAAATTCTTATTGAAAGAGCCTTATTGAAAAAAACACTGAAGAGAAAGTCCATATAAGGATCTTTTCCAGCAGTGAACATCTATCTGTTGATAAAGAAGAGGGAGAAATGAGACAGGTTTCGTTTACATTATACTAATAAAAATAACGGTTAATTATGTTGTCCTGTCTTCGACTGTTGTTGTATGCTGTTAAATTTTGTGTCGTCCTTGTGTATACCTTGTATGCAAGTTACACACACTAGTGACATCGATGTTACCTTTTCAAAACAGTGTAAAGCAACTTCTAGTGGAATGTAAGCTAGTATGAACTTAAACTAAAGTGTGGACCACGAAGACTGAAAGGAGATGTAAACACGATACATGCATACTTTACCAGCCTTTACTTTGGCGGAGTTAATGAGTGTAGGTGCATAGAAAGCCTGCCTTATCTGCCTCCGTAAAGAGTCTGGTTGTTGTCACTAGGGTCAGACGCTTGAAAGGATGACTATGCTAAAATGCATACATTGTGTTTTCTTTTAACTCACGTTAAAATCCTTGCTTTATATATGCCGCTGGTCATGCGGTGTCAATTTTAATACTTTTGTAACTATAAAGTCATGCTTTAGGGTTATGCTGAAAATGTAAGTTTTTGGAAATACTTAGACATAAAATGTTGCTTTTATGCTATGCGTCATAAAGCTTGTAAGTTAGCTGCTCTTATTAAGGGAGAAGAGTTTTGCGAGATGATTTTTAGCTCTTCAAGAATAACTTAGTTGTGTAAGGATTAAGAAAAAAAAAATATTTTTTTAGATATTTTTAAATCTTACTGTAATTTTTTAATGAGGCTTACCAATAACTTAGAATTTAGATGGAGAAAAACGACCTAAAATCAATTTCCGTTCTTAAATGCTTAAAGAAGCGATTTAGTTAATATTATTCAATGAAAGACTGTTGAATCATCTGCTTTAATAAAATAACTTTTGCCAGAGTAGTTTTCAAAATTGCTCGTGTAATTTATTCAAAAATAACAAAGTAACTCGTAAATCCTGCTTCACATCGCCACAGCAGAATCTCAGTTTTTATTAATGTGGCAAGATTAAACAGTTTCACGTAACGTCTTGAGTTTCGCTTGAAATTCCTCCCTAATAGAGGATATAGATCATCGTGAAATATTGGCGAGGTTGCTTCTACGCCAGCGGGTGAGTTAAGACTACGGGTAGGCGCTCTGAAGTTTAATACTGGGAGACTAGGTAACTAAATATTAATACTCATCTGTTCTATAATAAGGACGCCACATTCTTAGCAAACGAGAAGTAAAACAATTCTTGTCTGGATATCTGGGCCCATAACCTATTGAACATTTTTATTTATTTATGAAAATGACATTATAATAGTAACCAAAGAACGCACGGCTGGCAACAAAAAAAACCAAACCAATTATACGTTTTCTTTTTTATGTTCTAATGAGATTTCAAAATATCATTTCCATAAAATTTGCATAAGTTTTGTCTACAAAATTCAATAGCGAGTAGGAAAATTACGACAGATAAATCTACGTTTTACTTGCTGTATACAGTGCCAGTTTGCTTGGTGACCTATAGCAGAGGCGTATTTTTCCGTAAGAAAAATACCAATCAAGTTTCAGCACAAGTCGGTAGGTACAATCGCGATTATGATATCTGAAATCTGATAAACGACAGCGAAATATTTTCTCGAAATTTCAACATTTTCAATAAGGACACTGATACAGTCACGTTGCAGATTGTTATTAAGTCACACAATATTGTGACCTTCATTACTTCGGTCACGTTTGTAAGGTTGCATTTGCTCTCTCTTGGATTACGCAGCTGCGTACGTGAACGCTATTTTTGTCTTGCGATTATTGTTATTTTTTTAGACGATTTTCACCCTTCCGACTTGAGTGATTTGACGAGGGTTTTTTCGTCGGCAGGTTTAACCTGGTAGGTTGGTGTTTAGCCATGATTGATGAAAAGCCATTCAGCAGTTTCGGGAAGTCGATTTTTCTTTTTGCAATAATGCGTTAGATATAAGTAATAACGGTCGCATAAGTTTCACACTGACTTCATAATTGTTGGAAGCCAGAGCTCAAAATGAACGCACCATAAATTATAGACGTCAATCAAGTTTATTTTTGTTCTGACACATATGTCATTGCTTACTTTTTGTTACGTTTGCCTTGTAAAAGTTTTGTCTAATACACTCCAAGTTTTTTATCACAGCATTTTTATTTATACAATTAAAATATATAGAAGGATTAAATCCTTTATGGTAGCAGAGTATTTATAAATTTTAATTTCAGCTGGAAGTATAAAGATCGAAAAGATATCTGCCGATAAAGTTTGTCGCCAACGTGATTTACAAACTTTGTACTGAATTCGTACTACAGTGATTGTTTTTTTTTAATATGTCGCTGATTAACAATAACTCATTTAACATTGAAAAATTAAGTGGCAGAGCAAATTATACCACATGGAAGTTTGCTGTACAAACATATTTAGAGCATGAGGAACTCTGGGAGTGCATTGCAGACACAGGCAAACCAGTGGACCCGGTAAAGGATAAAAAGGCGAGATCCAAAATTATATTGCTCGTCGACCCCATAAATTACGTGCACATTGAGGAATGCAAGTCCGCCAAACAGGTATGGGAAAACTTGAGCAAAGCTTTTAGTGATTCGGGCCTAACCCGGAAAGTTGGTTTATTAAAAACATTGATAACAACTACTCTGGAAAACAGCAACAGCATTGAAGACTACGTTAGTAAAATAATGTCGACTGCGCATAAACTGCGTAACATCAATTTTAAGGTTGATGACGAATGGTTAGGCACACTTCTGTTGGCGGGTCTACCCGAATCTTATAAGCCAATGCTCATGGCTTTAGAAAGTTCAGGCATTAAAATCTCCGCTGATGCTGTTAAAACAAAGATTTTGCAAGATGTAAAACCATCATCATCTGCATTTTATACCCCTAAATCTCAGAATAAGTACAGTAGTAGTAATAAAGGTAAATCAAAGGGTCCACGGTGCTATGGTTGCAATAAATATGGTCACATTAGCAAGTTTTGTAGAAATAAGGAAAGAAAATCTGAAAATAAGAGTAATAACAGTGGTTTTGTAGCTGCATTTTCAGCCGTTTCAGTCAATGATGAACACAACTGGTATATCGACTCCGGAGCATCGGTACACATGACCAAACATAAGGAATGGCTATCAGATGTATGTTTGCCGAGTGAATCTCATGTCCGCATAGCTGATGACAAGGTGCTCAAAGTCGAATTGTGTGGAAGTACTACAATAACTGTTCCGGGAGCAGATGGCTCATCAAACAAGATTAAGGTAAATAATGTGTTTTATGTACCTGAGTTAGCAACCAATTTATTATCAGTGAGCAAAATAATTGAAAATGGTTGTAAAATTGAGTTTTCTAATAATGGCTGCCGGATTTTGAACAACAAACAAGTAACTGTTGCAACAGCCAATTGTTTTAATGGGACATATAAACTCAATACAACTGAAACTAGAGGTTTTTCTGCCGTCACAGATAATTCTAGTTTTCTTTGGCATCAAAGATTGGCTCATCTGAATTTTAATGACCTGTACAAATTACAAGATTGTGCACTTGGTATTAAGTTGACAACACAGAAAGAAGATGTGTTATGCACACCATGCCTTCAAGGCAAGCAAACCAGGCAACCCTTCAAGCATGTAGGTTCCCGAGCAAATGATTTGCTAGAACTGATCCATTCTGACATTTGCGGTCCGATGGAGACGCCATCTCTGGGAGGAGCCAGGTATTTTATAACTTTTATCGATGACTATTCAGGAAAAGTGTTTGTTTACACTTTAGCCAATAAAAGTGAGGCATTAGAGAAGTTTCAAGAATTTAAAAATAGTGTTGAAAATGAATTAAATAAATCCATTAAGATATTCAGGTCTGATAATGGCAGGGAATATGTCAATCATTCATTTGAAAAATTTCTAAAGGGCTCTGGTATTACTCATCAAACTAGTAATCCGTATACACCAGAGCAAAATGGGCGAGCAGAACGAATGAATAGAACGCTTATAGAACGTACTAAATGTATGATTTTTAATGCATGCTTACAGAAGGAGTATTGGGCAGAAGCAATCTTAACTGCAGCTTACATAACAAATCGCTCTCCGTCTCGTGCACTTGCAGGCATAACCCCTTATGAAAAATGGACAGGATTTAAGCCAAATATTAGCCACTTACGGGTTTTTGGTTGCAAGGCAATGGTACATATTCCGAAGGAACGCAGGTTGAAATGGGATTCAAAATCCAGTGAAATGATCTTCGTTGGCTACAGCAGTACAACTAAAGGTTACAGATTATATAATCCTAAAACTAAGCGTGTGATAATGAGTAGAGATGTTGTGTTTATGGAAAGCCCGATCAAGGTATCTGAGAGTGTAAAACCTACTGAAAAGGATAATAAGGTTGGTATCACACTCACATCTGAATCTCCAAACTTACCTTCCACTTCGACTGCCTCAGAAACTGCAGAATTTGACTCATCCACTAGCTATGATGACTCCAAAAATGATGAGTACAACCCTGACTTTACAGACTGTATGTCTGATAGTAGTGTATCACCTGTCACACCTATGAGACATGTCACAGTCCGGACTCGCAGGCAGAAGCAGAATGATGTCAGCCCCTTATCACTTATGTGTTTTAATAATGAAATGGCTATGAGTGTTTTAGATAGTGACCCGCAAAGTACTGAAGAAGCACTGCAGAGCAACCAGGCTGCACAGTGGACGAATGCCATGGACCTTGAATATGAGTCTTTAATAAAGAATAATACATGGGTACTTACAGACCTTCCAGAGGGGAAGAAAGCCATACCATGTAAGTGGATTTTTAAAACTAAAACTAATGAAAATGGTGAAATAACAAGATATAAAGCAAGGCTTGTTATAAAAGGCTATAAACAGAGGAAAAATATAGATTATCAAGAAGTATTTGCTCCAGTTATTCGCTATTCCTCTCTCCGATATTTAATGAGCATGGCTGTTAAATATGAGCTAAAAATTCATCAAATGGATGCTGTTACAGCTTTTTTGCAAGGTGATGTAGAAGAGGAAATTTATATGTGTCAGCCACCTCTGTATGAACAAGGTGACAAAGTATGTCATTTGATTAAATCAATTTATGGACTCAAGCAAGCCAGCAGGCAATGGAATAAAAAATTGAATAATGTATTGATTGATATTGGACTTTTAAGAAGCAAAGTGGATCCTTGCATTTATTACTTGATAAAAACCAATAATGATATATTTTACTTAGCAGTATATGTGGATGACCTGCTATGCTTTTACAACTGTGAAGAAACACTACATTTTGTAAGAAATAAATTAACTAAAATGTTTAGCATGAAGGATATAGGTGAGGCTAAACATTGCATTGGTCTAAGGATTCAAAGAGGTAAACAAATATTACAATTAGATCAGTCATTATACATTGAAAAAGTTTTACAAAGATTTGGTATGTCTGACTGCAAGCCAGTGAACACCCCATGTGATACAAGTTTGAAGTTGATGCCTGCAAAGGATGACAATGAAATACTTACTGATATACCTTATCATGAAGCAGTGGGGTGCTTATTGTATTTATCTCAAGGTACAAGACCAGATATAAGCTATGCTGTGAACACATTGAGTCGTTTCAACAATAAGCCGACTAAAGAACATTGGATAGCAGTTAAAAGAGTGATGCGATATTTGAAAGGCACTATAAATATGAAATTAAATTATATCAAATCAAATGAAGATTATATCACTGGGTACTGTGATGCAGACTGGGCATCAA
This sequence comes from Hipparchia semele, assembly GCA_933228805.2. Classification (NCBI taxonomy): domain Eukaryota; kingdom Metazoa; phylum Arthropoda; class Insecta; order Lepidoptera; family Nymphalidae; genus Hipparchia; species Hipparchia semele. Next base: position 3,342,491 of record OW121722.1, read on the forward strand.
ACCCTGAAGACAGAAGATCTTGCACCGGCTATGTTTTCTTATTTCAGGGTTCAGCGGTTAGTTGGAATTCAAAAAGACAACTAACTGTTGCATTGTCATCTACGGAGGCTGAATACATGTCGTTAACCTCAGCCATCCAAGAGGGACTATGGATCAAACAGTTAGACGCTGAATTGCGGTCCTTTATAGCAATTCAACCTCTTATAATTTATTGTGATAATCAAAGCACTATTAAGCTTTCAGGTAATGACGTTTATCACTCCAGGAGCAAGCATATTGATGTGAGGTACCACTTCATCAGGGAAAAAGTATCCAGTGGCGAGGTTACCATTAACTACAAGGGCACTGATGCAATGGTGGCTGATGTACTGACCAAGGGACTGCCTCATACCAAGCATATCTTCTGCTCCTCGGCTATGGGTGTGCGTTCAGGACAGGATGTTGGAAGCCAGAGCTCAAAATGAACGCACCATAAATTATAGACGTCAATCAAGTTTATTTTTGTTCTGACACATATGTCATTGCTTACTTTTTGTTACGTTTGCCTTGTAAAAGTTTTGTCTAATACACTCCAAGTTTTTTATCACAGCATTTTTATTTATACAATTAAAATATATAGAAGGATTAAATCCTTTAATAATACTAAATATGTACAGACGATTTCCATTTTTTTTATATTAGCCACGTTGAACGTGACTAATCCTCTGTCCCCGTTAAAGCGAATCAAATCAAATCATTTATTTGCTTGATTGCAAGTAGGAACATAAAAGGCGTTACATTAGGGTACAAAAAAAAAAGCATTCCGCAATCCGCCAAACAAAGGGCATGCAAAATTACATTGAGGCAAAATTTACATAATTAGTTTAATTGAATGTCATATTATAGTGTCTTATTATTCATAATATACAATGTCAAAATAAGTTGTCAACATAATGCAATACCGCAGTCAATTAAATAGTCTTTTAATAAATAAAAACATTTATCCAGAAACCACTAATACAATTCCCTTTTAAATTGTATTTTTAATTTTTTAATATTTATTGGTAATTGGTAATATATAAAAGCTTTTGTTAAGACTGGCAGTGTAATGGCTGGGGATCGAACCGTCGATCTTTCAGTTTTCAGTTCGTCGCTTTAATCTTTAGGCTAATGAGACTTTTTTAGTATTCCATGGGTTTTTAATAAAGTACACACACGAACATTTTGCAGTCAGAGAAAGACGAACCGGGGGACCACGGGCCCTTAATGTTAGTATTGCCATTTTCTTTCTCGGGTAAACCTGGGGTTAATTTAATATCGCTCAATTCTTGTCCCCTGCACGTGTTTGGTCGCCTCCTAATATTGGAATGGGATGTCATCGCTTTATGTTGGTATGGGATGGGAGGATATTGTTTTCTCTGCGTTATTGTATCGTTAGCATGGGCTCCCTCAACGCGGTTATGTGTTTGAGTAGAATACAGCCATGTTTGTATCACTTACTGGAACGAAAATCGAGAACCAAGAAATATTATTTACCAGTTGATGCCCCCGACTTCGTCCGCGTGGATTAAGGTCTTTTCATTCCCGCGGGAACTCTCTTATTTTCCGGGATAAAAAGTAGCCTATGTCCTATTCCAGACCATAATCTATCTGTGTCGAATTTCAGGCAAATCGGTTTGTAGTTGCGGCGTGATTGAATAACAAACATCCATACATCTAAACTTTCGCATTTATAATATTAAATAGGAATAAAATCAAGCTATATCGTAGGCAAGCGATACTAAAATTGAAATGTTTCTACTCTCTGTGGAAATTTCAGCTGTCTACCTTACAAATAACCCGAAGCCTCATAATCCCGACCGTTAAAGGTGCCGACTGAAAACTGAAAGGTCGCAGGCTCGAGTCCCACTCGTTGAACTATTGTCGTACCCACTCTTGACACAAGGTTTTCACTTATTTGAAGGGGAGAGGAGAATATAAGTCAAGTTCAGCTTGACTAATATTCTTCTTCACGTGAAGGTAAGATGCGAGATTGTCAAAAAAAGTTGATAACATAGGAAGGTGAATTTCAACTTTATATTTGTAATGTTATGTGTTGTTTGTTGTGAAATATTAGGTAAGGGGTTTGAGTTTTTAGAGACTTCTACTTGGAGGATGATTTTGGGAAAACGAGAATAATATTGTTTTGTATTTTAAACTATATGTTTTAGTTTGATAAAATATTTTAGTATACGAAAACAGTGTCCGGGCGATTTCCTATGATCTAAAATTCACTAAGTAAGTAGGCAAATGGAAGAAAGTTAACTATGCAAATTTTAGCAAAGGAAATAGTGGGTCGTATAATCAGGGTTAACGGAATAATTGGATAGGTCACAACTCCAACCTCCGTCATATATCTCACTGACGGAAGCAAAGAGGTAATTTTACAACGAGGTTCTGTGACCCAGACAGCTACCGCTTATTTTAAGACTTTTATTACTGATGTAGCTACGCTATGGCAAGCTAGTTATAGGATGGACGGTTAAACTGCGGATTGCAATTTGCATTGCAAGGCACTTTAAAATAAAATCCCACTAGTAAGTATCATAAATGCAAAAGTTTGTGAAGATGGATGTATGGATGTTTGCTACTCCTTCACGCCACCAATTTTTTTAATTTTTTTTTTTATTATTTATTTTTTATTGCGTCTTATGTTAAAAACTAATTATTACAATATAATTATAATTAAAACTAGCTTTTAGGAATTATGGGATACCGCGAGGTCTCAGTTCGAGGCGAACCACTGGTTTTATAGTTCTAGATCAATTAAATAACCTAACTCCGTTGCTAAAATTATTACATAGCTAAGCCTGTTGTAGGATGACAGACTAATAGTAGTTGGTAAATAAGGTTAAGGCGTGACGGAAATAATTACACGCACCGTGAACACAAAGTAAAGGCGGTAATATACTTCTAAAATGCGACGACTTGATGCCGGGTGTTTAGTGTGCTTCTGGTCCTAAAATATACTTTTTTGCGAGCCGATAAGCGTCCATTGCTGAACATGCGTCTTCTGTAGAAAAAAACACTTGACTCGGTCTTGTGCCGCTTGAACCGCGGTTCCTTGTGACGTTTCATGTCGTCTGTCCACTTACCTACCAATTGTTTATTATTCCATTACTTAACATCTCACCTGCCCCCGGATTCAGACCCTTCCGATAACTTATTTATCGATCGATTCGGTTTGTTACCGTACGATAACATATATTTTCAATTCGTAAATGCTCTTGTAATCGAATGTATCTTGTCGATGTCGATAACATAGTCGATACCGAATCGTATCCTCAAACCAAACGCTCTGAATCACACGACAATTTTTTTTTATACGAGATCGATATCTAACCGTATCGACACGGTATGTTATCGAACATGTCTGAATCGCCCCCCTGGATAGTGATGAAGTAGGCTAAGGGTCAGTTCACACCGAGACGCGACGCGACGCGACTTTACTTTTGTATCAATATCAATATAGAACCTCTTCACTATACAATAAGGTACAAATTTCAGTGAGAGCACGAAAGCGACGTAGATACGTGTCGAAGTATGGGTCGTTACGCCGCCCTCACTGCCTTATATGTAGTAAAGAGGTTCTATATTGATATCGTCATCGACAAAATTGTCGCGTCACGTCGCGTCTCGGTGTGAGCTAACTCTGGTGCTGAGATCTATAGAGCGTACTCAGCTCAGACTTAAGATAGAGGTTAAAACGAGACAGAAATATGCTCTGAAATAAATCTGTCTCGTTTTAATTCTGTCTCGAGTGTGAGCTGAGTGACAGTGCGGTCTATAGATTTCAGCCTAACATTTTACCGGGCTGATCTAGAAACTGACAGGTTTTATTAAACCAATACCCTAAATTTATCACGGGCAACCAGTTCTATCTAATTTTAACACAGTCAGATCATAGAATTACGTAAATACACTCTGCCCTTAGATGGTACAGATTAATGTGAGGTTGCAAGTTTAAATTGTAATCTGAATAATACCTGCCTCTACTGCGTGTTCATATAGGTATAACTGGCAAAGGATTTCCATATTCCGCCATGTCCGTACAAAGTACCCGTTCCGGGAGCGTCCATCTTCATTTCCTTTAAAATATTCAAAGCTCTACAGTAAAACGCTATTGTTATAGAGAATCCTATTATTATAAGGCCAGATTCCATTTAATTTATTATATCAAGAATCAATTGCAGTACTCGTAAGGTAACTCGTAAATTTAAAATTTCCGACCCAAAAATAAGCAAATCGCATCGCAAATAATTACAAACGAAAATGTAACATGTAAGAATAACATTTGTTAAAACAGAAAATAAATCGGTCAAAAAACAAAAAAGTTATACGCTGTTTTACTACGACTGTCTTCAATTTCTAATTCTTTAATCTCAAATGTAAACATCATTTCACGTGGAATAAAATGGCTTTAATATTGAAAATGCTAATTATATTTGCATTTGGTTGGTTAATCCAGTTTTAAAGTCCATTCATTTTACATATCGCTTTATTTATGAAATGGGAATTTTAATTTTATGATGTAACATCCATACTAATCGGATTATGAAAACGAAAGTTTGTCGGTCTTTTTTACGATTCACTCGATACCGGTCTTGACGAAACACTGAGAAATAGTTTAAATCGTGGAGACAGTCATAGTATTTTAAACACAGATTTTTACCCAACTGCGGCACGCAAAGGAGGGTAATGTGTTTATCAGTCTATGTATGTATGTATGTACATATGTGGCGCTCTGGAGACCTAACACATGGGTCGATTTTTGACGATCTTGGGAGTGTCACTAAAGACATGACAGCTTCATGACAGTAATTAAAATTCAATGAGCGACCACCAGATGCTGAAAAATAAAAAAAATGAAAGTCGACGAACTACATTAAGTGGAGTATCATTGAATAGGTATTTGAAAATCATTCTTAGGTTTCTGTAATCATTTTTCATTTTGAATGACCATTGACCATTTACGATCTGTGACAATTTAAAGTTGTAAGTTGATTTCTTTAAAGCAGTCGGGTTTTTTAATTTCTTTTAATTGCTTCTTAAATAAACTAAATCTATGCCAGTGAAGTTGCAGGCATTAGCAAGTAATCTTAAGTATGCTACGTAAGACGCCGCCGTAGCTTACTAGTACCTACAACCGAATAGTTCAACTGTTGAACTAGTGAGAATTTTTATTTCCAGAAGGAGTTGAACTACTGGGACAAAATAGTTGAATAGAGGTATTAGTTGATGCTGAGGGGAATTCACGGAAACTGACGGCGGATGACATAGCTCTAAGATGTATCAGACGGATTTTACCTTTTACTATGAAATCTAGTGATTTTAATCTACGCTTACAGAGTTCTTAAGGTTAACCCTTAAGCATATTATAGTACAGGAGATATTCTTGGATATTTGTCACGAACATCTGGCAGTGCATTAAGATATGAAATTGCAGAGCGCTGCTCTTTATCACCACTTGTTAGATCCGCGGATCATTTGTCTAAGAGCTCGCAATAAAGTTTATATGAAGAGGCGTAACCCCATTCCATAAAACCCGAGTTTGATATGAATAATGCACATGCCCGGTTTCATGAACTGTTTTTATTTTTATAGAGAAATATTTTAACGATGTACCTTATTAATACTGGTCTGCCATCCTCATCTTTGATTTACCTCTTACTGGCAAGGTGCGATTTCACAGACCGCTTATATTTGTATGTAAAAAAAGACGTGTGGCACTCGGGGACTGCCGCGGTAAAGCTATTGCATAGCATTTTTTATCAACGCCATCTAGCGGCTCACCGCTATATGGCGTTGATAAAAAATGCGCCATCTAGCGGCTCACCGTAGAGGAGTCCCGTGTCAGGTTATTTTCGTTACGGAATTTCTGGATTCGGTCTCCACGCTGGCCCGCGATAGAAGCTATGCAATAGCTTAAAAATTAAACTACGTGTGTTTCATGGTTTATATTCGATTTTACTTGTCCAAATGTATTAGGAAAATTGCCAGTGTTCTTTACCAGTAGCACGAAATTAGCATCAATGCTTTGCATAGATTTTGTGCAAGGGTCGCTTCTCAACAAGATCTTGTGTCGCACGTTGACACGTATAATACTTTATAATTTCCATACTTTATGAAGTAGTTCAGGCACTTGTGACATGGACCAACCAAGTAACTACGTTAGTATTAAATAATAGCATAATCTATATTATACTTGACGTAGTCTATGATGTGATGCGCTCAGAACTCCCGAGCTCGATTTTCCTTACCTGAAAACTTTTATAAAAAAATCTGTTAACTATACTCCGTTTCAGTTATTATTACAGTTTAGTAGCTTTTGTTTTTACTCGAGGCTTCGTTCCTGCTATATTCTATTTTATTAAAGGTAATCCGAAGTCTTGATACCTATTACAAAATTACCAATTTTGATTTTTTAGATTTTTTAGCTTTTGGGTTTCCCATTTGTTTCTTTAAACCACCCATGTAATATTGCCTTATTACATGGGTGGTTTAACATGAGTCTAACAAACAGGAATTGATTTTTATATTCGTATATTATACCTATAAACGCAATTGCGGTGACCTCAGGTGTCGATGTCAAGTGCTAACCTTTCGCCGATATATTTTCTCATAAATTTAAAAATACGACCTTATTTGCACTAAGTAGAGTTCGTGTAAATAGATAAATCCCTTCCACGGGGCTTGGTTTGTGAGAGCAGGTTCAAAGTGTGACGAGGCATACCATAACCATAAAAGCAACAACAGGTGCGAATATCATCCAGTAAATTGGCTGACGCGTCACTCCTTTGAGTGTTCATCACATCGCCCCCCTACTCCCTCCCACACCATAATATACTATATATACGGTAAGATATTATATAGCCCCATGTAAAATTGCATAGAAATAAGAGCTTTACTCTTTTATGATACTTCTTTTCAATTATGTCTTTTACAACCAGATCCCTACTTGTTGCATGAGTAGTAGATAATTGGTTTGTTAAAATTAAGACTCCGGTTCCATTTTGCGGTTTTGAAAGAATATAGGGTTCTAGCTTTTAGAAGATGCCTATTCGATCTTGCTTTTAAGGTACTCAAATAATAGGTGCCAGGAAACACGGATGCCGGAAGAGTGTTCCACAAACCTAAAGAAATAAAATAAAAATAAAATAATGAATGGAATATAAATAAAATAAAATTGAATTAGAATTAAAACTTACAATTAAATTTAACCGACAAGACAACGCTGTTTAAAACATAAGTTCGTTTCAAAAGAAAATGTTTACTCTGCTCCCGCACCGTGTGTCATTAGTTGTCGACAGGAAGACCGGTGGCGGAAAAATTGCATGACTAAAACTTTTACCCTTCCTTTTACCCCTTTTGTCAGCCCGAAAGAGTAATGCGGCACAATTATGCGACTAAATTCGAAATACAACTCGGTTTGCTGGATAAAAGCGCCGTTTTTAATTATTATGCTTATGCTTTGAGTTTTAAATAAAAAAGGGACAATATGATAGCTTTATATAAAATGGTTTGTTTGAATTTAGAAGTTAGTTGTTTTTAATGGTTATAATATTTTTAATGAATTATTATTATAATTCGTTTTTATATTCAAATATAACTGCATTAAGGTTAGCATTTTTATTATTATAGTTAAGTTATTAGAATTGTAATACAATCGCAATTGCAACCAATAAACAAGAACACTTTCGTATCCTTAATGTTATAAATGAGAAAGTGTGTTTATTTGTTGGTTTGTCTTTCAATAACGCTGCAACAGAGCTACGGATTGACATGATTTTTTGCATGGGTATAGTTGAGGACCTGGAGGGTGACATAGGCTACTTTTTATCTCGGAGTTCCTGCGGGATTTTAAAAACTAAATTTACGCGGAAGAAGTCGCGGGCATCAGCTAGTTCATAATAAAAGCAAGTATGTATTTTTAAAATTATTCTGAGTAATTAATTTAAACTGTAAATCGGTACATTTAAAAGTTTATTTCTAGTCTAACTAGTTAATCACGCCCAGTCTTACAAATTGCCGATACGAATTATTTTCTGATCCCATAATATTATATCATACAGATACCATATTATGATGCCAAAGTAAAACGATCCAAGGATCCGATATTAAGTTATCGGATAGAGGTCGTCCGGTAATTTTCCGCCGCATAACCGAATAACTACATGAAAGTAACAGCATTAGGGCACGCCTGCCTGATGTCTATATATCGATGAAGATTATATACTGGAAATAGATGTGAATATAAAAAGTAAGATTTTACTCGTAAGAATATTATTAAACTCGGATTTACTCGAAAGACTACTTAAATAATTTTTAAATTCAGTAAATTATCCTTAGGTGGACAATCGCTTGATAATAATTAATTCCTTTAAGCCGAATTTATGCTGTGACTAGCTTTTGCCCCCGCCACTTCGTCTGCATGGAATTAGGTATTGGGGTGGAATTTTCAAAAACTGTGACACACGTACTTCTTTATTTTTAACTGAAAGCTCAACTTTGATGGAAACTTTGATGGAAACAGCTTGAAAAATGACGGAGTTTCATATAAACTTCCATCCCCTATTTAAACCTCTTAGGGGTGGAATTTCCAATAATCCTTTCTTAGTGTGCGCCTACGTCATAAAAGGAACCAACTGTAAAAATTTCAAGTTTCTCACTTCAGTAGTTTAGGCTGTGCGTTGATATCTCAGTCAGTCAGTCAGTCAGGACTTTGAATTTTATATATATAGATATTAGTGGCATGAAATTAGTTTCATGACATTAATTTCGTTGACAATTCATGTGTAAACTTCTTATTTCATGATCCATGCATTAATTTCATGCATGAAATTAGAAGTTTGCACGTGAATCTCGGCTTAAAGCCGAATTTAGGTGCACTGCGAAATTAGTGGCAACACAACTTTTGCATGTGGGCATTGATTAAACTTGATATTACTTGCACCGCTCCAATATACGTAGTTCTATAATTTCTTATTTAAAAAACACTTGAAAAGGTTTGCTTTGACTGCCCCATATTTATTCCACAATACTACGTAACGCGAAATCGTAAATCCCGGTAATCAATAACAACCAATGCATTCGATCGAAAAGTAAGCCTCGTGCACAAAAGCGCAATACATAATGCAGCCATTCTGAAACGCGTTAACTATTCATTAGCCATTCGTCAAGTTGTGGCAATTCAGCTGGCTCAGCTGGTGTATCGGGAACAATATCCGTCGACGGCGCGAGAAAATATGTGAAATGTTCACAAAGCCACTGTGCGCATTCAGCTATTTAGCTTTTCACTTGAAAACTGTGGACGCTACGCGGCAGCTTTGACTTAACTGACATTTGGCAATTGATCAATTTGCGACAGTTTTAAGCTGGTACGCCTTACGTACGCCAGGAGGTCACCTGATGCTAAGTGATTACCGCCGCCCACGCCACCGCCCATGAACACTTGTAGTACCAGACTCCAGAGGCACCACCAATGCGTTGCCGGCTTTTTAGGAATTTATTGGTCTGCCCCTTGAATAACTCCATATTGTAATTAAATGGGAACACCGACGAAGGGAGATGATTCCACCAATTGGTAGTGCGTGAAAAAAAAGATCTAGAGCAACGGATGGTCGAAGTGCTCCAGGCACCCAGGTGGTGAGCGTGAAATCTATCTGTTTTCTGTAAAATCATATTCAAATTAAATCTACACTGTTTCACACAACTAAACCGGCTTCAAAGCAGTCAATAGCGATGTATTCCACTTATCTTCGGCCCGGATACGCATTTGTGATTTGCCTTCCAGGCCCAGGCTCACAGTGGAACGTGTCTCGCGTGCCAAAGCGACATGTGTTCACTTGTGCCCGGATATTAATCGGAGGCAAATATTTTGGATCAGTTTTGTCCGCGTACCTAATAATATTAAGGCTTCGTCCTGCGTGAGCGATATCGATTTGGCGTGATGCGAATATTACGTCTTAGGGCGCCTTCAATTTATGCGTTTCTTGACGGCCTGCTGCGGTGCCGAAGCGGTGCGTTAGTCATACAAAGCGCTCGGTGCCGTTGCCGTCTTGTTGTCGAGCGATCGCGGTACCGGCACCGCGCTATAGCCGCACCGCGCGCTTTGTATGAAAAAAAACGAACGTCCGTGTGCAGTACGACTAACGCACCGCTTCGGCACCGCAGCAGGCCGTCAAGAAACGCATAAATTGAAGGCGCCCTTAGGCTGAAATTACATCTGTGCGCAACGATTCGGATTTTTGCGTATGATTTCAGTCACATTTATACGCATCGCGCGTCGAAAGGATCCTTACAGAGAGTTACACTTATACGAATTTGAGGCACAAAGAATGCGAAAGCCGAATCGATGGGAAAGGCCGAATCGATGCGCACAGATGTTATTTCAGCCTTAAAGTATTTCGTATTCAAAAAAAATATGGCGCCATTTCTTTATAAATTCCAGCTTGTTGGATTCTCGCGTTATGGTAGTCAACGATATTTTAGCTTTAGGACGACAGTATAATAAATCTTTCCTTTTGCCGTGATCAGGCAAAAAACTAAAATAAATGACACTGAAACAAATGATAAAAATTTGAATTAGAATCTTTCATACATCAAGTAAATCAAGTTCATACATCAAGTAAAATATTGTGTCTACATTGTATCACTGCGCAGGTCGTGTATAAAAGTTTATACTTCGAAGTCAGCAGAAATATCAGAACTTTATAAGAGAAAACTTAAAATCAAAACGGCTAAGTGACCATTTTCCTACTTGACTTCGCGTTACTTTCATAGTTCTAGGGTCGAACGGACCGAATAATATTTTGCTTATTCAATTGCACTCTTTCAGCCGTGACATCGGATAGAATATTCAGAAAATTCACCATTCGTTATTCAAATATTCCATATAAGAGGTTGGAATAACGGAAATCTTGGACTCTCGCCAACGTACAAACTATTAAGTGATTCCTTTTTTGGGTTCCGTACCCAAAGTGTGCCAACGGGACCCTATTACTAAGTCTCTGCTGTCGGTCCGTCCTTCTGTCTGTCAGTGGGCTGTATCTCATGAACCGTAATAGGTAGACACTTGAAATTTTCACAGAATGTGTATATCTATTGCCGCTATTGCAACAAATAAATAAAAATAAAATAAAAAGTAAAGGAGGGTCTCCTATTCAAGAAACCTGATTGATGAAGCCTGATTGGAAGGAAACCAAACACTGTGTATGTTTTCTACATTAAAATATTTTTTGTGTGAACGGAACTTTCGCATTTATTCATATTTATAATATTAGTGAGGATTAAAATCCTCAAGAAACATTACTCCACTCTTATTAATCACGTCCTGCTCCGGATTTTTTTTTGACCGCAAGGAAATAATAAATTTTGGGTAATTTGCATTTTAGCTGTTATCCTCCGCCTTTATTGAGCTACTTTTAACGTTTGCGTTCGCCTTATAATTTTAATTAATTTTCCTACCGCGGCTATATTTTTTCGGGTATAATTTATTATATGCAATTTGAATCTTTGGGTTCCAAGATGCTAAAGTGACTTCTCATCGGAAAGCGCAGCTTTGGCAAAGTCGTAGGAAATACAGGTCGCATACAGTCAAAATACGTGTATAGGCGAATGCAAAGCGTCGGCAAAATATAGCGCTATCAATATTCCGCCAACAATAGATCAGTGTTGAATAGAAAAATGAATACAATATTCGGCTGATCGCAAGAAAAATGGATAGAAATATAAATTTGCGCACCAAATCCGAGATAACCGGTCAACCGTTCGATCTCATTAATCATTAGTCCTACGCCAGGCTGATGGATGTAGTCCTGGGCGAGATTGCGGGCCTCCCCGACGTATCAATTTATAAGACAAAGAATGAACTGTCAGTCGTCCAGATTAGCGCTGAGCATTCCAATGGCAAAGTAATAATTAAGAATATATTAACGTAATCACAATAATTTACATCTTCACTCATACATGCATCTTCAAATAATATTTCCGCACCAATTTGAGATGTAAATTACTTTGAAGAAATTCAATGAATGGTCCTCTGTTCTGCACTTGGAACTTTCCTGAGTTTGTAGGTTTGCAATAGATTTCTGGACTTATTCCATCCTTCTTAACGAGTATTATTATTGTAGAACGTTAACACGGATTTATACGTTATTAGGCTTTAAAGCACATTTATGTCGACAGTCTGTGACACGGGGCACGGGTTTCTTCTCAGAGTGAAAAGGGTCTTTCATCGGCAAGGTGGGCAAAAATAACAAAACAGTAAAGCGAAGTAAAACAAATCGCTTTATCAACTCCTTTAACGTGCAACTCCAGTGCAACAAATACACTGTTCAATTCGAACAATTGACTGCCGGGTGAAATGTTCACCGAAACTTGAATTCTCTCCACTGGTTACATCTACTCGTACATTTCAAGTCGATCGTGCATTATGGCCGAAGTTACCTGTAAAATATTATGTTTCCGCACTTCCGCGGCTTTCGCCTGCGGTTTCATCTATAAACTTAGTTATTCAACAAGCTCCAACTCGTAAACAGTACTAACATTATTACCTATGCAATGCCGCACATAGTTTGAGCAAGCTAGTAGCATTTAAAACTCCTTTTGGCCGGAAGAGAAGTTTGGCTGAATTTCGAACTTGCTAACATAATATTGGTATCCATCAATCGTGTCGTGGAGTTCGCTGTGGCGGATCCGTTTAGACGCCAACTGGTATCTAGTTGTTGGATATTATTCTGCCAAATTCATGAGCACGTTAAAAGTTATCGTCGAAGTTTCTAAAACAGGAGGAAACTGTACTACTTATTCATTCGTCAATGTAGTTAATTGAATTTGTATGAAAATTTTCCTAGTACAAAAACATGTAAGTAGATTTTTCTTCTTACTTAGAAAAACAGGACTTGTGGATTTGGATGAATTTAAAAAAGTTACAGACAATACAAAAAATGTAGGTATATTGTTGAAAATTAATGTATACAGGATCAAGATGTCATACGTGACCACGCATAAACCATGGTAAAGCTCTGGTATACTAATAAATGGCTCTACCAAATTATTGACACAACTACGCAAGCATTTCTCAACATTTGTATTAATCATATTTTCCTGCTTTGTATATCTGCAATCGGTTCTGCAAATGCTTCCGTATACCTTCATTCACCTATGAAAACCTGCTCTTGAGGGTTGAGCAAACTTGCAGCATTCCAATTAGGCGTCAGTCGATTCTAATTTTACGCGACAAAGTATTAAATGAATCGATTGCACATCCTCAGACAGCTTAGACGGAACTCCTTCAGCAAACTATTGATATACAGTATTGTACTCTATTCCTTAGAAGTATAGATTCATATTCGATTTCTAGTTTTGTCTCCTGTGTCAGTGAAACTCAAAGGATCAAAGCACTTTTGCAACACTGTAGGCAACATGGTTGTGGAGGTAAAATATACACAACTTATCTGCTTGGTTGGATATACTATATTGTGGTTTAAGCCAGCAGAATCGTTGTACTAAGCAACTGACGATTGGGATACAATGTTGAAGGTGTTTATCAGAAGAAGAAAAATATTCTGATGTAGGTAAATGTTCAAATGAATGAATTTATTGTACACTAAGAAATATAGGAAACACACAAAAAGCATGTTTATGATTTGATGGCCTTATCCAACTTAGGGATTCTAGCCATCTAGCGATTTCTTACAGGTACATAAATACGAGAACAGACTTTAATAATAATAATTCCCAATTAACTGCTTGTTAATTGGGAATTATTATACTGAAAGTCTGTTCAAGTTGACCGAAAAATGTCCGCTTCTTAGGCTTTAATCGGGCAGGCGTCCTGGAATGTAGCAATTTTCGCCGGTGCCCGTCAACTACGTTTAGTGGAATTTAATCCTATCCCGCAGATAGGCCGGTTTCTCGGTCGGATTTTTGCAGAAAATTTGCGTACATTTTTCCTTTGCCTTTGTAATTCAATCGTAACTTATGCTTCGGCTCTCCAGCATTCGCTGATATTGAATAAGATATTTTGCTCTTGCGAGAAAAATTGCTTGACGAATCCATGTTGCAATTTATGCCCTTTGCCAAATTGGTTACCCGGAAGACTTTACTAATTTTGGGGTACGTAAACCTCCGTACCCCAAAATTTGTGAATTAGTACGTTCGCCTGTCTAAAGAAATGCTTAATATTTGATCAAACCAGATGGAACAAGTGTCTGAACTAAAAATAATTTTATAGCTTACTTGACAGGATTAACTCTGAGAGACTCGTATAATAACATCTTAGTATTTTATTGTCTCGGGAGGCTTTGGCCGTGGCTAGTTACCCCACCCTTACCATCATGGACGTGCCACCAAGCGATTTAGCGTTCCGGCACGATGGCGTGTAGAAACAGATTAGGGGGCTTAATTAAAACTTTCATAGCCCTTCACAAGCTAAGACGCTACCATCATAATATATCGTTTACAACTGCCTCGTTGGTCCAGTGGTTAGCAAGTTCGACTGCGGATGACGAGGTCCCCGATTCGATTCACGGGTCGGGCCAAAAATGTATTGGGTTTTTCTGTCAAGAAATTCTCAGTAACTACTGGCCCGGAGTTAGGAAGTTGACGGTGAGTCACCCCCGTGCCTCGGAGAGCACATAAAGTCGTCGGTCCTGCGCCTGATCTCTCTCCGGTCGTGTCCGATTTTCCGTCCCATCGGACTATGAGAGTGAGGGAATATAGAGTGCATCTGTGTTTGCGCACACACTTGTGCACTAAAATATCTCCCGTGCAAATGGCTTACTCTGTAAATCTACATCTGGCCGCCGTGGCCAGATTCGGTAGAGACGACATTTTTAATTTTTAATATATCGTTTCATTTTCACTCACACGTTCATTTGAAAAACCTAGTGTTTGGTAAATTTTAATTCTAATTATAATTTAGTCACTTAGAGACGTTGTTTTGTTTTATGTTCAAGTTTTAGTCTACGATAAGCAGGCGTAACTACATGCGATAGAGTAACTTTTCATTTTTTTTTGGCCTATTAAAGTACCATTTTTGTTTAATAATTGCGTGAAGAACTCAAAATTAGTCAAGCGATGACTTGATTTTAATGTTTATAAATGGACATGTTTAACGTGAATTTTGTTGCCTAACAATTTTATTTGTTAAAACACGTAACAATTAATCATTTTAAAGACTACAAAAATGTTTGAATTAAACTGAGCGTTGAGAAATATTTGAATAAAATGACGATTCTCATGAATGTAGATTGTTGGTACTCGTAGCAAAGTTTAGGAAAATAAAAGAAAGATGTCAATTTCAAAAACAGTGCCAGGAAACAAGGAAGATAATTGTTTTCTTGATTAATTCTGAATACGAAACATTTTCCGTTTCCGGGAGAGATCCGTCTGTTTATACTGGCTACATAATTGAAATTATCATTGCTTTCTCAAGCAATAAGGTATTATTTGACGGTTACATTTTTCTTTATGTTCTTTATGACTTTAAACTCAGTAAGTATAATTAATTTACTTCTGTATCTATTTGATAACTCTGCAGGGCTATTTATTAAGCTATCATATATAGATTTTTTATCAACGCCATCTAAAGGTGAGCCGCTAGATGGGGTTGATAAAAAATGCTATTCAATAGCTTTACCGCGGCAGTCCCCGAGTGCCACACGTCTTTTTAAATCAAACTGGAGGTGCGGCCAACCAACTTGATCCTGGATAACGTAGTTTGGATCGAGATTGAGCTTGTATATAAGCTTATATGTATTTTCTTTTTCATCGGAATTTTCTTAGTTTCAATGACAACATTGCCGCGTAACGTTTAACTGAGGAATCATTTAGATGTTTTTAAGGTTTCCAATCAAAAACTGTCAAAGCGTTAAATTTATTCTTCGGTTAAATGTTACTCCGCAATAGTGGAACTGGCAAGTACCTACTTGAATTAGTTTAATGTTAATGCATCATAAGAATCATATCATATCCGATATATTAATGGACTGCTTCTAAGATCGCTCTACTGGTTCGGAAAATCTGTTCCCGTAAATATGATACCCGTACATTAAAATATTAATGTAATCTGTGTTCATCCGCACAGGAATCCAGTTATTTCAGAAATAAGGAAACGTGAAAGCCGCGGCGTAATTTTAAGTAATTCCTCCCTCTGAGAATTTTTCGGAGGCTGCACCCTGGTTACTTGCTGTAGGTTGAATGTATTTGCACTATTTTTAGGAACAAAAATATTAACTAGTTTTTGTATGCGATTTCGGCCGCGTTTTTTTTTTTTTAAATCCCGTTGAAACTCAATGCTTTTCAGTAACTTATGTTATTCTCCAAGAATACAACTGTACCTACACAAAAAATCACGTTGATCTGTTACTCCGTTACTGAGTGAATTTTGCAATTACAATAATAATTTTAGTAAGGGTGTAAGAATATAAATTCTTCTCTTATTTTCTGCCTAGGTATTGTTATATAACTCGCTAAACTAATATGTATCTAGGATAACATTTTGCTTCTTTATTTTTTTAATTTATTACATAAATGGATTACTTATTATAAAAAAGATGCATTCGATCGATATATTTAAGTCACATCTTTTCACATCTCATCTATAATATCAAGAGAGCTTTTAATAAAGTTAAGTGCTGCGTTCATTTTAACTTACGCTTCATGTATTATTTGTTCATTTATACTCGTGAGTAGTGTAGTGTATTCCATTTACTGCGATGAGATTTTCTAAAGGCTCTCTATATATTATATTCTTGAAACTTTTGTGTTTCGCGTATTTCCTTAAACACCGCTTCTATTTGACGGTTCGATCGCCTGTTTTTTTTGGTTTTTTTTTTTTTTCATTTACTGTAGGTACTGTCTTATGCATGTTATGCGGCTACCAATCGGCTTTTATGTATTTATGTATTATGTCTCAGCAGAATACTCTATAATACTCTCCTTTTGTATTACGTAAGCATTGTGTACTTCACTCGCGTGTCCGCACCTGCGGAGCTCCGATATCAGACTGCCTGTCCATACGTTGTAGCAACTGTATATTATTCGCCTACCCACATCTGTGGCCAATACTCTACAGGCTCTTTTCAGCAGAATCTGCTTTCCGAACCGGCGGTAAAGTCATGACTTATCATACGATATACAACACTTGCCATAAATAATATTGGACTTTACATAAATGTAATCGTATTGGTATGGAGCACGTTATTTCTATGAAGTACATCAGATTTCAATTGAATTCAATGGAATATATTACAAATGGAAGTTAAAAGGAAAATGATTAAACTTTACAATAATAGACTCGTCAAAATTAATATTTCTTAAGTCGGCGCCCTTATTGACTTGACTTATGGAAATAAGTAAAAGCATATGTATTATGTGTTATTATAAATTGGAAACGTTCGGGAGTAATTCAAATTTCAGAGAATGTTAATGCTTTCAGGCTCAGTAGGTAATAGTCCCTGGAATATTTCTGCGTGCTAAGCATTGAACGATCTCTGTTAAGGATTTTATAAATAGGTTTATTTTCTAAGAAATCAAATCGATTATACTCTGTGTCGTTTACTTACATGTATTAGTTATGTAAGTTTTTATTCTTTGGTGTACAATAAAGAAAATTTTCATTTCATTTCTTTTCTTTTTTAAGTATTTTATTCTATTAGTATAATAATGTATCAATGTTAAATTTTTATTAATAAGTATATTCACAAAATATTATAGCCTTTAGTATATTTTTGATCTATGATGCTATTATATTATGATCTGAGCTGATGAGAGTACTTATATCTCTTTCCGGTAGTGTCGAATTTTCGGTCCCATAGGACCATGAGAGTGAGGGAATATATTATAATATTTTGTTATGAAAAGAGCAACCGCTGAGTTTCTTGCCGGCAGAATCTGCATTCCGAACTGGTGGTAGAGTCATGACGTGTCATAAGAGCTACAAGTCGGCCTACATGAGTGCACCTGTGTTTGCGCACACACTTGTGGACTATAATATCTCCCGCGAAGATGGCTAATCTCTGTGGAGATTGGCCGCCGTGGCCGGATTCGGTAAGGAGGACATTATTATTATTATATTATGATACAGTTCTGTCAGAGTTCAAGTTTCGCAGTTCAAACTCAGTATTTATATTTATAAGGGAAACTTGGTACTGGAGTTAGCCCCGGAAGTTTTCCATTTGGCTTCAGAACTCCGACATATGCTAACTAAACGATGCTAGTGAAACTCGCGACTTCTAAAAATTTTGACGCTACCGATACTTTGTGAAGCAACTTTCGTAGTCTGTGCATTTGCGGAAGTTAGAAGTTACTTTGTGTCGCAAGCTATAGATTGTATATCTAATATTGGTGCCAAATCGTTTGTGCACAATCTCTTATAGTTCTTTCATTTCACGAGGGCTCGTGGCTCATGGTTGTATGTGTGTCGTATCTGTATAAGTGTGAGCGAGAGCTTGCTCGCGCTTGACTGCTTCCACAGGCTCCTGACAGGCATGCACACTTACCAAATGTGCATTATGCATGTACACGACGTAACCACAAGTAAAGCGCTCGTTACTTCGTGAGATAAACGTACCTACTATAACGAGATACTTTTTTTGAACTTATCAAAAATTTCCATAACTAGGTACCTAACTCTTTAATTGAATTCTGTTTTACTGATCATTTCTTTAAAAGTCAAGCATTTCAGCCTTTGAATTAAAAAATGCATGTAATATACATGTTTGTTCAAAACATTAACTACGAGTACTAAATTATTAGTTCACACGTAATGAATTGGATATCTACTGCGAAACCAAATTGATTTGATGTTCGTTATCATCGGATCTGTTTGTATCTGCAACCAGCACAGTTTCACTCCCACAATTTGCTGAGTGCTGCCTTGTATCATACGCAGATGACATTACACTACTGCATCATTATGATATAGTAATGGATGATGATACATAGGCTCCTTTTTATCCCGGAAAATAAGAGAGTTCCCGCGGAAATTAAAAAACCATAATCCGTACGAAGTCGCGGGCATCAGCTACTGCTACATATTTCGTAATTTAAATA
Source organism: Hipparchia semele (assembly GCA_933228805.2). NCBI lineage: Eukaryota > Metazoa > Arthropoda > Insecta > Lepidoptera > Nymphalidae > Hipparchia > Hipparchia semele. Next base: position 3,361,568 of record OW121722.1, read on the forward strand.
AGTTGCGCTTCTATGAAAAAGTAAAATCGGTTCATTTGCGGAAACGTAATAAAATTATCCACTTTTAGCTCGGCTTTACAAATGTTGGGTAAATTGACCCTCTTTAAGGAGCTCTAGAGGCTCAAATCAGCAATCGAATAGGCAATTCAACGGTTAGCATGATACGAGAATAGGGTAATGATTAGTGGCCCTTAACTTCCTTCCCTTTAATCCTGATCACCCATTCATTGCCTCTTCAATGTACGTATACGGAGAAACTTCCGTATACTTTTAATGAATAGGTACGTCTCTTATTTCGTATGTTCTTTGACTGCATAATATTTAGGCTTCGACTGTGTATGATATTATTTGGCACAGTTATTTGGTATTATTTTAAAAGGAATTAGAGGATCTGCCTTCTGTTACAAGAGAATTTGATGTAAAATATGACAATAATAAAAATAAAAAATTATTTGCCAAAATTGCGCCAAATTACTTCAGTGTCTTTAGGTGCATATACACAACAACAAATTATTATTAGTGATATATACAAGTAAAAAATGAAAAAAAAGTCTCATAATAGGTATACGTCGTTACTGTAGGTAGATTACGTTTTCCTTTTTTTAAGTCAGAAAAAGTATTGCATGAACACAATTTTCTTCGAAATAACATTAACAGTTTTGCTATCAGATCGACAAATGTATGTAAATACAATTAACTTTCCTCGAAGTTCTGTCAAATGTAAGTACCTTTATTTTGTACTTGTAAATGTGTAGGTAAAATCGCATAATTGAAAGATATTCGTATTCGTATTCGTATTGAAACGATTCGTCTGCACGCAGTAAGCATGTTCGTTACGCTCATATAATTTCTTTCACACACACACATTCGCGGTATTTATACTTCATGACTTTATTTATTTATTTTGTACCAAATTTTACTAATATTATAAATGCAAAACTGTGTTTATTTGTTTATTTGGGAAGTATCCTTTCAAACACAAAGAGAATTTTCCAAATCGGTCCAGGCGTCTTCTAGTAATCGTTGAACTACATAAAAAAAGATTCCAACGAATTGAGAATCTCCTCCGTTTTTGGAAGTTGGTCAAAAATAAGAAAAAAGAAAAGATTTTCAAGGAAACGCTATATAAAAGATCTCTAACACTAAACCTAGGAGGTGCTGCATTATAAAAAGAATAGGCACTACATGGATATATACGTAGAGATTCATGAAAAAAAAAGACGTGTGGCACTCGGGGACTGCCGCGGTAAAGCTATTGCATAGCATTTTTTATCAACGCCATCTGGCGGTGAGAGGAGTCCCGTGTCAGGTTATTTTCGTTACGGAATTGCTGGATTCGGTCTCCACGCTCAAGGCCCGCGATAGAAGCTATGCAATAGCTTAAAAATTTAAAATAAAAATTAAATAAAGTATTGTCCTTTTTATTCGATAATATTATTGTAATATATCCAAGCGATTAGATTGAACGCTAATATTATTTGATGATTGTGTCTGAATATCGTTGAGCGTAATTTCGACGCTATCGCTCCAATTGAATGGGGCTGTAGATTTTTATGTGCTGTTTCGCGATTACTATCAGCTTTATAGTTACAGTTTGTATAAATAGACCCTTATGTTATCTTTTATCGGTTGTTCCACTTTTGTCTACGTCCAATACGCTTTAATAAACATTTTGCGTTTATAATATCGTAATAAATCATAATAAAGTAGCTGGTTATGAATTATTGACATCTAGCTGATGCCCGCAACTTCGTTCACGTGGGATTTTTAACTCCCACGGCAACTCTCTTATTTTAAACTAGCTTTTTCAAGCGGCTTCACTCACTTTAATCCGATTTTTCAAACCCCTATTTCATTCTTAGCGGATGCTTACGTCCTAATAGCTATCTGCATGCCAAATTTCAGCCCGATCCATCCAGTAATTTGAGATGTGCGTTAATAGATCATTCAGTCAATCAGTCACTTTTTCTGTTATATATTTAAGAAGATAGTAAGTAAATGTCTGATAAAAGTAATTGTCCTATTTTTATCAGAGATTTAGTTACTATTAAATTTTTGTTGCGTTACGTTGTATTTTTGAGCTTGCGTTTTGAAATTGTGGTAAAATTAACTGCATAGCTCAGAGAGCCCATCGCTATTCCTTCTAATATTTTTCACATTTATATTTCAACTATATAATACTCGTTACAAAAAACACGACGATCCTTTGTTGGTGCATGATTGGAGGACAAACGAACAAAAAAACACACTTTCGCATTTAAGTAAGAAAATTTTACGGATTTTTAAATCTATTTGTTTTTTATTGGCTTAATCCTTTTCAGTAAAAAAGAGAGATTTTCGCACGCAGTAGTACAATCATTGAAGGCACAATAAACTGGAATGGATGTACGGTCATTCAGTTGGCTGTTTTATAAGCAATTTATGTAATTTTATTTCGCACGATCGCTGACCTAACGATAACGTTTTATTAATGGCAATACGTTTTTCAGATTGATTTTATACGCGTTTTTTGTTTTAATTCATCGATGTTGATATCGTTTCGGGCTTTTTGTTATTCAATAGCGGCGGAAATCAAATGGTTAAATAATTTAACGCCACTCAACATACTACAACATAGTGCCGGCGACTTTGTTTGTGTTGATTTAAGTTTTTAAAAATATTACATACTTAATGCAAATTTAAGCGGTTAGGACGCCTTAAAAAGGTGATAGGCAGACAGAAAGAGTTACTTTCGCATTTAAAATATTAGCATGAAAATTAGAATTTCTACAGTTTTGATTTGTTATTATGATATAAAATCATGTATGGCAAGGTTAGGTCAAACGCCAAATCTTCGGCCCACGAATTTTTGATCAATCGAATTTATAATCAAACGTCTTTTTGAATGCAGAGAATTATAATTTAAAGAATCTACTACACCTTGTTTCAACTGAACGTAGAAAAAAAATACCAACTATTGCGACCCAAAACCACGGTATCTATAGATTGCGAAAGCAAAGTGACAGCAGGAATAGCTTGATAATATAAAGTTTTCTCTGCCGCGCCATGTTATGATTATAGACCGGGAATATTTTTCTTCATGTTCATTTTAAACGAGGGGTAAAAACGCCTAACAACTCACTGGCCATTCCGGCCTACGTTGGTGAGGAAGAAACTGCTGTTAGTCGGAAATCCCAACGGATAATTAAATTAACATAGCACTGGTTCAGCGTTTCAAGTAGATTTTTTCGCGCATCGCTCCTCCCTTTACTGTTGCCCATAAAAGCGAATGGCCAATACGAATAGTTAGAGAGCTGACGTGAACATATTTCGAGACACTTTAGTTAAACAGCCTCTGTACATGCACAGCTAGATATGAACTTATCCTAGAGCGCGCAATTTTGTTCAGGCTGATAAGCGTTCAATTCTGTGACAATAGATTGTTACTTCTTTAAGGCTTTTCGTTCTTTCAGAGATGTGCTATTTCTGACGCGAATCAGTAGCAGAAACGAAAATGTGGAGTCAAATGTATGCGCTCTGCAAAAAGACAGTAATCATTCCTTGATGATGCACTTAGTAAGTGCTAAAAGTGGCAATCTGGCATATTTTGTTGTAATCCATCATTAAATTAAACCAACTTGACAGGTCTAAATCTTGTGCTATCCTTTTCATAGTGCTTCCAGCCGAAAAGGATATCATTAGTTTAGACTTTGTCTACTACAGAAATAGCCACAATGTAAGAATATGGTTTTTCTATCTAACATGCGAATTAAACTGGTTAGATACATCTCGCGGATTGATCACGGAAACGTGAAATAAACATAAGGCGTGCCTTATAAGTTACAGTTTTCAAGAACATTTTTTTCATACAGAAAAAATTATATTTTATGAATCCTTCATGACTGGCAGGTACTTCATACTGTAACTTTTATCAACTACCTCCTCCAAAACTCCCACCAGTTTTGTACTATAACTAGCTATACCCGTGACCTGTTTCTAGTTCTCGTCGGGAGATTGCTAGTATTGTCCAGATTCTACTTTTTGTGTACCAATTGTGCTCTACAAACTACAGTTTTGTGTTACAAGCGATCGCAAGCTTTGTTATCCCTTCAGCTATTAACTAGCGCAAATCATTGAACGAGCGAAGCGAGTTCTCTGAGTTAACTAGCTTGTCTGTACTGGACAGAAAAGTGTGTACGTCCAAATATCTGTCAGAGCCCTATAACTTCTGAATTACTGAATATTAGAACGTGAAACTTGATTGAAAATTCTGTTATATCCTGTACTTGAACAACAAATACTAAAATTAGATAAATGTTATAAAGAAACGAAATTATTTAATTTTAAATGCTAATAGCTTCACAATAATGCTAATAGATGGCGCTGTGTCAGTAAAACAGTTTTATGTCAACTATTATTTTTTTTATTGCGTCTAATGTTAAAAGTTAATTATTACAATATATAATTAAAACTTTTGGGAATTATAGGATATCGCGAGGTCTCAGTTCGGGGCGAACCACTAGTATTATTGTTATCTGGAAACATAATATCAAGGGCCAATTTCACCAATTAAAAATAAATCTTATCCAAACGTAAAAGTATTTTTGCAGATTTGGCATCATTTTCAAATCAGTTTATTTTTCTTTATTATCATTGTAGCGTATACTAGATCTGTAGGTAAGCGAATATATTAGACGCGTAACATCAGACTCTAGATGTGGGTAGATAGTAACAATACAACTGTATTGTTACTATAAATGCAGCCACCATGCGGTGGGTGTCTCAGTCTGATATCGGCATCGGTGTGGCGGGACAAGTGAGTGATCTCTGTATTATACATATCCATTATGTGTGTTGTTGTACTGGGCAAGCCAGTACAAGTGGCGACCCTGCCAGGATCAAAGTAATCGAACAAAATTTTATTAATTAATTATTGCTAGCAATGCATGTGTGTCAGTACTTTTAATTTACCTATTCGTGATAGTATAATGAAAGTGAAGTTATGGCTTATATTAAGCTAAAATTCGCTCTGAATAATGCCGTTGCAGTAAAATTTATTTGAACTGAATGTCGGTCTTGTAATATTGGTACCTAAAGAAGCGTTACGTTATTCCAGTAAAGCGTTATTTTGTTGTAAACATAAATGTAGAATTCAATCGATACTATGGCAATGAACGGATCCATATTCAAAGATTTTGTTAGGGTAAATTGTGATTTCTTTATGAATTTGGATGCGGTTTTTGTTGTTCTACAAGCCAACAACAAAATAAGATCGGTTCTTTATTATTCATTATGGTAAATTGTAAATAATCAGACTGTCTGGAACTGTCTGTAATCCGAATGTGATATATGTGTTTGACGGGACTAGTGTGGCATGGCAACTAATGGTTAGGTCCGGTCGGGTAACACTCGTAAAATTGCTTAAGGTACGAATAGCAAACCAGTGTATAATATACTCTGGCGGGCCAGATCTAGAAACTTAGACGTGTTATTGTTTTAATAGTGTCCTTAAAAAAAAAAGACCACAAGCGCCGTGGTTTAAGACTAAGATGAAGGGGCTGTAGGTTAAGACCCACGCAAACAAATGTAGATGTGTAAAGGTTTTGTGGATTCCGTATACGCACTAGCATAAAAGCACGAAATTTGTTGATCGGTGTACATAATGGTGACTAAATTTATTATGATTTGAATACATACTAATATCATTTTTAAAGCCTGTCCAGTTAGCCTTTAGATTCCATTTAGATGAGTAATAGTTATCATTCTTTCTGAGACGAAATAAAAATATTAATTATAATTCTTATTGTTAAATAGTTGGATATGCCTTTGGCGGAACATGTTGGACCTATTATGATTATTATGTCACCTATTATGTGCATTGATTTTGCAAATGTAACGGAGGTAGTTCGAGAAATCGAACGGTACCTAAAAAAAAAAAAAATCTGGTAAGTTCGCGATGCAAATCGGAACTGTACCAGCGTGGTAGTCAATACCGATAGTAAAAAAAAAGGAAATTTAGTAAAAAAAAAAAAAAGGAAATTTGGTAAGTTCGCGATGCAAATCGGAACTGTACCAGCGAGGTAGTCGATACCGATAGTAAAAAAAAAAGGAAATTTAGTAAAAAAAAGGAAATTTGGTAAGTTCGCGATGCAAATCGGAACTGTACCAGCGAGGTAGTCGATACCGATAGTTAAAAAAAAAGGAAATTTAGTAAAAAAAAGGAAATTTGGTAAGTTCGCGATGCAAATCGGAACTGTACCAGCGAGGTAAAAAAAAGGAAATTTGGTAAAAAAAAAGGAAATTTGGTAAGTTCGCGATGCAAATCGGAACTGTACCAGCGAGGTAAAAAAAAAGGAAATTTAGTAAAAAAAAGGAAATTTGGTAGGTTCGCGATGCAAATCGGAACTGTACCAGCAAGGTAAAAAAAAAAAAGGAAATTTAGTAAAAAAAAAGGAAATTTGGTAAGTTCGCGATGAAAATCGGAACTGTACCGGCGAAGGTAGTCGATACCTAACAAAAAAAAAAAAAGAGATGCATGGATCGGGGCGATCTGAGGATGACCGATGCCATGGCAACTCAGTATGTATGCCGTGCCTCGGAGAGCACGTAAAACTGTCGGTCCTGCGCCTGATCTCTCTCCGGTCGGGTCGATTTTCCCCGTCCCATCGGACTATGAGAGTGAGGGAATAGAGAGTGCACTTGTGTCTGCGCAAATACTTGTGCACTATAATATCTCCCGCGCAGATGGCTGATCTCGTGGCCGAATTCGGTCAGGAGGACCATCATATGATTGGGTCCCACGGGTATTTGGCACAGTGGCCAATCTAGTTAAAAGTAAAAGTCCGAATCTAGTTAAAAGAATAATATTATTCATAGTCATAGACCTTGTATTGTGTCATATTGTTTTAGAAGTTAGTGGCTCAACAATACTGACCTGATATTACGATGATATGTTTCAAGTGATTAGTAACTTTCATGTTATATGATATGATTGAGTAGATACGATAGCAATCGCACCTCAATCGTATAAATATTACCATCTTGGTTTTAGCCGAGTATAATTGGCTAAATAAAACCAAATAGGTTTTAGAGAAAACTTCGTTCAAACTAATCCCTGGATCTGATATTAAAATATTAGTGTTCTATATTAATCAGGGACTGGAAAAAAATGCTATTAAAATGTTAGGTAATCCCTGCTTCTAGGAAGCGGTTACAATCAGTGTTACAAAGGAAACTTAAATAATAACAAACTCGGAAAATGATGGTTAGAGGCACCCAGTACTATGGTAATTTAGCTGGTATTTTTATTAGCACTAAAAAGCTTGTGCCAATTAGCTACCTATATTAATGAATAATAAAATGTTAAAATCAGTAATCAAATGTTTTCTGGGTGTAGGTGTCAGTTTTATAAACGTCGAGTTTGACATTTATTTTTATTTCAAATCACAAGATCACAAAATTACATCATTTAAAATTAAAAAAAAAAAAAACACGAGTTGAATGAATGATGTAGTGTTAGTGTGGGGTCTTTGGTTACAAAAAAAAAAAAAAGAATAGTCTTTGTCTTTGTGATTGTGATCAAAAATTTAAGTTGGAGCAGTGTAGTTGGTTTTCTCAAAAAAACTTCATTTACCGTCCTGCCTGCCGGCCTGCCTTTAAAGGTGTTTGCACAAATAACTGCGGGGAAAAAATAATTTAACTAATGAAATAACTGCACATTAGCTAAAAATTAAAAAAAAAATCAAAAACGAAAACGAAAAGGAAATGGAACGTGTAATGAAACGCCATTGTTGTTGTTGTTTTAGCTTTCTGAATGAAACACCATTGTCAATTTGAGATCTCAACGGTGGTGCGATGTCATTTGTCAGTGTCATACGTCTACGTATACTGCATCTCGTTCGTGTAGTATAAACCATCCATTCACGATTTTGGTTTCATAATAACCTAAAAGTCTAACTTTGACTTTGAATTAGTCAAAAAAGCCGCAAGTTCTAGAAGTTTTAAAACTTAGGTAAACAATTAGCAATATCATTATATTGCTATGCATAATTCATTCTTGTAAACGTGAGTGGGTTAAAGTTCCATAAATTTTTGGCATTATCCTTTATCAAGATACAGCTTACATCAGTCTGTAGGGCTTGGGTTACATGCAATTGACAGGATCAAATTTAAAATAGATTATTTTCAGTTGCCGATATATTTCCTTACGGCAAGATATCATTAGTTTGAAATGGAATTTTAAAGTATTGACAAGTGGGCATTTTCGTTAAATCACAGGGTATAAAAAACACTGCGGTTTTAAATGGGGCATGCTTTAAATATGATGGAATTTTAAAATTGCAAACTATCTGTTTTGTAACGAAAATCAAATCGATATAATATTAGCGAAATATTGGAATAGTAAAGATATACAACTTCGATGTATTGAAGGTAGTTTTATAAAATCGATGTTTGACTTTGTTGATGACGTAGGCGCCGGTCTGGCGGCGCGCCGTGGGGATAAATACAGCGGATTTGACGATGCGAGTTCGGTCTCTCTCAGAGACTCATTCGGCTGCTAGATTCTTCCGCGTCTGGGTCGTTGTATTTGATTGGTGGGTTGTGATAGCAATCGCGCCCTGATCGAATGAATATTGCCCTGAGGGTTAGATGAGTGTAATTGATTAAATAATTCTTGGATATGTTTGATAGTTGCCCTCACGTTCAGATGGTGGTTTGTCTGAAGTGTTGTGGTTGAATTGGTTGGATGTGAGGACAGGGGCCGTTATGTGTGATTATATTTATGACCAGGTCAATATAAATATTGGTCGTTCTGTAGATTTCACGTACTTGGGTTGAATTAGGCATAATTCTATCCGATAGAGAACTTCCTCAAAGAATTCAAGGTAGTTTTCAATAAATACGTTTTAACTTTATTTGCATTTATAAATGGTTAATCTTAGAATGATTTCGGATGGCATAGTTGGTAGGTAATAACTTTTCCTTCCGGATTTAGATTATTACATTTGTATCAGTGCAATTATAGGCACTTAGTGTTCAGATAGATCCATTAAATATTTTCGTTGGTTGAGATCACTTATTTTGAGATTTTGTTAGAATAAGTTCAGTTCGGGGAAAAAAGGAAAAGGAAGAGAGCACAGTAGAAGCGACTATGTGTAATTAGGTTAGTGGCTTTCTAGCTATCAAGGTTAAGTAATAGTAGTACCCGTACTAGGTACATTGGATTATTTATCCATATTACTATTTTGTCAAATGACCGCTGACATGACAAGCAACATGAAAAATAAAATTAAAACAAGGAAGAGATGTAGCGTATACTAGATCTGTAGGTAAGCGAATATATTAGACGCGTAACATCAGACTCTAGATGTGGGTAGATAGTAACAATACAACTGTATTGTTACTATAAATGCAGCCACCATGCGGTGGGTGTCTCAGTCTGATATCGGCATCGGTGTGGCGGGACAAGTGAGTGATCTCTGTATTATACATATCCATTATGTGTGTTGTTGTACTGGGCAAGCCAGTACAATCATAATTTGCTGTAGATTTTAGAAATAAATTTCGTTTCGATTTTCATCGTTGTTTACGAACTCACGCTCTCATCAGTTCCAAAACCGTTGATTGACTTTCATCGACTTTGTTGAGCTTTCCTACCAAATCTCTTGCAAGTGAATTGCAAGTATGTTTTGGGACCATATAACCTATGATATAAACCTACACCCAAAATTCGAAGACTTGGCGAGTATATCAAACATCAAAATTAACGTTATTTTTCTTATTGTTACTTTGATCCATATCACGTATGTTTTGACACTAAAGATTTTTAAAAGCGTTTCGAGTTAACTCTACCGAATCAGTATTACACATTACATTACATAACACTCCGTAATGAAACAATACGATTTACCACTACGATTCATTTCGCTTCGGGAACGTTCTTTTTTCTCCTCATTGCGACCGTTACGAGAGGTCATAAATGGAATGGCCACAGAAATGGGCGGTCGAAGTTGCCTTACCGACTTTCGATGGACCTAATCGTTCCGCCTTTTTCGTTTCCCGAAGAGGGATAGACAGTTCTACGTGAAAGCCAGTTGAAATATTAATATAAAATAGGGGCTGTTGAACGTGATCAAAATATATTTAAGAAAATTATTTGTTATATTGAGAGTTCAGGCACTCCCCGCTCGCCTTAGAGTCCCATGTTTTATATCTTTTTAGGTACGACTACCTGTTTTAGAATATCATGCTTTTGTGGTCGATGTTTTAGAAGTACCTTTACAACGGTACTATTACTAGTAGGTACTATTTGGTTCTTCTTGCACTATCTCGCTCTCGCGTCAACTAGCCTTAAAAGGATTTATAAGGAACTGGTTTGTTGCTTGTATAATATTATCATTTTTTATGCCATTTTGATAAACTTTATGGTTAGTTCATAATATAAAGATACATATTACTTACATATACATAAGATATTTACATACACTAACTATATATTATGCGATATACAAATTAAAGTTAATTATCAACAATATCTCTCAACACTCATTTGTATGGAAACTTTCACACTAACCTACGACTTTGTAGTCCTTAGCACTCTGAAAAAATACGGAACTTTGTAAGATAACTAACTTTAACCCGCGACTTCGCTCACGTTAGGTTCGATTTTTTAACCCCCTATTTAATCCTCTTGGGGTTGAAATTTTCCAAAATCCTTTCTTAGCGGATGTCTACGTCCTAACAGCTACCTGTATACCAAATTTCAGCTCGATCGGTCCAGTGGTTAGAGCTGTGCGTTGATAAATCAGTCAGTCAGTCAGTCAGTCACCTTTGCCTTTTATAAATTTAGATATAAAATTTTAATTTCGTAAATTCTATTAGTATAAATCTGAAATTAGAACCATTAAATTTTGCTACAAAAAACCCATAAAAACTGCTTTAAAATATTTTAATTAAAGTAAACCGTTGAATAATGTCCGCGAGCCTTATGGACTAGAGATTGTAAAAATCTCTTTGTTATAGAAGCTTAAGAATATTCTCTGGCTTAATGAAAAGCTTCATAAAACACTTATATAAGTTTATATCTATTGCTTTGCTTCCTTGTAATCTAAATTTCTTACTTTACCTAAATCAAATACTTACAAACTTCGTGTTGTTTTTAACATAGGGTTTACTATAGTTCTTTCAATTCACGAGGGCACGTGGCTCATGCTTGTGTGCTTATCGTATCTGTATAAGTGTGAGCGAGAGCTTGCTCGTGCCTGACCGCTCCCACCTAGGCTCCTGACAGGTACGCACACTTACGCAATGTGCATGTACACGATGTAACCGCAATTAAAGCGCCGTGAGATAAACGTACCATACTACTTTCTTGTCGAAACTACCTCTGATTTGCCGACGCTCTCTCGTTATTGGCTAAAATGCATCGTTGCAGCAAGAATGCCATAAATTCAGCCAATCGCCACAATTGAAACTGTGGCAGTGATCGATGCAGTTTTTCCGCAATCTACCAGCAGTTTTCTCGTAAGTTGAAAAAGACGCTAAGGCTCCGGGCCTTAGCCATTTCTGCCGTGCCACATTCAGCTAGAATGGATACGCTTTATATCCATCACAACATTAACTTTTAACGTACAAGACAAACTGCTAAAACAACTGCGATATATTAAGCGCATAAAAATGCCCGTCGTCGATCCCTTTCTCCACTAATACCATTATTGAGAGAAATCGTCGCGCCATCCACAATGGTCGGCTTAAAAAATGGCGACCTTAAATCACGCGTCGACATCCCGAAGGCATTCAATATTTAGTTTCATAAATTATTCAATCCTTCTCTGGTATGTTTTGCTTATTACCTCCTTTTTGTTATTTTTTTTTTAAATATAATTATTAAAAATAAATGGGTGAAACAAGGTATCACAGATGAAAGTGCGAGGTAGTTCTTGCATTTCATGAGAGCCTGTAAGCTTAACTTGTAGTTACGTCGTGTACATGCACATTGCGTAAGTGTGCGTGCCTGTCAGGAGCCTAGGTGAGAGCGGTCAGGCTCGAGCAAGCTCTCGCTCACACTTATACAGATACGACACACACACGACCAAAGCCTCGTGCCCTCGTGAATTGCAAGAACTACTTATATTATTATGTCTTTCCATCAAGCTTAATCTTGCTGATATTACACATGTAAAAGTTTGAATGTTTGTTACTCCTTCACGATACAACGACTGAACAAATTTAGCTGTTTAAAATGGAGACAGTTTATATTCCGAGTTACATTTTATCCCAGAAAATTAAAAACTTCCCGCGGGGATCAAAAACTTTTATCCCCGCGGACGAAGTCAAGGGCATCGTCTATTCAGACTAAAATCTATAAATCAAAAACCGCAAATCATGGCTTAGCAACACCCCATGGAGTCCAGTTACCACTTAATCAATCGGAAAAAGGAGATGGATACACTCTAGGGATTGTGACTCCCCACAAAATCCATTACGCAGTTTCTACTTTGAAACATTCTACCCACATACGAGTAGTATGGGTATATAGAATTGTAGACATACATGATCAAATATCTATTGACTTTGAAAGATCATCCATTATGGGGATAAAAGGTTTTATGAGTAAAGCAAATTTGTATCTCCGACCGCTTAATGTTATGAATTGTCTAATATTAACTTTATCTCTTAGGTTATATTATCGATCACTTCTTCTAAAAAATTAAGAGTTAGACCCATATTAGGAATATAGTATAGGAAAAATTCTTACTAATATTATAAACTAGTTTTAGCCGGTGACGTCCGCGTTAAGTTAGATTTTTAAAAATCCCACGGGAACTCTTTGGTTTTTTTTTTTTCGGGATTAAAGCCTAGATATGTCACTTTCAAAGTCCTCATTATATTATATACCATGCAAAAAATCATGTTCGTTACTGCGTGCGGTGCTCCGTTGTTACGTGATTAAAGGATAAACCACTAAAAAAACACACTTCCGGATTTATAATATTAAGTAAGGATGCGAAAGTGTGTTTGTTTGTTGGGTTGTCCTACCATCACGACTTCATAACTGCTGGTAAGTGATATATTCACATCGATGTATATAGTGCATTATTTGGTATACATCACAAATCCACAAGTCTGACAGAACGTCATGAACAAAAATTTGGAAAGTTGCATACATGCTCGAACGACCCGTTGCCTTATTCAATTTTCCTCTAAACTTTGGCTTCGAGCCAAAATGTAACGACATTCCCGCGAACTCCATATTCGCTGTTTTCTATTTTTAAAGTAAATCCATCAATTTATTTGAACACATTATAAAACTTCTTGCACCTATTTCAGAGAGTTGATTTTTAATGCATTGCTTGACTGTTTTCGCTATTAGAACATCTTCGCCGCAAGATCCGCTAGGGCATCTGGACGAAACCCACATTCTGTAGCGATAAGATGTCCTTGTACACGTCCTTTCTATATTTAAGTTTAGTTTTAAAGGTTAAAATGTACAGAATAAACAAATAAATAAATAAATCCTAGCAGCGCAACGAAAAGAATAGATGCTTTGTTAGACTAAACAGTATTGCTATGGTTTCTACAATAGAAGCAAACTATTGCGAAACCAATCTCTCTGTCGTTTTGCTGTAGTAAACTGATTGATTGATTTACAATTAATTAAGATTTGAGGGTAAACATAACCACAATTTGACCTTAATCAATGTTAATATTGAGTACTGGAATAGGTCTCAAGTTAAGGAAATCAGTGCATGATATTTTTTTTTATTCGTTGACAATAAGAGAAAAGACCTAGCTACTACGACAAGAAGTAGATTACTGTTCTAATGTTATAATACGAAGGTAAGTAACGAGCAAGTAAAACGAGTAAAACTCTTCCTGCAATGTAATTTATTACCCGCTATAAGTATATTAAGAGAAATGGGCATATCTGCTAAAAGAAGAAAATAATGTTCTCTCAACTTCGTTGCCGAACGCTTGTTATTTTACTTGGCTTGTTAATATTTTAATACTTATTGCGCATAACTAATAATAAACTCATATTACCTCGTTTATTTAAAAAGTTCATTTTTTAATTTAAAGAAAATCTTTTCTTTACATTCATGTAATTATTTTGATCCGTTTAATAGTCTTGATCTTCATCACATATGGAGTTTCCTAGTTCCTATAACAATTTAACCAACATAAATCAATAAACGGCTTCAAACGCCACTGCAAAGTATAAAATAATTATAGTTCTCCAGGATCCCATCATCAGATCCTGACCTGATCACCATGGGACCAACTGGGAAGTACGCTCTTTCAAACAAAAAAAGAATTTTCCAAATCGGTCCAGGTGTCTTCGAGTAATCGGGGAACATACATAAAAATAAAAAATAAAAATGATCCCGACGAATTGAGAACCTCCTTCTTTTTTGAAGTCGGTTGAAAACACTAGCGTTAGAGAGGTTATATGTAGAAACTATATAAAGCGATAACTCGACCTTTGAACGAGCATTAGCAAGACTTAATTTACCGTGCATAACTACCAAGTTCAGCAACCTTCGGCATGAGCACATGATTACCGTTCGGGAGTAACTACCGCAATATCACGCAACTCCTGTTTTCAGAATTAACTTTATACAATAACTTTGTAAAACGCCTCGTCTATCATCCGACTTCACGAAGCTTCCAGTACTTTATAAAGCCTTTAATGGTGTTTTACGGTACATAACTTCTAAGCTAACGGTTCCCATCTGATTTTTATGTCCGCGTTTCACAAGTGGCAGGGGCTCTGAATATAATATCTTCTACGTTATACCCACAGCTGCTTCCTTTTATTTAAAGTCTGTTTTCTTCATTTCCATTTTCTCACTGTCTGTTATGCATGGTGATGAGTCATTACTAATGATTAACACCAGATTTAAATGTGTTGAAGTCACTCTAAAGCGGAAAACTTTACAGTGCTATACCATCCCGAATGATTTTCAACTTCATTTTATGGAATGACTCCGTACATTTTGTAATCTTAACTGATGACAGACTTCACCATTACTTATCAATACTACCTCATCATCATTATCGTCACTATTCTATTTGGACAAATCGACTCTAAAAGATGGGAGCCAGATTTCAACTGCAGAATTGTTGCCTAGGTCAAAATATTTTGAAACTCATCTCAAAACAACAATATCAACTAGGTCGCCTCGACCTGAGCACATCATTAATTATATTGAGGCCAAAATATATAACTACCCATTCACATGTATAATAACTAAAATGGACGCGGTTTATTGATTGTCAATATAATAAGTTGTATATCAGTTAATATTGCTTGCGTTTGAATTCCAATTACCCTAATGAGTGGTTATGGTGTGGTTTACATTATTGCTTCGAAAATTGGCCACCGTCTATATATACTCAGTTCGCAAACAATGAAAGCTTGTGCTGTATTGATCACATAATAAATTGCATGCTACGAAAGGCTGCATTTTTTATATTTAGATTATAACTTGCGTGTGTCGCTATCAAACCTCATTTACATCTATAATGCTAACCCAATTCTGTTGGGCATTGTAAAAACTTTCTTTGTAAGAATCTTGGCGCCCATTATGGGACCATGGAATTTTCAGTTACCCTCAATGGAATGAAATAAGTGATTTAGCATTTTGTCTCAAATTCTGAACAGATAATAGTATCGATAACATCCACAACATAACATAAATGTAGAACTAATCTAAGATCGCTACACAATTTCAAAGAAATAGACGGCACTTTATATTATTGGCACAGTTATATTACCACACATTTAACGCTTCCATTTTCGCCTAACGTTAAGACCATCCGATCGGACTGCCATCTCAAAGACAACACTAGTCCTTACTCAAAGGTAAAGGAAAAAAAGCAACGAATCTAATAAACGGGCCCAGTATCCATTCCGTTTGAACCGACATATCCACAATACAAAGATCTTTGGGGTAGTATCCATTTACTCTTCGTTAGCGTCCATCAAAATGACTTTTAGGGGCCGCGACGGGTCAAGTAAAGTTGGTGTCGATACATGTCCAATTCTCCGAAATGGGAGGACATACCCTGGGGACGGCCTTTCACAATAGACCTTTCAGAATGAGGGCCATTAATTCACATCTTTGTTTTATAAAACTCGATGTGACACGAATCAACGTTATGTGAGCTCATTTTAACGATAATTCAGCGTTAATGCTTTTACACAAAAAAAGGTTACGGCATCAAACCCTTTTAGGATTAATCGGAATAAAATAGAGATCCTGAATTTCGGGTTGCGCGGCTATACCGTTTAATCCATTATTGTTCTATAAAAAAAATTTGTATCGTAAATCAGGTAGGAATGGGCCGAAATGTAATCTCGTTTTCAATAAACTGGTCGGGATTGAACTTAAGTATGACAATAAAAAATAGTATACTGCTGGGAATTACTTATTAAAAGCATATATTATCCCATCCAAAATAATTGACATGATTTTAGTTTTAAAACACTGACATCTGAATGCTTATCTTAACTTTGATCCAAACTTGCTAGTTGTTGTAAGTAGATAAAAATTATGTAGAAAAATTTACTACTTATTGCCGCTATAACAACAAATAATAAAGGTTAGGTTAAAATTAAAAAACAAAGTTAAATTAAAGAAATCTTAATAGCAGTTAGTGTTAAATCTTGGTAATCCTTAGTGTGTCGATCCGACTCGTACTTGGCCGATTTCAGATTCTTACCAGTTTAAAATTATTTATTAAAGCCTTCAATTTCAATAAATTCTCTGTAATAGCTAATTTCCATTTTTAACAGTAATGGATTCCAGCGCTTTTCTAAAGTATCAGTTTAACTCAATTATTTTCAAAAAATTAAAATCTTTTTCCATAATTTGATATGAAAGTATCGCAATGATCAAGAATTATTATCCGTACAAGCAAAGTAATCCGTTCTGAAGATTATCCCTCTTTTCGATATGCGATCCAATGCGAGACGTTTATTGAAATAAATCACGTCCACGGCGAACAATACCGTCCTCGTTTACTTGTATTCCTTTTTTTAGAATCCCGTACCGTAAAGAAAAAAACGGCATACTCAGTTCTATGCTTATAGACGTATCCTTCACGTTCTCGATATATTTAACCTTTGATAGATTTGATAAAAAGCTTTGATAGATTTTCTAATCCATGAAAATTGTTTTGACCTATTTTGGTACTGTACTCGTATTTATAGAAATAGAGTTGTATATTATACAAGGCTAGTTTCTATAGCTCTAGTATAAGTTAACAAAAACCTATCCTTCCCTTTCCCGTCCATACTAAATCACAGACTTTACGCATAGTTAATACAATCTGTTACACTAGGGTAACTGTTTCGTCAAGTCTATCTATAGCTGTCTTTATTTTATCGGCGGTTGTATTTTAATATCTATAGTAGCATTTTCTGTTGCACGAATTCCAGTAGTCTATAAGTTTAATAGAAGATTCATATTTTTAGTTTAAATCACTATGTATTTTGTGTTGGTCCAAGTTGGCTAGAAAGTTTCGCTTACGATTTAGGATTACGATTCGGAACCAAAATCGGGCGAGTCCACTCGCTCTAGTTCGGTTTATTTTTTTATTAAGCCGAAGGACGGATCAGAACAATATTCAGGGATTTACGACTGTTTGCGGAGGAAGGAATCTGTTCCAACAGGTCCAAAGTGGGCCCACACGAACGGGCATAAAATCTGAACTAAAATTGGGTAGCTCGATAAAATTTTTTTCGTTATACACCTTTAGGGCGGTAGTTGACTTCTTTGATTGCTATATAAATGTTTACGGCTTCATCTACTGGATATCTTAAATACGTTTCCGCGAACAGAAAGTTTATAGCTTTATTTAGTTATTTACTACTACCGTCAAACTGTACCTGTAAAAACCCTTTACACATTATATTCTCGGATAGTCACAACTTGATCTATTGCTGTAAAAATTCGCCATTTTTATACGAGTCTGCTAAAATACAACATTAACACGTCCGTATACTGAGAGCGCCGCGCACTAAAATATTAATCAAGCTGAACTCTTCCTTCCAAATAAGTGAAAAGCTTGTGTCAGGAACGGCTACAACAGTAGTGCAATGGGTGGGGTCGAACTGTCTTTAGACCGCACCTTTAAACCTATTTCTATTATCATCTAGTTGATATTATAATCTATCAAGTTCAATATTATAAAAAGTTTGGATGTACGTTTGTTACTCAATCACGCCGCAACGCCTGAACCGATTTGGCTGTTTGGCACATAGATAGATTATAGACTGGAATAGCACATAGGCTACTTTTTATCCCGGAAAATAAGAGAGTTTCCGCAGGAATCCAAAAAAAACCTCAATCCACGCTTACGAAGTCGCGGATATCAGCTAGTGAGGCTATGAACATTAAATACAACCAGAGAACAAGTGTCTTAATATATTCAGAAAAAGTTATTTTATGAGCTGCCTATAAAAACATAACGGCCTCGCAGTAATGTTAAAATTTCCCCTTTATCGGTGTAGAAGCGTATAAAGTACGGCGAGTGTAAATGTCCAAGCTTTAGCTCAGTTTAATATCGTGGGGTCACTTTTTGGGCCATTACGCATGCCGTCAATTTACGATTTCACTTTGAGCTGACTGAATAAACGCAACGATTAACGAGGGTCAACTTGTTTATGAACTCTTTCTTAACTGGATTGGGCCCTTTTTGTAGAAGTATTAAAAATGTTCTAGTTGTTCTGTGGTAGTTTCGTGGTTTGAATCGGATTCAAATATTTTTCGTTTTGTCTTATGTAGCTACCTAATATCACTTATATATTCTTCCATTCTTCTTCTACGAACCGGTGGTAGAGTCATGACGTGTCATAAAAGCTATTAGTTGGCCTACATGAAATAATTTTTTTGAATTTTATATAATTATTCTTATACGAGAGAAAACTCTTTTCTAGACTATATAATGAATTAAAAATATATAAAAATACTCCACTAGCTATTTTATATTTAGGTACATGTACCCTATTTTTAATCATGTATTTTTGCTCAACAAATTCCGTTAAACTATTGACCAGCGTAGAGCTTCTGTTATGCTTTCTACCAAGTTTCTACCACAATCAAAAGTAACTTTAATAATAATAAACCCGAAATGATTTCGTTGAGTTAAAATAACAATGAAAGTAAGTCATAGTCCATTATTCTTAGCCGTAATCTTGTCAAAGAGATTATTGTCCGCAAAATAATTACTCGTTTCAACTTTCTTTACTGTATATTTTAATCCGTATTTTGCGACATGCCTTATCTTTAATATTATGAAATATCAGCCAAGGAAACAAGTAAAAGCACATTAAGTCCAGTGTTGCAGTTTGTTGTTGCCTTTCCCAATTATCGCCACATCACCTCGGCTTCTGCCACATTTCAAATACATTCCGCCATCTACTAATATTTTTTCACAGTATCCTGTATTGCCAATAGTGCAAATAAAGTACAAGCACAAAGCAATTATTCAATTCTTAAGAATATGCTTAACGCTACTTTCATCGTAGTTGGATTTACCGATCTCAGATTACTAATGAGGGGAGGAGTAAGGGGAAACGAGCTCGTATTACGTAGTTCCTCTAACTCGCATTCGATCGAGAAATGGGGCGATGGTTTACGCCCAATATACGCCAAATAAGGCTTTATCATCTCGCCAATATTCCACATCCGAGAACGAAATATGCTACTTGACACACTGCCAAGAATAAATCAGATTTTCCCCAGGAGTCTTGCGTTTTCTGATCTCCGGGCTTACATCGAATGTAACCCGTTTGATGGTCGCATTAAAATTCAAATTGGGTTCCTGTTCCCAACCAACTACTCTTAATGTTTGTTGCATGTTTAATAAATAGGCACGGAGATGGCTGGAATGATGTAGTGCGGAATAAATACGTGAGAAATTATGGTACCGTAACATACTCGTACATACTTTAATGGAACAGAAATGCAATATTTTTATGGGCTAACACTAATTTTGAAATAGATTTAGATGGTTGTTAATCATAAAATCAAATTGATATTATATTTTTTGTCAGTATTATCTTAAGCTAGAAAAGAGTACTGAAAATTCCCTTATAGTTTCCACTATCAAGTCATTATTTTTACCATAAAAATGTATGTTCTGACTTATACACCCGAAACATGGTTGCTAGCTATAGCCCTCATAGGCAGGCTCAAGGTCACTCAGCGGTTGATGCAGAGAGCTGTGCTCGGGATAACCCTGTGCAATCAAATCAGAAAGATGAATATCCTTAAAGAAGTTAACAGGAAGCTGACGGGCCACAGAGTTCCTATGGTTGTTGCTGCTGGATTAGCGACCTTGCACCGAAAAGCACAGTGGCTGACTTCCCACTAGTAGTAGTAGATTATTTTTATTTATTTTCTACCAAACAATAAAACAAAGAAAAGAAAAGATGACGGATAAGGAAACACTTATGTCTATAAGAGATCACTACTACTACTTCACTTTATCTTTTGCTGTAAGCAAGTTTCGAATATTCATGATGATAGCTTTCAATGTGGGACGGCAGTCCATCACGTAATAAAATAGAGGGGTATTAAAGATAATAAGCGTACCTTTTAATTGAGACAGTTCCTGACGCAGGTGTGACCGGTGAGGGAGGGTTGACCGCTTATCTTAATCATTATGTCAACCGTCACCCCTCCTGCACAACGCATCTACCTCAAAGTAGTGAATTATATATATGGCCTTAATACTTACAGTACAAAAATGAATTTTGCCCACTAATGAATCGGCGATGGGTCGAGATGACTGAAAATGGAAACTCAATTTTTAATTTCTAGGGTAAATTTTAGGTGGAAAAAAGAAGTGAAGATGTTCAGGATAATAATTACCAAACCCAGATGCAAATACTGGAAGTCGGTCGAAGAAGAAGGTACCAGGATAGTATTCAAGAATTTAACAATCCAAAAGTTTGTAAACTATTTAAACAACATTAGAACAAACACAGTAACTACAGTCGTAAAACATTTATATGAGCCGTAAAACAAGAGATCCAAGTGAACATGATGTTCAAATTTCACGCAAGAGTGAAGAAAGCTTCATTATGCCGAGTTATGCCGGATTGTTGCCGAACTATTGTGGGCATAGTCTGCAGCTAGTGTGAACGTCAGATACCATTTGCATATTGTTCCCAGTTGTTTTTGAGAATTTACATTCCGCTTAAACAAATATTGTTGAACTGTTCCCTTTTATATTACTGTAATGCCACACCGGATGAATTGCGCGGTGGAGGCTGTAAATTCTCGCTTTTGTCTGCTTTAACAGATTTCGGTAAAAGATTTTGTTGGTATTTTCAAGAGCGCATCTACTATTTTTACTCTGCCATATCCAACATTCTGTTGAAAAATCTTCTGATGTTATACTTAGATTAGCTTAGTGATCCAAATACATAGGAACTTGTCCAATACTAGACGTTGTTACTCATATTTCTGTACTCTACCAATTCGCCTCAATGGACCGTACAGACTTGCAGAGCTCTACACCTTAATCAAAATAAGACTTATACAAATCTATATTAAGTTAGCAGGTTTGATAGTTCAGTAAAATCCAGCTATTAGGTGTACACGATCATAAAAAATAGACGTTTACAACAGGAAATATTTCGAGATGTAACCGCCGCTGACCTCGTTAGTTCGTTGCGGCACGTAGCCCCGACTCTTGGCGTTAATCTCGACCCATCCCTTATCCCTGGTACGTCCAGGATTTAGTTCCGTATTTTTTATTTTTCAACATCAACACGAGATGAAACTTCGCCGGAGGGCCGCCGAAAGTTTTCATACACTAATCCGCCGGTGGCCGCTCTAAATTCATGATTTACTTTGTTGCACAGTTAGGGCTTACACGCTCGTAACTCGTATTTTTGAAACAGCGGCAGTTAGATCGTGAATTTAATGAAGCGTTTTTTATCATCAGCTGCTAAAGTTCGCCCGTCCGACTATCCAGAACGATAATAATTGATCGAGGTCGCCAAGCCAACTCTCCGGACCGGATCTCACATTTTATTTCTACCTCACTGGCTGCGCAATTTGTAAATATGTCCAACTAATAAAAGTCGCTTCCGCTCGAGTTTATAAAGAGATACAGTCCCAAGGTGGAATTACTTTCGGACTTTTATTGAGAAACTGAGCGAATCCCAACCGTAACAAAGTTGAAAGTTTGGACTGACCGGCATCCTGCTTTGTAACTTTTGCGCCAGTTTCTGTTATTGATATTGGGAGGCTTGGGAATGTTGCTATCAAACTGCAGATGTCCCGGGAACAGGGCCCCAATACACGGTCGAATGCCAATAAATATCGCGCAAAATTGTCTCCACTGACGCACCCTCGACCGTATCATTTCTATTCTGTATTTTCTCATTGCCTTTCCTTTTACTTAGCTTGGCGCCTCCGATGGGATTTGGTCTTACAAATACGATGAATATTCGACTGTGGAAGGATAAGGGTTTTCTTTTTCTTCTTCTTCATACGTAGACGTTCATTGTGGATAGGTGTCTTGCATAGACTTCTACATATCTGCGACTAGTCATCGGTCCACCTAGAGGAGATGTACCAACTCTGTGGTTCCCCGTTGCCACTCCAGCACCTTGAGAACCCAACAACCATGAGTTCTTCGAACGATATGCGTCCATTGCCACTTTAGCTTCGCGACTAGATGAGCTTAAGGATTTTAGGTTTGTGTGTTTTCGTTTTCTCAAAACTGCGCAGTAAATTTTGATAAGTAAATGTATTGGTCAAACACCATTGGGCCCAAGTCGAGTTTTAGTTTGTGAATTCGATCCGGTTTTCTCGTCCGAATACATTGGGTAAAACAGCGCAGTAGGAGCTTTTAGGTGTATGAGGCGATATGAAAGCCTCGCATATCACGATAACCGTGCCGTGACATTTTTCTCACACAGACGGCCGATGTTTATGTAAGCTTTTACTGTACATTAACCTCGTGCCAGTGTAACTATTTATGCTGCTGACAGCGCGATGGGAAAATATGCTTTTAAGTTAGGTCGATTCATATTTATCAAAAAATCGGTAGGCGACCATATATATCAAGCGCTAATGTGCTGCTATTAGAATAGAATAGTTTTTTTTTTTTTTCTAGTAAAAAGTGCTTTTGAATCGTTCAGTGAATCTACCACTGGTTTGCAATTTCATTTTGAATGTTATTAACACTTCCTGTCCCATGAATGACATGTGATGCTGCATGGCCATTGTTTAACTATTGTGTCTGGTGTCTGGACAGAGAACCTATTAAAATATAAAGATCGTCTTGGGGCCGATTTAACCAATATCAAATAAGTCTTATCCGAGCGTTTTAATATTTTGGCTCAATTCAGAAACTGTCAAAAACGCTCGAGTAAGATATTTTTTACGTTGGTGAAATCGGCCCTATAATAAAAAAAATATATAAAATTAAATTGTGTATAAAATTATTTTATTTCACCTTCGATCCAGCTTTACGCACTTATCTAAAAACCAAATTGTGATGCCCATCTGAATTTTTCACGTCTATTTATTTTAGTCGTTGCTGTTTTTTTCTCTTTTTAATACAACGTCGGAGCGTGCCCCAGATACCAGTAGGTATGTGTACTTATTTGCTGACACTTTTAACGAGGCATCCTAGACGAGGTGGACTGCATTTTAATTTTTAATCTAAATATTTAAAAGGAAAAAGTGACTGACTGGCTGATCTATCAACGCACAGCTCACAAATCACTGAACGGATCGAGCATACAGATAGCTATTACGACGTAGGCATCCACTAAGAAAGGGTTTTTGAAAATTCAATTCCTAAGGGGGTAAATT
This sequence comes from Hipparchia semele, assembly GCA_933228805.2. NCBI lineage: Eukaryota > Metazoa > Arthropoda > Insecta > Lepidoptera > Nymphalidae > Hipparchia > Hipparchia semele. The sequence goes on from OW121722.1 coordinate 3,385,393, forward strand.
AGAAGTTTAAAAAATAGTATTCAATGTGAGCGAAGCCGCGGGCAAAAGCTAGTTATTATTTTATATGTTTCGACATGGCTCAGTGAGAGACCTTTGTTTCATTCATTAGTTGATTATCAATTTTAAACTACATGGACAAAGTCCTGAGCCTTACTAATATTTTTAATGCAAAAGTGTGTTTGTTTGTTGGTTTATCCTTCAAGCACGCCTCAACAGAGCTACGGATCGACGTGATTTTTTTGTTTGCAAGGGAATAGTTGAAGACCTGGAGAGTGACATAGACTACTTTGATCCCAGAAAATCAAACAGTAAATGCTGAATCCAAGCGGACATCAGCTAGTTGTAAAAAAAAGTGTTGAATTATTATTAAACCTACTATTAATATTATAAATGCGAAAGTTTATAGGGGTAAATTGAGCCCTATTCAAATGAAAACCGTGTCACACTAGTTATTGTACATTTGTATTTATCCAGCAATAAAATAATGTAACAAGATAAACTTAAACTTGGATGAACAGGCGTTGTGTCGTCCGGCGTGGACGGAAGTCGAGAATATTACTTTTCTAGGCCTCCGGCTCGGTCGGTGGCTAATAGAATAATGCATTACGACGCCTGTTCAAACTTACATTCCAAACAACATTCAAATTGCATTCCAAGTTTGAATGCCTTCGAATATGAAAATAAAAGTGATAGATAGTGGCCAGCTCATAACCAGCCAGCAACAGTAAGCTCTCCGTGGAGACCGCTAGACTCCACAAGTTTGTATGTTTGTTACTCAATCACGTCACAACGAATTTGGCTGAAATTTGTCATAGAGATAGATTATAATCTGGAATAGGACATAGGCTACTTTTTATCCCGGGAAATAAGAGAGTTCCCGCGGGAATAAAAGTCCTTAATCCAAGCGAACGAAGCCGCGGGTATCAGCTAGTTGATATATAAAACAGATAAGAATTACTATTTACACTTAATACTTGAACAGTCTGCGAAAAATGCAAATGCGATCATGTTATTAATAACTTAACGTTTTTTCTCCGCGGAGCTCATTCTTCCGCTTCCTCCGAGCTGCCGCGCGCACGTGCCGATGTGATTTATGACCCACTGAATAAATAACTTCGAGACTTTACCATTGATGTATTACACCAAAGAACTCTTACTTCGAAGAGCACGTAAAGGTATCGGGCCGTTCTCCATTCGTGGCTTTTTTAATACTAGCAGATGCCCGCGACTTCGTTCGCGTGGTTTTAGGTTTTTTAATTCCCGCGGGAACTCTGTTATTTTTGGAATAAAAAGATTTCCAGACTTTAATCTATCTCTGTGGCGAATTTCAGCCAAATCGGTTCAGTCGTTGCGGCGTGGTTGAGTAACAAACATCCATACATCCGAACTTTCGCATTTATAATATTAAGTAGGATTAATAGGATGACTTAAAGAATAAAAAATATAGATAGATAGACAGAAATTTTTTCTTGCTATAAACAAGAATTGATGTTTACAATTGAAACAGATGAATGTAGGCACATATTTAAAGTACGCAAAGGCGGTCTTATCGCTTTAAGCGATCTCATCCTGAAACTATTTATTGAGGGATATGGGAAAATGCAACAATAGATGATGCTTATTAATTCAATATATGAGTAATCAATCAAGCGTGTAGTAGTAGTAATAGTAAGTTACAAGCGTGTAAGTAGTGGCTTTATCGGCTGCGAATCATGAGCTCTATTTCTAGATCAGTCAATTTTAATTGTGAAATCACATTTTGGTTGTTACATATTTTTTTATTTGAATGCGAAAGGCCGAATACAGGCAATTTTTGAGCTACTTAAAAGAGGCCTATGTCCAACGCTCAATAATTTAGGCTGATAATGATGTATTTACAGTGTAACATTCATATTCGTTCAGCCATGGCCTCTATCTTAGGTTTGGTATATCAATGGAATTAACAGATATTTTTTCACAGGATATTAAATGTTGTATTTTATCAACTCATCGACAACATAGTCACGGATGCTTATCATAGAAGGTTCATTGGTGTTTATACTTTCATAGACTTTTAAATTAAGGGCGCGTAAATATTACAAGTGTACATTAAATGTAGGATATTAATTATTATTGTTAAACATGGTATATGTTTACGTATGCGTTTAAAACAGAGAAGTTAAAATAAGAGGCTACAATGATCCTGGGTTTCTAAAATTGTAATAAAGTAAAATAAAGAGTAAATAAAAATTTATTACCGTTTCCGAGTAAAACGAAAAAATCAAAATTTTAAACCAGTCGTATTTTGGGTCGAGTTTGTTTCCAATCATTCTACTATTTCAAAATGGTTTGAAAAGTTTCAAAAAGTATATATAAAAGTATATAGCAAATATTATCTACATTTAAATACGAAATTACTATATATATATAGCTACTCGTGCTGATTCACTGATTCACTCACTGACTCACTCATTGATCACCTCTCCTGTAAAATTTTGTATGGAAAAATTTTTTTTCACTCACGGTTTCGTATAGAGGACAAAAATTCATTCGGAGGAAAAATATGGAGAGAGCTGATGATTGAGGATTTCGGAGACGGATGAGGAGCACCGGCCAGGGTAGCGAAGATAGATGGGGGGTGTTCAACCAAATGTCACTCGAAACCTCATTCAATTGCCAGAGAGCCGAAAAAAAATTCAAAAATGGCGGATTCAAGATGGCGGCCATACAAATTTCGTTGGTGTTTATCTCGGAGACTATAAAAGGTGGAAGAGTGGTTTCTTGGAAAAGGATGATCAGGACTCGAAGGTCTACTTGATGAATAGAAAAAAAATTCAAGATGGCGGAATTTATTTTTTTCCATACAAAATATATGCAAGACTTTAATTGGTTCTTTTTCAAACTTTCTGATGGTTCCGTAGAGAGGACAAAAATTCATTCGGAGGAAAAATATGGAGAGAGCTGATGGTTGAGGATTTCGGAGACGGGTGAGAAGCATGGTTAGGGAATCGAAGCTAGGTGGGGGGTGTTCAAACAAATGTCACTCGAAACTTCATCCAATTAGTAGAGAGCTGAAAAAAACCTCCAAAATGGCGGATTCAAGATGGCGGCCATACAAATTTCGTCGGTGTCTATATCGAAGACTATAAAAGATAGAAGAATGGTTTCTTGGAAAAAGATGATCAAGATCCGAAGGTCTACTTGATGAATAGAAAAAAAATCAAGATGGCGGAATTTATTTTTTCATACAAAATGTATGTAGATAGTGGTTCTTTTTCGAAATTTCTGATAGTTTCGTATGGAGGACAAAATTTCATTCAGAGGAAAAATATGGAGAGAGTTGATAGTGGAGGATTTTGGAGACGGGTGAGGAGCACGGCCAGGGTATTGAAGATAGATAGAGGGTGTTCAAACAAAAGTCATTCGAAATCTTATCCAATTGGCAGTGAGCTAAAAAAAATAAAAAATGGTGGATTCAAGATGGCGGCCATACAAATTTACTTAGAGAGTGTACAAGATGGAAGAGTGGTTTCTTGGAAAAAGATGATCAAGAACCGAACATCTACTTGGTGAACAGAAAACACGCGGTTCGCTTTAGCGAGCCGCGCACCCACGCGCCCTACTAGTATCAATATATTTGCAGAGCTCAATATACGTAGATCGAACATTCTAACTTTTTTCCTAGAAGGCGTTGTGACTCTATGACGTGCACTATAAACGAATTTCTCTAACAATTATAAAACAATAGTACCTACCTATAGTCTAATTTTTAATTCGGTGGAATTCTGACAGTTGTCATTTTATAAATAGAGCGAGTTATTTGTATGAAAAACAGTATTACCACCCGTAGTTCGATTTTACCCCAAACTATCTGTCAGGCATTTGTCATATATCTATGTGCGGCAATTGATTTTTATTTCTATATAAGTTTCAATTTATTATCTTTTTTGTGGGATTTTTTTAATCTCTGGTAACATTAAGATACGTCAGAATTCCACGCAATTAAAAATCAGATTATAATCAATAAATATTTGATTAGCGTTTTACCCATTACGCATTTACGTGAATTTGACGCGTAATCGTTAAAATGTTTCGCGGAGACCCATTGTTAATTGATATCAGATGAAATGCCTAATAATTCCGCCGAATATTATATCGCTTGGACGCTCGTTAACCAAATCCGAATAATTAATTTTCGCGGCGGATACAACGTTACGCGCGCTAAATTATTAATCGGTGCGGACAGTTTGGATTTTATTGCGATGCTTGTTAGGTATTTTCTTTGTTTGCTGTACATTGCTCTACTTCTCCTGCAGAACAGGAGTTCTCCTTTGTCTTTATACTATAACGATGCTACAAGATACCGGCTGAGTTGTCATCCCTACATCGTCATCAATCTTCTATCTATGCACTCGAATAATAATTTCATCATTAAGTACTGGTGGGTTTTATTCCACCCGAATTAATTTTATCGAATAGGCGTGGGGTTGTAAATCCCACGTTAGGTCGCTGGTTTGGAATGAATAGTGGACTGTACTTGAGGTTTTCATTCCGATAGCTTCCTATCTCTGGACAAACCTTCAACATCAATGAGCGAGAACGAAATTAAAGAAGCCACTCTGCTTTTAATGTCATCGAACTGCCTGGCCGATGATAGAGTCAGCCTTTGTCCCGCTAGTTATCTTGAACAATTCGAAACACACACACCACACTAGGTGCCGGTTACGTGAGTTCAGTTAAGTTTGAATAGCATGACTCTTGGTGAAATCAACCAGAACACGAATTTGATTTTAGAGTTTCCAAGCGGCACTTGATGGCGAACGAACTTCTTACGTACATGTGTGGTTATTTGAGTAGTGCTAATGTCCGACGCTTGCGATCATAGACGAAAAAGATCGAAGAAGTGCGGTTATCACATTTTTTTTGACAACAAATAAAGTGGAAATTGTTTTAACGTTGATTTTGCTATTATATTTACTATTTTTATTTCTATCTAGATACATGCACAGTCTAATGCTTTCTGAAAATGTTTTTGATGGAGAGCACTTTCCGATATTTATATTACGGATTCTTTAGAACGCAATAAAAATTTCTATTTAAAGATTTTATTAACCCATTAAGTTCATCGAGTTAGTAAAATAACCATAGCTTGCATCTAACCATAAATAATTTATAACATGGCCACTGGCAAACTCGATATCTGAGTTAACCGAACCGCGTCTAAATAATGTTTATTTACTTTATCCGACTTTGCTCGACTTCTCTGAACAACCTTGCCTTCAATGAAAATTGATTTAGACTGCTTATTTTACTCGTTCAAACGAACATATTATGAGAGTGAGAGTTCTTAAATAAAATTAATTTTATTAAATACGAGCTGATGCCTTCGACTTCGTCCGCGTGGGTTTATTATATCTCCTAATAGTGGTGACTGGTTAGAACCAAAATATAAAATCAAGAAAACTTTTGCATAAAAAAAAAATTTCTATAAGTAGGTAAGTATAGTGCAAAAGTTATCAAAATTGATACCCAACAATTTACAATATTTTGCAACGAAAGATTCACTGGTATCGTGCACCGTCCTTCACCGTCGGTGATATCTTTCTATCACAATCCTTACTAATATTATAAATGCGTAAGTGTGTTTGTTTGTCGGTTTGTCCTTCAATCACGCCGACACAATGCGACGCATCAACGTGATTTTTTGCATGGGTCTAGTTGAGGACCGGAAAAGTGACATAGGCTGTTTATCCCGGAAAATCAAAGAGTTCCGCGAGATTTTAATAACTAAATCCACGCGACCGAAACCGCAAGCATCAACAAATAAATAATATCTTTACACTTAGAACATTATTCTTAGGTATACTATTACCTGCAGTATTAAACCGTTCCCGAAATAATTCAATTCCACTTATCCATACACACGGTTACGAGATCGTAACTCGGTGAAAAGGTGAGGAAAGGCGGGAAATTGGAACAAATTGCACCAAAGTGTTGGAACGAGTGTCAAAACATATTTTAAATCGGCCGGCAGTTGAGAGGGTACACAGAAAACTTCTTACCTGACTGGAGCGAGGGAGAAAATAATATTTGTATATTAATATGCTTTTACGTACTCCGTATTTCGTTCCCGTCGTCGTATTTCCAAATCGTAAAATGTTGAATTGCACCAAACGTGAGTGTAGCATTGCATCAATACCATATATGTAATATGTATAAAAGCCTTTTAGATATATGACTTAAGCGTTCTTCTCGATGTAAATATAAAAAAATATAGAATTAAAGATAACTGCCTGCGACTTCGTCTGCGCTCATTTAGGTTTTAAGTTAAGTTAGTTAGTCACCTTTTCCTTTTATATATTTAGATTCTTAAAAGTACCTATTAAGATCGATAAATCTTATGCGAGTGACTTGCTGCTATCTGTGAGGAACTGTGTCCTCTATCTCCAGCAATATTCATTAGATCTTCAACAATAGACAAATCTTACCTGACGATAGGTACTTTATAATACAGAAAGAATTATTAAAATAGGTTTAGTTTTGACGAAGTTATAGGGTCTTTCTTCTTTATCAACCGATAGACGTTCACTGGTGAATGACCCATTGCATGAACCTCCACAGGTCTCGGTCTTGCGCCGCCTGAATCCAGCGGCTCCCTGCGACTTGTCTAATTTCGCCTAGTAAAGGGTATGCCAACACTGCCCTTCTCGGTGCGAGGTCGCAACTGTAATACCTTGGGCTAACTGGCTGGCCCAATAGGGCTATATTTCTATTATTCCAATACGTAGTCGAATCGCGTCAGTTAATTAAGATAGTAATGCAATTTTGTAGTAAAGGAAGGTACATATTACCCTCGAGTGTGTAATACAAACATAGGACCGTATTGTAGCACTAAAAGACCAAACCTCGGCAGCATTGTATCGTTTCATGAAACGTTTCAAATTTGAATTTTGCACGTGTCTCCTTTAACTATTTAAACCTCTTCTGCTATTGCAAATGTAAACTCTATGGTCGGTGAAATAAAGTTTATTTTTATATTGGAACAGGTAAAGACTCTTAGAATATACTCCCACACTTGAATATTGAGTCTTGACTCGAGAGAATTTGTGAGATAAAGTTTGCTGTACATATACGAATAACTTGGTCGTAAATAGAAAACGATACGGTATGCGAAAATGTATGTTGTTTTAAGATAATGGAGAATCGCTACCTATTTCATAAATACAAATTCGTGTTTCTTTGTTGATTTGTCCTTCAATCAAACAACAATGGAACAACGGATCGACGTGCATGGGACTTGAGAATCCAGAGAGCACACTTGGCGGTTTGTAGCATTGGTATCTACATAGGTACCTAGGCATAATATTGGGCACGAATTTCCACTCAAAGTGCTCCCTAAATGTAGATGGGCTGACTTGGCATACCTTTCAGAACATGGTCCATAGGATTTTTCACGATGTTTTCGTTCATTGTTAAAGAAAGTGATATTTAATTGCTTAAAAAGTGCTTAACTCCGAAAAGTTACGTATGCGTTTCTGAGATTCGAATCCCGGAACGCCAAAAAGGATGCGTAAGTGTGAACCACTAGGCTATCACCTGTTAAAAGGAGGAGGAATTCTTTCACTACCTCTTCTAGTACGGGCGAATTATGCCGTAGTTTCAACGGTTTCGCTATATTTTATTTCGCAACAAAGTTAGCTATACTTTTTAATATTTAATGAATCTAGTCTCACTCTACGTTCCAGAATAACGATATATTTTTTTAATGGACCCTTGAGGATCCACGGCCATTGTGTATTTTGCACACGATTATTTTACTGTGCCTCATTTCCTTTAAAACGAACAATGTCTATATAAATATTTGCACGATCCTTTTTCAAAAAGTGTTGGATACTAGATTTTTTCGTGTTGAAAGCAAAAATTGGTAAATTCTCAAATTCGGGAAAAAATGAACGTCCTCTTTCTGTGGGTATTTTTCCATTTTTTGGAAAAAAAAGCTATATTTTTTGTTTATGGTCATGGAAAAGTTAGTAGGCCAGAAAAAGTCAGGAGACCTATCCTTCCGATTTTTTATATGACTACGCAAAACTAATTTTATATGGCGCTATTTATTCGATTTCTCAGTCATTTCATCGTTTTGTCGTTCATTGTTTGCACTATGTGATATGATTTCGTTGTTTTTTTTTTTCTGTTTTGCTTGACATAGTTTTGTTTCTTTTAAAATGTCTAACATTCTCAATAACTTTCCAAAAATTACGAGAACGATCACGAACTCTATTAAAATTTGGACAGTACAGCGTCCCTCGGCCAGCAGGGTGAGCAGGGGAGAAAGAGACAAAAATTTTATCCCAGATTTTATCCACTGACAAGGGATAAAATTATCTTCTCCCTATGCTGAAGCATACACGCATAAGGCGACAAGGGAAAAGAGAAGTATATTCCTATAAGTATATCCACTGTGGATATCATTTCCACCGTTGTGCCCACGCTCGATGGGTGGATAAAACTGAGCGAGGGGATAAACATTTTAGCCTTTCCCCGTGGATATATTATGTCCCCGGCCCATGCTCTCCCTGCAGCTTGTATTAACTGACAATAAATCCGCACGATTCCTCAACAAAGACGAACGCAATTTCGGAAACTATTTACACAGTTGCGTATAATACAAAAACAGCCGTCCCGCTCGTCGTTAAATTTATATTGGATTACCCAATTAATTCCGCGTAATCGCCAGACAAACTAATTAATATCCCACTTCATAAACGGATTGAAATTTAATAGCCCACACTGATCACGTGGAGTATTTATCCATTCAAAACGCTTTGAATGAGCCTTTGACATGTTTTGACTGCTAAAATGATCCACTCTGTTTGTATGGGTTTGACTGGTCGGTGCTTTGGCCACATCCATTATAATTTTACAGTAAAGTTTTTTCTCTAGTCCGATAGCATTAAGTATTATAGTCCGATTTGTAGTCCGATTTTCTCTATATTTTTTTAATTTTGAAAACCTTCCTGGTCCCATGAGAACGACTGCGAGTCGTGAGCGCTGTGGTCTTATAAATGGTCTTGGGTTCGATCCCGACGGGGACAATTTAGGAATTTATAATTTCTGAATTGTGTCTGGTCTGGTCTGGTAAGCGGCTTTGACCGTATCTAGATACCACCCTACCGTCGAAGACGTGCCGCCAAGCGATTTAGCGTTCCGGCACGATGGCGTGTAGAAATTAATATTAGTGGTTGAATGTACACTGCCATAGGTACCCGTTCCAAGTTAGTCCGCTACCATCTTAGACTGTATCGTCACTTACCATCAGGCGAGATCGTCGTCAAGGACTATCTTGTCATCGAACAAAAAAAATTCCTAAAAATTAATAATTTTTAGTAGGTAAAAAAATTTGTTACATTTTCTGTTCAAAATTAGTTTAAATCAGTTTCAAAATTGCACAGTCTCAAAAGTTGGTGTGGGTACTTTGAATTATTTTATTGGTTAAATAATACTAAAATTAGAACAAACACCGTTTGCATGGGGCATTTTCGGGAGCGTTTGAAGATGTCTTAACTTCCCTTAAGCGGCATACATCTTTAAAACCTCGTAAAACTATATCCAATACGAAATCCACTTACAAGAGCATCACATGTCCTGCTACAATTTGGTTCCACGAGACCCCTATTACAGCTATTAGCGTAATTACTGGGTCCAATGTACCCGACCGTAGTTGAAAGAGCTCTAGTAAACCCTTAGTCACTGGTCAATTTCCAAAAGGACATTTTATATAGGCAATTTATGTAACAAAATCTCAAAAAATTCAAGACGTCCAGTAATCTATTGCAAATATTTACTAGCATTTACTTGCGGCTTTCAATACTGTCAATACGTTACATAATATGTATATTATATTTGCAATATTAAAAATCACAAATAAATACTAATCACGCAGTACGAAAGTTGTTTGTAAATTTCAGATTTTTGTTATACGTATGTTTCATTTAATATCTTGAAGAACTTATTTAAGAAATATCAATTTTCCACATTTTGTTTATATCATCGAAGTACCTACTGATGTTTTAGACTAGAGGACCTAAAATCTATATCAAAACTCGTATGTACATATTTTAACGTTATCCTATAAGTAGCTCGTTCTGACTACTTAAAGAGAGATTATTATTATCATTTGTAATTTTAAGCAGAAAGAGAGAGAGAGAGAGAGCGCGAAAAAGAAAGAAAGAGATGGAATATTCAGGAAACAAAGTTAAATAAGTGTCGCGGGAAAGGTAACAGCTTTTCTTGTATGGAATACGAATGTGTTTAAGTAACCTACACTCGTAACGTTTAGACTGTTAATTCGCTCCGTTTGCTCTGTTTGGCTGGCTGTGCCTAATTATCTGAAGGCCTAATGATGATAAAGAGCCGCTAATGGCGTGTGGGCTTCAAATAAAGCCTGATTCATTCACAAAGCGTAGTGGTAGCGGATTAGTGCTCAAAACGGCTCGTAATACTTGTAACGCAAAAAAATGTGTAAAGATGTTGTCACTGGGAAGCTCACTTTATCGTCTTAGATCTTTGTAGCGTGAACCGAAGAATGTATAACGCACCCACTTCATGATCCTCCCTTTGCCTCATTTGAACTTTTGTTAGAGCACCACAGCCGCATGAGACAAACGGGTTCAGCCCCTAACTTCAGTCTAGGCAAATCATACAGTTAAACTAGAACGTGATTCCTTTCATTAGTCTTGCTGATCGGTTGAAATATTTAAATTAATTGGAGTAACTGTTGCTTTTCCGCGCAATTGAATTTAAACGACACAACCATCCTTACCTAATGCTTGATATCAACAATGAAAGTTTCATTGTTGATCTTAAGCAGTAGGTAAGGATGGCAGATATGAGATAAGCCACTGTTTCATTATGAAACAGTGGCTTATCTGTAGCCCTAAGTCGACACAAATTTTCAGCCTCGCGGTGGATTTGAGCAATATTTGAGTTAGATCACACGGCAACTCGGTATCCTTTAGCCAGTATTCGAGGATCTGCCACACTAAGTTGATAATTATTTCTATTTATTTTAAATTTATACAACGTTTCTATTCATACAGTCCTTGTATCGTTGAGAGTGTCGTCCGCTCCATGCAGTTTCCGTAGTACGTTTCCTTTGCTTCTAGCCTTTTACCTTTAGAGCTACAAATAAAAATGTAAACAGTTACGATAGCTGCTAATTGAAGGTGTTACTTCGACAGATTTATGACTTAATTATTCAACCCTTACATGTTTCGGTAGGAACTTGGCTAATTTGCACGCTTTGTTCGCCGTGAATTTTCAAAGTTCTTACTAAGTTCATTCGTAAATTTTAGAGTTATGAGTGAAACATGGGTTTCGTCTACAACTTCATCTTTACTTTCTCCAGACAAATTTGTTTGGGCTGATATCTACTTTTAATAGTTTTCAGTTATGTCATGTGTCATGCTCTTCAAATTATGATTGCTGCGATATTCTATTGTGATGTCTAAACTCATGATAATTTATTTATGTAGTGTGCGACAAAACTGTAATCCCCCACATCAATTTATTTTAGTGTCCATCAGTCATTTTACGCATTGTTAGGTCTACAATATAAGGATATTACTAAGACAAAGATATTATTAATAAGACTAAGGAGTGTAAACTTCCTTTGGCATTTACTTAGACCAATTATAATCTTCTAGAAATTCATATTTAAGTACTTAATTAGAAATTTTAAAGTTACGAGCACGACGTGGATTCCATTTACAACTTGCGCGGAATTTGGAATTGCATTTGTGTAATTTGCTCTCATTCTGGAGACAAAGTCGCCTCGGCTGACATCTACTTCAGTAGTTTTCGACATATTCATGTCATTGGTTAAGTTTCAAGTTCGGATTTCGCTACTTATCTTTATCTTGATCTATCGTTGGATTCGAACGTTTTTGATCATCTAAAGCATCAACTACTTCTCAAGCTTTGTTAACGTAGTACCTTAATAATATTGTATCTTCTTTTTATAGACATGGATAAATAATTGGAAAGCCTTCGTTCCTATATCAATGGTCTGACTGCTGCATTGGATTAATCTCTTATTTTTCTTCGGAATTGGGTTTCGATTAGGTCAAAAATATTGGGGTTTTTCTGTTAAGAATAAGTGGTCTCTGCGACTCATTTGATGTCGTAAGTCCACCAAGGGGAGGAGGGCGGGAGGGGGGGGGGGGGGGCACTCCAGTGACTTGGGACCCCATCAACCATCACCTCGCCTATTTCCACTTCAGTTTCGCGAGCTTTATGAAATGTATGGACTATATTTTAACCCTTCCCATTTGACAGGAGACCTGGGTCTAGTTATGGGTCTGTGATGAGTTGAGATTAATTTTGCCAATTTCTAAAAACATGCCATAACATTCTCATTTAAGGGAATATTTCCATTGGTTTCTAATATCCAATTACATCAGAAAGGCATCGTTAGGTCTTCGAAATTAATTCTCTAAACTAATTAGGAACCACGATCGTTCGAAGCCAATATTCCCGAATATTCCGGGTTCAAGAACTCAAACCTAAATTAAATCCGTAGCAAGCAATATTGACCAAAAGGTTGGGTTCGTTATTTGCGGTTCACGTTTATATTATGGTTTTCGCTACAAGCCACATTTTATATTTAAAGATATTTTTTTTGTAATCGATTAAAAAGGGAAAAATATTAATTCTCTGCGTATTGTTTCTTTATATTAAAAACTTGACATGTATGGAATCCCAGTTAAAAATTGACTTAAATTACTCTATATGTATATTGAATTTTTTAATTGATTGAGTAAACCATTAAATATGGGAGATACTTGTTACCATTTTACCGAGTAATCCATTTTATAATTCATTACCTATCACATCAATCATCTTTTCGAAATTTATCTTTCCATTTTAATAAAAAAAAATCATACTATTTCTTTATTATAAACTAGCTATTGCCCGCGGCTTCGCTCACGTTAACTTCGATTTTTCAAACCCCTATTTTATCTTCTTAGGGGTTGAATTTTCAAAAATCTCTGTGATTTTCAACCTGATCTGTCCAGTGGTTTGAGCTGTGCGTTGATAGATCAGTCAGTCAGTCAATCAGTCAGTCAGTCACCTTTTCCCTTTTTATATTTAAGATTTTGACAAAAAAGTGTTAATCGGATTTAAGAACAGCTATTCTACCTTGTAATTACCTGAAAATATTTGCAAAATTACAACCCAAAGAGCCGTATGCTGTTGTAAAAGTTCATACTTTTTCGCCGATTTAAACACGAGACCCCTTTGTCTGACGTTTAATATCCTAAGTAAATTCCTCTGCTCTTGTGCTTGTTTTTCTCTTTAATGCATACTAGTTAAGGAGCTAGTGTCAAATAAGATACGTAAAACAAACTTTTTTATTTTTGTCAGTTTGGATTTAGGTTTTTGAGTTCCGCGAGAACTTTTTATTTTCCCGAGATCAAAAGGTCTAAAGTGATTCTAATAGGACTTTAACTGTATTCATGCAAAAAAATCAAGCTAATCCGTTACTCCGTTGAAGCATAATTGAAAGACAAACCAACAAACAGACTTTCGCATAGTGTTAGTATGATACCAAAGATATATTTATAATTGTCATCATAATAGTCATCTTATTTTGTGGTGGATTAAATAGAATTTTAAAAAATGTAAAACCTCTATTTATAGTTCAATAGTATATCTTGTTTTTTGAATGGAATGGAAAATATTGATAGGTAAAGTTATGTAATAGTAGGCTGAGCTTATTTATTTTAAGCCTTGTAACTGCTTTTTACTATTTCTGTTTAATTGATATCAACCAGTACTTTTAACAGGCAGTTTATCAATTAGACGTACAAAGAAAAATATTTTGTTTGTTAGAGATTTTCAAGTGAACGATATAGCCACTAACATCGTATTATTTTACAAACAGTTACTGTTATTAATTTGTACTTATTTAGGTGACGAATTTTACTTCATTTAGATTGTGTTTATATTCCATCCGACTAGATTGCCATCTGCGGTCAGTTTGTCAACTAGTGTCATGACGTATGTTCCGGTTGTTAATAAGTACTTTTAAGACAAAATATATTTCGCAGTATTTTCCACCGGTTCCCTAACTATAAGCCCTAGCACTAATGTTTCCCAGAATTTCCTTTCTCCTGCAGACTTCCACTTAATGTTGTTATTATACGCTTTTATGTTGGCAATAATGGGCGATTTTTTTTTCGTAAATGAGTACCACAAAGCAACGTTTTCCAGAGGTAAAAACCTTCTTGTCTTGGTTAAGTAATACACGATGATGTTATTTATTCAATCTTGGCCAGTAACTATAAGGTTTAATTTATGAACCTTTACTTCGTATTTTAGTTTGTGGAGTTTATTATGTGACTTATGTGTGACTTGCTCTATACAAACGAAATTTGATTCATCATATATGACTTATACGCTCCTGTCAAGTACTAATAAAGCTTGCCGCAGCTTGTGTTAGGGGTGGGTACGACAATAGTGCAACGGGTGGGACTCGAACCTGCGACCTTTCAACCGTTGGGCTATTGAGGTTCATTTTGAATGTTTTATGTGTTACATATATTTACGTAAGCACCTAGTAGTTACACTTATGATGATAGACAATAAACTTTAATTAGTAACGCTAAAAGCCACGACTGAATAAAGTCCGAGCATAAAATTAAAAAAAAAAAAAAAACAACCAGTAAATCCACTGCTGCATAAATAAATTCTCTTACGTAATTGGCAGGACGTACGTGTAAATCCTACATTAATGATGCAGGCACGTGGAGTAGTTCGCTAAAAGCATTAATTCAAACACCCGCCGAAAAATATTAGCCCTGATGGAAAAAATAGCGCGCGGCCACGCATAAATTGATGTCATAAATCTGCCGGCTCGAAACAAACATGCCCAATGGCGCACAATTATGGGTATCGCTCCATCTTCCTTCCTGATAGGTGTTTCATATTATTATCCCCACACTTTGTGCCTTCTGCTTGCTTTCCGTTTTATGAAATATGGATTGATCTTTTTTATTTTTGCTATTTTTTTTGCCATTTTCATCGTATGCTTCGATTTCTCTATCACAAAATGTATCAGTGCTCTCCATCATTGATTTTCATCCGGCACAAGTCCATACTATAAGACTTTTCGTTATTTTAATGTGATATTAATATAGAACAAAAACCTCATTATTCTTAAATTTATTACTCCGAAGAACGGGTCACTGGTGAAGACAATAATATGAAAAACTTAATATAAATCAAAATATAACACTCCGATATGTCGAAAATTCGACTGAACCAATGAAGTTTAGAAAGGATACATGCACGTAGGATAAAGGGAAACATTCACAGTCCGGGATCCTCTTAGTCGGTATAAATAATGGCAACACAGTTTAGCTAAATCATCGTCCCTAATTCCGCATATCCCGTACACTAATCATGGGATTACGCACTCCCGCGCTGACAAACGTGGCGGTTCCCAAATTCGCGCACCGATACTTTGGAAGCGGTATTATCGAACCATTGCATGCATAGATTTTATGGGCCTTTGACAAAAGCGTTTTAATGTAACTGCAATTTCACTATAGTTGTTTAATTGCAGCGAGGCTTCATTTCGATCGCGTGTGTCACAGAGTTGCCTGTTAATCGATAGTCACCCAAGTTAATTACTGTATGTATGAGTTGAGTTGTGACTTAGCTTTGGTAGCAACAATCTTACTCGTACTTCGAATATATTCATGACGTGTTTCGTGACCCTATTCTGCACTCTGTCTATTAATTACTACTACTATTATATTAATTTTACTCTAGCCTGTTTGTAGCGCAAGCTACAACTTAGCTTACAACTTTGCTTAGCTTAGCTTGCCTTAGCTCACGTAGATAAGCGCGCAACCAACTATCAGCGAAGGTTTTTATGGCAAAAAATCTTCGCGACGTGAATCGTGCGAGTTTCTTGAACAAAAAAAACGTAAAGTGTATTTATTTTGCTTGACAAGTCGTGCGACTCAAGCGAGTCGTGTCGGACGACATTACACGACATATCGTAACCCCTCGCTTGACTATCGGAACGACAGGTAGGTAATGAATATGGACAAAGAGTGTTGCGGCACTATATTACCGTGACATTTTATGCAGTTGCGACATTTCTCCTAACAAAAGTCGTCCAGTGAACGTACGGCTTAAGTAGGTACTATTGTCACAAAATTCAATTTGTATTTCGTACCTCACGTGAATTTTCATCTTAATCTCCCAGATTTTATGAATCTCAATACGGATTATAGATTTAATTCGAAAGGTGGGTGACGGGGGCGGCTTGCTTTTATTGGGAACATTTTCGGTGCGCTTAGCCAAATTAAAGGTAAACTAATTCGCAAATGGAAAGCAAATGAAAGGGCCCGAGATAGGCGTCACATTTAATTAATAAATTCACGCCGCCTGTTTTGAAAACGGGATTATGAAATGTAAAGGACTGTCATTTTGATCAGTGGGATAACCATATTAAAGTCTGTAAATACCTAATAATTTTCGTGAAAAGTATTGAGAACCTATGGGTCTTCAGAATGCCTTTGCGTTTCACATTCTGAAAAACTGCGTATTGCTCAGAAATTGCGTGATGTTTGTTTAATCCTATACTTCTGAGCAAATAACCACCTCGTTAGTCTAGTGATTAGCGTGTCGCAGGGAGCCGCTGGATTCAGGCGGCGCAAGACCAAGACCTGTGGAAGTCCATGCAAGAGACCTTTGTCCAGCAGTGGACGTCTATCGGTTGATAAAGAAAAATGAGAGGAATAGTGAGGAAACGAGTTTTGGTTATTTTAGGCTACTGCCAACACAATGCGGTTGATAGTTGAACGCACATATGCAATAAAGAGTCAACCCACAGAACTTACCAATTGAAAAGTTAACTTTATTCCTTTACAGTATGTATGTATTTCATTTGACAAAGTTTTGTGGATTAAAACGTTATTGCGTGCGTCCAGTTATTGTTATTATAGTTAAAATTGGACAATCACTTGAACTAAAATTAACCTTGATAAAATGTAATCGAATCAACTTTGAAGTCGTTGGTTTTCTTTGATGTCCTCGAATATTTTTCATTCGGCGGCAAATCGAATTGAGATATCAAGTGCTCGCTGAGGGGGTTGTTCCCCGCTGCAATCGAGATTGGATTGTAATCAAGTAATTTACAAAGATAGCCTACGCGAGAATACGGGTTTCCTTGTTTTCTACTTAAAAAAAGCTATTACATAGGTATAGAAATTTCCCCTATACAAAATTCTAAAAAATTGCCCCTAAGGCTCACTGGTAAGAGACCCAATTTTTTCCCTTATACAAAATTCCAAAAAAAGGCCTCCTGAGGTCTCACTCACTTGTAAAATTTGAGACCCAATTTTAGCTTACAAACGTTCTGCGTTTATGTTTAGGTCATCTACTTGGAACATTTTCTCAGACATGACTGGTTCTGGTGTCTCTTCGGACCATTATGATGGGCAAAATTTTTTTTTAAATTACGAGCAAACGAGCAGGCAAGTACGTCCGTCCGTCAGTTCGTCCAACGGTCTGTCTTTCTCGTGAATCGTAATAGATAGATACTTAAAATTTTTACAGAATGTGTATATCTATTGCCACTATAATACCAAATAATTCAAATAAAAAAAAATTAAAGGTTGTTATCAAGGAACTTTTTTGCTGTCAACAATAGCTATTACGATTGTACAGAACCCTACGAGTGCAAGCCCAACTCGCACTTGGCCGATTTTATTTTCTTAAGAACTTAATTTTATATAATCAGTGAAGTAACGGAAGTCCAGTAGCTTCCAGCCGGTAATTAAGGTTGGCACCGTGGCAACAATTTAAGTTTTTGACTTCAATTACAGCTGACTCTTAAGTGGAGTTGTTCATTAGGTTAATTGTGGCCCGTATATTTTTCTATTAAAAATGTAAGACCATGATGCTTACAAAGTTTCCCAGGTCTTGGTAAACACTCAACTTGACTATTAAAAAGTTCATTCGATGTACATTTTTGCCCTACTACGCCAATAGAGGTTATGATTTTAGCTGTCTATATATTATGTATGTTAGGTGAATATATCTATTTACGTATGTTCCATGTATGAGATGTCAATCGATTTATTACTTTTTTTTAATTCTCATTTAATATGGGACTTTTAAAGGTGACCTTTATGTCAGCCCCATCGGTACAAATAATACACACAAAATACTACAATTAACTAAGTATATACAAAATCAAGATTTATTACTTGATTCCTACTTGATTCGGGTGATGTAGGCTACATTTTCCATGAACAAAATCATTACATTGCCTGCTTATGTAATTTTGAGTTTGAATACACTAAAGTACTCATCTGCATTTACTTAGTAACCTGGATAGTAACGATAAATAAATAAATATTGATTCTTGGAAAGATGCTTGCATTATTAAATATCTCCCATGCCACGGAAAATATTATTTCCTCGGGAAAAGTATGCCTGTAAGCACTCGCCCTTGTTATAGATTAGTGGTGTTTATAAAAGTTTTTTCTTTATACTCTTATAAAGGCCCTCGATCAAGTTTGTTGGCAACTTTTAATGTGTATGAAAGCATCGGCTGCCGTTTTCTTACATTATGGGGTAAAAGTATCTCTTTTATTCAGAAGATGTTTTTTTTTTATAACAACAACATTATTATTTAAAATACCTACCTGTATAGAGATAGTCTTTATTTATTTTAGACATTAGCAGTTAAGTTTATATTTACTACTATCTAAAGTAATTAGAAGACTAAACTGAATTTATTTAATACTAGCTTTTGCTCACGGCTTCGCTGACGTTAGGTAAGTTCTGTTTTTCAAAGCCTTATTTTATCCCCTTGGGGGGGGGGGGGGGGGGGTTTGAATTTTCAAAAATCCTTTCTCATCGGATGCCTACGTCATAATAGCTATCATTCATCATTCATCTTCATCATATCATAGGAAAATATATATCTAGGCCTATTAATAGGTATCAATAGGATTTAGATGTAGACTTTTGTGCCTCTACCTACTCAAAAATCGGTTAATACAAATCATTATTTTAATGCTTCAAATCCATTTTGACATTATTATTAATGTAATATTCACCAAGCACTAAAAGATCAAGGCGATAAGGTATTACGTATTCCAGATTAATCTTTCATTCATTAGCGAGCCGATTTTCATTACTATTCATGATACCACGTTCGAATGACATACGGTCAGTGAAATGTAAAGGTTCTCATTTCAAAACCTTGGAAACTTACCTGGTTACATAGGTTTTGTAATCGAAACCTTTGCTAGAAACCGAGTATAATTTAATTAAAATCCTCAGTAATACCTATTAAAAATGCGAAAGTGTGTTTGTGTGTTGGTTTTTCCTTCAATAACGCTACGTATTGACTAAATTTTTTTGACTGGATTGAACAGATAAATAACTTTATCAATTTTTGTAATTTTTTTTTTGTTTAAATAAAATAATAGGTATATTTTTTGGGTTTTGTTTTTATGTAAGAATACATAAACAATGCTAATTGTTTGAATATTCAGTGAAAGATCAAAGCTCCAGTGAATTACTAATTCCCGATCAGTCGTCTATTCATTAAGGGACTGCTTCTCATTACTATTTATTAGCCAAGTACAACTGACACACAGCTCCCTCGGGCACCTCATTAAATATGTAGAAGTTTTCTGCGTCGTATCCCTCATTTTTGATACTCATTACCCCTTCCATTGATCACATAATAGGAGGGGATTGCATGCGACAGTAATGCGCAGGGCATTTAGCTACAAAAAAGTAACTTAAAAAATTTAGTGATAAAATTATGGCCAAAATGCGTAAATCAGTTTTAGCCGAGATATTTGTTGCGCAAAAATACACGCTAAAAGGGTCTCTGACTTTGTTGTCAGAGCATAACTCAATTTATACGTAATAGCCCACCGGTTAAAGGCGCGTACTGAAAACTGAAAGCTCATAGGTTCGAACCTCACCCCTTGCACTATTGTCGTACCCACTCCTAGCACACGCTTTCCGCTTATTTGGAGGGGATAGGAGGATACTAGTCAACTTCAGCTTGGCTGATATTCATTAAAAAAAACAACCAAAAACATGTGCCTGTTCGTACACAATTGTATAAAATACTAGACGATGCCCGCGACTTCGTCCACGTGGATTAAGGTTTAATTCCCGCGTATTCCCTGGGCATGAGCTATATACATTCCAAATTTCAGCCAAATCGGTTCATTCGTTATCTCGTAAAGGATTAACAAACAGACACACATACAAACTTTCGCCTTCACAATATTATGTGATGCGATGTTATAAACCCAACTCGAGATCCTTTTTTAACTTTCCGAGGGCTCAAACAACAAAAGCAAAGTCTTCCGTCAGTAAGCTTTTGACCCGTATGTAGGTCTTTCTGATTAAAAAGGAGTTTTTACGCTCCGACGAATGCTCTGGTTGTCAACGTTTCCTAAAATCGTAAAAGTTTATAAAGGCAACTCGTATTCCTCTAATTAATTCTCCCGCTCCTTAATCTCGAACTTTTAATTCAGGGGTTTGTCAAGTTTCATGACCTTTAACGCTTTAGGTCCTTTGGATTCACGATCACTGTCAGATGTCGAATAAGCGTGGTCTGTGAAAGGAAAAAACTCTTTAATCTCCATTAGAAGTAAGCGTTTCATGAACATCCCTTTATATTGTATAAAGTTCTTTGTGTCGCTGTTGATCTTGTACCGTATAAGGTTTTATGTGCTCAAAAGTCTGTTGTCATGATTTAAAAATATTTTTAATCCACAAATCATTGTGGATTAAAAATTTCATATGGTAGACAATACATACGGACTGTTTCTAACCGACAGTTTTTCCATTAAAGATTTTAGACCCATTTCGTGGTTTAATTTCTTAATTTATACATTCTTCTCTTACATTTCATTAAAAAGTTTAATTCTCATCTACAAATTCATTCAATAGAATTTCAACATAAGTTAAACTTGACTTTAATAAAGTCTCTCCTAAAAGACTTCCCTAATCTGAGTATTCTGCCGAACACTAAGTGACGTTCTTTTGAAAGATCAAGAAGGCGGATAGATAGGTTCTACCCACGTCAACTTTGACCAGACGTCTCGCAACCTCGATCTACTATCCTAAATATCGACTGATCCAACTTAAATATTCATCGTAATACGTACTCGTAAACATTATAATTTTCTATTACATATTAAATATGAAACGTTTTCGTCATATTCTACCAATTTAAATCACAGGTTTCGTTCAAATAGATTTTTGTAAATTTCGCAAACGGAAACTTCTTCTAAGGCTTATCAAAAATCCCGCAAAAGGAATTAATGAGTTCCTATGTAAGACTGCTGCAAAAACATTCCAAATTAAGATCCCGAAGCAAATCTCATCGCCCACAAGCCAAGTCCGAGAGAAGTAATGAGTCAGCAATTCTTTTCAATTCAAAATCCTTTTAAACTTCCACTTTACATTCTCCGCCGTCTCAAGACTTAAATGAATTGTCCGGGACTACTCTGCTGCCGGCTGACAATCCCGTGACGTGTTTTATGTCCTAATTTAAATTGCTTTTATCGCGAACATCGCAGTTATGCGTACCGAAGTTGTCACTTTGGCCCCATTTTTCAGCTGCGTAAGCC
Source organism: Hipparchia semele (assembly GCA_933228805.2). Classification (NCBI taxonomy): domain Eukaryota; kingdom Metazoa; phylum Arthropoda; class Insecta; order Lepidoptera; family Nymphalidae; genus Hipparchia; species Hipparchia semele. The sequence continues at coordinate 3,407,061 of OW121722.1, forward strand.
GATATTATGGCATTCACTTAATTTAAGGATTCGCTTTTGTTGCTTGGTCTATTATTGTTAAATTTTGCTAATATTTTACTACCAAAGTAAAGTGAAATTTTACCGCACGTATAAACAAAAACACACTCACGAAAAAAATATAGTTACTTCAGGCTCACGTTTTGGTGTGTCTAATATAAAAACAGAACAGTCCTGGCACGTTTCATGAATATATTTTTACAGATGCAGAAAGCAAATGCCCGTGACTTCGTCCGAGTGAATTTCAGTTCCTTGAACTCCACTTCAGCGATGGAATTTCAAAAAATTCCTCCCTAGCGCTCCTCTTAGGTATTCAAGGAATATTTTCTTAAAATTCCAAATCTCTAGGCTGTACGTTGTCTGTTACTCATCCCGGTTTTATAGAAGGTGGTTGAATCCAGTGCAGCTCACATAGTTCCCTACCAAACTTTTCGACTTTTCCGTAAAACACTCGGTTCACCAAAATGTAAATGCTTTCAGATATTTAACGTAAGTTTAACTAACGTGAAATGACTTGAAGGTTAAGGTTAATTTCTGGTGATTTGTATGGATTTAACAACTTAAGCTCAAAGCACTGTATGTTTCTGGTTCGTTACCCAACCAGAAGTTCGATTTAGCCTTTTAATTGCTTGCACATCTCTAGCGCTAAATTCGAGGCTTTTCACCAATCTTTTGACAATCAGCTGACAACCCCACTTATTGTTTTTGATTGTCTTAGCCGTCTCAAAAGAAAAAACATTTATACCTCGACAGGCTATAATTCTGGTCCTTTTAAATACACTATGTCTAGCAAATAGTAGTAAAATATAAAACTGCTCATATTACTAAAACTTTTCGCACGATATCGCACATGCATTAAAAAAATAGTTTTTATTTTAAAAAACCAATTCCTGCAAGCAGTTTGTACGTCTGTAGATATCAAAAGCAGCCTTTTAATATCCATAGTCGGCCTCCATACTCGCAGTAATGAAGTATGTTCTGAATTCACGCTTAGATGGGTTCCTTTAGAGCCTCCGTATTCCTTACACCCGACCCCCGCTCGGTAATATTCGCAAAGGATGTATATCCAAAGTTTGTTTTGATACTTACATGTTTCCATCTTTGCATGTTTTTAAACACGGCTAGCTTATATAACAGGCAAGTCATAAAAGAATGTTTAGATTATTTATCAATTCTATTTAACTATTTAGCTTATTCTTTCAATTTGTTCTTTAAGGAAATTTTTATAATCATCATCAGCGGCATCTTATTCTCTCAACCAGTTTAGCCCAAATTTTTGACATAAAATGAAGTCTCTACAACCGAATAAACAAGTTAAAAAAGCTTTTTAACACGTAGAATATTACTTACTAGATAAAACACAAAAAAAGAAAAGACATAACGGAAGAAACATTAAAGAATAATAAATAAAACAGGTTCATTCAATGCTCTCCCCGTACCTGAGTATTTCCAAAACCAGGGTAGTCCACCCATTGAGTGGATCCCATTGAGTATTCTTATCCAAGAGAGATTGAAAGATGCCAATGAACGCGGTATAGGTGCCATAGCTCGGACAACAGTGCAATGATCTGGGACCACGAAAAGTTTATTTTTCGTGGACTAAGATTATTAGATTTAGGACCACGTATCTATATATATTATTTTGATTAAAACTTTTATTTAGAGTGCTGTATTTTTCCAAATCCTAAATTGTTAACGCAAGCGGAACGGAGTCCCCACAATACCAGGGTCCCAGATGCGGATGAATCGTGAACGAGCGAGGCATAAACGAACAAAAACCTCGTAAAGTAAACAGCTCGCAGGTGGCATGCAAAGCGCTTTTATATCGAGCACTAGGCGATTCCCCAAAGACTTTTGTATAAATTCCTCACATAACGTAACTTGATTTACCTGTAAAATGTGCCGGAAGAAAGCACTCCTCGCCGTATTGCGGAAATTATTAACTTTGAGTATGATTATTTTTTTCTTTTTGCTTTATAAAACAACAGTTGGAAATTTTTGAAGGTACTATTTCTCTTCATTTCTCAAAATCTTGTGAACTCATAACCAACTATGGTGATTTGCAGTAAAGAGTTATAGAATTATTGCAAACCGAACCGGACTTGTCCTAAGTCTTCTAAGAATATAAAATAGAAGTAGTCACTAAAACCCTTACTATCCTTCAATATTATAAAAGCGAAAGTGTGTTTGTTTGTTGGTTTGTTTGTTCTTCAATAACGTTCCAACAGAACTACGGATCGATTTAATTTTTTGCATGGGCATAGTTGAGGATCTGGAGTAATCTGGCGATATACGCTATTATTTATAGGCATTAGGCTTTTTATCCCGGAAAATCAAGGAGTTCCCGCGGGTCTTTGAAAACTACATCCACATGGACGAAGTCGTGGGCATCAACTAGTCAACTAGTATTATAAATGCGAAAGTTTGGATGTATCTATGGATGGATGTTTGTTACTCAATCACGCCACAACGACTAAACTGATTTGGGTGAAATTTGGCACTGAGACAGTTTATAGTCTAGAATAACACATAGGCGTTTTATTCCGGAAAATAAGAGAGTTCCCGTGGGAATTAATCCACGCGAATGAAGTCGCGCGCATCATCTAGTCAAATGTAAGAAATTAATCACTATTTTACGATACTACAGTTCTTGAATGAATGAAAAGTAAAGTGCTCTCAGTATATAACCCGGCTCCTGTTCACATATAAATCAAAACATATTCTCAATATCATTAATTCAACAGCTTTAATGTCATTATAAAAAACGAATGGACAAAGTTTTCGGGCGCGTCGACCAGGCTAAAATCCCGCTTGAGTTATGTTATCGGGATTCTCTCCACAGATTTGGGCTCAGTCGATATTAAACCGGCTTCGATTCTGATGAAAATAAACGCTCGAGCGGAAATTAGTGGCTTTTACGGTCCATACTGAACACTGTTGTTATAAGTTTACTAACGCTCTCACTGAATCCGAGTTTACTGTCATACGAACGGGATATAACCGGAATATTATGAGTCTATTATTCTATATATCCAATATTTTTTTATAGATACGACTGCCTGAAAAAAGGAGTATATTGTTTTCAGGGTTCATGTATGTACAGAATGTATGTGAGTTTCTATATTCTAGACGCCTGAACCGATTTTGATGAATGAGATATCGTTAGAATCCTTAGCTTATTCCGGGTGACATAGGATAGTAAAATTTAAAAAAAATTGATGGGGTGACCATGATCCCGCATTAACGACTTAAGTTGAAAAACAAAATTTTAAAATAAGATTAAATATAAAATGAACATCTAGAAAATGATGTATAGTTGTAGATAACAAGAATATATTAGAACACTATAGTTCAATATCCAGTGATTCACAAAAAAAATATCATTTAAAAATGTGAATAAGATTCCAAAGGTGTGGACTGTGGTATTTAACTTTTTAGTTGGTTTTTTGCGTGGTCAGTCGTGTTTTTAATTTTTTAAATTATAACTTGTTTGTCTATTCAGCCTGAACTAGAACTTCGACTGAATAGTCGAAGTGAAGTAGGTAGGTAGTCTCAATACTTTTTTTTCTGGTTTCTTATTTGACTGCTGTTCACTTACTTGAACAAATATATTTAATAACATTTTTTTTTTGGAATCGTGGAATTCCGCAAAGCAACGCCTGCTTCTATCTAATAAAAAAATGCAATTCATTATGCAAAATCCCATGGACATTCTCTCGGGTGAATTACCCGTTTTTGTCACATAAAAATTGTCTTTTTAATATCGAGTCTTGATTTTCATAAAGGCGACCCGTCACCGAGTCAAAGAAATTAAAATCCTAACTTAATTTACCTGGGTAAATTTATTCTGTGCGTTATTGCCTTCCCCGGCGATATTTTGCCTTGATTGGACTCATTGATATAAAACCTAAGGATACAGGGTTTCTTAGACATCCCTAAAAGAGGCTTCATTTTCTTGTTATTCACATATACTCGTAGGTACAACTTCCATTTCGTTACCAAATTGTTCACCTTTCTCAAACTGGGAAGTAAGCTGGATTATTTTTCAGTGTATTGGGATTTTTAGCAATGTTTTGAATTAAGATTTAAGGCGGATAGGTTAAATTGTATTTCTACAGCATGCCCTGTTCAAGAAAAAGTTCTAACTCTAATGTAACGTACCATGAATTTTTATACTTAGTTAATTTTTCTTTTTGAGAGAAATATACGAATACGCACTGCAAGTAACGCCCTTCGGGCTTCCGTTTTTTCAAGTAACTACAATTTAGGTACCTTTAAATCAAGAGTGAATAGTCATCTTCCAGAAAAGCGCGCTCCATCTTAGGCTACATCTTCTTACCATCAGGCGAAATTACAATCTATAATTATATTTAAAAAAAAAAATATACATCAGTCAGTAAACATTTTTAAAATCAGCATCCCTTTGTGTTGCATGTTCAGTCTCATTTTCCCTAAAATCTCTTTGCTTAATCTCTCCTCTTGTTATAACAACAGATTCAAATTCAAAGAAAACAAAAAAGCGTTGTACGAGATATTATCTATATTTAATTTTTCATATTTATTTCCTTCGGATTGTCTATGTTTTTTTCTTTTGTTTCAAGGTTTGAATACAGAAGTTCCCTCACCTTTCTATCCAATTTAATAATTTCAGGAATATAATCAAAAAGGCAAACTACAGTCGTTATCAATTTGCACGGGACTGTAATGGCGGCTTTATTATTATAGTGTCGAACGCGACACCACCATTTTTGCCCCCGCGTCACGCATTTGACGTCACGTGATGCGATGATTAAGGGCCGATTGCCTGAGTGGCCGTTTAAAGTTAAGTTAAAGTTGTAACCGCGGCTACATTTAACTTTAACTTTTTCCGTAACCGAGCTCTGAACTCCATTATAGGCGTTGCACAACGCCAATTTTGACCCCCGTCAAAATTAACTTCAGCTAATGGAGCTGCCAGTAAATAATGATTCCCTTCTCGGTTTTTTAGTCTTATTATGTTGAATTATTTTATCAACATGCAACATTATGCTGAAATAACAGTCAGTGTTCTAGTCTGTGATTATGTGATAGTTGTCTTTTCATCTGTGTTTGATGATTGTCAACACGGAGTGATTACAGTCTCTTGGATTGTCAACTAAAAGATTTTTGTCGAAATAGTCATTTTATTTAGTTTTATTACAAAGAAAAATAATATGCCTGTTAATGCAAAGCACTGATCACGGAAAAAGGGATTTTTCACAGTATTATTAAAAAGCGTTCACACACACTGGCCCCAACTATACTTATTAACATGTGCCCCATAGAGCATGTGAAGGATCATTTTATAAATATATCAATAAATGATGATTTTAAACCACAAACTGTGAGTACCTGTTTATATTTTAACTAGACTATCTCGGAACTTCGTCCGTGTGGATTAAAGGTTTTTAATTTTCGCAGGAGCTCTCATTTTCCGGGATAAAAATGTGTTAACTACTGAGCCGATTTTAATGAATGAGGTATCAATCGATTCAGTCCAGGTCGGTCCAGGTGACACAGGTTACATTATACACAAACAAAATCAATATGCCTACCAAATATTTTATGGTAATTAATGGTAATTATGAATAAAATACCATACCAAAATCAAGACTGTAAATCATTGACTATATCACAACTCAAAACACTGGACGGATCATACTGATTGGCATACAGATATGTATAGCTATTATGAAGTAGGCATCTGCTAAAAAAAGGGGTTTTGATAATTCAACCCTTAAAGAGGGAAAATAGAGTTTTAAAAATTTAACTTGATGTGAGCGAAGGTGCAGGCAAAAGCTGGTTTGTAATTATTTATTTTTACAGGTGACTGAGGAGTCAATTGGAACTGAATATTCAGACTTAAAAGAAAGTCAGGAAGTCACATTTATTAACAATAATACAGAAATAGTAAGGAAATAAACCATTTTTTGGTACTTTGTTGTACATACATACATTGTAAGCTAAATAAAAGATTTTAAATAGAGGTTTTTCTTTTATTAAAAAAACATATTCTAACTATTTACAATACTGATACAATGTTATAATTTAATTAGATATTCAATAGCTTTAAGTACATAACTTATTCACAATATCTAAAGAGCTGTTGTTAATTAAAATATGTAATAACTAGCTAATTCCCGCGACTTCGTCCACGTGGAAAAAGTTTATAGTGACTTGCAACTCCACGAGAAGTTATGTTCTCTATCTCCGATAATACTTATTAGACCTTCACCAAAATTGAAAAAAATACTTCTAATAGTACACATACACATTATATTAAAAAAAGAAATATCAAATTCAGTTTACAGTGCACAAAGTTATGGAGCAAAATCAACAAAAACTTTTATCCCCTATCCCGGATAAACCCTTTCGTTTATCAGGATAAAAAGTATGCTATATGTTGATCCGGAGTATCAGCTATCACTATACCAAATTTCATTTAAATCTGTTCAGTAGTTTTCGCGTGATGCACGCACAGATAGACAGACAAAAAATTCAAAAAAAATTGTTTTGGGCTCAGTATCGATACTATAATTAAAGCATCCTCCGAATAAAATTTTCAAAATATATTTAATGTATGGAATTCGTCCCGTTACACAACACACATTAACAGTTTTATCACTAACACTACAGCCGACGAGCAGCTAGCTCGGACGTGGTTTGCGATCCGCTTCCACAAGAGCCTTCAATTCTTCATTATCAACTTTGGTCTCCGGCTGTCCACGGAGCTTGTTCTGCAGGTCGAAATTTTCAAAACGAAAACGTTGGAACCAAAAACGCACTGTGTTTTCTTTTGCGACACCGCCACCATACACATCATTAATCCCTCGAGCCGTTTCTGCACCACATTGAAATCGACGATTTCTGGTGAAGAGTCGACAAGAAACTCTGCATTTGCTCCTGCTGCTCTGTTTTACTTGATCTGCTACGGACATTGATTTATTTGTGTAATGATTTTTTTCCTTGGAAAAGATATTCTACCCATTATATTTTCTTCATCACTGGAACTCTCATCTTCAATTTATTTTGCGAATAAACACTTCGGAAAATACTATTTATTTTATTGGTACTTTTAACAAAATAACAAACTGTCACAATCCATCAAAAATATTGAAAAATGTCTATTGAAGTTTTATTTTGAGGTTAACTTGACCGTAAACCCTCGCATTCGGTCGGTAAGGTTTAAGGCTAAAGTTAAAGTCAAAAGTTAACTAAAAAAGGACTCGTGCAACGCGATTTGCTTGTTTCGGCTGTCACATTTAGCTTTAAACCTAACTTAGCCGTAACGTAACCGTGCCGGCCACTCAGGCAACGGGCCCTAAGTCGTTCTACTGCGTTCTGTTAATTTTCGTTATATTTCCATCGTAGAATAAACGAAAGTTGACATAATATTATAATGCCCTACTTCCTACCTATGATATAGTATATGTATAAAAAGAGGTAGATATGTTACAAGCATGCGGTAAATGAAGCGCGTGATGGCAGATACTTGTCGTAATTTGTCATGTCGAAGTACTCTATTATACTCTTCGTCGTTCGGAACAATTTTTTCGCTTGTTTTGTGAGTATATAACTCATCCCTAGAAGAATATCACAGCTTCCTACGAGCAAGCTAGGCCGATTCCGCCATAAAAGATGTCTTCACCAAAGTATTATTATTAGTGCTGCATTATTTTGTTTATAACTTCTCCTTTCTTCCCCACGCTGATGAAAGAACTAATCATTATTTACTTACCATTAAAGTTGCGTATATTCATTTGTATAATCCTTTTTATTTTCAATTCATTACACATCACCTGTATATTCCACTACTGCAAATAGCTGTGAGTATCGTCAATTTGTGTGTATCTCACTCAAAATGGTATCGGAACAATGCCTACCCTTTTACTTCTGCAACAAAATAAAAAAATTGGCTTTTGTACCCAGCAAAAGCCAATTTTAAAATTGTGTTTCCTTCTTTTTAGTAAATATATAAACGTGGATTTTCTTTCTTTCTTTCAAACGTGGTTCCCAAACGCCCTTTTCTTTTTTATTTATTTCATTTACGTATTTTCTTTCTTTCAAACATGTTACTCAAGCGCCCTATTCGGAATATAATAATATAACTAGATTTTGCACACGACTAATCACAAGAACAGGAACTCTGTTTTTCCGGAATAAAAGATAGCCCATGTAGCTCTCCGATTTCTCAATTGCAACAATTTGTGGGGAAAAAAATTGTAGCTGTATTGCGGCGTTATTGAAAGAAAAACCAATGAACAAAACCATTTTTGCATTTATAATATTAGTAGGGATTAGACCCTCAATATTGAATAATACACTGCACTGCACTGCGTGTATAAAACACTGCAACAAACTGGTACAATATGGAACAAGACACGGTTATTTTAATGAAGTAGCACCGGCCCCTGTTATTATTCGCTGTTTAGTGTTACAGAACGTTAAATCCGACGCCATATTTCACGACTCGTAAGTCGCAACCCAACAATGCGTCACAAATGGCTATCTGACACGACGTTTGGATTCATGCTCAGTTTATTGGATGTTGGAAGAGTTTATTTTACGATTACAAGTTTTAATGAAATCGCTTATACTAACTGAGACCTTCGGCCGCGTGAAGTTTATTTTCGAAAATCTCGATGGAAGTTAACATTTTATCCCGGAAAATCAAATTTCTATAATAAAAACGCTTTTCTATAATAAGACAAAAATAGTTAAGTTCAATAGATAAAATTTTATAAATGGATTAGATTGCTATGAACTGCTATAATCTCGAGTTATGGCTAAGATTCAAAAATAAAAATATAACGCATTATAATATATATACCACTTTCCAAACACTGCAGTCAAAATGTGCAGAAAACGTTATTAGGTTTTCGATTTGTTTGCCATAATGAAGAAGCAAAACGAATCTGTTATGAATATCACCGATACTTCTCAATTCATTGCTGGGATTTAAAAATTACCGCACAAAAAGCGCTTTATGAAAGATGACGCAAAAGCAAAAGTGCAGGAAGCGCGGCCGCGTCCCCATCAATTAATATGCAGCGGGCAGCGACCGTCTAATGAAATTACCACAACAAAGCGACGGCAGCGCTTCACGAGATTGTTGTGCAAATATAAACATCGAATCCACCGATAAAAGCGGCGGCGCAAGGAAACCAAAAAACCGAAATAAAAAGTTGCTCAAAGGTGTTGTGAAACTTTTTATTTCGCTTGTTTGGTGCCTGTTGTTTGCCTTTCATATTAATCGAGGAATAGTTGAGCTAGAGCTAGGTACTTGTAAACTTCGATTAATTCTTACTTTCACGGTATAATTATTCTTTAATATTTTTTTTATAGTTTTTCATACTGTTCTCCTTCGGTAAAAATTAGAATAACATAATATGTCTACCTCGAAAATGGAAGCCTTCTCTCTGACAAGCGCATACATCCAGATTGGTAGGCCTACGAGTATTTAGCAAACGGAACAAATATACAGGCAGGAAGAAATACATTTGCGATTAAGTAAAATAATTCAATACACTCATTAGATTTAATAAACCTACTTCAGACGTGTGAAATCAAAAATTCGGTAAACAGGAGTCATCCCCTGATTTTCCACTCCAAAAGGTAGAATTTAAATGAGCTGTTACCATTTAATCCCATTGAATAAAAAAGTCTTTGCAATGAAAAAAAAATTAAAATGTATCATCAATCGTAGTAATTTAGAAACCAAAAAAAATCGCCTCTTCATTCTATTTGAAGTCAGTTGATAACAATAAGGATTGAGATTTGAAAATCAAGAATACGATCAGAATCATTTCCAAGTGTGCAGTACACAATTACGATGTAAATCCAATTCTGTCCCTGATCGATTTAACAATTTTTAAACGAATTTCTATAGCAATAATACTCAGAAGCTCTTCAATTTCTGCAAAGGCGATTCAATACACAAATTGAAAGAATAAACGGCTGAAGACAATCGACTTTATCACGGGAGACTTATAGTCAATTTGCAAAATATTCCTTGAGCCGAACGATTTGGAAAGTATACCGGAACGGACCGAGTTGAATATACAATTGAATTTCGAGTGGAGAGCTGGGGATCCTAAGAAAACCTCCAATAATAACAGTCCACTAGGCTTAGAACGAGTTTGCACATTTCGACAATACAATTTCGAGGCACGAAACGACAACGCTTTCGTTGTCGTTAGTGTAGGCTCGAAAGAAATCTAATCGAAAATGGTTTCTGTGTTTTGTCCACGTTTCCATATTTTACACTAAATGATGCCCGCGACTTCGTCCGCGTGGATTGAGGTTTTTGATTCCCGCGGGAACTCTTTACACACACACTTACGCTTTTATCATATTGATATGATACTATGATACGACGAACGATGACAAATAGGAATTTTAGATCCATATTAATCTGAATTCAAAGCGGTTCGATGTCGGAAGTGTATCAACATCGTCCTGTGATACATAACTTTTTGATCGAAGATGATAGAAGATACTTGTTTGTCTTGTACTAGTAGTACAGGCGGCCGGTGTCTTCAATCAACGATAAAAATAAAGTATTGAGTGAAACTCGGGCTTCGATTCAAATCACGCGCACTTTTAATTCAAGTAAGTAAATTAAAATGCGGCCGTCGGACGGCCCGTTTGAATACAAATGGTTTATTTCTGCAATCGGTTTCAATTTTGCCCCGGCGTCCTCTCTCTAACTCATTAGAATCCGTGCTCTGAGCTCTAAAGTTATTTACGGGTCATTTTTTTATTTAACGCGCCAAAAGGGGTGCCTTTCTCATTTGATTAGGTTTTTTCATGAACCTGAACAATGTAGAGCATTGTTATGAAGGATGCCGGAGGATATAAAAATTAAAATTCATTATTTGGAGCAGATATTCATTATTTTAAACCTTATGAAAGGTTTGTTTGTACTCGCGCATAGCGACGGCTTTGTCGGCGTAACAGAATATTATTAATTTAAATTCTTGCCTTGTTTTCGGATTATTTTATGTTTAAATTACTAACTAATGCTCGTTATTTCATCCTAATAATCTTGGTGTATTTGATTTTCCGGATAAGCGTGTCCTATATCGGTCTCCAGAGTACAAGTTATCTTTGAGCCTATACCAAAAGTGACGTAAAAAATGCATTTGAGCAAAGCTAATATGAAAAGCGGCATCACACAAAGCAAGGGTAATAAAAGCATAGCATAGCTTATGTTATAATATCGTTAGATATTAATTACACACACGTACACCTGTGTTTCTAATTATCAAATGCCATAGAAAAGGATAAAAGTTAAGAATTTCATTTAGATAAGACAGATAGAGAAAGAAAAGTTAGACGCACATAAGTTGGCCTGAAACAGTTCAAGGTAATTGGTTTGGCTCAGTAATGTTGTTAGATATTAAGTACATTAGGCACATCTGTGTCTCTGGAAGCACCTTAGCGGAGTGAGCTAGTAAAATGTTATTATACCGGGGACTTGAGCCATATATCATGTTTCATCATGGCGTCTTGGTGTACCTACACTATGGTTGTTTATGAATTGACGTTATTTCCACCTATACATATATATATATATATATATGCCTTCTAACCATATCTTAAAAAAGATTTCCCATATTTTTACCCGACTTCGGCAAAGCCTAAAGTGAGGGTTATGATTTTAACAGTCTATTTGTGTATGTATGTATGTTTTTAAGACATATACGACAGTAATTTCGTTTGTCTAGATATGGTACATATTCTCTTGTAATTTGATCTAATTAATTCAATATAAAAATTATTTAAAAAAGAAACCGACTTTAAATGCCTCAAATTCAATAAAAGGGATCCACCCCCAATTTTCCACCTTTAGAGGTGGAATATTTTCTTCAAATTTAAATAATAATAAGAGTATCATTAAATTCAGTTAACAGTCTGCGATCAAATTGTTGATCCTTTGAATGGATAAGACAAAGGACGATTAAGTTAAAAGTTAGCCTCCCACTGGACATAATCAACACAAGATCATTTTCTCAGGTAATCTAAGAGACGTTTATTGGTTGAGACACCATAGAGAAGTTTGTCTTAGTGGCTCAGGCCTACTAGGCTAAGGCTAAGTTATTTGTTCCAAATCCTCGGGAGTTATAAGTTGAAATGAATCACCGAATGAAATGAAATCGTTTAGGAAACACAATTATTTTTCATTTGAAAGGTAGAAGCACTAGGTGTAGATATATAGAGAAACTCGAGACTCCATTAAAAAGCTTAGATTTCCTACCTTTTTACCACTTTTCCGTGGAGCGGGAGAAGTCTATTTTTATTCCGCGCGTTTTTTCAACAACCGTGGAGGAGGGTGGGGGGTAGATTTTCACCAATTACAGGGGTGCGGAACGATGGGCCCGCTGTGTTTTCGTGCGATGGGGTATTACCATGCATATTGCATGAGAGGCAATAAGGTGTCAAAGTTGGAAGCCACTGGAAAAATACGCAGTGAAATATCGCCGGCGGTTCGAAAGACATCTCCGCAAATATGATTTTAATGGGATATTGAGATAGAAATTAGATTTCCATCGGCATTTTCTTTCTTAGTGGATTTTTTTGTATGTCAGGGTCAGACACGACCTTCTCGCTGGTAGATTGATGTGCGGCGAGCGGCAGAAATGTATGAATCACGTCATTACATTACTTAGTTAGAGCAGAGTTCATGGGCAATTCGTCCATACATTAATAGATTACATGTCGTCTGTACATTCAGATTTTACGAGTATCATGGGCGATCAGGCCGATTCGGTGCAACGCTCTGTACTTAGAGATCTGTTTCAGAGAATTCCGATATAGGCAACAAACACTACCGCGCGGTGTTCAATGTTCTTAAAAATACGTCTTTTTTTCATGATGAGATAAACCTTACTGTGATCTCACCTGATAGTAAGTGACGACGCAGTCTAGGGTAGCGGGCTAACTTGGAAAGAGTATGGGCGCATGAACTAAACCTATTCCGACCCGTGATATATTTACATGTCTAGATATCTCCGGGTCACGCGCATAGATGAGTCAATGGTCACATCGCGACAATACATCGTGACAATACATCGTGGCAATATATCGTGACAACATATCGTGACAATACATCTTGACATATACTGTCAAAATAGCTGGTACTGACACGCGTCGCTGACACGTTCACAGAGTCATGTCACGATGAAACGTCAAAAATGTGGATTCACCCTAAGCTTATGCTAGTAGGGCATTTAATAGCCCTTTAATTAATGATTTGAACTTTATACATTTCGCTTAGCAGTTAAAGCTTTTATAATGAACTAAATTATTTCGGAGTATTTCAATCAGCACAAAAGAGTTAATTTTGCAAACGCTTTAATCCTCGAACGCTTTTCGTTGTGGACTTAATGTTATTAAATGACAATTTCATATTTATTTTCGACATTATGTCGGTATTTAATCTGGGCATGGTATGTGTTATTTATTTTTTTTGACCACATTATATAACTTCAATTATTGTTTTTTTGGTTCCAGTTTTTTGTAGTCTTTTGAAATGTCTACCTTGTCAAATGACTTGTAGGCAAACGATCAAGGGACGAGTTTTTACTCGTATTTTTATATTTCCATTTGCAAAATATTCCTATTTTGGCTATTTGGTGCCATTTTTAAGTGACTATTTTGTTTATCGGTCCGAGCGCAAGTCTTCCTTTTCATTTTTAGTTAGTCAACGTAAAGTTAAACTAACAGTTTGTGCAAAATAAAAACACAATGACAAAATAAACTACTTTATTCTGGTGTTCCCTGTACACCTATATTTTGTTGGAAGAAAATAAACACGTCGCCAGAGATACGTGTTCTTCATATGCAATATAATAGCATACAATCGGGGTACAGTCGAGGATAAAAGATCAGCATATGTATGGAATGCTTTATTTTGTTTGGCGGTTCGGTCTTTGGATGCTTTATTAAAATCCTTTGCCTTTCAAATCATGTCTCTTTCTTCTGGTGCTAGAACTTTTATTAAGAATAGTACTGACATATTCAGAACTTCAACTTATTTAAATCTCCCTACATGATGTTCAATAGGGGTCTCTACCTAGCGTGCTCTATTTAAATGAAGTTTGATTTCTTAATAAAATATAAAGCAATCAAATTCAACGAAATTTTGTTGTGATTCTAGAAGATAATGTCTAGTTTATCTGATTTCCGTCAATATATGTAATTTTAAAGTTACATGGGCTCAAAGAAAATTTCTACAGAATTTTATTGAATTGAAAAAAAATAAAAAATTCAGAATTATTTATTTAATTTAGGGCAAACTGTGACTCTTGTAACAAGTCAAGACTTTCTCTATAGTTTGGATTTGCTTTTCTCAGCATTAAGCATGTAGAGTCGACAAGAAATTCAGCAGTTCCTCATCCATTCAGTGGTAGAGACTGTAATAATATAATTATAATTTATGGGTCCATTGCGTGCTATTACGCATATTATTTTGTTGATTGTTGTTGTGGTCAGACCCTTACTCGGAATTATCATATTTTGAATAATTATGAATCACATTATTATATACATTACGTAAAGTATTAAATAATATGGAAGTTATTATAGTACCTAATTAAAGATAGTAATAATCCATAATTTTATTAATCTTGCAAATTCATGAAATCCGACAACCACCTTAAAAGTGTGGTCATCAACTTGTACTTAGTAGTATGTCTATATCGTAGACCATTTATAATTCGTTTATATACGTATATTCTACGTTCTTTATTCAAATAATATGCCCGGTATGATGATCACTATTAACAATATTTTCAGTTACCAAATTCCGCGTGAAGCACCGAAATACTACTGCATCAAAATGCATAAGCCATGTTAGTACGGGCCAGTATTCACCGCATACACAAAAAAGAACAAAGGTAAAGGCTTTGTTTATATAGTGCGAGCTGCTGCGTCTGTAGTAGTTAGCTACTGTCGTAAATCACATTTCGTTTGTACAAAAGTCATGAAACTCGACAAATTAAGCGAGGAAAAGTAGCTGCTATGATAAACGCGAATAGCCACTGCCGAAACATCAATGAGGTTTAAACTGTGTATTACATGCATGCGAGTTACATTATTTACTTGCGTTTACAATCCAGGCCCTTATTCGCTGTTTCGTTTTCTTATCGTATATTCTTTTTGTAATTCGTCGATATGTTACTTAGTTACGTTGTTATTTGTCAAAAATTGGCATCATAAATAAAATTTATTGACAACAAGAATATTGCTAAGGTTCTATAGATAACCTACAGACAGTTTGAATAAAGAAAACTCAAATTATTCAATCAAATGTAAACATATCTCGTTACTGCAATTTACGAAGTCTTTAAGAACTATAAAGAAAAACTAACAAGTTTAATTTTATTCACCTTAAAATCGTAACTATTATGTAACTACTTCGTGCAAAATGTTTTTTATCGTTTAAAGCTTGACATTTCTTAATGAAGAGGTGAGTGAGTGAGTGAGTGAGTGAGATCACAGGATAGAGAATCGGGGCCCAGAGTAACTCGTGCGCTAGCTTGCTTTATGTAAACAAGCCATAAAAAACTAACATAAAATTAATGCACAAAAGTAATTTCGGCGTCGAGTGTACCGCAGACAGTGCTTCGAAGTATTATTGTTTATGGTAAGCTGAAAATCTTGTCACAGCTTTATATCCCGGCATACATTCATGAGTTTAAATAAATACAAACGTCTATGCTATACGGTTGTGGTTAGAAACAATGTGTTTTATAAATATTTCCTACATACTATGCTGGGCTTACTCTTGGTCAACCGCGTAAGAACTGAGGCAATACCTACTTAAAACACAACCTCAAACTTCCCCATGGTAGGTAAGAAATATTCAAATGGTACCGTTCGGAGCGATTCCGAGCGTCTCGATGGATGCCAAAAATGCTATAAATGAAACCCTAAATGTAAATTCGAGCAGTCTCTACAATTGGTCGTATTTGTGGTGTTCCTACTGCAACAATGTATTTTAGCCAATGGTGAGAGAGTGGCGGCCAATTAAAGACGACCGTCACGCTATAGCAATCATTTACAGACTTTCCTGCGGCTGCTGAAAAAAAGGGTCGATCGATACCGAACCAATGAGCGTCATTCTATTATGTTCACAAGAACTACAGAAGTACTACAAAGTACTTAGAAAAATAATAATAGTGTACATCTTGACCTATGCTCGGTTAAGATTGACTTGAGTAATTTTAAGTAAATCTTGATAATTTGATATTTCATAATGGAGAATGTCCACTGACTTGGAAATTTAGCCCTCCATATTTTCTGTTAAAAATAAAAAATACACTTAGAAGAATTATTTCGATACGTCAAGTAGTTTCCGAGATATGGAATTTTAAAGAGCGTTCGGAAAATGTCGTCACACTGAGTTCACGTGGCTGTTAGCCGGATTCGATATAGTTTTAAATATCTGTATAATATTTGCTTTTTTTAAAGTAACAAAAACTACTGTATTTGTATACATAGGTATAAGCGTTATTGCGACAAACGTTCAAGCCATTTGTATTATATATTTACGAACTGTATATATATTTATGTTCGTCTGTGCCAAAAGGTCGTCAGTTCGTTTTAATATGTAGATTTACGTAAAATTATCTTATAAGAGTGTGTATTTATAAATATTAAATTATGTTAATGTGTTATCAGCATTACGAGTATATTCCCAAAAAGGCATATTCAGTCTCGGTAAATATCTTCAAAGAGCTTTGAAGTTTAGAAGAGTCACTGTTCTTACAATGTTTGAACTTGATTTTAGATTTTGCATCGTTTAGAAGATAATAAATCAATGAGTTGGGTCTTATTTGATGTTATATTATAAATGTTCAATCCGTCCATATAATATAATTTATTTAATATAATTCATCCTGCTTACATGTTTATTTACAATATTTATTTTTCAATTATTAATTATTTATTTATTTTAAAACAACAGAAATTTACAGAGATAATATTACAATTTGGTGTAAACATGAAATCGGTTGACTTTTAAATTTGTATAATAGGTTTGTTTTTGAAGCCTGCATAACGTTTTCGGTTTTGCTTAAAAAAATTTGTTAAAAATTTTTTTACTATCTGTTACCCACAATTTGGAGGTTTTTTTTTTTCTTTTTGGCGATAATTTACCTTTCTTCTCCCAAAAAACATTAGGCAAAAGGAAAATTGTATCCAAGCTTTGAATATAATAACTTACGTTCATGCTCTCGTACTTAGCCGTAATGTTGTAAAATATTTGAATACTGACATCAAAGCGCACTTTACTGAAAGCTTTACTAGAACTCCATTAGACGATGAGGTTTGCTGTCAGTATTGCCACAGTCGATCCCGTCCCTGACGAATGGACCGTTTAATACGATGACTGATGATTTTATGACAATTCATCAGTTTCCAAATTTTTTGTTAATATTGATAAAATTCAAAGTTTATTTTGTATGAACCAACCTATGACTCTTGTGATAAGTATTAACTCTACCACCGGTTCAGAAAATAGATTCTGTTGAGAAAGACCGGCAATCTTCATAAGATTGGGAAAGGTATTGCGCAACACGACTTGTACTTTTATCTTGTTTCGGCGTATGTGAAAATCTCAAACAATGACACGGGGATCCTTGGAAGCGTTTTCATAAAAAATATACCCCTTTATACTCCATAGTATCCCGGAAATTGACTCGAATGACGGCCGTAGCTCGTGTTTAATGGCGGCCGCCGGAAGACTCTATTAGTTCCCTACCATGTTTAAGATTTATGCGCCATTTTCTCGTGTGGGAAATTGCCTAAAAGAAATCTTTTAGTATCACTATAAAAGGCTATACATGTGATTATTGCTGAAGATTTGCCTGGTTGAGTTTGGGTATGTGTTTACATGTATTTGTGTAAAAGAAAAAACTGGTAATTATTTTTGACTAAGTTTTTCTACGTATTGACGCATTTACCCGCGGCTCGTTCGCATGGAGTTGGGTTTCTAAAAATCCCGGTGCACCTTCTGCTTTCCCTGATGAAAGCTAGCCTATAATATCACTCTGAAAGTCTTCAAACTATACCTACCCACGCAAACAATCAAGGACAAACCAACAGACTGGCTTTCGCATTGGTAAGGATTTTCATGTTATGGTAAGGATTTTTGTGTTATTATGAGGTTAAAGCGTTTGAGCGTTTGCTTAAGGCTTAAATAGTTTAAGGTTACTTGGTGTAAACTTCGCAAGCACTGCTTTTTCGATCCCTAAAACACAAAGAAACACCTTCAAATTAATAATGTTATATGCTTTTCTGATTCTGACAGTTTACACAACACTTTTAGTGTTTTCCTTGTCAACACTACGAGTATTTCAAGTGACGGTCTGTCGCTTGCCTAGCCTTTTTCAACGGTTGTCCTCAGAGAAACCAGCATTGTTGGCTGTCCATTGTTCGACCTTGTTTATTTTTACACACTACACTCTCGCGTGACACTGTGGACCTCCTATTAGTATACTACTGGAGTTACACTAGCGATAAAGTTGACGTTTGGAGGTTGCATTCGAGGAGCTGTTGTCTTGTGTTGTATAAATATCATTCACAATGTACATACTTTTCGCCAAGGAATTACTTCCTGATTCCAGAGCGAAAATCTTATTAATTCATAGCGAATGCTTAGGTACAGTCATAAGTAGCTTAAAGCTTTGCAATAGTTACCATAGATATGTCGCACTGCTTGGGTTGTGATGAATCTAGCTAGTAGGTATGTTATAAAATTTTGATCGAAGCTTGTAAGTAGGTAGGAACTATAATGAAATAGATGAAGTCCTAGACGAAAAAAAAATTAAGAAACCACAAGTTGAAATTTCCAGTGAAATACCATATTTCATTCGTATGGTAAAAGATGAAGTTTTAACTTGGAACTTCTCTGTTTTCTTACATATTTTTGAATTAAGTCTATCTGTCGTGATAGAACAAAAAGTTTTAAAACAAAAAGTCTCTGGTGTGACACGCACTCACAGTTTGTCCACACTGATAGCACTGTGTTAGTAGGAATGAGTCAATCCGATAGACAAACAACAGAGGGAATAAGACTGGATTTCGAACAAAGAAAGCGTTGCGAGATTGGTTGTTGTCACTATTCTGTTTAAGCAGGCAATCAGCACTTTAGAAGCCAATCAACTAGTGTGGAGAAAACCAGTTTTACTGAGAAAATATTCCTATTTTGTGACTATGGAAGTTATTAAGACAAAGAAAATGTGCTTTAGCAAAAGTAAATTTTTCGATGCATTCGGCCCGAAGTCCGAACGTAGCTTATCTATCGTTTTCGTTATCGACCAAGATAGCTGAGTCTAAAATCACTGTACTACTGACAAGAAAGTTGATTTTTTGAGATGAAAAATTTCTGGATATTATAATAAAGATAACTTCTTGTAAGTAATGATTTGTAAGCCTGTATCTAAGGCTCTCGAATCTGTAAGAAATTTGGCGGTGGTCAATAAAGCTGAAAGAGTTATTGACAAAAAACATGCATATTTACAACTTGTACAGATTGCTTTGAATAATTCCAATTCTTCAGAACAAAGTCCAATTTCCGGGCATCATAAGTGGTCCCCCTATGCGAAGGTGAGTCCATTTACTCCACTCTACAAAGGGTGAAGCCTAGATAAGTAGTCATAATCATAACTCAACAAAGGTAATATTTCATGTTCTAAACACTTCCGCGATGGCAGCTAATGAATGACTGTGGTAACAATAAAAGATTTTGCGAGATTACCTGTCGGTTTTCTAGGATAGGGCGCTTAGCGGCCGCAAAACTCTCTCTAGGCAACATCGCCATCTAGATTCATGTTTCAGTACTCTACGTGACCCTTACCGTAGTGAGAAGACCTTTTGATAGTGAATACGAGTAGTGATAGTGTATCTGGTTTGACATATTATTAAGTGTAGTATTGAGATATTTAAGCAAATTCTAAAAATGAAAAGTCGAATATTTAATTCAAATATCCACCAAAAACCAAAACGTATCAATACTTAGAATGATACGCTCTATAATGGAGAAAATATCAAGATTATTAAAACCGTAGATAGGCTACACGGTAAAGGTGTGTGCTAGATATCTTTACTATTTCTTGGACCCTCTGAATCCTGGCAGCAGACGCAAACTTTTTTAAAAAATAGCATAGAAAACTGGTATACTTTGGGCGGATTCAAAATTGAGTTTATACAGAAAAAGTATTTTTCGAGGAAATATATTTTTCATGCAATTTGAACAACAAGACAAAAACCGAAACGCACCAAAAAATAGATGAACCCGCCAAAACTCTATTCATTCAAAAGTGTTTCCTTCAAATAAAGCGCAAATATTTTGCCTCCGTTCCCCTCATTACATGCAATTTCATATCGTTGGCAACCAAAACATGATTGCACAAAATGCTTAACACCCAAGCACCCTACATTTGAATGCAAATGAGAGCTAAAAACTAGGAAATTCGTTTGAAATTCTTCGCACTGGAATTGAGAGTGCTCGGTCATACTAGAGAGTTCTTGTTTTACGACTTTTTGTCCTGTCGCCTGCTTACGTCTCACGTGTGAGCTTGCGGTAGTTCTAAAAAATTCTAACATTTTAATTTTTTTTTTTTTTATTAATACGCTGGCTGCGTTACCCCGCTGAATGGCAAACTGCAGGCCGAGGTAACTTTCAGCCTTCCGGTCACCAGTGGACTCTATGAGACGGGATGACAGATCCACTGCCATTAATTTACATTTTAATTCTGCTTAAAATAATATTAGCAGGCTATTAGGTTGATGTTATCGACCGTAGCAATTAACATTGTCGGATCTACATTTTAGCGATTTTCATTTTATTACATTAAAGATCTTAGAATAAGAATAGAAATACCCCCACCAATTATGAAATTTTTAAAATCAACCCACCATCGTTGGATTTTGCAAGTGCAAAAAGTAGATACATTGACTATTCTTCACTTTATACATATTTGACACTTTGAACGGCCATTCCCTAAAGTAGTGATTTTTCACATACGACTATGTTAATTGCTACGGTCGTTATCATTTGTCAATTTGTGTGTCCAATGTTGTGATATAACACTTCAAATTCCGGGCCATAAGGATTGTGACATGAATATACGTATTTACATATGTATATTATCCTGCAAAACATTGATATTTATTACTAACTCCACTAAGCCCAAACTTGCTTGCTTGCTGAGAATTTTGTGGCGCATGAGATACAACTTTTTGTCGCGCAACACATTTCTAGTACGATCTTCTACTTAAAAGCTTTAGGCGGTATCCCCACATACTATAATAGAACCGTTTTATTGCTCTCTCCAACAAAACAAAGCTTTTTATCGGTCTGCTTCTTTAATATTTACTGCGAGCTTATACAAATGGAATATTACGTTCTGGGTCTTATTTAAATAATGTTATTAGTGAGATTGAACGTTGGTAATGAAAGAAATATCTTTTGCTTTATATTATTGTTTTTGTATAGACTTCAATAGCTTATTGTTAGAACGCTGGCTGGCTGGCGAACGATACTGTCGTTTCCTATGGTACACTATTTTAGTAATGGTAAAACTTAATATGATTTTATTATTATTATTATTTATATACAGAATTTGAAGACCTTTTACATGAATGAAGTTGCAAACATAACCCAGTTTAAAACTTAAGTATTTTTCTAAAGTACAAATCTCCAGTCTATGAAAAAACTAGTTTCCATTAACCTTCCTAGATAACCATTCTGATCCATACAATAGGAAAAAGTATATAAATTGTATGAATAATGACGGAGCCGGGCCCTCTTCAAAGACGCTTAGATATAAATCTTTCAATATAATCGATGCCTGGATGTTTATTTACTGCATATACCTTCTCGAAAACTGGGGTTCTCTCCTCTGTAACAATGAACTGATTTATGATGCTTATATTATGTGTTGTATGGAATCATAAATAATGTAGGTACATACAATCCATACAATATGTAGATTTGTGTATTGCTTATATTTACAGATAGATTTCTGTTTTCTATAGTGTATTGAGATTGAAAATTATTGTTGTCGCCTTCACCATCTTATCAAAATTTATGTTAAATAGATTGAATATGCCTTTTGTTAGGAAGTATTTTGGCAAAAAAGAATAGGTTAAGGTACATAAAACTAAATTAACAGGTTACTGCAGCTACAGTCAGAATATAAACGTAAAATTTTTTTTTAATCGACTTCATAAAAGAAGCAGGTTCTCAATTTCTCGGGATCTTTTTTTTCTATAAAATTTGAAGAGTTCCCGCGATTTCTCCAGGATCCCATCATCAGATCCTGACCTGATAACAATGGGACCACCAGGGAAGTCTACCCTTTCAAACAAAAAAGTATTTTCCAATACGATCCAAGCGTCTTCGAGTGATCGGGAAACATATATAAAAAAAAAGATTTCGATGAATTGAGAACCTCCTTCTTTTTTGGAAGTCGGTTAAAAAAAGGATTTTTTAAAAAGATCCAGTCCACCACTGATCTTATCCTGGATGTTATTAGTTAAACTATGAAAATAATAAGTATGTTTCGCATCTAACCTGCCAATGAAGTTTAATTTTATACATACTAATTAAAAATACAAATAGCTCCGAATTCAAGATAATTCGTACACCATCCCAAGTAAAATCAGTGCGACAAAGCTTTCTCGCGCTTTCGGCTTTTTCACGTGGCTTTTTAAAAGCCGCGAGACATGTCACACTGGTTGTGCTTTGGTTGCTGATTAAAGCCGAATTTACACTGTTGGGTTTTAAAACTCCCGCCGCCCGCCACTATTCGCCAAAGATCGACCCGATTGGTCGATCCGCGAGAAATTAACTCGCGCTCGGTCCGCGTACCGCGCGGTGGCGCCACCGTCAACGCAACGCTGATTGGCCGAGCGACGCAGAAGAAAAAATGGCGATTTCGAACCAACTCGGTGTGCGGTGAGTGAAAATTAATTAAAGTTTTTCTAGTGATTCAACATATTTTTGGTCCATTCGATCACGGATTATCCAGGTACGATATCAATAATTATCATATTTACTTTGTATTTCACGTATATTTTCAATTTACTTCAATTTACGTAATTTCAAAGTGTATTTTCCCTGTATATCTACTCACTGTACACACGTGTTACACATTAATTTCAAGTATTTATTCAATAAAACTAACTGTGTAACAATTATTTCAACATATTATTCAATAATCACAAAGATATTCAAGTTTTCAAGTTCGTAAAGTAAGATACCTATTTCACAACGTTGAGAGTTTCAAACAAAAGGGCGCCGGTGACGACGCCATTTTCCATTGGTGTTAGCTGTAATTGTTATTTTGCATTGCAAAGTTAATTAGTAATTAATCATTTTTCAATATGTCTAAGAATCCTAAAACGGAACAAGATTTATTTAGGTTATTACAACCGCATGTTATTACCAAGGAATTATATTTTATGCGTATGAATTCCTTGCATGATTTAGCAAAGGAAGTGTATGATAATAATCCCGAGTCGAAAGAATTGTTTATTTCAAGGTATAAAGATGTTGAAACATGGAAAGCATTGTTTGAAGAGGCGGTTCATGAAATTTATACTTTGAATAAAAAATTTGATCCCGAGTATATACCTACATATAGTGAATTTCAAAACTTTGACACTTTGTTTTACTCAATTAAAGCGATTGCGTCATCTTTAAATATATCGAATAGTGACATTCAGAGTCAACCTGTGAAATCGAAATCTGCATGCTCGAAAGCAAAGTTGCCTAAGTTAGAAATTTTCCATTTTAATAGCGAGTTAGAAAATTGGCCTACGTTTCGCGATACGTTTACCACCTTGATAGGACACAATAGCGATTTGACTGATATCGAGAAATTTTATTATTTGTTGTCATCGGTGAGTGGTCCAGCCTTAACTATCGTGAAGTCGATGCCTGTCACTTCTGAAAATTATGCTATTGTATGGAGCGCGTTGTATAAGCGGTACGAGAATAAACGGGCATTAGCTACTAATTATTTAGAAAAATTATTTAACTTTAAACCTTTGCAAAGTGAGTCTGCGGCCGGCCTAAATATATTTTTACAAACATTTCAAGAAAGTGTTAAAGCGCTTCAGTTATTAAATATAAGCGATTTAGCCCAATTTATTTTGTTTTATATCGGGATTCGAAACCTGGACCCTTGTACTCGTCGGGAGTTTGAACAATCAATATCACAGAATATAGTACCAACTTTTAATGAATTAATTTCTTTTCTCGAAAATCATATACGAGTAATTGAGAGGTCTGAATCTCAAATTAAATCAAAACCGGTTTCTGTGGATAAACAGGGTCCAAAGAAAATTAGTCAATCGTCAAATGTTTTTCAAAAGCAAAATAATAATTTTAATAAATTAAAAGTGACTAAGCCTACCCTTTCATCCGAAGTTTCAAGTACTAGTCCAACTAAGGGTGATCACACACAGTCTAAATCAAGGGATTGTTTGTATTGTAAAAAATTGCATTCTATTTATCGGTGTCCAGAATATTTTGAACTCTCACCAGCTCAACGTTTAGATGCAATTAAGAAGTTGCAGCTGTGCGTAAATTGTCTCCGTTCGCATGAAAAAAATTCTAGCTGCAGCTCGACTATCAGGTGTATTATCTGTAAACAAATGCATCACGTGACTTTGCACCCTGCATCGGACAAGGATGCTGCGAACAGTACTGTTGCGTTAACGTGTTCAGCGTCTTTGACTGTTTTGCTTGGTACAGCTATTATACACGTTGCAGATCGTTGGGGCAATTACCACTCCGTACGTTGTCTAATTGACAGTGGGGCTATGACTGGCTACATTACTCAAGAATTAGCCTCCCGGTTAGGCTTAGCTCGACGTAAATGTCACTTTCAACCACTAGGGTTAGGTGGCAATGCGGTTCAAGATTTCGGGTTAGCCACGTGTACAGTCAAGCCCACAAATCAAGTCGGTCCTATCTTGTCGACTGACACAGTCATTGTTTCGAAGATAACTGGTGCCATGCCTACCATGCCTTTATCTGATAAGGTTGTTAAAAATTTCAAAAATCTTTGTCTAGCCGATCCCTCTTTCTATAAACCGGGTCCTATCGACATTTTAATAGCGGGTGATTTATTCCCCTATATATACGACGGTGAAAGAATTCTACCACAAGAAAGTGGTATGCCAGTTGCTTTGCGCTCGATTTTCGGGTACGTCATAGCGGGCCAGACTGTGCTATCTCAACATTCGAATCAGTCTGCACCCTCTTTCGTTCAACCTCTTAATCAGCAAAGCACTCTTAGTGCCTTTTGTGGTATTTCATCTAGCTTAGATCAAATAATGAGTTCCTTTTGGGACATTGAAAATATACCCATTGAGATACCTCAAGATCCCGATGATGTCTTAGCGGAACAGCTGTTCGCTCAAGAACATAGACGTGATAGTAGCGGCAGGTATATAGTCAAGTACCCCATGCGACCGGGCTCTCAGCTTGGCGACTCGCGTCAAATTGCTACTCGCCGGCTTATCAATTTGGAGTCGAGACTCGAGCGCGAAAAGGATCTCAAAGCTGAATACCATAAGTTTATGCGCGAATATGAGTCGCTCGGACACATGACTTGTCTAGGTTCAGTACAAGATGTGGATTCGAAATATATCATCCCGCATTTTTGTATTGTCAAGCCTTCAAGTACGACCACAGCTCATCGAGTGGTGTTCGATGCGTCTTGTCGGACCTCAAATTCTAATTCTCTCAATTCGATTGTTTTGCCAGGTCCTAAACTTCAAGCTGACCTCAATCAGCTGATTATAAATTTCAGACTTAAAGAAATTTGCTTGTCTGCTGACATTTGTAAAATGTACAGACAGATAGAAATAGAGAAGGATCAACGGCCGTATCAACACATTCTATGGCGTTCTTCTCTTGATCAACCTATTCAAGTTTTTGAACTCAACACAGTCACATATGGTGTTGCCAGTAGCCCGTATTTAGCTATTAAAGTTCTGCACACTTTAGCGGATGATGAAGTTGAAACATATCCCCAAGCAGCCAAGATACTCAAAACAGCATTCTTCATGGATGATTTTTTGTGGTCTGTAGATACCGTTGAAGAAGCTATTCAGCTTCAGGGTGACTTGATTGCACTCTTGAAGCTTGGTGGGTTTCTATTGCGCAAGTGGTCTAGTAACTCGTTGCCAGTTCTCGAGCATCTACCAGACGACCACAGAGAAACTCCACTAGCGTTCGATGATGAAAAGAGTTTTGCCATCAAGGTTCTGGGTCTGCAGTGGTTACCAGCTTCTGATTCTTTCACAATTTCAACAGTGCCTCCAAACCCTGTGGTGACAAAGAGAACTATATTATCTCAAATTGGTCGTCAATTTGATCCACTCGGGTTTGCAGCCCCCTGTGTCTTCTATGCTAAGTGCTTAATGCAGAAGCTTTGGTCATTACAGCTAGGTTGGGACGAGAGCTTGCCTGCTGATCTTGAGGCTCAGTGGCAAACTTATGTCAATGAGCTACACCTACTATCTGATTTCAAGCATGATCGACATGCTGTTATTAAAAATCCTACTCAACTTCAAGTTGTAGGATTTTGTGACGCTTCTTCTAAAGGCTATGCTGCGGTAGTCTATTTACGTACTGAGAAGACTGACACAAAAATTAGTTTGCTGATTGCTAAGTCAAAGGTCGCTCCTTTGAAGACAGTGTCAATTCCACGTCTGGAGCTAATGGCTGCGCACTTATTATCGAAATTAGTTAATTATGTATACAAGATTGTGGCAGACAGACAACAAGTGTCTGAATTGCTTCTGTTTACAGACTCATCAGTGGTCCTTAATTGGCTCAACACGCCTAGTCACATACTTAAAACTTTTGTGGCCACTCGTGTTGCCAAAATTAATGACGCGGTGCCCAGTTCATGCTGGAATCACGTCTCAGGTGAATGCAATCCAGCTGATGTGTGTTCTCGGGGTGCTTTGCCATCAACCCTCCTTGACACGCCAGAATGGTTGCATGGACCTCAGTGGCTTTACGGTGACAGGTCCACCTGGCCCATTAAATCAATTGAGGAGTTTAGGGATGAGACTCCACCAGAGCTCAAACCTGTTCCAGCTCCCAGTCTAATAACGACTCAAACTCCTGAGTCTAATTTCATTTACGAATTAACAGAAAAGTTTTCTAGTTATTCTAAAATAATTAATATCGTGGCTCGCTGTTACCTGTTTCTAGATAACTGTAAATCTGAGCCTAATAAACGAAAGGATCTCTCTTTTGTAGAAATGCGAAAAGCTCATGATTTAATAATCAAATGTGTTCAACAACAACATTTCTCAGATGATATTGCTGCCTTGTCCAAAGGTGAGAAATGTAGTTCATCCCTTCGGAAGCTGAATCCTTTTATTGATTCAGATAATTTCCTCAGGGTGGGGGGTAGGCTGTCTCAATCAGACTTACCTTTCGACAAAAAACATCCTTTACTTCTTCCTAAGAAGTCTAACTTTACCAAAGTCTTAATTGATCATTATCATAAATTGCATCTGCATGTAGGTCCACGTACCCTACAAAGTATTCTCAGTCAAAAGTACTGGATCATTTCGGCCCGCAGAGCCATACGCTCGCGCACTACTAAATGTATCGCTTGTTTTCGGGTTACACCATCGACTAGGCAACCTGTTATGGGTGAGCTCCCTAAATATCGATTACAAGACATTCATGTTTTTCATACGGTCGGCGTAGATATGGGTGGACCATTTTACATCAAAGAGTCTACACGTAAAAACGCTCGTATTTCTAAAGCATATTTGTGTCTTTTTGTTTGCTGTGCAACTCGAGCAGTGCATTTAGAAATAGTTTCGTCCTTGAATACAGAAAGTTTTTTAAGTTGTTTTGACCGCTTCACGGCCCGGCGCGGTTTGTGTTCTTCGGTGATCTCAGATCAAGGAACGAATTTCGTGTCTGCTAGTAGACACATCGCTGAAGTGTCAGAGTTTTGGAAGTCAAATTTCAAAGATTTATCAAATGAATTTGCTAAGCGTAATATTCAATGGAAATTTAATCCTCCAGCAGGAAGCCATTTTGGTGGCATCTATGAGGCTGCTATTAAAATGGCTAAATTACATTTAAAAAGGGCAGTTGGCACACGAGCTTTAACATTTGAAGAACTCACTACTGTCTTTACGCGTGTAGAAGCAGTGCTCAATTCAAGGCCACTATGTGCCTTATCTAGTGATCCTAATGAATTTGAAATGTTGACCCCAGCGCATTTTTTGATAGGTCGCGAGCTACTATCTGTACCAGAATATGATGTTACCGAAATTTCAAACAATCGTTTAAATCGTTGGCAACTTGTCCAACAAATTTCCCAACAATTTTGGAAAAGATGGAAGCAAGATTATTTGCATTTGCTTCAGCAGCGTCAAAAGTGGTTTGATAAAACTCAGACTAATATTGAAGTAGGTGATCTTGTTCTGTTAAATTCTCATAATCTAGCACCTCTGGAATGGAGTCTCGCTCGGGTCACCAAAGTTTATCCTGGCCCTGATGGTATAGTTCGTGTGGCCAGTGTTCGAACTAAAAACTCGGAATTTACACGACCCATAGTTAAGCTCAGTCCTCTACCTTTGGAGCAGGATTCAGCTTAGCCATGTTGTTCCCTAGTAGTATTTTAGTTTATTATTCTTTCAATTTAGCTTCAATATTATTATTTTTATTAATTTCTTATATTATATTCAACTTATATTCAATATAATTATCTATATATAATAATTTATATTTATACAGTCCACACGCTCAGACCTAAAGTATTCAAATATTTACTAACAGTTATGTACTAACTATTCAATATTTTCAATTGGTATCGTAACTGGTGAAATCCTGTCGGATTTCGGTGGGGGGAAATGTTGGGTTTTAAAACTCCCGCCGCCCGCCACTATTCGCCAAAGATCGACCCGATTGGTCGATCCGCGAGAAATTAACTCGCGCTCGGTCCGCGTACCGCGCGGTGGCGCCACCGTCAACGCAACGCTGATTGGCCGAGCGACGCAGAAGAAAAAATGGCGATTTCGAACCAACTCGGTGTGCGGTGAGTGAAAATTAATTAAAGTTTTTCTAGTGATTCAACATACACTGTAAAATTAGTGGCATGAAATTAGAATTTTACACGTGAAACTGTTGATGAAATTAATGTCATGAAACTAATTTCATGCCACTAATTTCACAGTGTGAATTCGGCTTAACGTAACCTATGATTTGATAGCGTGCTCAGAGCGTACCAGAAAAACGCAATCTGTAATCTTAATCAATGTTTATTTATTTATAACCACTATTTGGTATTAGAGTTTAAGTAAGGTACCGCGTAGTTAGGGCAAAAAATACGACAACCGCATACGAATACAAAAGTTTTATCATTCTGGGACAGACGTAGGGACCGAAGAGTCTTTGGAAACACTGCCGCCCCTGGAAGTCACCGTGACCGAGGAACCCCTGATCGGGATACCCCCGGTCAACGACTCAGCGAATATTTTTATACGATACCTCACACGTAAGTTTTTTCATGCTAACTGTACTTGTGTTTACAGATCCTCGGATGGTGTCTACAGCTGTTGTATCATATTTCAAACCTCAATATCACATTGGTGTTATTATGTAGTCTATTCCATTGATTGGAGGTGTGGACCGAAAACTGAAAGGTTGCCGGTTTGATCCCCACCCGTTGAACTATCGTCGTACTCACTCTTAATACAAGTTTTCCGATTATTTGGAGGGGAAAGGAGAATATAAGTCGAGTTCAGCTTGGCTACCATTCTATGAAAAAGGGTTTAATCGTAGATCGCATTTTTTTAGTAGGTATAAGGCTCTATTTAATATAGGCTATTTTAAAGGATAGGATAAAGCTCTGGTTCTGTCGCGCAGTCTTGATCAGTGCTCTGGGCCGAGGGTATACAGTAACTTTTCAAGTTTACGTTAACTATGTGTAAATCTGTCATTTAGTATCGACAAGAAATGGGCGGAGAATGTTTCCATCCTTTTTTTTCCATACTAATTGACAGATTTATGTTGACGTAAGCTGTGAAAAGTTACACTAGGACTACATATCACACACGATTCTCCGAATACCGTATGTATACCGCCGTGACACGTAATAATTTTTCTGTCAGTGTGCATATTGCATACATGCGCATCATGGTGAGCTACATCAAAATTCGGCAAATATTTAACATACTACACTGTTGGATGAATAATAATTACAGGCAGGCACGCGAGATTAATATATTTGATTTTTAAAGACTAGGTGTATTCCTGGTGGGAGGCTTTGGCCGTGGCTAGTTACCACCCTACCGTCAAAGACGTGCCGCCAAGCGATTTAGCGTTCCGGCACGATGGCGCGTAGAAGCGGATTAGGGTACGGGTTGAATTTACACTGCCATACCCCTTCCAAGTTAGCCCGGTACTATCTTATACTGCATCGTCACTTACCATCAGGTGAGATCGCAGTCAAGGACTATATTGTCTTCGAACAAAAAATAAATCATACATCGTGTAATTTTTGGTACGTATTTTCACCGGTTCGAAAACTGTTTATAGACCTTGAAATATTTCCTAGAAGTTTATACCATCTTCTCAAAATATCTCTCTAGGTCTCTCGATTTGGGCTATACCTGTTAATCATATTAGTGAAGGTTCTCTTGTATAGGTATATACGAATATAAATTGCAAGTCATATCTTATTAATTTGTATTAGATAGCGTTTTACTCGTATTTGCGTGGATGGTGGAAATATACCTAAAGTTATATTTCTATCGGGTTTTCTGTACTTTTCTTTAATAAATTTACTAATTATATTTAAACCTTTACTGCACAAAATTGAAAGAAATAAGTACATAAATAAGTTTCTAATCAAAAAAAAATCGATACCAACTAAATAAAATTATTACAACCAATGAGTCCGTAGTGAGGGTCTAAACTTTTTATAGCCAAATTAATTTCGATAGAAACCTACCCTCAACTATGAATGAGCTTCGAACAAGTTTGATAACCCATCTAGATTAATTTTATTATACGGCCGATGTTATTGAACTCATTTTATTATGAACTCCGTTTTCACATTATCCGATCCAGCTATAAAAATTTCATTTACGTACTTAAATACTTCAATTACTAACTACGTAAGTGATTTATTTTCTTCGAAAACAAATATTATGTTTTATTTTATGAGAAATGAGTCAGCATTATGTGATGTAGAAAATTAATTTTGAACCTGATTACACTGGAATAAACATGAAGGTCCACCATTTTTTGCTTCAGTACTATAGCAAGTAATATAGTTGCTGAAAACTCCCTTTATTCCGAATTTATTATGGATCCTACATACTGAACCGGCGGTAGAGTCATGACTCATGACGTGTCATAAGTTGGCTACAAGATGAAATAAATAATTTTGAATTTAACAAAGAGGAAGCCAAAGTTTTAACCACTAAGTTGTTACAGCTACCAAAATAAAAAACTATTATTATAAAATAAATTAAATTTAACGCAAACTCTATCGATATAACTGTTAAAAGTAATTAAATTGGAAACTGCAGTTAAAATACTGTTAGAATTGCGAAAAGGTTTTTAGAAACCTTGCCCATTATACATTATATGGATTATATTTTACTACCTTGACCCTCGTCAAAGCTAAGCAATAGAATACTTCTACAGAAATAGCAAGTTGCAACGGATTTGAAATAAGATTTATCACCCGTCTAATGTTTGTGGTCAATTCCTCTTTAAATAGGGTTTGAGATTCTTCAAATGACGCAACGTTTCAAGGCGCGGACTGACTACCGTCTGGTTCAAAAAAGATCTATTGCACTATTGTCGTACCTATACTCCTATGACAAGATTAATGCTTAGTTAATTCGGCTGGAATATCGTATCGGACAACGTGGCAACGAAGTCTGGATTTCATTCGTAAGCTTGAAGTTAAACACGCAATCATTAAAGCCCCACAAGGACTTTCCCACATTCGTCAAAGCTTATAATGAGTGGAGGAAATCGGTACAATCTGACATAGTTACAAACAAATGTATTGTTACTAAACCTATGATTTTGGCTTCTACCCTTATGAAAACAAATAATACAGTAAATCATCAAAACGTTATTATCTAAATATATAAAAGGAAAAGTCACCTTTTTCTGACGAGCAAAACCTAATCTTCTTTTTTTATTGAATATATAAAAGGAAAAAGTGACTGACTGACTGATCTATCAACGCACTGCTTAAACCACTAAACAGATCAGGCTGAAATTTGCTATTTTGAGGTAAACATCCGCTAAAAAAAGGATTTTTGGAAATTCAACCCCTAAGTGAAAAAATAGCGGTTTGAAAAATCGAACTTAGCGTGAAGGAAGCCGCGGGCAAAAGCTAGTTTGCCTACTTATCAGTAGATCCGCGATATCCTACTAATAAGTAATTGCGAAAGTGTGTTAGTTGCTTTGTTAGTTGATTTGGTTTGATTTTTTTCGCTTGAATATAGTTGAGGACCTGGAGAGTACTTTTTATCTTTAAAACAAATCAATTTAATTTACGCAAAGGAAGTCACGGACAAAAGCTAGTAGCTTACATACAAATTATCATTGTGTCATTGTCTTTAATAAATAATTTATAAAATATATATCTATCTAAAAAAGTTATATATAATCATGTCAATCTCTATAAATTTTCGAATCTCACTAGAACTTTCGATTCTAATACTGTCTTGTTTTTGTTAGGAACTGAGCTTATAATATAATTTATTTAGTAAAGTTGTCTATATAAACTAATATTTCATTGAATATTATTGAAATACTTAATATCAATAACGTTAATGCATCCCAATAATAATATATAATCATTGAGTTTGATTAATGGCTGTTATTGATGATTTTATTGGTTAACTTATCATTATTAAGCAAATCTGATCAGGAGCTGATTTGATATAGGTAAATGTAATTGATTTATCATATTTTAATTAAAATAAATATCCATTTCCGGGCCCATAACCTGCAAAACATGCTTGAATGAATGAAACTTGAAAGTTTTATTTCAAAACTTTATTTTTCTATCAACTAGTCGCTGCCACCATTTCAGGTAAAAAAGGATTGGGGTTGCCATTATTAACAACAACAAAAACTAACAACAACAGGAACTAACAACAATTACAATAATAACAACAATATTTATCTAATCAGATGAATATTAATAGTAGAAAACAGAATAGAATAAAGTTTTTTATTCAAATAAACTTTTACAAAGTGCTTTCGAATCGTCAAATTAATCTACCACTGATTCGGAATGCCGATCCTACCGAAAAGAACCAACAAGAACTCTGCGACTGCTCTTTAAAAAAATAGATCGGTTATTGTTCAACTTATTTGAATAATTCAAATCGCGCCACTTTCTATGCCAAAACACAAACATATTAGATGATTAGCCGCCACGTGGTGCTACCCATTTGAAATATTCAAAATGCAACGTCTATTTAATAATACCTGCGATGTAATAAATTGGCCCAATTTCTGCGTGGACCTAACCTAACCCGGGCGACGAGATTATTGTCATAAATTCTGTGAAATATGTTATGCTGTGGTCACCAAGCTGCTTTGTCAACCCATCGATATTAATATAGCTCTATGTTTTGTGACGAGCATCGTTTTGTATAAAATTGTCATTATAAAAGAGTTGAATAATTTATCGTTTTTTTATATAGCTTTAAATGATGTTCCACTAGGGTTTCACCATGTATCATTTCATTATGTCTCATTTTCCAACTCTTTATCGACTTTGACTCTTTCTTTTTCCAGCATTTACTTTCATAAAGTTTTATGTTCTGGTCAACCCTGTCTACTCAATACATATTTGATTTGATCGTCGTTGAAGGTTTACTTGATTCTATTTGATAGATACACAACACACAACCCTCGCCATGTTGCAAACGTGTCGTCTCTTTCTAAGATCGATTACGCTGAAGCAGGGACTCCTTAAGTTTTTTTTATCACGCTTCCCTTCTATAACTGTGTTCGTTTGTTCTTTAGTCATGCAACCACAGATTGACGGGATTTTTTTTCGTGATAGTTGAGAACTTGTAGAGTGACATAGGTTATTTTTCACAAAAAACGAAGAATTCCCGTAGAATTTTATAAAACTGAATTCTACGCCGACGAATTCGCGGGCAAAAGTTAGCAAAAACCTATACTAAGTGATAAATAATAATATTGCATGCCTCAAACAAGTTTAAATTAAACAACGTTTTTTCCCGCATTTCACTCGTAACTTAGATAAGAAGTTTGGACTAGCGGAAGGCAATAATCGTCAAGTCAATTACTGGCCAGCTTGCCACAAAAAGTGGCAAGATAATGGTCACCAACTGACCTACTGACCCGACCATAATCTGCTAGGATGCGTTTCTACTGAAGCGGAGACTAGCGGAATGTAACCAAGGGTTGAACAATCACACATTTTTAACCTGTGACGCAAATAGAAGGTTCTCACTCTCTTGTCTGTCTAGTCTGTCAGTGGCAAAAAGTGGAAAGATAATGGTCACCAACCGAACTGCTGATCTGACCATTATCTATTAGGATGCGTTTCTAGTGAAATTTAGATAAGCGGAGTAAATAAGGATGGAACTATCATATATTTTTAACCTGTGACGCAAATAGAGGGGTATGACCATCTTGTCTCTCTGTTTGTGGCAAAAAGTGGCAAGATAATGGTCACCAACTGACCCGACTATAATATGCTAAAATGCTGAAGCGGTGACGAGCGCAGTAGACAAGGATGGAACTGTCACAAATATCCCCTAATAGATGGTCCTGTTTCTAACAATAAATGAATGAACGTTTTTTTTAAAATATATAGACTATATTATTTATATTGCATATTAATTGATTATTTTTTTTGATTAGGTAATCGTCTCCGCTTATAAATGCGCTTATGTAGAAACGCAACCTTAGTTGGCTACGAATGCTACGATACAATGTTTATTCAACATCGGTAATTGTATGATGTGCTATGTGGGTAGCTATGTTATATTCTGAGTACGTGTGTTGGCAAACTAACAATAAAATGTTTACTACAACGTTAAAGTCAAGTCCTTTGACAGGTTTTACAGTGATGTGTAAAAAGCTACTTACTTTGCTATTACTTTGTATTAGTTTAATCCGAACACAAAATTCTAACATTTGAAGCTACTATACAATTCTAATGTTCAACGATTTTCAGTATTGCCCATTGTTTCGTCATCAACCTTTGATGCAAGCCAACTATGGATATCATTCCACTTAGTTGGATAGGTTTATTTATTTATTTATTAACATAAGGTGTACAAATAATACTTAAAGCTAGCATCAAGAAAACCACCCGGGTTTGTAAAAAATGCTAACAAGACTTAAATCTAGGTAGGTATGTTGACAACAGAACATTACTGCTATTTGAACATAGTGAATTATCATAGTTGACTTAAAAAGTAAGATTTTAGTTTTTTCTTGATATTGCGAGGATTAATTACAAAATTAATTGCGAGGTTACATTTCCCAACCCAAACTTGATGCATAATGTATTACTAGTAGTATTAGTATTCACAAAACCGTCCATCTGCTGGGTTTACGTTCCCATTTATCAGAATTTTATGATAAAAATCGAGCTTTTTCAAATAGTAGGTACTCTTATTAAATCATCGTTTTCATCTCAAACGATAGTCTTCCACAGCTGAACTTCATCGATCTTTTTGGGCTTTCCACAATCCACCTGGAAACACCAGAAATGCCATGTCAATTAGATATTGCCTGGAATTATTAGCACTACAGTTTATTCGGTATGGGACTTATCAAAATATTATATTCATGCCTGGTGGTGCAATGACCAATCGAGCTCGTCTAATGAAAAGCTCGTGGATTCTTGTCTTGGAGTCACTCAAGATACTATATAAAGAAGAGGTTCTACTCCTTTTAAAAACATTGGTTTGAATCAGATTTGCCTCTAATTCTTGGACCATTTCGCTTTTAAATCGCATGGGAAGGCGGCTGGGGAAAAAAAGATGCGTGACAGATTATGTTTATTCCTCGACGGACGAGGATGTGAATGGTCACGTTTTATATGTACGCGGGATTGAAACGGGCATCGGTACGTGCCTACGCACGAGTACAAATAAAAGTCGTCCACTTTTTTTTGCGTGATTCGCGCCAACCAAGCTGGATTAAATTACGCGAAGCCTAGACGGCGGCGCTATGTGCGAAATTAAATTGCTCCGTGGAAGCGATTTCGCTCTTGAGCTCATGAGTCGGCAGTTTTTGCTTGTAAACTTGTTATCCAACTTGGCAAGATCTTTACGCTCTTTCTTTTCGCGATGCGCGAAATATTTAAATATTGTTATCTTCTTCCCATAAAATGAGAATTTCCTACAGGATTCTGTATCGTCACCTCAATCCATCCCATATTATATGGCAGGATGTAAACGGATCTAAATGATCAGCCGTTATACCTACATTCTAATGAACGTAGTGTTATTTATTTATCCATTGCCAGCTCTCTATGGGGCTCCTCTCAGAATGGACTAAAATCAGAGTGGTAGACTTTACACACCTTTGAGAGGATTATGCAGGGCTCTCGGGAAACCTGCAAGGTTTTAATTCCTTAAAACAAACATAACTCTGAAGAGTTAATACTGGGATTTTAACTCGAAGTTTTAACCACAGGTTATCACAGCTCTTACGATAATTTTTGTTTACCTATATTATTTGATTTTTATGACCAATTTCACTAATGTAAAATAAGTATTATCTAAGCGTGAAAATATTTTTACAGTCTTTGGACTGAAAATCCGCCAAAATATTAAACTTACGCTCAGATGAGACTTATTTTATGTTGTTGAAACCGGCCCTTGATGGTTTATATTGGCAATTTTGATCCGTGTTCGAAAATCGCTCTATAGTATTGTTTTATGTCGCACAAAGCTGATCCATCTTTTTTTGATAAGTCTAATCTCGATCCCATTTCTACGGTGGCTGCTCCATGAATATTTTAACTCCGCGGACACACGTAGGTATTTATAAATGTTATGGCGGTTTCACATAATTCCGAGAACTGATTCCGTGGACTCATACTGTAAATCACCGACATGTATTGCCAATTCTTCAGTTCTTTCCAAATCGGCCAAAGTAATAAAAATATAGAACTATAAAAGCAAAGCTAATTCAACTTTAAGTGTTGGCTAGGACGGGACACGGTCCAAAGAGTACTAGTATGCTATTGTATGAACTCATAGCTGTAAAATTACAAACTTATTCACTAGATTCACTCAAATTTCAAACATTTTAGATTTGTATAGCAAAACCTAAAGCACAATTATTGATACGCTCAGACCAACCATATTACCGATTGAATCAATAGTTTTTTTTTAAATACGACGTAGGTATACATTCTTTTACAATGTATAATTTTTCTTCACTCAGTGAACAAAGTAAAAGCTTTTCTTCACCGGTATTTTAAAGGCGCGCTATTCTGAGCTAGTGAAATAAAAGTTCCAACGAGCTCGCAAACATTGTCAATTTACTTTCACCCTTGTTCGCATCTGTTCGCGCCGCGACGTGTGCTATGTGATGCCGCCATTACGAACGTTCGTTTATTAATGTCACACTGATTGCCAGATACCGGCCCGAGGGACGCGCCTCGGATACGTATAGAGAACTAAATGGGATTTCATTTTCTAGTCCAGGAATCAAACGCTCCCTATGGCGTGCGTCCAATGATCTCTCCGAAG
Source organism: Hipparchia semele (assembly GCA_933228805.2). NCBI lineage: Eukaryota > Metazoa > Arthropoda > Insecta > Lepidoptera > Nymphalidae > Hipparchia > Hipparchia semele. Next base: position 3,444,894 of record OW121722.1, read on the forward strand.
TCCCTTTAGACATTTTTGTTCTGGTTCGTCGGGCGCGGGGATATCGGTCTGATGTTTACGCGTCACGGTTATTTCAAGCCCCAGTGCGTGACTTTACGGACTTTCCGCGGGGTATTTTATCCATATCCGTGTACACTGTACAGTCCGCGAAATGTAACCTTAGTTGTACATTTCGGAGCCAAAAAAAGTATAAGCAGGATGTCAAAAGGCTGTTATACCTTATATAGGATGCGTGAATTCATGGGACATATAGACATGTACCAAGGTATAAAAGCCCTTAAATATATAAAGAAAAAAATGATTTTTACACTACACTATTTGGTGTGTACTCATACATATCCGGATCTAGCTAACTCCCAGAATTCGGCATTTTGCGTTAAATTCTTTCACCAGTCTGCTTATATTTTGAAAAATTAAAAGTCCCAAATATTTCAAAGATTTTGTTCATCTGGTTTTTGCTGGTGTTAGAACTAATACTTAGAACTTTTTTTAATTCAAATTTGAGAAAACTGTCAGAAGAGATACTGCAGAATATCGGCCTGGCTGCTTAAAAAGTAAATAAATAGAGTCCTTAAATTGTACATCTGCAGAAACTTCACAGATAAGGTTCTCAGATACCACGTTTCCTTACACACGGTGGTCGGGATTATTTCATTACAAAGGGTCTTGAGAAGCTCTTAATTTATTCATAGTCGAAAATTGGATCTAAATGGACTTTGCAGTTACGGGCGCCCACAAGTAAAAGTTTAATCCCATCTGGGGTTTCAATTACCTATCCACTAACATACCCCTAAAGTAAGATACCTATACCGTAGATCGAAGTTTTTTTTAGTAGTAAAGAATTGGTCTGCTGCTCTGGCACGTGCTCTTTTGATCAGTGATCAAGTACAACTGGAGTGTTCGTATAACATTGGTCGTGTACTTTTGTTTATTGAGGCAGATCACCTGATGTTAAGTGATTATGAATGAACACTTACTTGTAGCACCAGAGGCACCACCAGTGCGTTGCCGGCTTTCCAGGAATTTGTTGGTCCGCCCCTTTAATAACTCCATGTTGTAATTAAGTGGGGCCACCGTAGAAGGGAGTTTTGGATTCGCAGTTTGTACGTACAGTACACATTAATTACGCATATAATTACGCAACTAGCAAGGGGGCCTAAAATATTTGGCAGAAAATGTTTCTGGCGTATCCATACATCTCACGGCTTTTATGATCTGTTGCCATGTTGATCTATAAGGTACACCATGCATTTAAATACGAGTAAAAACGAAACCCATTCAACACATTAAAAAGTTTCACTGTTGTAGCTCATTTTCTTCTTTAACAGCTGTAACCGCCCAAGCACAATCAGTGCGACACCGCTATCTCACGGATTTTGTACCAACGAACGTAACAAAGGCTGCAATAAAGTGTTCTCGGTTTTACTGTGCTTGGGATGCTTATTTATAGCATCCAAGCTGTAATGGTTGCAAAACAGTTTAGGGATAATATCAACTCAGTCATATACTTTCATAGTGCTTTATGTCACATATTCTTCTTCTCATTCGTTCTCTTCTGACAGGGTTTTGTAGTATTAGTGGGTTATATTCTTTTTCTCCGCCTCAAGCGATCTCCTTCCAGCGGCTTCTGATCGCGGCATTATCAGAGCACTTAGTGACAGATAAATTCGTAGCAGAATGGATAAATTCTATCCATCTAGTTGAGGAGTGACTGCTTGGTGCCCTCTTCTCGACCTGGTACCACTAGATTTGTTTGATGGTACATAGGTACTATCTAACAAATCTAGTGGTACCAGGTATCTACGAAGATAGCTTCGTAGTAATGTGTTCAAAGAACTTGAACAAGTTACGAAATTGACTGAAAAATTTCATGTAGGTCAACCTGCAGTAGCTTTCATAACAAGTCAAGACTCTACTACGATTTTGGAACGAAGATTCTACTGAAAAGAGAAGATTTATTTTCAACTCTTGGAGTATGGAGACTTTTGTTCAATGTTCTATCCTAGGTCTAGATACGTCTCCAGAGCCACATATACAAGGATTCGATGTCTGATAATAATAATAGCTTGTAACTTATTTTAATCTTTATAATGTACTAAAGAAGGTCCTTTTCTCTGTGTGCAGATCCGCCCGAGATCACGATACGGCCGCGCAACCTACAGGTCCGCGCGAACGGAATCGCCGCCTTCTACTGCGCGGCGAGGGGTGATCCCATACCCAACATACAGTGGAGAAAGAACGGGAAACGAGTTTCCAGTAAGTATATCATTACTGATTTTTATACAACTTTTATATCTTGATGCTACTGCTCCACCTGCGCCGTAACGCGTAAATTAACACGATAATAAAGGCATTACGCAGACGGGGCCAATATTTTAATGCGTAAATGTGTTGTAACATTACTAATGACGTTAGACACTAAGCGATAACTAGGATGGTGGTTTTTTTGACACATCAAAGGATTTTAACGCGTTAAATAACGCACCAAACTTTGTTGGCTACATTAGCGCTGTCTCATTCTGTGCAACGAATGCGCTGTGAGGACGTACTTTTATCTCCATTTTGAATGTGATTGGGAACACGGACGACAGAGCAGAACACTATTACTCCAGTTAACGCACTAATTCACGAAAAATTACTTTTGACAGCATCTTTTCTGTTAATGTAGCCACCTGTTTAAGGCGTTATTTTTTAATGCCCTAATTAAGGCGATTTGAGTGCAGCTGTTAACACTAACATTAATGCAGATGGAGCAGTAGCATTAGTGGGAGACTTTAGCCGTGACTAATTACCATGTGCACCAAGCTCTTAATCGTTCCGACACGACCACGTATAAAAAGCTGAATGGGGTATGGCTTTAGTTTATACTGCCATACCGCAGTATATATAATATTGTATTTGTGTTCATTCTTTCTTTTGATTGACCAAGCCAAGCATTATTTAAGAATATTCCACAGTAGCTTTTGTTCGCAACTTCCTGTGCGTAGAACCACACTTTCGCATTAGTCGGGGCTTTAAGTCAATATACTATATACCAAGGGTAGCAAACTTGGTTAGAGCTAAGATCTACTATTTACTGAAGAAGCCTTGTGAGGTCTACCAATTTCATACTTCTTGATAAATTAAACAGTATAAGTTGCTTATGTAGTATTTTTTATTTGATGATTAAAAGGGAAAACATAAAATTGAATTCTTAGTAACTAGTTACTAACAACTTGTACATAATATCAGTGTGAGCATTGCGCCTGATCATCTTCCGTTAGATTTTCAAAGTCATACCGCTATCGACCGGTTGGCCACCCGTGCTATTTATTAATAGTAGTTTTAGCGGTGCGCTTCTTTCGCATTCGCCGCACTCCGGATATGATTGATAACGTAACGTATTTCACGGCGGGCGATGAAACTATTTAGAGGGGCCATGAATGGTTTTATGGGAGGGGTTTTCGCGTGCGTGGCCGCGGCGATACGTTTTTCCAGCTCATTTCTCCGGGCTTATAGACGTCATTACCGGTCTCACATATTTATGGGCTTAAAACATTGATATGCGTTTCCTAGGATATCAAGATAGGTGTAACCTAAACCAAAGTGTCTATTTTTTCTGGCACATCACTTGCACTTTAAAGTTTTAGCATTTTTTGTAAAAGTGCGAAAACTTTAAATGTTAAAGTGCTAAATCTATAGAGTGTACAGTAGATTACCATTACATATCATTGATGCTACAAATAATTGCAAGAGTTATTTGCCAATGGACACTTTACATAAGAAATATAGGTCTGCCATAAAAGAAACAAAGTTTGAATAAAAACTCTAGCCTAATCTGTTAGCCCCTCGATAGCTCACAATTCAAGAGCTTTCCTTCACCGAAAAGCGTACAAGAAAGTTAACCGGCAAAATAATAATCTTAAGTAATCTGTATCTATATGTGATATTTTTTTTACATATAATATATCGACGTTCTAAAACTCCATTTTTACATTTCAATCACGAACAGAATTCCTGGATTCAATGGTCTGTGTTTTTTATGTAGCGCGTTTGTCATCCCGCGCCTTTGCCTCAATAGGGGAAAGTGGAAGGGGATCCCCCCACTTTCACAAAGGGGATAAAACGATGTGTTTGTTGTTTCGTATGCCGGAACGAATAGATATAAATCGTTTACTTCGCTGATCATGATTTTTATGTGTCACTGATTATATCGATTAGGTACTTGAGTAGGTTGGTCATTTCCTCGGCGTTCATAACACAGAAATAAAAAAAGGTAGAACGGCAAATTGGGTGGAGTACGCGTTTCAACAATTTCCAATGTAGTTACCAATAGTTACCATTACACTGCAAATTGTAGACCAGTCAGGGTTTTGCTAACCCCTAACCTGTTTGCTTTCAAAAAACCGCGGGAAACAACGTTCATCAAGTGTTTTTAAAAATGCTTTAAATCAAAATCAAAATTTATTTATTTCGTGTAGGCCAACTTATAGCTCTTATGACACGTCATAAATCTACCACCGGTTCGGAATGCAGATTCTTCTGAGAAGAGCCGGCAAGAAACTCAGCAGTTGCTCTTTTAAAAAAAAATTTTTTACAATGGTTAACAAAACTATGCTATGCACACAGTGTTTCCACAAAGAAGTTTCAAAAATGCACACCTACCACAACCTAACACATGTTAAGATGGGTAGACACAAAGCAGACCCATTTCCGTCCAAAATAAAATGACAGTATTTCCTACAGAAATGTCGTAATCGAGAAATTACTACAAACTTTGCGCTAACTTATAAAACAAAGCAGCATCTTTATTTTCTTACAAACGGTGTAGATATCTGTTCCGAAAATAAAACAAATTGTCGGTACCCTACTCCGCGTTTTATCTGCTTTCAAACTTTATTCTCGATTTGTCCTGCTGTCACCGGCCGCTATCTATCAAACGTGCCCCTGACTCGGTTGAGCATGTGACAGGAAAACATTCGGATACTGATACGATATGGAACGAAGATTTATTTGGGGCAAAGCGAGTGGAAAATCTATGAATTAATTATTTATTTGGTGAGAGAATAAGTTCTTATTTAGAAACGACAGTTAGTTCACGACATGAAGTATGTCGAGTCGTAATTCAATAAAGGGAGAACCGTGGCACTCCTTGAGTTGTTTTTTAGTTTTGGAATTTACGCAGCCCAATATTTTTAAGCTATTGCATAGCTTCTATCGCGGGCCAGCGTGGAGATCGAATCCAGAAATTCCGTAACGAAAATAACCTGACATGGGACTCCTCTATGGTGAGCCGCTAGATGCTAAGAAAAAATGCTATGCAATAGCTTTACCGCGGCAGTCCACGAGTGCCACATTTCTTTTTTTTTTTTTGTGTATTACTTATATTGCTCACGTTGATATAATAGCAATTTTGAATTATAATCATTAAATGAAATAGGTAAATAAGCATTTGTATTTCTGTCTTTTTTGTGTGATATATATATATATCACACAAAAAAAGACAGAATATATCTTTTATTATCTAGCTATATCTTTTATTCTTATAAAGAAAGATAGATAAAGAAAAAGGCGATTTATAACATTGTTATCTTCTTTCTTCTTCTAAATATATAAAAGAAGAAGGTGACTGACTGACTGCCTCATCTATCAATGCACAGTTTAAACCATTGCACGGGGGTCAGGCTTTGGCATACAGATAGCTATTATGACGTAGACTATATAGTAGTAGATTTTTTTTTTTGAAAAATAAACTACGTATATATATAATAATTATGCACCTATAGTTGTAATATTTTTTTGAAAAATGGGACGACTACTTGGATAACTCTTATGTACCCCCAGGTATTTCTTGGAATAAATAAATAAACTAAAAGTACTGTTGAAATAAGTGGACCCTATTATGAAGAAGTTTTTTAATAAGGACGAGTAAGAAGTTAATCCAAATTGTGGAACTTTATTGTTACATCAGTTGTATGTCTCATAACTATAATATTACCACTCTCCATTCAGCTACTTCAAGGTTCCCAACAAGTTTTTCTAACACACTGTGACGTTAACTTTCGCGAGATTTATTGGATCCCTCCTTGTCATAAGTCTGACTACTTTTTATATGTTAATAAAACAAAAGTTGTGGTGGAAAACTATTTTATTACTTATCTTCTAAGTCAGAAAAGTTTATCCTCGTCAAGTTGTCTATCACTTGTAAGAATCCACAGAAAAATTAGAGAAATTTTTCATTATTTACTGAGGTATTTATATTGAGCAAATGTCACGAATTTTTGAACTCCAGCGTAGTACCAAAGCCTAATGAGCCTAAAACCTCATCGATATCACCGCAGCGCGGCATAGTACCCAAGATGCTGGCAGCATTGCCCCTTTGTTCTACGGTGTTTCCACTTTATTTGTGTCTCAGTCATGTCTCAAAATGAATAGTTTAATATTAATACTCAATTCGATGCCTCAACATGGGTAGCCTGAGTAGTCATGCTCTCTTTAAACATTTTGTGGTGGTGTCGTGTAGTGCGGGTTGTTACGTTCCCTCAAATATGGTTGAGCGAAGCAATGGCTGGATCATGCGTCATGCTCGTGAACGGGTGCCACCAACGGGAATGGGTCTGCTTTGGCTGCCCGGCTTGACATGCGTTGGATTGGTGTACCTACGTATGCATTTTTGCATTTTTGAAGCTTTATTATGGAAGCACTGTATACATAGCATAGCTTTGTAAAAAAAAAATTTTTTTTTGAAAACCGCAACTGCTGAGTTTCTTGCCGGCTCTTCTCAGCAGAATCTGCATTCCGAACCGGTGGTAGATTTGTGACATGTCATAAGAGCTACAAGTTAGCCTATATGAAATAAATAAATTTTGAATTTGAATTTGAATGGCCAAACTAATTTTTAGGCCCAGGTAGCTGCCAGCTCTTGGGTCCCCGGTGGACTCGATGACTCAAAAGATAGCTCAGTTTTTATTTTTAAGTGCAATTCGCCTTAGAGTTCTTTTCTAAAATAAGTAGAAGTCTGCCAATTTACATTGGGCCAGCTTTGTGGCCTATGGCCTAACACTTCTCTGAAACTGTACTCAGTAGTGAACTATTGATGACTAATGATTATGATAACTAAAGTAAGGAGCTTTGTGAAACAAAGAACGTTTGTCATAGAGCGTTTCGCTTTTTCGATTCGATGATCAATTTTGATGATTCTTTTTTAATTTTTTTAAGCATGGCAGCAATGAAAGCATCGTTTTGAAACAGTTTGTCGCCGACTTAAAAACAGTTACTTCTATTAGTTTAGGAGTTTAGTTATTAAGACTAAAAAGGTTTATTTTATTTTTCGCTTTTTAATTGCCTCAATCGTCGGTTAAATTTTTTGTAAAAAGCTACTATTTAACATACTATATTCAACAGCTTCATACCAACCGAATATTGAAACCAATTTACGTTCCGCATAGGGTTTATTTGTGGAATGGAATACACAAACCGTGAGGTAACAGGGCCCATCGGATACCTTCCAAATTTTCTCAATTCGACAAACATGATTATAATGTTTAATATTGGTTTCCGATAATTTTGTTTGCTCAATGTGTTACGCATAATATTATATATTGTGCCTTAGGGTTCATGTTTCTCTTGTTTGTGGTATATTAAAAAGATTGTTTTGGATATTTTTTTTTTCATTGCTAGTACTTATAACAGAATATAATAGAAAACAAAGGAAAGTTTTATAAAATACTAGTTGATACCCGCGACTTCGTTCGCGTGGATTGAGGTTTTTTTGGATTCCCACGGGAACTCTCTTATTTTCCGGAATAAAAAGTAGCCTGTGTCCAGTCTATAAAATCAGCCAAATCGCTTCAGGCGTTGCGGCGTAATTGAGTAACAAACATACACCCAAACTTTCGCATTTATAATATTAAATAGGATTAAGTAGGATAATAGGATACATCTAAACTAACATAAAAGCACGGTTATGCGGTCCAACCACATATTTAATCGTGGGGCTCGAACCTGCGACCTTTCAGTTTTCATTCCACTTGCACTTTTAACTGTTGAGCTATTGAGGCTTCAAATTCCGCATACAGATATTTATTATGACGTAGGCATCCTCTAAGAAAGGATTTTTGAAAATTCAACCCCTAAGTGGGTAAAATAGGGATTTGGAAAAATTGAACTTAATGTGAGTGAAGTAGCGGGCAAACGCTAATACTTGTGTAAAAAAACAAGTAATACTCTATTTTCCCTTAAGGATATACTATTTCCGTTTAAGCATAGCAATATTTATTACATTTTTAGTAATTTATCTACCGCTTATCGTATATGACCTCTACGGGATAATAAATAATGCCACTCGGGTTAATAGCTTTCATTAATTGATATCCCACCAGTAGATTATACTAAGATTAATATTATTTGGAGTGCTATTGAAATATAGCCTCTATGGTTAATGGTTATATTTAACTAGGTGATGCTCGCGACTTCGTCCGCATGTATATATACATAGTTTTTAAAATTCCTGTGGGAACTGAATAGTTTTCCGGGATAAAAACTTTACTACTGCCATGATTTCACATCACGTTAGTGCTGCCAACATAAGAACATAAAATTCCTGTAATAATGACGTGTAACTGTAGCAGAATTGCCCCGCATTAAATCGAAACTATCAATTACTAGTTTGATGCCCGCGACTTCTTTCGCGTGGATTGAGGATTCCCGCAGGAACACTCTTATTTTCCGGGATAAAAAGTAACCTATGTGCTAATCCAGTCTATAATTAATCTATCTGTGTGCCGAATTTCAGCCAAATCGGGTTAGGCGTTACGCCGTGATTGAGTAACAAACTTACAAACTTTCGCATTTATAATATTATACTAGCTTTTGCCCCCGCGACTTCGTCCGCGTGGAATTAGATTTTGGGGTAGAATTTTCAAAAACTGTGACAAACGTACTTCTTTATTTTTAACTGAAAGCTCAAATACCAACTTTGATGGAAACAGCGTGAAAAATGACGGAGTTTCATATAAACTTCCATCCCCTATTTAAACCCCTTAGGGGTGGAATTTCCGATAATCCTTTCTTAGTGTGCGCCTACGTCATAAAAGGAACCAACTGTAAAAATTTCAAGTTTCTAACTTCAGTAGTTTAGGCTGTGCGTTGATATCTCAGTCAGTCAGTCAGGACTTTGAATTTTATATATATAGATAATAGGATTTTCACACCGTTTCACACCCCCTAGCCTGCATAGAAATCTGATTCAAAACCCCCTTTGTTGTTACATGCAACAAAAAGTAGATGCAGAAACCGCGCCACCTTACAGCTGTACCTTGGCTGCCATTATCTTTTTATAGCACAGATCGTAGAAAGACACCGATTATTCTCACTTGTTGGGGAAATACATTTCTGTGGCACTTACTGCGAGTGGCGATTTAGCTCCGTCGTCCAACACTGACTCGTATAGTCGTATCCAACAAACCTGTGCATTTTTTACTTCACTCCGAACAATAGAATTTAAACTTTACCACCCCGCAATAAGGTGTGTCTCGAACGCACAACTTGTCTTGGGTCGTTTTTTTATAATACCTTGTTGCAAAATGCAAACGATGCTCTGCAATGAATCGCGGACATTTTATCTAGAGATATAAGATTTTCAATAAACATAAAAATAGAACCACTATCTGCAAAAACCATTATTAAACTTTACCATAGAATTTACATTTTGAGCCATTATATAAGCCATTTAGCCTACCTTACCACCTACCTGAAATCAGGGTGTAAATCATGTGTTTATTTATTCACTAGCCTTTGCCCGCGGCTTCGCTCACGTTAAGTTCGATGTTGAAACTCCTATTTTACCCCCGTACCGGTTGAATTTTCAAAAATTCTTTCTTAGCCGATGTCTACGTCATAATAGCTGTCTGCGTGCCAAATTTCAGCCCGATCTGTCCAGTGATTTGAGCTGTGCGTTGATAGATCAGTCAGTCAGTCAGTCACCTTTCCCTTTTTTATAAAAGTCCTTTAAACCTAGATATGTATGTAAATTCCAGGAAGATTATTATATAGCCAGTAGGTATCAATTTCCCCTTTTAAAATCAATTGCCAACTGGCGAATCAAAAAAAACTATTGGCAATTTTTTTTCCAATTCGCAAACCATTCAAATTCAGTTGAGAATTAGAACAACGTTTGCGGTCATTCAATAACTATTGGACGAATTTTGATAGCTGTTTCAGATTTCAAGGGTTTTAATATTTCGTGCCATCAAACAAAAGCCACGAATTTAAACTATTTGGAGTTAGGTTAAATTTTTCTATGCCTATTATAAGTAGGTATATCTTTATTATAACTTTGTCTTTTCTTTTGCACAAACTAATCCAAAATATTAGTACTTATTGAGTATTTATGTTAAATTACTTTTGTTTAATCAAGTTGCAAGTGCAATGGTTCGGTGAAATGTGAGAAATACGCTGCTAACTCTTATAAGACTCTTATTCACAATTACCGATTTAGTCGCACGCAGAGTCCATGTTACCTTGAAACTACACGGTTATCTGAAAAATAAATACAAATATTAATTTCTAGAGCGGGTCTAGATCATTGAGTATGTTTTATTAATATTCAACTAAGGACCAAACTTCGTTGGTACGAGCTGTAAAGTTAGGTAAACTCCTCTTAAAACACTTTTTCGAGTCGAGTTGTACGGGAGTTTTACGAAATGTGAGAAAGTTTACTTAGCAATATTCAAAGTAGTTGAAAGCCTTAGATAAAGACGAGTGCTGCGCTGCATAAAAATTACTTCGTGAAACTCATGAGAATTTCCTACGATTTCATCTTTGTTTCGTAGTTGCTTAGTTTTTAAGAGTGCATAATATTATTTGACTTTCTGTGAAAATCTTCACTCGATAGGAAAGAAATAATCTTTTGAGCGTGATTTCTAGAAATAAGCTGCCTCGAAGCCAGATAGCATTTCTAGTCGGTATGTTTTATTTGTGTTTGCCACTCGTTGACGCCTTCGACTTTGACAGCAATTTTTTTTAATATAGTATAGACTAGCGCTTGACTACATATACACCATGATAGAGCCTAAGATTGAGCGAACTTGTCCAAATAATAAATAATGCCTGAATGGTCTTAAAATTATTTTGCTATAATCCGCCAACAGAAAAAGTCTGTATGGTCAAACATGCAGTTACAAGCAAAGCACCGCTTACCTCCCGAACCAAGCAAGAAAGCCAAGTTCCCAAGCAAGCAATACCACCACCACTCACATGCACCAACGCACAAGACTTATATACTACGCTCGACGCACTTTTCGCCCCGACACCGTAACATCCTCAGGAGATATCGACTTTACAATGCTGTATTGTAAAGTCGTTGTGTTCGTTTGTATATGTATTATTTTTTGTAAGCTAATTTGTGTATTTGTCAATTTTTTGTTGTAGTTAGCTGTAGTTATAGTTTATTTAATATAATTTTTTTAATTAGGTTACCGAATCACGTCTGTGGACACTTGGGCTCCCCCTGAAGACTAGCGCTGCAGCTTGCTGTGGCTTTGTGCAGAGTGGGGTGCCTTATTTTTCCATGGCAACTTATATTTTTTGAATTTTTAGATTTACTTACTTGCGAATTTTTGTAAAAGTTTCGTGGAAAAATAAGAGAAACTAGATGATGCCCGCGACTTCGTCCGCGTGGATAAAGGTTTTTTGATTCCCGCGGGAACTCTTTAATTTTCCGGGATAAAAAGTAGCATATGTGGCGTAAAGGAGTAACAAACACACACACTAAAGATTTTAGACTTAATTCGTGGTTTACTGACATAATTGTTATAAATGCTACGAGTACGTACCACGGTACGTACCACGGTGGTCGTCGTGACCACGGTCCATGCAATTGGATCGAAATATCGACAATCCCAACTAAAATAATTACCGTGGTACGTACTCGTAGCATTTATAACAAACACACACACACATACACACACACAAACTTTCGCCTTTATAATATTAAGTGTGATTATATATCTATCTAATCAAACTCCCTTGTCCAACAGGCATGCAGTCCCGCTACCAAGTGTCGGGCATGGAGTCCGCGGCCGGGCCCAACGCCAACGGCGCCGTGCTGCGCATCGAGCCGGTGCGGGCGCAGCGTGACGACGCCACCTACGAGTGCGTCGCCGAGAACGGCGTGGGGGACGCCGTCACTGCGGTCGCTACGCTCACTGTGTTCGAAGGTAAGTGACTATATCGACGGGTGGAAGGCTAATTGATCTAAGCGACATTTTGTAAAACTTGCAGGAAGACTGATCATAGTTTTTTTTTTTTGGATTTTTTTTTTAAATAAAAAAACAACAATTGGATAGTTAATACATACTGTATTAAATAAATAAAAGACTATGATTCTACTAATACTACTACTAAAAGCCCATAAACCGATTACTAGCTAGCAACCATATAAAAATATTCCCGTCATACCATGGTTTCTTATTCCCTATAAAAACCCCTTACTCAGTCCGTACAGTTCAAGTGGCCAGCCAGAAAATGGTACGACTATTAACCACATAAAATACTCCGCGGTGACACCATGATCCCGATAGTAACTCCGCTGGCCGTGAAGACCGGCTCCTTTCAATAAATAAGCATTAAAACCAATCTCCGGCGACGACTGCCCGATAACGACGCACCTCTAAATTGCGGCAACGAATCCGGAGAAATACCTAGACAATTCCATCCTAAATGAGCTGAGAATATTGCTGTATTATGAGTAGTTCTGTATTTTTATTGCAGCCAATTTTTATAGTAAGAAAGGTGCCCGCGACTTCGTCCGCGTAGATTTATATAAAATCCACGAGATGTTTTCCGGGAGGCATATTGAAAGGACAAACTAACAAACAGCTAATTTTTGTTGTAATAAAGGTACTAGCTACTTCTTCCGCGTGTAGTTAGGTCTTGTATAACATCCACGGAATACTTTCCGGGATAAAAATAGCCTATGTCACTCTCTAAGTCCTCAACTATACCCGTGCGAATCACATAGATACATAACTGTGTTGCTGCGTAATCGAAGGACAAACCAACAAACAAACACATCTTCGCATTGGTAATATTAGTAAGAAGATGTTCAACCATTATTTCAGTGCTTATTTTTTAACCGACTTCCAAAAAAGAAGGAGGTTCTCAATTCGTCGGAATCTTTTCTTTTTTTTTGTATGTTCCCCGATTACTTGCAGACGCCCGGACCGATTTGTAAAATTCTTTTTTTGAAAATTTCTTTGCTTGAAAGGGGTTCCTAGGTGGTCCCATTATCATCAGGTCAGTATCTCATGACGGGATCGTGGAGAAATCGAGGGAACTCTACAAATTTTATAGGCACAATTTATATACTTTGTAGTGGTATTGGAAGTCGGTATTGTATAAAGAAATTTTACATTTATTATTATTTTTATTAAAGCAGTTTTTCCAAAATCTTTTTTGAATACTGCTCGCAAAAGTTATCACGGATTACGGCTGCGGTTTACACTAAATTGCAAAAACCAAAAGAAAATGTAATTAGCGTTCTTTGTATTCAAGCCTGGTGGAAACAATGCAGGAGTCGTATAAACATCGAGGAAGGTGTACCTTGCTCCGTGGTTCATAATTGTATAAATCGTGATAATTATGACATAACTCCCAACTGCTGGCGACACACTGCTTGCATACATTAGCCCGGAATTACGGCTGCGGTCTATCTCGGAACGGCGACAAGAAATTTAAGAGGTTAATTGCCTCCTTCTTGTTTATGCTGTTTGTTCGTGTTTCGCTTTTTGGTACGCGTTCTGGTTGCTTAATGCCTTTTATTGTTCGCTAGTATTTTCCCGCGGCTTCGCTCACGTTAGGTTCGATTATTCAATCCCCTTTTTTACCCCCTTAATTCAAACCCTAGGCTGAATCTTCAAAAATCTTTTCTTAGCGGATGCTTACCATTTTAGCTATCTTTACGCCATACAGCCCCATCCTAGCGTTGATAGATCCTCACTATTCTTACTAGAATATTGTGAACGCAGAAGTGTATTTGGTTGTTGGTTTGTACTTCAGTCGCTAGGCAACGCAAGAACGGATCGACGTGAATTGCATGGGTATAGTTGAGAAATTGTAGAGAGACAAAATCTTTTATCCCGGATTCTCGCGGGATTCTTAAAAACACACCACATAGACTAAATTACAAGCAAAACTTGTTCTTCTTCTTCTGAATATATAAAAAGAAAAGGACTGATTGACTGATCTATCAACGCACAACTCAAATCACTGGACGGATCGGGTTGAAATTTGGCGTACAGATAGCTATTATGACGTAGGCATCTGCTGAGGGATGTTTGAAAATTCAACCCGCGAAGATAAAATAGGAGTTTGAAAATTCAAACATAACGTGAGTGAAGCCGCGGCAAAAGTTAGTAACTGATAAAATGTTTGCTGATGACATCGCAGTTAGGTCTACCTAGTTGTCTCATCAGCTATAAAATCTAAAGAAGTGGCCTCAATTGGAAGACATGAAAGTTCAATTTAACCACCAACCACAACCAGTTTCCACAATGCATCATACCAACGATAAAACTCATATCGGGTAGAGGTAGAAGTCTTTTTTTATATAAATAAATACCGGACAAATAAGTCGGTGGGTCACCTGATCTTAAGTGATTACCGCCGCCCATGAACACTTGTAGTACCAGAGGCACCGCCAATGCGTTGCCGGCTTTTCAGGAATTTATTGATCCGCCCCTTAAATAACCCCATATTGTAAATAAGTCTGCATTGTTTTTACTTAAAAAACTAGACCCAATTATGAATTTAACTCCTACTATTTATACGACTACACTCAACCCGATATACGTCTTGACGTATGGAAACCCTAAAGCACTTTCTAAGAATGTTAATATTGGAAATTGAAGCTGAAGGGTTCTCGGAAGAAACCTTTCGAAGCTAATTTGCGTCGATCATAATATATACGCATAGGTGCCTTATTGCCGTGTATTAAATTATATCCAATGTATTATATTGCTAAGCCAATTGTGGGTTACATTGTAAAAATTGTTACAATATTGTTATAATAAAGCTAATACCAACACAATTATCGTGATCTCAGCTCTTTTCTCAGCTTATCGACGTTCACTACTAGACAGGAGTCAGGACAGGAGTCAGGAGGAGTCAAGACAGGGTCTCTTGAAAGGATCTCTACAAAACACGATCTTGGGTTTTTGATTTTTTAATTTAATAATTTATTTTACACTTTTTAGTTACGATTATAAAATGGTTTTCGCAATCATAAAACAATTTTAAACTGTCGTAAATCGTAAACGGTCATTCAAAATAAAAAATGATAAGAAAACCTATAAGATTTTCAAATGCCTATTCAATGATATCCTACTTAATATACGACTTTCATTTTTTTTTTTTTCTCAATATGGCGTCTGGTGGTCGCCATATTGAATTTTAATTGTCTTTAGTGACGCTCCCAAGATTAACACGAATCGATTCACGTAAGAATCAACAAAATCGTTCCACGCGTTTGGTCTCCGGAGCGCCAGATAAATACACACAGATAAACACATTACCCTGCTTTGCGTCCGCAGTCGGGTAAAAATAGCAATAGTTTATTCAGCCTAATTAGCCTAATACAACCACTGCATAATATGCTAATGATTTAATATCGCGTCGCACAACATTCTCGTGCTAATTGGTTTCTGTTTAGATAACAAATCAAACACGCTTCAGTAGTATTAACGAGCTTGGGAGAGTATTATCAATTTCATTATCATAATATTAATAAAGAATATTACTTTCGGGGAATTGGACCCTCCGGGAATTTGGACCCTCAGGGATTGGACGTTCGAGGAATAGGACGGACGTAACGGACGTTCTCTTCACTTTGGACGTTCGTGGGGTAATTGGACCTTCCGGGCCGTAAGGATATTATTAGTTTTAGGTACCGATCTGCAGGCCCCTTTTCCATTAACTACTCTGAGCAAATACCCAGGGCCCTGTGATACATAGGGCCCCCTTATCACGAACCGATAAGTAAATATATATATTATATTTTTTTAAGAATATCAGTCAAGCTGAAGTTGAATAATGTCTTCCTCTCCCCTCCAAATAAGCGAAATGCTGGATTGGGTACGACAATAGTGCAACGGGTGGGGTTTGAATCTGTGACCTTCCAGTTTTCAGTCCACATCTTTAACTGTTGGGCTATTGAGGCTATCTTTATTTAAAGAAGGTTGGTCCTAATGGACGAAGAGCTTCAACATAATTTAAACTTTAACTATATAAAATCTGTTCTAACAGACTTCTTAAATAACCGTAACAGCATCCCAGCCTCATCCGACAGAGGTTGCGCCAGAGGCAGAGCACTGTTACATAATAATTTTCTTCTAGGCAAGCGCGCTCCAACCTAGACCTCATCAGTGCTATCCAGTATTGATTGTCGTCAAGCGCAAGCCTATTTCGGATAAAAAAAATAGGAATATTTTTAACCGGCTTCCAAAAAACGAGAAGGATCTCTATTCGTCGGAATCTTTTTTATTTTTTAATGTATGTTCCCCGATTACTCGAAGACGCCTGGACCGATTTGTAAAATTCTTTTTTGTTTGAAAGGGTGTACTTCCCAGGTGGTCCTATTGTCCGAATCTCTCCCATTTTTAACATTTTTCTTATGTAAATAATAAAATAAAACCTTACTGTGGCTAAAATATCCAGTCATGCGCCACTTATCAGGATTCAGAACTAAGGAGAACTTTTTTAATATAATGTCTAGAACTCAAAAACACATTTCGGAGACGTTTTGAAAATGTAATTTTCCATTCGAAACTTTTTATAAGTGCGACAGCCTACCGTGGCTTTTAGTATGTGCAAAGATCTCCATATTCCCCGCTAAAGTTTTCACTCTGTTTTCTTTTACTTTGGGACTGTAAAAAAACTATGAGTTCACTTTGAGGAAAATAATATGGCTTAAATCATTTACCAGCGGCATTTTTAGGGTTCCGCACCCTATGTTGCTAATGGGACCCTATTACTAAGTCTCCGGTGCCCGTCCGTTAACGAGCTGTATCTCATAATAGGTAGCTGGTAGATAAAAATGGTATAGTTTAAATTTTTATAGAATATAATTCTAAAGTTAAAAATTAAACACTGTCTCCGTTCTCTCCATAGGCTCCATATAAAAAACTTTTGTTTTGTCCGATTTTTGTCCTTATGTTTAATCTTGTACGATGGTAGGAAAGTACGGAACCCTACGTGTGCGGGTCCGACTCGCACTTGACCTGTTTTATTAATGTAGTGTAGTACATTAAAATAATGTCATCATCATCATCAGCAACCCAAAATGCTTACCAAAGAAGACTATATCTAGTACGGCATATCTACCTGATGGTAAGTGAAGATGCCGTCTAAGATGGTAGCGGGCTAACTTGGAAGGGATATGGCAGTGTAAATTCAACCCATACCCCTAATCGGTTTCTATTCGCAATCGTTCCGGAACGCTAAATCGCTTGGCGGCAAGTCTTTGACTTTAGGGTGGTAACTAGCCACGGCCAAAGCCTCCCACCAGACCAGAGACATTTAAGAAATTACCCTTAATAATCCTTATGGCGCTTGATTTTAACCCTGATATTTTTATTTGACCCCATTCACGCCAGCTCAATGGAAGCATCTAACATTTTCCCTCTATTTTTTTTTTTTTTTTTCATTATTCTGTGTAAACATTGATTGCGAAACCAGAGCTGTGATTTTACAATTATGTAGATAGATACTAAAATATTGGTGTTGTATTCACAGAACAAAAGAGTTTTCATCTGCTTTGGTATATCAAAAACAATGGTTGGATATTTTGTAAAATTTCATTCAAAATGTAATTCACTGATATCTACTCGCATGAAATGAGTTTCTAACTTTGTCTGGCTTATGTATACGCCATACTTTAGATTAAGTATACGAGTATGTATTGCATTTTTGAAGCTTCACTGTGGAAGCACTGTATACTAAGCTTAGTTTGGTTACTTATTGTAAAATTATTTAATTTTATTTTTTGAAAAGAGCAACTGCTGAGTTTCTTGCCGGTTCTTCTCAGCAGAATCTCTTAGACTGCATCAAAAAAATTCAAAATTCAAAATTTATTTATTTCATGTAGGCTTGGCACTTATGACACGTCATAAATGCAGATTCTTTTTTTTATTTTTAATTCGTTGACAAGATAGCCCTTGACTGCGATCTCACCTGATGGTAAACATCTCATGGCAATACTTTGATTTTATCTCTGTGCCAAATACACAGACACAACAGAACTATTCTTCTTCTTTACTAACCGACAGGCGTTCACTGTTGAGCAAAGGTCTTAAAGGCAACGGTTGTATGAACTTCCACAGGACTCAGTCTTGCGCCGCCTGCATCCAGCGGTTCGGCGGCGGTTTGATGCCGTCGATCCACCTGGCGGGGAAACATTAAAATTAAATAAAAACTCGCCATAGGGGTGCCATACAAAATTGTGGGTAGTTCCAAAAATAAATAACTGTAACACTTGAACATGAAAGCCTCTAAACTATTCCACAGCTGTAGCCCCCATAAATCCCAATAACTGCATATTGAAGTCACGTGCGGTATATAATAGAGACCTGGAACACGCCCCCACCTGGCTGGCTTTAATCTGAATATAAATTATCCATAATTAAAGAGGACTCGGACCAGGGGGGAATAAATGCGACCACTTGAAACAAAAGCCTCGAATTTTGGTACATGTTAGAAGCGACTGTCTCTTACAAAGTTTTGTTGGTATTCTTCTTATACTACTTCTTTATCGTACAGTCTTGATAGAGCGGTCAGGGCTGCGGGAGTGATAAGTACGTGACAATATTTGCTATCGGTTCTTGAACGCACCACCTATGCTTCATTTTTGACAGTTTCTAGCATTAATCTAGCATTAAGTACCAAAACAATAATTGTGATGGCCAATTGTTTTGGTTGTTTTTAATATATCCATATTTTTATTATGACTTACCCCATTTGGTCGTGTTCACCACAGAGGATATCCACTGTGCACTGCTAGAAGCAAAGCGTTTTGTAGGGCATTCTTCACAATATTTCTACACTATGCAACTCGTTAAGATGTTTTATTTCAGGGGGCACCTAATTTTGAAACATTCAACCGCCACCTCAGTAGCTTGAGACCCTAATGTCCATCGATCAACTTCTAAGCTATATCCATTGCACTTTACCAAAAAACTTAATAAACATAGGGCCGAAATCAACAAAGTAAAATAAGTTTTATCCGAGCGTGATAGTTTGGGCAGAATTTCAATACAAAAACTGTCCGAACGCCCAATTTATTCCTTGGTTAAGTGTCACTCGATATTGCTGCAGTCAACACTTAGTAAAAGATCTAACAAATATTATAAATACTAACTATTATAATACAAAGGAGACTTTACTAGGGTCTAGAGTTTTATAAATATAAAACCTAACGAAAATCACCAAGAAGAACTACGGATTTTCAATAAATTAAATGAGGTATCGACTGATGAAAACGAGATTCGACAAATTTTAATTTACGTTTATTAAAAAGAGAGGAATGTTCCGCTTCCAGTGTTGTCAGTGGTTCCAGTGGTACAAGTGAAAAGCGTTTTAAGCGACGCGTCTCAATTCGTCAGACTCTTTGTGTATGTTCCCCGATTACTCCAAAACGCCTGGACCAATTTGGAAAAGGAGATCCTCCACGATTCATACATTTTTGGGCTAAATATGAAAGTGCCGGCCAAAAAAAAAATTTGCTGTATTTCGTTAGAACTTGTCCCCCTAAACATTTTTTATTATGACACCAAAGCTGTAGAACTATTGACCTTGGTTTTATTTAAGTTTAAAAATCTGTATTTTTTCGAATATATGAAGAGTTTCTAAGGCATTTTTTTTACTTTTTTGGAGTTTTGTTAATTGCTACCTATCCGATCCTGACCACACATCTAAAAATACCACATTGTGCATCTTGGCTGGAACTACCACGGAACCCCAGATGGTGGAATGGATGAAACACCATCTCAGATGGTGATTAAGGCTGACTAAGATCAACCCATTTGCAGAAATGATAATTGGGGTGGTTTCAATGGACTCCACTTGCCACATGCCGGAAACCTCGTGAGCCAGATCTAGATACTTTCGTTTTTCTCTGTCTCCACTCTCACGAGGTTTTCGCCATGTTCGATGGTGATGGCCACTAAAAACACCCTCAACTGTGCCCGATCCATCAGCACGATATCAAGCTTATTAACCAGAATCATCCTGTCCGTGATGATGGACCGATCCCAGTAGAGCCGTACCCCATCACGCTTAAGTTTTGACACCGGTGTGTACTTATAGTCTTTCATCCAGGAAACCGTACTTCAGAGCTTCAAGCTCTTGGTGAAGGATTTTGGCTGCTTGGTTGTGCCTGTGGAAATACTCAGTGTTAGCAAGAGCCGAAAATCCCGATTGCACATGCCTGAGTGACTCACTGCGATGGCGACAAACTCAACAAATGTTGATAGTGCCATCCTTTAGGATGTACTTTCGGTAGTTTCGCGTCTTAACTACCTGATCTTGTACCTTCGGTTTCCTTAAAGAGGTAAACGAAACGCAACCATTGCACGGACGCTTCTTTATCCAGGTGAGGCTCATTAAGAGAGACAAAACCATAGTAGACTCAGACAATCGCCCTGGAAGATACCCCGCCGTATCCTTATCCGATCATCGACAGCTGTCAACCGCTCATCTTGAAGACAAAGGATCGTGCTCCATTGCCCCATACACTCCGAGGAAGTTTCGAACTGTACTATCGACTTTGTACAGCTCAAGGACCCTCAAGAACCATGAATGGGGCACCGAGTCGAATGCCTTCATGCATTGTTAATCCAGGCTGTGGGGAAATTCCGGCAAGTTAGTTTGACCAGTTGGCTCGCGACGGAGTCGATGAGAAGGTGCTTCTTAGTACCAGGACTATTGTACCGACATCCGTTCTGAGCCCCAGACATTATACTATTTTCGCCTACATGACGGGAAATCTTAAGGCTCAAAACGGATGTCAATGTCTTATAGATGCTAGTAAGATATGTGATGGGGCGGTACTTGTCAGCGGCATCGGTGGACTTGGAGCTAAATGAGTGATTCCGGTGGTAAAAAGCCTCGGGAATGCCCTTTGCTCGAGAGCTTCTTGGAATTGTTTAGCCAGATAGCATGGCAGAACGAAAAACCAGAAGTGATTCAGTCGATCTGATCCAGGACTTTTCCAGTTCGCGGCCCGGTACACAGCACCAAGTACATCCTCTGGAGAGATGGCGACTGGGTTCATCGGCTATATTGAGGCACATGCTTCCTCTACCGCCGCAATCCAAGAGCCCTCCTCAAGCATCCATCCATCCATCTCTCATCTTCCATCTCGCTTGACCACACTCTTCGCCAAAAGGCGATGAGGTCAGCCGGGCTCGGCTGCTGAGAGGTAGAACAGACTGCTGGGCATTCCAGTTTTTATTATTATTATTAGAAACATTTCATTTGGTAGGAAAAAATACAGATTTTTAAACTTAAATAAAACCAAGGTCAATGGTTCTACAGCTTGGGTGCCATAATAAAAAATGTTTAGGGGGACAAGTTCTAACGAAATATAGCAAATTTTTTTTTGGCCGGCACTTTCATATTTAGCCCAAAATGGATGATGTCCTTTTTCTTTATTTTAAAAGGGTCCCATGGCCATCAGGTCAGGCTCTGATGATGGGATTTTGGAGAAATCGAAGGGATTCTTCAAATTCTATAGGGACATTTGATATACTTTACAGTGGCGTTTGAAGTCGATCTTTTAAAAAGAATTTTGATGTTTATATTATTAGTTTTTAACCGACTTCCAAAAAGGAGGAGGTTATCAATTCGGCCGGTATCTTTTTTTTTTTTTTTTTTTTACTTAAACTAACTAATTGAAAAATAATTGTAATGATGCTTTTTAAGGACGTTCGGGATGCAACTTAAATGTGAAGTCCCACGTAACACCACGTCGTGTCCGCGTCATTCGGAAATGAAACTTCTCAAACTTGCTCTCGATTAAATGTTTTTCTTGTGATCTCATCAGGATGTCCTTAACGTATTTCTAAATTCAATATGTCTCACCCCGTCAAATTTACAGAGTTTGATCTCAATCTAACATGCAGTTTCTAAATTAAAGCAGAAGCACGTTCGCGAACCAGAACACAATTTACCCGCTTGCCACTTGTTCTTTAAACCACCATAAATATAAGAGGTAAGCCTTTGCTCAAAAGGTACCATATTTTTTCGAGGAGCTTTCGCTTGTAATAGTGCTTTTGGCGTTATGACTACGAGTCGTTCTGAACGACTAATGATTGTATATTAACTAAATGTAAAGGGGCATGTGGAACTTTAGATAGATAATAAAAATAAAAGAAGTTGTCTTAATTTATGAGGTATTAAATTATCATTAAATTAATAATATTATGTCTAAATATAATGTCCTCCTCCTAAAAAAGTTGAATCTAAATGGACACGAGACTAGCCAACTACACAGGAAATATTATCTGCACAAGTATCTGCTTAAACACAGGGGCATCAATTTGGATACGGAGAGTGCGTATTTGCCTAGAAACTAATTTTCTTTTTTTGACATCCGGTTTGTTTTACTATTTGTAATCTCTCACACAAATGTAAAGCTGTACTGAAACTATTCGCCATTCAAATAAAATTTGCCATTTTGTAAAATGGAAAACGCAGAAATGATGATGATGCGCAAAATGTACATAAAACTTACGAGAGGTGCAAATATTTTGTCTCTTCGCTAGAAGAAAGTGCAGCCGATTTCCATATAAAAGATCGAGCCAACAGTATACGAGTACTGTAGTGTATGTACACACTGTAAGTCGGTAACACACTGTAAGATCTTTTTCAGCGAGGGAACGCGTGCTGCACAAACGAGTACATAAAGTAGGAAAGCTATCGATTCTGTTTGGCGCAAACTTCCAAGTTGCATCCTAGAATATATTGAGAGTGTGCAGTTCGTTATCTTATGTATCGTTGTAGATGTATAATTGAAATTGAACACTTCGTTGTGTTTAGTATTTACTTTTAAATTGTACCTACTTATTATATATCTGTCTCGTTCTCTCTATATAAATACTTCTAGTGTTAAAAGCCGAGTTCCACGCTTGTAACAGGTACTGAATCAAAGTGTCCCGCCAATCTATATCCCTAACACGTTATACGTAGGTATACTGATGTTCTCTGCCTCTAATGCTGAGATCTAGATTTAGCTCAGACTTAAGTTACAATTAAAGCGACACATAAAATGTGCTCTGACAAATCTGTCTCGTTTTATCTCTGTCTTAAGTCTGAGCAAAGTGATGCTGAGATCTATAGAGCGTGCTCTAAGTTAACTCAGACTCAACATATAACCTCTGTTAAAACGAGTCACAAATATGCTCTGACATAAATCTACTGTGTCGTTTTAACTTTGTCTTGAGTTTGAGCAGAGTGAGAGTGCAGTCTATAGATTTTAGCCTGAGAGTGCGGTCAATAGATTTCAGTCTTAGATTCTTACGTTAATTAGTTCGACTTTAGTTAGTTGTCGAGATAAGTTATCGCCGCGATAAGATATTTAATTAATCATCAGCAACCTATCAACGGCACATTACTGAGCGCAAGCCTCCTCCCAAAGGAAAATTATAGTCCATAGTCAGAATTAGAGCTTATGCCATAGTCCACCACGCTGGCTTAAGGCAAAATGGCAGATTTCACACAACTTTGAAAACATTATGGAGAACTCTCAGGTTTCTTTACAATTGTTTCTTTCACCGTTATTTTGTTAGTATGTAATATTCAATTTACTCAAACTCCGAAAAGCTTATCTGCGAGGAGATTGAAATCGAGGACGTTAAGTTATTGTTTTTTTTTTTTGTTTTTTCATGTACATATAAGAATTTACAAGACAACATATTATATTAGAAGAAGTAGACATAGGATTAGTATTTGTTTTAAATAAACATCTCTATAGACATAATCAAAGCAACTTATTTGTTCTTGGTAGCTACTACGATAACTACCTACTTACTATTTTCATCTCAAAACTCAAAATTGTTTTTGAATGATAAATGAACAAAACTTTACAAAAATAAATGTGAAAAACTTGTGTTCAAAAGCGATAATGTTATGCAAACAATAACAAATATTTTGCTACTTCGCTGGGGAGACAGCGTTGCAAACGATTTCCATATAGAAGATCAAGTCAACAATACTCCAGTGCATAACATATTGGAAGCTCTTCTTTGTAACGAAAAATCTGCACGTAGGTACAAGATCGTATTGATCCTGTTTCGAGCAAACTTTGGAAGTTTTATGTCTTAACATATTTTGTGCTGACAGTCTATAAACAAAACATAAAGAATCCCTATACTTTGCTTCACTATGTCCCATGTGCGGTAAACCTTATTGCTAAAAGTAAGAACGCACTAAAGGGATCTGAACTGCAGCAGAGCGACGTGTTAAAAATTCAACAAGACCTAGTTTTTTTGCTATAAAAAGGAGCCTATGTCACTGTCAAGGTCTTTAAGTTAAGCCGTTGCTCCAAATGCTTCAAAGACATGATATGAAATCGTATCCCTTGTCGTCGAATAAAAAAAATCGTATGGTATCGAATGCACTAAGCGACAGTAGAAGTATATGCGTTACGATACTTCTTCTGATCCGATACTACCGGGAGCCATTACCTTATGATAAGCAGGCAAATAAACTAGACATCACTGACCGTAGATGATTAAAACAACTTCTTCTTCTAGGAGATAGTTGCTAGTACAGTTCTTGCAATTCACGAGTGCGCGTGAGCTTTACTTGTGGTTACGTCGTGTACATGCACATTGCGTAAGTGTGCGTGCCTGTCAGGAACCTAAGTGGGAACGATCACACTTATACAGATACGACGCACATACAACCATGAGCCACGCGCCCTCGTGAATTCCATAAACTATAGCAACCATTAATTTTAATGGGACTATTAATCGCTGCCCTGATCAGTTAATTGGAGCTCATGTACCGCCATTGCCGACGGTTTTCAAGCCAGGATATTCCTCTTCAATCAGCCTGAGCCTTCGTTTTTCTTTTACGTTTTCATCCATGTTCCTCGAGCTTTTTCTTCTGCATACTTTCAAGTAACTCTGCGGACTTAACACGGTGATTAATGCAGCATCCACAAGTACACCCACATCTTAAAAACTTTTAGAAAAACGAAAGAAAAAAAGTCAAAATTACTAGACTAGTGTAAAACAATGAAAGTTCATAAAACTGTACGTGTAAGAAAGTTGTCGGGCGCGTTCACAGCAAACTATCCCCGGTCGTATCTCTTAACATATTTTGCGAGGAACTTCCCTACATGCAAAATATAGTTGGAAGTTTGAAACCTTCGCATTTAAATATCAAACTTTAATCTTGGCAGCTTATAAAAGCTGCATTTTTCTTTATGTATTCATTTCAGTGTTCTACAATTTTCATACTATAAAACCTGTGTAATTTTCACCAGCAAGTCACTCGTACCGTGAAATTTGACCTTCTGTCAAAGTGCCTGTCCCATCGGACAGGAGAGAGAAGCGAGTGCACCTCTGTTGATATAGTTTTTATGCACTACTAGTTTTTTTTTTTATATTAGCCAAGCAGAAGTTAACTAATATCCTTCTATCCCCTCCAAATAAACGAAAAGCTTGTGCTAGCAGTGGGTACGACAATAGTGTAACGGGTGGGGTTCGAACCTGCGACCTTTCAGTTTTCAGTCTGCACCTTTAACCGTTGGGCTATTGACCGCGACTTCGTGGATTAAAGTTTCTTAATTCCCGCGGGAACTCTCTTTTTATCCGGGATATAAGTAAGTACTCTATATGTATTCCAGACAATAAAATTATTTTCTGGAATAACACATAGATTGGCGTGATTGAGTAATAAACATCCATCTATCCATCCATCCATCCATCCATATATCCCAACTTTCACATTTTTAATACTACTTGACTACTTGATTGATGCCCGCGACTTCATTCGCGTGGATTAATGTTTTTTTAATTTCTTCGGGAACACTCTTATTTTCCGGAATAAAAAGTAGCCTATGTGTTATTCCACCTATGTGCCTTTCAGCCAAGTCCGTCGTTGCGGCGTAATTGATCCATCCATCCATACATCCAAACGTTTGCATTTATAATATTAATAGGATGATAGGATAGGATAGGATTAAAAGAATCTTAGAAGAAAAAGATCTTCTAAATATTTGACCTACGACTTCTCTTCACCTTCGCTGCGATCGGTTGCCGTGGCCGAAATTCGGTTCAGAGGTCACTTTATTCTTGAAGCAAACGAAGTTAGCATTAGCCCCCACATTTGTGAGTGAAATAGACTAAAATAACGAATGTAAAGAACGAAGATATATTTGTGTACGTAGTCGTAAAGTACATCACGTACAATAAACCCAATTTACGTGGATATAAAATATGACCGGCCACAAAATTGCTTTCCGATTGCATGCAGCATCATCTTTTAAATTGAATATAAAATGTAGCATTGAATATAACCGAATAAATTCACCGCTCGAAAGTAAGTATTTGAAGTTAAACTGACAATTTAAAACTTATAACGATGGTTATTATTTTACTGAAACAGTATAATGAAAATTGTGATTTATTAATTAACTATTATACCTACTGATTGGTTTTACTTTTAAGCGACTGCCAAAAAAAAGTTAGAGAAGATGGTTTGACCTATTAATTATTTATTCATTGGAAACTTTGATATATCTAACCGGATCAATATACAAATTTTTCATAAATTCATAATATAAAAAATAGCATACTTTAAAGTGTTTTAAGATGGTTTTAAGAGTTTTGCATAGTTTTCTTTATTCCGGTAGATGGCGTATAATCACGCATCTGAAAAACATAACTAGTTCACGTGAGTTTTGTTGTAACGTATAACTATAGCAAAATTGTTTATTTATTTAAATACCTAATCTCTGATTCAGTTACCCTCCTTCTAAGATCCAAATAGCCTCATTTTAAAATTTTGTTGAAATAATATTTCAGTTATTCAATTTAGCGAGCGGTAACCCTATTTGGAACTGGGCAGAGGTCACGTCTCGCTCATTAAATTACAAGCAATATTGGCATTTATGTACACGCATTAGCAATTACATTAGCGTACTTGAGTTTGAATGAAATGTGTTGTTGTTTTGCCATGTATACTAATAGTAATTAATGCACACAGTTGATGTATGTTCAGGATGCCTTTTATTATTTAGCATGTGTAAATTGAAAATTTAAAGCACCCTCGACATGTGAATCGATGATTGGTCTATGTATGATATAGTATTAGGGTTGCCAGATTTTTTTTAGCCTATAAGGGACAAATGGTTAAATGGGTAAAAATACGGGATTTCAGTTTTTTACCCGGGACAAATAAAAAACAAAATTATTTAGTGTCATTTTTTTTTTTTGATATTTTTCCAAGGATCGAGTCAGTTTAAACATATTTTTATTCGTTTTAACATATCTCCAAAAAGCTTTTTTACGAATGTTGCGTGTGTGAATACTTGAATCAATTTTATAATTAAAAACGACGTAGAATTCAAATACGGGACATAGCCTGTCCCGCCGGGACATTTTAAATTATGCCTAAAATACGGGACGTCTGGCAACGCTATATAGTATATACCTGACATCCTGCTACCCCATTTCTGCTCCATCATCAAATCTCCCTCCTCGATCCTCGATCATCATCTATCTAACACTTACTCTTTGAGACCATTCTAATGAGCCCATACACACTATATCTGCTGTAAGTTGCTGAGGAGTTGGGTATCCCGCAGACTGCTGGTGGACTGATGCTGCAGCATTAACTCAAGGTTACCATGCCCTGGAAATACTCCAAAGACACAGTACACCAAACTTCAACCCTTTAATCAAGTAGGAAATGAGCTGATGGTCTTCAAACGCTTGAACACATTTTCATAAATTATAGCTAAGATTTATCTGATCACGTTACCTTTCAAGCAGAAAAACTGCATCAAAATCGATCGATCGTTAGGGTGCTACGAGGGAACAGACAGACACACAGATAAACAGATACACATGCTAAACTTATAACATCCCTCATTTTCGGTCGGGGGTTAAAAAATATGTATGTATGGGTTTACGTCGCATGCGGCTAGGCCAGTAGACAAACTGAGTATGTGACGCGCGCTTTATTTGTTCCTCTCGGCAATTTTTTTAATTTAACGTTTTCGAAAATGTGTTAACATTTTCTTTTGTATCCTATTATCGTTCCATATTTTAACTTTCCATTACACATGCCCTACTTTATCCAATTCTCCGAAAAAGGTAAGCAAAAACAAAGGTGGAGAGTCACTTACACGTCGAAATATCAAAAAGAAAAAAAAAACGAGATGTTCGGCAGTCTTATCGAATTTCCCGAAGACGTAGCGCAGGATTGAAGTCAACCAATCCAATCCAATTTTCGTTAATGGGTTGAAAAAAACAAGGCGCGACCTCTTTTACCTCTGTACAAGGTACAATGTGCTAATTGAAAATCTAGCTTGGTGATCTTACTACGAGTAAAAGTATGTCGGGAGTTCGTACAAACTTGCCCATGACCAACAGTTTCCTAAGTTTTTCGTAGTTTCTAGGGCTATGGCAGGCGATACTTATGTCTGAAATAGTTCTAAATATGCTTCAAACAAGTGGCGAATAACCTAGTTGTTATTTTTTGCTCTATCAGAATATATTATAAGTACTACGTTAGTCCTGACTGATGAAACACTGAAATTAAATGCGAAATTATTAAAGTAACGGAGTTAAAGCCCTTCAAATAACGTTCAGAACTCAGTTTGAAATCATCAACAGCTGTAAAGGTTTACTGAATGTTCAAAGTTCGCAACGTTTCAAAGGCTCACTTACAATAGTGAAAAATTTCGAACAATAACGCAAAGCTGACTTGGAGGCAGACAAGGTTATCCTATTAGGGGCTGTGCGACTTGGCGTATCGTTTATTTATTCATAAATCCGCCTAACCGAGACTAATCTTGCCGACTTTACCGTTTATATTATTATTTGGAGCAGGAACTAGTTAGAGTAACAAAGAAAATTGTGTAAAATATAGTTCTTGCAATTCACGACGGCTCGTGGCTCATGGTTGTGTGTGTGTCGTATCTGTATAAGTGTGAGCGAGAGCTTGCTCGCGCCTGATCGTTCCCACCTAGGCTCCTGACAGGCACGCACACTTACGCAATGTGCATATACATGACGTAACCACTTCCACTTCCTTCCACCATTTGAACTTCGTGAGCTAAACGTACTATTATATACTCAAAGTACGATAATAAAAGTGGAAAGAAAATAATATGTACTTAACTCAAAAAGTGATAAATAACGTGTACAAGGTATGAGTGTTCGGTACACAGGTGATATTCGCTCAGCCGTAGCAATATAATTGGAAGATTTTCCTCCAGGATGTTGTCTAGGGACCCAGCTGGTACAATCGCTTTATTTTTGATAGTCATATTGCGGACTGCGTGGCGACATCTAGTTAGTTCTTTGGTGGTTACTTCGTCGCTGCATGCCATTTCAGTGATACTCATGTCTCATACCCAGTGTATTCACATTCCCATTGTCAGATCGGTCTAGAATTTGGCATACAGTAGCCTAATCACGAACTTTTTTAACTTTCGAATAGTAAAGGTGAAGTTAACGTCAAAACGCAGTTTTGTATGAAAACGCACGTAACGCGCTAAAATCGGTAGCACGAAGCAACTGCAACTACGTAAAGTTAAACTTGACGCAGCTGTGACGTCACTCTCCGGTTTCGTCACGTTTTTCTCGAAGAAATTCAAAAATCGGTAGCACAAACCTTTTTTTGACGTTTGGTTTCGAGAATTACGAAAGCTGGCTATCGAGAATTACCGAATTATAGCTCACTGAACTTTTTGAAGTGAGTGAACTTACGTCGTCATCAAATGTGTTGTTTTTGCGGATTTTTCTAACTAAAAACGTTTTAAAATAATGTTGAGTGTGTCTAGGAATCACGTCAAAAATGATTCAAGACTATAAGACGAACAAGAAATAATGAAAGAATATAAATGCCTACACCTATAGTCTAGGCAAGACGGATATTCAATTCATCGACGTCTGCGACTTAAAACTAAAAGTTTTGATCCAGTCAAAGAATAAGTGTAGGATTGTAACAAAGCAAGTAAGTACCTAATAAACAAAATAATATTATTAATAATATTAATAATATTATAACTTCATACGTCATAGCATTTTAGTACCTAAACCTATAACATTAATTAATATCATTAATATATCATCTTAAATAGTCAATGCTTATGTAAAGATATATTATATTTACTATCATTTTCAATACACACAAGTTTAAACAAAAATAAGAAAATAAACTCAAATCAAATTTGCCGCGTAAAATTTGCCGCGTTTGATTTTTATGTAGGACCAATGGGCAAATAAATGGGCGAATGGCAATGACAATTGACAATTGATATTAAAAACATATTGTAACGTAAACAAGTGTTGAGTAAATAAAATTATGTGTTGTTAAAACTTAGATTTACAGTTTATTTAGGACAAAAGTGTTTCGGAGTGCTAAGATACAAAAAAGAGTTGTTGCATTGCAGCCTTAAAACTTGCTCAAAGAATGATACCTAATATCTAAGGAATTAGTTATTTCGAGTGTTTTTCTCTATGAGGATATTATGAGGTTTTTTTCTATGTTAAATAAACATAGCACCTTTGTAATTTCATCATGAAATTAAGTAGGTACCTACATCAATCAGTGAACAATAATATAATATGTGTACCTACATTGCCAATTTGAGGTTAGAAGTTAGATGCATTGCAAGTGTTAAGTCTTAGTATACCTACTAAGTTTATTGAGCATAACTATAACTATTGATACCATATTGCCCCCTAAACAGACTAATAACTGTTTCCATTCAAACTAATAATAGGTACATTAATTGAACAATTGAATAATTAAAAACTTGACTGGACATACTTAAAATACTTAAGTAGTACCTAATTTGCATTTTAATATTTCAGATGGAGAAAGGTTTTGTAAACTTCAATAAATACAAAATGGACTTTCAACAAAAGACCACTAACTCAACCATACCTATACCATCATCATAAAGCAAAAATAATAATAGACCATAATCAAGAATGTGATAAACACAACTAACCAACTAGCTAGTCTCAATCTAGAAGCAGAAAGTTATTATTTCATGGCCCATAGGTATGTACATAAAATTCCTGGAAGATTGTTTTTGAATCATCGTAGGTGTTCATTATCTTCATCAAACAAATCACAATGCATTCGCTGTGTATATAGGCCTCTTTTGGGTAGCACCAATGTTGCTTAATAGTTACTAAGTATGTATTGTATAAATTTCATTTCATATACCTAATATAAATTCTATTTATTCAAATGCTTTTTTTTAATAAATTACTTATAATTACTACTTCCATGTCATTTTGATTTGGTTCAGTGGTTAAGTTCAGTTAGATGTTAGTTAGGTGTAAAAGGGTCACAGGGAGAGTTATTTTCATATTTATAATACCTATTACTGAACAACATTTTATTTTCAGATTGACCATGATGCATCATGAATATAGGAATACATTACAAAAGCCATCCCGGCTTGATAGCAGACTGAACTTCAAATTTATGAAGACCCGGCAAGGAATTCAATTGAATCAAATCATTGCTAATTTAATATTTTATATTAGGAAGTTTCATATCATGTTGAAGTAGCTTTTTGTGGATAACTGATACCTATTGTTAGAGTTAAGACATGTTAGAATAATAATATAAAATAAAACCAAGAATAGAAAAATTGCTTTTATTACACTTAGTTTTAAATAAAAATAGGGTTTTTTCTTATAGAATTCTCAAAAAGCCCTGAAGGTCCTAAGTAGTAAGTACACATAGAAAGTCTTGACTTATAGTGGCATTCTTGCCACAGCTTAAATGGGCACCTTTGATTGTAGACCAAGGTCTAGGTTTAGGTAGGTCGTGTTAATTGTGGTGGTAGCCTTCAGACTAGGTCCATGACTCACTGGGGTATAGTGTGTTCCACTCTTGATCATCTAGAAACAAAAATATTAGGTTATCTCAAGTTTTTATACTAAAAAAAATATATATTGGGGTTAATTGATGCCTCTCTTAGGTAGGTACATTACTTTAAAGTACAACTTGATTAGGTGCTGCCTTTCAATATTTTTCAATCACATCAAATAAAGGTATCTATCTACTTATGATTATATCAATGATAAATTATGGTTTATAAGTATGACTATAATTTTATTAATAGTATTTTAGGTTTTAACCCAACTAGTCTTTTACCTATATCAACCTAGCCAGCGCAAAAACAAACACCCGTGGGTCGCGACGCGATCGTCGGCGGACAGCCTATAGGATGTCTAAATTATGTATTCCAACGTTTATTCAACATAACATAGGTTCATTTTAAGATTTTAATTGGATAGAATATTATATTTTATACTTACATTATCCATAAAATAGACCATTGGTATTGCATATTCTTGATGGTAAGTTTGCCTCAGCGCCTGTCTTTACAACAGACAGGCGACCTCAGGAAAACACTAATAAAGCTGCTATTGTATAATATTTATATATATTACGGACACAACTAAAAAATGACGACTAAATAATAAATTAAAATACCTACATAGGTACTTATTTAATGATTTAAAGATAATGGATTATGGAATGTTAGGTTAGACATAATTTTATAAACATGACAGTTCAAAAACATAGGTAGGTACGTTAAAAATACAAATTCAAATTATTTAAATTAAATTCGGTTTTATTGGCTATTTTATTAAAAATCGTACATAAAAAGATAAAAATATTAATAATTTAGCTAAAAATATAATTATTATGATGTAGTGTTTGAAAATTTTCGAAATTATTTTTCTATATACGAAATTATACAATTATACAAGTATTTAATTTTTGAACGTGCAGCAGACTGCGTTAAGTAATCGTATCGAGTGACGAGAGTTAATTTTAATGATTCGTGCTACCAAAATTCTGCGTTATCGTATCGTCATCGTCACTCGATACGATAACGTAACGCGGAATTCAAAAAGTTCGTGATTAGGCTACAGATAGCTTTTATGACCTGGGCATCCGCTAAGAAAGAAACTTTGATAATTCCCCTTACACGGGTAAAATAGGGGGTTGAAAAATTGAACTTAACATGAGCGAAGCCGCAGGCAAAAGCTAGTTAACAATAATATTATATTTATTGCATTAAGGTTTTCTTTTTTCAAGAAGTAGTTACTAAACTCTTGCCGGCCTATTGCAATATATTCTGCATTCCGAACCTGTGCGGTAGAGTCAGAGGAACAGTTGTCGACAGACTTGGCTTTTCAAAGAGCACATAAGCCCAATAATAAACCGTGAAATGTCACATTTCTCACTATTTCTTGGTGGATTTTCACACAAACAGCGAGAATAAGAACAGTCTATGGTCTAAAAATTTAGTGAATAAAATATAAAAGTGTCCTCTATTCAATTTAAAATACATTTTTCAAGTCCGAATCTGCTGAAAGCCCCAATTTTACACTGTCATACGGCTTTCAGGTTTTCGGCGTGCCGACTAACTCTTTGTCTTTATTGTCATATAAACTATTCGTTTTCGGTTATTTTTCAATTCGTTTTATGGTTACAGGAATAAAAAGCATCAATGGAACAACGGTTAAAGGTAAATACGGACTGAAAGCTAAAAGGTTGACGGTTCGATTTCCACCCGTTACACTATTGTCGTACCTACTTCTAACACACACAGATAGGGAACGCACCAGCGTCTGCGTTTCCGGCCACGTATAATCTGAGTACCTTCAAGACAAGAGGGAATAGGCATTTTCTAGACAAGCGCGCTCCAACCTAGACATCATCAATGTTTTCCATCATAGATTGTCGTCAAGCGCAAGCCTATCTCATAATAATAAAAAAAAAAACTTTCCGCTTATTTGGAAGGGAGAGACGAATATTAGTCGCGTTTTTCTTGGCTAATTTTCTTTAAAAAAATGAAGAAAGGCTAAGCTCAAAAAAGTCAGGTGGGTAGACGTTTTACACAAACTGCAGAAGACGCCGTGGTTTGTGGGATTCGCTGACATCTACTATGTCCAGTAGGGTTAGTGTAAGATTTGATTCGATTGATCGTATTCAAAGCCATTGGCGTCAAATTAAAATGAACCATAACTTTATAGACTTAGAGCTCAATTTCGTGCATGGGTTCTTATACGTTTACGTATACGGATACGCTCCAAATTGAAATCGGTTGTACTGAATTTTTGACTTTAAATTCTATGCAATTAAGGTTCATTTCACTTTAACGTATAGTCATCGAACACGAATACGGTCCATCGAACTATGATATTGTACTAGGGATGTGTTTTACACTCACAAAATAAGCGAAAAAATTGTTCCGAACGACTAAGAGTATAATAAAGTACGTCACTGTTAAATAACATGACAAATTAATATACGACAAATGCCACTGCCACTGCCATCAAGCGCTTCATTTACCGCATGCTTGTAACATATTGTCCAATAGCCATCGAATTAAATTTTACACTAACCCTACAGCTGTGGACGTCAATGGATTGAGAAAACGACAATCATCATCAGCAACCCATAAACAGCTCACTACTGAGCGCAAGTCTCCTCTCAGAAAAGACGAATCTTCTTCACGCAACCTTGAGAACATTATGAAGAACTCTCAGCGTGCAGGCAATAATCATTAGCAAATTAATTCAACAAACTGAGGTTCTACGTTCAAGTGGGTATTGGCCCGGACCAATCGATCCTTTCATCTAGTTTCCTTTGAGATGGTGCCAATAGCTGTAGATATTTGGTACAAAATGCAATTACGTCGGCACGTTTATATACGCTTTATCCTAAGACCTAACCAAGGAACTAATTTAAGCGTCATAGAAATTAAGGCCCTAATAAATATAGGGGAGAATTTTACGCACTGAGTACTAAACTGATCGGAAATTCAACCACTAGGTATATTATTCTGTCTGTAAGTTACTTATCCTTTTAATATTCTCAGTGGTTATCGTGAAAAGGAGATCACGATTTTTTGACCTGTTGTAGTTTAGTACCGCCAATTTGTTACTTTCCAGATTTTGAATCGCCTTTCAGAAAAAAGTTGTGGTTAATTCAATGCTATCTCATCAAATGCTATCAAATTACTGTGCCACGCCTCCGATATCTCATACAAACGAATTGGTTTAATTTTCTACTACTACATTTTTGTATGAGCGTACATATAATTAATGTGTGTTTAATTCAGTTTAAGCCAATCGCGACACGGCTATACTGCCCTCGTAATTGAAAACACAGTAAGTTAAATAAAAGGTATCTTTAAGTTACTGTGGTTTCAATTACGAGGGCAGTATAGTTCTAAAAGTAGGTAGGTAGGTACTATTGCGAGCCAGGATAATTTGATGGGGTAGTGAGTTGAGTATTTTATAGAGCCAATTTCACTATAGCGCGAGCGTAGTCATGTTTAACCGACGAATAAATTTGACGTTTCAAAAGATTTTCAATATAACACTGTCACAACGTCAAGAAAAAGTTTAAAAATTAGTACTACTAATTTTTAATCAGCTAGTGCTGATGCCTGCGACATCATCCGCGTGGATCGAGTTTTAAAAATCCCGTGAAAATTCTTTGATTTCCCGGGATAAAATTTAGCCTATGTCACTCTCCAGTACTCGTAATCTACATGTGAATCTCTACAGAGATTCATGAGTAAAGTGTAGACAAAATTTTCTCGTGGCGCGCATGTTAGCTCTACTGGTCCTCAAGTATATCCATGCAAAAAATCACATTAATTGGTCGCTCCGTTGCTGCGTGATTGAAGGAAAAACCAACAAACAAACACACTTTCTCATTTATAATATTAGAAAAGTTGCATATTATGATGTACTACATATATTGTTACTATGCTAGTTTTTCTACGCTACAAACTCCACTCAGTAGATATGTACAACACTGTACAATTGTGGTTTTATACCAATAATGCGATCCGATTACAAAGTATTAATAATAGTTTTATTATTATAAACGTGTGTAGCTGGGCAAATCTACTGTCGGTGTTAATAATCATTAATGATAAATTCAATTGTTGTTGCGTATTATCCATTCCAACGAAATTATTATAATGAGCTTATAGTGATTAAATATGTTTAAAAATAATCTGGATCAAACGAGCTCGCTCACTACTCTCGGCTAAGTGAAAACAGTAACATTTCAAATCAAGAGTGAATAGGCATTTTCTAC
This sequence comes from Hipparchia semele, assembly GCA_933228805.2. Classification (NCBI taxonomy): domain Eukaryota; kingdom Metazoa; phylum Arthropoda; class Insecta; order Lepidoptera; family Nymphalidae; genus Hipparchia; species Hipparchia semele. The sequence continues at coordinate 3,481,263 of OW121722.1, forward strand.
GCAAGCGCGTTCTATCTTAAGCTGCATCTTCACTTACCATCAGGTGTGATCGCAGTCAAGCGCTAGTCTATATTATATATACGAAAAAAAAGTTAATTAATAACACAATTATCTTACGGGTTCACCTTAAGTTATGTCTCTAAAACCGACTCGACTCCAAAACTGAGCCTTTCAGACTTTTGTTTATTTATTTCATGTGGCCCAACTTGTGGCTCCAACGACAAGTTAAGACCACCACCGGTTTTGGAAGTAGATTCTACTAAGAAGAATGCCTTTGTAAAAAATGGTGAAAAAACGCGCTGTAGGTTCATATACCTACAGCGCGTTTTTTCAGCATACAACATATTATAGTGCCCCAGACAAGATGCTGTTTTTTTTTTTAAATTCTTCCGCTTGTTCATGATAATGCTGAATTAAAGCATATTGTAGAACTCGTGTTTCCTTACAAGAGAGATAGAATAAACAAAGCAAAATTGTTTTTTTTTTTAACTAAAATAAAATGAAATAACGTTCAATAAGGCAGAATTAAAATCCCTTTTGCACTTTAAAATACTCCCAGCCTGTGAAGCTTCGATACGCCTCTTGGGAATCAAGCGGAGTGGGTACTTCGCTAAGCGTTAATGCACCCATTTATCTATAAAAAGAAAAAAAAAACACATCTGTGTGTCTAACGGGAGCTCCTCCGAGACGGTCGAACTTGTTAAAAGTAACGAGCTATCCAAGTTAGACTGTCTTTTAATCAGACTGTCTACATGGCCAAAGGATTGGTTACACTCTAATATAAAAGTAACTAACAACTATTAGTTGCATTACCTCTAAGGAATACCGACTGGGGAATTATGTAGGAGTACGTTCCTGTACTATTGGAAAGTATGCTTTTCTAACAATAGCAGACAGACTAGGTGTATACTATTATATTCTACTAGGGATGAGTTATACACTCACAAAACAAGCGAAAAAATTGTTCCGAATGACGAAGAGTACTTCACTGTTAAATGACATGACAAATTACGACAAATATCTGCCATTACGCGCTTCATTTAGCGCACGCTTGCAACATATCCAATATAAATAGGTAGGGTATTAAAGAACTACTAAATAATTAGACACGTTATAAACAACGTGGGCTTCCCATTAAATTAAATTAATTAAAATTAAATTTTTAAAATTCGTTTCAAAAGAGGCACTTTGAAATCATAGAAAGACACGTATACAACCAATTAATTTTATTTCTTTGTATAAATTCATATGACAAAAAACATGTTTTATCGCTTAGATAAACGAGTCTATTTCGAGAGATTATATTAAAATTTGTTATAAATAAATGTTTCTATATGGCCGAGCAAATAAAATGAGAGGTATCGCTAATCCTGTTGGCAGACACATCAACGCTTTCAGTGCGATCCCAGTGGCATTCTGTATCCCGGGGTTTTGTGCTGAGAGGGCTCTTATCCGCAAAATTTGCTTTTGTTTCAGATTTCAATTTATATAGTTAAGGTTCAATGCAAACTATAATTTGGCAATTTTCTCGTATAAGTTCTAGTTTAGTCTGGCTTTGGCGTTTGATAGCTGTTAACATCCTATCGTCAGAGATATGCTGCCAAAAGATTTAGCGTTACATGTCCCTACTTAATTGTGGCCATTTTTTTTTAATTTTTTACTTTTGACACTATTGCTCAAGAGGCAAGGTTAGTAAACTATACTAGCTGATATCCGCGTATATTTTGATTTTCCGAAATAAAAAGTAGCCTATTTCATTGTCCAGGTTCTCAACCATTCAAAAAATCACGTCGATCCGTAGCTTTTTTGCAGTGCGATTGAAGGACAAACCTACTTATAATTTTTTAGAATTTATTATATGATCAAACGAACTTACCAAGTGAAGTTCGATCTTAATTGTCCCATTTTCGGCGAAGAGATTTATTATTCACTTGTAGTAGTCTTCAGCTACGCTTCAACCGCTCGCACATATTTCAGCTCCATAAGAAAGAAAGAGATAGCATAATCCGTACATCCTGGGCCAGGAAGCCCTACCCTCATTTAGTTCAGAGAATAGAGAATAACAATAATACCTCCAACATTGACATTTTTGGGTATCCATCTACAAAATGGGAAGGGGATGGGAGGGAACTTAAATCTCTTCGCCGAAAATGGGACAATTAAGATCGAACTTCACTTGGTAAGTTCGTTTGATCATATAATTGTCCCATTTTCGGCTCCGAGATTTATTATTCACTTGTAGGATGTTTAGAGAAAAAACAAAAAAAGGAAATGTTGGAGAACAAATAAAAAATACATAAATCAAATCTTGATTGCAGAATTGATCTGTAAACAGCAACATAAATCATATTATCAAAACAAAAAAAATTAAACCTTAATCTTGTAGAATACAAAAAAAGAAGAAAATAAAAAACCATTACCTAACCAGGTATATCATTAAACAACACATTAACAAAGTTAGAATCATCAATAGTAATTAACGACCTGTTATAAAAATTAGCAATGGTTATTGACTGATCTGACCAGCCAGCAGTTCCTCTAGCATTGACACTGAGGCCCGCTCGTTGTGCGGCAGAAGTGGTTGCGTGACGAGTACTGTGAGCACTCGCACTACCGTCGTGTCAATGCCACTAGCTGCAAGAATGAGTTTTATTCATCATCCAGTTTGTGGTGAAGCAGAATCATATGGCTTCCCGCTGGTCAGTATAACCTATTATAAATCAATTATTTATAAACACATATCAAAAATTCAAAATATTTTTTTTTTTTTTTATTCAGACATTTGAAAACGTTTGCTTTGTTTATGACAAAACTTTTGATCCTGGTCACATCTTCGAGTGATTTTACTGAATTTGTTCAATTCGGCGGCTGCCAATGGAGGTAACTCAACATAAAAGCGTTTTTATGTAATTTTAGACTTAAATGTATAATAAATGCATTTTAAATCCATCACAATGTAGTGGCCGAAAACAGAATACCCACGGCCGAAAACTGAAATTTGGGGCCGATAACTGAAGTTTTAGCGTTTTTCCAGATAAAGTAAAAAATAAAAATACTAAAGGTTCAAGCACAAAACAGCTTAAAAAAAAGAAATTTCATTATATAGGCTTTCATCTAACATAACAAGTATAACTATATAAAGATTGTAACATTTTTTCTGATGTCCTAAAGTTGACAGGAGCACTAAAAGGCCGATATCAGGCACATTGACAGACAGTTAAGCACTATATTTGGATTGCAAGTACTATTATTATGAGGAACCCTTCTTTAAGTAATAATCGATTTAACAGAATGTAGAAAGTATTTAACAAACCCAAACAGGTATCATACGGTTGTAAATATTTAGTATACAACTAATGTTTTAAAAGGTTTAGTATACCTATTTTTAATTTATATGTAGTTTGGTACGCTGGTTTGGTATCGCAGTGTACTAGTTCCTATAGTTTAAAGATTGAAATTTACCTACTGGGACTTTATACTATTCGGCAAGGATGCAAGATATTGCAATATTTGCTGAAGAATGTACTCGCTGCCAGGTGAAACTTTGTCGGACAATAACTTGTCGGAAAATAATAAAGTTTCGTTAAAAATTAGAGGAAAGATTCTGCAAGAGATACATATGTACTTATAATACAGTGCTCATAAGCGGGATGGCCCACTTTGGATAGTACCAAAATGATGGCGCACCTATTAACACAAAGGGTTTAATGTTTTTAAGAAGGAATCGTTTTTAAGATGGTTTACAATAAGGTACTATCATAATCACGGCAATTTATAAATAAACTAATACATCTTTGATTTGTTTTTCAAATTGAATTCAATGTCGTAAACAGAAAAAGAAAAACACAGTTACCAACTCCGGAACTTACACATGGAATACAGCTTGATTTAATTATTATACACTGTCTTTAATGTAAAGGGGGAAAAAATATATTTTATTATTATAATATAATTAATTAATTAATTAATTTTTATAATCTTGTTTTATTGCAAAAACGTATTATGAGAATATTCCCTTTCAAAGAAATGCAGAGAGGTATTAATTGCATTTTGTCTTTACTCACGAAGCAATTTTCGGCTTTGCCTATCCTTGCAATAAATCTATACAAGGATATGTAATGGAGTGTAATTCCCAGCGAATATTTTTGCAATTAAAGTCAGTAAATTAAATATATATTTCACATTTCTCTCACTAAACCTAAATTTTTCGAGAAATATTATTCAAGATGTGGGTATGGTAGGTACTCTACCAATTTTGCTTCTGTAGACAACTGCCATACATAGCGCGTATAGTGTCCTAAGCAAAAAATTAATAAATAAATAAATAAAATATATGGCAATGATTACACGTCTTGTTAGTAAAAAACTAAGCCTGAAGAATGAATACTGCAAGTATTTTAATAATACAATTTATATGATGATTAGTTGATTACGTTCACCATGATTCCAAGAATAACCGATTATTTCTCATAGTAAGAGGAAGAAGCATGGAAATCAGTTTAAATGTGAAGTTTTTTATTTTATTTTTTAATTTTTTAATACCTTGATAATTTTTATCACGTGTCTCATTATTTGAATAAAATCAATTATGAGCAACAAGGCCAAAAATATGTATTTTTTAAACCCATAACAACAGCAAGGGAGGCTGCAATGAGTATCCGTCAAGGGTGGACTTCAAATCGAAAGTAGCACTAAATGCATTTTTGCAGTAGTGCGCATAAGAAATAAAAATTATGAGCCTTCTCGTCACTCTCTGGCAATGCATTAAATAATATCACATCCTGAAATAAAATTCCTTTTGATGAAGTTTTAGCGCAAATTCAAGCTTAATGATAATAATACTCAATACTTGCATGGTATTTTGCAACCAATTCCTTACGTTATAGCAGAGGTCGAGAAGTCAAACCAAATAAACTTTTTTTTTTTTTTTTTCTTTGTATGACCAATTCAATTGCAATCCTTATGCTCCCCATTCTGAAGTGACTTCACACGTTCACAACTATTTTCAATTCAGTTTGTTGTGAAACAAATTGGTTCTTAAAAGTTTTGAACCTACGAAAAAACTTTAATCCTAAGAATTATTTTATTAAATGTGTTTCATCAAACTTTAAGTAACTTAAAGGAAAAGATAGGTACATATACCTCGCTCGTGGTGCTGTCGACGCTCGCTGCCGCAAGCGAACGGCGCGCAGAGGTGGCTCGTATCGGAGGAACCTCGGCGCCGGCACACTCGCCTCACTCCGCAGTCTGGCTGACGCGCGCCGCGTGAGCTCAGCAGTGCTGATGACGTGGCGGTGAGGACTTGGAAGTTTCAATAAGTTGCAGAGGAAAGCTTACTGACGATTGCTCAAAATTCCTGAGTGTGTGTTCCAAAGCTCATGTGAAGACTTGATAAAGTCGCCCAATTTTTCACATCAATTGACATCACAAGAAAGTTTGTGGTTTCGATCTCGATCATAGTGAGCTAGTTTTGCTTCTTCATAATCGCTTTATCTTAATTTCGGGTAAACATGATAGAGTTATGAATTATGATAGTGCTTGCGCTTAATTTTCTGCTTTAGGACGGGAGCATCAAAAAAGGGTAAATTTCCAGGAAACTAGCTTTTGGATTAATCCTTATTATAAAGATCCATTTCCAAAGATGGGTTCCCTTCAGTACGCTTAGTCTGACAATTCAGCTGTTGTCTTCGGATCCAATTACTCTAGCCGCAAACAACGATGATGGGGTCACGACTGTGATTGTGCTTTGGTTTCGAAACGCGCTTTGTTTTCGGCAGAACGCGTCAGACACACCGGAGACCACTAAAAGGATCATTCATCATGCATTTCCTGTTCAACTTGATCGGAAGAGAAAAAAGAACGGTTAATATCTCGTATTAACTCACGTCATATCTTGCTATTGGTCAATATCGCGTATTGACTCGAAGCTTTAAAAAAACATTTACAGCCTAATATCACGTATTAGATCATGTCATATTTTGTTATTGGTCAATATCCCGTATTGACTCGAAGCTTTATAAAACATTTACCAGATATTTATCACTATTCGTGGTAGGTAGGTATGAAGAAAAATCTTTTAGAAGGTAGTTAATAAGTACAAACCTTCACTAAACAATTCACAGTAATGGCGTTTTATAGTCTTTAACTGTGGTCTTTAAAAGGAAATGTGCAGTCTAATATCCCGTATTAGATCATTGACATAATTACTATCCGCGTCTTGCGGGTAAAAATAAAAACATTTTTAAGGCACTCGTATGAACGCAAAACTGCACTTCACTAAAAAGTACCGTAAAATAACTCCATTTACACTTCACAATTTACAATAATGATGTTTTCTTCATATTTCTGTATCTTTCAAGCCACTTATGCTCTCTATAGAGTACCTATTTAATTGTCACTGCACTTGAAGAAATATTATTTTAAAAATTAAAAACTGCTACTATGTGCGGGGTCGTGCGCGCACGAAAAACGAATGAGGGTAGGGCTTCCTGGCCCAGGATGTACGGATTATGCTATCTCTTTCTTTCTTATGGAGCTGAAATATGTGCGAGCGGTTGAAGCGTAGCTGAAGACTACTACAAGTGAATAATAAATCTCGGAGCCGAAAATGGGACAATTAAGTATATATTTAACTAGCTTTACCCCGCGGCTTCGCTCACGTTAAGTTCAATTATTCCAACCCCTATTTTATCCCTATAGGGGTTAAATTTTCAAAAATCCTTTCTTAGCGGACACCTACGTTATAATAGCTATCTACATGCAAAATTTCAGCCTGATCCATCCAGTGGTTTCAGCCGTGCGTTGATAGATCAGTCAGTCAGTCAGTCACCTTTGCCTTTTATATATTTAGATAAATATAGTAGGAATAGTAAGGATAGCCAAGATCGCCAGTTTACTCGTTCAAGCTGCCTGCTTTGATTTCAAACATTGTTATGACGTTCATATATATCATCGAGACAACATAAATTATTTCGAGTGGTACATTTCAAACACAATGTTTTAAAAAAATTTGAAAAGCGCTAAAATAAAATATTACGAATCTAAATGATACTAAATCATCCCCAAATGGAAAGACAACAAACAATGATATCACGTTCTCGCTGATCCCAAAATAAAATAACATTGTATGTTTTTTCAGTCCCCTGGATAACCAAGCGTTTTGAATTTTTGCTTTAATATTTCCCTATATAGCCCCTAAGGCAACGAGCAGAAGGTTTTGCTGAGCTTGTTTGAAGACACACCAATGCTTTCAGTGAGGTTTTGAAACCCGATGGGACGTGGCTAAGTTTTTTAACCTCTTACTTTTCTTATTGAAGATTTCAATCTAGATATTATATGCGATTGAGACTTATAATGCTACTGCTCCATCTGCATTAAAGTTAGTGTTAACGGCTGCGCTCAAATGGATTAGCGCTTAGCGTATAACGTCATTAGTAATGTTTCAACACATTTAACGCGGTAAAATATTGGCCACATCTGCGTAATGCCTTTATTATCGTCTTAATTTACGCGTTACGGTGCAGGTGGAGCAGGGGCACGTTTGAACTAGTTGATGCCCACGTTATTGCTAGTGAATTGGTTTTGGGTACGTAGACCAACGAGGCAGTTAGATTTCATAACAATATAATGACGTAAGGTTCAGGTTAGATCTATCTATACTAATATATAAAGCTGAAGAGTTTGTTTGTTTGAACGCGCTAATCTCAGGACCTACTGGTTCGAATTGAAAAATTCTTTTTGTGTTAGATAGTCCATTTATCTAGGAAGGCTTTAGGCTGCATAACATCACGCTGCGACTAATAGCAGCGAAGCATCAGTGAAAAATGTTGCAAAAACGGGGAAAATTATCCATATTTAAAAATATTCTTTTACAAACTTCTTAATCGCGATCATAATAACAGAAATTGACGTGGACGAAGTCGCGGGCAACAGTTAGTCTTAGAATAAAACAAAGAATAGGTATTGTAATTGTATATTTTTCCATGTATTGCGAGTTAATTCTTTGACTATTGACACAGTTGTAGACATTATGTTCGTTAAAGTAATTATTCAAATTGGTGCCAACTGCCATTCTATTTTGTGAAAGCCAAAGCATGCAAAAATACGATTTGCAGCTGTTCCAATTGAACAAACAATCAGCGATATCACGCTCTCTTTGCGTTAGAAATATTATAATACACCATGTTTTTTTATTGATAATTATAATCGTATTCATTTTTGTTTATGGACCGTGAAGTTTTTTGGTTATTCTTTATTTTGGGTTTTCAATAAACACTGGCTGCAGAGTAGGTAATATTTTTCGAGCATATGCCAATGTATCATTAGATGCATCCTTTTAAACGGCCGGTGCCTAGTTATATATTATGCAATCTATTTTTGATCTCTTTTTCTATAATTTTTTACTTTTCTCTACATCGCAAGTTAAATGTTCCAGTTATCGTATATAGTTCTTTCAACTTACGAAGGCTCGTGAGCTTTACTTGTGGTTACGTCGTGTACATACATATTGCGTAAGTGTGTCACCGGTCAGGCACGAGCAAGCTCTAACTCCCACTTATATAGATACTATACACACACAACCATGAGCCATGCGCATTCGTGAATTGCAAGAACTATAGCAAATATTATAAAAACTTAAAACACCCCCGACACGCACATCCTAATCGCTAGTCAGTAATCGTTAAAATAAAAATATGCAGTCCGCCATTTTGTGGCGGCTTCCATCTTGGACCGATTTTCATCAAACATAGCTAAGAACACTCCCAACTAATTCACCTTTCAAACAAGAAAACAAATTCCTATAAAGCCGGCAACGCATTGGTGGTGCCTCAATGTTCATGGGCGACGGTAATCACTTAACATCAGGTGACCCGCCTGCTCGTTTGCTCGCTAAAAATTAAAAAAAAATTAAAATCAGTTCACCCGTTCGAGAGCTACGATGCCACAAACAGACACACACTCAAACAGACACGACAAACGTATAACACCCCGTCGTTTTTGCGTCGGGGGTTAAACTTTTGTGACGTTAGGCAATCTCCTTTTAAAATATTTTCAGTGAGTATAACCTTCTCGACTACAAAAGGAAGGTAGCTCTAAGCCTGTTTATAGACACACTAACGCTCTCAGAGGTCTCCGGAGTTCCATATCTGAGCATTGTGATAAAACCCTTCTCATCCCTAAATCAAATATAAACAAGAAGGAATTAGGACGTTACTCGATGTTGTTCCTGTGATGATCTTGATTTACATTTACTATGAAAATATTTAACCTTCAAAACAGAGCAGCCCAAAAAGCGACAGTTCCAGTGTTATGCAGTCTAGCCAACATATTGTGAGAGTTAAAATTGACTAAATAGACCAAGGCAGTTGGTTATTTACTGTACAATGTTTTATCTCGAAAAAGTGATAAGTAGTGATTTTAACTTGTAGGAATATAGATGAAATCAAAGTAAAGTAGGTATCTTATAGTTGAAAAATAAACTCAAGAAAGACTTTACTCTAAAATCAAAAACTAACATTTTGACATTTTTTTTGAAAGTTCGGATATTTGAGACAAAACAGTGCTGCAGCAAACAAGTGAGTTTACGTTTAATTGACGATTTAATAAAAGCCGCAAGAAGCTTACGGAATATTATTTACCCGACTGCGCAAGATAAAGATGAGATTTTGCGTTCATCAGTCTTTATTTTGTTGCAAATGATGAAATCAATTTTTGGAAAAATCTTTAAGTATCATTCAAAAATTAAAATTAAAAAGCCTTAGTTTCAAAATAACTTGAGATTTTCATAAGGTAGAACCCATTTTTATACTAGTAATCTGCATAAGAAAACAGCTTCTCTTTATATTAATTTCGTGTCGGAGCCTCGATACGCACGCTTTACGATGCCACGCTGTTATCTCGACTGCAAATTGCGATTTTGAAATTTAAATTTTTAATCTCTACCTACCCGCAGTTTGAGTTTATTTATACCTTACCTTTTTCACCCACAACGAAACGGAAACGGACTGTTTTCTTTTAATTGTAAGTTTTTTTTAACCCTTTACCTGAGAAAGTGTCTGTTTTTGTTTTTTCAAACCATCCAATTATTTAAGGGATTTTTGTCCGCCATTGATACGCCAGCCCCATCATACCCTAACTTACAACTAACTATCGTAGAATCGAACAGAAATAAATCAAGACAAATTCACTACTTTTTTTTTCAAAACGTATACTTTTGGGCAGATTCTTACAAGCGTCTACTACTACTATGATAACCTCCTCCTTTTTGGAAGTCGGTTAAAAATGTATTGTGTTTTGCTGGTTGAATAAATATTTTTTATTTCTCTATATATACCACTCTCACGCCCGCGTATAAAATAAATACATATAGGGTCAAAAAATTATATTTAATTTAATTTAATATTTAATATTTTATTTATTTCTCAAAAGCATATTAACAAAATACAATGCCAATTTTATCACTATTTTCTTAAAGTATAATTATATTATATTATTTTACTTCATTTAACTTATAGTGCATAAAAATGGATTCGAGTCAATAGCTTAGCTAGAATCGTGAGATTCTGTATTAAAGCCATCACCTCGGATCTCTTTGTGGTTGAAGGTATCAATAATATACATAACAGTGACATTCTTAAACTGCTAAATATTAGTACTTTTAAATATAAATTACATTTTATACATGAATTTATTTATATATTATACGTATAATTAATTTTAATTAAATAGATATATATATTTATTTTGTTTAATTAAATAGATTTAATACAAGCTGTTTGTGGGCGTGTGTGTGTGTGTGTGTGTGTGTGTGTGTGTGTGTGTGTGTGTGTGTGTGTGGGTGTGTGTGTGTGTGTGTGAGTGTGTGTGTGTGTGTGTGTGTGTGTGTGTGTGCATGTGCATGTGTGTGTGGTGTGGGTGTGTGTGCGTGCGTGATAGTTACAGAATGATCGCTAGTGAGTATTAACGAATGGTTCAGAGGAAGAATGTAATTTTGATGCGGTTCAAACAAAGGATTGTTATTATAATATTTTGAGTAACTTTTCGGTTTTTTCGTAATCCAGTGTCAGAAGCCAAGTCTTGATCTTTTGTTTACAGCTATATCGTGATAGTGAATGAATCGTTATTTCTTTGCTAGCTGAATTATATAAATACTGTCCTAGAAAACACTGATGTTTCTGTGCAAAACGAGTTCTACAGCGTGTAACTCCACAAATTTTATCTTGCCTTCGTCTTTCCCTAAAATTGTCTTTGAAATTATTTTTGGCATGTTGTAGCATAATGGTATTAAGGATAAACAACTGCCTGACCGTCAAAACCTGACATTGTTCATATAAGTCACGAGTTGGATGGTAAAAAGGTCTACAGGTAGCAACTTTTAGCACCAGTCTTTGAGCTCTCTCCAGTGGAAGCATGTGGGATGTACAAGCGCCACCCCATGCAGTGATGCAGTATGAAAGAATGGATTCGCAAAGAGCACTGTAAACGTTTTTAAGGGTCTTTGCATCCACCACGTGTCTGATGTTTTTGAAAATAGCTGTTAGTTTGCGGACACGCTGTGAGACAGCGTTTATATGTGCCTGGAAAGTTAGTTGGCTATCGATAATAATTCCCAAGTATCTTACTGTATTTACTTTTTCTAGAGGTACACAAGAACAGTGACTTCCAATTGACAATAGACATGGAGCTGAGTGGGCGATTAATTGATATTGATTTGAACCATCAATTTGGGCGTTACGAATGGTAAACGTGATATATTTAGTCTTAAGTGAATTTAGTGTCAGCTTATTCGCCAGAAGCCATTTATTTACCTTATTTAAACCGTCTTGAGCGGCTTTAAAAACACTACCCCAAGTACTCGCCTTAAATACAATGACAGTGTCATCTGCAAAGGTAATTAACTTTCCGTGATCCAGCTGTAAATTGCATAGGTCATTTATAAATGTCAAAAATAGAGTTGGACCAAGGATGCTTCCCTGGGGAACTCCGCAATCAATATTTAGGTCATTGCTATTAGTGTTATCTATTTTTACATATTGTTTTCTGTTTGATAAGTAGTCTCGAAAAAGATCAAGCTGAATGCCACGAATTCCAAGCCGTTCCAATTTAAGCATGAGTAAGTTCCCGGATACGGTGTCAAAGGCCTTGGCCAAGTCTAGGAAGACAGCTACAACCTTTTGTTTCCCGTCCAGTGCATTGACAATATAGTCAGTCAGTTCCCCAACAGCATCAGAGGTTGACCTACCCTGTCGAAAACCAAACTGATTGTCTGAAAGAAGGTTTTTTGATTCTAAATACTCGATTAACCGTTTGTTCATTATTCGTTCTAGAATTTTAGATAATGAAGGCAAAACAGAAATGGGTCGATAGTTATTTACATCTAGTTTGTCTCCGTTTTTATGAATGGGCAAAACAATAGCTTTCTTGAATATGTCTGGAAATTTGCCGCTGCTAATACTTAGTTTACAGATATGAGTGATTGGAGGAACTAAAGTATTTTTATATTGCTTAATGAAGTGGGCTGGAATATTGTCCCAACCAACTGAGCTGCTTGTTTTCAGACGGTCAATTTCATTCCTGACCTCATTCTCATCTGTATCCAGAAAGACAAACGAATTCACACTTGATTGCAGATGGTTATCCACTATAGGACTAGTGGGTGTAGTAAGTAGATTTTTTTCGGAAAGTAATTTACCAACAGAAGCAAAATGTTTATTAACACGGTTAACCGACTCCACTTCAGATACTGATAGTTTTAATAGGTCAGATGACGATGAATTTTTTGGCTTGTATTGTGTTAAATTGTTTACAAATTGCCATATCTTTTTCATATTTGATCCTGCTTTAAGAAATTCTCTTCTGTCGTGATCACGTTTAACTTTTTTAATCAGATTGTTGCAATAATTTCTATATCTTTTGTAGGTTAATTTTAGTATTTCATTTTCAGGATTTTTTTTAAGTTTTCGATGCAAATTGTCCCTATTTCTTATGCAACGAAGTAAGCCAATAGTCATCCACGGTTTTAGAATAGTATTTCGCTTAGAAATAGTTTTGGTACATGTGTTTAGATCTATAAGTTTATTGATAGTGTTTACTAACATTTCGGCTGCCAGGTTACATTCTTTAATTTGGTAAATTGGAGAAAATCAGTTTTGGAAATATCATTTGAAAGAGTGTCGTAGTTAATCCTTCTGACAAGATGTTGCTTAATTTCAGGTTTCAGTTTAGGGTCTAGACAAATAAGAATTGAATCATGATCAGTTATTGAGTTTTGAATTATCAAAGTAGTAGCATTGGCATTAAATTTCATGAAAGCATGGTCTAAGCATGATGTATTTCTAGTAGGGTACGTGAAGGCAGGAAGGAGACCATGAAGGGCAAGTAAGTTTAAATAATTAGTTGCGTTCATATCGGAGTTGTTGTCAGTAATATTTATGTTGAAATCTCCAACCATTATTATATTTGGGCAATGTTTTAGAGAGCTAAGTAACGAGTCTAAGCTGAACAAAAAGCTATCCGCATTTCTGTTAAATGGTGGCCTGTATATAGAAACAATTGCGGTATCACATCCAATTTTTACAACAAGACAGTTTGCGTCTGTTAACACTGGCTCTGAGACCGAGCATAGTATGTTAGATTTAATATAAATAACTACCCCATCGTTTTGGTTGATCGAATTTAATGTGTAAAAGCTATTGTAGGTATTTATTGTAGGCGGGGTCACAATAGTCGAAAGCCAACATTCAGTCAAGATTAACATATCAGGTTCAACCTTAATTCTGGATAAAAGAATGTTTAGATTAGGTAAATTTTTATTTATACTACGAATATTTTGTACGAAAACTTTAAGGCAATTTGTTTTAGTCAACAGCAAATTTGAACATTCATCCGGCGAACATACCTGAAATTGGGCCGTGGAGTTATCAAGATTATTAAATAAATCACTTATATAATCCCCCGTTTTAAATTTTATAAAGTGGGTATCTAAGTAAAAAGATTTCCAGGTTTAACATTATATGGCAAGCAAAAGAAAGCCCTACAGCTTTAAGATAAGAAATAAATTGCCCTGTAATCAATGTTGCCGCGTACCTATCGTGGCATTTCAAACGACGATGCATTATGTGAAACACTAACAAAGACATAGTTTGACCATTCGCGTAAAGAGTGTGCAACTTTGTCGAAATTGTTTCTATGTAGTTTTGATTATGTGAGTGAATAAGATAAGTGGAGGAGATGTTATAGTGGTATTTGAATTGAATAATATGTAAAAGTGGGTATGTGTATGAGATGTTTTTATAGATAAATAAGTAACAATATATTACTACAAAAGTAACTAAACTTAGTCAAGAAGGAATTTGATTTTTAATTTCTTGGAGTTGCTCCTCATTGCTTACTAGAATTTGCTGCGATCCCTCTTCTTTTCTGAGATATATTCTACCATTGACAGCCCAGCAGTACTTGAAGAATTTCTTCTTATTAAGTTCCCTCGTTAAGTAAAAGAGCCTTTTTGTCTTTGGGGCAAGCAATTCCGTAATATAGATTGGTTTGTGTGGTCCCGATAATCCAAGATGACTTGTGTTTAGTTTATTGTCTTTAAATTGTGAGTTAAATTTTTTGACAGCATAGAGAAATTTATTTCTTGAAATAGGCGTTGTGAACTCAACCATGATAGGCTTATCAGTCTGGGTTTTAACAGGCAACCGCTGGACATTACGAATCTGTGATGACAAATCGATTTTTATAACGGAAGATATCGTGAGTACTTTACCTAATAAATCCTGTTGCGACTCGGAATTATCCATAGGGACGTTTTTAATTTCAATTTTTGTTTGATAATTCTGTCTAGTCATTTCTTCAATTTTGTTCTCTAGTATATTTATTTTTGAGGAATAATCTTTGCAGACTTTTTCCAGACCAGTTACTTTTAGATTTAAGTTATCATATTGTGATGTAATAAAGTCAAGAGATTTTTCTATATCTGTGTTTGTTTTTCGAATTTCACTCATCTGATTTTTTATAATATCCATATCCTGTTGGATCTTCAATAATTTACTGTCTTGATCCTCTTTCCAACCTTGTAGCATAGATTTTATCTCGCTGTGCATCGTCACCATATCTTCACTAGTCACACTGTCGTATCTCCGTTTCGAACGAGTTGACGTATACGATGCATGGTCCATAGATTGCTCCTGCGTTGATGCTGATTCAGGGTAAGAGAACCCAGTGGGTGGTGTTTGCGTCATGGTAGATTATATTGAGGTACTAAAAGATTGCACTCTTATTTAGCGAACGGGTTTGTCAGCAACGTCACGGAAGACGCAGACGGCGACGCAGATGCGTAGCGAAACTAATATTTGTCTCTTTCTCACCTATGTAAGGCTGGTAAGAATGTGGTACACGCTGCGTCTTTTATACTCCTTAACTGCACTACACTCCTAGTACATAGGAAGTTTAATTTGAAGATTGAGATTTTAAAAATAATTTTTAAAATAGAAACACGTCCGTCTAGTACGACAATCCACGAAAGAAGCCCAAAAAATTATATAATAAACGTAAATATATATACAAGTAAATAAACACACATATACTCCACACAAATATTATTAAGTATTATGTACTTGTTAATACAAGTAGATACTTGTTTAGATATAATATCTGTACAGTTTGATAATAATAATAATATGATGGCTCACGAAATCCATCAAAGATCAGACAGATCATCCATCAGTTAAAGTTATGCAAGCAAACGACGGACGGTACAAAATAGGTCAGAACTAAGGGTTAACTCACACCTTTCTCTTATCCCCGGTAATGGATGTAAAACGTGGGGGTACTTAGGACCCTCGTTACATTTGATACTTTGCTGAACGGGTAACATTATGGCCAGTGTAAACGTGTGACGAATGAAAAAGTAAGTTTATTTATGTACCTACTCTACGGAAAAATTCCATGCGAAAATATAAGTTCCCGCCCTACAAATAATTTTTAAGTAGGAAGTCATCTAAATATATAAAAGGAAAAGGTGACTGACTGATTGACTGACTGACTGACTGACTGACTGACTGACTGACTGACTGACTGACTGACTGACTGATCTATCAACGCACAGCTCAAACCACTGGATGGATCAGGCTGAAATTTGGCATGCAGATGGGTATTATAACGTAGGGATCCGCTAAGAAAGAATTTTTGAAAATTCAACCCCTAGGGTGATAAAACAGGCGTTTGAAAAATCGAACTTAGCGTGAGCGAAGCCGCGGGAATAAGCTAGTCCATTCATAAGACCACAGCCCTCATCAGTTCGCCAGGCAATGTTAAAAGCCTGTTCATTCATCTCACCCCATCGTCAGTACACAACGGGCACAGGTTCCTCTTGAATGAGAATAGTTTAGGTCATAAGTCCACCACGCTAGCCAGACATCGCACATCGACATCGACAGCCATTGGCAGACATCGCACACCTTTGACAATATTATTGGAGGTCTCTCAAGTGTACCACACATGGGCTGTTTTACCTTCAGTTTCACCTGATCTGATATAAATCCGAATCGTAATGATATTACGATGTCAAGGCGTGTAGGTTTCCTCACGATGTGTTCCTTTTCACAGGTAGGTAGAGAATTACACAAGGGGAAATCTAGGCTTTATTTTAACCCAGATATACATATCTGCTTATTCCTTTGTAAAAAAAAATTATAACCGCTAATATTAGGGATAACAAAGCCAATCCGGGCACATAGATAACTCGCATCACGAAGACGGTTATAGACTACATTTCATCCCCGGAAATCAAAGATATGTGCATAATAATAAAACTATCGATCTTACATGTACATACTGGGTACAAGGTATGGCGGTATTAGTGTGTTCGGACCGCTATATCTAGTACCCAGTACATAAATCTATCGATGAATAGTACTAAATCCACTCTGACGAACTCGCAAGTATAATCTATTAAATAATAATAAATATACTTAGGTATACCTAAGTAGGTATAATTTCGAGCATTTTCGGGAAGTGAGTTGATTTATCCTATGACGCAGCATTAAATGAGATCTTTATTTTTGTTTCTGATTTAGCGGCGGAAATAACATCGACGTTGCCATGGCGGCCATTTTGTCGGGGCATAACTCAATTCGGCGGAACGGCATCAATATCGCGTCTCATTGTCTTTGTATATATCTCGACAGAAATTGGATAATGGAGACATTTTTTTTTTCTTTATACGCTCGGAGTATATTATTTATTTTATTGCATTATCATCCTAAATAGCGTAAAAGGAAGGGCAGTGTTTAGTGTAATTTAACCTGAAAGCTCGTACGATTTTTTTAAGTCCGATTTACTTGTGCTCGTATCTACCTACCTAAGTTGAAGATCAATGATAGATTTCAGATAGAAAGAAAAATAGTAAGTAATCACAATTATGAGAAGGCGTACCTACCAGTCCAATTATTATAGAAAGGTAAAATTCAGCTATATTCAAGTTGACAAGGTAGCTATAATATAACAAGCGGAAACACTTATATAGTTACGTTGTCAGCTTTCGGCATACTAGTTAGGAAACAAGATATATTTCTTAAAGCCCTCTGACATCTTTTGTAGTGTCACTTGAGTCACTGAGGGCGTGTATTCATCATAATGTAATCCGTAGTCGCCGAGAGCCCTAAACTTGTTCTCAGCGTTTCTCAGTTATTGTTGAGATTTGCAGACAGGTGCGCGCTGTGGGGCCACCCTTGTGAACAATGTCTTCCGGTAATGGGCATGCTACATTTACTCTACTTGAAAGCTAACTTGGCAATCTGAACATTTTCTAGTCAAAGGAATCACATCACATCATACTTCACATCACATCACACTTCACGTTATAATATTATTAAGGCGAAAGTTGGTGTTGTGCTTGCGTTGTGTATGTGTGTGCGTATATGTGTGTGTGTGTGTGTACGTTAGTTACTTTTTCATGCAAAAACTACTGGACGGATTTGGCTGTTTGGAATGGAGATAGATTATACCCTCGATTAACACATAGGCTACTTTTTATCCCGGAAAATTAAATACAATTCGCGTGGATTGAGGTTTTTGATTCTCGTGGCAACCCAATCTCGTGGGAATCAAAAACCTCAATCCACGTGAATGAAGTTACGGGCATCATCTATATAAATCTGTTATTTTATATGGGCGCCTAAACGCCATGATTTGTGAAATCCAGGTCGTGCCCTGTTTTTCACGTTAAATTATTATTCTTCTAACTAATCTCAATAAATAAAAGGAGAAGGTGACTGACTAACTGACTGATCTATCAAAGCATAACTCAAACCACTGGACGGATCGATTGTGGCATACAGTTACAGAGCTATTACGTCGAAGGCGTCCGCTAAGACTTGAAAATTTAACCCCTAAGGGCGTAGAATAGGTGTTTGAAAAATCGAACTGAACGTGCACAACCGCGGGTAAGAGCTAGTTAAACCTATAAAATGCTTATTTTAAAGATAAGCTTATTTAAAAAAAAAATCGGCTTGCTCTTTACGACAGTCAATGATGGAAATTGCTGAAGTCGGAGCTGACTTACGTAGAAGATGCCTTAGAATCACTCTTGCCTTTAAGATACTTGAGTTACATGACACGAAACACGGGCGCGATTAGAGCTTTTCATACCTAAACGGTTCATTTCAGAAACGTTGAACTAAACCCTAGCGTGTTTAGATTTCGGAACATCCACCTTAATCACTACGTATTATTTAATAATAATTACTACTGCTCTCTGTCGTTCTTAGTTATTTTTTATCATCCCACTAATATTATAAATGCGAAAGTTTGGATGTATAGCCATCCATATATCCAAACTTTCGCATTTATAATTTACGAGTTAATTATGCTCATAATGCTGGAGCGAGTTATGTTCGCGCTTTTTTATATAATTTATGTAATCTTCAATAATTTTATAATTTGCCTTCTTATTACAATACTCTTAATAGAATTCTTAAACTTGTGTAAAGGAAAGTCTAAAATCGACTGTGGAATTTTATTATAGAACGTCACGCCCTTTCCCGCAAACGACTTCCAGACTTTCTTGAGGCGTAGTCGAGGAATCACGAGCCTATTTGGATTTCCCAATTGTCTATCGGATATATCGCCCTTTTTTTGGTGGCTCAAAATGTTTCGCTTGACAAAGATTATATTAAATTCTTATTCTGCCTATTTCTTTTTTCTCTCGAAGGGAATCGCGCGGTTAGTCAAGAAGTTTATCAGTTCAAAGGTGGCACAGTTAAGTGTAAATAGCAGGATTTATCTTGACACTGTATACATGTCAAGGCATCCCACCCCATCGCTCTCCGCCGTAACGGCTCTATCCTCTATCATTCACCTTTATAAGGACTGCTTTCATGTTTATAGCTTGGAGCAACACGTTGCAACGTGTTGTTTTATTCGGTACATCAGTTTCGTTCTCGTTAACTTCGTCTGTACCTCTCTGTGACGGAACAATATTCTGAGCTAATTAATGAAAAAGCTATTGGAAAAAGCGTATTGGAGCTTTTTTTCGATAGACTTTCAGAAGCGTACTGTATCTTCCTATGTTCGACCTGTCTGATAGCGGATAGTAATTTTATGCAGCACTACATTCAATAAATAATCGGCTCTATTAAAAAATTTGCAGTTAAGTTGAAATTAAAGGATCTATTTCAAAACTAGATTCAGGAGTTATATTTTAAGAATACATATTCTCTCATACACGCTCATTCTATATTTACCAAAAAAAAATTTTTGTAAATGTATGTAGCTTATCAAAAAAAAATAGTTGCAGTGATGTGCAATAAAGGAGTATTAACAATAAATCCACTAACTGTTGTAATTTGTTTTCTATCAAAAAGGATATCAAGGATACTTCGGAAAAGATTACATATGTGAAATAGTTTTGCACTACCCTTGGCCCTTAATTTACATCCGAAGGGATAGATATTTCTTAAAAGTGCATTCGTTTCTTTTGTTATATCGACGACGATAAAAGAGATGATGTATCTACTACAGCAATTGACGCAATTGACTCAATTCACTAAGCTGGAAGAAAGACCGCTAAAGCCGTTTACTAGACTAGACCTGAGCTAATTTAGAAATTCATATAAATTGATATTGAAAAATAAACCTCTTTTTTATAAAACCAAAGCAGACATAGCATGCTTGTATTTTAAAGTCTTCAAGTATGTCGAAAAAGCACTGCTCTTTAAAAATATTTCCAATCTTCTCCAATATCCAAACCTCAATAATATTGGGATACGATTCAATCGTAAACGAGATGCCATCAAATTGAAATGCTAAGGAAATAAAGATATCTGATTAATCCTTGTAAACACGACTCCCAACATCAAATTTGTCGGGAGATTTTAATACTTACTCGGAATCTTAAGCTGGCTTCGTGTTGCGTTATTGTGTACATTGTAAAGGTCTGTTCACACGAATAGATAAATAAAATTTATTGTTTGTTTATCTTATATAGATGTATCTTTGTGTGCGGGCTGCGACTAGCAACGTCCGCTTATCGGTGCATTCTTTCATTAAATCAACGCGGCTAGTTTGATTGACGTGTACGCGCGTCCTCCCTTTCACCTGACAAATCTAACAGTTTATTCGAAGGCAAGCCCTTGACTACGACCTTACCTGTAAAAGTAGGATGATGCAGTCTAAAATGCTAGTGAATTAACTTTCACTTGTTATGGCAGTGTAAATTAAGAAGAAGAATAAGAATTTATTTAAAAGAACCCTAAACTGCTTGGCGACACGTCTTTAATGGTAGTTAAGTATCCGAGCAAATAGAAATTAACTTCAGCACTAGTCTAGTAATGCCTCAAAGATATGGATACGGGCGTGTAATAATTACTATGGACTTTTGTGACCCACTCAGTTATGTTCCAATGTGGGTGAAGAAAATAATCGTTTTTCAATAAGAATCCTATTATATAATACTAGCGGCCCGCTCCGGCTTCGCACGCGTATGAAATATATAGTCTATGTCATTCACTGAAAAAATGATTAAAATCGATCCAGTAGTTTTGATTTATTCATTACTGCCCCTGGCCCGCACGCGTTTTTAGAGTAAAACAATTTATAGGCACGCTCCCGCCGCACACTGTGTAATTTTTCCCAAAATCGGACATCCCTTTTTTATGATACTAAACGAAACTTTAAGCTTTTTTTAATGCTAGAGTAGAACACCCAGAAGTTAATTCTGTTTAGAACCGGAGTTATAATTTTTTTTTTAAATTTTTTATGGTTACCAGAAATAAACTAAGAAATGCTGTAACTTTCTATGTAACGAAAGTTTTTAAGTTTCAATTATAGCATGCTATAAAATCAATTAAGTGCTATTTTTGGAAACATATAATTAATTTCTAAGTGAACAATAAAGGAAGATATGTTTTTTTTTTAACTAATTTTGAAATTAATTTTTTTCTCATCTTTGTATAGATATTAGCATCTAATTTTCACATATTGTATTTATTAGTGCTATGTTAACCCGCCTGTATAATATCAGATACGTAACACTTAGGACCTTAGAGTAATTGAATTTTAAAAATTTCATTTTATGCAACTCAATAATAATCCCTGAAAAACATAACCCTCCGTTTCCACGGTCGGATAAAAATTCTTTCTTTCAGTCACTTTTTTAGAATTTTCTCTCGTACATTTGTAATTAAGATCTTTGTGACAACCCTAATATCATTGAAATTGTAAAATCTCATATCTCCAATGTCCTCATAGATTTCTGTGTGATTTTTTTTACTAGTAACAATACAGTTACGAGGTATGTTTTCAGATAGATATCTACTGCTAATCGTAAATGGTTTATGAGAAAAAAATAATGTAAAAATCACAAAATTAAGAATATTAACTTTATTATTAATACTAAAATTATTTTGTTTAGCT
Organism: Hipparchia semele; assembly: GCA_933228805.2. NCBI lineage: Eukaryota > Metazoa > Arthropoda > Insecta > Lepidoptera > Nymphalidae > Hipparchia > Hipparchia semele. Next base: position 3,503,175 of record OW121722.1, read on the forward strand.
TATAAAATGCCCTGTATATAATGCCACTTTGACCTATAAATAATTGTATAAATATCAAATGCAATTCTTTTATTTCGCCTTTTTCTGAAAAAACAGAATTTTCTAAAAAAAAATATTACTCCGAAGTCCTAAGTGTTACGTATCTGATATTATACAGGCAGGTTAACATAGCACTAATAAATACAATATGTGAAAATTAGATGCTAATATCTATACAAAGATGAGAAAAAAAATAATTTCAAAATTAGTTAAAAAAAACATATCTTCCTTTATTGTTCACTTAGAAATTAATTATATATTTCCAAAAATAGCACTTAATTGATTTTATAGCATGCTATAATTGAAACTTAAAAACTTTCGTTACGTAGAAAGTTACAGCATTTCTTAGTTTTTTTCTGGTAACCATAAAAAAAAAATTAAAAAATTATAACTCCGGTTCTAAACAGAATTAACTTCTGGGTGTTCTACTCTAGCATTAAAAAAAGCTTAAAGTTTCGATTAGTATCATAAAAAAGGGATGTCCGATTTTGGGAAAAATTTCACAATGTGCGCCGTCCCGACCGGCTGGAACCGCCGCAAACGCTATGTCCCGCAATTTTTAAATCTGTAATATCTTCGAAAATATTCATTTAAATCATATGCTGTAAAGGGCCATATAGATCTATATTAAATCAACAATGTATTTAAGGTATTTAATTAGATAAGGATTAATGCTGTATTGGTTAAAATCGCTTCGAAAATTAGCCATTATTTGTCGTAAAGAGTAAATGACAAAAAATGTTATTGTGGGATATCCATAAGAGATAGACATATACCATCGCGGAGTTTTCTGTAGACCTTTTCAATGTGTACAATACTTAGTACATTATTTTGATAAATCTCGTAGGGTTCAGCCTGCGTTTGCAATGTAAGCGGAAGAAATGTAATTATTTACGACATCACATTAGAAACCTCAAAAATAACAGTATTTCTCCACTATTTAATGGATGTTATTATACATATAAACCTTCCTCTTCAACCACTCTATCTATTGAAAAAAACCGCATCAAAATCCGTTGCGTAGTTTTAAAGATTTAAGCGTACATGGGGATATGGGGACAGAGAAAGTGACTTTGTTTTATACTATGTAGTGATTATAAATGCGAAAGTTTGGATGTATGTTTGTTACTCAATCACGTTTCAACGCCTGAAAAAATTTCGCCAAACGAAATTTGGCACTTATACTCGGACTTATAATTCGATTCCACATTTGACATTAGCTACTGTCATTTTGTAAAATAATGATACCACATATAATAGTGTAGTGATGAACACAAAAATCGATAAACAATCGCGATTTATGTTTATGTAATCATAATATTAAATTATTGATTTTTATTTAAATAAATACATAATTATTCATAATAATTATTTATTAATTAGTAACCGCCGCTTTATTTTATAAAAAGTTAATATTTTTGTTTTTTATATTAAAAACAAAACTTATAATAAAAGAGCCTATATATCCCATGTTGTCAAAGAAGAGGAAAAAATGAGTAGGCTAGATATGTTAATTGACAATATCACAGACACATTTATAATAAATGTTACAGAAAGTGACAGCGATAGCGCTGACGGCGACGATTTATAAAATAAAATATTACCATAATACATCTATTTGTTTTATTTCTCATGTTCCTTCATTTTCACATTTATTTATTTATTTCACACACAATTATTAAAGAAAACTCTCAGATCCTTAATAAAATTAATCGTCATAACTAAATTATCCGATCAGAAATATTTAATTTCCTGATATAGTACTTAGTTTCTATTAAAGTAGTAGTTGTTTAGATATACTACTATAAACGAGAGAAATCGATCCGGAAATATTCCATTTCCGTATCGAATAATTTCGCAACGTCACTATTTAGTACTTGTCATTACGTTGCAACACTGAAATTGTCAAATCTGGAATCGAATTAAAATTCCGACTATAGTTAGATTATATTGTATCCCGAAAAATAAGAGAGTTCCCGCGGGAATCCAAAAAATCCTCATTCCACGCGAACGAAGTCGCGAGCATCATCTAGTCTAAAATAACAAAAATAATGTTTACTGCTATTTCTTTTTGGCGTTATGTAGCAGAACCTTTATATAGTTTCAAATGACCGCCTCATAAGCCCTCAAAGAAGGTTGTGAAGACTACGTTTGATGGGAGATCCTTAAGCATCATTTCACGAAATCTGATCGTAAAATCCGTATTGAGCTGTGGAATTTTCCACGTCCGTTGTTATGGTGTCAGGTGATTTTTTTTTGTATGAGATTCGATATATTTATTTGAAAATACTTATGCGATTTTTTTACGCAATTTTTTTAACATGTCCTTTAGTGATTTTGTAATGTTAAAATGTGCCCTTACAACTTTTAAGAGAGAAATTTTTCGAGTTATTTGGCAACCTCTAGATGGCTTGATATTATGTGTTATGTTATACACAAAACGGCAATTTTTTAACAAGTATTAAATAATACACTGGGGCCTATCATTACTACAGCCAATTTACTCCGGAAGAAGCCGAAAGCGATTTCAGTTCATAAATAATTCCGCTAACAATGGAAGTCGAAAAGTGGGGAAAATTACTTAGAAAATTTTAATTAAAGACGAACTCACTTGATGTGTATCTTCGATGAAATTTAATTGGGCGCAATGAAACGTGAATATTGCGTAGTAATCAAATACAAATTTTTAAATAAAATATACTTAGGTATTATTCGTTAAGATGACCTAAGTACAACCAATAAATCAACAATCCTATTTAAAATTATAATTTCGAAGGTTTAAATGTATGTATGTATGGATGGATGGATAGATGGGTAGATGGATGGATGGATGGATGGATGGATGGATGGATAGACGGATGGATGGATGTTTATTACTCAATCACGCTGCAACGACAGAACCGATCTGGCTGTTTGTAGTGTGTTGTGGGTTTTAATAAAGCTTGTGTTAGGACTGGGTACAACAATTAAATATTGTGTAATAGAATTTGTTTGTTTTTTTTGTTGTTGGTGTAAATAAATAAATAAATAATTAAATAGTGGAACGGGTGGGAATCGAACCGTCACTTTTCAGTTCGCACAAACCGTTAATCTTTTAATGCTTGTGTATGATCGTAACCAAGCAATATTTTGTCATTGTTCAAAAAATAAAATTTAAAATGATAACGTCAGATATCATTTTTAAATCCCAAAAATTCAATTTTAAATCCCAAAAATTCTAGAATAATCTTGTTTAATTAAGCCACTTTCTACCACAAAAGAATGTTCCTCCGATTTTTCCTTTCCCTATCTCAAAGTTGCAGCGTTCTTAGTATTTCAGTGCTTTGTACAGTTTCAACATTTAATTACCAACTGTAGAGCGCGTTGTGAATTGTCTTAAGGTTTATATCTATGCCTTAGAGTCCTTTCAGTCGGGCTTCAACATCGACACATATGCCATTGTAAAGGCGAAAATTTATGTGTGTGTGTGTGTGTGTGTGTATAATATGTTTGTTACTCCTTCACACTACAACGAATGCACCGGTTTAACTAAAATTTGCAATGGAGATAGCTTATATGCCCAGGAGTAACACATAGGCTACATTTTATCTCGGATAATTAAAGAGTTTCTGCGGGAATCAAAAACCTAAAACCACGCGGACGAAGTCGCCGGCATCAGCTATTATGCCATAAATCGGTATAAGGTCGATGTGTCACAAGTACAAACATACTACAGCAGCAAAAAATACATAATGGTATATATAATGTTGGCATATTAGTAATTCTAGTTAACCAGCGCTTTTTTTTAAACTTGAATCTAGAACAGTGATAGTCTAGCGGTTAAAAATGCGGTCTCAGGGGGTCACGGGTTCGATGTCAAGCACTCACTTCTGAATTCGGAGTTTGTGCGTTTAGATAATTAAATATCACATGCTTCAACAGTGAATCCCTTTATTTATGTCAGGAATACGATGGTAATAAATAATTGAATAAAAACTTTTCTATTCTATTTTATTTTATTTAGGTATATCTGGATCAACGGACCAATTTTTTATATTAGTGCTTTAATTTTGCATAATATATGGGTAGAAATTTTTGATATGCATGAAGAGATTCACGCACGGACCTTGCACGTTAGCGAACTACTATGGAGCTATCTTTTGCCGCTGTGTTGTGGTCCGTCTTAGCAGCACCTGTAACCACGCTATGGAATTATTGTTCTCACTAACTAGCTTTTGTCTCAAGACTGTGTAAGATGCTTGATTCGTTCTTTAGTAAATGAAATAAGATAATAAGGGAAGTTTCTCTGTAGAACCCACCCATGATTTGATTTTTATGAAAAATAAAAAATCTGTTTAGAAAAATATTACTTTATTTACGTCTTATATTAGTCAACAAAACATAAAATCAATATCAATTATCAAAAATGCAACTTCTGCATAAATATATCCAAAAACATAAATTAAACTTTGGTGAAAAAAACGCAGTCTCTGGAATTGGCCCCTAGTATCGGACAGACTTCACTTGGAACCCCTAGCAAACCCCTGTAAACTTGTTTGGTCCCATTTTCTTTTCTTTTTCTTCTCTTCCATTTCAATGTTATTCTGTACTTCTATCATCGAAAATCGAATAACATTTATTAAGAAAAGTATACATACTTACTGACAAGAAATAATAGCACATTCACTGTCCGGCGTTAAGGGACTACTTTGTGTCTGGTACTAAGGGACGAGAATTGGGCCCATTTTCCTTTCTTTTTCTTCTGATCCATTTCAATGTTATTCTGTACTTCTATCATCTGAAAATCGAATAACATTTATTAAGAAAAGTATACATACTGAGAAGAAATAATAACTCATTCACTGTCCGGCGCTAAGGGACTACTTTGTGTCCGGTACTAAGGGACAGAGAATGGTCACAATATATATTCCATATCAAACCCATTATCAAAATTCTCAAAAACTTTTATTGATTACTAACAACAATAAACACTACTTTATTAAAAACAAATATAGTAAACAACTAATAATAGATACTTACCTGGTGCTTACCTGTAACAATCACCTGAATCTTACGTAACGCAGTGTCGTCCCGCCAAAAACAGCAACCAACTACTCCCACTGTTGTTACGCGCGTCACGGGCAAACCGGGTCCCGTGACTCAGTTTTGCTACATCCCCCTGCACCCCTCTACTCGTTTTTGAATCGCTCGCTTGCTTAGTCGCCGAGATAGTACGAGTGTCCGGTACTAGGTGCCGTCCGGCGTTACGGGACTTCCCCCTACCTTGTAGAGGCGTTTGAAGCCAGTTTTATAATTTAACGTATATTTTTTTTTACAAAACTGACTTCAAGACAAACAGTTAGACTTGACTTCGTAGAGCAACGTCTCCGTTAGGTACTCTGACGTGTGACTACCTGTGACGTTTTGTGGCTTCGTGCGACAGCCCATATAAAAACACTTACTGCCTTTTTGAAATCATATAGTTATGCTTCGAAATCAGCGTGGATATTGGCTGTCGCTTGAACTCAAAGCTTAGAGTAGATAACCAATATCTACTCTAAGGCTCAAAGGCGATTCTCAACAGTTTGTTTTCTAAACTGCGGTATATCCCTGTCCGTAACAGAGTTACCTCAAAATGAGATGAAAATATTTAATGTTAAAAGCGAAACGCAATATTTCCCAGCTCGTTTCACAACTCGCCGCGCCCTCGCCCCGCGCTCGCCTCAAATCATAATGTACAAGCTCAGCTGCCTCAAAAATATCAAATGACTGCCTAAAAGGCCGGTCAAGTGAAAGTTTAGGATTGGGTCATGCCTGTTACCTTACCTTACCATCCGAGGAATCCTTACTAGGTAAACGAAATATTATAAATAAGAAAGTTTGTTCCTTTTTCGATTTTTCGGTTTTCCTCCAATCACATTGCAACAGAGCTATGGATCGTCGTGATTTTTGCATGGATATAGTTAGTTGAGAACCTGGAGAGTGGCATAGGCTAAGTTCTCAATAATCTTCGGAATCTTTTTTTTTATGCATGCTCCCCGATTACTCGAAGACGCCTGGACCGATTTGGAAAATTATTATTTTTGTATTTGAAAGGGCATACTTCCCAGGTGGTCCCATAGTCGTCAGGTCAGAATCTGATGATGGGGTCCTGGAGAAATCGAGGGAACTTTTCAAATTTTACAGGCACATTTTATACTTTGTAGTGGCGTTTGAAGTCGGTTTTGTAAAACGAATTTCTGCGTTTAAATTATAGAAATAAACAATGAAGTTACAATTTTTGAATTTGATTCACTTCAGTAATGCGCTTGAGACGGAATCATGTAAGTAAACAATGTTTTTTGAAGAGCAGCCATCTTGAAAAAGATTCACTCGACGATTCGAAAGCAATTTATAAAAGTTTATTTGAATAAAAACTTTTCTATTCTATCACTTCAACCTATACAAGTTTTAGCCTTCGATAACAATATAGTTCCACATTTTGAAGTAAGAAATACAAACAAAAGTTATATAAAAGTATGGAGTTCATACTTTCACGATAAAATTCCGCTCAGCTTGCATTTTCAACATTTAAAAAGCAATCTAAGATGAACCACCAATAAAATTCAATCTTAACCTTTACGAGATAAGACTCAAAATTGAGCAACATTTTCAGAATTTAGGAACGATATCTAGTAAAGGAAAATCAGCTTTATATAAAGAGAATAAGATCAATTATTGTTTAATCGCTTGAGGGCGATAAATTTTGCACAAAGTTGATATTAATTAGGCAGCCTGCTCGCAGCTTCGCCGCAAATTGTAATATATTGTACAGCTCGTAATATTAACTGGCCATATAAATTAATCTGCGATTGTAAAATTGAGACGGATTGCTTCAGTTTTTAAAAGAATTCTTTAGTCGTTTGAAAAGCATCATCGATAAATGATTTGATAGTTAGAGAAGTCCTTTGCATCTGTGAATATTTGTAGGGTAGAGCTGTCGATTCTTTTTAATTGACCGATTTCAGGGCTCCTATATCGAACATGATGCTTTTAAAGCGATGCATATATCACTCGCCACGATACAAATATTATTTGTATTATAATGCAATAATTAATATTATACCACTATTTTTTTAAGTTTAAGTTAAAAGTTTGTAAGTATGGATGGATGGATGGATGTTTATTACTCTTTCACGTAAAAACTACTGAACCCATTTGGCTGAAATTTGGCATAGACATAGATTATAGTGTGGAATAACACATAGGCAACTTTTTATTCCGGAAAATAAGAGAGTTCCCGCGGGAATTACAAAACCTTAATTTACGCAAACGAAGTTGCGGGCATCAACTAGTATGCAATAATATTTAAAACTTCAATAGCTCAACAGTTAAAGGTGCGGACTGAAATCGGAAAGGTCGCAGGTTCGAACCCCACCCGTTGCACTATTGTCGTACCCACTCCTAGCTTGTGCTTTCCGCTTATTTGGAGGGGAGAAGGTGATAATATAAGTCAACTTCAGCTTGGCTGATATTCTCTTTAAAGAAAAAAAAATCACTTGCGACGCAGCATCTGCTCTATGTGGTGTCGTTCTGAGGTCCGCATACGGGGAATCCCGACTGCGGGAGCTTTCCAAAAGTGTCGCACACGGGATATCCCCGCACTCTATAACAATTGAGTTATTGACAAAAGACAATAAAATACTTAGGCTAAGACTTTGCTGAGCATCCAGTAAGTACCATTTTTTTGTACGAAAAAAAAAACTTGAGTAAAGTAATCAAATTTCCTTAAGAGATTAAACTAAAATCTGTCCTTCCCTTAAAGTAATGAAAGAGCACTCAGAGTTCAAGAGGATCCAATTCAATAATATATATTGCGGCGATCATCACTTTATTCTAAAACTACCTATAGCTTTTACTTGTGTCTTTGTCCGGTTAGACTTAAGGTCGTAGCATACTTACATGACACCGGCCCACATAGCATAGCTCCACCTCGAAACAAAGTTCACGCGCTGACAGCTAAATGAAAACTTTGCTGTCCACGCGCTGTCAACTAGCAGAAAGCTCGCTGTCCAAGCTACGAAGGCTAGCTAGGTTTTTCGCCATTTATAAACGAATACGACAAAGTAGGCTTATGGTATTCAAATTACGCCAATGGCAGTATCATCTTCACAGATTTATATACTAATCTTTACGTGATAGTATCCAGTTTAAGAAATTAGTCAAAATAATGACTAATTTGTGAGTAGCTCACGCCACTACTTTTCACCACCACTTTTTTTTTTTTCATTATAAGAATAGCAAACGTGCAGGTGGGTCACCTGGTGTTAAGTGATTACCGCCATGAACCTTGAACACTTGTAGTACCAGAGGCACCACCAATTCGTTGCCGGCTCTTCAGGAATTTATTGGTCCGCCCCTGGAATAACCCCATAATACTCGCATCTACAGGATCTACTGCAGAAACATCCGTGATTCTCGAGCGGCCTACGCGCTATACTAGCAACTAGCGACAACAGACACACAATTTTCAGTTGACCGACTATCGAACAACTAAATTGTGAAAGCCGTGGCAAAAGCTCATGTTAAATTTGATTTTTTAAACTCCTATTTTATCTCTTTAGGGGTTAAACTTTTAAAAATCCTTTCTTAATCGATGCCTACGTCATAATAGCTATCTGTATACCCAGCCTGATCCATCTAGTGGTTTGAGCTGTGCGTTGATAGATAAGTCAGTCAGTCAATCAGTCAGTCAGTCACCTTATCGGTGTCCAATTATATAATTGGACGATTTAGTTCGATAAGAAGTGCGGGCTACCGAAAGTCACTATGCCTATTAGTATAGTCTGCGATTTAGTTGCCCTACTTAAAATTGTAAGTTTGCGTGTCTACTACTAGTCTTACTTCACTAAACTTTTTACAAACTTTACTATAAATGTATGAGCTTTTTCGAGTAAGGTTACGACGAACACCAGTCGTGTTTGAGGTGAGGAGCCTAACTATAACGTTAAAGACACAGAAAGCGGCACTATGTAAGAACGATTACGAATCATCATTAAATTATCTCCATAAATAAAACAACAGCAATAAATATTCGGAATAAGCTCAAGACAACTAATTAGTTGTCCGTTCAAAAACTTGGTCTCAACCAAAATCTTAGGGTTGAAGCATACGAAACGCGAGATCCAAGAGTGACGTGACGGCTTAGTGACTTCTTCATGTCGTAATAATATATGATGCATATATGCATAACAACACGTATTTAATACTTTTTAATTAACAGGTTTTTAATAAACGTCAAAATAAAATTTGGGAAATTATAAGTTCTGAATGATGTCTGGTCTGGTCTGTTGGGAGGATTTGGAAGACACATAACTTACACTGTACACCTTTCCAAGTAAGCAAGCTATCATCCTAGACTGCACCGTCACTTACCATCAGGTGAGGCAGCAGTCAAGGTCTATATTCGCACTGAATTAAAAAACCTTTTTTTAGTAGAGTTTGTTCGATTAGGTCAGCATCACACTCGATATATATCTTTCCACGCAGCTCCACAATGCCGAGGACAGATCGAAATGGAAAAACATCGCACGTAAAAAGGTGATCCGTGGCAAGAATCGCGACCTCATATTGAAGTTGACGATGCATAGAAAGAAAAAAAGAATAGTTCATCTATCACAGCACGATTGTATAAAGCTTTGTTCTGTTATTTACTCACGTGTTTTGATGCCGCGGAGCAGCAGCGGCGGCAGGAACCGCCGCCGGCGCCGCTGTGACGCGATTCGCTCACGCGTTCTCTTTGACTCAACCTTCACGCGCAATATATAATTTGACTTGTCTGAAATGGGATGGGGGGGCTGAAAGTAATGTCAGTTTTGTTGCTTAATCAAATTTTGCTCAATTCGGCCGTGAGGGGGGAATTTCATTTGGGGAATTAACATTTCACTATCTTCATTTTACTGGCGTTTTAAGATTTTCGTTAGATATTTCCGCCAATCCGGATCTCGTTTCCACGGTCGTCTTCTAAATCCCTTTCTGGTGGATTTCGTTATTTGCCTCGCGTTTCGGTATGCGCGAATTGGATGAGCGCTTTAATTATTTTTTTTATTCGATGACAAGTTAGTCCTTGACTGCGATCTCACCTGATGGTAAGTGACGATACAGTCTAAGATGGTAGCGGGCTAACTTGGAAGAGCTACGGCAGTGTCCATTCAACCCATACCTACTCCTCATCGGTTAAATAATATAATATCGTTCCATTGTAGGTAACAATTAGGAAAATCTAATTTCATATGATACATAATTGAGTAAATGTTGAATTAATACGAGTATTTTAAACTCAATTAAGTATAAACTGTAATTTTGTAAACGTAATTTTCATAATAAAAATAATAATAGAATAATATCCAAACTATGTCATCTACATCGGCGATACAGATTAGGGGTATATGGGTTGAATGTATACGGCCATACTCCTTCAAAGTTAACCCGCTCCCATCTTAGACTGTATCGTCACTTACCATCAGGTATGATCGCAGTCAACGACTATCGTGTTATCGAATAAAAAAAGTCGTTTATTTTCATTTATTCGTCACAACCCTATCGCTGGTCCAATTCTAGTCACAGGTTTCTACTCGTGCTGGTTCGTTTCTGGACGTGCAGGTTTCCTCACGATGTTTTCCTTGATATTAAATTGCTTAAACTCATAGCTCCGAAAAGTCAGAGGTGCGTTACCGGGATCGAATTGCTTAAACTCATAGCTCCGAAAAGTCAGAGGTGCGTTACCGGGATCGAATTGCTTAAACTCATAGCTCCGAAAAGTCAGAGGTGCGTTACCGGGATCGAATTGCTTAAACTCATAGCTCCGAAAAGTAAGAGGTGCGTTACCGGGATCGAATTGCTTAAACTCATAGCTCCGAAAAGTCAGAGGTGCGTTACCGGGATCGAATTGCTTAAACTCATAGCTCCGAAAAGTAAGAGGTGCGTTACCGGGATCGAATTGCTTAAACTCATAGCTCCGAAAAGTCAGAGGTGCGTTACCGGGATCGAATTCCTTAAACTCATAGCTCTGAAAAGTCAGAGGTGCGTTACCGGGATCGAATTGCTTAAACTCATAGCTCCGAAAAGTCAGAGGTGCGTCACCGGGATCGAATTGCTTGAACTCATAGCTCCGAAAAGTCAGAGGTGCGTTACCGGGATCGAATCTGCGACCCTTCAAATACGAGACCACCTAACCTAACAACTAAGCTAATATACTTATCAATTAAGGTAACAACTAAGCTAAGCAGTTAACAGTGTTAAGCAGTACTCTGCTTTATAGCATTATACCCAAGTTATTTTCTTACAAGGAATTCGACTGCCACCAGTTGTTTTTCTTTAAATAATATTAGAGACGCCTTTAATGATCTGAAGTATCCGGAACAACAAGGGAGCGGAGGGGATTAGTTCCTCATCAACGACTTTTCGAGTCGGGTACACGGCTTTATACCTTCTGTTTGGGTTAATTAAGGTTACTGGAAGGTTAAATAGAATAGACGTAATAGATATTTTGTATTATTAAATATTTTTCTATTTATTTCTATACACAATTACACGATATTATTTTTAAAAAAGTTTACAAAAATATATCCTATTAATATTATGAATGCGAAAGATGGATGGAGGGATATTTGTTACTCAATCACGCCGCAACGACTGAACCGATTTAGCAGAAAATTTGGCTAAGATAGCCTGGAGTAGCTACTTTTTATTCTGGAAAAAAGAGAGTTCCCGCGGGAATTAAAAAACCTTAATCTATGCGAACGAAGTCACGGGCATCAACTAGTATAGGTCTAGGATAAAATGGGTCCCACGGTCCCACTTTCTGCGGTGTATGACCCAAGCAGCCGGTGGTCAGGGCTCCACAGGAACCTCCTCAAAATGCATGCCGTCTCAACTCTCAAGGAGTGCTGCCTTTTATATCTTTCCTTTGATCCAAATACCACGCAAAAGTTTCGAACTGTCAAATAGGTCGGCGATGGATAGCATTTTTGCATTTTAGCCTTTTGGCCATACTACCCTATTCAAACAAAATCATTAGGTATGTTTAATTGATTCTATAATATACCAATTTCTTTTGCAGCGGACAAAGTGCCACCCGGTTTTCCTTCTATCGCGGCACCACCTACCACCATGGTGGTAGAAGTTGGTCACACAGCAACCCTGCCTTGCCAAGCGAGTGGCAACCCGTCACCACGTGTCCGCTGGCTGTGGAACTCTCTGCCGCTGGATGTCGCGTCAAACCCCAGATATGCTTTGCTGAATGACAAGATGCATGGTAAGTGCTATTGTAGTATAAAAGATTCTGAATAAAAAAAATTGGCATTATAAGTAACTTTAAGAAACATCGTGCAATACAATCCAAGACTTTTTGAATGCGTGGTAGTCCTTTGCGTGGAATTCTTTTTCTTTTCTTTTTTTTTAAATATAAGATAAGCTGAATTGGACTTATATTCTCCTCTGTCCTCCAAATAAGTGAGAACATTTCAGCTTTAGGTCCGTACCTACATAATATTATAACCGTAAAAATTAGGAATTTAGAAAAAGTTTGTCAATGTTTTTCTAAATTCCTAATAGTTATGAGAGGTATCGATAACAGAGTGTAGGTACAATACCAAAGTTTGAGTGTGGAAGTATCTGTACAAAAATTCAACGAAAATATTTTACACTTTATTGAAAAGAGAAGATAATTTCTAATCAAATAATAAACGGTGACAGTCTGCGCCGAACTTGGGCGAAGTGTAAAAAAGAAAATCGTGCAAAATTTCCTTATTAAAATTAAACTTCGTCATCTTGTTTGATCAACGCCATCAATTAATTACGTTTAATTAGTGAGATGAAGTTAGTGAAAAAAGCTGTCCGGATGAATTTAATTTTCGTCTCTTAATGGATAAACAGACAGAGCCCACACTGCGTTAAAGCGGGAAGGCAAAATATTAATTTAATGTAAATTCTTTGGACGCGTCAAATTTTGCGACCAATAAATGCAAATAACTTCATGGGAAGTATTTTTTTTTTTGTGTTTTGCACTCTGAAAATGATAACCAATCAAATTTAGTGATTAAAAATAATATAGCTCAAAACTAAGAAGTAATTCTTATGGCAGGTTACAAACGATAAAATCGCTTAACAAAAAAATGTTTATCTGGTTTTGACAGTATTAAAAGTAAACACTTATGTATTCATGTTCTGAACATTACTGAAGTACAAACAGCTAACAGCTAAAGATAACTACTACTTAATTTCTTTTTAGGATTCCGTAGTTTTTTGGACTCCCAACTATTTCTAACTTCTTCGAATGTACACAGACGAATGCATTTTCAAAACTCAGATTACTGTCCTCCGTAATATTTTATTCACGCCTCCCCTTGGGATCTACGAATACATTAGGTATGTACTATTTATAGCTAGATCCTTTTCCTAGGTATCCGCTGTGAATTCTTACACATCGAAACAAACCAACCGTGTGTACTCTCGAGATATATCGGTACGCGAGTCATGCCACTTACGTTACGTGCCAGAGCCATTCAACCCTTTTTCTTTCGTTGACAGGTTTGGTTAAGAATTGCTAAGATTGAGAATGGCTATGATCTCATAATATAGCACATAATATGAGTAAGAAACTATTTGGAATGCCCTTCCGGCTTCCGTTTTTCGCTACAACTACAATTTGGGTACCTTCAAATCAAAAGTGAATAGGCGCTTTCTAGACAAGCGCGTTCCATTTTAAAATGTCCAAATATGCCAGAGGGTCATCTTTGGACTTTTTACAAATCCGTCACTGTTCTTCGTAGGCGGTTAACAGTTTTTAAACTTTTTTCTTGAACTTTTTATTTTTAAAATAAAAACACTTATTTATTCAGAGCATATTATAGCCTGCGGAGTGTTAATGAATTTCACTTTAATACCATTATGCATTTCGCAACGTTTACCTGCGACCGAGTGAAAGTAATTTAAATTCATCTAACCCCGCGGATACTAATCTCATTAATTTAAATTTATTCGAGGATTATTCTGCGGTCTTAATTAATGACTTATATTAGATTGGGCAAAGTGCGGCCTATAAGGGCTTAGCCGTACGGGAGAGAAAAAGTCGACGTGGTTTTAATTCACCTGACGTATAAATACTTCTTTCAAATAGTAAAAACCGCATCAAAATCGGTCCATTCGTTAGGGAGTGAACAGTGTCTGTCTGTTCCCTCCCTAACAACAACACAGATACACCCACACAAAGATAGACAGCTACACAGACACACAGTTACACAACATAGATACACAGACATAGATACACAGATACTGATACACAGACACACAGATACATACGTCAAACTTATAAATACCCCTCTTTTTCCGTCGGGGGTTAAAAACGTCATAATTGTGAAATCCTTCCTTTTGATTTTTCCGTAGTCGATTAAAAAAAGACGTGTGGCACTCGGGGACTGCCGCGGTAAAGCTATTGCATAGCATTTTTTATCAACGCCATCTAGCGGCTCACCGTAGAGGAGTCCCGTGTCAGGTTATTTTTGTTACAGAATTTCTGGATTCGGTCTCCACGCTGGCCCGCGATAGAAGCTATGCAATAGCTTAAAATAAAATAACTGCAGCTAACGAAATTAATAATAGTCAAATCCCGTCACTTTTACTCTCCCGTATAAATTAGCCTTTAGACAATGATTCGAAGCCCAAGTAGCACACGAAGGCTGCTTAGCAGCTGAATAACGAATTCCCGTCACGCTTAAAGCTGTATAAAAAAGCTGCATAAGGGCTGTATACGGCCGTATACAGCTCTTATACCTCTTAAATGGGCACAAATTATACAGCCTTAAGTTGAGTAAAAGATTACAAGTTACTCTTTATTCAGCAAATATGTCACGTGACGTAAAAGTGAAGTAGCAAACCATAGATAATACAAATCTAGCAAATTAATATACTTCGTGGAGTGAATTGAATTTGATTGAATACGTGTGGTTATATATTCAAAGTTAAGTGCATTGTTTTCATATTTATAAAAGAAAAATGATTGGGAATGTAATTTTACTGACATTATACATATATATTACCTAAGAAAATTTTAATGCGCCACGAAAATATTCGGTTTTTAATTAGTTTCGTGATATAAATAAGCCGTGATGAAAACTTGAATAAACAATTTTTAGTGCTTTGAAAAGAATTATAAGATAAAAAGTTGTTATTATGATATCGAGAAGTAAAAACTAATGCAATCCATTCCTAATTCATACACAAAACATCATAAAAGTTGAAAAATGAATCAGTATATTTATATAGGTTATGAGGTTATACAATAAAATGGTGGATTCATGTTAAGCTGTAATGTGGGTCACATATCATCCATTATATAGCTATTAACTTCATAATAGTTCACACGTGCCCCCTTAATAAGTCAGTGTAATAAGAGTTCACAAATATCTCTTATACAGCATTTGGCGTAATTTTATTCACTAAACAGCCGTTATTCAGCCTAAGCTGTTTAAATATCACTGACAGCTATTATGCAGCTGTAGGATCACCAGTGTACTCTTAAAAGAGTCTTAATACGCATAGAATTTCAAATATGTCTAAAAGTGAGTATTTATACAGCTATCTGTGCTACTTGGGAAGGCGTTCTGGCGGATTTGGCGAATTAATGATATTTCAAAATGGTTAAATGATGAATTCTTGATGAATTAGTTAGTTCTGACGGATCGTTTGTCTTTCTCTTGATTGCCCTGTCTATCATAACTTACCGCTTTAAAATTGGACTGAGTTCAAGTAGGTATGAAGACGAGCTAAGGACTGCTACAAAAGCCTTAATTCAATAGCCCATCGGCTAGTGGAGCGGACTAAAAACTCAAAAAAAAAATAAGACGTTTGGCACTCGGGGACTGCCGCGGTAAAGCTATTGCATAGCATTTTTTATCAACGCCATCTAGCGGTGAGAGGAGTCCCTGTTCCCGTCGAGCCTTAGGTTTTTTTCGTTACGGAATTTCTGGATTCGGTCTCCACGCTCAAGGCCCGCGATAGAAGCTATGCAATAGCTTGAAAATATACGCGACGAATTGAGAACCTCCTTTTTTTCGTCGGTTAAAAAGGCAACGGTTCGTTCTTCATCCGTTGCACTATGTTTCCGTTTATTTGGAGGGCAGATAAAGACAAGTCAAGTTCGGCTTGACCAAAAAACTCAAAGTAAAGCCACTGTTAAAGGTAAAGTCCACTAAAACAAACAGTGTTAATAAGAGTCAATATTTGTACCTCGATTGTTAAACTTAAGGGTCGAATTTTCATCAAACACAAGTCTAGTTTTCTAACGCCAAATTACTTTTTTTTAAGTCAAATTGAGATTAACAATAATTAAGTTCAATTTAATTATCTGATGGAGAAAAGGCCTTCTACCTTCAAACCCACGCATAAAATGAAGTACGTACATAATATTTATACAGGTTAAAATGTGTAGAGTTTATCGCACATTTATTTACATTGAAGATTCAAGAGCACTTTGTAAAAATTTATTTCAGTAAAAAAAATATCTATTTTTTTATATGTGTTTATCAACTGAAATGTACAAATATAGAATAGCAAAAATGATAAGTATTATTTGACGATACACCTCCCAAAAGCTAAATTATACGCTACGAGTATATGTGAGAGATATTAAATTAAACACATAACGAGCAATTATTCTGGAGCCTTTCCCTTGTTGGAAGGTGGCTATAACTTTTAAAAGGAATTATTATTTTACTGTCCGTTAGAGCCAAAGCACACACGATTCTTTTAACATCGGCGATTCGCGATTGAATCGCTTTTATAGTGCCGCATAGAAACCGATTAGGACTGCTGGTTTTATTAAAAACCGCCCAATTACGAGTCGGACTCGCACACAAAGGGTTCCGTACCATTGTAACAGCGATTGTTAAGGTCGAGAAAAGAACACGGAAAAAATCACATTACTTATACGGGGGCCCCTTTATTTATTTTTATTATTTGCTGTTATGCACACATTATTTGAAAATTTCAAGTATCTACCTATCGCGGTTCATGAGATACGGTCCGCTGACAAACAGACGGATGGATGGACGAATAACGGAGGCTTAATAATAGGGTTACGTTGGCATCCTTTGGGTAGGGAATCCTAAAAACTATCAAGTTAGTTCGCTTCCATCGTAGACTGCATTGTCACTTGCAATAAAGAGAGTTTAGTCAGGGGCTATATTGTTTAATAAAAAAAAATCGAAAGCAACCTATGACTATATATTTTTAAAGCTATGGCATTTTCCTTTTGATACCTTTGATACCACGATCAAAAGATACCAAAGATATTTTAAGAAAGCAAAAGACGATGCAACATTGAAGCAGCCACAAATCGTTTATCGCCGATGCTAAAAGAATCACGTGTGCTTTGGGTCTTATAGCCTATTATTGCGTGGTTGTAAATTATACCTACGCAGAACAAAGACAGGGTTTTACGACCTTTCATACGGTGGTGGAATTAACAACTTGCCTTCGAAATAATAAGAATTTCTAGCTAATGGAAAAGGTATAATTTCTTTTTCTTCGTTGCTAAAAAAATAGTGATTTTCACCTAAATAATACGCTTTCGCTGTATCTTCACTTACAATCAGGTGAGAATGCAGTCAAGTGTTACACTATATATTAAAAAAAATCTTATAGACTAGCGCTTGTCTGCGCTATCACACAATGGTAAGTGAAAATGCTTATGATTTGGGTCGCGGGTACCTTGTAGTACTAGTATTTAACGAAAGTTAAGGAATTCAGGTTCAAGATATACATATTTAAATTAATAGATAGGACAATAAATGTTATTGTGTATCTACTCATTCAAACTGTTATTTATATTATTTGAACAACGTTGTTTTCATGAGTTCGTGTATGTGCTGTTTGAATTACATAAATTACATAAATTAACATAATTATGCGTTGTTAAAACATTATTTATCGCTGTTTTATACCGCTAGTACAATTGTTCACTAATTAGTATTTGCTAAAAACATAGGTCAAAAATAAATAATAATATAATGGAACTTATCAATTGGCATTACAAATTAATAGTTACAGGATCGATTAAGAAAATAGTTGTGCGGCTGACTGGCTAAAGAGGCGTTGCTGCATCAATGCATTTTAGCCAATAGCAACCATTTATATCAGCAATCATTTTTAACCCCCGACGAAAAAAAGGGGTATTATATGTTTGATGTGTGTATCTGTGTGTCTGTATGTTCCCTCATAGCTCCCTAACGAATGGACCGCTTTTGCTATGGTTTTTCTATTTGAAAGCTAAAGTGAGTAAAGTAAGGTGGATTATAGCTATAATTTACGAAGATCTGCTCAGGCGTAAATAAGCTGATGACCTTCAAGGTCATCAGCTCATTTCCTACCTGATTGAAGGGTTTTACAAACTTTCACTGGTACGATTGGTTTCTGGTGTACTGTACAGTTACTTCGGATTATTTCGAAACGTGGTAACCTTGAGTGGATGCTTCAGCATCAAGTAGTCTGCGAAATACCTGTATGTGTTTGGGCTCATTAAAATGATATCATGAATTAAATCATTAAAATCAAAAAATATATATCTACCGGTTGAAATTTTAATGGTTGTACGAGTACTCCCTGAAAGAGGTGAATGTGCTCATGAAACTGAACAACTTTCCCCAAGGAACATAGGTCAAAATATGAAAAAAAAAATTGGACCCTCCATACAAACTTGACGATCAGCTGATTGATTTACTATGGGAGGTCCAAATTTTTTTTTTCATATTTCGACCTATGTTCCTTGGGGAAAGTTGTTCAGTTTCATGAGCACATTCACCTCTTTCAGGGAGTACAACCAATGAAATTTCACCATGTATATGACAAATAAATAAAAAAAATGATGATCGAGGATCGAGGAAAAGGATCTGATAGTGGAGCAGATAACTGGGTAACAAGATGTCAGGTATATCGCACATAGTCCGGCAATAGATCGACATGTCGGGGGTGTTTTTTAATTTATACACTTGTTAGACAATCCCACAGAGTTATAGCCGTAGAGGAGGTATCATTTAAATTTTCCGTTTGCCAAATCGTTTCAGTTTATCCTAAAAGCCTTTTCTGCCGTGGACATAGCGATACTGCGGGTTACGGGGTGAGATTGCGACTCATTTGCATACAAATGCCGGGTCACCCCTCGCTCAAATGAGACGGCACGGACTCTTGTTTCAACAAAAACGGGCCTTAATTCGTACAACAATAACAGTGGTGTAGATGGGGCTTAACTTGATCGAGACCGTATGTTCTGGACTACGCCCCCCGTCGCTTCCAGATGCTGCGTTTTACTAACTCTTTGGGGACTTTACAAGCGCCTCAAATTTTTTAAGGTCTTAACACATCTCTACCGTATATGGAACCGTAGCAGCGAAACCGACGAAACTCCGGCATGGCTTTCCGTTGTATGACATGCAAAACAGAAGCGAAACAACCTGTTCTAACGTATCTTTCAAACACTATTACGGTGATGCCCAAACGATACATACCTTCACGCAGATACTATGTGAATAAAGGTTCTCTTTATCAACTAATGGACGTCCACTGCTGGACATAAGTCTCCTGCATGGACCTCCACAAGCCTCGGTATTGCGCCGCCTGAATCCAGCGACTCCCTGCGACTCGTTTGATGTCGTCTGTCCACCTAGTGGGGGGTCTGCCAACACTGCGCTTAGCACCCCCTTAAATAAAGGTTCACCTTCGTAAAAAAATAACAAGCCATTCAAAGTAAAAACGATATACGTTTAATCAACACCAATCCTGATAATTTCGAAGTATTGCTACTTATTTTATAAGGGTATGCTGGTATTTTTTCTGTAATGTACAAAAAGTATTCTAATTCTAATTTAAAAAATTACACTTCTCTTGAAAAAACTGCCACCAAGATCGAAATGCGAAAACGTGAAAGTTGTCCCTGGCTTCGAGGTAATCATATGAAACAGTGCAGTTACTTTTAGGGACCCGGATCTTATTATAATTCGAATAAAAAGCATCAAGTACATGCGCTTCTTATACTAACATATATTATGTAGTAAATAATAAAATTCCGGCGCGTTTATGTAGCTGCACTATTTTATTTTAGAGCGCGTCTTAGATATCAAGAGTTTCACTGTCAAAGGCCCTCCAGCGGAGCGTTGCATTAAGTGGTAGCGAGGGAGACGTCTTGTAAACAGCTTTTTTTTAACCAGTACAGGGTACCAGGACATCAGACAGCGACGATCAGGAGATACCCTCATCTGAGGAATTTCAGCTCTTTGATTGTTTATTTATTGGAGGAATTACTCCAAATGAATTTGATTTATTTAATAGCCTTTTTATATTATTATCAAATATATCGACGCATCTGCGCGGATTAAACTTTTTTAATTCCCGCGAGAACTCTTTAATTTTCCGCGATAAAATGTAGCCTATGTGCTAATCCTGGGTATGATATACATTGTGGCGTGAAGAAGTAACAAACATACATACACACACACATACAAACTTCCGTCTTTATAATATTAGTGTATAACATGTTAAACCACATTGTACGTCCTGACAATAGTCTAATACATAAATAATAATAAACGGCCTTCTTCAAAAAATTACACACTTCCCAAAAAAAAAATTACGCCATCATAATCGCAAACAAGTCGGGGCCGTGCGAAATCGTGGAAGTCGCCCCGGGGGCTAGCCGGTAATCAAATAAAACAACGCGGCTACGTGGAGGGACCCGGGGATTACTGTAAGCCACCGGACGTGGGGAACTCAAATAAAAACACACCGCAACGGGCCTCCTTTTATTTATTGTTAATGCTCCATAGTTTCCACGATTTAGCCGTTTTGTCACATTGCAAAAGCGATTTCGTCTCCACTCTTGGGATTCCCATTATTACGGGATTGTTGCACCCTTTGTTCAAAACAAGCTAGAATTTAAGAAAAATTAAACCGACTTTACGGGTAAACAACCGTAAGCGTGGCACCTCCTGATGGTCTGGTCACGCTTACGGTTGTTTACATCGAAATAAAGAATAACTGAAAAGGGAAAAGTGCCATACCTTGAACCGATTTTGATGAAACTTTACTGTTCCCTAAGTTAAAGTAAATGAAAGCAAATAAAAAAATTAACGATCAAAATCCGATTCTGAAAAATGCGTGGCCAAACACACATCTACCACCCAACGCTCTGAATCTTTAAACGCTAACTGAATCTGATTGTACGGAAGAGGAGAGCTGTGAAATAAGCCAGAAACATCGTGAGAAGTTACAAGTACCCTCGGCCCGCCCTTCAAAGAATGTTTGCAATCGTCGGTTGTTTTCATTTTTGACATTGCAGCCCGCACCCCTGAGCACTCTTGACCCACAAACCGACTATGCCAATTTTGGACCATCCATCAACATAAAGCTTTCTTTGGAATATAACATGGTTGTTCAACTCGGTAAATATTGAAGAATGTGACGCGTTTTTGGGTGTTATGAACCACACTTTTAGCTTTGCTTCTAATTCGCTTTTTCTTAATCGGGGCCTCATTACTAGGTACTGTAAAGTAAGATTAAAAAGCATCAAACTACCTGCTAGCCAAAACTTTTAAACAACTGCGATGTTGCGAGACGTCAAGTTGAAGCTGTCATGGGCAGAATCTAGATAGATTCTGCCCATCGGGTAGATACCCGCCTTCTTGGTCTTTTTGAAAGAACGTCATTTAAACTTCGGCAAAAAACACTAACAACGTCACTTTTCAATTTTGGTGCTGTGCGCTACGAATAAATAATAAGTAAGGAAGTCTAATTCAGAACAAAATCCACTCAAAGAATGACCCTACTTCAAATCAAAACGACGTATGATTCAAAATACGAATTACTTCCGAAGTTACAGATAGACATGCTTGATACTTGGTTCAAATTCAGAACGAAAGCAGGGATTGGTTCGCGCGCGTGCTATGTTTCCTATGACGGCTGAGTCATTGGACAATGTTATGAAAATTTGACGTGCAAGAAAAATGTTCAACTGTTGACGTGCTATTTTTGTTTTTAATCCCCGCCTCTAACGGCTCAATTTTAATCTCCACCCACTTTGGCACAATTTTTGTTGGGGTAATTTTTTTAACGCAGTTAGACTTCTTTACTTATTATTTATTCGTAGGCTGTACGACGCTGCCAACTAAAACTATTATCGTGGTAGGTACGTACTTGTATAATTTATCACAAAATTATATCATTAAACCAAACGAATCAAGTCTAAAATCTTTAGTTGCGTATATAACTTTTTCATTCTATTCTAATATTCTTTCACACGACAATCTTTTTCCTTTCGCCCCACATAAGCCAAAGAATATAAAATATTCAAGGGTAGTTATCTTATTCGCACATTATTTTTCAATTCATCACCTCACGTCGGATTGATACCCATAAATTTCCCCGCGCCTAGAGACCGGGGCTCACATATTTTTATAGCACCTTCGCGATATTAACCCCGGATGAAATAGTGTACAAAACTACTGCGCAAAATGCTCGCTTGTTTACCTGAATTTTAGGTAAGGGGCGTGTCCACTGAAGCGAAAACGGGCGGCGTAAAACCAGAACAATCCTTACCCTTACTAATATTATAAATGCGAAAGTGAGTTTGTTTATTGGTTTGTTAGTTTGTCCTTTAATAACGCTGCAACAGAGCTACGGGTCGACGTAATTTTTTGCATGGGTATAGTTGAGGATCTGGAGAGTGACATAGGCTACTTTTTATCCCGGGAAATAAGAGAGTTCCTGCGGGATCAAAAAATCTTAATCCACGCGGATGAAGTCGCGGCAATCATCTAGTCAATTATATAAATGAGAGATGACATAGTTTTCAAATCATCTTCCAAATAATCTCATTAGTCATTTCATTTCATTAGTCTATACGTGCACGCAATCACAAATTAATAGAATTGGTAAGTTTACCATTAATAGTAGATTGTTACACAAGGGACGTAAGTAAGCTATTACAGAACAAGATCCGATTTGGCGCCAGTGCGAGCGCAGCTCGCATAGGGCGCTAATGGATCGCGTGCACCCGAGATATTTAGTCACACGAACGAGCGCAGCGAGCGAGGGTGAATATAGTTCGAGGGTGTAATAGCTACTTGCAACCGAGGTAAGCATTCTACTTTATATCATTCTTGCGAGGTAAATAAAACATTGGTAATGCAAAATCCCTTTACGAACAAACTTCACAAACTTTCAGATCAAATGAAATGCCGCCATTTCCATTTTTTTTTCGTAAATAGTTTTCCATTTTTTTTTTACGGCTCTGAGTTCCAAGGAGTTTTGCATAGTTTGAAATGTATGGAAATTAAATGCCGCCATGTTCAGTGTTTTTTTTTTTTCAGTAAAAAGTTTTCTTACCATTTTATAAGAAAAGAGATTGTTTACCAAGGAGTTTTGCATAGCTTGAACTGTAATGTGAACATTACAATTCAAGCATAGTGCGATGTAATGTTGCCTTGAATTGCAAACACCAACTTACAAGGAGACTTTCCACCATAGTAATCCCTAGTTACTGAGCAAGTATGATATAAAATTTAATTATAAAACAATTATAATTACAATTGTAGCTAGAATGTTGCATGTAGTGTCCGACTGAAGCTACGGCTTCGGCCACCTTCGGCCAAACCTTCGGCCAGAATGGGCTGAAGTCTTGGCCAAAGGTTTCTAGCATGCATAGAAATTAAACAAACACATGAACATAAAATAAAAAATATATTTTGAATTTGGACGCCTCCACTCCGCTTCGAACTTGTCGTCTTCAGTGGAAACACACCCTTACTATAAGTACAGTCGGACAGGGCGTTAGGATATTTGACAGTACTTGCTTACTTAAGTGCCGAGTGATTTATTCGGCTTTTCGCGAAGAAAACTTATGCAAATATAAGTTTCATGAATAAGTAAGAGGCTACTTATATCCCGCCGGTAGACAAAGGCTGCCTTTGTCATTAAACGAGGAACATAAAGGTTACATTTGCTGCCTGGCAAGGAATGTACACTCCACAATTTTTCTCTAGTAAAGCGTCATCACGTCTACGTCTACGCTACGACTCATATTAAAATACTAGCCGATGCCCGGGACTTCGTCTGCGTGGATTAAGTATTTTTTTATTCTCGCGGGAACTCTTTGTTCCGGAGTAAAATGTAGCCTTTGTGTTAATCCTGGGTATGGGCTATTTCCATTCCATTTCAGCCAAATCGGTTCATTCGTTGTGGCATGAAGGAGTAATACATACACACATACGCATACACACACGCACGCATGCACGCATGCATTTCAGGGATAAAAGGCAACCTATGTCACTCTCCAAGTCCTCATCTATACCGTGTTAAACCTCGCGTCGATCCGTTATTGCGTGATTGAAGGACAAACCAATAACAAACACTGTTATAATATCAGTAAAGATGTTATTTTTGATGTCAATTATGTGCGATCCAGATACAAACAATTACTCTAAGGACGATTTCACGAAATAAAAAATCACGTAAAATAAATCTTATCCGAGCGTAAATATATTTTGGCCGATTTTTAGTACAAAAACTGTGAGAACGCCAAATTTATTCCACAATTTAAGGTCACTCGACGTTGGCGAAATGGGCACTAAATATTAAAATTTAATATCAGTTAGAGAAGACAGAAAAGTTTTTCGTCCCACATATTTCTGTCAGGCAACTCGCAAGTCCATATCGAGTAGTTGTAAATTGAATAAGTGTTTGGAACACGTATCCTGTTCGCACGGTATTCAGTATGCTCTTATCGATGGGATGGACGTGAGCCGGAACTCGCCGGAACTTTTGAAATACTGTGAAAGGGAAAAAAGTAGCAAGTTGTAAACAACGTCCGGAACGGGCGCAAAGGGAATGTGATTACTAGTTAGCGGACACTCCAAGTTTTAAGGTGAGGGAGGTGTTCGTATCCATTTTTAGCCGACTACGACAAAGCCAAAAAAGGGTCATGATTTTAGCAGTCTATGTATATATGTTTGTATGTTGTAACGCAGCGCTTAAACTACTGAGCGATTTAAAGTGCAAGAAATGGCGACTATTATCTATATTACGAGTTAAAGTCACATTTTCAAGATTATTGCAGCAAAAGAGCGATATAGAGTCGATGTGCCTTTTAGGAGTACGTAAATAAGTTATTTTTGAAGTATATTACATGCCTATTAATATCATTTATTTAGTATCTCAATTTTACGGCATCGCGTACGCATAAAGGCCGATAACTAAAGGCGGCCGGTGAACAGGCATATCTACTCTACTTAACTATTTAAACGTATCAAACCAACGTTAAATTGCTTGACTCCCTTCAACTTTGAAACAATACAAGCGAATCCGGCTAAGGATTTACACAGATCCCGTCCGCGCAGCCTTGTAATGATCTCCGTGTGACAGATGACGTCTTAAGCCCCTGGCGCGCAGTGAATCACTGTGCGCAATAATCATTACGCCACTCATTGCAGACGTTAGTATCTCATAAGTGTCTGCTGTGATATCCTGTGACCACTTAAATCAACCGCGTTGGCGTAAAGTAAACCTCACCTCCCGTACCGACCTAAGAGCCAGATTAAACGGAGCCTCCGTGATAAACCGTCTTTGACCACACTATTCTGACCCGCGCGAACGCTGAGGCTAGGGTTGCCACTCCCTAAATAAGAAATGATATAAATATTGAATTAAAAATTAAACAAAACCTATAATGAACTGCATTGCTCCCTGGTGGTCTATAATAACCTTACATAAATAACTACGATATCGAAGACTGAGATTTCTTGAGCCTGCATTTACTTGACTTAAGGCAGTCATAGACTTAAGACAAGTTGATGTAGTCATTCATATAGACATGTTCATATGATAGCAAAATAATAAAGTAATAAAGATTTAAAATAAAAACACAGTTGGTATGTCTTATATATGCTTTAAAATCATAAAACTAATAGAAGAACCTGCGAAATAATCCGTACTTAATTTAAAAAATAAATTAGATAAAATCACTAGAGCCATTTTTTTTTCAGATAGCAATATAAAACGCACAACTCTAACGTTGAAATACCGTTACTGTTGGGTATTTGATAAAAAAAATACTAAAAAAACTCACAAGAGTGAATCCGAAGCAATTCGCCCCAATCAAGTTTTATACTGAAACAAGCGGTGTGTTTATTTTATATTTTTGCATATTGCGTTGATTTTAAAACTTGACAGATAAGAGAGGCTTGAACAGTGGATGTATATTGAACAGTGGATACATATTGGTGATGATGAGTCAAAAATTCAAGGATTGATTAGCTATTTTTTTAACCAATTAAATCACACTAATATTATAAAGGCGAAAGTTTGTATGTGTGCGTGTATGTGTGTGTGGGTGTGTGTGTGTATGTTTGTAACTTCTTCACGCCACAACGAATAAACCGATTCGGCTGAAATTTGAAATGGAGATAGCTCATAACCAGGTTTAACACATAGGGTACATTTTATCCCGGAAAATTAAAGAGAATCCGCGGGAATAATAACCTGAATCCACGCGGACGAAGAGCGGGCATCAAATAGTTTAATATAAATATAAAGATAAACTTGAATTTCATATCATTATAATAAAATGGCTTTTATCAAAATTTTGAATTTGTATGACTATGGCGGGCGAAAATTACTGGGAAGTTTGCCCACCCCTTTGAAGTAGACAACCCTAGTGCAAGTTACTAAGAACAATGTTTGTATACAAGAACAAGGTGGGAGTCGGGGCTGGCTGGTGGCCTTATAATACCGCCGCTGGACGTTTATGAATAGCACTTATTTTTCTTTTAATTACGTCCCCCGCTGATCCGTTGGCGCGTTTTGTCGTGTGTCGATTGTGTAAAAGGTGTAAAAGCTGAACAAATCATTGACACAATCTCAATATAGAAAGAATGGAGCTTTACAATACTACTTGCATCTTAAGCAAAGATATGGGATACTTTTTATCCCAGGTCAAATGATTTCCATGGGATTTTTTAACGCTTAATCGACGTGTATGAAGTCACGGGTTTCAGCAATCTCTCTGGAACAGGAAGTTCGCAAATACACATCAGTCAATGTACAACACGGAATACATAAAAGAGATGTTCCTACTAATCAAATTCTCCTCGTTCCCTTTTGACTTTGTTTACGAAATTGAAAGAAAAAGTAATACATATTATGCTGTAATCCGCCAAACCAGAAAAAATCTGTATGGCAACACGCGTCGGCCGCGCTGCACACCGTCGTTTCTCCAGAATAGAAATAACACAGGAACAACACAACGCCAACAAGCAGCGCCACACAAAGTCCCTCAAAGCACACTCGACGTACGTTTCACTCCGACACCGGAGGAGAAGGAGATGTTGACTCAAAAATGCACAATTGCAAAGTTATCTATCTTGTCTTCGTAGTTAAGTTAGTATTAAGTAGGATAAGTTTATTGTTATTTAGGGTAAGTATCTTTTATACGTTTGGATGGGGTTGGCGTGCCAGCGGGTAAAAAACCCAAAAAAAAAAAATAGATTAAAAAAAAAAGTTATCTTTCAGTAGATATTATGACGGAATTCTGCAAAGTAACGCCTGCTTCTATCCAATATTTGAGACTGTACAATATTATCCAATGAAAGACAATAATATAGTATTTATTTAACATCTGAACTAATCTTGAAGAAATATGACACAAGGTTGGCTTGCTTCCTAGAGGGTTAGCTTACTTCTTAGGGACATAGGGTACTTTTAATTCCGGGAAAACAAAAGATTACCACGTGATTAAAAAAAATCATTGCTATCTATTTTTTTACCCGACTATAGCAAAGCCAAATGGATGATTTCAGCAGTCTACGTACCTTGTATGTTTGTTTTTACGTATGTTCCACCATAGCGCCCAAATTACTGAGCCGATTTTGATGAATGAGGTGTTGATCGATTTGTTATTATGGTTCGGGTGACATTGGCTCCATGTTTTCCCAACAGCGAAATACATCGACCTATACGAACAACATGATGGATGTTACATCCAGTTTTCCATATTGGGGTTAGTTTGTAAACATTTTTCTTGTAAGAACAGAAAGTAAGCAAATACACTCGGTAAATGTTCCCCTCCAGTAGTTTTTTGAAAGTTTTTGTCGATATCCAGAACACACCCGTTCTATCAATAAACCCATATTGAAGCCAGTATACGAAAACAAGA
Source organism: Hipparchia semele (assembly GCA_933228805.2). NCBI lineage: Eukaryota > Metazoa > Arthropoda > Insecta > Lepidoptera > Nymphalidae > Hipparchia > Hipparchia semele. The sequence goes on from OW121722.1 coordinate 3,531,427, forward strand.
TACTTCGAAGCCCTTTCAATTGCAAGGGATGGAAGGACGTGAAATATTTGGCATAATTAACAGGTGCGTCTGTTCGATGTTTGAAATTTACTTATATTCCACCCTCTACTTTTATTGACTTGAAAAACTAAAAAAAATTATTCTGCTAATATTGTAAATGATTGTTGTTCATTGTATATTCAACATTCACCCATGATAATATACCTTCATTAAAACTTATAAAAAAACTTTCATTGAGCTCTCTCTTTCATTCGTCATTCTTCTCTTTTTCACTCGTCATTCATCTCCTTTTCACTCGTCATTCATCTCCCTTTCACTCATTACTCATCTCCCTTTCACTCATCATACATCTCTCTTTCACCCGACATTCATTCATCTTTCACCACTTTTTCACCCTTGCCACGCTCCGCGTTTGCTCGAGTTAGGGATGCACTTTTGCCTCGATTGAGGCGAACAATTTCATGCTGAACAATGGCTTACATTCGTAAGGCTAAGTGCGAGACCTATATTTAAACAGGGTGTGACTATTATTTATTACTCCAGTTATGGATAATCTTCGATGTCTAATAATAATACTGGCGACCAAACTATAGTTAAATTGCACACTGCACAGTGCACATCCATTGAAAATGTTGCAGGTACGAGTAGAGTATATTATGCACATCTAAATTCAATGAACGTTCACTTTGACAATGTTAAGTGTGAGAGTTTCTCTAAAGTTAAGGAACTAATAATAGTACAGGTCCATTACATAGTATTCTTACAAGTGTAAGAAATAGTTGAATTTTTGAAAGACATTGAGACAGTTTTTTTTATTCGATGACAAGATAGCCCTTGATTGCGATCTCACCTAATGGTAAGTGATGATACAGTCTAAGATGGTAGCGGCCTAACTTGGAAGGAGTATGGCAGTGTCCATTCAATCCATACCCCTAATCTGTTTCTACACGCCATCGTGCTGGAACGCTAAATCGCTTGGCAGCACGTCTTTGATGGTAGCTAACTAAGTGGTAACTAGCCACGGTCAACGCCTCCCACCAGACCAGACCAGAGACAATTCGCAAATTATAAATTCCCAAATTGCTCCCGTCAGGAATGGAACCCGAGACCTCCCAGTTATTATACCACAGCGTTCACTGCTGCGCCAGGGAGGTCGTCAAATAAGATAAAATAAATCAGTCGTGTTCATGTACAATTAGAATTTTAAAACCCCTACACAATATCGATATTTTTATTTGAAATTATTTTATAATATCTATATTTGTTCAAGTCAAGTCGATTGCCGAGCAAAACTCGAACAACGGCTTCAAATACCGTACTCTTTTTTTTATAAACACGGTACGTTAAGGACCCTCGCACATTGATTTGAATAAATGTTACAATGTCTTTTCCATTCAATTTTTTTAAAAGATGGCAAAAAAAGCACGAGATCTGTCAATTTGTCTTATTTGTTAGAACAACGAATGTCCGTTCCGCAGTAATTGCATTCCCTTTGTTTCCGTACCGCTCGGTGTCTACATCTCTACTTTTTTACCCTCAAGATTGTCTCGAAAGTTCCCAGCACCTCGTTTTCGGACAGCCGTATTCCGTAGCTATCGGTGAGCGCATACTAAATTGAAAAGATGGCTGCGTCAAATCATTATATCGCAGACCGGGTGCAATAACGTCATGAATGCTAAAAAATGAGTTGTTAAAATGAGTTCTTGATCACAAATTATGTCAAACATGCGTCTACATCCAGTGCAACAATATCAAAAATGTTAAAATGTAATGTCCCACAGTGGGATATTTTAATAGTTACGTTTACATACTGAGTAGAAACTTAAAATAATGAAGTTTGTTCAACAAAAAAAATCGCGAAGTTATTGCGAACAATTGCATTTATTTTCAATGTGCTGCAAATATGCAACACATTGAAAATTTTCCGTACCTGTACTATTTTGTATTCTGCGTCTATTATTTAGTTTAGTTATTTATTTCTTATAATTTTGAAGTCAATCATTATAAAATGGAAACCGTGGCAATTTCGTTCCAACTATTAAGCACGATAATAAACTATATTCAATTTTGAAAACTATTAACAAGTTACATAACTGCAGGGTTTACCTTTCAGTTTAAACGATCACGCGAGCACCATTGAATTCACTGTGTACATGATTATATTTATTTTATATCAAGCTAGTAAATGGCCGAGGAGTGATCGAATGAATTATTTTACTATATTTTTGACAATCAGAATCAGGATGGTGTAAATAGAACGTCACGATACGGTTTTATATTATGTTCTTGCAATTCACGACGGCGCGTGGCTCATGATTGTGTGTGTCGTATCTGTATAAGTGTGAGCGAGAGCTTGCTCGCGCCTGACCGCTTCCACCTAGGTTCCGGACAGGCACGCACACTTACGCAATGTGCATGTACATGACGTAATCACAAGTAAAGCGCCCGTAACTTCGTGAAATAAACGTACTATACTTATAGGTTGATTTGGAAAGCGTTATTACAAATTATTAAACGACAGTTATTTTCAAAGGATCAAAATATCAATCATTAACCTAAACATATCGAGCTATAAATGGTTAGTAAAAAGGTCTTTTTCAGCCCTTGATTGATGTTGCCTCTACAAGTGACACTCGACAACTGCCTGGAGAAGCGCAAGCACGCGCTTTTTATCTTCGTTTTTAAATACCGTCATTCCTTACAATCTAAATCTAAATATATAAAAGGAAAAGGTGACTGACTAACTGACTAACGCTAGTCTACACTTCTACATCTACACTACCATTATAAAGAGGAAAGATTTGTATGTTTGTAATGAAAAAACTCAAAAACTACTGTGCCGATTTCAAAAATTCTTTCACCATTGGAAAGCTACCCTGAGTAACATAGGCTATATTTATTTAAAAAAAAACCTTATGTCCACCCGTGCGAATCCGGGACGGGCCGCTAGTATTAAATATAGGTAAGAACAGGTACACACAGTATGTACAACTTGTATACTAACTTGTGAAGCCTCCAATTGGTGTGGACTAAAAAACTGATAGGTCGCAGGTTCGAGCCCCACCCATTGCACTATTGTCGTACCCATTCCTAGCCCAAGCTTTTCGTTTATTTGGAGGGGAGAGGAGAGTTTAAGTCAAATTTAGCTTGGCTAATAATCTTTTTAAAGAAAAAAAACTTGTTAGTTAACTTGTTATTTATACAAGTTACTGTGTGTATAGGATGCTTCCTGGCTACGAAACAATAAACTCGCAATGTTCATGCGATAGTACCTATGGCGATAGTCGCAATGGTATGCCAATGCTTCCTTTCATTTCATTTTACGTTTTACCAACACATTACTTTGCAAAAATGGTGTATGCAAAATTGTAACTTCACGACTTAATAGTGGACTTCGTTATGAGGCCGAATGAAGTTTTGTTCCTTCTATTTTTTTTATTCAAGATAGTCCTTGACTGCGATCTCACCTGATCGTAAGTGACGATGAAGTTTAAGATGGTAGCGGGGTAATTTGGAATGATATGGCAGTGTACATTCAACCCATACCTGTAATCTGTTACTACAATGCTATATAATAATACTAGCTCTATAAAGATTATTGAAAGTTGGGTATCTATATCTGCAATATTTTTTAAGACTAGTTGACGCCTGCCTCTCGCCCGCGTTGATTTAGTTTTTCGCGCGGGAACTCTTTGATTTTCCGAGATAAAAAGTAGCCTATTTCACTCTACAGGTTCTTAATCCATGCAAAAAACCACGTCGATACGTAGCTCTGTTGCGGCGTGATTGAAAGACAAACCAATAAAATAACACACTCACATTTATAATATTAGTAAGGATAGATGACCACTGCTAAACAAAGGTCTCTTGCAAGAACTTTCACAGGCCTCAGTCTTTAGCCGCCTGTATCCAACGGCTCCCTGTGATTCGAGATATCTTCTCGTCTAAAGTCCCTCAGTGTCTGATCTTCGAACCGTGCCCGTGCCAATGACGACTTATGGATTCGAAACATGGTCACAACTAAGTCGAGTCTTCAAAATTACGTTTTTTGCAGTACTAGTACAACACACTTTGTATTTAAATATAATATTAGTAAGGAAGCATAAGGATCCCATGGCTGTTTGTATTACCTGTGTATAATACTGTTGTTTCTTTAATCAGGTACATTACAAATAGTGAAGAGCGAGGAGGAAGATCAAGGGAAGTTCGAGTGTGTCGCCGAAAACGCTATCGGCACAGAATTCTCCAAGCCGACGTCTTTGTATGTCAAAGGTAAGAGAAAGACTTTTTTTTATTCGATGATAAGGTAGATAGATGTACGTACTTTGGTGTAACCCTTTTCCCGTTCTCTGCGTCTGCGATCGTATTGCGTACCTACACAATTTCTTAGTTTTATTTACATACTCCATTTAATTCTCACCTATTGTGTGCCGTGTCTCGAAAACTATCGAATATTGTCGAGTTGTGCAAACTCATACAAAGCCTTCTGATCAAATTTACTCTAGTTCCTCAACACGCAACTCAAAACGGGGACGCCCAGTTGGCCACAAACATATGTTTGCCCCGCCAAGCGCTATTATAGCGCTGTTGAAAATTACATATGAGAGTCGTTACTTTCCAGCGCAGCGCTTTATTATCAGGTGGAAAGTAGGCTGCGGGAATAATATTCGCGGTACGTAGTACGTTCGCATGAGATAGCGTCGGTAGTCGGTACGCTAAATACTCGTATCTCACTTCAGATTGCCTTGACTGATTGTGCCTTGAGTGCTAGCGATTTATTAAACGACGCCTACGAAAATTGCTGCTTACATTTTTTGGTACTTATCACGGGTTCTCAGCGAGAAATATTCGTAAAACGTAACCGCATTTACTCCCTTAGGATTTATGCTTATTATTTACTCCCTTAGGATCATCGTTTACCATTATAGAACACTAAATGATGTCCGCGACTTCGTCCGTATTAATTTAGGTTTTATGTGAAATTTGTTTTCGACAAGACCGACTTGAAGCGCCACTACAAAGTAAAAAAAGTAATTTTTCAGGCAGTCGTCGCGCGTCAGTTTCGTCATTTTCCCGTTAAATGTTCCCTTCTTAGTGTATGTATCCTTGAGTTGCTTACGTTAAGAAATCTCTGTTTTCTAGACTTCTTCAGCTGAGCTTACATTGAAATGTCAGTCAGTCTGTTCCCGTTTTATGTAATTAACTATTGATGAACTGTGGAAGCGATTTCTTTCAATTTATTATAAGTAAATTAAAGTTCTATCAGCAAAATATTATTGTCCGAAAAAAGGTGGAAAATTACGAAACAGTTACCAAAGCATTTCTCTTTTACTTTTATTCGGAATAAAATGAAATAAACAAAATTAAAAAATACAATATTGACTCTTCACGTCATTGAACTCGCAAACAAAGAAAGATCTGAATATGGTTCCTGTTCATTGAACTTCAAAATTAAAAACATATAACGTTGCACGTAAAATTCACTACTCGTTTAAGTATCAATTATACCGTCGCCACCGAGTAATGTTTAACCGACGAATAAACACTTAAGTATTTTACTTTCAGTCGAGTTGACCATCAAGAAAGTTAATAAAATTGCAAAAGGACAACTCGGCCATTCGGACGAGATTCTTTCGGTCGAGATGTCCCCTAAGCCATTCAAACAAGCGCAAGCCTATCTCATAATAATAAAATTACCTTTTTACAAAAAATTTAACCGACAATAGGAGCAAGTAAAAAGGGAAAAATAAAATATAAATTGTTTTAGTCTTACTAACTAAGCTCCTAATGTAACTAATTTTGAGTTGGCGACAAACTGTTTTAAAAGCATAACTACAAGCTTTATTTTTAAACATAGCAGCTTGCTTAGCTACGAGCTGTATTTTCTATCCATTAAAAAAAGAATAAAAATCCGCCGACTCTGCGAAAAGTTATGCGTACTCATTTCACAAATTTTTTGGCGGAAAAGGAAACCCGTGAAACGATATCGACTTCGTCCACATGGGTTAAGGTTTTTTGAAAATTTCGGGGAAATTTCGAATGACAATCTCAAAATGCCTGTCTGTTTTAGGAAGTGAGCTATTTACGTATCGAATTTCGTTATCAATTTATCGGTCGAACCGCAAGAAGGTAACAGAAAAACTCTTACACTCTAGTCAAGTACTTATCTGTATGGGAAGTCGGCTTTATTTTACAAACGTAGTTACAATAATTTTGATCCCTCGGCAAAGTGAAAATTGTGTGACTTCGTACTGAACAAACCTGAAGCGAAGTTTATTTAGGTTCAACCGAACTGTTTGTTAAAGCTTGAAACAACATGCGTAATGGTTTTATTAACCTTTCATGGGGTAAATTAATAGAAACTTTAATCTAGGAAAATTAAATATTTACACGTTAATTGTAGGTAAATACGAGTATCTCAATCGTCACCGAATTGTCAATAAAAAAGATTTTGTCGACTCACTGATCTTTAATCCACTTTCAGGGCCGATTTTATCAAGGTAAAGTAAGTTTTAAAGATATTTTGGCAGATTTTTAATACAAAAACTGTCAAAATATCACACTCGGATAAGACTTATTTTACGATATTGAAATCAGTGAAATCGTATCCTAATCAATTTGAGTTCGATAGCGAGTCTATGTGGGAATTCACAACTTTCGGAATATTTCTGGTCTGGTGGTTTTATTGGTCTATTCATTTGGCTTCTGGCATCAATTTACGTTATTATAGTGTATTTATAGGCTATCCAGTATCCGTTATCTCCATCTCTCCACTCCTGAGTCCTGGGTTCGATTCCCAGGTCAGACCAAAAAGGGCAGTGTGTCACCCCTGTTCCTTGGAGAGAGGGTAAAGTCGTCAGTCCTGCGCCTGATCTCTCTCCGGTCGTGACAGATTTTCGTTCCACCGGACTATGAAAATGAGAGAATAGAGAGTGCACCGAAATTAGTACATACACTTAATATTGACCACCGTTACTGCCTGACTGGATTCGGTTGAGCGGACATTACTATAATTATTTATTAATATTTACTCCATGCAGTGTATTCAGTAGTCGAGCGGACATTTTGACAATACTATGTATTATCAATGCTTATCTCGATTCCGGAGTCTGGTAACGAAATAAGGAAACTTACGACGATGGAGTCTTATTGAGTTAGTCCGCAACTTGTCGAAAGGGACTCCGGATTATTTAACTTCAAAACGAATACCTCAGAGCTTCTTATTTAAACTCTTCAGACTTGATTATCCTCTTGTCTAGTTTTAAATTGTGATACTATTGTTTAAGTTCGTACTATAATTTTAAAGAAGTTAGTATAGTACAAAATTGTGATAGTGCTTCACAAGTGATGTCGACTTGACAACACATAATGAAAGCTACATGCATACAGTCAGAGTGAAATTTACGTGTAAAGAATGTATGTAATGATGAGTTTTTGGTATTGCTTGCTTGCTTTTCTAAATGCACAAGCTAACGCACAGCTCAAACCACCTGGACTGAAACTGGGCATGCGGATAGCTATTATAACGTAGACATCCGCTAAGAAAGGATTTTTAAAAATTCGACCCCTATGGGGGTAAAATATGGATTTCAAAATCGAACTTAACGTGTGCGAAGCCGCGAGCAAAAGCTAGTCCTAGATATTGATATTACATTTTAAGTATGGCGTTGTTATTCTCATTTGAAATGCATAATATTTATATTACGTTTGAGCTTTTTCGTGCATTTAATTGCTGTATTTAGGAGTATTTTGTCTTATTCTTAGTTGTAATTCAGGGTAAAGGTGTTGTTAACCCCTTTCCGTTTCTGAATATAATTGCGGAAGTTTACGGCGGGCCTTGGTGGTTCTTTATCTACATTTAATGGACCACGTAGTGCTGATTCCGTTACCGTGGCCTCGCGGGCCATTGTTGAAGCGAAACACGGAACTAGTTGTCAAACCGGTGACAAAACAGACCCGTTGAACAATAATAGTCATGGTTAGCGCCATTGTCCACTCACACAAAGGCGTTAATCCGCTAAAAACAATGTGCCAGGGAAAAAGACTGGCGTGTGGTGTCACAAAATGGAAAGTTTTTTTTTATTCGATGACAAGATAGTCCTTGATTACGGTCTCAACTGATGGTAAGTGACGATGCAGTCTAAGATGGTAGCGGGGGTAACTTGGAAGGGGTATGGAAGGGGTATTGGTAATCGGTTTCTTCACGCCATCGTGCCAGAACACTAAATCACCCAGCGGCACGTCTTTGACAGTAGGGTGGTAGCTAGCCACGGCCAAAGCCTCCCACCAGACAAAATTTTCCCTAGAAAAATCCCACCATTATATGAATACGATGCAAAGAGAGGATAAAATTACACGAAATGATCAAGGCGTAATCTGAAACAGTCCGCACCATTAGCCAGTATCAGAGGGGGCGAGTCGTCACTCACTGGCCGTTTGTCTCGGCGGCAGTTTGGTCGCGCGCCAACTCTGCCCGTGTTATTGATGTCTGTTGACGTCGCCGGGTGACGACTGCCCGAGCACACGCCGACTCAGCTTTTAGCGATGCCACTTCGGAAACCTAAAGCCACAATACCCACTGATTTATGTCGTCTCTACATAATAATTCAACTCGTAGGAGTACAGAGCGATCGGATAAATAATGGTACTAATTTTTACTCGACTTGGCAAAACCGAAAGGAAGGCTTATGATTTTAACAGTCTATGTATGTGTCTACTTACGTACCTATGTTCCACCGTAACGCCTAATTTACTGAGCCGATATTTATAAATTAAGTGTCAATGGATTTGATATTATCTTGTTATCATGGTCCGGGTGACAAAGACTTCATTTTGAATAATAAAATTCAGTTTTTAATCTTTTTTCTTGTCGTTTATAACATAATAGCACACAAAACGATCAAGGCGTAATCTGAAACAGTCCGCACCATTAGCCAGTATCAGAGGGGGCGAGTCGTCACTCACTGGCCGTTTGTCTCGGCGGCAGTTTGGTCGCGCGCCAACTCTGCCCGTGTTATTGATGTCTGTTGACGTCGCCGGGTGACGACTGCCCGAGCACACGCCGACTCAGCTTTTAGCGATGCCACTTCGGCAACCTAAAGCCACAATACCCACTGATTTATATCGTCTCTACATAATAATTCAACACGTACAAGCACAGAGCGATCGGATAAATAATGGTAATAATTTTTACCCGACTACGGCAATACCGAAAGGAAAGGTTATGATTTTAACAGTCTATGTTGGTGTCCTACTTGTGTACCTATGTTCCACCGTAACGCCTAATTTACTGAGCCGATATTTATAAATTAAGTGTCAATGGATTTGATATTATCTTGTTATCATGGTCTGGGTGACAAAGACTTCATTTTGAATAATAAAAATCAGTTTTTAATCTTTTTTCTTGTCGTTTATAACATAATAGCACACAAAACGATCAAGGCGTAATCTGAAACAGTCCACACCATTAGCCAGTATCAGAGGGGGCGAGTCGTCACTCACTGGCCGTTTGTCTCGGCGGCAGTTTGGTCGCGCGCCAACTCTGCCCGTGTTATTGATGTCTGTTGACGTCGCCGGGTGACGACTGCCCGAGCACACGCCGACTCAGCTTTTAGCGATGCCACTTCGGCAACCTAAAGCCACAATACCCACTGATTTACGTCGTCTCTACATAATAATTCAACTCGTACGAGCACAGAACGATCGGATAAATAATGGTACTAATTTTTACTCGACTTGGCAAAACCGAAAGGAAGTGTTATGATTTTAACAGTCTATGTATGTGTCTACTTACGTACCTATGTTCCACAGTAACGCCTAATTTACTGAGCCGATATTTATAAATTAAGTGTCAATGGATTTGATATTATCTTGTTATCATGGTCCGGGTGACATAGACTTCATTTTGAATAATAAAAATCAGTTTTTAATCTTTTTTTGTCGTTTATAACATAATAGCACACAAAACGATCAAGGCGTAATCTGAAACAGTCCACACCATTAGCCAGTATCAGAGGGGGCGAGTCGTCACTCACTGGCCGTTTGTCTCGGCGGCAGTTTGGTCGCGCGCCAACTCTGCCCGTGTTATTGATGTCTGTTGACGTCGCCGGGTGACGACTGCCCGAGCACACGCCGACTCAGCTTTTAGCGATGCCACTTCGGCAACCTAGAGCCACAATACCCACTGATCTCTACATAATAATTCATACGAATGTAGAGCGATCTAAAATGGTACTAACTTCCAAAGCAAATATGCTTTTACAATTTTATTTACGGTAAGTCAAGCAAAGAGGATATAGATCGATATTGGGCTAAGTTTTAGATCTGGAATAGTAGATCTAGAAAAGTACTAATCAATAGGAAAAGTTAGTAAAATTGGTACTTATCAGCTTAGTAGATTTTTTTAATAAAGAATATTAGCAAAGTTGAACTTAACTATTACTCTCCCTTCCCCTCCAAATAATCGGAAAGCTTGTCTCAGGAGTGGGTACGAATAAGTGCAAAGGGTGCGGATCGAACCTAAGACCTTCCATTTTTCAGTCCACACCTGTAACCGTTGGGCTATTGAGGCATTGTAGATTTGTATGAAACATTTCACGGGTAGCGCAAGCGTGGTCGTAAGTCGGCTGTTCAGCGGCTTGCGGACAGTTGTTATTGATGACTATTGACATTACACAGTTTGAATACTCGGCCTGAGCACACAGCCGAGTTCGCCCCAAGTCGACTAACACGCAACCAAGTTGACCAAAGCCTTTGCGATAACAAATGACCGATTTAAAGACGTTTTAACACAGATTCAGACTATTAAAGTTACATTGATTTTTTACCCGACTACGTGATGCAAAGGATTAAGGAGGGTAATGTGTTTATTAGTCTATGTATGTATGTATGTTTGTGGTGCTCTAGAGACCAAACGCGTGGGCCGATTTTGATGATTTGTACGTCAATCGATTTGTATTAATCTTGCGAGTATCACTAAAGACATGATAGTAATCAAAATTTAATATGGTTACCACCAATAAATAAATAAAAGGTCTCTGACTACCACATCAGAGGAATCCTGATAGTTTGGGAAAGTTTTCACCCCAAACATTTGAAAAAATAAAAAAAAATATGGCGACCACCAGCAGCCATATTGTGAACAAGAAAAAATGAAATTCGACGAACTATGTTAAGTGAGGTATCATTTAATAGGTATTACAAAATCATTTTTAAGTTTCTCTTATCATTTTTCATTTCGAGTGACCATTTACGATCTATGACTAAATTTTTACGCAGTCAGGTTTTTTGATTTATAAACTACATATTATTGAAACCTTGTTGAAACTCTTATTTCTTATGCTGAAGGTATTGACGTTTTTCCATCAATCATAATTTTCGGGGATAAAATTAACATAAGAAATTAAAGAGATTTTTATGGTAACTTCGGTCATGGTCGGATCTCGTCTCTCAGAATAGGGAGGGTCAGGCTTCAGACACCTTTATAATAATTATGTACAACTCTCAGTTATTTGGTAAGCTTCAAGGCAAGATTTTAAAGATATCTTAAAGATGAGTGATCTGTTACTTAAATCCCATGAGGCACGAATTGTAGTCAAGCGCAATCCTACCAAGCAATAAAAAAAACAATCAGTACAACGCTTCTCTCTCAGCTTTTACAATATTTTGTAGATGAAAAAGCCGCTAGAAAACATGTGGCTTTCGTTAGAACTCATTGTAAACCGATTTCAAAAAGGTTCTCAATTAGACTGTATGTTTTTTTTTTTTCGATGCCTGCCACTTTCCGGATGTTATCGCTCCATCTAGCCGGGGGGCGCCCTACACTCCGTTTGCCGAGACGCGGTCTCCACTCGAGGACCTTACGGCCCCAGCGGCCATTGGTCCTCCTATAAATGTGACCAGCCCACTACCACTTCAACGTCCTAGAGCTACGTCGGTCACCTTAATTCTTTGGCGAATTACTTCGTTATATATGTTGTGGTTTTCTATCCATTTGTCTCATTTGGTGATACAATAAGCTCGTATTCAATATCGCAAATCGCTCTTACATTTACACCGTCGTTTTGAGGGAAATTATTCTTTTGTAAAAACGTTTCCTGAGACGCGTTCCGCCACTTTGTTTTCGCTTTTAATTAAAATGAGTCCAGACGAGAAATGTTCCGGGAGTCGCCATTTTCCGTATTAAAGAGGAATAATTAGAGCCGGCTTGTGTTCTCTTTGTTTGTTCGTTTTTTTTTGTATTTGGGAGATTATTGTATGGAAGCTGTGTCGGCGAGTGACACCTAAGAGGCGCTTAAGATTACGGATTAAACGGGTTAAGTGCACTTTATTAATTACCCTTCTTCACAGTTATCAAAATTATGAAGAAGTGTAATTAATGAAGTTTAATTTTTTTAGGTTAACTTATTATTGTTATCAGAATTGAAGAATACAGTTTGGTCTATACCTATCCTATGATAACCCACTGAATCTCATCGAAAAATAACAACTACTCAGGAGATATTATCCTGCACAAATGCGGTCATGCATATTGGTCGACTTGACACAACTTCGAGAACATTATGGAGAACGGTCAGGTGTACGGGTTTCCTCACGATGTTTTCCTTCACCGTTGAAGCATCTTCTTCTTTGACCTCGCCTTATCCCGTTACGCGGCGTCGGCTTTTCTTATTATAAGGCGCCATGAAGATCGCGATTTCGCGTCGTTGTCACTGAGCCCAAGGCGTTTCATGTCGCGTGTGACATTTGTCAACCAGGTGGTTTGTGGCCTTCCCCTTCCCCTCTTTCTGACAGCCATGGAAAGGCACTTTTTAACTATATAATCATCGGGCCTACGAATTACGAATATATAATATATGAAGCATGTGATATTTAATTGCTTAAACGCTTATTTATAATTCCAAAGAGTCAGTGTTACGGTGGATCGAACCTGCGACTCCCGAAAAAGAGGCCACAGACCAGGCTTTCACTGCTCAAGAGGGAGGCGTATGATGAAAACTAATTTCAAATACTTACCGAAGTTCAAAGATAACAAAAGATTATGCTGAACTATAACAAAAAGCTGTGTTGACTTTCAGCTTTCAGCTATCGGGTAGAACAGACACGAACAAGCACAGTCTTTGGGCCGTAAACTTTGAGTCGGAACGTTAACAGTTGTACCTGAAAATAAACTTTCCTCGACAGGCCGAATATTAGTAAATCTACATAATTCTGAAACGTTAGTTATCTCGCTAATTAGTTATGGCTTCGGGCGCAAAATGTTTCAACTTTCTCGACATTACCCCAACTATGGAGCAGCCATAATGTTGGTTAGTTACAACGGCATGGCATTAAGTGTGTTATTTTAGTTATTGTATGTCATTCAGTGGCGTGCATAGGATGTACTTGCAGGGTAGGCAGATGATATAAAATGGAAAAAATCTCCAGTGCGAGTTATAAAAAGCCTACCCTTAAGTTTTTATAACTCGTCCTGGAGATTTTTTCCATTTTATATCATCTGCCCATCACGTAATGTTTACCCTGTATGCATCCCACTGGTGTCATTGTAGCGTTATCTTCTATCTTCTAATATTTAAATGGAAAAGGTGACTGACTGCCTGACGGGTCAATCATCGAACAGCTCAAAAAATTAGACGAATATTACATAGACATCCGCTAAAGGATCTTATCATCGAATAAAAAACAGGTAAAATTATTTTTGTATAAAAATCTAACCTAACGTTATCGAAGTGAAAACTTAGCTCCTTTTAGTTTTCGACATACTTAATTTTCGGATGTATCTCTCCATGTCTCTGATACGACATATAAAAACACAGAAATTTCAGATAACCTTCCACTCCCCATTTCACCCCCTTAGCTATTCTTAGATGATACTACTACTGTCACAAGTTTCTAACTCCAGTGCTGTACGTTTATAGATCAGTCAGTCAGGATAGCCTTTCTAGAAGTATAGATTGGTTTCCTAGATCCTTGCGTATCTCTTCCAGACACTTTACTATAGGTATATATAAGGAATTGGTTACTAATAAAAAGCCACGTCAAAGATATTACGCAGAGTGTAAATTTTTATTAGCAAGCACTATAGAATTTGGCGTCCTTCATAAAAACCTGGAGTCGTAAGCTAATGTAAAAATAAAATCAAGTAAAATAACCCGTTACATTCTTTACTAACGCAATCTTCCTGGGGGGTTCGTAAATCTGAAAACCCTTTTATATTCGCGCGAGTTGCGTATCTTATTCATATTTAGTATCAGTAAAACGTGGAGCCTTGCTTCGGGCGTGCTGGAAATGTTAATAAGATCACAGGGAATATACCTACGAGATAATGTGTTCTCACTACATTTTATACCACATTTTACGTAATACACTCGTAATATGTGAGTAGGTACAGCATTTGCTAGCGGACTATGAGAGCAGTGAAATTATTGGAGTAATGGAACACTCTTGAGCACTGTAATATCTTCTGTGGCTAGCCTCCGTTGATATTGGCCATTGAAATTCGGTTGGGAGAACATAAGTATTAGGTTGAGTACCGTCTAACAAAATATTGAAGTAAAATGGGCTAACATCCTTATACTAAGTATCTACGAGTATCTGTCTATACTTATCTTATTAAAAATAGAAAAAACCCCAAAAAAGGCTGAAAAATTGAAAAATCGAAACTGATAGTTTTGTACACTTCGACTTCATACTTCAATTTTCTTTTTTTAACTCTAAAACAAATCTATCTAGAACAGATTGTGCAATTAAGGGCTGATTTTACCAACACAAAATAAGTCTTACCAGAGGATATTTTCACAGTTCTTGTATTGAAAATCTGCGCTCTGATAAGACTTATTTTATGTCCGAAATAGAAGGAAATCGGCCCTAAATAGAGTCTATTAACAAATAACAGGGGATCTCTTAGCTGTTATTTCAATCAAGCTGGTCAACTTAGTGGAGGGGCGTAGACGTTATTGTGGTAGGAATCACCATTCGTTAACTACTGTAATAGGCCACTGCACCGCATCAGCGCGAGGTCCTACTTTATTAACCCCACAGAATAAGAAAAGATAAAGGCTAAGGTGGAAAAACATTTACCTGCCAACATGGAAATAAAAAATCTGAAATCACACACTAGGTACCCGTACCAGTCACAAAACGGAAATAAATATCCAAAAAAATATTTATATGCTTTCGCCCTATACTATGTCCGTCCCTCACTACACTCAGGATTCTAACTTAGCTCGGGATTCAAACTAGGCACTCGCAACAAAAAAAAAACTTTGCTATCTTTTTGAGCAAATATCTATTGTTTCTTATATCAACGGTCAAGGTGATAAAACATTTACCCGCCACCCATTATGTTAATTACAGTCACGAGCAGCCATCGTCAAGTTGCTTGTTACGGGCAAACAATTTAAGCCCGTAGCGAAAAAGATATGGACATTTGGACAAGTTCAGTATTATTTTTTGTTTATTTAAATCAGAGTAAAACACAACAGTAAAAGAAATGATAAATATATATCTTAACTTACAGCAATTATAAGCCTATTCATTTTTTTTTAACACAGCGCGAGTCACAAATGCCTCTTTCCACGAATATCCATGCTGGTCTATCTATCTATATTATTTATATCCCCGTCATTTTTTGACGAAATTTTTGCACTGATGTAGTATTGTTAATCTTATTTTATTTGTATATGTAAACGAAATCGCGGGCATTCGCTAGAATCGTATAAATTTTCAATTTTTTTCAGACTAAAAAGTATCCTTTGTCTGACTCTCTAGGACGCAAACATATCTGTGCCAAACATCACGATCGGTTCAGCGGTTAAGCCGTAAATAGGTAACAGAGAGACGAACATAAACTTTCGCATTGATAATAATATGTATTTGTTAAAACCAAAAAATAATTCTTAAACCATTTAGTGATTCCCTGGCTTAAGCGTTAAAGATAAATACAAACTTCCACAGAGAAACTTTGCACCAACAATTTTTAAGAACAAGTGCACATAAAATAAAAATATGAACTTAATTTTCTTCAAAGAAAACTTTAACGCACAGATTCTGGTCACGTCGTCGAAAGATAAAACCTACAAGCTTGCAGCTTAAGAGATTCAGGTGTTGAAAATACGCCACACGTGTTCGGTGAGACAATGCGAACCGCGCGGTTATGACGAGTGCTGTGTGAACGACGTGTTTATGGCACTTACGGAAGCAACAACTATCCTTACTTTTTATATTATAAATATTATGTATGTTTATTTGTTGGTTTATCCTTCAATCACGCAGTATCAGAGCAAAGATCTGGGGAGTAATGTCACTCCCGGAAAAACAAAAAGTCCCTGCGAAATATTATTTAAAAACGCTGGACGAAATCGTGAGCAAAAGCAAATAAAATAATAATAAATATACACGCTTTCGCACTTATAATATTACTAGTGATATGGATTCTAAATAGTTATATTTTTAACCGACTTCAAAAAAAGGAGGAGCTTTTGAATTCGTCGGAATCTTTATTCATGTTCCCCGATTTCTGAAAGCCGCCTGGGCTGATTTGGAAAGTTCTTCTTTTGTTTGAAAGGGTCCCATAGTCCCAAGTGGTCCCATAGTCATCAGGTCAGCATCTGATGATGGGATTCTAAAAAAATCGAGGGAACTCTTCAAATTTTATAGGCACACTTGATATTACTTTATAGTGGCGTTCGAAGTCGGTTTTTTAAAAAGAATTCTTACGTTTATATGTTATCTTGTCCGCAGTTCGAAGAGTAGCACCGCAATTCTCCATACCACCTCCTGCGCGTACAGAAGTGATGCTGGGCAGCAACCTTACCCTTAAGTGTGTCGCGTTCGGATCACCCATGCCTACTGTTAAGTGGAAGAAAGGTATGTGACCATTTGCTTTTATATTAAAGTAATGTAATGTGAGTTAGAAGTAACAGACATATTGGATATTCGGGATTAGTTCTTCTGAAAAGTGGACGTTAAGGCGAAATAGACATTAATAGACCTATACCGAATACGATTCCGATTACCGATTCTATACCGAATATTTCTTCAGATTAATTCAGAGCTGTGACACCAGCTTTAAAAAAAGATGTCAGAAGAATAATATTGAAAAATTCCTTATATATACTTATATAAAGAATATATAAGTATATATAATACTATACTTATATAAGGAATATATAAGTATATATAATATAAATATATTGCGGCTTGTGAAGCGGCTGAAAAAACGAAAGCGTGCAAATACAGGGGTCTAGGCACCGAATATGATTTTGTCCCATTGGGTGTCGAGACCCTTGGTCCGTGGGGTCCTAGCGCCATAAGACTTTTTAAAGAAATATCAAAAAGATTAGTTGACGTCACAGGCGACCGAAGAGCTGGCAGCTACCTCGGACAACGAATTAGTCTCGCTATCCAAAGGGGGAACGCTGCCAGTATCTTCGGAACGTTGCCTAAAGGGACTCCTTTTAATAATTTATTTTAATTTATTATAGTAAGTATATATTTTTTAAGGTTTTTAGTTTTAGGTTAATATTTTGTCAAGTTAGGTTAGTTTTAATTTTAGAAGTAATTTAATATTAATTTAATTTATAGATATAATTTTAAATATATTATAGTATTGTAAATATTTTAAGTTAATTTTATATTTTATGTTTCTAATTATAATTGCTATACTCTTATAAATGATTGACTCTAAACGTGAATACATAAAATATGATCATTTTAATTGTATAAACTCAATGGAGATAACATCTTATATATATGTATGTATGCACTTATAAGGCACTTATAGGTGGCGATCCTATCACCTTTGCTTACAAATGCAACATCCTCTTAACATTTAACTTGGTTTTCTACAAACATGGCATGAAATAACTGCTAAGTAAAAATATTTTGTCATTGCAAAGGGCTAACGAAATGGCTGACTCCGGAAGACAACCCACCACTGGGACTCAACACACTGAAGCTGGAAGACATCAGGGAATCTGCAAACTACACGTGCGAAGCGGCGAGCGTACTAGGCGTTATAGAGACTACTGCTGAAGTTAAAGTACAGTGTAAGTAATACTTCTCTACAATTTAAGAAACATACGTTGAACAACCATTACGTAAACGGATGATTCTAAACGACTAGCTGGCAGATTCGTTTTAAAACAAACAAGGTATAATATGGTGCTCTGTGGATGTCCCTGCAAGACACCTGTCTCCGTATTAATATATTACGATGAAGATGACTTTCAAATTACTCTGTGTAAGTCTGTTTGAAGTCACCAGCTTGAACTTTTTACACAGAAACTACTTGGCTAAATAATTTAATTTAATCTATGTTCTTCGTCTCAATAAAGGGCTCCGCTTTTGGACATAGGTCTCTTGCAGGGAATTCCTTACTGCTTGCGACTTACGTTTGTCTACCTAATGCAGGTTGTAGCAACTGCCAACACTGCACTTTCCAGTGCTACCCCATCATTAGTCCTTCAACGTTTGCATCCATAGCTACGTTAGCTTAACAACTTGTTGAGCTATCGGTTACTCTGCTTTTACGGTTGTCTTCGTTTCTACTTAGAAAAAATCCGAGCATAAACTCTTCACTTCCCGCTGAATAACGCTAAGGCTGAAATCTATAGACCGCAGTCTCACTCAGCTCAGACTCAAGACAGAATTAAAACGAGATAGATTTATGTCAGAGCATATTTATGTCTCGGTTTAGCTGAATCAGACCACGTTCTATAGATCTCAGCATAAGCCTTCATATCAGATTTCTCCTTTAGCTTTTTAAATTCCGAGTTTGATCTGTAGACTTCGCAAATTAAATTACCTACTCAGTCATTTTCAATGCTCTAATTATTATTTATTGATATTTTATCGAACGCTTGGATTGCCCGAGGTATTGTTGGCGTAAATTTTCACTTTATCATCGGGATGTATTCAATTATTCTACGAGTTCGCTTTTATTGAACAAATAATTGCCTTTTATATTATAATTCTGCCTCTGTTTTACTATCGCATAGATAGAACATTACTGTTTTTTGCCAAACAAAAGGTTTTTTAAGGAATAAATAAATACCCGGTGATTATAGCGATATAATTCTAATCGAGTCCGCCACTGTACCCTGAATTTTTAAATAAACTAAAATCTTTGTTACAATATTTATTCCAAAATAAAGACATTTGTTCGCGATATGCTCGGTATTCGAAGCCGCTAGTCTAGCTTTAAATGTAAAAAAAGTGACACCAGTGAGTCAAGTTCCAAAGCTTGAGAGCAGTGTCACAGTCACATCTAGTCGGCTAACCCTTTCTTCTTATGTGCTATTTATGGTTGCAGCAAGTTTACCATAAATTCAGCCAATCACAACAATCGATGTTGCCAACTAATCAAACCAGCCACTCTTTAGA
The DNA here is from genome assembly GCA_933228805.2 of Hipparchia semele. NCBI lineage: Eukaryota > Metazoa > Arthropoda > Insecta > Lepidoptera > Nymphalidae > Hipparchia > Hipparchia semele. The sequence continues at coordinate 3,550,810 of OW121722.1, forward strand.
AATAGTGAACTGTGACGTCATAAACAACTGAAGTTTAACCGACAATTTAAAAAAAATTAAAAATGTTAGTCACATCAAACTAACAGTGGCTTTATATTTAGGATATTATGACAATAGATAAGCTTATTTATTTGTAACTCAGGTAACATCCCAAATATTCAATGTACCTAATAATCATTATACGAGTGGCAGCTCCCTCACAGGGAAACCCAGACCATAAAATATCTGGACTGACAGGTTAGTAAGAATTATTTTGTCTATTAAAAATCTAATCTTTGTCATCTATCATCAAGTTTGCGAAGATGAGAAACTGACTCAATTTAAACTCACAATTTCTAAGAATAAATGATGCTAATTTATGCTAATGCCTTCAGGGCACCGAGAGGCCGATGCGGCCCGCCAAGCAGGATAGATAGTTGATTTTATTATTCAAATCGCAACAAACGCTCGCCCCAATAAATAATTTAATACAGGGACTCCCAACTAGGCAACTTTTAAATCAAAAGGTTTTTTATTAACACTCGGGTCACTATTCCACTATAATTTTTTAATGATCCTACTTCTATTGCTCATATAAATATCAGAAATATAATACCAATGTAATAGCATCATCTAATGGACCTATAGACCTATAGTCGCAGATAAATCATTATCATATACCTACCTATAATAAATAACATATGCAATGATGTTAAATAGCTTAAAACGCACGATAATTCCAAAGTCAGAACTAACCAAAGCCTAGCCGAAGATGCTTTTTTAATGAACGTATCACGTTGATTTAATTGAAAGTATGCTACAGAAATATCAGGAATTGGATACGGCGTACTCACATAATGGCTTAATAGCTTCGGTTCTCCAAATGTATTAATCATCAATGATAAGGCTTCGGCATAAATACTTGGATTTAAGAAAATCTATTTGATAAATTGCACCAAGTCCAAGACATCTATTATGAGTTAGTGTCACGAGTATAATTCATAATTGAAAGGGGCCCGAAATTGCACGAAGCCCCGGAGACAAACGAATGTAGGCTTGATTAATGATTAATTATTGTTGCTCTTCCCATTTCCTCAGTATTATTCGGAAAAGGGATTAAGGAATAGGGTTTGAGTTATTTAGCCTTTGGGCCGGCAGTTAAAAGTTTTAAACCAACTCCCGGTTTCGCTACATATTTTCTGGTATGTTTATTTTTGATTAAGGACAACTCTGCCGCGGTATGGATTTTACAAAATATGTCCGGATTAAAAGGAAAACATGAAATATTAATAAATGCTCCATCCGAAGTCGTGAATAACAAACGATATTTACGATGCAGGGTGTTATTTTGAGAAAAATCAGTGTGACGAAAACTAAAACTAGAGATGAAAAACTATGGTCTAAAAGATATTTTATGTCGAAGCAATAACTGGCGATAATGCACAAGGCATATCATAACTTTATTTTTATCAGACACATTTGAACTTCCAACTTTGTCAACCTGTTGTGGGATGGCTTAAAAATGATTGCGACACTGTGACCATTCTGTTTGCCGATACTCTCTCGCTGTTGGCTGAAATGCATTTTTGTCTCAAGTACGCTATTAATTCAGCTAGTGGGTACGTACGCACCTGAGACTGTAGCTATGGTTGATGCCGCTCTTCCGCCATCGACCAGTTTTTCACAAGCTTCAAAACTCTAATGCCTATCAGTCTCATAGATATCGATAAGCCTCTATTGAAATAGTGCCGGGTAGCGCAGTGTTGGCAGATCCCCTATAGGTAAACCGATGACATCAGACGAGTGGCAGGGAGCTGCTTGATACAGGCAGTGCTAGACCGAGGCCTGTGGAAATACAAGCAAGAGGCTTTTGTCTAGCTGTGGACGTGTAACGATTACGTCAACGATAGAGAGTGAAAGAAGAAGATATTATACTAAAATTGTCAACTTCCTAACTATCTATTAGTGGACTTATGGTCCCCTAATAAATAATTTTAAAGAAACACGAATACTAATCTTATGTACTTTTTTTAGCGCTGCCGGGACCACCAACCGAAGTTAGAGCCTCAGAAATAACGGCGACCACTGTAAGACTGGCGTGGACGTACAGTGGCGTGGAAGATCCCCAATATTATGTTATTCAGTACAAGCCGAAATACGCAAATCAGGTATGTCACCTACACGTACATAATCTTTGACCTGGATGATATAATTTCAATACTGGTCTGTAGCACCCAACATGGTTAAGTCAACTTATCGTTTAGATTATACTTGCCCAAAGTTACCCACCAAAAAACAAGCAAAGTGGATTACTTTTTTAAACTAAGCCTAATCGTAAAATGAATTTTGTCTTTCCATGGAGAGTTTACTCTCAATAAAACCAAGAGCTACAACTAGCCTTTCTTTACCAATAACTTTAGAATAATATTTTATATAATAATAATCTTTTTGGTTTCCTGTGTCGAGTTTTCATGGTTTGGTTAAACATTTAATGGAATCCACTTCTCAAATGTACAGGCATTCAGTGAGATATCGGGAGTCATCACGCAATACTACTCAGTCACGAATCTGTCGCCTTACACCGAGTACGAAATGTATGTGATCGCGGTGAACAACATCGGGAGGGGACCACCTTCTACGCCTGCGGTCATCACGACAGGTGAAACTGGTATGTACATTATGAACTATATATTTATTTCACTATTCGTTACTTTGTAATCAAGACTGCTAGCCTCATCTTCAAGACCGCTACTCCCATCATAAATGAAAAAGCATGTTCTATTTCTGTCTCGCTCATTTTAAGAAATGCGTGAGTATGATAGGATTAAAAAATGGTGAAGGCCGCTATTTTTTATTTCTGTCTGTCTTATTGTAAGTAACGCATGAGTACGACAGGAATAAAAAATGGCAATTTCTCTTTTTCTATGGTTATCTTGAGAGCAATGTATTTTAAAACAATTAATATTTACTGATTATTTCTTTTGAACATACTAATAACTTAAGAGTTTATGTTTTATTGTAAATTCATTTATACGTTAAACATTTTTAACGCTATTCGACTATTTTCTTGTTTCGATAGTTTATTTCTTTATGATAAAGTTTTTAACCATTCATTCATTCAACATCTATCATTCGCTTGTTACAATTTGATTATCTAGCTTAAATCTCATTTTGGTCATATATGAGTAGAACGCATCGCGGGAGAATTCTAAAATGCATGCCATAAGGGCCGCATTTGGGGAACATTTTCTTTGGTCGATGAACGCATAGATGATGTCTTCTAAAATACTCGTGATTACCCATATTATTTATAAAAGATTTTCTGAAACATGATTGAAAATATATGTACAGTTAAAAAACTCAACTCGACAGTGAAAAAGTTAGTTCTCCTGCAAGAAGAAGTTGCTGTTTTCTAACTGTGATTCCTTTGAGTATGGAACGGAACGGAAACATGATAATATCAGAATTGGGTCGTTGACACTTGTTTTTCATTAACATCAAACGTACACTTTTCGTAAGTTTGATATCACAAAGAATGCCAAGCAATTGCTTGGCATTCTTTGCTCTATTATATCTTCTAGCTTTACCCTATCATATCTTCTACCGGGGTCATACAATTGTATGCCCCCGCTAGAAGACATGATAAAGTAGGTACCTACTTTCTTACTTTTTTTCTCTTTCGTCGCAGCGACCTATTTATCCTTGTTTTCTCGTAAATTATTTACTAAATTTACAATAAGTACATCATTTCACATCTCTTGAATGACATTCTTCATATCAGCTATTTCACTGCTATTTTTAATTATCCCGCCTGTAATAATATATCTACTGCTGCGTATTTAGTATGAATCTAAATATCGACCAATGAAAATGAGCCTTTACAATACATTTAATATTGTATTATAATTAATTGTTTTTATTGCTTCCGATTCGGTAAATAGGTTTTCTTTTCTTGCGCTGTTTTCTTTATTCTAAGGTTCTTTTTGATCGTCTTTTCATGCGAACGCATTATAACGCGACGTTACAACAATCGCCGCCGCTTCGCGTAAGTTCGCTTCTGAATGAATTTCTGAAATGGGTTTATTTATTTCTTTTGCACATTTTTTTTTGTTGACTGTAGAATATAGAGGTAGTGCGCATTTTTTATTTCTCTATTCATGCACCATTCTTTTGTTATAACGTTGGTTAGAATAAGGGGCCCCGCAGTCTACAGGCTTTTTTTCGGTCGAGATACTTACTGTCCTGTTTCTATTCTGATTTTATTTGTAATTGATTATGGTTTTAATGTCAAAAGTCCATAAAAAAAATCACAAATAATAATTATGTGACTTGTGACAATTTTCTAAAAAGTCCATTTTGTTGAGAAACTAAAAATGTTGCCAAATTCATAGATTACAACCGTTGGATTGTCTAAAACTGATTTCATCAGTGTGACGATCACAATCACCTCTGATTGGATGGTACTCTCTTGCTATTGATTAAAATTAAATGATACAGCAAGAACACCATAGATTTAGTCAACCACCACAGTTGCTACGGTAGCAATAAATTTGATTAGCTTTTCCGCAATCGCTCAGCTATTCATAGCCACTCAACCAAGCCACAAACTACAACTATTTTATTATCCGACTAAATTGGCGTCCGGTCCGGTCATAGTGTCTGTAGTCTACGGGTGCCCAAACCTACAGTCAAACGTTCACGACTCTACCCGTTTATGCTAAAGCACCGTGTGATGGATGAGTGTTCATAGACTTTTCTACTTTGTTTTTCAATGGACTAATGTTGTTTTTTCTCATGCATCATTGCAGTGGATTCACTATATGGAGGTGCCAGTGAGTACAAACTTAAGACTTGGACAGACTTAATGCGTGGCCGCAAAGTAAGGTAGGGTCAATGAGGCAGGCAATGCCTTTATGCAGTTTCTTCTTTTATAACAAGTACTTCTGGGAGCCTTTGCCGTCTCGCATTATGTCTATCCAAGCCTTTATGTAGCATTTTGAGCTTTGACATTTTATAATTTTACTGGCAAATAATTTTACTACAATTTTTTCCTTGAAGAATTTTTTATTAAAAATCTGATTTTTTCCACGTAATAAATTTTCGTTATAAATTCGTGAACATTGTAGTCATTGAGAAATCGAGAATGGACAATAAACATCGCATACAATCTACTGATGAATGCGTATTCTCACTTGGATAAAAGAATGGAAGTTACAAAAAATAACGCACCTATATTAAAAACGAATGACAATGTTAACAAAGCCAAGGATAAAAGAAAGCGTTATATTTAAGTTAAAACAAGCAGATATTAAGGAATCGTAAACAATACAATTCTTAACGCATTCCTAAACGCGCTCGTAATTTTGTCAAGAAGCTATAATGTCACGAACAATTTCACTCGGTGACACAAAATATTAAATTTGACTTGTCCCGCTTTAAATTACCGCGGTGTCACAAGACAGACAATAAAAATGGCGTCTGATGACATGGTAATGAAAATGTCGCTAAAGGCAAATAAAATTGTTTCCACTGCTTTTTTTCCTTTGGAGTTTTCTTTACGTTTCAAATAAAGGAAAGTTCTTGAGCCGGCTACCCGAGTTCAGGTCTCAACGAGATTATAGCGTTTTAATATTACACCGCCTCACAACTTTTATTGTTTCGTTCTCGCTAAGTATTATAAACATCGACGGGGATCTCACCGAGTGATGCCCCGTTTGTCGTGGGGCCGATTACAAATACTTTTAAGGAGATCTTTTTGTTCCGCCACTTCCTCCTTGTTATTGTGTTTTCATTGTGAACGCATTTAATTGAGATGAAACGGACCCCGTCTTAATTCGATATTGCGCTGCTTTCAGCGTTATTATAATTATTATGACGGCCTTTTAAATTCTGATGCAAATATTCAACAAAGAGGCTACATAAATCGACGGTTATTTTATTTGTGCTCGCCCCATTTTACTAAGGATAAAGTTTTCAAAGTCAATTTTATAGTAATTAAAGAAATGTAACAAGAACACAATGTAATTTGTAGAGAAATAAAAGAATTTAACTATCATATTAACGTTAGGTACTTTAATAAACAGAGATATATTTTGTATATTTTTAGTGCAAGTAATAAAGTCATCATTACATCATCATCATTATCTACTAATGGTTTTTCTTTTTCAGAACCCGGATCAGCGCCTAGAAACGTCCAAGTTCGTCCATTAAGCTCTAGTACTATGGTGATTCAATGGGATGAACCAGAAACGCCAAATGGACAAGTCACGGTAAGTTAAGAATAGAAAAACTAATCTGAGAATAATTCAATAACTAAAATAAATTGAAAAAAAATCTTTCCTTAACGTCTTTTTGTCTATGAATATTTAAAATTTTCTTCAAATAGCCTTTTCTATGACAAACTTTTCAGTAGTCGTAAGGTAACAAGAACTCTAACCTTGATGTTGTGTTGTGAGTGATTGATATATCAACAAGAAGTATTCTGGTAGTATGAAGAGAACTACGAAGGCGAAAGTGTCTGCTCACCGCACCCAGAGTTACTGTACCTGGCTCGTGATGAGATAATTCTAATTCGAATAACTTTGCCAACGAGTCACGTATTTCAGGTGTTGGGAGTGTGCATTTACCGGGTCATTCATTGTAATAAGTTATGTAAAACTTCTGTTACGAGAACGGAACCTTGCGTTGACCTTGAAAAAATCACATCAAGACCAATAAAAGAAAGAAATAGCTTTTAATCGTCTGTTATTTGTTTCAGGGATACAAAATTTACTACACATCAGATCCATCTCAATCGTTACAATCGTGGCACTCTCAAATGGTAAGTCATGCAGATGCACCTAGCACCAAATAATCAGACAAAACAACGATCCTACCGACTGCGCCACTTAGATACATTTTGCTAAGAGTTGCCCATTTTAAACCTTGTATATAAGGTTATACACCAACTTTGTACACAAAAATAGGCCTATAAAGGATGATCTGTCCACTGGGTCCATACATACACAGTTGGAAACCTTTTCGTTCAATTATGAGTCAAGAGGCCGGACAGGATGATCAGAGTATCGTGTTCAGAAATTGGTCTACATATCAAAGACGTAAGACCTTGTGCCTTTTGGGCTAAATCCCAACGGCTAAGTCTGGAAATAATGTCAGTATCAGAGACATCATGGCTATTATATATATATTTTTATTTGTAAGTGTTAATTTTTGCAGTAGATTACTGTTGTAAATATTTATTCAATACTTGTTCCGTGTAAATGTATACCTAGTATTACGAGAATAGAGTAGATTTTGAACATTACATTTTTATAAAGCTATTATTACAAGAATAGAGAAGATTTTGAGCATTAATTTTTTATTTTGTGTCATACAGATGGACAACAACCATCTAACCACCATCAGTGAGTTGACCCCGCATACAGTGTACACGATACGGGTACAAGCGTTCACCTCTGTGGGTCCCGGCCCTATATCCGCGCCCGTGCAAGTCAAAACGCAACAAGGTACAGTAGCCTTAGCACGAACATTTTAACTTTCGAATAGTAAAGGTAAAATTAACGGCAATGTATGAAAATGTCAGGATTACGTACTCCTGTCATTTTCATACATTTCTTGCCGACGTTGACTTACCTGTGCTATTGAAAAATTAAAATGTTCTAAGATACTTAAAATTAAAAAACTTTTATTAAACTCTCACCTCTCAACACTCAGAGTCATTCATTAAAATATATTTAGTGAATCATTAACTAATTATTATTATTACTTATGAGCTGTTATTGTGTACTAACAAAGCCTTTAAATGTGTCTGAAAGAGATTTTTTTTAAATCTATAAATACTACTACTCCTCAGTATCCTTAAGTAACAATAAACGACTCTGAATTCGGCAGTTAATCTCTTAATGCTCTGTGTACGTTTAAATGTCTGTGAGAACTTATTTAAATCTATAATACTAAGAATGATTTCCTTAGTATACTAACATGTTTACTGTCGCATTTTTTTTAGTATTTAAACTATTTTATGTCACTATTAATTCTCACTATGTTTTCGAAATGAAATAAAAATATTTTGTGTCGCTTAGGTGTGCCGTCCCAACCATCAAACCTAGTTGCAGTGGAAGCTGGAGAGACGTCAGTCACTCTCAATTGGAGGAGACCCGCGCACGCTGGCGACAACATCGTGTCGTATGAACTGTACTGGAACGACACTTACGCTAAGGAGCACCACAGAAAGTAAGAGTAATAAGAATGTTCAAATTTTTTTTTAACAGAGAACTAGTTGATAGTTGACTAGTTGATAGTTGATGCCCGTGACTTCGCTCGCGTGAATTTTGTTTTTTAAAAATCCCGCGGAATCTCATTGATTTTCCGGGATAAAAAGTAAACACAAAATGATTTAAATACAGTTTAATAGACATTTCTCTCTACGTATTACTTTCCTTATGTATTTTGAAACTGAGTGAGATTTTCCACGAAATAAATGAAATGTTAAAAAAGTTATTCGAAAGTTTTTCTCCATAAAATAATAACGGTAAATTGATAAGAAAAACTTTCAGTACGTTAGGTTAGTTAACTTCAAAAGTAAACACAAAATTTAAATAAACAAAAAAGTTAAGATTCAGTTTAATATCATTCGGTTCTCGTGGAAATTTTTCTTAACTAATTTTGTGTTCGGTTGAATTATTTTCTTTATTTTTTTATTGAATAAAGGCTTTAACAAACGTACAGCGCAGCGTAGCAAAGCGTAATAAAATAGAATATTTAAGAATATTTTTTTATTCAAATAAACTTTCAAAAAGTGCTTTCGAATCGCCAAATGAATCTACCCCTGCTGGTTCGGAAAACTTAACTTTATTCCTTTACATTAGAATGTATGTATTTCACTTGACAAAGGCTTGTGGGTTGAAACGTTATTGCGTATGGGCGTCCAAATATATTATAGTTTGAACTAACACACACTTTTTATCCAGGAAAATAAGAGATTTCCCGCAGGAATTAAAAAGCCTCGCTGGTACATTGATAAAAGACATTTAAAAGATGGACCATGTTAAGTTAACTCAATACTTTGAATTATTACCATTTTGTCGGGAATCTTATACCTATAATATATAACCTATATTTTACATAACATAACCTTACATTTTAGCTCTTATTCAGGTATAGTTTGGGAAAAATTTTGTAGGATCATAAAAAATAATGCTTGTATTTACAAAAAACGTAAATGGGGTTAACAACGAGTGCCGGTTTTCATCACACCTAAACCTGTCTGTGAACTTAAAAGAAGCAATACTAGTATTGTACACAGTATACTGATGGCGCGTGCCTTTCCGAGATGACTTAGTCTTTAGCTCTATTTAACCGACTTCTTTTCTTCCAAGATAAGCGGATATATCGAATCGGTGTAAATAAATTATATTTCCGGATCTATATTTAAGCGTTTATTTATAGCGTTTGCCCATAATTTTGTTGACGACTTAGGTTTTATAAAAATCCCTATGTTAATCTCCAGGGATCTCCTCACGTATACTCGTGCAAAAAATCACGTCGATTCGTTGCTGCATGACTGAAAGACCAACTAACAAAAAAAAACACATTCGCATTTAATAATTTAATTTTGAGTAAGGATTTGATGTAGAGTAAAGTAGATTCTATGATCTTCTGCATAGATTCAGATAGCTACTATGATGTAGGCATCCGGTAAAAATTTTTGAAAATTAAATCCCTAAGAGGGTAAAGTAGGGGTTTGAAAATTGAACCTAATCTGAGCGAAGCCACGGGCAAAAGCTAGTATACTCACAAGTGTTTTCTCCATATACCAGGCGGATACCAATAACAGAGTCATACACTCTCAACGGCTTGTATCCGAATACCCTGTACTACATCTGGCTGGCGGCGCGTTCGCAGCGCGGCGAGGGAGCCACCACACCGCCCATCGCCGTGCGGACCAAGCAATACGGTAATGTCGTACATGCGAACACTGTGGACATTGCGTGAATGTGTGCCCTTCGGAGACGGACTTTACAAATGTTACAATTGTTTTGACTGTTGCAATGTACAAGATGCTGTTACAATTCTTTTGACTGTTGCAATGTACAAGATGCCATAAATATCATCATCATCATCATGTGCATTCTTCGAATTGGAGTTTGGCAGTCATCACACGAAAAGCATTTCTATTTAAAGCCGCATCTTTTTGGTAACTCTGACCCGTCCACGCCCTTATAACGTCTGACCACTTGCGTCCTTGGTGACCTGGAGCTCTCTTGCCTGCAATTCTTCTTTTCAACAACGTTCATTTTTCTTCTTTTCTTTAATCATGATCGTCATGATCATCTGTCTGCATTTGTTTTTACAGCTCCTCTGGTGCAGCGGTATCTGACTGTTGTATGAACTGAAACGAAAATCATCTATTTCATGTTTTTTAGACTGTGTGTGGTGGTTAGGACTGCGGGTCGATATCCCATTCATTTTTTAAATACCATATGGTCGCGAGGAAACTTATGGGTATGTGAGTTCTCCATGATGTTCTCAAATCTGTGTGAAGTCCGCTAATTTGCATTGAGCCAGCGTCGTGGACTAAGACCTATAACCCTTCTCTAACAGAAAATCTGGATGTTGGTGATAGTGATGATGATTAATATCGATTTAAATACGAATTTTTTCGTTATATATAGATTTTAACCTTCAGAGCGTACCTCACTATAATCCGCAAGGATTTCTGGTTTACATAACATACCCATTTCATATAAATTACGTGCTGCGTATAACGCGGGATAACATTTATTTTTCCTTCCCCACACGTCAGATGTAACGCATAATGTTGTCTCAGAGGAATTTCATAAGAGCTATTTTACCAAAGAGAACGTAGCCTTGAGAATCTCATTTTAACTTTGACCTCTAGCATTATCTAATGGCTTTTCTATTCGTACATCAGTTTTTATATATCGTTACGTGTATCGTAACATAATTTTTTTGTAAAGTCCGTTCCCGAACGCATTAAGAAATTGTGCGAGAGAAAAGTATGAAGCGATTGTGGGTTTTCCAGGTAATTCCTACTGTAATATTTCACATAAGAGCACCTGCCCGGCACGCTGCCAGTAATATACAGCACAAGCACCAAGTTTTATATCACGATAATATGTGTTTTGTAATCGTAAATTCGTCTGACACGGCGTCGTGCACCCATCGACAGTCTAACTACAGCAAACTGAGAATCGATGCGTACACTGTGCCATATACAGTATCTCTAGTAGCTTTATGTCGTTCGTATTGTTTTATATCCGACGAGGCAACGCCTCGAGGGATCTTTTTTTTTTTTACTTTTTATACAACTGCAACGACACGAACAACATCAAACTTTTTGAACGTTTTGTCCATCCAGTCGGATAAACGAATAACATCCGTCTAAAATCGCGAAAAAAAATCTCCGAAAATGCTGTTCGTGTCGTCATAGAACATAATGATCACAGTTTTCTTCCGACAGGAGAAAGTGTGACGGATGAGGCATAGAGACGTATGGGCGAGCGGATCCTACACACCACACATTGTGCATGCTGGACATTATATTTTTGTCGACGACTTTAATTATTATAATTTTCATTTCTGGGCACATTTATTACATTTCGTTTAACACTAGCATTCAGTGATTGCATCGGCTAGGTCGCATAGGGTGCTGGGACTCGGCGGGATGGGTTCCCGGGGTTTGTCTTACGTGTTGAGCTTGTTTAGTTCCCGGAGCGCCGCCTATGAATGTGACTGCGGCTGCGATTTCGCCCACCGCTATTCGCGTGTCGTGGCAGCCGCCGCCCGCCGAGCGAGCGAACGGGAGGATCGCCTACTACAAACTGCTTTGCGTGGAAAGTGGGAGGGGGGACTCGGAGGCCACCGTGGTGAAGCTGAACCAGACGAGCTTCGTCCTGGACGAGCTGCGGCGGTGGACCGAGTACCGCATCTGGGTGCTGGCCGGCACCAGCGTGGGCGATGGACCGGCCTCCTACCCCGTCACCGTCCGCACGCACGAAGACGGTACGTTCCTGCCACCGCACCACATTTACTAACCCCCACTACATACTCAATTTTATGGGAGATAATGTTCATAATCACTGCACTAAACTAAAGGCCATGTCGTAATTCGCAGCAAACATTGAACAATTCATTATTTTCTCGATAAAATTGAGTTCATAAGACATTCTCTGTCAACAAATAACTCCGTGCATTCACATTGCAATGAAATGTCGAAGGATTGACGCTAACATAAAGAAGCAAAATTATTTTGAAATAAAAGCTGCAGGCAACGCGAGATCTCAATCCGTTGACGCTTCATTTGCGTCTATTGTCATTGATATCATAAAATATTCCTGTGTTACTAAAACCATTGTTATGTCAAGGCCCTGGATCGCTACTGGAGGGTGGTAAAATAAGAACTATAAAATCATTCGCTCTTATGAATTATTAATCTTGATGTCAGTTCACATTATGAATGATTTTGTAGTTAAAATATTGGCGGAATGGGAATAATTTAGCGAGTTAATGAATGAACGTGAACATTCGTGAGCGATTTCACACCTTAAAATAGTCCAAAATTATTTCCGTTCTCGCCGATTCTCGTCGAAATAATTTTGATATGCAAATGCTTGTTCATTCTGAATTGGTGGTGGGACCCCATATAATAAATCACTTTGCTTAGTTAATGAATAAGATCGTACTTGAATTTGAATTTCTAACTAGATATTACTACCAAGATTACTAATGTAAATTTTTTCTTTTGTTTCTCTTTCATAAGCATATAGCAGGATTCTAATCAAGGAGGTTAATTCTCGTAACCAATCTTAATTTGCTTGCCGATGAACTCTAATGTATGAACACTATTACGTCAGTCGTTTGATTTCACTCTATTCCTGTCGCTGAACGCGGCATAGATATTTCCACTCACTTGTCACATGTAATGATTCTGTCGGATGCCGCATCGTACCGATGCGTCGTCGATTGATCCGCTAAAGATGGCACTCACTGAAATGCAAACTTTTATTGCACCTGGTATAGTGTCGACGGCACCGTTATATTGATTTTGACGCACAGTTGTTGAGTATTTAGCCCTATACACAATTTTGCATGCTTTCTTTAAAGACACAGCACTATTTTTCGTTCGATTAAGTTCACTGGGCACCTGATAGGTTTGTCTTGCGGAACACAGATTTCGATAGATATTAGGAATTTGTGTGAAGTAAGAATAGCACTTTTAGGAGCACTCAGCACAACTAGCGACGACACAAGGTGAGAGAGCGAGTGCGTGGCACGACAACTCCGGCCGGAAGACCTGCTCAGATGCCAGCGATGTAAAAGCCTTTTGGTTTGCCAGAGTCATAGAAATTTAGATATCGTTGGCCAGCGAGCGTATTGCTTACATTTGCGTCTCCAAGTGATCTCGTGCAATTCAAAGGTTTGGTCAAATTTTATCGCATTTTTGTATACTTTTCTCGGTCTCTCGATTCTATACGGCTTTTACATCGCTATGGCCAGACTCAAGTCTCTGAGCGAGCCCCCGGCCAATGAGCCCAACACGCACTACGGCCCGAGCGCCGCATTTGAATACCAATACCGTCCCACACGACACGCGCGCATGCTACTGTACTACTCACAACTATTCTCTACTCACTACTATCCCACTGTACTCTTAGCAGAAAGGCAGCGGATTAAACTAACGATGATCCTGAAGATCCATCCCAAAGTGGTAAAGTTCGGTACCACTCAAATGGAATCCGAAGGATTAGATCGGCCTCGCTCTTGCCTTTACCCCAACTGCTCAGCTCGGTCTAGACTACGCGCTATTTCTACTTCCTTCCCTCTATCTCTCTCACTGTCTCACTTACTCTAAAGCTACAACTTCTCGCCAGTAGACTTCTCTCTTCCTCTATCTTCTGTATACTCTATCCAACTATCTTCGTGCATGTACACTAGAATATATTGTGACATACAAAAGACGCATAACGTACGCTATTGCCGTTGACGAGGAACGAACGGAAACAAAGGAACGCTATACGACAGCTCGGCTTCAAAACCTAAGTATTATTAAATGTCTGTTTTTATACTGAACAGTTCTTTGAAGATATACCCACAGCCAACGGACAAAGACACTGACACCTTCACAAACTTCACTGAGGATACCAACACAGGGGACTACACACATAAGCAGCAGATGGCGCTCAGAGAAAACAAGACAACACTGATGAAGCACACACACATAGACCGGCGCCGTCGCCTTAATCAATACATGTGCGTGTGAGTGAACCGCCTTGCTCCGAGGGACATGAATAAAAAAACTCTCCTCTACGTGCCTGCCTTCTGCTGCTCACTAGAATGTTCAACTCCTTAACATTCTTTTAAATACGATGTCTTATATAGAAGAGTACATTTATAATATCTGGGCCCGTATTCTAGACACATTTCACCTTATGCTAACTAAATTGTGAGCAGTAAAAGACAATGCACGCTGCCGTTGCCGGCGACAAAGTCCCAAGCGGCTTAACCAGAATGCGCCTCCTAAAAAGAGCTCGAAATACACGAGGAAGTGAAATAAGAATACCCCTATTTGCCGACAAGCGTTCTACTCGTAATCTCTCACTTAGTAGTTCCGTTCGCCCTGCAATGTTCGCACAATTTGTCTTAAATGTATTTGAATGCGTTTTTCTCTTTTTCTCTCGTCACTGACTTTGTATGGGCTGCTGGTAACCCGTACAGCTCTGAAGAGTGAGTATAAATTACTATAGTGCTTGTATTTATGTGCGTTTGTGCTTGTGCCTAAGCTTTGTGTAGTTCGTTCTTCCTAGCACAATATATTGAAAACCTTTTTAAAACAAACTGCAAGTGATGAGGTCCAAGACGCATGTTTTTGTGTCTCGATTTAATTAAACAGTTTAAGATTTGGTGTGCCCTTCTATTAATATGTTACATCAGATCGTTTTTTTTTTTTTGTTAAATTTAATCCCTTGCAGAATGTGATAACAGGATAACTATGTCTAGATGCTGCTTTTGGATAACTATTATAGATGACTTACTAAATGTTAACTCTTTGTAATGCTTGACGATTTTAGTTGATCTTAACGATGTGGATTGGAAGGTAATGGATTTTAATTGGTTATGGTGATGTGAAAGGGCGTAAAAGATCAGATGATTCAGTGTGTGTTGGTATTCAAATGCCCGATCGAGATGCTGAGCGGCGGACTGTCGCGACCGAAATACTCTATCAGCATATCCGACGGGACTACCGACCGCACCTCGTGAACCATTTTTTTTTTTAATAAATTTTCGCAACGCTTACCGATAAGCCATCGAAGCTTTTTTCCAATTTAGCCCCTAAATACGTAAGCTTAAGGTAGTTTTCTAGCACGCTCCCTTAGATGCTGATAGGGCATTTAGGTCTGTGCAACAGCAGTTCAGGCTCAGGTTTACTGAAGTGTTTTCTGTGTGCTCACAGTGCCTGGCGAGCCACAAGACGTGAAGGTTAACGCAATTAACTCCACGTCAATCCATGTCACGTGGAAGCCGCCGCAAGAGAAAGAGAAAAATGGTATTATTAGAGGGTACCATGTTCACGTTCAGGAACTTAGGGAAGAGGTAAATAATATGTGTAATACGGGATTCTTGCTTGATTCACATTTAAATATTTTTTTAGTTTCTACTAAATTATTGAATTATTATTAATAGGGAAAAGGTCTTCTCAACGACCCAATGCGCTTCAACGTGATGGACGATACAACTCTCGAGTTAAACATATCTGGCTTACAACCGGACACTCGGTATAATGTGCAAGTAGCGGCTCTCACGAGGAAAGGAGACGGTGATCGTAGTGCTCCCGCAACTGTTAAAACTCCTGGTGGAGTTCCTAACCGACCGACTGTTAATTTAAAGTAAGTATATCAAGTAAAATAAGACAATCTTTCTGTCGAAAATGAAGATCAATACAGTAAAAGTGACAAAAAATTAATTATATGTCTTTTTTCCAGAATTTTGGAGCGCGATCCAATAGTATCGATTGAAATAGAATGGGCAAAACCAGCTCAAACCTACGGTGATCTTTTGGGCTACAGGTTGAGATACGGCATCAAAGATCAACCTCTCGAAGAAGTTAATTTTTCCGGAACCAAAGTTACCTCGCATAGAATTAATGATTTAGAGAGAGGAGTTCAATATGAGTTTAGAGTAGCAGGACGAAATCAAATTGGAATTGGTCAGGAAACAATTAAGTATTGGCTAACGCCAGAAGGCGCTCCTAAAGGACCTCCTAGTAACGTTACATACCATTTCCAAACTCCAGACGTTATGAGCGTTACATGGGAACCTCCAATAAGAGCAGACAGGAGTGGCCAAATAAAAAAGTATGACGTCCAGTTTTATAAGCGAGGAGACCAATCATCTCTTGTTGAGAAAACCACTGAGCACACAAAAGCAGTATTTACTGGCTTAGAAGAAGACGCCCATTATGTGTTCAAAGTCAGGGCTTACACCGATCAAGGTGCCGGCCCCTATAGTAAAGATGTTACGGCTCATACTGAAAGGGACATCGGTAGAGCGCCCATGTCTGTCAAAGCAGTTGCAACTTCTGAGTCAAGCGTGGAAGTATGGTGGGAGCCTGTTCCGTCGAGAAAGAAAATTATAGGTTATGTTATATTTTTCACTATGACTCCAGTTGAAGATTTAGATGAATGGCAGCAGAAAACTGTTCATGTTACACATTCTGCTGATTTGGAAAACCTGGAAAAATTCGCAGAATACGCTATTGGAGTAGCGGCGAAAACAGCTGACGGTTTAGGAAGACTATCGGAAAAGGTTACTGTTAAAGTGAAGCCCGAAGAAGTGCCTTTACATCTTAGAGCTCAAGATGTATCCACCCATTCCATGACCCTGTCATGGTCTCCTCCATTACGTTTGAATCCAGTTAGCTATAAGATTTCGTATAATGCAATAAAAGAATTTGTTGATTCGTTAGGAATGACGCAAACGCAAGAAATTCCGAAGAGAGAAATTGTTGTTAAACATGATAGAACTTCATATTCAATTAATGATTTATCGCCATTTACTACGTACAATGTGAATATAAGTGCCATACCTAATGATAACTCATATCGACCGCCTACCACGATAACAGTGACGACTCAAATGGCTGCACCTAAACCAATGGTTAAGCCAGACTTTTACGGTGTTGTCGATAATGAAATACTCGTAATTCTACCTCAAGCGTCTGAAGAATACGGACCCATATCACATTATTATTTAGTGGTTGTACCAGATGACAGATCGCATAACCATAAAAACCCAGATCAGTTCCTAACCGAAGATTTAATCAAAAATAATGCTAGAACCGACGACGAGAATGCGCCGTACATCGCTGCCAAATTTCTGCAAAGAAATATTCTTTATACTTTTCATCTCGGTAATGACGAAATGTACGAAGGTTTTCTCAATAGAAAATTAAATCTAAATAAGAAATACAGAGTCTTCGTAAGAGCTGTTGTGGATACTCCTCAAAAGCATTTATATACATCCAGTCCATTCTCAGAATACTTATCACTTGATATGCGAGAAGCTCCACCGGGTGAAGAACCGAGAAGACCAGATCCGAAAGATATTAATGGAGACCCTGAAATTAGAATAGAAGAGAACAGAAAAGAGGCTGGAATGGTGTGGGTTATTGGTCCAATAATAGCAGCGTTGATGCTGTCTTTATGTTTAGTACTGTTATTCATTGTTAAACGAAGAAGACAACCTTGCAAAACTCCTGACCAGGCGGCTGTTACGCGACCTTTAATGTCTGCAGATATTGGATTTGGTGCTCCTTCAGATCCAGTTGAAATGAGGCGATTAAACTTCCAAACACCAGCTATGATATCTCATCCACCAATCCCAATATCCGAACTTTCTGAACACATTGACAGGCTTAAAGCTAATGACAACCTTAAATTCTCTCAGGAGTATGAAAGTATAGAGCCTGGTCAACAATTCACATGGGATCACTCTAATATGGAAGTCAATAAGCCTAAAAACCGCTACGCTAATGTAATTGCATACGACCACAGTCGTGTCATTCTCCAACCAATCGACGGAATTCTTGGAAGTGATTACATAAATGCGAACTATTGTGATGGTTATCGTAAACATAATGCCTATGTTGCGACTCAAGGTCCTCTTCAAGAAACGTTTGCTGATTTCTGGCGAATGTGCTGGGAATTACGAACGTCTACGATAGTAATGATGACAAAGTTAGAAGAGAGGACGAGAATTAAGTGCGATCAATACTGGCCAAGCCGAGGCAGTGAGTCATATGGCATGATGACAGTAACCATCGCAGAAGTTCAGGAACTTGCCACATATTGTATTAGAACATTCCAAGTAACAAGAAATGGGGGAGCTGAGCGTCGAGAAATTAAACAACTTCAGTTCACTGCGTGGCCTGATCATGGAGTGCCCGATCACCCAGCTCCTTTCTTGCAATTTTTACGTCGTGTCCGTGCTTTGAACCCACCTGATGCCGGTCCTTTGGTCGTGCACTGCTCTGCAGGAGTCGGACGTACTGGATGCTTTATTGTGATCGATTCCATGCTCGAAAGAGCCAGACATGAACGTACTGTAGACATCTATGGTCACGTAACATGTTTACGAGCCCAACGAAACTACATGGTACAGACTGAAGACCAGTATATTTTTATCCATGATGCCTTACTCGAAGCTGTTATTTGTGGAGACACCGAAGTGCCGGCTCGCAATTTGCATTCGCACATTCAAAAGCTGATGCGAATCGATACGATTGAGAACATAACTGGAATGGAATTGGAATTTAAAAAGCTTGCTAATATGAAAGCCGATTCTAGCCGATTTGTATCTGCTAGCTTGCCGTGCAATAAACATAAGAATAGACTAGTACACATCTTGCCATACGAGTCTACCCGGGTTTGCCTGACTCCTCGCGACGGTTCTGATTATATCAACGCTTCGTTCGTGGATGGATACAGATACAGGGCTGCCTATATTGCCACTCAAGGCCCCTTACCTGATACGACGGACGATTTCTGGCGAATGCTTTGGGAGCACAATTCCACCATCATCGTCATGCTTACTAAATTGAAAGAGATGGGCAGGGTAAGTTTCTGCTACTTCTTTCATTTTCATCATATACTTTTTGAACTCGTTTTACATATTGTTATTTATTCCAGGAAAAATGTCATCAATATTGGCCTTCGGACCGCTCTGTACGATACCAATGCTTTGTTGTGGACCCTATTGCCGAGTACAACATGCCACAGTACATCTTGAGAGAATTCAAGGTACCCTAATATTTTTTTTTATATTACAGGGTGTCCCCTTTCATAAAAAGGAATTTTGTGTATGTTATTTTCATTTCCAGTTTAATCAAGTTTTTTATCATTTTAAATTTTTGGTATTTATTACATCAAAACTAAGAAAGGTGTGGTCATCTGCAAAGCTCGGAGTACGGAATTAGCAGAATACGAGACTATTCCGGCTATTGTGAGGAACACTACATTACCGTAATATTAACATACACATACCCGGATGATTTTTCATTGAATCTTACCGTTCTTAACAATAGTTATATTGAAATTGTTAACTCATTTCGCCCAGGTCACAGACGCTCGCGACGGGGCCTCGAGGACGGTCCGTCAGTTCCAATTCACGGACTGGCCCGAACAAGGCGTTCCCAAGAGCGGCGAAGGCTTCATCGACTTCCTTGGCCAGGTCCACAAGACTAAAGAACAGTTTGGACAGGATGGACCTATCACTGTACATTGCAGGTGGGTTTTATTTTATACCAGTACTGTTAGTATAAGATTTAATTCGATCACATTCGTATACGATGACATTAGCGTCAAAGCCTTATATGAAGTCGTCGAATAAATAAACTTTTGCCCGCTGCTTTGCTCACCTTAAGTTCGATTTTTCAAACCCAGTTAGGGATTGAATTATTTAAAATCCTTTCTTAGCGGATGCTTACGTGATAATAGCTAACTGTATGCAAGATTTCAGCCGGATCCGTAAAGTGGTTTGAGTTGTGCGTTGATAGATCAGTCAGTTAATCACTCGGTTACCTTGTTATTTTTTTGTTTTTCTGTTTTTTTTTTTCGTTTTCCGGACTGGTTACACTGTGTCTGTTACAGTGCCGGCGTGGGTCGCACGGGCGTGTTCATCACGCTGTCGACAGTGCTCGAGCGCATGCAGTACGAGGGCGTCGTGGACGTGTTCCAGACCGTCCGCACGCTGCGCACGCAGCGCCCCGCCATGGTGCAAACTGAGGTAACAAAATATTACATTTGTTTTATTTTTTGATGATAAGGACCCCATATCACATTAACAGCGATTGTTAAGGTCGCGCAAAAAACTCCGAAAAAATCACGTTTCTTGATTTTTATTTCATTTTTATTATTTATTGTTATAGCAATAGATATACAATTATACACGTTCTGTGAAAATTTCAAGTATCTACCTATTACGTTTCATGAGATAAAGCCCGCTGACAGACAGACGGACGGACGGACGGACATCGGAAGCTTAGTAATAGGGTACCGTTGGTTACCCTTCGGCTCTATTGGTGCGTGATTAAAGGACAAACCGATAAACGAATTTTCATATTTAGTAGGATACGTTCTCGTTCCCAGAAACATTATTAGTATTAAAAATTAATTCCCTAGTTTAATTAATATTTTCATCCTCAACAAAAAACGTATTTTTAATTAAAAATGTGCGAAGCGACGCCCGCTACATACAGACCGCGTTAATTCCATTCTATTCGTACAATTTTTTGGGGCTAAGAGATTTATGATTTAAAAAGAGGGTTTATGTTTTTCTATTATTTGCGATTACTATCTCATTCAATCATTTTTAGACCATCCCGCAGCTAATTTAACAAATTATTTTCAGCCTTCTGGGTACGAGTTAGTCGTACGTATACGCGCGTGTAGTTCCGACGTCAGAAATCAATCCCAACTTGTTGGGATTTTAAACACGTTCGTGCGTTAACACTGGAAAACTACCTGCTTGACGGAGAAAAACGTATTCAATGTGTGCACTTAATTCGTACGACCACGATCATACGTTTACGTACGATACAAATTCGTATCCAAAGTGAGCCCGGCCTTATTGCAATACCACTTTGGTAACTCCTACGCCGTAGATAAGCGATAGCGCGTAGCAGCGTAGGGCCTACGAATGCTACGAATACGTCGTAACGGAACAAACTTTATTAACCGATAGATATCCAGTGCAGTGGGGTTATTATAAGTTTTAACACGATTGATGGTATTCGTATAATGAACCTTAAAGGTATTGCTTAAAGTCATAAATTCAATTCAACCGATTTTGGTTTGGAGCGTATCCGTATACGTAAAAGTATAAGAATGCATGCACGAAATTGAGCTCTAAATCAATATAGTTGTGTTGTGATCGTAATCATCATCATCAACTTATGGACGTCCACTGCTGGACATAAGTCTCTTGCATGGACCTCCACAGATCTCGGTCTTGCGCCGCCTGAATCCAGCGACTCCCTGCGACTCGTTTGATGTCGTCGGTGATCGTAATCAATCGAATTGAATCTTATACTAATTCCACTGGATATCTCTTGCATTCACGACTTCCACATCACTTGCCTCCTGTATTCAGCGGCTTACTGCGACTCGTCTGTGTAGTTGGTTGAGTTGTAGGGGGTCTGCTAGCATTATGTTTTCCGGTGCAAGGTCGACACTCCAGCACCTTGGGACCCTGACATGCTTAGGAACAAAACACAGTAGATTTTCCAATACTATTTTCCATTTTAATAGAAGTATTTTCCAGTTTAACTAAAAGAAATTTAAAAAGAGGCGAATTAATTACCCAGGCTCCTTAACAATCTCAGAATATATATTTTATTAAATAGATTTTCTGTGACGATTAAACTCAGTGTATAAACATTCATTCAAAATTTCCTATAAAAGTTACATAGCAGTAATCGTTTTTCAATCAATGTTGCTTTTACAAAAAAAGGGGAAGCTGAATGTAATTTTATTTATAAAGGCTTAAATTAGGGTTGCCACCTTAACTGTATAGCAAGTATATTTCTTTTTCATAACCGACGCGTTAATCAGTATATTACCTGTAAAAACTTGAGAGAAAATAGAACCTACTCATATTTACACTAACTCACGTGACCTGCTTGGCATCAGTAATATAAACGTAAAAATTCTTTTCACAAAACCGACTTCAAACGCTACTACAAAGTATATCAATTGTGCCTATAAAATTTGAAGAGTTCTCTCGATTTCTCCAGATTCCCATCATCAGATTCCGATCACAATAGCACCACCTGGGAAGTATATCCTTTCAAACAAAAAAAGAATCTGCCAAATCGGTCCAGGCGTTTTCGAGTAATCGGGGAACATACATAAAAAAAAAAGATTCCCACGAATTGAGAACCTCCTCCTTTTTTTGGAAATCGGTTAAAAGTAAAGACTTAAATAGTTTTCAGAATTTTGTGAAAAAAATTTGAAAAAATTTTGTGAAAAGAATTTTGTTTTGCCGATTTATCTGAAAAACTGTATTTCTTTCTAAAGTTTATTAGGCATGGGTTACATTCTTCTATCACCTCCCCCTTTTCTCAAATAAATAATGATCCATAGGTCTGCCGTCAAAGCTATCTATCTCTTGAACTTCAGCCCTACTATCTTTAGCTATTAAGTATTAAAAAAACCATTATTTTCGTATGACGGTGGTTTTAAACTCGTATTTTTGCTACTTTTTTAAATTATTTTCAAAGTTATTTAATCATTTTATTTTGAGTATCGTATTATGGAAATATTTCATTTATTTATTACTGGCTTTTGCCTGCGACTTTGTTCGTGTGGAGTTAGGTTCTTAAAAACCCGCGGGAAACCTTTGTTTTTCCGGGATAAAATGTAGCATATGTCACTGTTCAAGTCTTCAATTATATCGATGCAAAAAGACACATCGATCCGTTGCTGCTTGATTGAAGGACACACGAACAAACACACTTTCGAATTTATAATATTAGTCAGGATTTAAATAAAAAGGTGGCAACCCTTGCCCCACCTTTACCTTCCACGGGAATGCCTCGCGCCTCCAAAAGCTGTGAATTCTTCGTATCGGCTAAGTAATTATTTCTAATGGAATTAACGTCGCGTTTGTAAAGCCGCATTATAAATTGGTAGATGCGCACAGTACTGATAGTACAAGCCAATTTTGTTCAATATACTACATTGTACATTTTCAAACTTGGAAAATACTAAAGACCACGCCAACTGACGCTTACAAACTCGTCATTTTATTTCTTTTACGATTACCTATATTTCTCTTTGATTTAAAAATCCAAAAAAGAAAATTAGTGTAAACCAATGTTAATTATATTTTGTTTTAGGCATCCCTGTTTTATATTTTTTAAGGTACGGTTTTTTTTGTAGTAAAAAGCAAAATCTTAAGGGTTCACGTCACCGACATGTTTACCACTCTCCATGCGACGCTGTAGCGGCCATAATGTGCAACATAGACAATTCGAAAAAAAAAAGACATGCTAATGTTATCAGTATATCTGTACCTATCTACGAATATGACATGTTTTTATTTCTGTCGCCAATCCCCAAGACAATTCGGGTCATTTCAACTTTTTAAATTATTCATACTCTGTGTTTGTTTTGTCGTAGGACCAGTACGAATTCTGCTACCGCGCTGCGCTGGAGTACCTCGGATCATTCGACCACTACGCCAACTGACGCTGAGACATACTCGTCTAAACTAACCCCTAGCAAACCCTGCCGTACGTGCGCTTATCGCCTTAGAACAGAAAAAATTGTCTATGACCCTTTGACATTCCACTTACGCGTGTTGTTAATCTGTGTTAATGTAACAGATATTCTTATTTTAAATTTTAGAAGATTAGTTATTGAACAACATAATCCAAATCAAAAGTTCTATGTTTTACTTGTTTTCTTTTTTAATTTAACTAATTGTTACTTTTTCCAAACATCAAATTATTTTCTATTTAAGTGAATTATTGCAACCAAATATCAATTTTATAACGTAATAAAGATTATTAACAAAAAATATCTTGAATATCGTGTGTATAAAAAATAAATCCTTAATTTTCAATAGGTATTAAAAAAAATAACGCGATATCTGAGTTACTATTACAATTTTAACAACACGCAAGCATTTCATCTATGTATTTTATAAATACTCTCTGCTTGACTGAGGCCCATTACGTTGACACCTTGCACTTAATTAATTTATTACAAATAGTAGATAATTTAATTACAATCAAATAACAGACGTAATCAATTAAACATTCTAATTTATTAATAAATTATTAAAAAATTTGTTAATAATTTACAAAACAAACAAATTCTTGCACTTTATTATATTTGTATACTTACTTAGATTAATAATTTGAGTGGGAATGGTCAATTTGTTATGGGTCATATTATACTTTGTTTATTTAGACATTACCAACTTTGTAATAATTTCGATTTGTTGGCACCTTTCAAAAGCATAAACTTCCATTTTTTTCAAAATTATTGTGAAGTCTAATTAAACTGTTTTACATCCCTTAAAAATTATTTATCTTCAAAAAAAAAACGGCAGGGTTAAAATTATTATCAAAAAGGTGCAGTTTTACTTAAACTGACTGATTGTAACCCACATTTGTTCACAAAATGTTGTATACCTTATGAGGCTATCACGTACCAGTGCCTAGGAAAAGTTACTTATGATGTATATTTACGAATGCGACCAGTTGCAAACATGATTGTGAATCGGAAGGGTAAATATCTTTAGTGAACTCTTTAATGGAATAACCCTATATCATATACCATAGATAAAAAACAACTTTTAAGCTGACTGCACATTACACCACCGGACGCAAAGCATTCTTCAGTGCCTTGAAAATGCAGTAGACGTCATCAGACTGCAATGCATTTTCGGCAATTACGAGCGGCTACCATTCGCATTTTCATTCAGCTAACAAATACGTTGTTTGCAGCACGTATGTCGATTGCTATAATGTGCGTTCAGCTTTTATATGTATAACTACCATAAATAAAAAAGAACTTTTATGCGCTGCTGTTCGTGCTATTTTTCAATTAAGGAACATTATAAACGTTAAATGAAAAATTAAAAGTTCGATGCATTTAAAATATAGAAAAAATAATTTCTTGATAGCAGACTATTTAAAAAATTAACCGTTAAATTAATTGTGCCGCGGAATACACAATTTAGAAAAATATAACGTATAATTATTATAGACCAAGAACTGGCGCACAATTTATTCAGAGTTTTATACCGCTCCAATTTTTTTATTTTTAACGTACTAAAAGATATCAATTTCTTTTAAATGTAGGGCCGGCTAAGCTTTGAAGAAATTGTTGACTGTTCTTGGAAAATTAGAATTAAATCAGTGCGCTTAGAAGACGTTATGCGACGATTATAATATTTTTCTCTGATCATCACATAATTATGATATCATATACGACATTATATTGTAAAAGTGTATAAATAGTTATTGCAGCTGTAATTAGAAGTTTATTTTTCATATCGGGTGTTAAATAATACGTTTAGTAGTGTAAATTTGTGGTAAAAATAAATAAATAAACATGTTTCATTAATGCAATATAACAAACTCTTTAGGACGAATCGGCTGTGTCGTGTGAAATTCTGTCATGTGCGTAGTAGATATTACGTGATTTTATGTAAATAGCTTTAATTTTTGACACTTTTATTTGCGTAAAAGTCTGCCTGTTTCTCTCTTGCCCATTCCATGTTCCAGTTGATTGAAAAATTATTCTTAGTCCAAGAACAAATCTAGCGGAATTCAGAATTATGGGAGTACCACATATATTCTATATTTAAATATAGGTAGGTACCTACGTGGAAAGCCAAAAAATATTTCCGCGTGACGTGCTTGCGTAATTCCACTAGTTTTATCTCTATTCGCCATAAAAAATAATGGACCAGTGTGTTTACTATCAACAATTATTTCGTGTCAATTCAAGACCGATGAGATATATATCGAGAACAATAAAAATAACACAAATAACGTGTATTTATTAACACTTCTTTGGTAAAAAAAACCAAAACCAAAACAAGTTATTATACTAAAAAGGCATCACCCAAATTGGGCTTTATTGGTCCAAAATTTTATGAACAACTCGAATGATGTTTTTGTAACGGAAAAGGAGCCTTTATAAAAAGTTGATAGTAGGCATGTTATGTTACAAGTACTTAGTTAGCAGTTTGTTTTTTCTTATCGTGAAATAGATTTAGGCAGTATTTTTAACATCGCTGCCCCCCTTGAAGAGATGGTGATTCGATGACATATCTATATGTTAGGTAGAAAAAAATGTTTTGTCGGTGTGTTGTAATGTTTTAATGAAATTGTAAGGAAATGATTCGAATAACAATCGAGTCGTTAACTATTAGAATGGTATAGTCGAATCAACTAATCGATTATGTCTAGTAATAGAAATTCCGTGACACGTTTTTATAGACAAGAGAATTTTACTAAATTTTTGATTGCTTAATTATTATTATTGTGTTTTTCAAAAACTGAAGTGCAGCCGTTCTAAGCAAAAAATATGCAGTCGCTCGTTATATAAATACATATATATTTATTTAAATTAATCTTGCGCTTTTTCGCATTAACATTTTTTTCGGCTATGACACCCTTCATACTATTTTAAGCTATCTTTAAGTGTAGAATTGTTTAACCTTTTACAATAACCCCTTGCCCAGTATGGTATTAAGGTTATTAGGTTTTCCACTCGTTTTATACATCTATACCTATATCGATCTACGTGTAAGTTAAAGTTGAGCTTTTAACTTAGATTTAATAACATAATAATATGATGCGGTCTACGAAATCTGAAGAAAGATTGTCATCTTTTGTCAGATACACCATAAACAAAATAATTGACAAATCAATTTGTTATGCGATGCGTTGTAGATTAGGTACAATTTTAACACAAAAATTGGGAGTTTTTGCGATTTACAAGTACTGTTTTCGATTTGATATAAATACTAATAAGTAATACAACTACATATAATCATATCATAATTACGTCACGATCCGATTCTACTTTTGCTCGTTTTGTTTATGGTGTAGGGACATTTCTACATGGTCGGTTAACACGGTCGACGTCAACTGCCAATCGTTCACGTAGTTATAATAAAACTTAAGATGTATCGATATATCGAAAACGTACGTAGGTTTTAATGAAAAATATTGTTAAATTGAGGTTATAGTGAAAATTTAATACTCGTTGATGAATCGCATATGTAACCAGGTTTGCTTACACGCTAGTAGGATTATAGTCTAAGAGCCCAACAAGTGATTGGAGGAGGCATTCCATCGAGAAGGTATTTATATCCCCCTGTAATCAAATATCTCCTCTAAGTCACGTAAGCTTTTAGATTATAAATCGGGACAGTTACTATTTCTTTGAGCCTCTTAAGCTTTTAAAACTCATAGTTAACCTATTTTAAACATTAATGTGATACGAAACCTTGATTGTCCGATTTGAAAATACGTTATTTTTAAATAATACGTAATATGTGCCACATTTTTTTTACATTTGTTGAAAACGCCATTTTCGTGTTCATATATTTGAAGATTATGATTTATTGTCACTTATTTTATATTTTTACTATTACGTAATACTTCGGAGTGTATTGCCTCTTTACAACTATATGAATCGGAAAAATAATATTTTAACAAATTTCAAAATATCATTTTACTAAAAACTTTATATTAAAAATATAACACACTTTCTAACATTAAAAAAAAATTACGCACACTACCGACCTGTAAAATAATATCATAGAAATCCATCATTTTCATAAATTCTTTATTTTAATTTTTAAGTAATAAATCAGCCGTGCAATTAATATTATAAAAATGTAACGTATCACCAATACTGCAAAATTAATAAAAAGTGTTACAAGTAGGAAATATTAAAAAAAATTATTAATAATACTTTCTAGCTAGACGTTATTTTTTTACATTTTGTAGACAACTGTTGTGTGAGATTTTCTTGAGCCATAGTTAAAACAGTATTGGTCATACGAAAACTAAACCCATTTATGCCATAAAGAGGTGCTGTATGTATGTAATTCCATTTTTAGTACAAAACTAGTATGTGTTAAAAGCAAATCAATTGTTTGTATCCAATGTTAATTTGTATGTATGTAAAAGACTGATTTACTACATTTTTTCCATGTGTTCTTAATTAATTTGTAATGTATAACTTTTTGTTTCCTATGCAGCTAGTACTATGTAAATGGATTGATTTTATTCTTATACTTAGATTTTGTAATTGTAATTTTCTTTTATTAGTTAGTGTTAAGTTTAAGTGATTTTGTCTACTGCCTGGCGTAGTGGGGAACCAAAATTATTCCATTTTTCCATAAGGCGATTAAGCAGTGTTATAGGAAGATTATTTTTGCCAAAAAAAATGTTAAAAAGATGAAATGTAATGTATTTTTATAAAGCAATAAGAATCTAATAAAATCGACTAATACATATATTTAAACGAGATGTTTACTTTTCGAACGTAATAATTTTAGTTCCCCCAGATAGAATTAACTTAAAAATGTACATGTTAAATTGCATTATTTTAATGTATTCAATGTTGCAATCCGTAATCAAGTAGCCGCCTTGCGTTCTGTATATTTTGAATTGCTAAGTTGGTACGGTGTTGCCATAGCTTAAATATATTTTAATGCAAAAATTAAAATGGCGGCACGCAATATGGCGGGACTGTGTGTGAATGTATGTAGTATGAGTTCGTAGACGATGATTATTTTATAAAAAGAAATAAATTTCCCGCGCTGCGTCCCGGGACACGGTGGATTCGCAAATTATACATAATGTATATGAAGAAATAAATTTATGTGAGGCGATATACTTAAAAGTTTTTATTAATTTTCCCTTCCCTTAGGGGAACTTCTCTTAACCGTAGGGGTTCTACAGCGAACTTAATACAAAGTTGCAAAAATATTAAAATATAATATTTTTGATTAAATCAATTACTTATGTACTTGGATACTGGTAGTGACACGGCTATAAACATTATTTACCTACCAGAAGAAGCGTAGGTACAACAAAAGCTTGTCTCCACTAAACCTATTAAGAAATAACCTGATTCGAGGCACGTCTTTCTAGCTACAACATTGTTATCAAGATAATCTCATTACCTCAGTATTGCGTCAACCCAAATAGGCTCAATGAAAACATATTGCTGGCTGTTAATTAGAATGCCATGTAGGTATTGCAGATTTACAACGTTTTGGAGTTAGGTGGACATTAGTTGACTTCAAGCTTGTAATTTAACGGAATACAAAGCATCTTCATTCATGGCAAAAATGAATAGGCGTATTCTAAGCAAGCGCTCTAAGGCTGCTGGCTAAGGTGGTTTATAATGATATGTTATGGATCTACGAGATCGACATAAGTTACATTAGGTACTAAGCAAATAGTTCGCCAGCGCTCGGCCTATACAGGTACTTAAAGAGTAAAGACTACTTCAACTAAGGTTAGTCTTTACCATGTTTTGTTAGTTAGGGTTTTTTGCATGGGTTTAGGTGAAAAGGTTTAAAAATTAGTTAAGTATATTTTATATCATACTTGCTCAGTAACTAGGGATTACTATGGTGGAAAGTCTCCTTGTAAGTTGGTGTTTGCAATTCAAGGCAACATTACGTCGCACTATGCTTGAATTGTAATGTTCACATTACAGTTCAAGCTATGCAAAACTCCTTGGTAAACAATCTCTTTTCTTATAAAATGGTAAGAAAACTTTTTACTGAAAAAAAAAACACTGAACATGGCGGCATTTAATTTCCATACATTTCAAACTATGCAAAACTCCTTGGAACTCAGAGCCGTAAAAAGAAAAATGGAAAACTATTTACGAAAAAAAAATGGAAATGGCGGCATTTCATTTGATCTGAAAGTTTGTGAAGTTTGTTCGTAAAGGGATTTGCATTACCAATGTTTTATTTACCTCGCAAGAATGATATAAAGTAGAATGCTTACCTCGGTTGCAAGTAGCTATTACACCCTCGAACTATATTCTCCCTCGCTCGCTGCGCTCGCTCGTGTAACTAAATATCTCGGGTGCACGCGATCCATTAGCGCCCTATGCGAGCTGCGCTCGCACTGGCGCCAAATTGGATCTTGTTCTGTAATAGCTTACTTACGTCCCTTGTGTAACAATCTACTAATACAGTACAGACATATTATATATCTACTTACTCGTATATATGCCTCTCACATAAAGAAATTAAGCAGCTCACAAATTGATAGGTAATAGTTTTTCAGCGCCGATGGATTATACAATCTGAGGTTAAAAAATACTGTTGCGGCTCATGGTTGTGTGTGTGTCATATCTATATAAGTGTGAGCGAGAGCTTGCTCGCGCCTGACCGCTCCCACCTAGGCTCCTGACAGGCACACACACTTACGCAATGTCCATGTACACGACGTAACCACAAGTTAAGCTCATGCGCCCTCGTGAATTTCAAGAGCTATACAAATAATATTCAATAAGGTAGGTGCAATTACTTAGGTAAGTACTTACGAAAACCGATTTTTATAGATCATGTTCATTTTTGATCGTCTTTTAAAAACTTTTATCATCGTTTCCATTCATCGCTTAAGGCACTTTACGCGTTTCAAAAGGAGGCTGTGACATGATTAATTACTTTCACGTTTTACTAAATCGATAGGGCTGTGTGTTTAAATCACCGGCTTAGCCCGCTGGGCGCCATATTGGCCGCCGCGCGCGGGAAATAATCCCGCCATATATAACTGAATGACGTTTGTTTGTGGTCCACAAAGAACAGATTATATTTAACTGTGGTCCACTTGTTTGTGGAACACAAATACATATTTATTAACGTTAAAATTTATTATATTTATTAATAGTTATTCCAAGGAAGAGCAGAAATTATGTAGGTACTAGCGTTGGCTTGCAGCTTCGCAATTCGTTTATCCGGAGGCAATTTCCAAATGCCAATTACATGCCAATTATAAAATCTCTAATAAAGAATTAATGCACAAAGGTGCATTGTTTACTTTGAAATAATTTTCACTTTAGGGTGGATTTCCCAACAGCAAAATTTACGCGACATTGTTGAAATCGGTAGTGCAGAACGTTACTATACAGTTCTAATATTTAATAGACACATTGACTGAGAATTTCAGCTCTACAGGAGTATCTGCTGAGGACACATCCACTGGTGTCCTACGTGGGAGTCCATATGAAGGGGTTGCGCTGCTGAGCTGTTTCAAAATGAGTCAGTCAGTGAGAGTCTCTGAACTTTTTATGATATACTTATTAGAAGATTTTCTTTCCTTAGACCACTCAAAGGAGGTTGTCCAACAGGCTGGACCAATGCAAATTATTAGAAGAACTATGGAGTACTCTCAGGCGTGCAGGTTTCCTCGCGATGTTTTCCTTCACCATTTAAGCATGGGCTTTTTAGTTAGTTGCTTAAATGCACGTAACTCCGAGAAGTCGGAGTTGCCTGCCCGGGATCGAACCTGTGTCTCCCCAGAATAGGGAACCGCAGTCTTAACCACTAAACTATAACTGCTTAACCTGATTTTCCAACAGAGTATGTACCTTAGAGCCTGAAAATTACCTAGTTTTCTGAACAAGGTGAAGCGGTGCACGTGCTTAAAGCTTGAGGAGCGCCTGACCCTAACAGTCTCAGGTACGCAGGCGACAAACCCACATCAAACAATAGGTAATATTAAATACTTACCTAGTTAGGTAGCTAGCGGAATTTGACCCTCGATAGTCCACGTCTTACAGGAAGAATTAGGTATGCAATTTGTCGGGCCACATAATTACAGAGCAGTACCCGCTCCTTAATTTCTTAAATACGAAAGGCGAACGATGTCACGCAAAATAAGGCTTAATTTAACTGAAGTAATGGATATTACTTGGGCTGTATTTTGTAAAATGTAGGCTGAATTCTTGTGGCGGACCTGCGTTTAACATTTGTTATCTTTAAACTTGAACAATTGTTTTTATCGTAGCTTTCAGAAATATGATATGTATACGTTCAGGATTAAGACTGAAAATTGCATTCTTCAGCAATGATAGAACGAGCGGAGCGACAATTTAGAGAATTGCTTTAATTCATTAAAATATCATTAGGTAGGTACTTTAAATTTTAATTAGAAGACAAGAATTTAAAGACGAGACAAAAAGAAGTTTCAGTTAAAGACACATGGAGAAGTGGCTATTTAATATAATAACCCTCTTTTTTACTGGGGTAGGGCCCTAGGGGTAGCTCATGTCACTCTCCAAGTCTTCGAGTACACATATGCAAAATCGCCTCGATCCGTCGCTGGTGACTGCGTGACTGAAGAACAAACCAATAAAAACACACTTTCACATTCATACCTATTATTAGTAAGAATTAACCTATCTACCTATCTTAAGTCTGCCAAAACTGCGCTTTCCGGTACGGAGTCGCCACTCCAGCACATTGGGACCCCTAAAACTTATGCGCCCTTCGAACTATGTGCCCCGCCCATTTCTACTTCAGTTTCTCGACTCACTGAGCTATGTCGGTAACTTTGGTGCTCTCCTCATTTTTGATATGATCTCGCAGAGTTAACCCTGAGCCTTCTTGTGGCTCTCTTGGAAAGCTAAAAAAACGACTGCCAGCTCGACTGCCCCATATCAAAACCCAGTAAGTGCTTTGAAAAAATTTTTACAGGAGAGCGCAAAAATAAATCAAAGCAGTTCTTGAAACTTTGAAGGTTACAAAATCTCGATTATTTGCAAGATTTTAAAGTAAAGCTCGTATTGTAGAATACAACGGGACTTATTATGAAAGTAAGAATAAAATTATGGAAAAAAACAATTTTTGGAGAAAATGACACTTACTGGGTTTTGATATTGTGCAGCCGAGCTGCCTGTTTGAATAGGTACCTTCTGCTCTTCCTTGGACTTAATGCTAATTCACCGCAAAGCTCCGAATAGAAACGTGTGTTCAGTGTGATAGCTTGACTCGCCCGAGACAGAATACGAATAGGAATTACGGATTCTACAATTGAGACGTCATGTTTGCATATCAATGACCCTCGGATGAAGTTTGAATATATCTGCCTGAATTAATACAGTTTAAAACGCAGCGGAATCGACCCGGAGAGTTTTGTTAATCGGATTTGATATTCTGATAGGTACGTCAAGTAGATTGATGAGCTTAAAGTATGAAGGAATTTCAGAACCAGCTTTTCAATTTATTTTAAAAGAAACTATGATATTCTAGACTCTATATTTGAAATATTCCTAATACTATTAAAAACTGGAGACAATGGGAAAGAAAAAGAAAGTAAGTTTAGACAAATCGAAGAATTGATTTCCGATTTGCTTAGGTATTTTCAAATCAGTTAGGTAGGTACATCCGTTTTCAAAATTAATCAATCTATCCTTAATCTATATTCTATCGATAGGTAACTGACTTAATTAAAGCATACTAGATTTTGCCCGCAGCAAATGCTGTAGCACTTTCATAAATTCCTCTGTACCAGTAATCAATCAACCTTATCAACGTAAAATAAACACCGTGAAATAATACTCTTTAGGCCAAGCGTAATTACGCGGCACAAGTTCTTAAAAACCTGTCGGTGGCACGCACAAAAATGTTTTTTCTTTTTTTTTTTCGTAACGGCCTGGATTCTAGTTCCTTAAGGCCTTGTTTTATTTCGCTGTTTAATGTACACAATTAATTATTAATATAACGATATTTTTTTAAGAATATTAGGCATAACCGCCTTCTCTCAAAGTAACCATAAAGCTTGTGATAGGAGTGGGTACGACAATAGCTGTTCAAACCGGTGGCGATTGAGGGTCAACCTTTCGTTTTTTTTTCCGCGTTAAGATCGTTGAACGTCTGATCGACGGAAATTCAATCTAAATCATCGATAACGAGAAAAAAAATTCAGTAGATATAGTTTTTGCAATTCACGAAAGCGCGTGAGCTTTACTTGTGATTACGTCGTGTACATACACATTGCGTGTGTGTGCATAGGCACACACACGCCTAGGAGCACAGGAGCTTAGGTGGGAGCGGTCAGGCGCGAGCAAGCTCTCGCTCCCACTTATATAGATACGACACACACACAACCATGAACCGCGTACCCTCGTGAATTGCAAGAACTATATCTATATGTATTTAAATTGCCACTGACAGTTAAGATTCAGTCGCATAAAGCATGTCATCAGGATAACGCCTCTGCTGATATAAGCATGATTCCAAATGATTCAAATGATGCTAAAATAAATCCCCTTTTAGATTTGCCGTATATTTACGGTAAAAAAAAGATCATACTAGTCATGTACCAGCTTTATTAAATAACGCCAAAGTGTGTTGGTGTAAACCAAGCTTTAAAACATTAATTATTTATTAGTTAAGCCCCAACTCTCCTGGGGCGACGAAGATCTTTATTAAGTGGCACAATTCATTCCGGGAAGGGAGATGGATTGGCTTCGTTAATAATAAACAATATTGCCCGCGTAAATGAGTTCGCTTTACTTTAATTTCTGGGGCTCAGGTAAGATAACAGTGCTGCGCGATTGTTTTAAAATTGTTTACTTAGTTACTTCTCTCTCTCATTCTCTCATCGACCCATATACGTCCACTGCTGGGCAAAGATCTCTTACATGGACCTCCACAGGCGTTAGTATTGCGGCGTCTGTATCAAGTGACCCC
Organism: Hipparchia semele; assembly: GCA_933228805.2. NCBI lineage: Eukaryota > Metazoa > Arthropoda > Insecta > Lepidoptera > Nymphalidae > Hipparchia > Hipparchia semele. Next base: position 3,585,565 of record OW121722.1, read on the forward strand.
CTGCAGCTCGTCTGATGTCGTCGGTTCACAAGTCCGTGCAGGTGACAACTTAGACGAACCATTACTTATAACTCTTGTCCGATGTCGCGAAGGACTTTTTTGCAGTTGCACCCTAAATATTACAGTCGTAAAACACGGAATGAGTACCTAATAACCAGTGGCGTAACTATAGGGTGGCAAGACGGCAAAATGCCACGGGCCCCCAGCCTGAAGGGCCTATCTCATTGGTAGAGCTTCTTTATATTGGGGGAGGGAGGGCCCCATCCGATGAATTTGCCACGGGCCTCAAACGGTATAGTTACGCCACTGCTAATAACTGTAGTAAATTAAAAAAGTCTGTAGTGTAGTCACGGCTGCCGCATTTCATAACCTAGTAAGTGTGATTGACAAAATTTTACAAGAGACCAAAAAAATATGTTTTGTGGTAGATGACTTAGCGAAGTAAGAAATATATCAAATTAAAAAAAAATCTTTCAAAGTAGGTACCTAGTTTATTTACGAAACATTAATTAATCAACAGAAGAATCAGTGAAGAGTTCAAAAGGGCTACCACAAATGCTTAGATTTTTTGGTCTCCTGTAGTGTTGTCTATAACCCTTACTAGGTTTGGAAATGGGGAAGCCGCGCGCCATGCTACAGCACACAGTGTACCTACCTAGTCCCAAAAACTCCAGTTACTTTTAATACCTTGATACTTACATACAGGAAAATTAAAATGTTCCTAAGAGATTTTTAATAAACCAAAGGGCGACCGCAGACATACAATTTCAAGTTGGCCGACTATTGTACAACTAAGTTGCGTACTTTTACAATATAGTCAACCATATTGTGTGTGTAATAAGAAGGAGTTTCGCCAACTATACAGTTGGACGATTGAATTGGATAAGATGTGCGAGCTACAAGTCACTATGCCTATTAGTAACTATACTCTGCGATTTAAGTAGTTGTACCTACCTACCTACCGTACCGTATAGTAGGGTAGGTACCTACTCTAAATCCACACGGAGGAAATCGCGAGCACAGCCAGTTTATTATTACCTACAAATCTCTTCGCTTTGGGAATCTCGGTCATCTATTTCAAGGGTCATACAACCCCAGCACAACAGAGCTCTATCGAAACTCGTTACGGCGGTGGAAATTTTAATTATACGCTAAGTGGAATATATTCAAATTAACCGAGCACTCAACAATGGTAACATCCAGTCGAGAACAATTTAATTTCACTCTGGTTGAATGTTAATGTAATTAATTAGCAAGTAGTTACGAAATTAAAGATTAAACAACGTTAACCATCGTTTAATCTGCGACATTAAAAAATCTTTCGACAATACCAATATTATTCAACGATACTAAGAAAAATTGTTTCATAGCGCATTTGCATTTATTTTCAAATATTTTATCGTATACATTATAAGTAAGTACATATTATATTTAAAAATTCTTGTCCCATTAAGTAGGTAGTTCAACCCGCACGTTGATTCCGTAAAAATGATTGCATCAGTGTAACGATCGCAATGGCCTCTGATTGGCCGAATTTATGGCGTTCTTGTTGCATCAATGCATTTTAACCAATAACGGGAGGGTACCAGCCATTGGTACCTTCCCGTCATTACAGTGATGCAATCATTTTTACGGAATCGACATGCCGATTCTGAGTTGTCGAAAGCAAAGATAATCAAATTACTCTTATTAACTACTAAACGCCCCCGACATGTGAAATAAGTCTTAACTACTAAACGCCCTCATGTAAAATTTAAAAAAAAATGTAATTCGCACAAACAGACACGTCAAACTTATAGTTAACACCCCGTGTTGGGGGTTAAAAACAGCAAAATTCGTCTTTTAAAAGCGTTTTTCCATGGCAACATTTATGCTGCGACCGTCCACGGTCCAACTCTGTAGGTACACGCTGGTACACCCCCATGAGACCTATTATACAACCACAATAAAACCTATTTAAAATTAATCTGATAAAAGAAACGTCACTTGTACAATGGCTTTTTTAACAAGGGTCGCACACTTCTTTTGATATCAGCCGTATCAACATATTTTATGGGGTGTCGGAAATAGCGTACTTTGCACAAAAGATTGTTGTGATAACTCCGTACCTATTTGTAATGAGATTCATATCCTTTGTGGATTTCAAGTACCAGCTGTGTGAATGGGAAGGGTTGCGCCTGATTAAGATCTTTGTAATAATGTTGTAATAAATTATAACTTCGTAGATCTTATATATTTACTATGTTTCAGATGTTTTTCAGCCAGAATTAGCACAGGGACAACGGGACTACAGTCTACACCCACATAACTATAAAGAACTAGGGCACGTCGATAGGAAACTAAGTGAATAACATATTATATTTGAAGTTAATATGTTATACTTATTCCCGGGAAATGTCAACGTGACCTATTCCTCAACTGTAGTTAATTCAAAATATTGTTTGTAAACGCAATTTAGGTAAAAAATGCCGCTTACGATAAATCGGATTAGGGGTTAATCTAAGATTGTTATGCTGTATAAAAAGAAACTACACAATAAAAATCAATCATTTTAATTTTCTTTTTTATAAACAATCCAAATTCTAAATAATTAATAATTATTATCACAATTAGAACTTATGAGGTAATCAACAATAAATGCAATCTTCTTCGATTTGTCGACACGATTTCAAACCAATCCATGGTTGTAAAGCACGAAACGATGTGGCTAATTTTGTTGTATAGTTACTTCTTGCAATTCTTGCAAAGCAAGAGCTTTACTTGTGGATACGTCATGTACATGCAAATTGCGTAAGTGTGCGTGCCTTTTGGAGCCTAGGGGAACACACATATAGATACGATACACACACAATCATGAGACTAAATCTCTTGCTCTCCCTTTTATAATTCTCTCTTCAGAAAAGGATAGCAATAGATTTAGACTTGTCAATTGAGTATAGTTTAGAGATTATGTACAAGTACAACAAAATTAGTTTTTAACAAAAACAAACATAATATTATTCAGAATTTCTTTTACCACTATTAAATAAATCTTATAACTATTGGACCAGTCAGACTATAGTCCGCTCGTATGACGTCATACTAACCCAAGACCGAATTTCACCGGGAAAAGAAAAAAAAAAATTTTCTATTTTGTTCGGTCTAATCGAACGGATTCGTTCGGTGTGGTTTCAAAAAAAATAGGGAAACCCAAAAGAACAACTGAAAAATCGAAAAAAATCAAAGTACATAGTATATTCTGTACAGAAATCATCACTTCAGATTACTTTTAATAGATGGCGGGTATGAAGCCGCGGGTAAGAGCTAGTATTTGAATAATTATCTTTATTAGCATGTGGCAAAAGAGATTCAAAGTCAAAACAAAAAACACACTTATTCAAATGTTTAATATTATTATTTGTACTCCATAATTAAGTATTAAAACAATAAAATTACGGATATTTTATAGATACTTCTAATGTCTTATATTTAAAAAAAAAATCGCGTGAATCGGTCCAGAAACCCCGGTGTAATCGGTGGACATACATAGAAAAAAAAAAAAGATACCGGCCGAATTGATAACCTCCTCCTTTTTGGAAGTTGGTTAAAAAAATGGCGACAGCATCTAGTTTTTTTGCCGCCCTTTTTCTCCATCAAAACCTAGGTATATGATAAAAAAAATATGTCTAAAATATCCGTAATTTTATTGCCAAGTATACTAATGAACCACTTAGGTCAAAAATATACTGAGATTCTTACAATAATTGAAAATACTAGAACGTGCGAGAGAGTGAGGGAATGATAAACGTAAACTGGCTCTTAGAATAGAGTTAAAACGAGACAAAAATATGCTGGCATAAATCTGTCTCGTTTTCAAGCAGACGCTTTTCCAGTAGTACACCAACGATGACTTGAGATGATGATGAATTCTTCTCATTTCTTCAATACTGTTCTGAAAAAGAAAATATCAACATTAAATAAAATTCAAAATTCTTTATTTCATGTAGGCCTACTTGTGGCTCTTATGACAAGTCGAGAATCTACCACCGGTTCGGAATGCTGATTCTGCTGAGAAGAGCCGGCAAGAAACTCAGCAGTTGCTCTTTTCAAAAGAAAAAATGTTACAATATGTATAGTGCGCCCGCTATCAACTGAGTCGTCGGGCCATAAATGTCCATTATGTTTCTAATCAGTCTATCTCGCTCGCACTCATTGGACTCTCGCCATAAGCGAGCGAGATAGAGTGATTAGAATGATTTATGGCCCAACGACCTTATATAATTATACTTTTTTTATACTTTTGAAGACCTTCCTGGCGCAGTGATGAGCGCTGTGGTCTTATAACTGGGAGGTCTCGGGTTCGATTTCCGGCGGGGGCAATTTAGGAATTTATAATTTCTAAATTGTCTCTGGTCTGGTCTGGTGGGAGGCTTTCGCCGTGGCTAGTTACCACACTACCGTCAAAGACGTGCCGCCAAGCGATTTAGCGTTCCAGAAACCGATTAGGGGTATGGGTTGAATTTAGACTGCTATACCCCTTCCAAGTTAGCCCGCTACTGTCTTAGACTGCATCGTCACTTACCATCAGGTGAGATCGCAGTCAAGGGCTATCTAAAAAAAAACGACTCAGTTGTTAACACGCGCACTATAGCTTATCTATCTTGTGGACAGCTGAAGCAAAACAGACACAGTTGGACTATTGCGACTTCACTAAAAAGCTGCTTACTTTTTCTGAAAGCCAAACTTGCTCAACGTGGGTTGATTGGAAGGCACTGTCGCGGTTTTCCTCAAACCTGGGACTCTGCACGTGGGTTTCTTTCCAACATGTTTGAACTTGTCTAAAACCGGCTGGGAAGCAGATTTGGGCGGCGACGGAGAGTCGAAGTAAAATGACTGTGGGCAAATATTATGTAAGTTAGTACAACATTTCTAAAGAAAAAAAATGTCTGTTTGATTAGAAACTCCCAATTATGTAAACAAAATAAATAATAATACTCGTTGACGATGACGTCCTTTATATATTTTATACGCTAACTACAGTAACTACTATTAGGCATGACAACCGATTTTCAACTGTTGGATAATGTTAAAGTACCTACTATTTCGAAAAACTATCTTATTTCCCCAAAAAAAAAAAGGTTAGTAGATAAAATTGCTATTTCAATTTTAAGTTATAAAATTCACGCAAAAACGCTCGACGGTGTCATGGCGTCGTTCGTGACGTCACTTCTATATTTTGTAATAGTTTGTCAAAGTTTAAAGACAGATGTGACGTATCGCTCTGATTGGTGTTCAATTCAATATGGCGAAAATATAGCAATTTTATAGTATTATATTTTATCAAAACAATCTCGCTCAAAATAGACTAATAACTACGTTTTTTATAACTCATGAATCCTATTTCATGAGAAAAATTCATAGTTTCATTGATTCTTGTTTACTGTCATCATGCCTATTGAAAATATTTTCTATTATTGCTACTGATTTACTAATTTTATTACAAAGAGTTACTATTTCACAGCCAATCTTTTGAGTCAATAATGTCATGATAAAAATAATAAAAAAAGACGTGTGGCACTCGGGGACTGCCGCGGTAAAGCTATATAAGGCAAGAGAAAAATTCATTAAGAAAAAAGCTTCTATAATTTGGTAATTTCTAAGCAATCAGACTACTTAAGTACCTACCACACACCTAACTACTAGACACTACCTTAGTTACCTCTGGATCCACTGGAATTACCATATTTTCGTATGGACAACTATTGTCTATAATAGACTCGCTAAAACCTGTATCACAGGTCGACTGAGTTTCTTCTAACTTAAATGCATTATTTAGTTCCAAAATTGGACTCTTCTGATCCATTTTTGGACTCAGAGAATTCACTTTTTGGGAATCCTCCAATAAAGAATCGTTATCCAAACTTCCTGTAGGCCTTAACTTCAATGAATTCCTATTTTTAGGACTGATGTCCAAAATTATTGTATTGTTGAGATCCGTATTTGGACTCAAAGAATTTTCTTTCAGTGAGTCTTCATTAGAGGAATTGTTTTCCGAACATTGTGCAGGCCTCAACTTAAATGGATTCCTAATTTTAGGACTACATTCCAAAATTGGACTCTTCTTATATTTTTTAGGACTCAGAGCATTCTCTTTTTGTGATGAATCGATTTGAGAACACTGAGTATCGATTTCCAATTTATCAGTCAATTTCGATTTATCCACTTCCAAAATGTTTATACATTTTTCAGGCGATTCTACTATAGTTACATTTTGAACTTTATTACTTAAGTCGTTAGGTTCATTATTGAAAAATTTACTTTCAACAACGTTGTCATCTAAAATAGTTCTTGGAAATCGACTGAGCTTTTTCAAGACCGTATTGCTTCTTTTCTCTAGATATTTCTTGAAAGATCTCTGTCTGTTCTCTAGTATTGGGGATTTATTATTTTGTGTGAGATGTTTTTTTATTTCAGTTTCAGTGGTTGCAATGTCGTGATCATTCTCAGTGATTGTCTCGATATATTGTGTATCGTTTTCTGAATCAATCTTTTGTTTCTTACTCGCTGGTTCTTTGCAATACATGCTGGTTAGGGTTTCTATTGATAAACTGTAATAAAATAAAATTTATTCATTAAGATGAGTAATTTTGAGCAAAATAGTAAAAATTCAACTGTTTAAGAACTTCTTTGACAACTCAATTCAAGTCGTCATAGTGAACCAATAGATGTTCAATTTTGGGCATAGGTTTATTGTAGAGGCTACCACGCCTACCACGCATCGCAGTCTTGCGCCACTTGTGTCCAGCGATTTGAATTTTTTTTACTTTTTACACCTTTTATTATTTTTGGCTTAAGTTACAGTAGTGAATGGCAGTATTTTAGGCATTAAGAACCATAGAGAACGTTTATTCTGATCTCTTTCTGTATATATACGATTGCTGGATCTATTAAATACTTAAAATCAAATATAAATACTAAAAAATACCTCTCATCTTGTGTTTCAGGCACATATTTGCTTACTAAAGTGACAATTTTCTTCCGAGTCCTGGTTTGTGGTACCGCTGTGATGGGTTCAACCTTCTGAACCTTTTTCACCCAAGGCCTAGTTTCAGTTAAATATTGGGTGAACTCTTTACTCCATATACTCGGATGGTTAGCAATACCTTTCTCTTTCCAACTGTTAGTCTTTATATCTGTTTCTAGCTGTAATAGAATGATATTTGATTTTATTATAGTTTTTTTTTAATTTGAAGAATATATTAGCCAAGCTGAACTTGACTTATATTCTCCTCTCCCCTACAAATAAGCGAAAAGCTTGTGCTAGGAATAGGTACGACAATAGTGCAACGGGTGTGGCTCGAACCTGCGACCATTCAGTTTTCAGTCTGCACCTTTGACTGTTGGGCTATTGAGGCTTTAAAATATCTTTAATAGTTATACAATACTAAGCCTCAATAGCCCAACGGTAAAAGGTGCAGATTGAAAACTGAAAGATCGCAGCCCAAAATATACCTCAGCGTTTCTCAATTATACCTCACCCATTCTCAACTATACCTCACTCATTCTCAACTATACCTCACTCATTCTCAACTATACCTCACCCATTCTCAACTATACCTCACCCATTCTCAACTATACCTCACCCATTTTCAACTAGAATAAATATACTCACAGCAATATCTCGATGATCAGGATCCCAACTGTCCAATTTCTTCAAGGTAAATGGTTCAATATTGCCCAGGGCTAGCTGAAAAGCTATCTTAGGGTCCAATAGCTCACCGGCGTTCACACACAATGCTACCTCAATATCTGCAGTTAAATGAAAATGAAATCTCGGAGGAGGCCTTTGCCAAAGGGCATACAGGCTAGCAATACAAAACTAACAAAAATAATAACAACTAAGTAGTATATAATTGTTAAAACGTGTATTGCTGTCTGACATTAGGCTTAATAAATAAATTAATTAAAAAAGGCTGAAATCTATAGACCATACTCTCATTCAGCTCAGACTCAAGACAAAGATAGATTTATGTCTGAGCATATTTGTGTCTCGTTTTGACTCTTGAGTCAGAGCTAAGTCAGAGCACGGTCTATAGATCTCAGCATAAGGGTTGGGTTGTATCAAGTATCAACTTATTATAATGGAGGCGTAATTTTAGTTAGGGACACTGAGTAATAGCACATATCAAACGATCTAGCTGGGTAGGCAACGTTGACCCCGGTTAGTAATTGGATGGACGATGGACGCAGGCTGTCAAAATTTGGACTTTTCATTACCTCCATGCCTCTAAGAGCATGTTAAGCTGTCAATCTCATTATTATCATCACTAACACAATTAAACATCCTTAGGTTAATCGAAATCTCGTGATCTTAGTCGAGTCATGTGTGGAAGGATCTGGGAACCCATTAATTTTTATCCCAAGAAAACTCCTACCATTATGTATTTTGCAATGAAGAATATGATCCAAAAAATTTTAAACATGATAAAATTCATTTAAAAAAGATAAGTTATATTAATATATATATATATATATATATATATAATATATTTTTCTATAGCTATCTTTTAAATTTCAGAAAATGTTTCAGAGAAACGCGTAAGCGCCGAACGTATCAGGGCGTTGACGACCTTTTTAGTTTGGTTTTTCCCTTTAAGCATGGTTTTATTGTTAGTGCGGTAAGAACGTTCTATGTGTTGTGCTTAGGGCGTTGCTTACGTCTTTCTGCGAGAAACCACTTGTTTTGGTTGAAACGGAATTTCGAACCAGTAGTACATTCATTTGACAATTCAAAAGCACTTTGTAAAAGTATATTTAAATAAAAAATTACTCTATTCTATTCTACCTCTTACAACTATAGATCATATTGTATGCTTGAGTTCATGTCATACCTTCATCATCAGGTTCAGTGAGTCTCACCATCTTCCTCTCAATTGGATCGTAAACAAACTGATGTTTGAAAGTAGCCTCTGCCTTCAAAAAGTTCTCTCTATACTCATCTGTTACTGTCAAATTTAATCGATTGAAGAAACTCGGCAGCTTTCTTAAAGCCTGGAAATTATAAAAAAAAATAAGACACCAAAGGTATAATGCGACTTTATCCTCATGCAGTTTATTTTTAAAATTCTGTGGGGAATCTTTGATTTTCTTATACATATGGTATGTTTTAAAATTAACATTGAATAGATGCACTTTATATGCGTTTAGGATATATTTTAATCTATAATTCTGCATACGTACTGACCAGCCAGGCTGATACTATGCCCAAAGTTTGGCATCGTGTATGACACTAGATGAGAGATAACAGGAGTAAGAAAACTTCGTAAGGAAACTCTATTGCCTCTAATAAATAACTAAAACTCAAGAAACTTACATTAGCAAAGTCAGAGTCTTGCGTGGCACTCACAAACTGCCTCGCCTTGGCCAGGCCGATGCCAGGCAGCGAGGCCAGGTAGTCGCAGCCGGACATGATGCACATCCGTCGGAACTTGTCGAACCGGTAATGCTCTATGGGACACTTCATCACTAGCGGCAGCTTAGCCGTCTCCACTAGTGTACCAGTACCGTCTAGGTCCATTTTGAAAAGTACCTACCATAGAAAATAGATTAAATTTTTATTCACATAATAATATAAAAAAATATTTTAAAAAAACCGACTTCAAACGCCACTTAAAAGTATAAAATAATTTTAGTTTGTACACGTATGTTAAAGTCGGGCCAGCGTCGTGCATCGGTTTCATCGTTTCTATTTAGGCCCTTCCGTCTCACGGGCTAATTCAACAAGTATACCGGCCTAATAGTATTTACGATTTAATAATTTTAGTTTGTACACGTAAATTGAAGTCGGACGGGCTTAAAATATAGAAACGATGATACCATACGTGTACAAACTAAAATTATTTTATACTTTTAAGTGGCGTTTGAAGTCGGTTTTTTTTAAATATTTTTTTATATTATTATTTTAAGCTTTTTAGTGTAGCTTCATGGGACCAATTCACTAGACCATTTGTTTTGCTTCTTAAAAAAGTATTGAAATATATTATTCCAAATAGAAATTTAGCATATGTATGTATGCTATGAAGTTTGCATGGTTAAAATTAGACTTGCAACGAATATTCGGTTACTATTCGGTATTCGGCCTATTCGGCTGCTTTTATTATATTCGGCCGAATACCGAATATCTACATATTATTCGGCCGAATACCGAATACTTAAATAATACATTTTGTCATAGAGAAATAATTGGTAAAATGAAAAATTAAAATCGATTGATTATTATTATATATTATCATTTACATCATCCTCGAAGTATGCCCATATAGGTGATTTTTTTTAAAGGCCATAATGGATTTTTTTATTATTAAGGTACGTTCATAATTATTTAATTGTTTATTTGTTAAATTTCACACTATTACAAGAGCAACAGCGGGCGCGCGGGCGATGAGTACATTAGAACAAAACAAAGGAACGCGAAACAATCACGTCTGTACAAGTTTTTGGCGCTAAAATCCAGCCGAATACTTTTGCCTAATATTCGGCTATTCGGTCAGGGGCCTCGCCGAATATTCGGCATTCGGTATATTGCCGAATATACTATTCGTTGCAAGTCTAGTTAAAATCCTACACACACTCTGATCACGAGCGATTTGCTCTTATTCAATGAGGAGTTCCGTCCAATATCTCCGAAGATATTCATCAGATCTTCACTAAACTTAAATGGGACCAACCTGACGATATGTTCTTTCAAATAAAAAAAAATTATTGAAATCGGTTCAGTTTTGACGGAGTTATGGAGTAACATCGCCAAAAAATAAAAATAAAAATAAAAAAAAATATACGCGTCGAATTGAGAACCTCCTCTTTTTTTGAAGTCGGTTAAAAACTATTGATCTACTAACTTATCCGTTGAGGTGACAAGTAAGTACTCTATTAGTATTGCTACTTAAGAAATTTTCGAGGATATTGTACCACATTTTTATAACATTGTATGGCATATTGCACTAGAAAGAACTAACTTCAGCAAAGAAGTAGTTCCAATTTTGTCTGCCTGGACAAAATTGGAACAGATTGGTGACACTGTAGGTGTATTCAATATCTACCTGAGGGGTGACATTTTGATTATTACTTTCTAGTACATTTTGCTAGTAGATATTTGGATAAATTAGTGATAGTGGGGCTATTTATATTTATTTATTTCTCTTTATTTATTAGCTATAATTATGAAGTATAGCATGATAGGATAATTAAGTTTAATACCTTAGTACATCCAAACAGTATCAAGTCTGAGTCTTCAGTAATAACGAGCTGTGCGTAGTTCCTAACATTGAGGTATGCTAGTTGTGCATCTGCCTCATACGGGGCCACTATACAGTCTACGTTGCGCTTCCGACACTCCTTGATCAGAGCCAGGGCCATTGCATGTGTGATGTCTACGCTACGTCGCATGAACGATCTTGCTTCTTCTATCTGAAATACACAGTAATTCTTGGAATTCACGAGTGCACGTGAACTTTACTCGTGGGTTGTGTAGATTCACTTGACAATGTAAAAATCTATAAAAAAACTTGTTTGGTTGAAAAAAACTGCCAAGTAGGCACATGAACTGATATGATCTTGCCTTTAGGCAATCCTCTAATAATCTATTCTCACTATTTATAGTAAGAAGCTGGGAACTCACACCATTACCTTAAGAAAACACCCTTACCCTTTCCATTATTTATTTACCCTTAGAAATGAGGAATACAATCCAGAGAGCTAGACAGCATTTTGGCTGTGTGCAATTTTTATATTGCGCAATTTTAATTGTACTACATGGTAGTAGGTTAAGATATTAAGTAGACTTGCAACGAATATTCGGTTACTATTCGGTATTCGGCCTATTCGGCTGCTTTTATTATATTCGGCCGAATACCGAATATCTACATATTATTCGGCCGAATACCGAATACTTAAATAATACATTTTGTCATAGAGAAATAATTGGTAAAATGAAAAATTAAAATGGATTGATTAATTACACAGGCCTGCGAAATTTAACTTTTTTTTCCCCCTTTCAATAATTATGTTATTTTTTTAAATATCCAGACATGGTAAACTAAAATACACCTTTGATTTTTTTCTAGCACGTCGAGATTTTTTTTTATTGATGACATCAGATGACATGCATATTTTAGGTTATTTTAACAAATTTCATGAAAAAAACAAAAATTAACGAATTTAAAATTTAAAAAACCAACAGTATTATTTAAAAATAATGCTAAAGAGACTAAATAAATCAAAAAGACTTATTATTTCTTTTTCTGCTTCCTTCAAAACTTCTATTTCATCTTTTTCTCTTATGGTTTCTATCAGGTTTATTTTTCTTCAATATCTGGCAGTAGTCTGTCATCATGTTTGGGTTCCACCTTCCTTGGTATCTGCTCTGAATGACCTTAATATCTTAGTAGAAGCTTTCACCTTTTTCTTTACTTACAGCCCCAAAATTCTCAGGAAACGGGTCAATTTGAGAATGCAGAAAATGTAATTTAATACTCATATTGCAACCCAGTTTATGAAAGTTGCTGAGTAAAAATACTCACTATATTGTCATAATTTGGGCTTTTACTGTTTTCTAAAAAAAATTTACTACATCTTTAAGTGAATTCCAAGCGTTATCTTTGATTTTATTCAAGATTTTTTCAAAGGTAGCGTCTTGCATCAGCTTCCCTATTTCAGACCCAAGAAAAATGCCTTTTTTGATCTTGAAATCCGACAAATGCTTAAAAACACAAAGGTAAATTAACACAAGTACCGTTTTTAGCTAGTGCGTTTAAAAATGGCTTTATAATACCTAAGTTAATATGAAGTGGAGGTAGCAGAATTAAATCACAAAACTATCGTATCATCCTATTTACCTATGTATGTTTGATACTCAATCACGTCGCAACGACCGAATCGATTTGGCTGAAATTTGGCACAGAGATAGATAATAGTCTGGAATAACACATAGGCTACTTTTTATTCTGGGAAATAAGAGAGTTCCCGCGGGAATAAAAAACCTTAATCCACGCGAACGAAGTCGCGGGAATCATCTAGTAGTTGATACATATGTATTGTAATATGATTTCAATCACGACAAACAATGACTTATGAGGGTAGGTGAATATTTAAATGTCATCAATTCTACAAGCATGCACTATTATTAAAGAAATTGGAAGTTAACGCTAGTAATGCGCGGTAATACTAAGAAAAATGAAAATTCATTTTCTCAGAAAACTTACGTGATGGAATTTTTTTATTATTTTTTTCGTAGCTTAGTAACTAATACCTACCCAAATTGCTAATTAGTTTTTAAAGGGGAAAACCATCGCAGGCCTGTGTTATTATTATATATTATCATTTACATCATCCTCGAAGTATGTCCATATAGGTGATTTTTTTTAAAGGCCATAATCGATTTTTTTATTATTAAGGTACGTTCGTAATTATTTAATTGTTTATTTGTTAAATTTCACACTATTACAAGAGCAACAGCGGGCGCGCGGGCGATGAGTACATTAGAACAAAACAAAGGAACGCGAAACAATCACGTCTGTACAAGTTTTGTAAGCGTCAAGATGACTGACCAAAGTGACCGATCAGAGTCAAATTTTTCCAGCATTTAGTACCTATTTAGTACTATTTAATACCTTTGTTTAAATATTTAGTACCTCAATAGTAACAGAGAAATTTAATTTACTAAGTGGTCAGCCATCTTGACGTCAAGATGACTGACCACTTTTGAGTTTCCCCATAAGGGCTTAGTATTGTGCATATGTTTCTGCACTATAATTTAGTACCTATTTGGTACCTACACATATATTTTTTCCAGAATTTTTTGACAAAAAATAAAGATTTTATGAATAGATCAAGTTTTTCTATACAAATAACACTATGAAGTATGCAATGAGAACAAAGGGAAAAACTGCCAAGTTTTCACTACAGATGTCGCTCGTAATGCTCAGCCATGAATAAACGTAAATAATTATAAGAAACTAGTTGATGCCCGCGACTTCGCTCGCGTGGATTTAGTTTTTAAAATCCCGCGGCAAAGAGGGTACTTACGGGCCCTTAACTTAAGACTACTTGTTACTTTGTGTGTTTATCAGTCTATATAATTATGTAAAAACTAAATAAACTAATAGTAGTTTCTTATAATTATGTACGTTTATTCATGGCTGAGCATTACGAGCGACATCTGTAGTGAAAACTTGGCAGTTTTTCCCTTTGTTCTCATTGCATACTTCATAGTGTTATTTGTATAGAAAAACTTGATCTATTCATAAAATCTTTATTTTTTGTCAAAAAATTCTGGAAAAAATATATGTGTAGGTACCAAATAGGTACTAAATTATAGTGCAGAAATATATGCACAATACTAAGCCCTTATGGGGAAACTCAAAAGTGGTCAGTCATCTTGACGTCAAGATGGCTGACCACTTAGTAAATTAAATTTCTCTGTTACTATTGAGGTACTAAATATTTAAACAAAGGTATTAAATAGTACTAAATAGGTACTAAATGCTGGAAAAATTTGACGCTGATCGGTCACTTTGGTCAGTCATCTTGACGCTTACCAAGTTTTTGGCGCTAAAATCCAGCTGAATACTTTTGCCTAATATTCGGCTATTCGGTCAAGGGCCTCGCCGAATATTCGGCATTCGGTATACTGCCGAATATACTATTCGTTGCAAGTCTAATATTAAGTAATAGTAAGTTTATTTACCTTTCCTAAACTCAGTAACTCGGCAGCTCTTTTCTTTGATATGTCCCTAGTTCTGCAAACAAAAACAAAATTCATTTATCTATTTCTTTTTACTGCAAAGCCCAAGGGCTATTGATATATTAACATGAAATGGTGCTAGAGAAATATTTAAACTTTTTGAGCCTATAACTTTTTTCTCAAAGAGAAGAGGCTTTGTCTCTTTTTTTGTGTCTTTGGTCCAGCAAACAAAAGCCAATTTTTCACATTGCATCCAGTTTACACGTGTTGTAGTCATTCACTAGCAAAACTTTTTGCCAGTAGAAGTGTGTGTAATGTGAACCAATTTCGTCTACACAGAGTCTTCCCTGCTTAGTCATTTTTGGCTAACCTTTTTGTAGTGAAAACTCTCTCTCTCTCTTAAACAATGTGAGAATTGAGCACTTTGATCAGCACCTGTTTATCAATGATTGCTCAGAGATGTGGTGTCAAGTCCAATCAGTTCAAGAATCAGGCATCACTTTGTAAAGCCACAGCCTAGCTAGCCTACATTTTTAACCGACTTCCAAAAAGGAGGAGGTTATCAATTCGGCCGGTATCTTTTTTTTTTTTTTTTTTTTTTTCTATGTATGCCCGCCGATTACTCCGAGGTTTCTGGACCGATTCACGAGATTTTTTTTTTTAATCGACAGAAGAAGCTCGCGAAATGGTCCCATAAAAGTTTTTACCTTCAACTCCTCAAGCCTGATGCTGCAGGGGTATTTCCCCCCTAAATTATGGAACTTTAGGAACCGTCGTTTACGAATTAGTATGCTTGGCCTAAGCATATACTAGATCATAGAGCTCCAGGTCCTACTCTTCAATCCTGATGCTGCAGGGTACTGCCCACTGTAAATTATAGGGATGTAGGAACTGCTAATCATGAATTGTTATTGTATGTAATAAGCATATACTACACCATCGACGTCTAGGTTCTAGCTCCTCAATCCTGATGCTGCAGGGTACTGCCCACCTAAATTGTAGAGATTTAGGAACTGCTAATCATGAATTGTTATTGTATGTAATAAGCATATACTACTCCATCGAGGTTTAGGTTCTAGCTCCTCAATCCTGATGCTGCAGGGTACTGCCCACTTTAACTGTGAGGATTTAGGAACTTTCGCTTGCGAATTGATATTGTTAGTATCAAGCATATTCTACATCGTAGAATTCAAGGTCCTCGCTCTTCAATACTGATGCTGCAGGGGTACTGCCTACCTAAACTGTGAGGATTTAGGAACTGTCGTTTACGAATTGATATTGTTGGTACCAAGCATATACTACATCATAATGCTCAAGGTTCTAGCTCCTCAATCCTGATGCTGCAGAGTTGGAGGAATTACGAACTGACGCTTTCGAACTGATATTGTTGGTACCAACCATGGACTACATCATGGAGCTCCTAGTCCTAGCTCTTGTGTATTGTTAATAAATATTGTAGGTACCAAGTGTAGAACTACATTAGTACCGTAGCGTTGGAGGGAGGAGAGAAAGAGAGCAGGGAAAAGCTCCACTAAAAAGCTTAAAATAAAAATTCTTTTCAAAAAACCGACTTCAAACGCCACTACAAAGTATAAAAATAATTTTATTTTGTACACGTTTGTTGAAGTCGGGCGGGCTTAACTAGAAACGATGAAATCGATGCGCGACGCTTATCTTATGGTGACATATAAGAGACACGCTTATTGAAACCGGGCGAGCATCGCGTATCGGTTTCATCGTTTCTATTTAAGCCGCCCGACTTCAACAAACGTGTACAAAATAAAATTATTTTTATACTTTGTAGTGGCGTTTGAAGTCGGTTTTTTGAAAAGAATTTTTTTATTAATAGAGAATTCACTTTAGTGAATTCTCTATTAATAAAATTCAGCAGATTTTTTTTTTTTTTTAAGTGAATTTATTCACTTAAAAAAAAAAAAAAATCTGCTGACACAGAGCTGCTTTTTCATTTGTAATATTATTATAGACTTATGATATACTTACTCTCTCCTTTTTAGTTCAGTCATCGCTTTGGCAGGCAGGTGACGTCCATCAAACACTAAAATTGGCTTTATATTCTTTGAAAGTAGCATTGTTACATATTTTAAACAGTATTTGATATGTCTGCAACAAACATTTTACTGCACACATTGATATTTAAAAATATGCAGAACACATAGACCAGAAACTATTCCAAAAGAAACATTGAGGATAGTTATATGATTTATAACTCTACCAGATTAGAAATTGTTCACTGTTATATTTTGGTACCAAAATTGTACATCCAGAGGTATTGCAGTTAAGTAATAGTCTGTCAGAAAACTCTGTTTAATTCATCCTGCAATATAAAGACTTTAGTCTACAAATGCACAGACAGAATTTTCTTTATTAAGATGCTGACCTTAGGGTCATAAGAACTAGATTAGTCAAGTTCCTCTTATGACTTCGTGTACCAGTGCTAGTAGTGAACTAATGACAGGATTAAAGGGGCTTCAAATTTAATATACTGTAAGTAAATGCAAAACTTCAAGCTACTTACACATCTGTCTCTTCTCCGCGTACCAGCTTATCAGCACAAGCGAAAGCGCCCTTATGAAGCCAACAGTACGTATCTATTGCTACGGTGCATCCACTGAACTCACTAACATTAGCCCTCCTTGAAGCCTTCTCCAGGAAAGGTATCAAACCCGTGATACCCATCTTGTTTTAAACTTATCACTTACGATACATAATTAAAGATAACATTAGCTTTCCTTAAGTTAATAACATAGTAAAAATACTATAATGTTCACATAGTAAAACTATTTAATAAAACAATTAAAATCCCATGGTTTTCTGCAGAAGAAAAAGAAAAACAAACGAAATTGGAAATGTCAAAATCTGTCAAATATTCCCGCCTGGCAAGCTGTCATAATATGATGCAGCGATTCCATGGAATGGAAGTAGGTAGGTAGGACTTAGTCACGACTTAATCCAACTTCCATCAGCGATTCAATAGCATGGAATGGTATTCCTACCTACTGTAGGTAGGTACCAAAAAAAATAAAGTAAATGTTGTAAGAGAATTTTTAATTTCATGAATTTAGCCACGAAAAGTGTCATTTTTAGAATAATAAGTCCACAAATTTTTAAAAACAAATTCGACTATGATTTATAATTATTTTATGAAAAATTAGGTACCTACAGAGTTAGGTAGTAAAAAGTTTCGATATCGATAAAAACGAGGGTAATATGAAAATAATTTATTTTCATGAAAAATTATAACATCAATGATGACCACCTCATTATTTCAAAAACTAAAATTGAGGGCTGGTTTGTGTGTGTGCCAAATATAAGTGTTAAATGTTTGAAATTACTTAAAATGAGACTAAATCCGCTTCTCCTATCATCGGCTGCTGCAGTAGCATTAACATGTGTCGTATCTGCCGCCGCGTATTACTACAAACGTCGAAACACTGAAATCAACGAAGTGATGGTTTTCTGTAAATTACAGTTTAATCCACACAATTACTTTGATAAATTGGTCAGATACATTGAAGCTGCTAAACATAGCGTTAACGTTTGCATGCCTGGTTTACATAATCCGGCAATACAGGGCCGTTTGGTTAACTTAATAAAATCTAAAAATATTAGAGTTCGATTTGTCATTGATCGGTCGGGATATAATGCATCAACAGATTTCTTCATCAAAGAACTCATTGACGCCGGTAAGTTTTTCAATAGGTACCTAATAACATAGTCATAGTGCAGTAACTACATAGGTAAATAAAATTCAGGAATAAAAATATTTAATGACCTTCAATTTTTAATTTCAGGGGCTGAAATAAAATGTAAAGCCGATGGACCTGTGTTTAGTATGAAGCACAAATTCTGCTTAGTCGATGATAAGATTCTGATGACGGGAACGCTCAATTGGGGTGACGATCAATCTTTCGACCATTGGAATTATGTTTATGTCACTAGCAAACATCAATTGGTTGATCCAGTTAAGAAAGAGTTTTATCAAATGTGGAATATTGCTAGTGATGTTTTAACTTTATTTGACAATAACTGTGATAGTGACGCAGAAACGGTCGAAATTCACAATCCACAAGGAGTATCAGATGACAGTACTGAGTTGGAAGGTGATGATCGAATCGTTACTATCGATACTGTGATCGATAATAATAATAAGGCCGCCCCTTTTGAAAAACAAATGGCGCAAGACAATTTTAAATCTTTTTCGATGCAAACTCCTTGTTTATAAGTTTATTAATATTATTAATTATTTAAATAATTAAAATAATAATCAATTATGAATTATGATTCAATAGGTAGGTAGGTATTTATTTTATATGGATTTGAATTTTTTATAAAATATTTTAAAATATAACATGCCCTAATACTTATACATAATAGTTGATCAATTTTATAGTAGACTTTTTGATACTGATAATTTACGTACTAATTATGTAAATAAAATGTGATATATTTTTTAAAATAATTTATACAAGGGCACCCTATTTTTCTATCTTGTTTATTTTTTAATTTCTGTATCAAATGAAATAACTTTTGAAAAAAAGTTTTTCTAGTATTCTGTTTTCATAGTTATTTTCAATTTTATTTTTCTAAATATGTACTTTCTATTGCTTTATAAGCAGAATTGTTTTCTCCATTCTATATTTTTCATGATATATTTAAAATATTAATTTCTATTTTTTCAATAAATCAAATGCTCGTCAATTTATGTAATATTTATTTATTCTTATATTAACAATTTTAAATGATTAAATTTCTAGCATACAAGTAACGCTAGAAGACTTTTAACCACAGACTTAAAACTTCTTTTTCAGTCTCAAGACTTTATAGCTAAATAAAATTTACTAGTAAGGAATCAGTTTAAGTCTTGAAATTTAATGTTTCTTCGTCACACATTTCATTAGTAATACATTATTTCCTCTTTAGTCTGTGATAATAAGTACTTCTAAAAAGTATAACTAATATTAATTAATCTAAAACAAATCTATTCACCACCCCTTATGGCCTTATATTTAGCTATTTCATTAGGGAATGTTTTTGACAGCTCAGACAGAAGATGGCTCTTGAAACGTTTGTAAGAGTCAATTTTCCCTTTCACCTCTTCATTTTTGGCCAAAGCTTTGTCTATGCAGTCTTTAGTATACAGCTGTGGGTTGCGGCCTTGATCAATGTAACTGTAAAGCAAAAGATGTGGGGTTAATTAATTGCAAACCTATTCAGTACATCAGGTATATAAATTAAAATTAAAACAAATTGAGATGCATGTTGTCAATATTATGTCAAAAAAATTAAAGGAATCCTGACTTGAATCACTTTAGTCTGATAGGCAAACTCTCAATAAAAATAGATTTTGTATGAAAGGTTGATAGATATTTACTTCATTATTTTTGTATAATTAGATACAACAAGGATAAAAGTTTAAAAACTGTAACCAAAACAAGAATGGAAAATTGGATGTAACATCCAACATATTGATTTCACTAAATCCAGCATTTTGAAAATTTTCACTAATAAATACTACTCAGTTACTCACAACTAATAGGCTAAACCTTAAACTATTAAAAGAAGGCATAAAACTGTATTTTATTATGTTAGTATTCTACTTACTCAAATACTTCTGTTGGTACAAGAATATCGTGAACCTGAGACTTCAATTTATCTACTTCTTGAAGTCCTGTGACTAATGATTGACTGAAAAATAATATATTGAAAATCAGTATACAACTTAATATTGCTGAACTTAATGTAAAGCCTGGCAAATATTGCTGAGCTTTAAGATTTGGTCAGAGATCATCCCTATAGGAGAACAAGATTATGCTATGCTCTTTGTTTGGATAAACATAACAAACCTCCTCATTTCTGACACAATAATGTACAGACATTGTCAAGTCAGAAATGTGGAGATCTGTAGAAAAACCAGAGTAACCAATATAGCTTGTCAAGTTGTGAAGCTGAAGTGAAAATAGGTAGGCCACATATTAAAAAGCATAGTGTTGATAGTCTCTCAGTAAGTGGACAGACGACATCAAACTAGTCGCAGGGCGCCGCTGGATATTTACAAGCCAGGCGAGACGAAGAGAAGTGTGAGAAGTACCTACAAGAGACCTTTAACTAATGTTAAATTTGTGGGCAACTGTTTTTTACCGAAGTTTGGATATTGAGTGATATTTTAAGGAAAAGATACTCACATTTTCTGATTCAAAACACTTTGGCCTTGCGGCTGAAAATCGCTTACAATAATACGTATCTGTCTCACGTTCTCTATGAACATTTCGAGCTGAGTCTCTAGATTCTCAAGAGAGGCTGACATCGTGGTTGATTGTTGAAAGTTATCAATGTTGAATAATAAAAAGAAACAACTACAGCAGAATCCACAAAACAATATTTAGCAAAAGATGACTGAAAACATTTGACAACCACACGTCAAATCGGTCAAATGCTGAACCACAGACTAGAAAAGATATGTTACCAATTTACTATGGCTGTTAAGGGGTCCATACACGGTCAAATATGTTTGTCAAAAAAAAAAAGGAAACGGAGGTGTTTGATTGGGAGCGCTGTTTGATCAAGGTCATCAAACACCGCACGTCATTGGACGTGCAAACACCTTGACCGTGTATGGGCCCCATTACAAGGGCCAATTGTTGTTGTTGTTTTTGCTTTCTGGCTTTAGCTAGTGCCAGTTCAGCACAATGCACTTCGCCAATGTCACGTTGAATAGAAGAGCCACACAGGGGAGGTTCAAAAGTTGGCAAAAAAAATAATAATTTTATACTTGCAGTAGCAGGAGAATCTTGTTAGTCACAATATCTACAACAGAACAAAAAAAAAAACACAGATAAATACAGAATTATATACAAATATATAAAACCTATTGCATATTAAATTCTGATTTTGTTAGTATGTACATATTTACAGACAAACTTAACATAACGACTAAAAACTAGCATTAAGAAAGACTCAACATTTATAGGACGGGGAATGTCAAGAGGGAGAACGTCATAAAGTTTATATAGGAGTTTTGGGCAAGAGAAAAGGATATGAGTAACCGACCCCTCGTCAAGACCGCACTCGCACAATGAGTTGTCTCTGATTCTTAATTTAGCAAGATGAACAGGGGTACATGCGTGACCAATACGAAGGCGGCATATCACTGAAGAAACCCTGCGATCTGTGTTTCGGTAAAGAAAGAACCATGGACGACGTGGAATGTCAGGCTGAATCGCCCCATAAAACTTACCCTTAACTGATTTTGATGCAAACCACAAAGAATTCCACGAGTTACTAAGGTCAGTTCTGGCGAGAGACCGTAGGTCCTGGGTGTGATTCTTGCAGTGAACTAGAGCGCCCGACTCGATCGCAAGTTTAGCATACGCATCTGCCGACTCATTACCTTTTATACCCATGTGGCCTGGTACCCAAGCTAGGGTAATGGATAGGCCTTTCTGATGACAGGTGTATAGGGCTTCTCTGATCTGAAAGATGATGGAAATAGGGGGTTTACTACGGAAAGGGTTTGCCTAAGGGCTTGAAGACAACTTAAAGAGTCAGTTAGTATAATAGTACGTTCAACGTTATGGGCTTCAACAAAAAGGATAGCTTCAAGAATAGCTATAGACTCTCCTGTAAATACCGATGATTCTGGCGGACACTTGAATTGCAGAGAAATTTTATATTTAGGTATCCAACAAGCAGCACCAACGAAGGATTCTACAGACAGTTTTGATGCATCTGTGTATATTGCCAAGTGTTCAGAAAGACCTTTATTGTACATAATATGATTAAATTTGACATTTGCTTCAACAGACTCCTTACTAATACCCAAATTAATTATATTGGGTTTAATAATGAGGCTCTCAAAACTAAAGGAAAATAAAGGGAGGATGGGTGAAGAGAGAATAGAATGAGGGAGGCGAGTAAATTTAAAGTAACTTTTTAAGAGGCAAGTAGGGTTCTGATTGGGCCGCAAAGATATTGAAAGTTGCCCAAGTTTGTCTAAAAGAGGATGGGTGGAAAGTTGCAAAGTTTTACAAACAAATCGATCACTAAGATACTGGCTACGGAGAAGGATTGGAGGATCAACACACTCCACTTGAAGTGCATTAGTAGGGGAGGATTTCATAGCGCCAAGTATGATCCTTAAACATTTATATTGGATTTTATTAAGTTTATCAATAGCTGACTTGTTGATAGGGTCTAAAACAAAAAGGCCGTAGTCCATATGACTACGTATTATAGCATTGTGCAGCAGTTTTTGAGTATATGGGTGGGCACCCCACCACACCCCTGATAAAGCTCGAAGAACATTAATATTTTTTTCACATTTTTTAATAACGTATTCTATATGGGAAACACCGTTTAATCTACAATCTAGAAAAACACCAAGAAATTTAACTTTACTAACAAGTGGAATAGGCTGATCCTCAAATACTATATTGGGGAGGGGAATTTGTCTTTTTCTAGTAAATATGACAGCCTTGCACTTAGCGACTGAAAGAGAGAGACCATGTTCGGATAACCACTGACCTAGATAATACAAAGCAGAGTTCAAATTAATACAAATTTCATTCATGGAGTTAGAGCTGGAGTAAAGAACTACATCATCAGCATACTGTAATATATTACAAAAGTTGTTGACAGACAATTCGAGATCGTGAGTATAAATACTGTATAGAAGAGGACTGAGTACAGAGCCCTGAGGGAGACCTTTCCAGATTACTCTGGGGGGAAGGCTTAATGAGTTAGTTTTCACCAGAATAGTTCTGGATGAAAGAAGGTTGCATATGATTCGCGTTAGTCTCGGCGGGACACTCAGCTGTTGCAATTTTTGCCTGAGTACCGGGAGTAAAACGTTATCATAAGCAGCTGCTACATCCAAGAAAACACCCACAAGGAACTCTCCTCTGGCTAGGGCAATACGGATGTCTGTCGAAATCACTCCAAGGTTATCTAATGTACCAAGCCCCTTTCTGAAGCCAAACTGGGACTTAGCCAGAGAACTTCTGCTTTCCATTATCCATTCCAAGCGATTTTTAATCAAGTGCTCCATAATTTTGGCTAACGTAGAGGATAATGCAATAGGGCGATAGGAATTAGGATCTAAGGGGTCCTTGCCAGGTTTCCTAATAGGAATTATAATTTGAGTCTTCCAAGGTTCCGGGACGATTCCTGATTCAAGAAACCTGTTGACCATATCTAGGTAGCACTGCTTCGCCTTATCGCTGAGATTTACTAGAAAAGAGTACGGAATACCATCTTCACCAGGTGAAGAATCTTTTAAGTCTGATAGGACACACTGTAATTCAGGGAAAGAAAAAGGAGAGTCCATTCGGTCAGAGCTGGGTACAGGAGAAGGAGATGGGAGACAATCCTCGGTAGGGACAGAAGGCGGGGCCAATTTGTCTGCAAATGCTTCAAGCCAAACAGACACATCATTTGATAAGAGATCATTGTATGCCACAGAGCGGCGGAACCTTTTAATCCTATCCCATACCAAACTGGAAGGAAAACGAGGATCTAAAGATTCACAGAATTTAGTCCAACCCTGTTTTTTCTTCTTAGACAATAATCTCTTATACTTGGCATTAGTACGTTGGTAGTCGATAAAATTCTCCCGAGACATACAAATTTTGTAATTAGTCTCCGCATCCTTACGTTTAATTACCATGTTGGTACACTCTTGATCCCACCATGGAGGAGAAACCATAAAATCCCGTTCAGCCTTTTTGAGCGGTATATGGAGGTCAGCAGAAAATTTTATAATACTAACAAAATTACTATAGTAAGAGATAATATTTCCATCATCATTCATCTCTGGTAGAGTATCCGTGAGACAGTCAACAGATTCTGCAAAAGCAGACCAGTTAGCTTTATTAACTTTATGTTTCAGGAGAGGATTGGGCTTTGAAACAGGAGAGGAACTCTGAGCAATAGAAAGAAGGATAGGATAATGATCACTACCATAGGAGCTAGGGAGAGTATTCCAGGTAATGAGGGAAGCAAGAGAAGGAGAGCAAAGAGATAAATCAACAGCAGTTTTAGGGTTTTGATGGGGAAATACTCTTCTGGTTGGTGATCCATCGTTTAGGATGCATATATTAATTTCATCAAAGAGTTCCAAAAGAAGAGTAGC
This sequence comes from Hipparchia semele, assembly GCA_933228805.2. Classification (NCBI taxonomy): domain Eukaryota; kingdom Metazoa; phylum Arthropoda; class Insecta; order Lepidoptera; family Nymphalidae; genus Hipparchia; species Hipparchia semele. The sequence goes on from OW121722.1 coordinate 3,610,431, forward strand.
AAACCCATCACAAGAATGAGAACCCCAAGATGAGTGATGAGCATTAAAGTCTCCCATCACTAAAACAGGAGGGGGAAGAGAAGTAAGGATTAATTTCAATTCAGGAATCATTGAGGAATGAGGGTGAGGAATATAGATTGAAATGAAGGAGATGTTGAAGGATCTCACAGCTACAGCGTTAAACTGCTGACTGTGAGGGGGAAGAGAGATAGAAGAATATGCAAGGGAGCGCTTGATCAAGATAGCACTCCCCGCATACCCATCATCCCTGTCATCCCTCAAGCAGGCATAGCCCGGAACCCGAAATTGGGACCCAGGCAACAGCCATGACTCAGAGATGGCAAATATGATGGGTTTAAATTCGTTAATAAGTGAGAGTATTTCAGGCTTTTTTGGTCTGACACTGTTACAGTTCCATTGAAGGAGCTGAGCCGAGGCCATTGTTAAGTTCTGACGCGATTTTGACAAATATTTGAGCAACGTTGGGCGGTATAACATTTTTATTCAGCAATTCAATAATAGAGTTAAAGGATTTGGTAAGGTTTGAGACAAGGTTATCATTTGATGAGGAAGCATAGGAGTGTTCACTGTTGAGGGCACAACCATTGCCCAGGGAGGAGGGAACATTGCGAGTGATATTGTGGTGGGCCTGCTTATCGAATCCCTTTGCTAACGGGGTTTTTGGCCGGGGAGAACGAAACACAGTTTGCCTATAGGACTTGGATGGAGTTGTTGGAGAAGAAATGTAGTTAGGAATGGTCCTGGTTGAATATGAGGGAGGAGTGAACATTTCCTTAGCCATTTCGGCATAGGAACGACGTACGGGAGGGAAACGAGAGGAGGCTTCCTGGTAGGAAAGGTTCTCATCTGACATAATAATTTTGATTGATTGCTGTCGGGCATGTTCTGGACAAGTTTTATCAGAGGCTTGATGCTTACCAGAGCATAATACACAAGCCCACAAATCTACGCTCACAGTACAAGTATCACCTGAATGTGATTGCGCACACTTAAAACAACGTGGGGAAGATCTGCACTGAGCTTTTACGTGTCCAAAACGGCAGCAGTTAACACACTGGATAGTAGGCAAACGGTACGTCTCAACCGGCAGAGAGGTGTGGTAGGAAAAAACTCTAGATGGTAGGATTTGACCACGGAATGTGATGACAACAGATTGGGTAGGTACCCAGAACACTCCACTTTCGTTCACCTGCTTACGATTCAAGCGTCTAGCTTTAAGAACCTCCCCACAACCAGAGGGAAGTACAAGCGACGCAACAAATTCATCCAGATGCCAATCACTAGGAACACCTCTTACTAGACCCATGCGAGTTATATTGAAAGTTGGAACATAAGCCTTAAAATTGGATTTTTCCAAGACTTTGTTCTCCAAAAAGTCATTGGCCGACTTGTAGTCCAAAAACTCGACGGATATCTTGTTGCGTCCTGCGTTTTTTACACCATCATTTAGAATTGATGAAATCTTGTGTTTGTGTAAGAACTGCCCGAAGGAAATTGCACGAATACTGGTACCTGCCGACGGGTCGGCCACTTCGCGGGAAACATGAATGATAAAGGGCCCTTTGTCAACTGCTAAATACTTTTTGGGTGCTTCAGATAGGGAAGGGTGCAGATATAGTGACTGGATAGAAGGAGCGGACGAGGCTGGGTCACTAATTTGCTTTTTAGGAGCTGTATCCGAAATATTACTATCCCCGCCACGCTTGCGTGGAGTGGGATTTTCATCCATTTGAGGCCCTTGAGGGCTAGGTGAGTTGGGAATTGTCACGTTTTCACTAGGGTCCGGGGGCCCCGGATCCACCTCTACCTCCATCTTCACTTACCCCACCACCAACACACACAATAAAAACACCAACTAATGCAAGAAATAAAGACTAAACACTGAAAATTAAAATTAAAACACTCCGAATCCCACTAACACGTGGGTCCCCCAAACAAACGCAGAGCGAAGTCAAGGGCCAATTGAACACAGCAAGAGTGTCCGTAGAGCACAACAATATTATCTATGTATCAAAGGCTTGACTGTCAGTATAGTGTCAAATTGACGGCTATCAAATCTTTTAAAATGCTTTTGAAATTTGTGCTTTATTACAAGTACAGTAAAGTCGTTTTTGTTCAATTGTATTCTAAAATCAGCTGTTTGCAAATGCGAAACTACTTTGAAGATATTTTGTTTTAAAATTTTTAAATTAAAATGGGGCATTTATTACAAAAGATTGAGTCTAAAATAAGCGTGACCCAGAGCGCTATCGCCGGTGGTGCCGCCGGAGCGGTGACGAGAGCCATTGCACAGCCTCTAGACGTACTCAAAATAAGGTTTCAACTGCAACTTGAACCTATACAACGAGGGTCGAAGTATAGTTCGATATTACAAGCGATAAGTTCTATTGTGAAAGAAGAAGGTGTATCTGCATTATGGAGTGGACATATCCCTGCGCAATTACTTTCGGTAACATATGGAATTATACAGTTTTCAACGTTCGAAAGACTTGTCCAAACTTGCCAGCAAGTGGATTCTGAATTTTACCACGCACATAAACATTGGGTGGTCTTTTCTAATGGAGCGATAGCTGCCACTGTTGCTACAATATTATCATTTCCATTTGACACTGTAAGAACCAGATTAATTGCTGAACGAAAAACTTGTAAGGCATACAAAGGTTTTCTAAACGCATTTACCCTTATGGTTAGAAACGAAGGTGCCAGTGCTTTATATAAAGGTATTGCGCCGACAATAGCCCAAGTAGCACCTCACGCAGGCATACAATTTGCTGTATACAAGCTGTTTACTAATCATATATTTAATAGACTTGAATTTTTTCAACGTAGTCAAAATGTTAGTCAAGTAGTTGAATCATCTTTAATAGCTAATGTTTTAGCAGGTGGCTTCGCAGGTTTTGTATCAAAAACTGCAATATATCCATTTGATGTTGTTAAGAAACGGTTACAGATTCAGGGTTTTCAACAGTATAGAAAGGATTTTGGTAGGCAAATATACTGTAATGGCTCTATACATTGTTTGAGACTGACTATCGCAGAAGAAGGTTTCCTAGCTCTATACAAAGGTTTTGGACCTAGCATATTGAAAGCAGTATTTGTTTCAGCGTTACATTTTGCTGTTTATGATGAGATTAAATATTTCATATTAAGAATGCAATAAGCCTCACATAAAGTATATATGTAATTTTGTAAAGTGTGATTTTTATATATCAATTTTGCTTCCTGTAAATAATAATTTAAAATCAAAGCAATTAACAAATGATATATAAGCTGAACCACTGTTTAAGTTTGCAAAAAAAAGGTGTGTGAAAAAAAGTCATTTCATTAGTAATCACTTTATTTCAAGTACATAGCTAATGTACTAATATTATAAAATGATATTACAGAATACTCACCTTGAAAAATTAGATTAGCCAAGAGCATTGTAATGTGTAAATGATAATAGTCAAGTTCTCATTCATGCATAATGCATATGGTTGGCACATGATTAGTTACCAAGAAAATGAATTCATCAATCTGCCATGTGGTTATGAAAGACAATCATATTCTTTGACATATTATGTATGTTCGGAGCTTTGTTTGATATAGTTCTAGCAACTCACGAGTGTACGTGGCTCATGGTTGTGTTTGTGTTGAATCTGTATAAGTGTGAGCGAGAGCTTGCTCGCGCCTAACCGCTTCCACCTAGGCTCCGACAAGCACACACACGCAATGTGCATGTACACGAAGTAACCACAAGAAAAGCTCACACGCCCTCGTGAATTGAAAGGGCTATACCTATATCAATTGATAAATGAAACCTTTCATTTTGAGCTGTTGAATGAATACAATCTTCCTAAGTATTTTAAGTAAAAATGTGTTGTGTATCCTCTTTTATAGTGTTATTTATGGCCAACGCACACACGCTGCGATCCGCGATTTGATACTTTGACAGCGATGCCACACGACGCCATTTTGCAACGCTATGGCATTGCTTAGGTGCCAATAGAGTAACCGTGGTATGCCACACGTTTAGGTAGCTGCATTGAACTGTTTTTGGGAATGGCCATTTCACGCAAGAGTAGAAGTAGAGCAGTGAAGCAGGGTAGTAAGCATTTCAGTCTTTCTACTAAAAGAACGCCTGTCTTGCAAGCTATATGGTGCGCTTTCAAATGTCACTTCGTCTTCTTTATCAACCGATAGACTTCCACATGACTCGGTCTTGCGCCGTCTGTATCCAGGGGCTCCCTGCGACTCATGTGATGTCGTCACGATGCAGTCACTACCTACATTGAGGATCATGCTAAAAACAGAGTGTGTGCGTTCGCCCTTTAAAGTGTAGATATATAGATAGCTCATAAAAAATTCTGTGATATCCTGAATGCTTATGATATGTAGAGAGATAGCTGATATGATCTGCCATGAATAACTCGTAGAATGAATAATAATTTATTAAATCATTACAAGTTTTACTTTAATATTTTATTTTACATGTAAGTACATAAAAAAATTATCACTGTATTTAGACAAATAATAGCCCTACAATGCTGAAATTGCCAACCCTCTGAAAACTCTCGTTAAATGATTTCACGCCACATTATAAATGTTTAAAATATTGAGGCCCCTAAATAACAGACATTAAGATTTAAGGCCCTCTCGGGCTGTGTGACCTTAACAATTTGTCAGTTCTGCCTTGTGACTGTATGACGATTTCATAGATTTTGAATTGTATATTAATTACAAGATATAATTACGGCTTAAGGAGACGCGTCAAATCAACCTGAATTAAATACAGAGTATGTAGTAAAACTGAATTTCTTTCAGTAAACAGGAAAGGTACAGGATTAGCTAACTTTCGTTTTAAGGTCAGATGAATTTAAGCGGTTTTTAAAAACAAACTTTGTTTGCAATTATTGGATTAGAGCAGCAACCGCATCTTCTTCAAAAGGAAAGTAACCTAATCCAAATTAATACAATTTAATTAATCATATTTGAGATGCACCTGTGCACTTAAAATTTTGTAGAGTCAAACAATTATCACCCATATGAGATCACGTAACCCATATTCCTCATTAATGTATCCTTGATTGCTGGCTGTAACTCTTTTTTCATGTATGTGGTCAAAAGCGTCCTGATTCCCTTCGTAAAAATGTCCTCCATTTCACGCGAAATGTCCTCCACTTCATCCAATTCATCTTCAGGCCGAAACAGTTTACTCCTTTCATAATTAACTCGGTTATTGCTCGATTCATACATATAATCCCAGTCGTTAGACGATCTACCACTTATGCTTTCTTCCTCAGGCGACTCTAAGTGTGGTTCAAATGAGAATTCATCAGAACGTCGTTTCCGTTTTAAAGGCAAATTGTCCTTGTTCTTTATGGAGTTTCTGTTGACATATTTCTCGCAGCCATAAGCGTAAACGCTTATGAAACCTGGTTCAACGAACTCTGAATCAGTTTTAACGTTGAATTTGCCGGGCTGCTGATTCAGCGGTCGAGTGTGGAATCCGATTCCGGCCTTTCGCAGTCGTAGTATCATGTTACACCCATTTGCATTTCGTTTCGGGTACCCTGTATAAGGGTCGTACTGTAAGTCAGCGTAATTCCTTCTCAGTCTTCGACTTTCTGGCATATTGCGATCAAGATCGTTAGCTTCATACAAGTCCACATTGCCACTTATGGTTAGGTCGTGGAACAATAGCATAGTGTCGAGGGAGACGTTTCTAGGATCGAAATAACATTTTTCCACGCGAACCCAGTTTGAGTTTTGTGGTAGTCGAACACGCATCCTTGTGACGTACATGTCGATTGGGGCGCTTCTCAGCGCTTGGTGCAAACTGTAGCCGTTAAAATCGATACTTTGACTCTGCAATTATAAAGATAAACAAAATGTGAATAATTATTCAAATAGACATCATACAAATTTCAAAACTGAACAGGTGACCTGGTAGCACGTTTCGTGCCTCAGAGAGCAGACTAAACTGATAATTCCGGTGTTTATATACGTCTGTAGATAATCGATTATATACGAAGCGATGAAACAAAAGGACCAGCTTTCGACACTTGATACCTTGGCGGTTACAAAATGTCAGATACTACATAATTGCCTAAGTAATTACCAATGGGGTGTCTAAGCTTTTTGGCTGATTCCTCTTTCTTCTTTTAAGCTGCTCCAGCGCAGACTCTAGGCGAGCTGAGCATTTTTCCCCCATCACTGGAACAGATGTTAGCGGTGGAAGACCAGAGCCCATCGGTCTATCATACCTCTTCGTTTCGAAGAGGGGAAGGTATCTTGAACCTGTGAAAGGACAAAAGAAATAAAAAGATTTACCTTCTTAAATTAAAGAAAATTTCGTTTTCTTGTTGTCGGACTAGCTTTTGCCCGCGAATTCGTGTGCATTAAATTAAGTTTTTAAAAACCCTGCGGGTATCCTTTGTTTCTCAAAGATACGAGCTCTCGGTAGAGAGTAGTATGTTCCTTGGATACGAGTAAAAGTAGCCTCTCTACATATTATGTACTCTACATGTCACACTCATTCTCTATACTATAACCATGCAAAAATGAAATCGCGTCGATCCGTTGCTCTATTGCTGCATAATACCTATCTCCTTATCAGTCTCAAATCTTCAAGATTTACTCACAAAAACTAATATAAAATTTACACTGCACTTATTTTATTTGAGGCCCTTTGAGTGGGGGCCCGGTTTTTGACCAGTCCTGCCACTTAAGTAAATAGGTAAGCTACACTATGGAGATGAAGTAGCATAAACCAAAAATTAAAGGAATTACCTAGGTATACTTAGAATATAACTTGAAAGATATGATTAGATAAAAAAAGGAAAGTTAACTCGCAATTATTTTCCATAGAGTTCCTACCTTTTCACTTCCATTGTTTCGTGCTTAGAACCGTGAAATGGCAGACGACAAACATCTAGATTTATTCACAAAATAATTTAAAAATAATAAAATAAGAATTGTTAGGTATTATTAAATAGGTATAATTTAAATGTCATAAAATTATAAATAAATTTATTTTTCGAAATGATCTATTTCGTAAATCAATATTTATCACTCTCATTTATCAGCTCACTGTATTAATGTACCAAGTCAACCCCTACAATTATGTGATGAATGGAAGGGGTCACACCCTACAGCAATGAGGAATACGGTGCAGCGAGTGAGATTGAGGTGTCAAAATTGGCCTAGATGTATTAGGTAGGTATGTACCGTTGCACTAGTTAAGGCAACGGACCTGCTAGAATGGCTTAATTTATGTGAATCAAAATAATTTATAATGGAAAGCGTGGGAAACTAGAGTTGCAATTTCTATTCAAAAAGTGTGGGTATTTTTTGAAATCGTTATGTCATATTTCAGTGTGGTAACAACTGAAAGCGAACTTTTTTAACAGAATAACGGTAGATGGATTTTACGTGTAGTAGCTATGGGACAAGATATTTTTAGGCTGAAATCTATAGACCGCACTCTCACTCAGCTCAGACTCAAGAAAGAGTTAAAAAGAGACAGATTTATGTCAGAGCATACTTATTTGTGTCTCGTTTTAACCTCGTTCTCAGCATAATACGGTATACAAGAGATTTTCTTTAATAATTAGCTATATAGTACTTAGGTATATCTACTTTTTTGTTCCCGGGATAAAATACAACCTATATGTATATCTCAGAATAGACACCTAAAGCGCTACGTACCTACACGTAGTTCCCTGCTGCGGAAATCGGGAACTCGCAAGTAAATAGCTTACCTAGTCATGGCTAAAGCCTTCTTTCTACCATTCCAGACCAAAGAAAATTCAGAAATCATATAAAATCCCAAACTGTCCCTCCCCGGAATCGAAGGCACTACGTCCCACGTATGACCACAGCGCTAACCACTGCGCCTAGGAAAGTTGTCAAAAAAGACAAACAGACAACAATTTTTAAAACTTGTGTTTGTGTTAGATACTATCGTGCAAATAAGCATAATGTTGAGCATAATATAGGTACTTAAAGGCAATTTTTTTTAAATACTACGTTTTTGCTTCTTTTTTATGTTAATAAATAAATTGCTTTAAGCTTTTGATGTCCGTTGTTAGGCCGCACTGTACCAATGATTTAATTATAGGTCCTGGAAAACCTCAATTAACTTTACTTACTTAAGTGCGAAAATAAATGAAAACACTAAATATCTGAGATCAATGCTGACATTACAAAAAACTTACTTTTCTCTGACTCTGAATCAGGCAGTTCATTATCACTAGCCGATGCCGTTTTCGCAAATAATATGAACATCCACCAGAATTTCACCATTTTCACTGCAACGGACAAACATCAAACGTGTAACTACAGAAGCACTAGACAAGTAAGGTCTTGTGCAAAAAAAAAAAAACAACTTCAAAAGTTGGCGCGAAACTGAACAATGGCTTCCTCTCACCGCGGATTCGTAACAAGAAATAAAATATGGAAGTCAAGAATCAAGGGACAATAAGAAGTGCAGCCAGTGGAAAACGATCCCCGCTCATTCTTAAACATTCTAGACACTCGTGAGAACTCACTGGCGACATGTCGCTCGACTATTTGTTATTAAAAATCTAATTGTATACACAACTGACTATAGGCTGAATAGTAATAGATCTTTGCTTTTCCCACAAAGTTTACTTTAGAGTATACTTTGTGGGAAAAGCAAAGATCTACCTACCTCAATATTCAACGGAAAATCTTCGATAATATCTCAAATTATCTAGGTATGAGGAAAACCATGAATTCATTTCCATGTTTCCATATATTTATCGCAGAATCAGGCTATCCATTAGTGAAAACCGGATAAAAATGCCTACCTTAGTTTTTGAGTTTAACGCGTACAGACAGACAAACTCGGCGGAGGAGCGTAGTTTATAATATGAAGATATACACCTTGATTACCTACTTCTAAAATCCATGATAAGTACCTACCGTATTATATCCTGTCCCTATCCTAACGTTATGACAATACAAAAAGAAGTAGCGAAACAAAAATTCCCTAGTGTGCTTTTATGTAGGGTACCTATTCGCAAGTTATTGTTCTTAGTTTTCTGCTGCTCAAATATGTTAAGGACCTACTTGCCTCATGGTGGCAATGGCGGATGAAGAATTATTAGAGCGAGAATGTTGTTTTAGATAATTCGTACGATATTTAGGAACAAATATGATATGGATCAAACAATAGTTAGCTACGCTTAGCAAAAAAAATTCTACGTCCTAAAAATAAAACGTTGACAATAATGGACGATGCACACTTGACAAAGCGCGTCAGACTGCAGTTAGTAGTGTAACGGCAATGCAACGAAAAAAATTAATCACAATTAAGTAAGTTAAACTTAATATTCGCATGATTAAAATTATTTATTGACAAGATAGCCTGTGACTGCGATTTCACCTGATGGTAAATGACGACGCAATCTAAGATGCTACCACGCTGACTTGGAAGAGGGTATGGCAGTTTTTTTTAATTAAATCTATAGCGGTCCCCAATTGGTTGCTAGAACGCACTACATATTACTTAATATGTTAATCATTCCTTGGACTGACCTAAAAAGGTAAACCTAAAGAAAGAAAAAATGTTTAGAAATGTAATAACTCTATGGAACCTCTGTTCTTCGTAACTCTTAACTACTAGGTAGGTATATATCTCTAATTTTCCATCTTAGCGACATCAAGTTCGCGTAGGTGGATACCATACTTTTCAAGAGATCATACAAGTAGACTGTGACGTAATTACGAAAGGAAATTGGGTTGTCTTGTCGCGTTAGATTTCTTCAGTGTCGCCGAGAGGTCACTGATCTTTTAAGAATTTTGTAGGCTGAGGTATTAACTGTATGATAAGATAAATTGGGATAGGAACGCACGGGTAAAGAATAAAGATTACTTGAGTACGTACCTACTTTATTACGGTGAACCATACTAATTAGTAGGTACCTACCTAAGTACTTAAATTGAAGGTTTAAGTCCTAACCATGGTCCTAACTTTTAGTTTCGTAAAAATAAGAAATTAGAAATTTTACAAAATAATAGATAAAAAAATAGATAAACAAAATCAGACGCGTCGTAGGGGGCCGCTGGATACATGCGGTGCAAAACCGAAGCCTGTGGAAGTCCAACTAACTGTGCGTTGTAGGTATCTTAGCAGTAGATATGCGCCCATTGACCTAAGCGGTCAGTACCTAGCTAACTATATCATTGAATAATTGAGGAACTGAACGGTTTGGCTCCCCGCTTCTAGGGTCGGGTGCGTCAGGTCAATCAATTCGACAAGTATGAAATTGATGATAGATAATATGGATTATGGGTTTGCAGCGCGGCGGTGTTGATATGTCAAAAGCAAAACCCAGTAAGGGAAATTTTCTCCAAAAATTGTTTTTTTTCGATATTTTTATTCTTACTGTCATAATAAGTCTCGTAAGTAAGTTATACAAATACCAGCTTTGCTTTAAAACCTTGCAAATGACGTAGATTTTGTAACCTCCAAAGTTTCAAAGATTTAATTTATTTTTGAGAGTTTGATTTATTTTTGGGCTCTCCTGTAAAAATTTTTTTCAAAGCACAAACACAGCCGAGCGATAATTTGTACTGTTACGACCACTCAACACTAGATGGCGTTAGTCTCGAAAGTGTTACAACCACACTCAACTCAACTCACTCGACACTAGATGGCGTTAGTCGCGAAAACCGGGTACGCGAACTTACCAGAACTATCCGTCCCGGCTGATCACTTCCGCGCATGTTGGGAAGATTCGAGAAAGGAACGTTCTGGAACGTCTCGGCTCATATAAATAGCCGTAGAGAGGCGCCGGAGGGGAGTTCAGTTCGAGCAACCGTCGAGGCGACTTCGAAGCGAAACCTAGTGATCAAAAGTGCTACCAGTGAAACCTACGACTTGGCTACGACCTAGGACATTGTGAGTGCTTAGTGTTTGGACCTAGTGCTTTGTAGTGCTAGTGAATAAAGTCTTTCAAGGAGTCAGCAGGTCTTTCTTTCCAAATCCAGCGAACCCTAGCACGTAACAGTACTAAACTGTAATGACGTTTTTTATGGAAATAGGTTTGGTAATGAGGCCAATATAAATCACACTATAATATTATAAAGGCGAAATTTTGTATGTACCTATATGTGTGTATATTTGTGACTCCTTCACGCCACAACGAATGAATCGATTTGCCTCTTTGGAATGGATACCCATATCCAGGATTAACACATAGGGAAAATTTTATCCCAGAAAATTAAAGGTTTCCCGCAGGAATTAATAAAAAAAACCTTAATCCACGTGGATGAAATCGAGGGCATCGTCTGCTTTATATCTCCCTTATAACTTTGGGATGTGGCCAGAAAAAAGCAGCTTGGTTGAAGCAGCATGCTTGAGGTTGAATTTCGTTCTGAAATAAAGGATTGATTCACTATGTGTGACAGATAAAATCTGCAGGTAAGTTACTTGTACTGAACCATGTTCAGTTGGCAAATACAATACCCATTCGTATGGGAAAATAAACTATCAAAAAATACAATGCATGCTATACAAAAAATACCAACCTATCGCAATAAAAAGGAGAGTTCGTGCGTTACAAAATTGTATCAAACCACAGCCATTACCAAATAGCATTGTTATTAAGTACCTACTTACTTATTTTACTTATGTTGAGACAATAACGTCGTTAGACTACTTATTTGAATATGGTTGCATACCTACCTACTTAACTTTATTCTTATCTTATCTTATTTTTGTATTTTGTTTCCCTGATACGCTTTTCGGCTCAAGATAATTTACCTACTTTATAGTAATTATTATGATTGCACACACTAAATATATAATTTACCTAATTAGATGTACAGTTTTCTTTTGAAAAGAGCATAGAGTAAGTACGTACTCTAAAGGCACATAGAGTCGCCTTTACGTGCTAGACGCTAGGATGAGTGAGAAATATTTATTATTTACACTTACAAAAATATTATGTATGGCAATACGACGTTACATATAGCTATGAACAACTCACGCTCAATAAATCCATGATCATTGATCGCTTTTCTATCCAGCTACCTACATACAAATTAAATCAATTTTTTGTCTACGGAAAATTGATTTAAAGAGAGTAACTACTTACTTACTTAGTCTGAAATACAGAAAAGAATTTTTAGTATATTGGAGAGGGTTCAGGACGGCTTGACGTGTTTTCGGGGGCACGGGGGTATGGTATACATAATATACTATCCAACGAGTAGGATGGCGGCGCCGCCGCGCCGTAGAGCAATTTTAATGAGTTACTTATAGGAAACCGCCTATGTGGTGGAAATAAAAATTAGGTTTATTATCAAAAACGAATATTTTTATTATCTAGCAAAACTTATATTTGTGGTAAACTGCAGTGCGGAAAGGGAACAGTAGGGGCGAGGGCCGGCAAAATATAAACGTGATGCAAGTCGCCCATTGTCAAATAAACAATGGTGAAAGCAGAACATAGCGCAGACGCTGAGCATTTGCCATTAAAAACACTGTTTAAAAGTGCGACCATAGATAATACATAGTTATTTTTTATTTCTTGAAGAAAGACTATTTTTAAGTGATGCCCTTGCATCTGGCGGAATTTTTACTCCAGAGGGTCTAAAACCGTAATAGGTTGTCAGTAAGTTAGTAACTACCTACTGACAATGAAACCGTGCTACAAGTGAAATCTATAGATTATACATAGATTAGATATTACTAGTGGTTCGCCGCGAACTGAGACCTCGCGGTATCCCATAATTCCCAAAAGATAGTTTTAATTATATTTTGTAATAATTAACTTTTAAAATTAGACGCAATAAAAAATAATAATAGTTGACGCAAAACTGTTTTACTGAGACAGCGCCATCTATTAGCATTATTGTGAAGCTATTAGCATTAAAAATTAAATAATTTCGTTTCTATATAATATTTATCTAATTTTAGTATTTGTTGTTCAAGTACAGGATATAACTGAATTTTCAACAAAGTTTCAGGTTCTAATATGCAATACTTTTTGACATATGGCTCAAATTAAATCTCCACTTAAAAGTTAAATAATTTCGTTTCTTTATAATATTTATCTAATTTTAGTATTTGTTGTTCAAGTACAAGATATAACTGAATTTACCACTAAGTTTCAAGTTCTTGTCTTGTTCTATCTTGTCATTCTTGACATATGGCTCAAATTAAAATCTCCACTTTGAAAGCCCCCCATTTCGTCAATTTTAAGGGAAAAATTAAAAAAAATATATTTTTGTACTCTGTTCAAAGTCGTCTTTAAAAAGATATATCGCAAGTCTATGTAACGCAACAAACAAAATTTTACTTCAAACACGCTTCTATGAGAGCCCCCCTGAAATAAAGCTTTTTATATTTTTTTATACAATGTTCGGCTGAAAGCCATCAGTTTACATATTATATTTAAATTTGAAGTAATTACGTTCAGTAATTCAGAAGTTATAGGGCTCTGACAGACATTTGGACGTACACACTTCTCTGTCCAGTACAGACAAGCGCCCTAGTTGACTCAGAGAACTCGCTTCGCTCGTTCAATAAGGTTTTTCACTTATAGCACGGCATTATAGGGTGTAAGGGACATTTTAACGGTAATTTTGTGAATAGCTTAGTAATGCCTTATAATAATTAATTACAAATGCCACTTATCTCGGAAATGATGGGTTTACCAATATTGTAATTTTTGAACACACAATATAGGTATCGCGAACGCCGATACCTACACGCGCAGTAGGTATTGCGCTTTCTCAAGCGGTGATTTGTAGGTAGGTACACCACTGAGTAAAACCCGACCTTTACTCATATACTTAGACTAGGTTTGACCAAGTGCATTGAAATTTTGATAAATTAAGAAAATAATTAAAATAGATTTAGTAGGTACTTAGGTCTTTAGGTAGGTAGTTAGTTGAGGGAATGCAAACATAACGTTCAAGTACCTATTAGTTAAGCATGACGCGGACGTACCTAAATATATGTATATCAAATGAGTGAGTAATTTTGTAATACATGTGTTACAATAGGTAGGATAAAGAGGAAAATGTCAACATCACTGCACTGTACCACAGTAATAATCTATAATTATATAAAAAGGCTTGTCCTGACTGACTGACTGACTGACTGACTGACTGACGATCAACGCACAGCCTAAACCACTGAAGTTAGAAACTTGAAATTTTGACAGTAGGTTCCTTTTATGACGTAGGCGAGCACTAAGAAAGGATTTTTCGAAATTCGCCCTCCAAGGGGGTAAAAAGGGGGGTTAAAGTTTGTATGAAACTCCGTCATTTTTCGAGTTATACTCATGAAATTCGGTATTTAGGCTTTAAATTGAAAACAAAAAAGTACGTATTTCACAGTTTTTAAAAATTCTACCCCCTAAGGGGTTAAATAGGGGTTGAATGTTTGTATAATAGTCCTTCGTTCTTCAAGTTATTTTTCAAGTTACGTTTATGAAACTTGATATTTTGGCTCTTGATTAAAAATAAAGAATTACGTATTTTACATTTTTTTTAATTTCTCCCCCCAAGGGGGTAAAAAGGGGGGTTAAAGTTTGTATGAAACTCCGTCATTTTTCGAGTTATACTCATGAAATTCGGTATTTAGGCTTTAAATTGAAAACAAAAAAGTACGTATTTCACAGTTTTTAAAAATTCTACCCCCTAAGGGGTTAAATAGGGGTTGAATGTTTTTATAATAGTCCTTCGTTCTTCAAGTTATTTTTCAATTTACGTTTATGAAACTTGATATTTTGGCTCTTGATTAAAAATAAAGAATTACGTATTTTACATTTTTTTTAATTTCTCCCCCCAAGGGGGTAAAAAGGGGGGTTAAAGTTTGTATGAAACTCCGTTATTTTTCAAGCTATACCCATAAAATTCGGTACTTAGGCTTTAAATTGAAAACAAAAAAGTAGGTGTTTCACAGTTTTTAAAAATTCTACCCCCTAAGGGATTAAATAGGGGTTGAATGTTTGTATGATAGTCCTTCGTTCTTCAAGTTATTTTTCAAGTTATGTTTATGAAACTTGATATTTTGGCTCTTGATCAAAAATAAAGAATTACGTAGGTATTTTACATTTTTTGAAAATTCTCTCCCCAAGGGGGTAAAAAGGGGAGTTTCAATATTCATAGTTAAGACAGGACAACGTCTGTCGGGTCCGCTAGTAATATGTAAAGTTGCGACATTGGGCTACATAGATAAGTATTCTAGGTATAATTTTTATACGTAGGCTCTACATTTTAATTATATAGCGTAACATAATTTTTAACGACTTCCTTACCACATTGGTGAACTCTATAAACTGTGGTCTTTTTAGTGGGAGATTCCGGATTTGATTCCTGGCAGGGGCAATGAATTTATAATTTTTAAATTGTGATTAGTCTGGTGGGATGCTTCGGTCGTGGCTGGTCACTAGCTTATCACCCCATCGGCAAGAGTATTATTTCGGTACGATACTGCATAAAACAGATTAAGGTATGGTTTAATTAAAACGCTCTCTTAAGGGTGCCTTTCCACTAGAGATGTGCTATGCAGCTATGCTTCGAAGATGTGAAATCTACGCTACGAAAATCCGTTTCCACCAGTGCTAAGCTATGTGCACCAATGAATATGATTGGTGGATATCAAACGCATCGTAGCAACGTAGCATAGCACATCTCTGGTGGAAAAGCAGCCTTAGACACTCGTTGGTAGCTACGCGTATTAGTAGGAAGGTAGGTATTAAATCTATCAACCAAAATTCTATCAAATTGATAGGTCGAAAAAGGTCGAAAATTAAGTTAGACAATAAAGCGTACTAGCAATTAATTAATCTATATTCCACGTACCTACTGCGATATTAAGTACACTGCTATACCCCTTCCAAGTTAGCTTGCTACCATCTTAGACTGCATCGTCACTTACCATCAGGTGAGATCGCAGACAAGGGCTATCTTGTCATCGAATTAAAAAAATTTTTTTTTTGTTTACGGGGGGGAAATCTTCCGATACCCAATATTCTGGGGGAGAATATCGGGTTATATAGGAATTTCTACCTATTAAAACCCCCTCAATGGCCACCCTCAGCGCATATTGGAAGGCTCCGAGATCTAAGTATACCTACCTACCGTGCTTTATTTGATTAGTTGACGAAAAAGATCACGATAAATTTAATTACCTAGATTTAGATGCACATAATTGCATATTGGGATAAAGGTCAGGTCATAAAAATATGCCTAATCCTCCAAGCTTAGAAACTATAGGCTCCAACAACATAGTACCTACTAGGCAATAAATTAACTAGGTATATCGTTGATGTCTTTTTAATAGTAAACGTACTTTGATATTAAAGACTTCAACGCATTTGATTTTTTGTCTTGTGAATTAAATAGTTATATAATATTTACCTAGGTAGGTAACTAACTACCTATTTACTTTCGAAAATCCAAACATGAACGTACTAAGTTGACTTATCATGCAAAATATTAAAAAAAATACATCTCCCCTTCAAATAAGCGGAAAACTTGTGTTAGGAGTGGGTATGATAGTGCAACGGGAGGGGACCGAACCTGCAACTTTTCAGTTTTGAGTCCGCACCTTTAACCGTTGGGCTGTTGGGGCTAAAATTAAAAAAGTTTCATAATTTATTTGACGTGTCCGCTTGGCTAGATTATAATGATTGACTCGTACTAGGTAGTGGAAGAAAAGTATTTACATACCTACTAAATCTTATTTTGCGATTAAAAGTTCAAACTTATTTTAAAATAGATAAAAATTTAAAAACGTGTAAGTAAAATAGGCAAATTAAAAATCCCTTTTTATGAAAGGGGGCATCCTGTTTTGAATTATTAAAAAAAAGAAAGGTGCTAGAATCCTACTGCAGTTAAAATCCCTTCAGAAGAGAAGACTTGGAAGTTTAGCTAGTAACATAAAACTCATAAATTAAAGTAGGAAACTGACTACGTAAATAATAACTATTTGTAACAAATAGGTACGAGTTTAATTCAAGGTTCTTCGTAATTAAAATCTCCTTATTCATTCGCGCTTTGAAATAGTACTCTTCGTCTGCACGTGACAGCGAGTTAAAATTAAATCAAACTGCGTACTGTAAACACTGCAGTACCTCCTAGTATATTTATTTTTATTCTTACTAAGAACTCCCAGTAGGTACGCGTAAAAGTATCAGTAGTAGGTACCTACTGATTCAGTGCTATTTATGTGGTAGGTAATAGGTACCTACAAAATAAAGTGCAGTTCGTTAATCGGTTTTGTTTAAAATACGTACCAATCGGAATTCACCAATGCAGCAGTGCACACATGCGGCATGCACATTTTGTGATAGGTACTTGAGTTTTTTTAACGATATTTTCGTAATTTCTTACGTCGCTGTGTTTTACTTGTAGTCGCTACTTTAGTTTGCTGTGCACTGTACATTATAATTACTAAAGATATTATACTTACCTATATAATAAAAGAATAGGGGCATTATTAGAAACCTCAAACGCAGAAAATAATTTTTCCTGAAAAATTGCATTAAATTCAAGTTGTAAATGTAGATGTCGCTACCAGTTTCCAGTCAAGCGTAATTTTGACGTTTATTGAAGTTTATTCTCTACTCAAGTGTCGTGAAATGTGAAATATTTACTTTGATTGGAATTAAAGATAAATATGTACCACTAGGTAATTCAAGAGATAAAAAAAAGTGTTTCCAGTGAACGTCATTAATACTATAATCGTATGTTTTGATAAACCAAATTGCAATGGTGGCGTGACAAATAAAAAGCGATGTTCGTTTAAACATAAATCGAGGTTGTTTATTATGGATCGATAGTTCATTGTTTCAAGATCGTACAAGGTAATCGTCTTATTTATTTAAGACAAAAGGCAGAGGCTCCGTCCTTCACACGTTAGAACATCGTTATCAATGCACGTAACTGATCGGTTTATTTAGAGGTGATTATTGAAGTAAGCAGTGCATGTAACTTGTAAGTACTCACTCTCAGAGCACGTCATTCGTTAAATGTACACTCAAAGACGGACGTTTTACTAATTTTTTGGTCTACTCTTCGCTGGTGGTGGTATCTTTCGCTTTCTGCTACAAATTACCTATTACAAGTTAGTAACATTTAGCTTGCTAACCTGAGATAACATGTACTAGTTTTATTATCATGGCTAACGTAAAGATTAGAGTTAACTCATCCAAAACTGTGTCGAAAAAAGTAAAAGGGAGTGGTAAAATTGGTAAACACAAACAATCGTTATCAGGTTATAACAATGTGAAGACACGCTCTGTTATGAGAACAACTAAAACTTCACAACCAAATGAAAAAGTTAAATCTTCTCTCAGCCAGATCTTAATAGACAAGGTAAAAGACACAGTGCTCATAACAGATTCGAAAAAGAAGAATCGAACTCCAAAGGATCGAATTTTTAATAAAAATGGGCATATTAAATGGAAGAACAAGGTTAATTTGCGAATATGCAATGATATTTTGAAAAATGAGCTATTGATATGCGACAATAAGGAAATACCTACAAATACATCCCAGGAAAGTGGTTTTAATAACAATAACATAATAATCAGTGAACAAAATTCTCACATTGACAACATTTCTGAAATATCTCTAGAAGATAATAAACTACAGAAAACAAAAAAATACCTTAATAAAAGTCTTCATGTACGTAAACATCTACAAAACAAAAGGAAACCAAAGAAAGGTGTTTTTCAATGTGATTATTGTCAAAAACAATTTGATACTAAATCCTCTATAAGAAGACATATGTATTTGCATCTCGATGTGAAGAAATTTCCATGTGGTAAATGCAAAAAAGTTTTCCGCAAACATTTATACTTGTCAGCTCATATTACAAGGCAACACCCTGACTGGGATCAACATTACATGTGCAACTTATGTGATAAACCCTTTTTGTTGAGAGAAAACTTGATAGTACACATGGCTTCGCACACTAATACTGAAACTATGTTCAAATGCATATACTGTAAAGAGAAATTCTCCGAGCAAATTGATTTAATACAACATGAAAAGCAACATCTGGTTAGTGGACTGTACGACTGCATAATATGCGAACAAAGCTTCGACTGCAGAAATAAGCTATCAATGCATTTCAAAACCCATTTAAGAGTCAAAGACTTTATTTGTCAACATTGTGGTAAGGAATTTCTTCGGATGAACTCAATGAGGCGTCATGTACAGATTTGTCACGCTGGTGTCAGGATACAGTGCGCTATATGTAAGAAGTACCTCAAGGGTCATCTCTCTGAGCACATGCGTACACATGAGAAACGGCGTCCACATAAGTGTCCGGACTGTGGGCAGACCTTTACACAATCTACTCAGTTGACAGTCCACCGACGTTCCCACACAGGGGCACGCCCGTATCCTTGTAGAATATGTAACAGACCCTTCACTCATTCAAATGCATTAATGCTACACATCCGACGTCATACTGGTGAAAAACCATTTGAATGTGCAATGTGTCCTATGTCGTTTTCACAGTTGCCACACATGAAAGCTCATATGAGAAAAATTCATGGTAAAGAGAACCCTTACAGGTGCAAGAAGTGTCAACAGTTTTTCAAATTGAAGGTACATCTTGAAAACCATGCAAAAATCTGTAAGGTTGGAGAAAGGGAACTGTCGTTTGAAGAGAAGATAGAGGCTTCAATCAAAGTGGAGGAGGAAGAAGTTGTTGAGTCGGTCATGACTTTGTCACGCATGAGATTCCTATTGGCGCTCCTGCTCACAATGATTGCTACCAAAGAGAAACTACAATATTTAGGTGCGTAATTTTTATTATTACAATACCACAAAACAAATGCACTTGACATTCTTATTTTACTGGTGTGACCTAAGCTTTCTGTGTGTGCGTGTCCAATAAGTGGAATACGTTTTTTTCACAACCTTCATTCCATTTGTCAAAGTAATCAAGAAGATATAATTAGATAATTCATTGCAGCTTCCGTACTTCAAAAATCTCTAGTAAGTATAAGACATTAACAGAGATTTTCAGTTTCATTGTGTTCATTGAATTTGATTATTATAAGTACACATAACAACAGATACTTTTACGATAAAGTTTTATGCACAGTCACTGATTTATAATGTTTTAAATTCATTAATCATAGGAACATAAAAAGGACTGGTCACCGCTGAACTGTCTCATGGGTTGCAAATATTTAGTGCGAGTGTTTTGACTTTTGTGTGCTGATGTGTGCTTTTGTGGAGTATCTCTTACGAGCGTTGTCATTGGCACGCATTCCATTGCGTAGATTGACAATCCGGCGTTTTTATTCTAGCGAACATCTTCGCCAATGTATAACATGGCAGGCAAAGTCATCGTACAAGATCTTGGGTAATATATTGATGAGTGAGTTCATTTACCATTTAGTTTATAATATTGGTGTTGGTTGGTGAAGGGCTTGGATTCAGCATAAGGTTGTAAGGAGCAATATGCTGTTTATGATTTAAATGTACTCTAGCTTTCAAAGGTACTGGTAAGTTTTAATAGGTGGTGGTGTGGAATAAGGTTTTATGCTCTTAAAAGTAAGAGATGATAGAAATTGGTGATTAAGGTTTACTTGTAAGTGCTCTCTGCCATTGTTTGAATGTGAACATACCTATAAAAGTTCAGAAAATCCCTGTAGAATACTGTACATATTTTAACATAACATACCAATTTATTGTAAATATTTATCATGGCATTGTTCTAAAGTGTTTATTTTCATACAGGTTTCAATAAACGTCTAATAGATGATCTACTTGTGGAATCATTGGAAGCTATGGGTCATACTCCTTGCAATGACGAAAGTCTACCACCCTTAAAGCGGCTGAAAACTAATATCGAGATATTGTTGAACGGGACAGTTCCAAAGGAGCAAATGGCGAAGTTTAAGAAGGAACATAAACGCACCGAAGATATTCTTGAACTTCTTACTGATGAAAAGAAATAGGTAATTTGCATGATTTAAGTTTTATTTACAAAAAAGCTATAATATTATAATATAAGTCGTGAGTTTAGCTGATTAGCTAAACTCACGACTATAATATTGATCTATTAATAGATGACGTGAGTAGTAGTTGATTTATAATTTCTTAGCATTTATAACTATCATTATCGTAAAGGTTGCTAATAAGCTCTAAATTATGTTATTTAGCTGAATACATTATGGTTCATGTTAATTTTGTAATTAATCGTATTTATTGTGCACATGTTGATACATCACATTTTTTAAAAATAATATAGAAGGATACATACTAATAAATAGATTGAATGCATATAAAGGTATAAATAATATATTTATTACATACTTAGTTCACTTACTCAAATTATAACTGATTTCTGAATCAGATTCCAATTTTCAGCTTTTTTTTGTTGTGTAAAATTCAACATCCGTTCATGTCACATTTATGTTTCTCACGTGACGTGAGAATATAAGAATACTAATAAATATAAATATGACATTACATGTTATCTCATGAGATATTACATTTTTTAATTCATGACGTGAGTAGCTATACTTTTAACTTGACTTAAGACCTCTTGTAAAATTTAGTTTTTGTCTTCCTCTTCATTGAAATGGCTTCAATTCTATTTAATCCTTTTTTAATATGCATAATTGTATTGAAGGTTGAACTAAGGAGTTAAGTAATTATGAATGGTTATGTCAATAAAAAATTAAAGACATAGAATAATATGCTTGCCATGAAAAAGTGATCACTCCAAAGCTTTTAATTGTAAATTTGATTTGACTACTGATAGTATTTAATATTATGTTAAACTATATGTTAATGTTCAGTGTAAATATAAATTGTAATTTGCAAAAATTTTGTCACACTAATGGAAACAGTGATAAATCCAAAGACACAGCTCGCCTTTAATTTAAAATAATTTTTTATTAAAGATTATTTTTTTGTTCGAATATTTTGTTTTGTTATAATTAGAAAAATGTAAGAATAATCAAGAAAATATCATTTTATTTATTTACGAGTATTACTATGATTGTGCCATTAATTATTATCATTGTTACTTATATATTTTGTTTGGATAGTTAATTTAATTTATTACATAAAATATTCACATTTAAAATAAGTTTCTTAGGTTTCATTAAGTTTTGTTTTTAAAATAGGTTTCTTAGGCTTCATTAAGTTTAAAAAAATAGGTGAAAAGTCGTTAATGTTAACTATATTTAATAATATCTTAAAATCCCAGTGCCATTCCTTGTTTCTTTGTTTGATTACTTTTTAAATGTAAGTAAAATGGGGAAATAATTATTTATTTTATTCTTTCTATATATATCTTTTCTTAGAATTATACATATAATGGTGGTTAAGTATCATATCATTATATTAAAATATGAAATTGTTCACCACTTGTTCACAGAAAAAAAAACTATATACTTACCAATTAATCAATCAAAACTATATTGACTTATGTGATTTAACAATTATTATTTTCAGATTAGTCTGTATTAAAATACAGAATATTTACAATAAATGCTTTGGCCTTAGATTATAATAATACCTGTATACAAATTTTACATAAATAAAAAATACAGTAAGTAAATAAAGATTTTAAGTCAAGTGCTTTAAACTTAGTAGTATGCTCCTTCAATCATTCAAATGGTTCGTACATTTAAACAGTTTTAAAATCTAAATTAAAATTAAGAAAAAAATCATTGTAATAAAAATAATAATATTCTCTAATTGTTTTTTTTTCTACGTTCTGTAAACAGGTTTGTAATCTAAGGTTGCATAGCATACTTTGTAACAGTTAACACTGAAACAAATAATATATTGTCGAACTGAGTGTTTAGATTATATTAAAATATATTAAATAAGTTTATTATAAATATTAGTGTAATTAAATATATATGTATAGAAGTAATATTACGTGAATGGTTCAAATGGAAATAGACAATATTAATAGGTATATGTTTGCAAATAAATTTAAATTGTTACAAAGCTATTCTCTATGTGAGGAATTAATGCTGAGATCTATAGAACGTGCTCTGACTTATCTTGGACTTAAGTTTGAGTTAAAACGAGACACAAATAAGCTCTAACATAAATCTGTCTCGTTTTAACTCTGTCTTGAGTCTGAGCAGAGTGAAAGTCTGCCGTCCTCAAGCTATAACGCCATTAACTACCAAGAGTACCAAGACCCCATTTCGAGCTATGGTACAAAAAGCGGTAATTTATACAAAAATGACGCGAGTTAATAACTAAAAAACTACGTTTTTTATATCGCTTTATCACAAACTACAGCATTAAGGAGAATACCGCTTCAATGGATCGATAGAGAATTAACTATAGGTAAGATAACGTTAAAAATCGTATTTGGTCACATGATGGTTAACGACGTTATAGCTTGAGGACGGCAGAAATGCGGTCTATAGATTTCAGCATAGTGTGTGAAGTGTTCAAAGCAAGCTAGGATGCATATAAGTAATATTTTATATTCATACATCAGTACTTTCCTAAGTTGCTGGTTGGCCCTAGCAAAACGGCTGCCCCATTTCAAGACCTAGTAAGTGTGATTGACAAAATTTTAATTAAAAGAGACCAAAAAACATATTCGTGGTAACCCTTCTGAACTCTGAATTAATGTTTCGTAAATAAACTACTTTGAAAGCTTTTATTGGATATATTTATTACTTCGCTAAGCCATCTACAAAACATGTTTTTTTGGCCCCTGTAAAATTTTGTCAATCACACTTACTAGGTTTTGAAATGGGGCAGCCGAAAAGTACCTAATCGTTTCATGGTAATTTTATCTAAGCTAAAAAATCGCGATGTAAGTAAAATAACACATTTAGCTTCAATAATAATGACCTACATGAAATATGTAAATCTATATTTGGTGTCGTGAGTGTTTTAAGACAGGAAGGTCGATGCCTTTGATGTAGTGGTAAATGCCGACAACGTTTAGACAATGTCGCCATACTGTATGGAGGCTAGTTTAGGAAACAATAATCCACAATAAATCCTATTTAATATTATAAATGCGAAAGTTTCTATGTTTGTTACTCAATCACGTCGCAACGACTGAACTTATTTGGCTGAAATTTGGCACAGAGATAGATTATAGTCTGGAATAGGATTATAATCTATCTCTAGGCTACTTTTTATCCCGGGAAATAAGAGAGTTCCCGCGGGAATAAAAAACCTTAATCCACGCGAACGAATATTTCAGATTGCGAAATGTACGCAAACTCCTCCTCCTTGCACATCGCGATAAGCAATAATATTTGAAGCAAGCAAGCCTACTATACCTACTATATATTATATTATATATTTAATATTATAAATGTGAAAGTGTGGATGTTTGGATGTTTGTTACTCAATCACGTCGCAACGACTGAACCCTGAACCGATTTGGCCGAAATTTGGCACAGATATAGATTATAGTCTGGAATAGCACATAGGCTTTTTATCCCAAGAAATAAGAGAGTTCCCGCGGGAATCAAGAAATCTCAATCCACGCGAACGAAGTCGCGGGCGGGATTAAAAAGTGAAAATTAGAAATTAAAATTATTACTTAGTTGAATCGATTAAAACCAGGTTCTTCCAGATTAAAGTCGTTCTCTTTGGATCGTCGAGATTGAGATCGAGATCAAAGGCGTCGACCCTACTGTATCTCTTTAAGTATACTGTGCCTGACCTGAGGCTGATAGAGCGTGCTCTGACTCAGCTCAGACTCAAGATAGAGGTTAAAACGAAACACAAATATGCTCTGACATAAATCTGTCTCGTTTTAACTCTGTCTTGAGTCTGAGCTGAGCGAAAGTGCGGTCTATAGATTTCAGCCTTAGTCCCCAGTCTCCCCACGTACATATACGTACCTAAAGCACGGCTAACGAGTTGCGCGCAGACTAAATACCAATTTAATGCAATTATTTGCTGGTACCGTTACTTTGCGTGGACTTCTTTTTTAATTCTGCATATTTACCTAACTAGTATTCGGTAAAACTACCATACGTGTATACAACCCGAATGCAAGCTATCTCTGCTAAAATTGCTAAACGTCAAAATCTGTTCAGTTGTTGGGAAAAAAGACAGTCGGGCATATAGAAAAACATATTTTCGCAATATCAGTAACACTTGCATAACATAGCATAAGTAATTTATTTGTAAGGTAATTTATGAACATAGGTAAAATATGTGTGTGTCGTGACTTGTTATGTGCAAGAACAACATTGTTGTCATTCAATCAGTGTTCAGTTATACTGCGTAGTTATTGTAAAAAAAAAATGACAGCGATTTAGTATCAATAGTCCCTGCGCTAAGCCGCGGACAGACGGACGGACGGACTTGGCGAAACTATAAGGGTTCTTGGTTGTTTTACTACGCAACCCTAAAAATAGAAAACTGTGATAGGCATATGATTTAATGAGGTATAGCTAACGATGTAGTATAAAAAGGTAAAGACCTGGTTAGACACAAAGCGGGACGACAGCGTATCCATTGCGACGCGTAGAATTTGTACAGTACCCGACAGTAAGTAAACATCACGCATTGTAGTCAAGGCTCGTAGAGCGTCGTATCCGTTGGAAAAAGTCACATAAGCATGAATGACAGAGAACTCTATGAAGGTGAGGATGGCGGATTTTCTCGGGGGCTGTGTAATATTTACTGCCGGGTACTATACAAATTCTACGCGTCGCGACGGATACGCCGTCTTCCTGCTTTGTGCCTAACCAGGGCTTTATCTTTTTAAAATACATTGTTAGCTATACAAAAAAAAGAAAAAAAAAAAGATAAAGCCCTGGTTAGATCTTATACCTATCACAGTAGCTTTCTGCTTTTAGGGTTGCGTAGTAAAACAACCAAGAACCCTTATAGTTTCGCCAAATCCGTCCGTTAGCATTCTGCGCAGTCTTAAGGGTCTTTAATTCCCGCGGGTAGGTAGGCAAACGAAGGACGTTTTTCTTATTCAATTAGGAATATATAAATACAAAGCGTACAGCCAAAGATAGGATCCACCTAAATAGTTTTGGCATATTGACATAGCATACCAACTAATTAAAATTTAATCGGATTCATATAGTTTGTGAAGAGCCAAAAACCGTACCTATTTTTATTAAAAGATTTTTTAAGTACCTACATATATATGAAATCTCATGTTATGTCATGGCTTAGAAGTATACCAAAGAAAATACAATATAGGTGTGTAAGTAGTTAAATAAATGTTTTAAATGTGCATTCAATTTGAAGTTTTATTCATTTACCCTAATCCACTACATTTAAGACTTAAGAGATAAATAATGACAAGGGAGTTATTAACGTTTATTTTCAGCATGATATCATTAATAACGGAATCAATTTTACGTTACTGATTAACATTATTAAAATATGAGAAAAATATTGATATTACGAGTAGGTACCTATTATTTAAAAGCTTGGTTACCTAGGTACCTATTATTTTTACCTCATACCTATGTCATATAATCTACATTAATAATTAATTTATGTAGATTCTATATAGATACCTACCCAAAATTATTTTAATTTTAACGTTAATTGTAAGATTAGGTATAAGGAAAAATAGAAGTACCTACCTAATTTAACGGTAGGTTTACATTGGTATTATCCACGTATTATCCTATCTGTGATTTAAATGTCAAAGGCACGTCAAATGTCAAAGTTTTTTGTTTTGGTTTTGACATTCACCTATTTGTCTGCTGTGTTTGTCTGTGAGCTCAAAACAAACGTGAAATATGTCGCTATTTACATTTTGCAGATTTTAAAATTATAACATTATTAAAAGTTGAAATTAAATAGCCATAAACATGGGAACCACGGGACAATCAATTACACTCGCTAACAGTATTATAGGAGTGGGCATACTGGCTATGCCGTTCTGTTTTCAACAAGTAAGTTGTTTACGTTTCTAAAATAAACGTTTTACTAATACTTCCTTAATAACAGCTACTTTATTGAGAGTACGAACATAACGTTCACTTGGATATAAATAAATTAGCGATTGCTGTCGATAAAAATGTATTGATAGGTTTTATAGAGCAAGTTAATTAAAAAAATAGTTCCAGTAGTCGACGTGGTATTTTGATTAGTTTTTATCTTGACCATCATAAATAATTCGATAAACATCTTCTTATTGATAATTTTTTTATTTTAATTACCGTAAATTACTTATAATTTTATACTCACCATCTTATTATATAAAGCCTTGAATTAATTTCAAGTTTTTTTTTAAATTTATATTCACGATGAATCATTCATCAAATCGTGATACAATTCATACAATGAATCTAATTAAGATTTAGAGGTCAATTATTTAGCTTATTGAAGTTCCTATAGAAATTATAATATTTTGATGTAGCTTACTAACCCCTAATCTTGTTGATAAATATTATTATACTTGAAAGAAATGAATGAAAACGGGAAATCAATTTCTTATAAATAGCTGGTTTTCAATATCTTGTAAGATTTAGCTGATAACTGCAATCCTTTTTTTTACGAGGGGGAAATCTTAAAAGATACCCAACACCCTAGGGTAGAGTAGGGGGTTATGTGGGGTTTTTATCCACTAAAACCCCCTCCATGGCCATCCTCAGTGCATATTGGAAGGCTCCGAGATCTCTTAAGAACAACCGGAGCTTCCAAGCCCACTGGGCTCGTCTCTGAAGAGGAAACTTATGTCCTTACTAAGAATCCATCTTCCCAGGCATTATGGAAAAGTGAACGGCTGGAGGAATGATGACTGCAAACTAGGGGATTTACACTATGCAAAAATCCAGTGAGAATTCTTTAATTTCCAGGATAAAAAGTACCCTATCAAGATACAAGCTATCTCTTTGCCATGTTTGGTTTAAATCGGTTCACTAGTTTACATGTGAAAAGGTAATAAATAGGTTGACAGAGTTAGTGAAAAAAATAGTACTAATTTGAAATTGTTATTTTAGTGTGGAATATTGTTAGCTGCATTAATTTTACTATCAATGGGCCTGGTATCAAGACTGTGCTGTTATTTTCTATTGAAATCTGCAATCATTACAAGAAGAAGAAATTATGAATTTCTTGGTGAGTAAATCAAAAAGACATCTTCTCTTGTTGACCATGATGTTTGTAATTTATGATAATAGCAAAAAATGCATTATTCACAAAAAAACAATCTTTATTGGAATATGGTTTTTTCTTTCAATATATTGCAGCATTCCACATATTTGGCCCGGCGGGCAAGATGGCCGTCGAGATGGGTATCATAGGGTTTCTAATGGGCACTTGCATCGCCTACTTCGTCGTGGTCGGAGACCTGGGCCCGCAGATAATCGCCAAAATGCTCAACATCAACCAGAGTGATATATTGAGGTAATTAGATTTATATGGCATATGTGCAATCACTTTACATTGAGGGTGGTACACATTATTTTAGTTCTTTCATTTCACAAGCTGACCGCTCCCACCTAAGCTCCTGTCAGGCATGCACACTTACGCAATGTGCATGTACACGACATAACCACAAGTAAAGCACCTGTAACTTCGTGAGATAAATGTACAAGTGTTTACTAGCAAATTAACGCCAATCTAATAGCAAATCAAGCCTCAGTAAGACAACCGTTGCCCTGTTGCTTTGTAAGGGCCTGCACAAATGAAGAACTATTCTCCCTAGCGGACTACTCCATTTATAGGCGGCAACGACTGAACCAATTTGGCTGAAATTTGGCACAGAAATAGATTATAGTCTGGAATAAGACAGGCTACTTTTTATCACGTAAAGTAAGGAGAGTTCCCATGGAAATTAAAACACCTCAATCCACGTGAACAAAGTCTTCTAGTAGTTAATATTTTCTATTGCTTTCCAGAGCCACTGAGATAGAAAATAACTCCACGGGGGGCATTTGTTGTTATTTTGTTCACAGAACGTCAATAATGGTGATAGTGTCGCTGGTGTGCGTGCTGCCTTTGGGCCTGCTGCGTAACGTCGACAGCCTGAGCAACGTCAGCGCGGCGACCATCGCGTTCTATTTATGTTTAGTCATCAAGGTAACACGCGTTTACGTTTTAATTCAACAGTGGATGAACAACCTCAGTAGTAGGTAGTACAAGCCGAAACAGCTCGTCCCTCAAGGCGCTGACAAAAAATCTAAAGGTCGACGGTACAAACCGCACTATTGTCTATATTGTATTGTATTGTTATATAACTAGGTATTCATATAAACATGATGCCCGATCACGGTCAGGGTGTTGCAAGTCAGTGATTAATTAATTATTATTATTAATCTTAATTATAATATTAAAGTCTCAATAGCCCACCAGTTAAAGGTGCGGACTGAAAACTGACAGGTAAGAAGCTCACCCGTTACACTATTGTTGTTCCCACTCCTAGCACAAGCTTTTCGCTTATTTGGAGGGGAGAGGAGAATATAAGTCAAGTTCAGCTTGGCTAATATTCATTTTAAAAAAAAGTTGTTGAAAGCTTAAAAGCCAGGGTTTTCATTCAAGCATTTTGATGGAAGTCTAAAACATGGGTGTTTGTGGTCAGGTCCTGGTGGAAGCGACGGGGCAGCTGTTGACGACGGACTGGACATCGCGCATCGAGCTGTGGAAGCCTTCCGGCGTGCTGCAGTGCGTCCCTATATTCTCCATGGCATTGTTCTGTCAGACGTAAGTTCTCTTTTTTTTTTATAAGAAAATTAGCCATGCCGGACTTGACTAATATAATGTTCTTATCTCTGAATCAGCATAAAGCTTGTATGCTTCTATCATACAACGGTGTTTTGTCGCGTGTGAAGTGTACTTAAATTGAAAATTAAATACTCGTAGAGTGTTTGACCATAGATTGAACTTACCTCCACTTTCTAGTTCAAATGCAGTAAAATTATTTACTGTCGGCTTTCGCTATATTTCTAAGATGCCCAAGTCTATGATTATAGTGCACTCTCCATTCCCTCAATCTCAGTCCGATGGAGAGAGATCAGGCCCAGCATTGACCTCTTTACGCATTCAAATGTTGGTCAGAAATTTGTTATTTTGATTCCAGACAGCTATTTGAGATATTCGAGTCGTTGCCGTCTTTGTCTCTAGAGAAGATGTGCGTAGTGACAAAAAACGCCATCAATATTTGCTCAGGCGTTTACTTCACGCTCGGCATATTCGGGTATATCGCGTTCGGCTCACAAGAGATATCAGGTATTGAAAATTTGCTTCCATTTTGCAATAATTATGCTGATGTTGATGCGTGATTGAAGAACAAATTAACGCACTTTCCCGTTTATAATATTAGTGTGGATTTTTTATGCGTTTATTATATTAAGTGTGGACAAGTCTACAAACGTGAATTGAACAGTTGAATTTTCAATAATCTTTTCTTAGCGGATGCCTACATCATAATAGCTCTCTGTATGCCTTTCAGCGCGTACCATTCAACAGCTTGAGCTGTGCGTTTCTTGTATATGTTTAGAAGTTATCTTCTAAACATAAACAAGAAACACATCTTGAACACAATCAATGTCAAGATTTCTGCCCTCTGATTCTGTAACTATCAAAAATTGAAAGCCGCTGACATATATTTTTTATCCATTGAAGGTTTGAAGAGAAATGTCATTTACTATTTCATAGTACACCTTCAATGGATAAAAAATATATGTCAGTGGCTTTCATTTTTTGATATGCACTGAGTTACACAATCAGGGCCCTGGTTTTCAGTTCCCGTTCCCATTGCTGGGATTCATTACATTAATATTATTCCAGGCAACATCCTGATGAGCTTAAGCCCAACGATGGGCAGCGACGTGATAAAGCTGGGCTTCGTGATGTCTCTGGCCTTCAGTTTTCCACTCATCATATTCCCTTGCCGCGCGAGCCTCTACTCTTTCCTTTATAGGAGGGTGAGTATACTCATACGATGATACTTTATTGTTAGGGCACAAAAATATATCGAGATGGAATGGTCATCATTACTGTTTTATTAAGAATTTATTTATTATTTATTTACACACATATTTTAATCTACCTTTACAGGTTTCTTAACCTAATGCGATAGATAAGTAAAAATATACTAAAAATCCTTACATGACCTCATATTACATACTAAAATCTATACATATAATAAAATTGTAGAAAAGTGGTGTCTGACAATGGAAATATATAAAAAAAAGTAGCAGGGGTTGTTATTATATCGATGCCGAACCCGAAATTGTAATTAATTTTTTTTTGTCTGTTTATCTGTTTGTCTGTGTGTTTGTGCACGCTAATATCAGAAACGGCTTATTCGATTTAGATACGGTTTTCACTAATATATTGTAGTAAGCTTCACTTAACATTTAGTGTTTATTTCATGTCAATCGGTTCATAAATAAAAAAGTTATGTCAATTTAAAGAATCACGGCGAACATTTTTAACGTACAGAGTACGTACTACACGCCTCGCGCCTGAGCGTCCGTGGCTATATAAAGCGCGCTGAGAGCCGCGCCCCGAAAAGTCACTATTCCACGCGAACGAAGTCGCGGGCACAGCTAGTTTAAAATATAAGTATAGTAAATATAAATATTAAGCGTCCTTAATTCCTTGTATTTGAAGTAATGAGTACAAATATGACATTTGATGTCACTACAGTCGGATTGTAGACATTGATACTGAATCGTCAAAGATATGAGTAACGCGACTACCGCGACAAAAAATGTGAAGTAGTACATTTTGAAATGTTGAGCCACTCTTACATTTTTACGTCATGTATGGGACAAATGTACCGCCTCATGTATGTCCTTCTCAACCCTACCGCAGGCGCATGACGTCATGTATGGGACAAATGTACCGCCTCATGTATGTCCTCAACCCTACCGCAGGCGCATGACGTCATGTATGGGACAAATGTACCGCCTCATGTATGTCCTCAACCCTACCGCAGGCGCATGACGTCATGTATGGGACAAATGTACCGCCTCATGTATGTCCTCAACCCTACCGCAGGCGCATGACGTCATGTATGGGACAAATGTACCGCCTCATGTATGTCCTCAACCCTACCGCAGGCGCATGACGTCATGTATGGGACAAATGTACCGCCTCATGTATGTCCTCAACCCTACCGCAGGCGCATGACGTCATGTATGGGACAAATGTACCGCCTCATGTATGTCCTTCTCAACCCTACTGCAGGCGAATGACGTCATGTATGGGACAAATGTACCGCTTCATGTATATCCCTCTCAACCCTACCGCAGGCGCATGACGTCATGTATGGGACAAATGTACCGCTTCATGTATATCCCTCTCAACCCTACCGCAGGCGCATGACGTCATGTATGGGACAAATGTACCGCTTCATGTATATCCCTCTCAACCCTACCGCAGGCGCATGACGTCATGTATGGGACAAATGTACCGCTTCATGTATATCCCTCTCAACCCTACCGCAGGCGCATGACGTCATGTATGGGACAAATGTACCGCTTCATGTATATCCCTCTCAACCCTACCGCAGGCGCATGACGTCATGTATGGGACAAATGTACCGCTTCATGTATATCCCTCTCAACCCTACCGCAGGCGCATGACGTCATGTATGGGACAAATGTACCGCTTCATGTATATCCCTCTCAACCCTACCGCAGGCGCATGACGTCATGTATGGGACAAATGTACCGCTTCATGTATATCCCTCTCAACCCTACCGCAGGCGCATGACGTCATGTATGGGACAAATGTACCGCTTCATGTATATCCCTCTCAACCCTACCGCAGGCGCACCACACGCACCACGAGCACCTGGCGCCGCAGTCCATCCCCGAGGGCCCGTTCCGCGCGCTGACGCTGGGCATCGTGGGCTGCGCGCTGTGCGTCAGCCTGCTGCTGCCCACCATCGAGCTGGTGCTGGGGCTGCTGGGCGCCACCATCGGCGTGCTGGTGTGCCTCGTGTTCCCCGCCGCCGCCTTCCTCAACGTCACCTTCAAGAACACCAACGAGAGGCTGCTGGCCAAGGTGAGCTTATCGCGTAGTATCATCACAAATTGATCGGTGACATATATCGACGCTGGAAAGCGATTTTGCGCTTTCCAGAGTCAATACATAGTTGGAAATCTTTTATATTCCGGGATAAAAAGGAGCTACTCTCCAGATACTCAACTTTGTTCATACAAAAAATCGCGCTCGATCCATAGCTCTTTTGCATCGTTTCTGAAGTTTTTAACTGAAGTTCTATTCAGTAAAACACACTTTCGCATTTATATTAGTAAGGATACTGAGTATATGGACGGGCCCTTGCAAGCTAGCAAAATGGCATCTATTCGTTGGAGCGTGACTTGCCTAGGAACCATAAATTGGTTCTAGGAGGTTGCCAAACGATGGATAACATTTAATTATTAGTAGAACCGTGAACATTTTTGTTCGGAAAACCTTTTCTATAGCTATTATTATTGCCTGGTGGGAGTCTGGCCGTGGCTAGTTACCACCCTACCGTCAAAGACTTGCCGCCAAGCGATTCAGCGTTTCGGTACGATGACGTGTAGGAACCGATTAGGGGTACGGGTTGAATCTACACTGCCATACCCCTTCCAAGTTAGCCCGCTATCATCTTAGACTGCATCGTCACTTACCATCAGGTGAGATCGCAGTCAAAGACTATCTTGTCATCAAAGGGGTTTGGGTAAAAGTGGCATGATTTTTTTTTCTTGCGGCCACTTATGAAAATTATTTTATTCGAAAGTACACAATAATACATACATTTTATTCTATTAAAGTTTCTTTCTAAAATGTATCGGAGCTGAGATATTTTAACATGAAAAATACATAAAATCATGTTGCCACCTTGGTACTTTGTGTCTATTTTATTTATTATATTTGATGGTTCCCTGTTATTTTTCTTTTAGTCATAAACAACAACAAAGGAGCCTCTAATGAGCCCAAAAACTGAGCGTGATCGCCTCGACCAATCATAGCACAGGATTTGTTTACCTGAGCCGCGCATCAACTCCGGCGCACCGCGCACCGTACTTCACTCGTCTCTCCGAGTTAGTTGGTGATTAGTATCGAGTGTTTCTGTTTCTATTGTTTTTAATCACATACCTCGCTTCCGCCTATAACACGCGAGAGCAGTTAGTCGTAGTATTTCTCGACATGGAGAAGGCGTTCGACCGCGTCTGGTACGCCGGTCCACGACGCCACGAGGATGAACCCAGCATGTATTTTAATCACACGACTTAGCTTGCCTTACTGGACTTTGGTCGCAGGCGGTACGGTGGCGTGTAGCGCTGTCTGTGTTAGGATTAGTCATTTACAGTATTGGTTTGGATTCTGCATTTAGTGTCGTTGACTATGTATGGCTTATGTAGTTAGAAAGGAGATTTGTTAGGGTCTTCTTTCGTGGTTGGTGACGGCCGGCTATAAGGGGAAGTGGACACCGTAGCTAGGCTAGGCTAGTTAGCCTGGTTGTCTAGTTTAGGCATAGAAATGTTGGCTTCCACGTTAGTTCAGTGACAATTACGATGTACTCTCACTCCTACAAAGTAATCACTGGGACTAATGGTTTGTTTGGTCGTTAGTCTGTCGTTTCTCTCATCATATAGTATCTACAAGTATAAAAAAGTGATTTTAAATATTTTGTTTATTTTTTAAGATTCTATCCATAACGCTATAAATGGCTACCGGCAGAATAATAGGCAGATATCTAAGACAAAAACTCGCGACCTTCGGAACTTTAATACCGAGTGCATTAAAGATACCATCGAGCGGAACTGCGGCTCCAAAGTGTTCGCGAGAGATCTGTAGATCAGACAGAGCCAGCTGACGCGACTGCAAACTGACGACGGTCGTCTCGTTTCTTCTCAAGCTGAGGTCTTGGTAGAGCTCGAGAAGTTCTATGGACAGTTATATACCAGAACACAGAAACCTGTTGAAGATTTGGCCAAAGACCCCAGAGCCATACTGACCCGACACTATACCGAAGATATTCCGGACGTCAGGCTATACGAGATTAGTATGGCTCTCAAACAACTCAAGAACAACAAGGCGCCAGGTGATGACGGAATCACAGCTGAACTCCTGAAAGCGGGTGGAAAACCGTTTCTAAAGACCTTTCAGAGTTTGTTCAATTCCCGAGGGTACAACGCCGAAAGCATGGCAAAGGAGCGTGGTAGTTTTGTTCTTCAAAAAAGGTGATAACACTTTGTTGAAGAATTATAGACCCATCTCGCTGCTGAGCCATGTTTATAAGTTGTTCTCGAGAGTCAATACGAATCGTCTCGCCCGTAGGTTCGACGACTTCCAGCCTCCCGAACAAGCCGGATTTCTAAGAGGCTTTAGCATCATAGACCAAATCATACGCTGCGGCAGGTTAAACAGAAGATAGAAGGATATAACAAGCCACTTTGTTTAGCATTTGTGGACTATGAGAAAGCCTTCGATTGGGTGGAAACTTGGGCTGTATTGAGGTCGCTGCAAAGATGCCGCATCAACTATTGGTACGTTGAAGAATTGAAGTGATTGTACGAAAACGCCACTATGTCAGTACTTATACAGGACCAGACTACAAGGCCAATACATTGCAGCGTGGAGTGCGACAGGGAGATGTAATCTCCCCGAAGCTCCTTTCTGCTGCGTTGGAGGACGTCTTTAAGCTACTGGATTGGAATGGACTTGGCATCAACATAAACGACGAGTACATCACTCACCTTCGATTTGCCGATGACATAGTCATTATGGCAGAGACTCTCGGAGACTTTAATACAATGCTCAATGACCTCAGCAGAGTCTCTCAACAGGTGGGCCTGAAAATGAACATGAGCAAGATGAAAATGATGTCTAATGCTCATGTTCCGCTCCATCCAGTAATTGTTGAGAGCTCTGCACTCGAAATTGTAGACCTGGGACACACAGTCCAGCTAGGTAGATCCAATTTCGAGAAAGGGATCACCCGCCGAATCCAACTCAGCTGGGCAGCGTTCGGGAAACTTCGAGATGTCTTCTCGTCCAAAATTCCTCAGTGCCTGAAGACTCAGCGGGCGATGGAGAAAGCTTTGCTCGGAGTAACCCTGCGAGATCAAATCAGAAATGAGGAGATCCATAGGAGAACCAAAGTCACCGACATAGCTGTGCGAATTGCGAAACTGAAGTGAAAATGGTTGGGGTACATAGTTCGAAGAGCTGATGGTTGATGGGATCCGAAGGTGCTGGAGTGGCGACCCCGCACCGGGAAGTGCAGTGTTGGCAGACCCTCCCACTAGGTGGACCGACGACATCAAACAAGTCGCAGGGAGCCGCTGGATTCAGGCGGCGCAAGACCGAGGCTTGTGGAGGTCCATGCAAGAGACCTACGTCCAGCAGTGGACATCGATAAGTTGATAAAGACGAAGAAAAAGAACGCTATAAATAGTTTTAACAATAAAATATATGATAGTTTACTTTAAATTGATGACAAAACTCTCATAATTCTACAACTTCAACATCAGATATCTCAGCTCCGATATCACTTAGGGCAAAATTCTTTTTTGATCTGTTATTACTAGTTAATACCCGATATGTTAGCAACAATTAAATTAGTGGCCGCTAAGAAAAAAAATCATGCCACTGGTCCATACAAAATTACCCAATCCCCTTTAAAAAAAATATATTTATTTCAATGTCAATGTCTCTTGCCAGTTCGTGCTGGTGCTGGGTCTGATAATCCTCGTGCTGGGCACGTACGCCAACCTGCAGGCGGCCGAGAACTCGCGCGACAAGTACGACGACAAGTACATCACGCAGGAGCGCATCGACAAGATCGTCGAGGACTTCTTCCAGAAAATGGAGAAGTCCGAAGGTAATATTTTGTTTTGGTTTCTTCACCTATACGATTCGCTGGAAAGCAAATTTTTTTATTTTAAGATAGGCTTACGCTGGACGACAATCAATGATGGAAAGTATTGATTGTCTAGCTAGGTTGGAGCGCGCTTGCCTAGAAAATGCCTATTCACTCTTGTCTTGAAGGTACTCAAATTAAGATTTACACAATACTGCTAGGTGGGTTTGTTAAGCGGCAATCTTGTTACTGATATACATAAAAATAGTTAAATAGTTCATTTTTATTTTTACAGAAGTGATGGCCAAGCCTCAACTCGAAAATAACCCTATTTTGCAGAAAGATGTGAATGAATTAGTTAAACCCGTAATGAAGGATTCAGAAGTACAACCGCCAAATCCCGTTCCACCCGAATCTCACTCTAATGAAAAACTCCCAGTCATTTTCCCTGTACATGAGCAAAACGAAAAAATTCAAAATAATGATATCAAGGATTCAATATCACATCCAAAGAATGTAATTTCAAAAATAAATGGTGAAAAACAAGTTAATGGTTTTAGTAAAAGTGAGGTTGAGGACAAAATCGCAATACCTGAAAAGATTGAACAGCCAAAAGAAGAAAAAGCACAAGCAAACCAACAAAAACTAGATATGATGAAACAACAACAATTAATAGAGACTATCAAACAACACGGTCAAGAACAAAAAGAACTTCTTAAAGAGCAAAAAGAAATTTTAGATGAACTACATAAAGCAAAAAAGGAATTGCAACAAAATAAAAAGGAAATTGACAGCATAGAAGCCAAAAAGATAGCTGTTGAAAGTATACAGAAAATTGCTAATGCAGCAATACAGAGCTTAAGTGGTGTTTCCGATAAACCAGTCGATGTTAAAGCTGAAAATGCAAAACCTGCGGAAAATATAGCGAATGAAGCTGTAAATAATATTGTTAGTGAAGCTAAGAAAACTTTGGATGCCATCCAAGAAATGGATAAGAAAAAGAATGAACAACTTGAAAAGGACAAGGTCAATAGTGGAGTTATTAATAATGCACCTCAATTACCTCAAAAAGATAACGCTCTTCCAGTAATCAAAGCACCAATTAAAAATTCTGTACTTGAAAATATTAAACAAAATATAAAAAACACTAATTTAGATAAACAAAGTGTTAAAAGAGAAGTGCTAAGTGATAATAAATTATTAGAAGCTAACAATTTACAAATAAATCCAAAGGTAGAAATTAATAACCAACCAAATCCTGTCGAAAATTTACTAAAATCTAACGAAGTAAATGGAAACAAATTAGAAATGCCTAACAATGCACATTCGCATTTACCAGATGAACCAAAATCGTATCAACAAGGCGAAGATACTCAAATTAACAAAAACGATGAATCCAAACCAAATAATGCAAATGTACAAAATGTTCCTGTAATTAAAACCGAGAATAAAGAAGAAATAATTAAACCGATCAAACGAAAAGAAAATGGTGCTATTAAGTTTAAAGCGGATGATATATTGAGTAATATAGCAAATGGAAACGTAATACCGAGGCGAAAAAGGGAAGTTGTAGATTGCACAGATGAGACTTTACTCAAACCGGAAGATAGACAGATTTGCGAAAATCTAGTAAATGCGCCCGATAAGTTAAAGTCACAAGAAGTTTTGCTGCCTCACGTTAATTTAGGAGACGTAGGTTTGTCGAATTCCTATCAAGCAATAGCGTCACTTCATATGAGGTCACTGAAAAGTATTCAAGAAGATGAGAAAAGATAAAATATTACATACTTACCAAAATAAAGTTTAATTTTTAAAAAATAAAACTAAAATCGAGTCCTATGATATTAATTATTAATTTAATAAAAATGTAACACAATGTATTTTATTAACGCTTTTGTTTTGAATTTTAATTCAAAACATGAAAAGACAATATTTTATAAATTGTTAAGTGAAAATAATCTTTACAAATATAATGTAATTTATTATTATACAACTAGCAGATAATTTATTTATTTTTGCTTTGTATTGTAATATTTTGTGATGCATAAAAACTGAGCATTTATTAAATTTTAAGTGATATCGTGCTGTTTTAAAATATATATTGACACAGAAGCTATTCCAAATAATTTAAGCAAATGAATAAAATGCACATTTTGGGTAGGTTAAGTAATACATAATTCAATTTATAAATTAAGTATGAAAAATTGTTTCATACAATCTATTACCGCTCAAAATGTTCATTTTTGCAAAAATTTTCATGACACATAGATTTCGGATATTGTATGGAATAGCCATTTGTGACCACTGCTCGTTTTTAAAATAAGTTATTTAATAAAATCATGTCTGTGATCTCATAGTCCGAAGCATTGTAATTATCGCCATTGTATAAGTCTTGGGTTGTTATACGAATAGTCAGTTTCATTATATTGTTAGTTTCCTTGATAAAATTAATGGTTAAACGAACTTACCTGTAAGTGAAGTTCGATCATAATTATACGAGGATTCGTCCGAAGAGATTAGTGGAAACACGTGTATTTCAACCCACAAACCTTTGTCAAATGAAATACATACATAATGTAAAGGAATAAAGTTAACTTTTCAATTGATATGTTGTGTGTTTTGACTCTTTATTGCATAATATGTGCGTCCAGTTGATGGTAGCTGAACTAACTCGTGAAAGTGGTCGTACCTACACGATACTACATGTGTTATTACTAATCTCGAAGAACGAATACGAAGTATAAGTAGTAATTTCCACTGAAAAGGCTTTCCACCTAAAACGTTATTTTGGCGAAATTATTTTGTTTAGTAATTGTGATGTTTAAAAAATCGCTGACTGAATATTTATTGGAAACTTAATACGTAAATATACCATCATGATCGTAGAACAGTAACAGATTTGCAAAAAGTGCAAAAATGACTGTGGCTTATTTGGACATTTAATGCAATGTTAATTGTTTACGACATATTTTAAAATAGAACCCTTTTTAATGAGTATATGTGAAATTTCATTTCTACAGGTTTTTTATTTATAAAAAGTTATAACCACATAACTTAAGAAATTATTTCAAACGGCTGTACTGTAAAGTTGATAAAACGCAGATCCGTCGTTGTTCTACGAACATGTTAGGTACGATGATAAAATAAGAAAATAAAAAACCTTTGCAACTGTTATACTTAATTTTATTTCATCATGTAAATTATAGATAAATGCGACCGCCTAGATAACAATATTTCATTGGTAGAAAAATGACAATTATATTAGAAATTAGAAAATTAAATCGGCGTTAATCGTGGGGCTCCGTTAAGGTAGCACCTCACGTGTTTTAAGGCAGCACGCCTTATTTCTGGCTGGTGGCGGAGGCGCGACGCCCGCGTCGGCCCGTGCTTGCCGGAGTGGGCGGGGCTTCCGCCTCGGACGCTGGAGAGCTTTTCTGACTCTACAGACAAAATTAAAAATAACTTTTTTTTTCTACACTACTATTATAAAGAGGAAAGATTTGTATTTTTGTGTGCATGTTTGTAATGAATAAACTCAAAAACTACTGGACCGATTTGGCTGAAATTTAAAATGAAGATAGATTATACCTTGGATTAAAACATAGGCTACTTTTTATCCCGAAAAAAATTATAGTTCTTGAAACTAATTCCACCCGAACGAAGTCGGGAGCATCAGCTAGTTTTTAATAAAGACTATCAGCCAAGCTGAACTTGACCGGTGTTCTCCTCATTTTTTTCTTTTTCACAATGTGGCGTCTGGTGGTCGCCATATTAATTGATTTACTTCAGAGCCGACTTGTTATTGAATTAAAAATAAGTTACTATAAACCTCAGTGGAAACCCGCTTGCGTCGAGGAGTGTGTATCGCCTCACATGCGCGGGTGAAGGACGCGCGGCGACTGCGCCCTGGACTGACCGGAGATGCGCTATCAATGGCCGCCGCTGGAAAATATTTAAATCTACCCTCAAGAAACATGTAAATGAATTAATAGTTTTATTGCACACAGTGGTGGCTCACTACAATACCAGCACCTCAAAAACCACCAAAAAAAAAAGAGACCACCTCAAAAAGAACACTGGCTAATTCTGTTGAACCCAGTCACTACGCTCAATTGACAAGTCTAACCGATGAATAAATTGGGCGTTATGAGTTTTTGTACAGAAAATCTGCCAATATATCAAATTCCCGCGATAAGACTTATTTTACGTTGGTGAAATCGGCCCTGAGAAATATTTTTTGTAAGTAAGCAATTAAAAACCAAAAAGTACCTACCGATATCAACAGACATTCTCCTCGTGGCTCTAACGGGTTTCGGCGACGCCTTTGATTCGGAGGCGGCCCGCGCTAGTCGTGCTAAAAACAGTTACGAAAAGTTATTATATAAAACCAAAACCTTAAAGGCTCTTTTATAGAGACGCGGCGCGTTGCGCTCTTAAGTATTTATATGTTAGGGCTCTTTTAAGGATACGCAGCGCGTTGCGTACACCGCCAATTAACAAGCAAATGCTTCCGTAAGAACGCTGTCATACTCGGCCATGTTTGATTTAATACAACAGCTGCCGCCTACAAGTCTGTGTGTTTTTAAGTTTATCGCCCAGTGCCATAAACACAATGCATTCAGCATAAATACGTATCTATTGTGTAATTTGCTCCAGGCCTTGTTTTTATTGCACCCATTGTTTACTGTAAACAAAAGAGCCCACATTAGCAGTGGCTCCCAATCTTTTCCAGCTACAAATGCAGAAAAATTGCATAGATCGAGCCCAGACCTTGGAGAATATTATGGAGAACTCTCAGATGTGCAGGTTTCCTCACACCTCCCAATTGGAAACAAATGCCATCCAAGTCCGTGTGATATATCGTCTCTACTATTGCATCAGAGTTCAGACACCTAATGAAAAGCATCATGTTTCATGCAAACTTACCTCGCGGTCTGGCAGTGGAGGTGGAGTCTGGCGACGCTCGGGATTCATCCGTTTCGACAGAGCCTAGTGAGTTAGCGTCATACAAGTTATTAGCGACAAAAATTACGGGTTATGACATGAGTGGGTATGAGTAAGCGAACAAAACGTCACTATTCCTATATAACTTTTCTATTTTTATGTTATGTTGTTCTTTTTTGTTTACTTGGTGTACCTACCATTTCATTAATTCATTTATTTATATTTATACTTGTAACACTGAGTGACAACAAATAAGTTCATTGCTAAGCCAAATAAATCCTATCAAAAAATAATTCAAGTGGTCCTAAAAGAGTACATAACATATATTATTATTTGTTTTTGTTGGTTGACATTTTGTTCGCTAAATTCTCTACTAAAAAACCAAGATACACAATATTTTTGGAAATGTTTGCGTTTATTCTCTATTTTAATTTAATTAAATTCCTAATTCTTATAATGTATTCATGGGCATTCTTTAAAAAATAACAAAATTTAAATCAAGCGAAAATTTTATTTCCGGTGACTCAATTATGCGAGTGTAAGATGCGACTTTTGTAATAGGTACAATTTAGATACATATTATGACATCTCGTTCAGAGTTACCAGAAATAAAAAATGCTACGATTTTTTTTGAATGAATGAATATTTTATGCAAATAAAAATAAAATTTTAATGAATTATCAATGCATATCTTGGGTTTACTTGGATTGGGTTACTTGAATTGGTACTGAAATGAGAAAACAAATTAAATCATGCAAATACACTACATATACACATGTCACTAGTCTATGTAATACGATCAAGGTAAGAATGTTAAATGGAATGTTAAAGCGCCATCTTCTATTTCTATCTCGCTCGGTCCTCTCTCGAACGAGAAGCGACCGTTGTCGAGTCCTCGCTATATTGATATATTTCTGTGGAAGACATTCTTTTGTACCGAAAAAAAATGGGCAATCGCAAATAAAACTGGTAATCGCAAATAGAGTTGGTAATCGCAAATTAAGTTGGTAATCGCAAATAAAGTTGGTAATCGTAAAATCAGTTAGTAATTTTAATAATTATATTTCGGTCTACGCATTGTAAAAAACAATCAAGGTTCGCCGTACCTTCCTCGCGGTCAGAGCGAGTGGAGCCCGCGTCGTCGCCTGCCTCGCGCGAGGCAGTGCGAGTCCTACGGCGCGGCGTGCGTGGGCTGCTTGCCTCGCGCAGGGAATCCAGCATTGTTTTCTGGTGTCTTGTCAGTCTGTGAATTAAAACGAAAATCGTCAGCAACCCATCAATGGCTCACTACTGAGTGCAGATCTCTCCGATAAGAGTAACGCAAAACGGGCGAATCGACACCTAATTGCGGAGAAGATTCCCAGGAGAAGAAGAAGGATTATAGGGCCATAGTCCACCACGCTTGCCCAATGCAAATAGGCAAACTTTACACATCTTTTGGTGGTTTTACTTATTTTAAGACAAGGAACCTTGAAGGAACGGAAATTATAAGTTGCGATGACTTCAAAACCTACGACGAAAGTTTATTTTAAACTAAAAATTGGTCAGACTAAAATAATTTTCCAACTGATATTTTCGAAGCGATGATAACCTATAGTTCAATCAAAGGCACTTTTGACTTTTCGAAATTCTGTTTAGTAACAACTGACTTTTGACCGCGGCTTCGCTCATGTTCAGTTCGATTTTTCAAACCCTTATTTTACCGCCTTAGGAATTGAATTTTCAAAAATTCTTTCTTAGCGAATGTCTACGTCATAATAGCTATCTGTGAGCCAAATTTCAGCCCGATCTGACCAGTGGTTTGAGCTGTGCGATGATAAATCAGTCAGTCAGTCTGTCAGTCAGTTACCATTTGTATCTAGATTAGAGCTGTGGACTATGGCTTAAACCTCGTTCGAGAAGAGACCTGCAGCAGGTCGACCTTGGATATAGATGAATGGAAAAATTATATAGATCAAAGATTACCTTCTGGCATTGGAATAATCTTGAATAATTTCTTCCACCGTATCTAACTTGGATTCCTCAGTAGAAACCTCTGGAATTACAGTTAACTCGGGCTTCAAGACAGACTGCCTTCGTTTCCTAACACTCTTCACATCGCCTGCATCTTCAACCTTACTTGCAGAAGGTTTGTCAGATGTGTCAGAAACTACAGTAATGGCGTCATCGTCCTTCT
The DNA here is from genome assembly GCA_933228805.2 of Hipparchia semele. NCBI lineage: Eukaryota > Metazoa > Arthropoda > Insecta > Lepidoptera > Nymphalidae > Hipparchia > Hipparchia semele. The sequence continues at coordinate 3,654,305 of OW121722.1, forward strand.
TGCTTCTAGACCTGGTGGATCGACGTCGCGGTGTTAAAACTTCTTCATGCACCGTGGATACATCTTCGCCTAGTTCTTTCGATGCTCGACGAGTTAGTATTCTTCTAACTTCTGTAGAAGTAGGTGTTTTAGATCGTCTTCTCGGAGGTGGCGTGGAAACTTCGTTTTCAGTAGTTTTTTCAGCCTCAGATTGGATTGAAGGTACTGATTGAGTTTGTTCAGGTTTAGGTTCAACTTTTGGAGCTCCTGCGTCAACAATATCCAAATCTGTAACTGAATCCGGTTTTTATGGTTTAGCCTCACTTACATCAAGATTAAGTGTTGTCACAAGTTCACAATCAACACTTTCGACTCTCTCTTCTCTCTATCTTTTTTATAGATCAATCTACACAATTGATCCATAATGAAGATAATGTCCTTTAATTTCAGGATCAAATTTAATAAATATAACTATTTACATATATCTTTGACTGTTATCATGGAAATGTGTGTAAATGTGTGGTATAGAGATAGATTGGTCTTTGGAAAAAGACATAGGCTACTTTTTGTCGCAAAAATAAAACTTGAAAGGGGTGAAAATAGGGGATAAAAGTTTTTGTTTATTTTATCGGCGTTAGAGGACAGAACTCCTCACAGATAGCATGAAGTCACTCGAAAAAGATATAACAATATATTATGTACATTGTATCACGTTTGACTATGAAGTTTGTTTTTTGTAAAAAAAATTGTATGAAACCTAAATTAACGCTGACGAAGTCGCGAGCTACAGCTAGTTTAAAATAAGAATTAAAATAATTAATATCATACCAATCTCCATCGCTTCACTGCTGTCTTTCGTATCACCTCCTTCAACTATATTCAGACTAGATTGTTCTGATCCAACAACAGAATTGTCATCAGTAAGCATTGATAACATTTGAGCTTGGTCTAATGGATTTATTGAATTTTCTTCCATTACTGAGTCAGTCTCCATAACTGTTTGTTCATTTTCATTTGCTGTTTGTGTTTCTATAGCTTGCATTGAGACAAAATCTGTAGGTATTTCTAATTCAATTTCTTGGACTATAATTTCTTCAGAAAACGCATCAGATGATGGTTCATCTACTCGATGTCTATTTTCATTTGACACCGCATCTGGTGATGTTTTATCTATTTGATGTCTATCTTCACCTGATACCGCATCTGGTGATGTTTTATCTATTTGATGTCTATCTTCATCTGATACCGCATCTGGTGATGTTTTATCTATTTGATGTCTATCTTCATCTGATACCGCATCTGGTGATGTTTTATCTATTGGATGTCTATCGTCATCTGATACCGCGTCTGGTGATGTTTCATCTATGTGATGTCTATCTTCATCTGATACCGCATCTGGTGTTAATTCATCTATTTGAAGTCTATTTTTATCTGTTGACTCATCCGAATCAGCGATAGATATTACTTCCCCTTCATCATCATTATCTACTTCCGATTCCTGTAACGCAATACAATTCACAAGAGTTGTATAGTTAGATCTAATGTCAAAGAATGCTCCACACGGTTACTCAAACTATGTTTTAATACTACACATAGAAATTTTGCGCATTTGACTAAATGTAATCTAAATATATGTGTACGTATTCGTTTTGACGATACGAAAGCACTTTGTAAAAGTATATTTCAATAAAAAAATATTCTATTCTATTTTATGGTGTTATATTAAAATAATTAAATTCAGAAAAGCATTTACATACCTCTTCTTCATTACTTTCTTCTTCGTCACTGTCTTCTCCATCACTGTCTTCTTCATCATTTTCACTGGAGCTTCCTGTCTCATTATCTTCGTCTTCCTCAATTTCTCCATCGCCAGAATCAGATTCAACTCTACAGTCATCCGACATCTCCCCTTCAATCTCATTTATTCCTCTCTCAATCTCCACCATGACCTCTTTCTCTCTTTGAACTCTCGCCTGTTTCTCCATTTGAGATTTCCAATTATCTTTCATCTCAGCCTCACTATCACTCGTCATTATGCTAGAGACATCTCTAAATGTTTCAACTCTGTTCACTCTATTCGATGTATCCTCGATTTCAGCTATGCTGCTTTCGCCACTGGCTAAGACTGATACATCTTCTGTGTTGTTTAATTTGAAAGGAATACTCAAAATTTCTTCTAACTTTCCTCTAACTTCCCGAGCATCCTCAACTTTTTTATCAACTTGTGCTTCCTCTCTATTCCTAGGTTCTTCTATACTACTTTCTTCGCTTTTTAGTACAGATTTTCCGAAATCTTCAAGTGTTGTAAAGGCTGGTAGCTTTATATTACTCTCGGTATCTGTTATAGCCTTTTCATGATGAATATTAGAATTATCAGCTAAACTGCTCTCATAGCTCAATAGTACCGACTTTTCTAGGTAAGTCTCGTTTATGGAAAATGATGGTAAAGGTTTTAGTACTGAAATATCTTCGTTATCCTTGTTATCTTGGCGAGTACTATCGGAGATACTATCGGAAGAACTCTGTAATACTGATTTGTTGGTTATAGGCGATAAATTGATGTCCATTAAGCTTGGTATTTCTTTAGAAACCTTCGTTGGTGTACATTGTATTGCCATTTCAGTCTTTTCTTCCACAGTTTCAGTCTCCATAATTTCAAATTGTTTAGTTTTGGCAAAAGTATTAGCTTCGAGAACGATTCGAGTGAGAGTTTTTTTACTTCTAGAAACGTGTTCTTTCTTTGGAGACATTAGTTTTTCAGGTGTTTTTGACCTGCAGCTCCTATAAGAACAATTTATATATGATCATTTTACACTAAACATTGCTTTAAGACAGAGAAGTGTACCGAATTATTTCATTAATGTTTTGTAGTTAGCAGTATTAGTTAGTAAAATAGATATTAACAGAAAGATTACCTCAAACTACGCGGACTTTTTATCGCGTCAGATTCAGCTATTACTTCTATCTCAGGGGTTCGAGAGCGGCTTCTGAAATTATAAAAAGTCAAAATATGCAAATTATTTAGTCATAATAATATGGAACGTGTGATTGAAACAAATTGTCAGAAAACTAGTTAATGTAGAATGAGATGAAACTGCAAGTTACCTCAGACTACGAGGGCTGGCTATATCCTTTTGTTCAGCCATTTTTTCAACATCAGGAGTACGTGATCGGCTTCTGGGATAAAATAAATAAAAATATATCATCAAAATATTAAATGGGTTAAAAAGATTAATTACTATAATATAATGTGTATAGTATGTATTAATAATTCAATACTAACCTTAAACTACGCGGACTTGCAGCGGGTTGTTCAGGAATAACGACTTCGGGAGTGCGTGAGCGACTCCTAGAACGAAAATAATCAAATTCAAAATTTATTTATTTCATGTAGGCCACCTTGTAGCTCTTATGACACGTCATAAATCTACCACCGGTTCGGAATGCAGATTCTGCTGAGAAGAACCGGCAAGAAACTCAGCAGTTGCTCTTTTCAAAAAATAAAATAATTTTACAATAAGTAACCAAACTAAGCTATGTATACAGTGCTTCCACAGTGAAGCTTCAAAAATGCAATACATATAATCCAACACATGTCAACATGGGAAGACAAAGACCCAGACCCATTCCCGTTGGTGGCACTCTGGCAATCAAATGGAAAAGTCCATACATATGCTCAGTGCGCGATAACAGTGGTTATGACTGCGGTTCCAGGATTCGCGGGTTCAATCCCGGGCACGCACCTCTAGACTTTTCGAGTTATGTGCGTTTAAGCAATAAAGGCTGAAATCTATAGACCGCACTCTCACTCAGCTCAGACTCAAGACAGAATTAAAACGAGACAGATTTATGTCAGAGCATATTTGTGTCTCGTTCTAACCTCTATCTTGAGTCTGAGCTGACTCAACGCACGCTCTATATATCTCAGCATAAAAGTTTTTTTTTTTTTTATCTAATATTTTTCGTGCAGAAATATATTATTTATAGATATTTTCTTGTGTGGACTATAGGCATTTTCACGTAAAAGACTTTATGTTTGAATGATTAAATTAATTTGAGTAACAATTGATTTTAATATACTTTTGACATTTAATTTTAATATACTTTATGACATTTAATTTTGATAATTCTTTTGACATTTCTATTAAGAAATATGTAGTATAATTACTACTTAGGCACTACTACCAGGCATTAGGTACTACTACTTACTATTATTAGGCACTTATAATTAAGTGCCTAATGAAATGAAATGTGTCAATTGATTTTGATAATTGTAAACGAAATAGTAATAAAAGCTTTTTTATTTTTTATTTATTTTATTTTATTTATACAGGCATTTTACAGGCAGGTATACAAACCTTAGATTGCGTCTAGAAGGCGAAGCAGGCGGCGACTCTGTCGGTTTGGTGGGCGACTCCTTTATGGCTTCCAATCGTGGAGATTCTTTGTACGGTTTATCCTGTCTTTCTGGTGTACGCGACCTGCTTCTGTTTTGCAACAAAAAAGATCTAGTTTTAGTCTGTACAAAATAGTTAAAATAGAAAATTTATATGTGAAAAGCAAAGGTAGACCGATGAGATCAGATGAGTCGCAGGGATACAGGTGGCGCAGGACCGAGACAGGTGGAAATCTGTGTAAGAGACCTATGACGTCTATGAGTTGATAAAGAAGAAGTAATGATACAAACGTAAAAATTATTTTTACAAAACCGACTTAAAACGTATTAATTGAATTGTACCTATAAAATTTGAAGAGTTCCCTCGTTTTCTCCAGGATTCCATCATCAGATCCTGACCTAATTACAATGGGACCACCTGGGAAGTATACCGTTTCAAACAAAAAAAAATTTTCCAAATCGATCCAGGCGACTTCAAAGTAATAAGGGGAACATACATAAAAAAGCCTCAATGAAGCCTCAATAGCCCAACGGTCAATGGTACAGACTGAAAACTGAAAGGTTACAGGTTCGAACCCCATCCGTTGCACTATTGTCGTACCCACTCCTAGCACAAGCTTTACGCTTATTTGGAAAGGATAGGAGAATATTAGTTAACTTCCTGCTTGGCTAATATTCTTTAAAAAAACAGATTTCAACGAATTGAGAACCTTTTATGGAAGTCGGTTAAAAATTCTTACCTAATTTGCCTGGGCGCGCTAAGTAAGCTGGCTTTGGGATGTGATTCACTTTCGATCTCCTGTTTAGGTTGTTCCGGAATCGGTGCCAGTGGAGATGTGTGAGGACTTAGTTCTGGAGTGCGAGACCTAGATCTGGTCCTATGGCAAATATGTATATATCTTTACAAAAAACTAAGATAAAATTACTACATTATATTCTACGAATAAATAATAAGTAGGGAAGTCTAATTCAGAACAAAATCCACTCAAAAAATGGCCCTACTTCAACCATGACCTATTCAGTGATTCAAAATACGAATCACTTTCGAGGTTACAGATAGCTGATAGACATGCTTGGTGCTTGGTTCAAATTCAGTACGAAAGCAGGGATTGGTTCGCGCGCGTGCTGCTATGTTAGCTATGACAGCTGAGTCATTGGACAATTTTATGAGACGTGCAAGAAAAATGACCAACTGTTGACGTGCTATTTTTGTTTTTAATCCCCGCCTCTAATGGCTCAATTTTAATCTCCACCCACTTCGGCACAATTTTTGTTGGGGTCATTTTTTTAACGCAGTTAGACTTCCTTGCTTATTATTTATTCGTAGATTATATTTAAAAAAATTAAAGTTTTATTGTCTTAACTTTTAATGTTAGAACAAGGTATATTTTAAGTTTGAACTTACCTGGTCGCTCTGATCGGTCGCAACGGAGTTAGTACAACTGGTGAGTTGATACGTTCCGGTGTACCGGAACGGCTTCTGAAATTTAAAATTAGGGTGAAATTACATTATTCAGCAATGATTCAACCCTATATGATGAACGTCACTTCACTGTCAACAGTGAAGTGACATTCATCATATAGGGTTGAATCATTAGGGTTACGGAGTTATGTTGTTGATGATTATCATCTTTACACTAAATAAGTCATATTCAAAAATGACTTATTTAGTGTAAAGATGATGATCATCAACAAAAACTCCGTAACTGGAGTAATCTGTTTAAACTTTACATTCCTTTGACTTGCTGCTATTATTAATAGTTTTATATTGACGTTTATTGCCACTAGCAATTTTTATTTATTTTAATTTGTATGTAGGCACTTACAATTGTATTGTATTGGCCTTTTAATAAAGATATTATTATGATTTATTTAATCAAGTAAGAAATGAGCTGATGATCTTCAAATGCCTGAGCAGATTTTCATAAATTATAGCTACGATCCATCTCGATCACGTTAGCTTTCAAATAGAAAACGTCACAACAAAATCGGTCCATTCTGTTGTATTAAGATCTTTTTATTAATGATAAAACTATTTTGTAAATATGTTATGTTTTGTCAAGTTGAAAAAAGAACATTAAAGTCATAGAAAAATGGAGTATTTCTGTTCACTAATTTTATAATAATTAAATATAAAATGGCGCAGTCGGTAATCCTTTAAAAAGAAAAAGGAGGTAAGAGATAAATAACAAAAACACATTCGTTAGGGAGCCACGAGCGAACAGACAGACACACAGAGACACACGTCAAACTAATAACACCCCTCTTTTTGTTGGGGGTTAGAAAAGACATACCTGGTTTGTATAGGCGTACTCTCCCCACCACCGGATCTAATGCTTCTACGCCCTTGCGGCGTGCGAGGAACGAATGCATCCATCTTCTTCACTTCTCCAATTTCCATTTCTCTTTCTTCACTCTTCTGTTTGATCTCACTCTCTGTCTCTGTTCTACTGTGTTCGTTGGAGTCTGAGAGCGAGAGTCGTTTCTTCTCGCCCGAGTAGCGCGGGTTGAAAAGTGTCACCGGAATGTCTGCGATGCTTTCCACAGAAGTGTTGGGGTCATCTGAGAGACTGCTGTTGGCCGATATTGACAGAGTTCTTCTGTACACAGAGAAAACTAAGTTATAACCCTTGAAATATTTCCGGAATAGAATAATCATGTACCTACATCAAAAGAAAGAAGAAGCCTCAATAGCCCAACAGTTCAAGGTGCGGATTGAAAACTGACAGGGTGCAGGTTAGAATCCCAACCGTTGCACTATTGTCGTACCCACTCCTAGCACAAGCTGTACGCTTATTTGGAGGGGATAGGACGATATTAGTCAACCTCAGCTTGGCTAATTTTCTTTTCTTTAAAAAAAAAGATCTGTTTCCTGTAAGGTTAACAATATGTGCTCGAGAAAATTTTGTCTACACATTTACTCATGTAATCTAGAAATTCACGAGTAAATGGGTAGACAACGGGTGGTAGTGGCGCATGCTAGCCCTAATGGACAAAAAAAAAAGTTTTTCTGAATCTTTTATAGGTCACATTTGATAACATAAATGACATAAAACAAAATTGAGTTTCATAACTTTACTAACAAAAGATTCAGCAAGACTTTCTTTGTCTAGGAAACAGAGACCTTTTTTCAGCTGTTACTCTTTTGATCTAGAAGTGTGTTATGTGCATTTGACATAACTGGTTGTCTATTTTTTTTATACTGGTTTTTTTTTCAGTAACTTAGTTATATAATAACTTTACTATAAGCTCACCTGGCCCGAACACTGTCCTTGTAAGTTTTTCTGATTTTTACTTGTTCAGCGGCGAATTTCTTCGGCGGTGACTCCATGGGATGTGCTTCACTCTAAAATTAGTTTTAAATTTATTACTGACTAGGTGATGTCCGCGGCTTCGCTCGCGTGGATTTAGTTATTAAAAATCCCACGGAAACTCTTTGATTTTCCTCGATAAAAAGTAGCCTATATCACTCTCCCTGTCCTCAACTATACCCATGCAAAAAATCACGTCGATCCGTTGCTTTGTTGTGGCGAGATTGAAGCGACATGTACACGTGTGTTGAAGTCGAGCGGGCCTAAATAGAAACGATGAAACCGATGCGCGACGCTGACCCAACTTCAACATACGTGTACAAACTAAAATTATTTTATACTTTTAAGTGTTTGAAGTCGATTTTTTAACAATTTTTTTTTATTATTTTAAGCTTAATTTAATTGAAAGTTGTTAATTAAATGACCAAAAATACAAAAGGGTCATTTTTGGTCTTTTTGCAAATCCGTCATTGTTCTACGATCATGACGAAATATTGTGAAAACCTCACCATTGTACTCTTGTAGCTGTCACTGTGTCCGCCTCTTTCACTCTCGCCGTCCGTCTCTTTCGGTTCTTGTTTCACCGGGATGGCGACTGGAGACGGGGATGACTCTCCTTCTGATGCCGTTGGGATCGTGAAGCGGAGGTGTCTTTGAAACAAATTTTTGTTTGTATGTTATCGATAACAATATTGTTTATCCCACCACTATGGGCCTCTTTCTATGGCCCTTTTGTAATGTGGATCTTTAAACTGTTAGATTCTAACTCAGTATTGACATTTGATGTTCTAGAAGAACAGAGCCCTTTATTCTAGATATTTGTTTAAATAACACTTCATATTATAATCCAATTATAAAAATGTGTCACTCAATTAATGAAATAGCCAAATAAGACATAGACGAGAGATTCCGCTATCCTTTCCCCTAAAACGATCGTTTCTTCCGGGGATTTAGCCAAAAGTTATTTCCAAAATTTGTAAATTTTGTAGGAAAATGCAAATATTCAATATATATTTGACGATGTTTTTGATTAGAGACTTTCGTTATTCTTTAATAAAATAAGTAAAATATAATTATTTTACTTATTTTATTAAAGAAAATAAAGTAGATTAGGTATTTTCTAGATAATGTATGATAAATACTTCGCGCACCTGATTATTTGTTTGTTTTGTGCTTTTGAAAACGATATTGTTTAATATTCAGTAAACTAAGAAATATTAAGCTCACTTATTAGTAGAATCGCTGTAGTGTGTATGGTTGCTGGCCGTCTCTAACTCCTCTTCATCGGTGTCGCACAGATATCTGGAGTCGGCGGGCGAAGGAGCGTCTCTGTTACAATCATCCAATCGACGGTTCTAGAAAAAGTTCAACAATCCTTACTGTCACGATCAGTGTATAATGAGATATAAATAAATGGTATAACGCGATTCAAATGAGAATAGGATTGTCAGTCAAACAGCCATTTTATATTTCTGTCCTGCTCATATAAGGTTTACACTGAGTGAGATAGAAACAGAAAATGGCGGCTTTTCATTCCTATTTAACCTCCATTACTATTTCCTTGTAACGACGCCACACTTACTGTAATGCTTCAGAACATTATGTAATCTAAACTACGAAAATGGTGACGACTTTTTAAATTGACACCATTAAGGCCACGGACCCCGGGTCACTGTCAAAGAATTTTGTTTGGAATTATCCCAGATGGGGCACAGTGGAACACCTACTGTTCCAAACGTCCAAATACTAAAGTTCTTGCATCGTATTCCATCCTTGGCAGGGCGTTAGATGAATTATAATTAAATAGTTGATGCCCGCGGCTTCACTCACGTGAATTAAGATATTAAAATCCCGCGTGAACTCTTTTAATTTTCCGGGGTAAAAGTGTCACTCTCCCGGTCCTCAACTATACCCATGCAAAAACGTTGATCCGTTGCTTTTTTGCGGCGTGATTGAAAGACAAACCAACAAATCAACAAACAAACACTTTCGCGTTTATAATACTAGCAAGGATAACATAGTAACTAGGTACATATCTGTACAAAAGTTCTTCTAAATAAAAGTATATTAGCCATGTCAAACAGGAGTTTTATTCCCTTTTCCCCTGCAACAAAGTGTTAAGCTTGTGTTAGATGGGGGCAAAACAATTGGGCAACAGTAAATCGCCAACCTTTCGAATGAGTTCAGTCTGGCCCCTTGCTTGTACAGATGTTGGGGCAAAACTGTATTGAAACTGAACTTACCTTCAATATACTCTGTGGTGTGTCAGCCCCACTCCTGTCATAATATTTTACAGGTGTTTGCACTTCGGGCATGTCTAAAAGACTGGCCATTTGTTGACTTAGAGCATCGCTGACTTTGAGGTTGCAGGCAGTTTTAGGCGTTCGAGCGGTTGCATTAAGGTCTAGTTTGGCTCGTTTTGGTGGTGTAGCTTCTGAACCTCGTTGCTCTGATGTCAGAAGGCTGAAAAGTTTGGATTTTTATAACTTTGGAGTCCAATTACTGCTTTTAAAATTTAACGGGATAATAACAGGTAACTAAGTTTATATTTTTTCCAAATTTACTTGACACAAGCATAGAAATGTTAGTTGAAAATATAGTTAAAACGAATCAACACTTTGGCATTCAATGCAATCAACATAGCTTAGTGGAGGTGGCAAATTATTCCAACACTCAGTAATGAAATACTACTAAGGTTTCTATGAATTTTTTTTTTAAAGAATACTAGCTAAGCAGAAGTTGACTAATATTCTCCTATCCCCTCCACATAAGCGGAAAGCTTGTGCTACGAGTGGGTACGACAATAGTGCAACGGGTGGGGTTCGAACCTGCGACCTTTCAGTTTTCAGTCCGCACCTTTAACTGTTGGGCTATTGAGGCTTATTATGAGTGATCTGTTTGCGAGAATATGTGTAAAAAGTAGTTTTATGACATACTTCCTTGATTTATATGTCTTTGGTGTGCAAATAAATGGAGTATCTTGAATGCTAAGCGCGCGTTTCATTCCCTTTCTCAAGTTAGGTTTGTTGATCCAAGTTTCACTGGCATTTTCTATAGTGTCCTGTAACATGAAAATACATAATTATGATGAAATTTAAAGAATATTAGCCAAGCTATATTCTCCCCTCCCCTCCAAATAAGCGAAAAGCTTGTGCTAGGAGTGGGTACGACAATAGTGCAACGGGTGGGGCTCGAACATGCGACCTTTCAGTTTTCAGTGCCGGAATGTTCGGAATGTCGTTCCAACCGATTATACATAATTGAACGAGCGAAGCGAGTTCTCTGAGTCAACTAGGGCGCTTGCCTACTAGACAGAGAAGTGTGTCCGTCTAAATGTCTGTCAGAGCCCTATAACTTCTGAATTACTGAATATTAGAACGTGAAACTTGGTTGAAAATTCAGTTATATCCTGTACTTGAACAACAAATACTAAAATTAGATAAATGTTATAAAGAAACGAAATTATTTAATTTTAATGCGCCATCTATTAGCATTATTGTGAAGCTATAATGCTAATATATTATAGCTTCACTATAATGCTAATAGATGGCGCTGTGTCAGTAAAACAGTTTTATGTCAACTATTATTTTTTTTATTGTGTCTAATGTTAAAAGTTAATTATTACAATATATAATTAAAAACTTTTGGGAATTATGGGATATCGCGAGGTCTCAGTTCGGGGCGAACCACTAGTATCTTATAAGAATGTATAGATTATATATTATGCTGGGAATCCGCATGAAAAATGAACCTTTAGTTCAAGTTATTATTTTTTTAAAAAGAATATTAGCCAAACTGAACTTGATTTATATCTCCTCTCCCCTCCAAATAAGCGGAAAGCTGGTGCTAAGAGTGGGTACGACAATAGTGCAACGGGTGGGGCTCGAACCTGCGACCTTTCAGTTTTCAGTCCGCACCTTAAACCGTTGGGCTATTGTGGCTTAAATTATTTTTGTTTACATTATCCGCCATATTGAATTTGTATGACGTCATAAAACCTGACACTAACCGCTTCGCTATGGCTTTTACGTACCTGTATAAAAGACGATTTGTAGGTGAACGTATTTTTAGTAGACGTCGCTTGGACGTAGACTGACATAGGCTTCGGTTTTGAGACTGCAAAAAAAAATAATTTCAGTATTGAACGCTGCGTTTTTATGTCTAAATATATATAATATATAAAAGGCAAAGATGACTGACTGACTGATCTATCAACGCACAGCTCTAACCGCTGGACGGATCGGGCTGAAATTTGGCATACAGATAGCTATTATGACGTAGGCATCCGTTAAGAAAGAATTTTTGAAAATTAAGCCCCTAAGGGGGTAAAATAGACATTTGAAAAATCGAACTTAAGCAGCGAGCGAAGCCGCAGGTAAAAGCTAGCCTTCTATATTATCATTCCTAGTAAAGTAAGGAACTTTTATAGATTCCTCTAGTCCGTTTAATCGCCTGCCATAGCCATTTTTACTCAAAATCTAATTGCCATGTTGATCTGGCAGTTAACATGTTCAACTTCTGATGACAAGGTCCCGGGGTCGATTCCTGGGGCATGTCTGAAATGTATAGAGGTTTTCTGTCAAGAAACAGATTTCCTTCCTATCGGACTATAAGAGTGAGAGAATAGAGACCGCAACTGAGGTGCGCACACACTTGTGCACTATAATATCTCCCACGCAGATGGCTAATCTCCGAAGAGATTGGCCACCATAGCCGGTTTCGGAAGGAATATTTTTATTCAAAATCTATTAAATTGAAGCTTTGACATTTACAGAAACTTGTCAGCAATTATTTATTAATATTCTATATTGTAAAATTATTGTAATCTGTTTGGACTGCCTAAATCTAAATATATAAAAGGCAAAGGTGACTGACTGATTGACTGACTGACTGACTGATTGACTGACTGATCTATCAACGCACAGCTCAAACCACTGGACGGATCAGGCTGAAATTTTGCATGTAGATAGCTATTATAACGTAACGTATCCGCTAAGAAAGGATTTTGGAAAATTTCAACCCCAAGAGGGTTAAATAGGGGGTTAAAAAATCGAACCTAACGTGAGCGAAGCCGCGGGTTAAAGCTAGTAAATAAATAAAAGCATCTTACTGTGTGGCTCAAAGTCCGTCAAAGCCACCCTGGCCACTGTACTAGCGATGGAGGGGAGGCCGGAGCACAGGACTTCCACCAGCGTATCTCTAGCACTCTCTCTGTCTAACACGTCTTGAATGGACTCCGCTGAGGTCGTCATGTCCTTGAGACGTCCCTTTGACTTGATCTTGCCGTTGTACTGTTCTGCTTCAAGATATCTAAAATAGAAATTAGGCATCACACTAATATAGAGGCGAAAGTTTGTATATGTATGTGTTTTTTTTTTTTTTTTTTTAATATATAGACTAGCGCTTGGCTGCGATCACACCTGATGGTAAGTGAGGATGCGGCCTAAGATGGAACGCGCTTGCCTAGAATATGCCTACTACTACTCTTTCACGCTACTACGAATGAACCGATTTGGCTGAAATTTCGAATGGAGATAGCTCATACCCATGATTAAGCACATAGGCTACATTTTATCCCGAAAAATTAGAGTTTCCGCGGGAATTAAAAATCTTAATCCACGCAGACGAAGTCGCGGGCATCGTCTGGTTTATAAAAAAAATTCATCACACTAACATTATGAAAGCGAAAGTTTGTATATGTGTGTGTGTTTGTTACTCCTTCAAACCACAATGTATGAACCGATTTGGCTGTAATTTGGAATGCAGACAGCTCATACCCAGGATTAACACATAGGCTACATTTTACCCCGGAAAATTAAAAATTCTCGCGGGAAATAAAAAATCTTCAATCAAGTTCCTGAAATAGCGACCCCACACTGTTAACTCACCACTAGGTGGATGGACAATCTCAGTTGAGTCATTGGATATAGACGGCACAAGATCTTGTTCTATGGGGATCATTTCAAGAGACCTACAATGGACATCTATCGATTGAAATGATGATTTTTGATTTTCTGACGGCCTCCCTGGCGCAGTGGTGAACGCTGTGGTCTTATAACTGGGAGGTTTCGGGTTCGATTCCCGGCGGGGGCAATTTAGGAATTTATAATTTCTAATTTGTCTCTTGTCTGGTCCGGTGGGAGGCTTTGGCCGTGGCTAGTTACCACCCAACCGTCAAAGACGTGCCGCCAAGCGGTTTAGCGTTCCGGCACGATGGTGTGTAGAAACCGATTAGGGGTATGGGTCGAATTTACACTGCTATACCCCTACCAAGTTAGCCCGCTACCATCTTAGACTGCATCGTCACTTACCATCAGGTGAGATCGCAGTCAAGGGCGATCTTGTCATCGAATAAAAAAAAATAAAAAAAATGATGTGTGGCTTAAGCAAAAAATGCAAATAATTACCTCCCCTGTTGCAAATAATACATAACAAGTAGTTCAGATGTCTGCGACTCGTTGCAATCCTGCAGATACTTTATAAACATCTCCTCTTCAACCGGCAGCAGAGTCACTTGCAAGACCTTCGCTAGCTGACCGGTGTTTCTACAACCTGCAATATGAAGAGTTCATTACTCATGCTGAGATCTATAGAGCATGCTCTGACTTAGCTCAGAATAGAATAGAATGATTTTTTATTCAAATAAACTTTTACAAAATGCTTTTCAGACTTAAGATAGAGTTAAAACGAGACACAAATATATACTGACATAAATCTGTCTCATTTTAACTCTGTCTTGAGTCTAAGCAGAGTGAGAGTGCAATCTATAGATTTCAGCCTCAGAAACTTCATTAGCTAAAATACATGAGAGATCATTACTCGGAAAAGTCTTAGAAACTTAGTGGGAGTTTTTTTTTAAGAATTTCAGCTAAAATTAAAAAAAAAATTATTACTCAGAAAATTCATCAATAGACAATTTTTTAAATATCAGAAAAAATGATCTTAACTAATATTCCCCTCTCCCCTCCAAATAAAATGTGTTAGGCGTGGGTATCACAAAAGTACGTCAACAAATAAGTCAACGGGTGGGATAGAAGCCATCCCACCCGTTGACCATGAACCATAAAGATATAACGTCATAACCGAAAAAGTCTTAGAATTGTGCTATAAAAGAAGGTAGGCATGAAAATGAATAAAATACACACCTTTATAAAAGAAATTCAGCAAATGCGCCTTATCCTCAAGTGATTCAGCATTTCTCACGCACATTCGTATGACGTCCAAGGCCTCAAACACCAAGCCCCTTGCCAGATATAAATTGCAGCAAGATTGCCAGTCCTCCAACTTGTAATGATCGTTCACATTGTGTTCCCCTTCCTTCATATTTTGTATGGGAGGTGGTTTTTTAACGTGTAAATATTGCAACGCTGCTTGGGTCTTTTTCTGGGCAAGCAGGGAGGATAGGACTACGTGGTGTTGCCAATCTGATAACGTGTTGCCCGTTAGACATTGCAGTTGGTCTAGGGCGAACTGAAATAAGAAGTTTATAACCCGTGCGAATTAACATGGCACCTAGTTCGAATGAATGACGTTTAAAGAACTGAGTGTAAAAAATATATATATATACATATATTTTATTTTATTATTATTTGGATGGATGGATGTTTGCTACTAAAACACACCACAAAATGGATGAAATTAGACACAAAGATAGAGAAATAAAAAGTAGGTTGTTTCCGAGTCAGATGCCATGTTAATGCGCACAGGTTATACAAGTTTAAGAATTCTAACCCGACGACATATTGTTGGATGTCATATTGATTTTGTTCTATATAATGTAGCCTGTATCACTTGGACCATAATAATGAATCATTCAACACTTCATTGGTTTTAACGTGAAACGTCTATATCTGCGAGCCGCTTTTATTTAATTTTTTACACTTATTGGTTATTTTTAACTACAAATATCATCTAAGTCACATTTATTATTATTTAAATCGATTGGTGTGAACGAACTCTATAAATACACGAAAGAATCACCGCGTTAACACGTGAGTCGTGAGTTATACTGAATAGAAACCAGCGAGAGCACCGGTTTCGGTTATTCTACGCAGTGCCCCCCCCCCCCCCCCCCGCCTTGAAAAAGTGCAAACTCAAGGTCAAGCAGCGAGATGACTATATACTCTAAATAATGACATTAGATTCATGTTTTTAAGACTTATAATTTTGTAGTTATTAAGGTAAGACGATATAGACCTTTTCGTTACGGTACATTTTTCTGGTACTCGTATGTTTTGGTGTGATTTTAAAGACGTCGAAAAAACGTTCAATAAAGGTGCAAATATGGTAACACATTACAGAACGAAATGCAAAGGTTCTCACATCAAAATCCCTGTGGTCGAGATGCCAAAAGGCCTGCGTGGCCTTAATAGCCGTGTTACTCAGACCGAACATGGTTGGAAACTGCATCAGCCGACGAATCACTGCCTCGTACCTATACGAAAAACAACCTTTTTTACTTGAAGAGCTCAAGCCAAGTTATGGAAAACAGGCCTTACTTTAATTAGATTCAAACAATTTATCATAATTTTTTTAATAAATATTGCAATATTATTAAGATCTGTAGAAGAATTAGTGTAACCGACATTGTAAACTCAAGTGGTAATAACCAGGCCAATAAAGTTTAAAGAACCAATAGACAGTCTGGGTACCTAAGGTGTTGGAATGGAAGATAGTCCTTGACTGCAATCTCACCTGAAGTTAAGTGACGATGCAGTCTAAGATGGTAGCGGGCTAACTTGGAAGGGGCACATTCAACTTAAACCCCTTATCGGTTTCTACACGCAATCGCTTTGTCGGTATGGTGGTAACTAGCCACGGCCAAAGCCTCCCACCAGACTAGACTAAAGACAACAATTTATAAATTCTCAAATTGCACAAAAAAAAAAATGTCCAACCGGGAATCGGACCCGAGACCTACCAGTTATAAGACCACAATGCTCACTACTGCGCCAGAGAGGTCGTCAAAGTGTATAGGACGGTGTACTCACCGCATTTCGTCATAAAGCATGGAATAGTCCAGCAAAAGGTAGAGCAGGAGTGAATGTTTATGCTCCAGAGCGATATCGGGCAGCAAGTAGAGTCGGAGTAAAGCATACAGCGATGGAGGAGGGTACAGACCTCCGCATTCGCTGCCACCTTTTATCCACATTCTGTAAAATGGAAATTAGACATCAAAAAGAACCTTCGTAAAAGAAAAAAGTCGGCATAAAGTAGTTTTCCGACTTTGCTTTACGGCCACTGGACGGCATGGTAAAATCGAGTCTTCTGACGAAATCTCCTTTAAAAAAACACTGTGGGTTCATAAATTCGAAATTTTTATAATATTTTGGTTTAATATAAAAACAAAATAGCATGGTTACCATTTGTTTTAGGACAATGCTTGTTGGTGCAATTTTTTTTTCTATTATCTGCCATTGGCTTCCCCAGCCATTATCAGCTATGGTTGATTTAATTTATTGAATTTGTTAAAATCGAGAAAATTTTCTACCACTATTATCCTCATCCTATCCTTAATCTTTTTATATAACATGCACAGAACAGATCTTCAAATACACAATACTAAAACTCATCAAACTCAATATCTTTGTACTTATATCATTTTGAATTTTTACAACACTGGCAGTAACTAAGAAAAACTATATGATATAAATAAATTCAAAATTGCGTGAGTAGTTTGGCAACGATGACAAAAATCATTAATTGTTATTGGTCTCATTAATATTTTATATTTCTTGTTTCTTGTAATTACTAGCGAAGTGTTGAAATCAGTAACTGTGTATTTGATTACTTACTGGTGAACTCTTTCGCCGCCAAATTCGTTTTCGATTAGTTGGTCGATAAAAAGAAGTGGGCAAGATTGTTTTTCTGGTTCTCCATCCAATTTATCTTGTAGTCTGTGTAGCTTTATACGGCTGGAACGAGCGGGCATAAGAATAAATAATCATATTTATTTGTGCATATGCTACATAAAGAAAAAAAAGAGTAAAAATGTTATAAAGTTTACTCTCAGAGTCATTGGATTCAAATGTACAGCTAAATGACAGCTCATCTATTTACAGCTTTTATTTTTATTTTTGTTAAAAGCTTATTTCAGTGGTTAACCAAAAAATGAGGCTGACATTTTGATGCTCTGTTGGAGCATTTATTTTATTATTTATTATTTCTATATTATATACATCGCGCGTGGCGCGACACGAATGTTGTGATCCGTATTTAAATAAATCGTTTTGGTGTGTAACTTCAGTTTGGTGATAAAAAGTTAGTCCTAAAGGAACCGTTTTAGTATTGAAGAAGTGTTGTTACTGTATTCAAGTGGAAATAACTATGAGGCAAGACAAAAATTGAATTTTTGTGTTCGAACATTAACATCGCGCATGAAGTGAGGTTATGCGTCGTTTCTCTTTTTCACACAGCCGGCCAACCAATATTTACATCTCGCTCGAAGTGTGGCGGTTGAAAAGTAAACAAATATGAATTGTGTCGAATGCAAGGATTTAATTGATCGTTTGGACCTTTTGAACTGTATTGGGTGCAAAGGCAGTTACCACTATCGATGCCAGGATGTTACAGCTGCTGCATTTAGAGAAAATAATGGGCAGATAAAGCGTACATTCAAATGTGAATACTGTTCGAATGTCACTCGGCGCGTTCGAGTGACGGACGATACCCCGGTCCGTGGGAGCCACGCAACCGCGGTGAGCAATCCAGCGGAGCGAAAGCAGGAAAATCTGAACAAGACGTTTGAAGGAGCTTGCATTAAACTCTCAGCGCAGAATACGGATTTGGTACGTACTATAGAGATGGTGGATGGAAAGTTTGATGTATCAGTACTTATGGAGATGGTAAATGAGTCGGTTGCTGGAAAGTTAAATAGCTTGGAGACAAGGTTAATCCAAGAGATCAAGGCCGCTGTTTCAAGCATATCACAACAGCAGATCGATAGTTTGCAGACCGAGTTGAGGAAAGCCAATGAAAGGTGTGCTAGTTTCCAGGCTGAAATCCAGTCTTTAAAAAAGGAACTGCAAAATCATTCCAATAGTAAGAAAACCGCGAAACAGGCTAGGCAAAAGACAATCATTGAACCCCAGCAGGAGAGTAATCTGGACATTCAAGGAACGTCGTTTGGTAAACCGTGTGTCTTCCAAACTCAACCGACGGGAAACGTAGAACTCGAAACAGCCGCAGATGAAGTGTTGTCTGGAAAGCCGTCTTCGGTTCAACTAAAGAGTGCTGTGGAAGTCGAGACAACGATGGGCTCTGGTAGAATGTCTATTAAAAAGACGACCGTGGCTCAGAATCAACCGATTAGCTATGCAGCGGTGGCCAGGAACACAGAGAATAGCCCGCACTTAGACCCGAATTACCACCAGTCACAGTCAGATGAAAGAGATAAGGATAGCTGGATTGAGGTGAGAAATAAAAAGATGCACCCGATTAAAAAAGGGGGGAATATAGCTATTATTCCAATTAAAGCGGTTGAACGGAAGAAATATCTTCATGTTTGGAGGCTACTGAAAGAAACTTCTGAAGATGATCTAACGGAATATATTCGAGCAGTTCTGGGAAACGTTAGTGATGTTAAAGTAGATAAGATAGTGCACAAAACTGAGAGAAGTTACTCTTCCTTTAGAGTATGTGTCTCAGAAAGTGATTTCGAGAAACTGAGTGATCCCGAAATTTGGCCAAAAGATGCGGAGTATAGTGAGTGGACTTGGTTTCGTGGCCCAACCAAGAAACCTTAAACATAGACAATTAGGTAATAATAATAATGTGAATATATTTTATCAGAATGTGAGAGGTCTTCGCACTAAAACGGCAAACTTCTTATCTTTATTAGAGGCATCTGGAGCTGATTTGTTTGCAATAACAGAGACCGGCTGTAACGAGTCAATTAATAACGCAGAGATCACTTTGCCTGGCTATCCTATATTACGGTGCGATCGAGTGGATGGACGCAAGCAGGGTGGCGCGCTTTTAGTGGCCACACCGCGGTTCGAGTTGCGCCGAGTATCGATGCCCGACAACATTGACGTGAACAAATATAACTTTGAACTAATTTGTGCTACGGTGCATAGAAAAAATAGGTTTTTATTTACTTTTTGCGTTGTATATATTCCACCGCAGGCTGAGGAGAATGAGTATATGTTAATGTTTAATTTATTAGAAAAGTTATGTAGTAGGTATAAGAATAATATAATAATTTTAGGAGATTTTAATTTGTTTTCGTGCAATAATCAGGTAGGTAATTATTATGAGTATTTTATAGCCTTTTGTGAACTCGTTCAGTATAATGAGGTACCAAACTGTAATGACAGACAGCTAGACCTAGTGTTGAGCGGCCGTGGCGTCGTTCGGGTGCGCTTAGGAGATGAGGCCCTAGAGCCGGTGGACGGATACCACCCGCCGCTAGCAGTGACCGTGCCCGTCGCCACCTCGGCCGCCTCGCCCGCCTCGCCCGCCTCGTCCGCCTCGTCCGCCTCGTCCGCCTCGCCCGCCTCGCCAGCCTCGTCCGCCTCGCCCGCCTCGCCCGCCTCGCCCGCCTCGTCCGCCGTAGATCTACTCCATGTACCTTTACCGTATTTACATAATCGTGGGACATTTAAACAATGGAATTTTAACAAGGCAGATTTCCAACAATTATATAGTTTAATGGCAGTGACAGACTGGACTGAAATTTACAATCTAAGTGACCCAGAATCTATTTTGAACTTATTTTATAGTAAAATAAATGATATTTTGGACACGTGTGTACCCCTTAAAAAAGAACTCCCTAAAAATAATAGATACATTTACCCAATTTGGTACACTTCTGAATTAATTAGAGACATAGGACGGAAACACATCTTGCACAAGCGATACAAAAAAAGTAAGTCTCAAAGGGACTATGCGGCGTTCGCGCGAGTCAGGGCGAGAGTGAAGGCGCAGACGGCGATCGAGCATGATAGATACCGAGATCGCGTACAGGCCCATTTGGCAACGGATCCACGAGCGTTTTGGGGCTATATGAGGTCAAAGAAAGGTGCCTCAAATCGACCACGGTTGGTTAAGGGCGGCCGGGTGCTATCGGAGCAAGAGTGCGCCGAGGAGTTCGCTGGCTTTTTTGAGTCTGTGTACAGTTCGGAACCGGCCACGCTGAGCGTATCGGCGGCGGTCGCGGCGGGCGGAGCGGACGCGGCGCGAGTCGAGCTTGGGCGCTTGTCGTCGCGGGCGGTGGCCCGAGCGCTCGCGCGGTTGCCGCCGAAGCGCTCGGTGGGGCCAGATGGAATACCGCCGTTCATTTTCAAGGATTGTCGTATGGTGCTGCTGGAACCACTGTTGCATTTATTTAACACCTGCATCGCAACGGCAACATTTCCCGACCCTTGGAAGCTCACTAGGGTGGTGCCGGTGCCAAAGGGCAGTGGCGGTTCTGAGCCGAGTGATTATAGGCCCGTGGCAGTCCTGTGTACTCCGGCGAAGGTGTTCGAGTCGGCCGTACATAATTGCTTGTACGAGCAGGTGAGTGCTCGGTTGTCTGACGCGCAGCACGGATTTCGTCCTGGACGGGGAACGACCGGGAACTTGCTGCATCTCATGGAACGATTGGTGCCAGCGGTAGATGCAAGGGGACAGGTAGATGTCGCCTATTTCGATTTTAGGAAGGCGTTTGACACAGTCGACAACGACATCCTGTTGGCGAAGCTCGCAAGTGTTGGCTGTACGCCAAAGACGCTGGCTTTCTTCGCAAGTTACTTGCGAGACAGGCGTCAGTACGTCGACTGTGGTGGACACCGGTCACGGCCCTACTACACGAGGTCAGGCGTCAGTCAGGGTAGCAACCTAGGACCCCTCCAATTTATTTTGATGATAAATGACTTACCGGAGGTGGTCACTGGATCGGCGTGCCTATTATTTGCTGACGACCTGAAGTTAGTGATGGAAGTGGGAGACATTTCGCAACATGAAACCCTGCAGAGGGACATAGATGCAGTCAGCAAATGGAGCCAGGAAAATAAACTTTATTTTAATGTCTCCAAATGCTCTATAATGACGTTCAGCCGCGCGCGCGCGCCACATCACCACCTATACCAGCTTGAGGGGCAGCCGCTGCGGCGTGTTAAGGAGATTAAGGATCTCGGTGTCCATTTTAACACCGACTTAAATTTTCGACAGCATATAGTCAGGGTTTGTAAGAAGGCGTACAGGAATCTTGGTTTTGTACTACGTCAAGCAAACGCGTTCACGAATATCAAGGCGTTACGCGCTTTGTATGAAGCCCATGTAAAAAGCCAGCTGGAATACAATGCAGTCGTATGGTCTCCGAGCGAAGCCAAATATAAAATAATGTTGGAACGTATACAAAACAAATTTTTAAGATTCCTGTACCTTAGATTGTACGGTGTGTATCCTGGATTCCCTTTGCTTTATCCCACTTTGTTTGTTATGGGCATGGTGGGATATTGCAAACTGGAGGTGCGGAGAGAATTGTTTTTGGCCGTGTACTTGTTTAAGGTGCTGAGAGGAAAACTGCATAATCCTGCTATCCTCCAGCAGCTACGGTTATGCGTGCCAAATGAGAGTGTGTCGCGCAGGCGCAGGCCACCGCTGCTGGCTCAGCCGCGCGCGCACAGCTGCTTGCTGAAGAGGGCGCCGCTCACGCGCGCGACCCACACGCTCAACTTAGCCGCTGAACAAATTGATTTGTTCAGTTGCTCCCTGGCCGAGTTCACAAAGGTCGTAATGTGTATATTATGTGCATTGTAAATATTAGTCGATAAGGTTTTGATTAGTAATGTTAATTTAGGAAGATTTTTTGTTTTAAGTTTTAAGTTTGTTAGAAGTTTGTAAATTATTTAATGTTAAGCTTTTTCTATCGCATTAGGTTAAGTTCCTGTAAAGATAGATTTAAGTGAGTTTGAATAAATAAATAAATAAATAAATAAATAAATTCTTCTGTACAATTAACCTTAAAAACTAAACTTAAATATAGGAAGGACGTGTACAAGGACATCTTACCGCTACAAAATGTGGATTTCTTCCAGATTCAGCGTTATTGAAGGACTAAGCAAAAACAAACAAACTTTCGCATTTATAATATTATAGTAAGGAGTAAGGATATGTTTCACACAGTAACTGCAAGCGAAGCGAGCGCAATATACGTAGTTGAAATCCCAAGAACGCGCACTAAGCGCTTTGCTTCATCGTTCCTGATACGCATCGCTAGGATTTGGAATGCCCTTCCGGCTTCCGTTTTTCCCTCTAACTATAATTTGGGTACCTTCAAATCAAGAGTGAATAGGCATCTTCTAGGCAAGCGCGTTCCATCTTAGGCCGCATCCTCACTTACCATCAGGTGTGATTGCGGCCAAGCGCTAGTCTATATATTTAAAAAAAAAAAAAAATATCCTCACCGTTTCTTGTAGGTGGCGTAGAGTTGCGAGGCGGGGTAGGGCAGCGCGTCGTACGCGTGCAGGCGCTCCGGCAGCAGCCCGACGCGCACGAACCACTGCACCACTTGGAAGTAAAGCGACACTGTGCCTATACCCTTATATTTCTCTTCCATTTCACTGAGAGCTGAAATGTAAATATACTCTGTTCAGTAAGTCACGTTAGTTGACTTACATGCGTTACTTTTTTCCATTTTTTAATTATATGTAAGTTAAACGTAAAAATTCTTTTTACAAAACCGACTTCAAACTGGCGTTTGGAGTGGTACTTTGTAGTGGCCTACGAAGTACAATTGAGTGGGTGAGGTATAGTTGAGAATGGGTGAGGTATAATTGAGAATGGATGAAGTATAGTTGAGAATGTGTGAGCTATAGTTGAGAATGGATGAGGTATAGTTGAGAATGGGTGAGGTATAGTTGAGAATGGATGAGGTATAGTTGAGAATGGGTTAGGTATAGTTGAGAATGGATGAGGTATAGTTGAGAATGGATGAGGTATAGTTGAGAATGGATGAGGTATAGTTGAGAATGGGTGAGGTATAATTGAGAATGGGTGAGGGAGAGGGTAAGAGAATGGGGTGCGAGAGAGACCCTATCATTTGAGAATGAGAGAAGGAGTGAGGTATAGCTGAAAAGAGGTGTGGGAGGGGTTAACAGAGTGGACTGCGAGAGAGAGAGAGACAAACTTACCATCGGGCACAACTAGGTTGCAACATTTAGTAAGCACGGCGTCCAAAAGCCCCGTGAGGGCTGTGAGTTGTTGCACGCAGTGTTCCAAGCACCGGACCACATTCCTTTATGAGAAGACATAAGATTACTATACGTAGTACAACAAAAGTGCAATGGGTGGGGCTCAAACCTGTGACCTTTCAGTTTTCAGTCCGCACCCTTAACCGTTGATGAGAAGTATGGAGGTTTGACGAAAATCAGAAGAAAACAAAAAACTGCAAAGGTAGTGGATTGAGGGATATTTACCGATCTGGTAGTGTGGAGGACGTGAACAAAGGCGCGGTCAGTTCCTTTGCGTTTTCCTTTAGTTCAATCGCTCGTTTCCAACACCAGTCCACCTGTTACATGAAAAAATATTTGTTCAGATGTACGAGTAATTATCTAATTATAAAATATATAATATAAACGTAAAAATTCGATTTCCCTCGATTTCTCCGAGATCCCACCATCAGATCCTGACCTGATGACAATTTTTTTTTTTTTTTTTTTTTTTTTTTTTTTTTTTTTTTTTTTTTTTTTTTTTTTAACAATGGGACCACCCTTTTAAACAAAAAAAAAAATTCCTGAAAAACCTAAACCTGTCACTAGAAATACGTCCAGAGATTAAAATTCGTATAATTTTAAGTATAAGGTCTCAAATAAAGGTTAAATAAAAATGTTGATAATTACCAAAAATGTGAGAGTACAGCCGACCCCACTATGTGTTCCGGTGGCCCAGTCGTGGGCGCAACGTTTCAGAAAGCGAGACAGCCGGGCTTCCAAAGCGACTGACAGCAGGAAGTGGCGTTGTTCCTCCTGTGAAATGTATGACATATGTAAATGGGGGATATCTGAAAACGAATATCTCTAACGTATATTCTCAAAGGTGTGTGAAGTCAGCCCATTTGCCTATAACCCTTCTCGGAGAGGAGACCTGGGCTTACTGAGCCGTTGATGGGCTGCTGGACTCCGTTCAACCACGCAAAACGGGCGAATCGACGCATACTTACGGAGAAGATTTAAAAAAAAAAAAAAAAATGATGAGTGGGCTGATGATGACGACTAACCGGCGTGGGCGCGTGCAGCATGTGCATGTCGCAGTAGAGCGGCGCGAGGCCGGCGGCGCGGCACGCGGCGTGCAGGCGCGCGGGGCTCAGCAGGCAGCTGGGGCCCGCGCCGCACATGGAGCGCAGGATCTGGCGCTGCACGCCCACCGTGTGCAGCGTCGACGCCTCCGACGTGTTGAGGCAAACGCACTCTGCGGGTAGGAACGATAATTTACAACTATTATTCGTATATGCGAAAGTTTGTGAGAATGGATTGATGGGATGTTTTTTTTTTTTTTAAATATATAGACTAGCGCTTGGCTGCAATCACACCTAATAGTAAGTGAGGATGCGGTCTAAGATGGAACGCGCTTGCCTAGAAGATGCTTATTCACTCTTGATTTGAAGGTACACAAATTATAGTTAAAGGGAAAGCCGGAAGCCGGAAGGGCATTCCAAATCCTAGCGGTGCGTGGTGGTGGTTGTTACTCTTTCATGGAAAATTCTTGGATGGATTTTGATGAAATTACACACTTATACCTGTGATATAGTTTATGTATAAGAGGTCCACCTCTTATACATAAACTATATCACAGGTATGTTACAAGCGTTCGATAAATGAAGCGCGTAATGGCAGATATTTGTCGTAATTTGTCATGTCATTTAACAATACTACTCTATTATACTCTTTGTCGTTCGGAACAAGTTTTTCGCTTGTTTTGTGAGTATATAACTCATCCTTAGTAGAATATCATAGGCATAGACTACATTTTAATAAGTCGCTTACTGTACTGAAGTGAATTGGGGTAGAAATGCTCCTCTAATCTTGTCGCATGGGAGTAAGGCGACACCGACGCGGGGTCCAGCCGCAGGTCGAGTGTCAGACACGTGCCGCGGCTGATCTCGGGACACCTGGCGGTACTCATGAACGCGTTGCTTTCCAATTGATATGTCGCTGAAATTACGTACACATACACTAAGATGACGTCTTTCATTTTTTCATTACAACTACAGCAAACTTGTAAATCTAATCTGTTAAAGATGCATTTTATACAGAAGCAGGTTTCAAAATGTTTGTTTCAAAACATTCACTTCGCATTGCAAACAATACATTTTTTACTGATTCTTCCCCCCAAAAAATATGGATACTCTTACCAGGCATTTGGTCCTTGTACCACTGATCCAGGTCGAACAACAGCATGCCATACTGTATACAAGCTGATGTCTCGCCCCAACACTCCCATACCAGCTGACATAGGTTTAACATTGCTGGAAACAAGAATGAAGAAGTTTCACCATGAAATTATAGAATACTAGCTGATATCCGCGACTTCGTACGCGTGGATTGAGGTTTTTTTTGGAGTCCCACAGGAACTATAATTTTTTTCGGGATATAAAGTAGCCTATGTTTTAATCCAAGGTATAGCCTATCTTCATTTTAAATTTCAGCCAAATCGGTCCAGTACTTTTTGAGCCAATTCGTTACAAACATACACACAAAATTTCCTCTTTATAATAGTAGTGTAGATGTAGACTAAATAGAAGCTGCTAAGAAAGTTAATAAAAGTAAAATAAGTTTAAATCACTCACTGTCCTCGCCTTCTTCTCCTAAAGTTGATCTGATAGAGTACGAGTGACATGAAAGGCAGCGTCCACCGATAAACTGCGATACGTCTTCTACTGCACACAACTCTACTTGAAACCGCACTGTAGCTGTCAGAAACTCCTAAAATGATTTTTTTTTTGTAGAATATAAGCCGATTCCCGGCAGGGGCAGTTTGGGAATCTATAATTTCTGAATTGTCTATGGTCTGGTGGGAGTCTTTAGCCGTGGGTAGTTACCACCCAACGGTCAGACGTGCCCTCAAGCAATTTATTTTTATTTATTTATTTCAGGACGACCAACAGGTTACAATAAATTAAAAACTAAAAAAACTACAAGATGAAAAAATTATTATGAAGTAATGTACACCTACTTACAGGTTGCCACAACATGCTTAAAGTTTAGTACCTACTACTTGAGAAATGTTGAGCAAACAAATACACTACGAACAATTAATTGAAGTACCTAGATAAAAATTACATAAAAATTAAGAAGAGGAAGAATATGAAGATAGAAAGTGACTTGAGAATTTTTTTTAAATTTAGAAAAACTATCGCCTGATATATCAATATCAACGACCTTGCTAATGTTGTTATAGGTTGTTAACATCCTCTTGACAGGCGCAGAAATACCTAGATTAGTTTTAGAAATATCAGCTTTGAATGGCAAAAATTTTTTTAATTAGCAATTTAGCGTTCCGGCACAATGGCGTATAGAAACCCTTTAGGGGTATTTTTAGATGGGTCTATAGAGAATTAACTCATTAAAAAATCGTATTTGGCCAAATGTCGGTTAACAGCGTTATAGCTTGAGGAAAGCAAAATGTGGTCTCCAACAAGAGATCAGAGACAATTATTTAGAAACTAGTTGATGCCCACAACTTCGTTCGGGTGGATTAAGGTTTTGTAATTCCCATGGGAATTCTCCTATTTTCCAAGACAAAAAGTAGCCTGTGTTATTCCACACTATAACCTATCTCTATGTTAAATTTCAGCCAAATCGGTTCAGTAGTTTTTACGTGAAAGAGTAACAAACATCCATCCATATTTACAATCTTTCGTGTTTATTATATTAGTGGGATTATAAATTCACAAATTGCCCCCACAGGAATTGAACCCAGGACTTTCAAAAGACCACAGTGCCAGGAAGAATGTTTATGTTGTTAAATTACTGTTAAATAATTTTGATTGATAAATTAAAAAAAAATCTAACCTGGTATAAAGATTTGGTCTCTGTTAACATTCTCTTGCCCTGATAAGTCAAAGAATACATAACGGCAAAGGGAAACTCCTCTTCTTCAAACCTGTCGGTCACCGAGAAAACTACCCACAGATAGCAGAACGCTCTGGGGTCATCGCAGGGCTCCTAAAAACATATATTGAAACATTTATTACAGGGGTTTGATGATATCTATACACATAAATAAAATTGGAGTGTCTGTTTGTAATATCAAAATACTTAAATATAAAAAAACTAATTGCCTATGTAAGTAAAAATGGTACTTAATAAAAAAAAAAAAGACGTGTGGCACTCGGGGACTGCCGCGGTAAAGCTATTGCATAGCATTTTTTATCAACACTATCTAGCGGCTCACCGCTAGATGGCGTTAATAAAAAAAGCGCCATCTAGCGGCTCACCGTAAAGGAGTCCCATGTCAGATTATTTTCGTGATGGAATTTCTGGATTCGGTCTCCACGCTGGCCCGCGATAGAAGCTATGCAATAGCTTAAAACAAACAATTTTTAAAAATTTTTGTGTGTTTGCTTGTTGCCGCTAATCTTGGAAACAGCTGGATCGATTATGACAGAATTTTCATTGGTAGGTAGCCAATGTTTTCGAGAGTAAAGGCTACTTTTTTAACCGACTCTCGGCTCTTATGACAAGCAAACTTTCGCATTTATAATATTAATAGGAGTGTGCTTTGTGATATAATACCACATACCTGGAATGCAAAATGTGTAACTGGCAAGCATTCAACATTGACTTGGGATGTGAATTCCAATTCCAAATTTAACATATTCCAGATTTGGAATGCTCCAAAGTTGAAACCCACAGCCAAACTACCTAACTGTGGAATATATTGGAGTACTGTCACTCTTATATGATTCTGTTTGGCTTTCATTCGCACTGTGCCATCAGGATTACGAAAAATATATTGGCCTTCATGAAATGAGTCTTCGTTCAGAAGTAGGCCCAAGTGATCATCATTTTCAACTGCTAACTCCCTTCTGTGTTGTATTTTATGCAATACTCTAAATGGGAGGTATGAAAGGTTGGACGGGTTTTCTTCATTTCTGACTAGGTCTACAGAACCTTGTGATATGTCTTTCAATGCTGGAAAATAAGTTTATATAAAATTACAATTACAATTTGGCCTATTCATGATTATTAACTACTATACAAGATATAATGTAAGGTTGCAGGTTCGAATCCCACCTGTTGCACTATTGTCGTATCCACTCCTAACACAAGCTTTCCGCTTATTTGGAGGGGATAGGAGGATATTAGTCAACTTCAAGTTGGCTATCCTTTTTAAAAAATAAAAAAAAACCAGTCAAGTGTGAGTTGGACTTGTACAGACAGGGTTCTGTGACAAAAAACACTAAAAACAAACATGTTTCTAGTAGGGGAGATTCCTTTCATTTTTAATTTATTTTTATTATTTATTATAGCAACAACAGAATGCATTCTCTGAAAATTTGAATTGTCTACCTATTACCGGTCATGAGATACAGCCCACTGACAGACAGACAGATGGATGGACAGCGGAGGCTTAGTAATAGGGTCCCGCTGGTTACCCTTCGGGTATGGAACCCTGAAAACAGTGATAGTCTAGTAACATCCATCAGTGGATATTATAATAATGTCAACAACATTGTTGAACTCTTGTTATTGATTGAATTTACTGTATTCTTTACTAGATGATGCCCACGACTTTCTAAAGTGATTAGTTCCCTCAAATATGGTCGAGTGAAGCAATGGCTGGATCATGCGTCATGCTCGTGAACGGGTGCCACCAACGGGAATGGGTCTGCTTTTGCCTGCCTGTCTTAACATGTATTGGATTGTTTTGCATTTTTGAAACTTCACTGTGGAAACACTGTATACATAGCTAGTTTTGTTACGTATTGTAAAAATATTTTCTTTTTTTTTAAAAGAGCAACTGCCAAGTTTCTTACCGGCTCTTCTCAGCAGAATCTGCATTCCAAACCGGTGGTTTTATGACGTGTCATAAGAGCTACAAGTTAGCCTTCATGAAATAAATAAATTTTGAATTTGAATTGAATTTGATTAGTGGGAAAACCGAAATAGGTTACCTTGTATCAAGCTACTTCTGTTAAGATCAAACACTAATATCTCTCCACGACACGTCCCTGCCATGACCAATCCATCAAAACACATAAGAGGTCCGCTATCCACATCATCGGAGACTGCCAGCTCCGTGATAACTACATCTGTCTTTATACAACGGAGTAATTGTGATCCGTTAACATTGAATACACAGATTAGTCCTTCCGTTCCATCGAGTTCTAGACTGATGATTAGTTGTTTAGAGTTGTCTGTGAGGGGTGTGGGCAGTTCAACGACACTCGTGACGTTGATGCAGTTGCTGAAAAAAAAAAATTTATACTCTTCTACCATATTCTTCATTGTGGAGGGAGGCTTCTGTCATCAAGCGATTCACTTAGAAAAAACCCTAAAAATAAATTAATTTCTTTATGGCAAAATTTCAGCACTCTGCTTCATCCAACTGCCCTAAAGACAGTGTAGTAACATGTTACTCTTTAATTGCTACATAATAATCTATACTTATAATAAATGAATAACATAATAACATTTTGAAAAAAGCAATTGCAGAGTTTATGGCTGGCTCTTCTCAGCAGATTTTCCCACTATTTTGTCCTAATACAGTAGAATCCTGATTATCCAGATCAAATAAAACCAGGGGTATTCCGTATAATCGAAA
This sequence comes from Hipparchia semele, assembly GCA_933228805.2. Lineage (NCBI taxonomy): Eukaryota > Metazoa > Arthropoda > Insecta > Lepidoptera > Nymphalidae > Hipparchia > Hipparchia semele. Next base: position 3,684,743 of record OW121722.1, read on the forward strand.
ATCCGGATAATCGATTTCAAAGCAAATGAATTACAAAGTACCTATGTAATTTAAAATTTTGGTTCGAAATAACTTGTTATTGACCTTTGACGTAATCAATCACATCTTTTGAGTGATCACGAATGAGTTCGGATAATCTGATGTTCGGATAATCGATGTTCGGATAATCGGGATTCTACTGTATCTTGATACATTTGGATGATAAACAGATGTTGGGATATAATCTGGACTGACATCATCACATATAGGCAAGGAGTACACTTACTGTTTTATTCAAACTTTTAACATATACCATGTAGTTTTTACTAGGTACAATTTTTTTTTTCATATTATTTTTATGATTCCTTACCTCAAGCCATTGCCAAAAGTTCTTGCGGCTACTTTTAATCCGCTTCGTAAATCTACGACGCAGAATTTTGGACCGAGTGCAAGCCATCCATACTTCGTGTCATTGAGGATTCCACCCAAAGGTAAGGTCTTATCTATAAAATGAACCAACTTATATATTATCCGTTATTTTAACACAATTTTCAGATATCGCCTAACGTTACCTGAGAAATCTGCAGTCGGTTGCAGAAAACTAAACACAGCAGGTGATAAACTTGTAGTTTTAATAATAGAAAAAACACTTTCTTGTAACTTCTGCATCGTTTTGCGGTTTTTATAGTTTTTTATTTCGACTAAAACAGGGTAGGTAAGCTTAATTCTAAAGGTTATGCGACAAATGTTTCATTTCCATAATTTTGATTTAGAAAGCGTGCTATCCGGTTTTGAACACCTATAACAAAAAAAATTATATCTAAGCTAATTAAATAAAGCAACAGAATTAACTTCCATTAGAATAAGATTCACTATTTCAGGAAAAGTAAAAATAATTAAAATTAAATTAATGTTACCGGAAAAAACAGTCAAATTAGAGATGTGCCGAGTCAGGGTTAGGCTGACTCGAGTAGCAACTCGAATATTTAACAAGTACTCAGATAGGTTATAGTATAGGATTCGGATACACGCTATTCGAATATGGGTCCAAGTACTTTATGGTAGGGATTTCGTACTCGCAAATCGTACCTCAGCCTATTCAAATCCTTGTTAAATCGCAATCTTATACAGTTATTCTAATGTTATTATTATATATCTACCTACAGTTATTGTAAAATCTATTTTTTATTGTGAAATTAGTTACAAAGTCATTTTGCTATCGGCCGGCTGCGGGACGAAATTATATTATTAACTAGAAGACGATGCCCACGGCTTCATCCGCGTGGATTAAGGTTTTTAACAGTTGCACATTTCACATTCCTATAGGCATTAATACCTTGTTGGATTGATTACTATCGATTTTAATCTTTTAATTTTATCATCGATAAGTGATCGATATTTTTTGAAACATTGATCTTGACAAGTGACAGGGACTAGAACGTAGAGTCTTCTCTGTCAATCGTAACAGAGAATACTCTGTCTACGCTGTCAACGGACTATAATGAATCATAGAGAAACTACAGTGTATCTAAAGCTGGCTATTCACTACGGGATTTAGGTAGGTACCTATAAATTACTGTGATAAATTATATCCCTAGTGAAAAGCTCGCTTAATATTAACTTGAACTCCAGTGGAACTCCACCTAGTACTTTTGATGTTTTGATATACCTAACTGAAATGAACAACGGGATTTCTACCCAAAAATTACTCTTTTGTCAATTTATCCAGGATATACCTACTAGGAAAATCAAAGATTTTTAAAATCTCTGATGATCTTGATGCTGATGACGTCGTCGCGAGAATCAGCTACTCACCTAATTTATAAGAAATGGGAAATAAAACCATTTTAAAAGACCGATATATTTTATTTGTACGTAACATATTTTTGGTGTCTTTGCTAGAATTTTGCTTGTATTGCTTATAAAATATACTTAATGCATAATATTTAATAGACAGGATGGAAGCCTTTTATGTAGATACCTAAGCCTAATACTAACGTGTAAAAAAAAAAAACTAACTTTGATAGCTAAGTTTTGCATCAAAAGTTACATTTATAGGCGTCTCCTAAAACGTTAAGTAGGTAGGTAGGTACAACCTTGTTGTTTTTATTTCGAATTTCAGAAAAATTTACATTTTAAAGTTTTTTACATAATTTCTTATGTCATATAATGTTGTTTAATTTTACTCATTCAGTGTACATATATACCCTGTCTATACCTACTCTGTACATACCTAGTTAGGCACCTACCAAGTATCTTTTCAATGACAAAATAACTTCAAAATAATCACCTGAGTAGTACCTAATGCCCAAATTAGACTGTTCATTTTTCGGGATTTTTGCTTTCATTTTTGAGGTTTCACGGGTTTCATCGATGAGTCATCGAAAATGAACTGTCTAAACACCGACCGGTCACCGTTCACAAGCGATTTTTTTTTTTTACGATAGGTATGTGTATTGTCGTTTCCAGTTTCCAGCTTGCGGTTTCCACCCTGTAGCTACCTACCTATAGTTTGAAATCTGAATCAATATAAAATACTTATAATTTAAGTCAATGGTCTGAATCTTATTATTAAATAATTGGTACGTTTAAATTAACACATAACAGACACACATACATTAACATTGAGTGGGTACTGGGTAAAAGCTATAATGGCAAAAATTGAGAAATACCTGAAACTACTGAGCCCTGAGTGTAGTTAGCAGTTAGCTAATAAAAGATTAGTGATTGTCTAAAAATAATCGCTATAGTGTACCTTTCCATTGCCAGAAAAGAAAACTTCTGTTACAGTCGCGGTTACAGTAAATAATACAATTATTATTTTATTGTCAACGTTACCAGTATGACGTCATTTTGAAACGGTCGACGACGGCCAACTTGGAGTGAACGATTAGTAGTTATAGAATAGAGGCAAATCGTACTCTCCTCTCTCTTACTATTAAAAGCATTGATACAGGAAGAACGCCATATATTCAGCCAATCAGAGATAATTGCGATCGTAACACTGTAGCAATAATTTTAGACTACCCTACAGCAGAGCTTGACACATTATTCAAGCGAACTACGCTGTTGGTTCGTCCATACTAATTTTATTATAAATTGCATTCACTATCTATCATTAAAATTCCAACGCACATTTCTTTAGGAACCTACCTACTTGAAAAATTTCAAATTTCCGAAACAGGTATAATCTGAGACTCACATATAGTAACAACTAGTCTCAGATTATACGTTGGTTATAAACTAATTATATTCTAAAGGTACTTTAGATATAGATTACAATTCACTTAACTAACTAATAATATTGGTTTTAATATTATAGTATTTTGGACTGTCATTAGGCACTTATTAGTAAAATTATTATTATACTTATCCTTAGAACGAAATCTATAAACGTAAAAAATATATCTAATTGTTTATTTCAAAATTATTGAGCAAAATTATGTTTTCTTTGTTGTTGACTAAATTGTGTCACTGAAACATTAACGATATTTCTATTTGTTTCTTTAGCATGCGGACTAATTTTCATTTGTCCCTGAACTATGTTTAACATGGACGTATAAGGACTATCTATTGGCTGGTTATTTTCATTTTGTATATTATTTTCCAATTTTTGGTGTTTCATTAATTCATTTCTGGAACTGACATTTTCGTACGCTGAACTTTTCATTGAGATGTACTGTTTGTTTTGGTTATTAGATATTTCTTCATGTTTTGCACCCGGACTAAATCCATTTTGTGTTATAACAGGATTATTAGGATTTGACATATTATTATTATTAGTATTTTCTGATTCTTTGAGCACGTCATTTGTATTTTTGTTGCTTTCAAAAGAACCATTGCGTGTCATCTGAACACTGTTTGATCTAGAAGATTTTCCTGTAGAGTGAAGTGTGGAAGTACTGTCTCTCGTATTTTCAAGTTCTTTAAATACTTCTTCACTTTTCTGAAACCTCTGCGCGTGAGAAGATAAAGTATTAACGGATGGTGATTTTTGCTGAAGAGACGTAGCACTTAATGATCTACTTGGTGAGCGATTTGAAATCTTATCAATAGGGGATAAATGTCTTTCTGATTTATTATTAGCGTTTTTTGTGGAAGTTTCGATAGATCCATAAGCACTATCCTTTGTTGAACTGTGCGACACGGATTCTTCTTTTATGCCATATCTTCGGACCACATTTGCTGGCACTACCGGTTCTATATTTTGGACATCGTAGGAAAGAGGATTTTTGTCTACCGGTCGACTGACGCCATCAATAATTTCTCCTGTTCTCGGATTTATGTGCTTTTCCGTATCGTAACGAAGAGTTGACCTTGTATGGCTTTCATCAATGGGATGAGGTCGGGATCTATCTTCCAGCTCAACATCACTGTCATCGTATGGTCCTGGTTCACAAACACTGTCCTCCTGTAAAAAATACAAAATCTTTAGAATATTCGTAGGTGTTCACATGTTCATTTGAATTATGAGAAAACACAATAAATTTTTCGTCGGTGAAAATGTAATTCGCTCGTGATGTAACACTGTTTTATCTCTGTTGTGGAATTTTTCGTCTTTTGTGAGTTTCACTTTTCACAGACTTTTCAAGTACCTAGTGTTTTTCATTGAGCAGGAAATGGCGATTTTTTTTCTACATTTCTAGTTAAAATCACTATCACTTTTTCGATGTAAAACAAACATGGTACCTCTTCATCCGCTTCCTCGATAACGCTGTTTTGAATCCATTCACGTATTCTTTGCTTTTTCGCTTGTCGATCAACTGTTGTTTCAATGCCGTTGTCCCTAAAATGTTTCAACAGTATATTTTTTTCGTTAGGATCACTGTGGAAACTGTACATTGATGGGCACAGTTCGTCGATATCTCCCCCGGCTAAAACAAATATAAAATTAGTACCTCGATATCTGTAAGAATATCAGTTAATTAGCAGATTATATAAAAGCTTGAATTTGACTCACTCCCGGAATAAACTCTATACTCTTTTAAAAAAAAAAGTGTCTTGCTGATTCTTTTCGAATGTTCTGCTTACAGAACATTGGTAGGAAAGTACTTTGTGAAATTATATCTAATAGTTATATCCTTCTATTTATTTTAATTTGTTTATATCTTACCAACTCTGTCTGTATATCCTTTGGCCATCCACCGATCATCAGAAAATCGCGATAATTCAGTGAAGTTCGTTGCTCTCTTTTCTATTCTTGGTTCGACAAACTTTTTGAACATTTTTTGTGCTTTGGAAGACACCATTTTCCACAACTTTGGTTGCCTCTTCAGAGGGTTAGCACTGTTATACCAGTTGTAGTAGCTTGAAATGAAACGTAATGAAATCATTATATTTACTAGATTCAAAGAGCAATCTCAGTAGGTACCTACCTAAATGCTAAACTACTCGTAACTAAAAATAGTACTAAGCATTTATTATTGGAGTAATGTAGGCAGGTACTTGTAGCGACTTTATATATTACTAGCTTTTTCCCGCGGCTTCGCTCACATTAAGTTCGAATTTTTAAACCCCTATTTTATCCCCTTAGGGCTGAAATTTTCAAAAATCCTTTCTTAGCGTACACCGTTACGTTATAATAGCTATGTGCATGCCAAATTGCAGCCTGATCCGTCCAGTATTTTGAGCTGTGCGTTGATCAGTCAGTCATCTTTGCCTTTTATGTATACAGGGTGTCCCACGGCTATGCCACATGGAGGGGAAGTACCTTAAATATTGTAGATGGAACATTTTACTGAAAGAAGACTTCATTTTAATTTAAAAAACAATTTAAACTGCATTCATAGATTTTTAAATAATTGCCTGGTTGAACCGGGACTCGAACCCGCTATACGAGAAAAAAATTAACCTGTATCTTTATCATACCGATCGGAAGGCTTCATCATAAGGATTATTTTTTGTTAAATAACATAGCATGAGAAATAAAAGGAAGACCATGAATTTTAGCCTTTGATGTAAAATTTTGTTCAGAAAAATGAAAAGCTGACATTGGCGTATCGACATGTCCTTCAATCCCGCTGCAAACTGTTGCAGCGAGATTGAAGGACAAACCAATAAATCAACAAACAAACACACTTTCGCATTTATAGGTAATATAAGTAAGGTTTAGTAAGGATAGTAAGGATCGGGAAATGATGCGTACTTCTCAAGTAGGTACTCATTAGTAATAGTTCATGTCAGTTGTATGTCGATACGCCAATGTCAGCTTTTCATTTTTCTGAACAAAATTTTACATCAAAGGCTAAAATTCATGGTCTTCCTTTTATTTCTCATGCTATGTTATTTAACAAAAAATAATCCTTATGATGAAGCCTTCCGATCGGTATGATAAAGATACAGGTTATTTTTTTTCTCGTATAGCGGGTTCGAGTCCCGGTTCAACCAGGCAATTATTTAAAAATCTATGAATGCAGTTTAAATTGTTTTTTAAATTAAAATGAAGTCTTCTTTCAGTAAAATGTTCCATCTACAATATTTAAGGTACTTCCCCTCCATGTGGCATAGCCGTGGGACGCCCTGTATATTTAGAAGATAATGTAAGGCTTGTTTTTGAAAGCTTATAAATGTGTAGGTTATGTCTAACAATTTTACTGAACATGTTAGGCTCAAAGACAAAATTCGCTTAGCACAACGTGTTCTCAGCAGATTTTTCGCTCATTGAGGGTCATAGATGAACTAATCGCCACACAACACGACCATGCGCCGCCTGCATCCAGCGGCCGCCAGTGACCCGTATGAGATCGTCCGTCCACATAGAGGCGGTCTACCAACACTCTGCCTTCCAGTGTGAAGTCGCCATCCCAGTTTTTTTGGTACGCCAACGCAATATTTAGGGGATTATGTATAACTTATAATCTTTAGTACAATCACAACTCTTACCTGTAATAACGTGGATCGTCAAAAGCGGCTTTCTGCCAGGGCAAACAACCGGTCAGGCAAATAAATATAACTATCCCGAATTGCCATATATCATGGGTTATTAACGCTCTGTAAAAATAAATAGCTGTATGAATAATAGCTTCTCGTTTATCATTATTAAATATTTTCACTCAAGACAAATTCTTTTCGGGCATAGATAATTTGCCAGCTAGTTTAAAACATTAGGAAGCAATAGAAAGTTCTTTTTACTTGTAGGTGGTATCCGTCGACAAACGTAAAACTTCGGGCGGCGAATACGGCAACCATTCGTTTCTTCTTCTCACGACCGATTGCACTTTTCTCGTTTCTCCAAAATCGCACAGTTTTATCCTCGAGAAATCCGACTTAAATATAAGAATATTATCCAGTTTCACATCACGGTGCACAAGCTCTCTTTGATGCAAATGCTCTAAAGCAGCAGCTAATTGCTTTGCAACTCTCTTGGTATGTATCTCTCCTATTCCAGTGTCGAGCATGTTCGATGTTAAATCGCCTGAAAAAAGAAACATGTTTATGTAATTTCCTGCATGACAAAAGAAAACATCCGTATGTGTGTAGAAAATATCATGCATTATAAATGTTAGCCTTGGCGAAATTCCAATAAATGCAAAGCTGAAACACGCGGTGATTTGATTGCATCTAAAATCACATCAACATTACTAAGCGCATGAGATTTAAAAATACATAATATTATAATCTTTTCGACGACTTCGACGACGAATTGGAGATTTTCTTTTATATAAAAGGATTACGAGGACTGACTGACTGCCTGATCTATCAACGCACAGCTTAAACCACTGGACGGATCAGGCTGAAAAGCATACAGATACCTAGTTTGTGATGTAGGCATCCGCTACGAAAGGATTTTTGAAAATTCATCCCATAAATCCTCTGAAATAGGGGGTTGAAAAATCGAACTTAACGTAATCGAAACCGCGAGCAAGAGTTAGTTAATATACTTTATTATATGCTTAATTCCATAACAAATATTAAATTTAATTTGATTAATTTATAATTGCTGAATTGCCTCCAGTCTAGTTTAGTGAGAGGCTTTGCTTGTGGCTAGTTATCACCATGTGTGGCCAAGCGGTTTAGCGTTCCGGTACGATGGTGTGTAGAAAGTATGTTGGTATGTTGGTAACTATGGGTTTAATTTGCACAGCTATTCCAAGTTAGTCCGCTACCATAGTAGACTGCATCGTCAATTACAATCAGGTGAGATCGCAGTCAAAGGCTACATTATTGTCAATAAATAATATACACACAGAAAAAAAAATCTATTTACCTAACGGAGCATATTCTTGACAGAATACATAAAACCCAGCAGTCTCAAAGGCAACATCGAATGTGGTTACAATGTTTTTGTGTGCACTCAAGTGTAAGCCATAATGGAATTCCCTGTAAAAGTCCCTTATTGATACGTAAGGCTTTGGTAATGCTTTCAAAACAATCTCTGTATCAGACGCTCTATGTTCCACTAATAGTATTTTTCCAAACCATCCTTCACCAACTATTTGCAGTATATCGAATTCTTCAACCAAGCATACCTTTAAATCAAGCACGGAAATGATTCAGTTATAATACGACAAAATAAAATACGTAGGAAAAATAAGAAAGCGATGATAGCTTAGTGGTTAAAACTTTGGCCTCCTTTTCTGGAGATGTGGGGTTTGATTCCAGATACGCACCTCACCTCACAGATTTTTGAGGCCAATTTTATGCAATTATATATCACGTCTTGCTTTAACAGTTAAGGAAAATATCGTGAGGAAACCTGTTCGCCATAGAGTTCTTCATAAGTTCTCAAAGGCGTGCGAAGATTGCCAATCCGCATTTGGCCAGCGTGGTAAGAGGGTACCACGCTGGCCAAGGGTTACGGCCTAAACTCTTCTCATTCAAGAGAGCTGTGCCAAGTAGTGGGCTAGCGATTGGTTGCGATGTTTAAAAAAACAAATAAGATAATCCTTACTAATATTATAAATGCGAAAGTGTGTTTATTTGTTGGTTTGTCCTTCAATAACGCTGCAACACAGCTACAGAACGAAATTTTTTTTAAAATTCCGCGAGAAAATCAAAGTCTTTCCCGCGGAATTTTAAAAACTAAATCCACGCGGACGAATTCGCGGCCATCAGCTAGTATAATATAAACATAAAAATTATTTAAAAAAAACAGACTTCAAACGCATGTAAAGAAGGTACTTATATCAAGTGTGCCTATAAAATTTAAAGAGTTCCCTTGATTTCTCCAGGATCCCATGATCGGATCCTAACCTAAAGACCATAGGACCATCTGGGAAATATACCCTTTCAAACAAAAAAAGAATTTTTCAAATCGGTCCAGGCGTTTTCAAGTAATCAGGGAATTGAGAACCAACCTTTTTTGAAGTCTGTTAAAAAAGTAGGAAGGTGTGCAGCTTACTTTTTCCAATTCAAACTCCCTAATTTTATGTATAGAGCCGGTTAGGGCGCGTCTTGTGCCGTTGTTCATCTTTTAATGCGCTTATGAGTCATTCTTTCAGGGCTGAAAATAGAAATCTATTTTAGTTATAACCCCCTGAAAATGAACTTCCATTAACTCCTCTAAAGGCTTAGTCGATTAGAACCTGAATAAGATATTTGTCGTCCCAATTTCACAAGAAATTGTTGAGTGAATGATCTTGGCCGATTGCCAGGTTAAGATGTCTACTCCAAAACCAGACAGCTGTCCTGACGTCATAGTGACGTCACTAATCGTTATACTTCTCAAATGTTTGATGCCCTAGTCTTGTATTGGTTTCATTTTAGGTATCTATTATTATTTAAATGGATCAAAGAGTCAGTTACGTTAAATGCACTATAAATGATTTACTGAGCTACTGAGACTACTTATAGGCTTATTACTTACTATAGTAATTACTATTCTACTAATATTATAAATGCGAAAGTTTGTGAGGATGGATGTATGAATGGATAGATGCATGGATGGATGTTTGTTACTCCTTCACGTCTCAACAAATGAACCGATTGGGCTGTTTGCAATAAAGATAGCTCATACCCAAGATTAACACATATAGTCCACATTTTATCCCGGAAAATTATAGAGTTCCCGCGTGAAATCAAAACCCTTAGCGTACGAAGTCGCGGGCATTAGCTAGTAAAATTATAAAAGCGAAACTGTTTTTGTTTGTTGGTTTGTCCTTCAATCACGCAGCACGGAGCAACGGGTTAAAAGGTTTACAATTACCTAGGGTTATTAGTTTATAGCTACCTACTTAAAAAAACTACTTAATTTATGTCTCAAAAAAACTAATTATTAAGTATATTTTGCAAATTAGATCAAGGCTTTATGTCATTCAACAGAAACTATATGAGAAGAGTAAACTATATATTTGACATAACTAATGGATCTACTACCTACTTATACAACCCAAAAATAATATTATTACTAGGCAGGGAAATGTTACATTTTTAAAAACATGTCAAGAGATTCGTCCATCACTATACCTATATTTCAAAGAAGGTAAGTAGGTATGTCTGTTATAGTCTGTTATACTATTGTAAATATACTATTCCTGTAGGTATATCAATACATAGAAAAGTCCACCACTGGACGCAGGTATCTTGCATGGACTTCCACAGGCCTCGGTCTTGCAGTGTGGGTACGCACCTCTTGTATCCAGCGCTGTGCTTTCGTGATTGCCACGCCAGAACCTACCTAAAGTGCTGAATTGGTAATGTAACTATGTAATATCATGATTTGCAAGTAAGGGGGGTTCGAAGAGCTAATGGCCTTTGGGGTCTCAAGGTGCTGGAGTGGCGACTATGAACCTGGAAGTGCACTGTCGGCAGATGCCTCACTAGATGGACTGATGACATCAAACGAGTGGCGGGAGCTGCTGAATTCAGGCGGCGCAAGACCGAGCCCAGTGGAAGTCCATGCAAGAGATATTTATCTAGATGTAGACGTCTACCGATTGATAAAGAAGAAGGGGGGTCCAAGGTAGCGTCTTGAATGGCGACGCCGCACCGGAAAACAAGTGAAAAGGCAGCTTAGGAAGACCCCCCCTTCACCCACTAGGTCGACGGACAAACGAGTCTCTTTACAGTCTCTCTGGGAGCGGTACAAAATCATATTCTGCAGTTATACTTGCACGAGACGTATGCAAGCAGTGGACGTCTAGACATAGGTAGAGACGAAAACGCGTCAATGCAGCAATGAAGCCTCAATAGCCCAACGGTTAAAGGTGCGGATTTAAAACTGAAAGGTTGCTGGTTCGAATACGAGTACCACCCGTTGCACTATTGTCATACCCAGTCCCAGCCCAAGCTTTCCGCTTATTTGAAGGGGATAGGAGGATATTAGTCAACTTCAGCGTGGCTAATATTCTTTAAAAAAAAACTTGCCATGTGCTTATATAGATGAATCTTAACTAAAATTATAAATGCGGAAATGTTGTTTATCCTTCAATCACGCAGCAATGGATCAACGTTACTTTTGCGCAAGTAGAGTAACAAGCTACTTTTTACCCCGGAAAAACGAAGGTTCCCCGCGGGATTTTAAAATCCTCACGCGAACGAAGTCGCTGGCATCAGCTTCTAATAGTTAAATGGATAGAATGGATTTGGACTCTACATTTTGTAATGAATAAAGAAAATCGGTAAAATGCCTCAATCTAATCGTGAGGAAACTCGAACTTATAAAAATTCTCCATAATGTTCTCAACAGTGTGTGAAGTGTGCCAATTTGTATTAGGCCATCGTGTTAGACTATGACCTATAACCTTTTACTGAGAGATCTGCGATCAGTAGTTAGCCGTTGATTGGTTGCTGATGATAATTTTATTGTATGTAGGTAATGAATTTGAGTTATTTATAGGCACTTATAATGAGGGATCTAATACATCTGAGTATTCGAAAATATTCAAAAAGCATCGTTATTGTAATTAAAAATAATACCAAGTTCAAAGGGGCAATTCCTTATGAAACGGCAAAAACTCACTAAGCACTTGGAATTAATCCAACACTCTCACATCTGTGTCACATTATGGGTAACCTTTTCTAAAACAATATCACGATGCGTTTGAACTTAATCGCCACAAGCATTGAATTCCGATTGGAGTTGTTTTGTTTTATTTCAAGACTTGCGGGTAGGTCGACCGGCGCTTATGTCTCAACTGACGCCGCACACGTACACGCAACGACACCCGGCCGGTTATTTTCGTGCTACGTATACATGTGAAAACCATTTCATAGTGAAAACGTAACGATCATCGACCCGAAGATTTGCGGTCAAACATAGTCAAATATTAATTGTGGTTGAAGGGATTAAGATCAAGCAAAACGGGCGAATTGACGCCTACTTGCGTAAAAGATTCCCAAGAAACGAAGACGAACGAAGGGATTAAGATTTTAATGGAAACGAAAGGTTATGGTAATGGAAATGGTCAGGGGTATGGGTCCTATTTACACTGTCATACCCTCTCAAATTAGCCTGCTACCATCTTAGACTGCATCGTCACTTACCATCAGGTGAGATCACAGTCAAGGACTATCTTGTCATCGAATAAAAAAAAAATACTTATATGTATGTACATGCATAAAGAATTAAAACAAACAAACCATCTAACAAACAATCTTTATCTTATGTCAACCGACAGACGTCTCTTGCATGGACTTCCACAGGTCTCGGACTTGCGCCGCCTTTATTCAGCGGCTCTCTGCGGCTTCCCGGCCGATGTCGACGTATCTCGTTGGCCCACCTAGTGGGCAAACATTACGTTTCTGGTGCGGGGTCGCCGTTCCAGCACCTTGGGACATTAAGTATCAACAAAAGTTGAACTTTCCCACGACAACGGTTGGAATCGAACCATCAACCTCGTAGTTTTCAGTCTGCATCTTTAACTATTGGGCTATTATTTATTATAATAAGGATTATGTATTATCAGAGATAAAACAATCAGTTAATTTTTAAATAAGTGTAGTGCTGTAGACGCCATATATTCTAGTTCCTATCTAGAATCTAGTTTTCAGATTAAACCAGCAACCCACGCTTTTTATCCAAAGATTTTAATTGCACACACGTCGGCTGTGTTCCAAGATTACAGTGGCCCATCGTCATCATCATCGGATCACTACTGAGTACAGGTCTCCTCTCATAGTCCACCACGCAGGCCCAATGCCAATTGGCAGACTTCACACACCTGCGAGAACGTTATGGGGAACTCTCAGGTGTGTAGGTTTCCTCAAGACGTTTTCCTTTACTGTTGAAGTAGGTATGTGATATCATATAACACAGATTATCATATAACTTCGAAAAGTCTAAGATGCGTGCCCGGAATCGAGCCTGGTACCCCCGCATAGGAGGTCACAGTCCTCCTAACCACTAGGCTATTACAGTTTTTGTTAATTCGAAAATTAATAATTTTTGAAACTACCGCCTACTTAGTCATAATAAAATCGTTTTTTTTTTGTAACACGAATTTTAATCGATTTGTATTGTCTATTGTAAGTCAAACGTCAAAATATTCTGCAGTTACGGTTGCAAAATTACGTAATTTTACCGAAAAAGCTAGTAAAATACGGATATTATACGGTAATTTATATATATTACGGTAAAATTACCTGCTACGTATGTATGCTGAAAAGTATAGCGGGGGGTGAGACGAGCGTGTAGTTGAAACATACTTACGTACTGCGAGTCGCGTGGCGCGACTCGCACGATGCGACGTTGCCGTTTAGTGCAGTTTGCCTTTATGTTTTGCGCTGTTGCCATTCCGACTGAACAGTGAGCATTCGATTTCGGCAAGCCGATCGGCGATCAGTTGAATTGTTTTGACTGACTGCACTATACGAGCATTTAGTAAATTATGCCTCGAAATCAAGCAAAAGTGTGGTTTTGTTAGTAAGAGTTAGTACATAGTATTTTACCCAATTTTACCGTAATTTACGTAATTTATTTATATTTTACGTAAAATATAGTAAATTACCGAATTTTACGAAAGTAATATTACCGCTTTACATCCCTATCTGCAGTACATGCTTGCTTGAGTAAGTACCTACATGCCATACCTCGAGAAGCTGATCGAGATTCTGTAAAAATCACGTGTCGCATACGGATGTGACATAATAATTTGACATTGATGCAGTGATTAACATTAATCGTTACCTATTTGATGCAGCGAATGCAGCTATCAATCTGCCTAATCCGGCCTAAGCTGTAGGTTTCATACAAAAATTAGGTTCTTCCTACTTCCATGGTTCATAGTGATTTTTTGTCTGCATCTGCAAAGTCAAACTTAAGTGTCAACTGTCAACAGAAGTTGTCAGTTTGTCACTTGTCAGAAAATTTGTTTTGTTTTGTTCACGTATTTTGAAAATTCAAAATACAGTTATTTAATTTTTAACGTAAAATAGGTGCTATAAAATTACGTTGTTCTTATGCTTTGATAAAATATGTGATCTGTTTTTCTCTGATTTCTGATTGCTCAAATCTGGTGCCTTTCGAAGTGATTGTTTTCTTGAACTTGTAACAGTTTAAAAAACATTTTCCTGTTTGCTTTCCATTAATCCGTTTTGCATTGAAGCTCGTCATGGGAATCATATAGCCAGTGAAACGTGTGTTAGTGATAAGAAATACCGACGTACTTTTGGTAAGTATGTAATAACCTCAATTCATTTTCATAGTTGGTATACGTAATATCTCTTTCAACTTTAGTAGTCCAAACTGAATGGTTCCGATTTCCGAATAACTCAAAATTTTCCACTATTGGTTAAAAACTTAAAACACACAGTGTAAGCAAAAGTATGAATTCAGCCCAATAAAGGGAAGCTGAAGAGAAGGGGAGTGGTGGATGCAGAGGAAGGTTGAACAGGAAAACCAAACTTACTTATTATTTATACCAACTAAAAAGAAAACCAACCCTCATGATTCGTAATGATTTCTGAGATAATGGTTTTTAAAATTATGAGCTAATGGCAATTCTACCAAAGTTGTGGGAAGGGGTAGGCAGGACCAGAGAAGCTTATGTTAAGCAGACCATTCAGAGAGAGAAAGCCAGTAGGCAGTTAATAGTTTATTTCTGAATATAGGTTTCAATATTTTTCTTAGTGTATGATGTAGATTGTTAGAATAGCTGACTGACCTGTTAGGTTGACTAGGGGAGCTTGCTTCCACTCTACAGCCACTACAACAAAGAAATCCTTACTGTCTCACCACAGCCTGCCTTGTTAAGTTAGAAGCTGAGAGGAGTGAGACAAAGCTCTCACCACAAAAGATACCATATGTACCATAATCCAAATTTGAGTACCTTTTGTTATATGAATACCGAGCAAACAAGCGGGCAGGTCACCTGAGGGTAAGTGATGCAAAAAAAATGCCATTTTGTCAGTTCAGCATCGGTGTTGCCATAACGTTCATTTAATTTATTGCCATTTTATTAAAGGTAACTGTTGTATTTATTCAGACAAACGTCACTGAAACAATATTTAAAATAATAATATAAAATAATCTATCTTTTTGTATTTATTCTACTTCTAGGTAGATTTTATATTAAATCGTAACATGTAACTGACGAAAATGAACTAACAAATCTGATCAGATTCCATAAATATTTTATTTTTTTATTATGCTTCAATTAATCTAAGTGATAATTTGATTAAATATAAATAATTATGAAAGTTAATTCCGTATAAGTGCCATTTCCGTACACTCAAAATTTGGTCAGTAGTATTTTCGCCATTGCTCCACAGATTAATTCAAATTCAAATTCAAAATTTATTTATTTCATGTAGGCCAACCTGTACTGTAGCTCTTATGACACGTCATAAATCCACCGCCGGTTCGGAATGCAGATTCTGCTGAGAAGAGCCGGCAAGAAACTCAGCAGTTGCTCTTTTCAAAAAAATAATTATAATTAATCTGTGCATTGCTCTTCCAACTTTGCGGTACTTTTAAATATGGTTTAGTTTAGCCTTTTTATTCAGACTCTATTAAGGCTCCTTAGCCTTAATAGAGTCTGAATAAAAAGGCTATGATATACGAACAGACTGGATAAACTATGGGTTCCTTATGATACTTACTGTGGAATCCAAAAAATGCTATCAGCAATAAAAGTTTAACATGACACTATAAAGTCGAGTCAATCGCTTCCTTTATGGCTTTTAACTTTGGTTGCAACTTGCCGCGTATTTCAGAACTACATCCTGGCTTTTATAGATGACTCGTCGTAAGTAGTTTCGATCAGCAAGAGAAGTTGCCGAGGCGCAGCTTCTTTTTAATTTACAACAATTTCAGAAGCTACTTATATTTTAATTTACGCTGTAACAATTTAAGGAGCTATTACTTTTTTAATGAAACTTTTCCAAGATATAACCATTTTACATGTTATTTATACTCAAAGATAGATACTCCGTCGCGAAACTGTAGCAGCTTAGGTGTAATGAATATCTTAGAAATACAATCCCAAAAAAAGAACTCACGTGCGCCTATACTTCAAAGAATACTTGCTACAAACAAATCTTTTAGGCTGTGTGTTTGTCATTCTATTACGGTAGGGTTTAGCCCGCGATTTAGAACGCGTAGAGTTAGTTTTTAAGAATCTCGCGGGAACCTCTTTTGTTAAAATGCCCTTTAATCACGCAGCACCGAAATAGTGGATCGACGTGATTTTTTGTCTGAGTATAGTTGAGGCCCTGGAAAGTGACATAGGTTGCTCTTTGGCAATGGGTTCCTGGGAGTTTTTGAAATAACCTGACTACACGCGTCTGAAGTCGCGAGCAAAATCTAGTATATTGTTGGTGTTATATTGCTTAAATACCTAGCGTCCAACAAACAGTTAACGAACAATAGCGTCCACTGGAACACAATACGGAAGCTGCATTCTCCTCAGCTTATCTCGCCAGTACCCACCCTTTAATTGGCAACTTTTACCGTCAAACCGCAGATTAGCTAACGGTGAAAGAGCAGCGAATTAATTAAGAAAATACCCGAGTGTTTCTGCTAGACAATAAAGTAGGTAACTAAAGGGTAAATTAATTGTACATACCCAGCTCGCGGAGTCAAATATTTAGGACACCTCTTAAATTGGTAAGATTCCTAGTTCAAGTTTTTAGGGTTTATAGGGAGAGACGTGATAGTTTGTTAAAAGAGAGAACTGTCGTGGTATGAAGGTGCAGCTGTGCTTAATTATCCCGATTCCCGATCCCGATTTCCCGCTCATTACCCTTTTGCGGTGGAATCCGGGATTTAGGGTTTCACTTTCAGTTAACTGAATGTCATAATATGAACACCATGAAATTTCTCCATTATCAGGGCGATGATTTAAAATAAGAAGCAGGCCCCGATCAAATACCAACCATACTTGCTATGCTGCAGAGAAGAATAATCAGCATTGTCCATATGAGTCTGCCCTATCGTGGCTGGTCAACCGGTAATCGTCTATTGGTTATGTCTATCGTTTCAATGCTCAATTACCGCCGCCGAGATGCTGAGCAGTTTATATGGAAAGCAGTGAACAATCCATCGTTGCCGTTAGATGCACGCTCCGCTCGGTACTAGACGACGATTTAATTAAAGTATTGTGTGCCCGCCAACATTATTAAGGGGATGCGTCCTCGATGGTTAAATCATAATACATATCCTACTAATATTATAAATCCGAAAGTTTGTGAGGATGGATGTATGGATGGATGTTTGTTACTCTTTCACGTAAAAACTACTGAACCGATTTGGCTGAAATTTGGCATAGAGATAGATTATAGTGTGGAATACAGCTACTTTTTATCCCGGAAAATAAGAGGGTTCCCGCGGGATTTACAAAATCTTAACCCACGCGAACGAAGTTGCGGGCATCAACGAGTTAAATATATTTGCAGAAATTACTATAAATATGCTGTATATGTAGCCTTGATGTCTATGAATAAAACTAGCTTTTGCCCGCGGCTTCGCTCACGTTAAGTTCCATTTTTCAAATCCCTATTTTATCCCCTTAGAGGTTGAATTTTCAAAAATACTTTTTTAGCGGATGCCTAATTCACAATAGCATAAAAATCTGTGTACCCAACCTGTTCCGTCCAGTATATTTGAACTGTGCGTTGATAGATCAGTAAGTCAATCACTTTTTTCTTTTACATTTTATTAATAAATAACATGTTAATGGTATTATACATATAAAACTTAAATACCTACATATAACTTTGGGGAATGTTTAGCTACTCAGAATAAAACTAAACAATCAAGAAGGTTTTAGAAATAAGTACTGTAAGCCTTCGCTTTAACAGCAACTCTCGATAAGGGATTATACGCCATTATTATGCAAAGCTCTAAGGTTTCGGGAACGCAAGCTCTCGTCAATTAAGGTATCGCAGGAACTCATCTTCTATCCGAGTAACCAAGCCACAGCGCACCTATACGGCACAATGGTATAATGAGACATCAGACAAACGCCTAGATTGTTCTAAGCTCGATGAAATGTCTACACATGAGCCAGGGACGTATAGTTAGGGCGGCAGCCTGTGGGAGTAATAAGCTCTGCAGCCTGCACCCAGGTATATTGATGTAATCAAAATAAAACAATAAATGTTTGTATAACTATACTATGATACTTCAAGCGTTAGGTTATCATATTTACATATTACTAAAGTATAGTACTTAACTTGAGATTAAGCTCTTACCACTAACAACGTTAAAAACAATCAAGGAGTTGCGTTGTCGGAGTTTTTAGATGTAAGTTACTTACAACTTTACTAGCCAGAAAACAAAAATTGAGGTCATTTTATACTACTCCGTCTTTTATTCCTAGGTTTGATGTTCGTTTGAGATGCCGTAATTATCATTCCTACAAAACATGGGCAAAGCATGGGTATAGAACTGCTATCCCTATCTGCTATGCTATCTATCAGCAGGTACCTAATTCAGGAGAGTCGTTTTCAATATTGTTTGCTTGTTGCTGTCAAACGCTTATCCTCTAAATGTATAAAAAGAAAATGTGATGGTTCCATCAACGCACAGCTTAAGTCACTGGACCTTCGATCGGGCTACAATTTAGCATACAGATAGCTATTATGACGTAAGTATCCGCTAAGAAAAGATTTTGAAAATTCAACTCCTAAGGGAATGAAATAGGGTTTTGAAAAATCGAACTTAACGGAGCGAAGCGATGAGCAAAAGCTTGTAATAATATTGTTATATTAAATTATCTACCTTTTTCTAAGTGGGATTTCATGACTAGCTACGTCACTGACTTAAAACCTAACTGCGACTAATACTAGGTACTAATAATGGTTTTGATTGGACGATCGGTTGTTCAGGAAAACGGTTATTTCAGCGCTTTATGGGCTACACAGCCATTTTTAGTATGAATTGCCAATTCTGTCTTTAATTTTACAGTTTTAAATGAGTTGACAATTTTGTTCAATATAATTTATTTAAATTAAAGAATTGAAGAAGCGTTAGTTTATAAAATACTACTTCAGTTATAATAAAAAAGTAGTAACTATTAGCTTTAACGCAAATATACTTATGGTAAGATTATAGACATACGCAATATATTACGCGTAATATTGTAAGTTATAGTGTTCAGTCTGTTTCTATTTTATGCTGTATTTTTGCAGTTTATAAATATATCCTTCTGATGACTTGGTTGATTAGTTGTATTTCTAGAAGCCAAATATAGAATTCAGAGACGTTCATCAATGGTTTTCTCTTATACTTTAAGGACAATTTATAACGATCGACAGCGTATCTAGTTTATGGATCGAAGCTTCATCTGAAACCTAAAAAATCGGAATCTTTGTTTGTATGGAGCGTTCGAGGATGACTTCTTTTAAAAATCACGTAAAGGCAGCATTAGATAACAGCAGTACTCACAGTGGGTATATTTATTATTAGAAGTCGATATGGTAGAAGTTGGAATAACAAAAAAATTAACGGAATCATGCTAGAGATAATAAAAATAGCTTGATAATATAATTAAATGTAAATAAGCGAACATTAAGTATGTAGATAAACGTTGCTAAAGAGAAATTCGAATGTAGGTATTATGCAATTAATTGAACACAGGTGATAAAATTGTTCATTGCACCACCTAGAGGGACTTAGCACGTACTAACTAGTTTCTGATGTTGTGGAAATTGCTAATGAGGCACATAATTAAAGGGCTCTCGGAGGAAATTGCCACGAACTGAACGTAAAACGACTCATATTAACGCCGAAGATGGCTATCTACAAGCTAATACAAAGTTAATAATGCCTCTAATTTGGTTGTGCACAAAACTTGAACTATAACAAAGATGGACCAAAATCAAGCCAATCAGCATACACAAAAACAAACACAAAAACGAGTATTTGAATCGGGAACTTCGGTCTTTACCTTCAACGGAAAAAGAGTGTTACAAGTTTGACGTGTGTATCATCTGTGTGTCTGTCTGTTCCCTCGTAGCTCCGTAACGAATGGACTGATTTTGATACGGTTTTTTCTGTTTAAAAGCTAACGTGATCAAAATCATCAGCTTTTCCTACTAGAATTTCCTACTAGATTAAAGGGTCTCACAAATACTTTCCAAAGCACGGTAATCTTCAGGTGATGCTGCAGTATCATGTAGTCTGTCGGTACTCAACTCCTCAGCAACTTACAGCAGGTACAGCGTATTTGGTCTCACTAGAATGATCTCAATGATTATGTGTCAAATAAATGAGATCGAGGATAAAGAAGGATCTGATGATTGAGCAAACAACTGGGATACAGGATGTCAGGTATATCGTACATAGTCCGGCGATAGATTCACATGTCGGGGGTGTTTTAAATTTCAATTTACAAACAAACTCTCTCTGCAAACTTCGATAAACTTGCGAAAGTTTGTTCTTTATGGTGGGAAAACAAAGGATTCCTTTGGGAATCAAGGAGAACAAGGGGAAGCTTACGCCATGCGGACGAAGTCGCGAGCAAGAAGCTAGTAAAACAATGAGCTGCGCACAATTTTATTGAAGCGGTGTCTGAAAGCATTTACGTCTGCCGCCCGGTGGGAATCAATTGCGTTGGCTTGCGCTCGCGCGGCGAAAGTGAATTACGATGTGATTGTCATTGTAACACCATTCCTTAGGAGTGGCCATAAAACGGAACAGGAGTAACTTAGGTTTCCTGTCTTATCGCTATAAATAACTCGACAGCCTACGAGCAATACGTCCTCTTATTTTCTTCTCAAAAAGAAGAAGAATGCTGTATTAACCGACATTTACTGGTGGGACCTAGGTTAGGTTAGGAATATGTTTTGATTGCACAAATCAATAAATATGGTATTACATTATTTTTCGCAAAACTAATCAATATATTTATTAAACGTTGATTGGATACTTTTTGACCCGGAGAATCAGTTTTTACGAGATTTTTATAAACCTAAATCCACGCACACAAACTCGTGGGTATCATCAAATCAGAATTTTCGTAACATGATCGTATAAAACTCGAACTTAAAACACTGAGTAAAAGGTTGTTTGATTTTTAGATCGCATCTAAGGTCCTGTTCCGATTTAACACGTTCAATTTACAATTCTGATCGTGAAGGCGCCGAGTTGGAAACTAGTAAAGGAATGCTAGCTAGTTGCTAGCCGTTCCCTCCCGTGTTCTCACGAGTCGCCGCTTGTTGGACTGTCTCCAAACGACACGGATTTTAATCGCAACACCGTCATTGCTGATTTATCTGCCGATGTGCGCCTTGCTTAGATTTCCCGTTGCTCATGAACTCCTGGTACACTGTAGAGTTTACCCACTTACCTAGTGGATGGTATATGCTTTGATACGACTTAATAAATGGCTGTTTAATTTTACTGTTATTGTGCTTATGACCTTTTGTGAAGATTGCTTTCATGACTTATGATATAACCACATCTCCACGTGGTTTCATTATGATGTTTGGTTTCTTCTAGGAACATTCAACTAGATAACTCAAATCCATAAACTTTTGCATTTGAACTCATTGTGTTTTTTTTATTTGGTAACAGTGCCTCAGTTGTTAAAATATGCTGGTCGATTTTGGAAAACCTGCATGAGTATTCGCTGCAGTCAAAGTGGTCATTGGATGACAGTTGATGCATACGAAGAGTTCCGTACCAAAAAACGTCGAAAAAACATTTTCTAGTAGGGGCCCCGTTTAATTTTTTTTCTATTTTTATTATTTCTTAACAAAGCGGCAACAGAAATTCTATGTCAAATGTCGTCTACCTATTACGGATCATTGGATCATTAGATACAACCCGCTGACAGACGGACAGACAGACGGACGGACGGACAGCGAAGGCTTGGTAACAGGGTCCCGTTGGTTACCCTTCGGGTTCCGAACCCTAATACTGATTGCAATCAATACAATTCTGATCTTGTGGCTATCATTGTTGCAGGTTTTCTTGCAATCGACCAGCTGGTTGATTACTTATTCCCTCTATAGTGGAGTATGAACTTTCTGTCAATTTCCAAGTAGTCCTAGATATTGTAGTGCTAGTAAATACTGCAGTCGTTCGGTTCTCACGTGCCGTTTCCCGAGTCGCGAGCGCTGCGGCCACGCCTCTACAAGGCCTATCATGTCCGACTGTCAGTTGGTTTAACCATTGCACTTATAGTGACAATATTGCAACGATTATCATGATAAATTAGTTTATTAAGTTATTTAATGACTTGCTGATGTCCGTGGCTTCGCCTTCGTGGATTTATTTTTTAAAATCACGCCGGAATAAAGTGATAAAAATCTCGTTGATCCATAGCTATGCTGCGGCCTGATTGAAGGACTTTATTTATTCGATGACAAGACAGTCCTTGACTACGGTCTCACCTGATGATAAGTGAGAATGCGGTCTAAGATGCTAGCGGACTAACTTAGAAGGGCAGCATATATTCAACTCATGGCGGACTGGCATAGCGGACTATCTTAGTATGGCAGTATACATTCAACCCACACCGCAAAACTGTTTCTACACCGCTTAACCAAATCGCTTTTGCGGCACGTCTTTGGCGTTAGGGTGGTAACTAGCCACGGTCAGAGCCTCCTATCAGACCAGACCAGAGAAAATTCAGAACCCTCCCAGTCATAAGACCACAGCGCTCACCACTGCGCCAGGGAGGTTGTCAAAAACTAACAAAAATGCGAACTGAACTCTTAATTTCGTTTAGTGTAGAATTTATGCGTTTTTGTGCAGAAATTAGAGCTGATTACTTACTAAGTACTTGAGATGATTCCTTTGAGATTTTAAACTGTACCAGTTGACATTTTCACATACACAGCATATTTCGCAAATCCCGCGATCAAGATGTTTAAGTCCCCATTACACGTTGTTAAAAGCCCGCGGGTGTGTTCCTTAATCCATCAAATTACAAGCCGGCCATCATCTTAATATCCCCCGCCCCCCAGCCTTTCAATAACCAGTACCGCATTGATAGAGCGTAATTATAGTACCGCGTGCGCTTGCTTGCTCCAAGCGAATTTGTACGGTAATACGGTGTCGAGTTGGTATTGTGGGATTGCTTTGATATCTTCGTTGTGGGGTCGTGTTTGTCTTTCTTACTTTATCTCTTTTGAAATCTGTAATTTTTCAGCTTAGACCTGTTCTTTCGTCACTATTGTCCTAATTTAAAGTATGATTGAATAGGTAATTGACATCACCGATTTTTCTTCCTTACTCCAGATAGTACCTAGAGAATTTCTTGATATAAAACTCAATATTATTTATATATTTTTGGTCCGATCCAGGAATCGAGCCCAGGATGTCCTCCTGACCTTTCGTCTAGTGGTTAGCATGTAAGTTCGATTTTCAAACCCCTATTTTATCCCTATAAGGGTAGAATTTTTAAAAATCCTTAACGGATGCCTACGTCATAATAGTTATCTGTAACTATCTATGCTCAGCCCGTTCCGTCCAATGATTGAGCTGCGTGTTGATAGATCAGTCAGGTAGTCAGTCAGTCAGTCACCTTTTCTTTTTATGTATTCAATAATACGTATATTTAATCGATTACTAAAGTATCATATAGCTGTACTAAAATAGATTTTGTTCAATAAACATGACAAGTCCACGCGATGTTTGGATGATATTCCACAAAATCATGAATACAGGTGCATTTTAATGACGTTGATTTGCATACAAAGTTATTTTTGAGGATTTCAATGTAAATGTGAATTATGCAAATCGATCCGATTACCGATATCCTTCTATTTACTTCTGAATAACGTTGCTTTGGAAGGAAACATGTCGTAAACTTCGCTGAAATAGGGGTTTAGAGGTCCTGGATCTAATTAACCTTTTTTAAATCTTTTCTAATTAGCAGCCTGTTTAGTAAAATTGAGTCAGGATTTCAAGTTAATTGTTATTTTGCAATTCGGATCTAGTGGTCTTGGATTAGTTCTAGATCCGATAAGGAACAAAGTCCCTAACAAATCTCCATGGATTGCGTGCACAGAAATATATCTAGATAGAACAGAAAAGGAGGCGAGGCACGCGTGCCAACAATTTGCCTTGCAAAAGGTTCGGATAAAATAAAAATAAAGTGCTACGAGTATATTACACTATTCCTCAATAATATTAAAATAAAAGCTAAAGACCGCTGGGTATGTGGCACAAGACCGCGCCCTGTGAAAGAGACCTATTTCCAGCAGTGAACGTCTAGGTATCGATTGAGGCGATGACGACGGTTTTGGCCAAAGGTTGACTAAGGCTGAAATTTATAGACGGCACTCTTACCTTCTCTGCTCAGACTCAAGACTAGAGTTAAAACGAGACACATTTTTGTCAGAGCATTACACCTTAGACCACATCATCACTTTCCATCAGGTGTGGTAGTGGTCAAGCGTGTGCCTATAATAGGTATATTAAAGAAAAAAGTTTTTAAAATCTTATTTGGTTTTCTTTCTCAGTAACTTTGACTGCAATTACAATAGAGCACGGTATCGGATTTCAATCTACAAACGTTGAGGTTTCAATCCTTCCTTTAACCGTTAAGCTTTTGGGTGAGGAATGGTACCTACCCTCATTTCTCTCAGTTCAAAGTTCGTATAACATCGTTCTAGCGACATATCAGCCGGCCACTTAGTTATCGCCCTGAGCCCTACAAATCGTCTGGCTCTAGGTAAATGTCCTATGAAATTGCATCGTGAGTCCCGCTCGGACCATAAACAATGCGAAATGCGACGCGTTTATGATCCAATAATAGCGTTAAGACAATATTATCAGCCCCATTCGCTGATATTATAACCGGGGTGAATAGATCTTCGTGTGGGAATACTGTCAAAGACGGAATCTTGATACAAATATACACATGCCCGCGGCTTTGCTCACGTTAAGTTCGGTTTTTCAAAACCCTATTTCACCCCCTTAAGGGTTGAATTTTCAAAAATCCTTTCTTAGCGGATGCCTACGGCATAATAGCTATCTGTATGCCTTGTACGATCCATCCAGTGGCTTGAGTTGTGCGTTGATAGATCAGCCAGTCACCTTTTCTTTTTATTTATACACACTAATGTTCGGGTGAACGTATATTAAAAGTTGTTTAATTCAATAATAGAGAAAGTTTAAACACTACAATCCGACTACGAAAAATTGGATGTAATATCCTTCATACTGATTTTGAAATTAAATGTAGCCTATGTCATCCGGACCATAATAACGAATCCATTGAGTCAGTAGTTTAGGCGCTAGGTGGAATAGACGTAAATACAGACATCAATTCGTTACATAGTTACATAGACTAACATAAAATGCTAAAATCATAACCCTTCCTTTAGGCTTAGCCGTAGTCAGGTAAAAAGAAGGACAGAATAAGTTAACATTTCCTGTTGTATTTTGTCTGGAATAGCTTCTATGCACCCTCAGGAACCTAAATATCAGTTTAACAATGTCAAAAGCCGACAAATGAACTTGACCATTATTTAAGCTGCCAGGGTCGACACGCACGGTATATCGTTTGCACCCGGAGGCAAAGCTCTGACAATTTTGTAAACGAGACAATAATGTCTGTTATTTCGAACAATACTACAGACATCTGCACCTACTTCCAATTGCCTAGAAGTTAACAGGAGAGTAATTTGAGACGATTTGATGCTTCCAAGAAAAATGTTTCAACAAGAGAATTTCCGTCTAGTACCTAGCTTACTATTGAAAACCATATTTTAATTAAAACGGTTTTTGAAATTAAACGATAAAATTAAACTCTACAATAAACGATCTTCCCTACATTTTTACCTTCTTTACTAAACTGCGCATGTTTTTTGATACTCCACCAATTGAGTATAGATAATATAAATGATCATTATTCTTAGCTATACCGATAGACAGTCACTCGAATACGTTTTCTTGAAAGGATCGCCACAGAAGACAATCTGCCGCCGCCTGTATCCAGCGGCTGCCGGCGGCATATGTTTGCAATCGTCGGTCCTCAATCCGTCGGTTTGTGTCCTCTATTGCTTATCTTAGAGATACTGAAATTCAAGTGACAGAGAAGTTGGACCTTCGATCTGCTTCGTAGCCACAAAGTAAAGACTAAGGTCTCAAGACCGGTCTCTCCATTTCCAGAAGAGAACTTCATCAAACAAATCTGTTAAACTTGTAGTAGTATAAAATGTCGAGACTTTGCCTCTTGTACATACATTCATCAATTCATCTCAACCCATAACTGGCTCGATAAAGGGGACCAGGTCTCCTCTTCAATGAGAAGGGTTTAGGCCATAGTCCACATAATTTAATAGGGGAATCCGTCTATCTTGTTAAAAATAAAACTTATGGCGAGATTCCCCGAGTCTCGTTACAGTGTCCCTAATGGTCTCAGCAGATAAACATCCCCGACATTAGCATTCAGATATTCAGTTACACGGCGTCAGTATAAAACTATAATTCCCCGGCACCACCGCGCTCGTATATTCGCCACTGGGTATCTTATTACTGAATATCTTCTGCAATACTGCCACTATTTATTAGATTGAGTCGTGAGACCGTGCGCGGTAGCCGGGATAAAATAAATAAATATACGAATATTCTAGTGTCCAATCAGCGATTCTCAAACTTCGCAAGCCCAGAGATTTTTTTGAGTATCGGTCCAAAGTCACTAGCATTTTCATCAACTCCTGACTTAGGTATAAATACGCCTTCCCGAGGAAAACTAGACAACCATACTCGTGTACTTGACACATTCGTATATGTCGATAAAATCTGTTTTCCTTACTGGTATAGTACTGTATCCAGTCTCTGACCGTCACTATCACTTATCAAGACACTGCTTTGTCTATCAAAAGTTGGAAATTAAATTCTATAATTGTCTTGGGGACACTCATGCGGCTATGCCTGTACAAGTATAATGCCTTCGCTTCAATAAGCTCATCGGAGCTTTTGCAGATCTATCACGATTCGTCCAAATTCGTCCAACTAGGGTTAGGTACCTAAGGCATCCAACAGAGTATTATTTTATTGTACGATCCAAATGTCCTCTTTTTCTTATCAAGCTCTTTTAGCCATTGACCTCATTGTGCTATGTAGTTGCAATAAAACTGCTTTGTTATATTTTTTTATTCATTTCTCAATATTATACTTAAATATGCATGTATCACGACAAACGGCGATTGTGTATCCATAGCCCAATATTGGGCTGTGATCTACAATTTGGCAAACGCTGTTCTAATACAAGCAAATAAAGTAACGGTGTTTGCTTACGGAAAGGCTTTATGCAGGTTGCGACTGCAAATGATTGCTTTGTATTGGTATTTGAAGAATTTTCTTTTATCTAACTTTAAGACATAGTTTTGTATGTGTGAATATTAGGTACC
Source organism: Hipparchia semele (assembly GCA_933228805.2). Taxonomy (NCBI): domain Eukaryota; kingdom Metazoa; phylum Arthropoda; class Insecta; order Lepidoptera; family Nymphalidae; genus Hipparchia; species Hipparchia semele. Next base: position 3,712,412 of record OW121722.1, read on the forward strand.
TAGGTTTCAATTTTTAATCAAATGGCATGTCTTCATATTTTACATTTCCTTCTAGACCATAATAGTATAATACCTATCAACTAATTTTTAATTACGGAGATTTTACAGAGCTTAAAAAAAGTTCCTAGATTTCTGAACGGTGGAAGACTCTTGAGTTAAAAATTTGTGTCTGCTCGCATAGCAGAAGTTAAAACTATAAACTATCATTATGTGTATAATTATAAAAGAAGAAAATGGAGAAGACTATGAAAAAAGAATCTACAGAATTTCTCGAATGTACATGAAGTAAACTGATCATTTTTTTTTCATCGGTTCTTTTCCATAGTGCTTCATTACTCTAAAATTACACCACTATCATTAGTGAAACATAAAGAAGGGTATAAAGAAAACTATCCGGTTGAAATCGGAGGCTTAATATAGGGTTATAATAGGGATAAGAAATACACATTAGATCAGACGCCACATCATCAATAACAGTTTATTGGCGATACATTCACGATTGATTAAATTGCAACGCAACCGGTCCCAGCCCGGCATTATCATAAGTGATGCCCGGCTTATTGCTCTATTGCGCAATCGCTGTTCATACTTTATAGCTGTCGATACTATGTATTTCGAAGCTACGAATAATAAAAAGCTCCGAATGTGCAACAAGTGTCTAAATCTTTAAGAATTTTATGTATAAATCGCATCGTATGTTTCTCTGTTAAACTTATATCTATCATGTTGGCTTTCCATGACAGATGCATTAGTTTCGGTATAAACTAGGCTTCTTTCTGTTCAACTTTATTTCTCTATACGCTATTACTTTAAAGTCCCAAAGAAGACCTGTAAAATCCGAGCGACTCACGAAATTATTCCTCCTCATCGTTGCCCTTTCTTTATGTTTCGTAATTTCATAACTATACATTTAGATGGTTTGCCTTGCAGTTCGGCTATTGTACTTATTTAACAACTATTTCCACACAGATTTAGATACAAGGATAATTTTGACTCAATTTTTTTAAACAAAGTTAGCGTTAAGAGTTTCTTATTTGTATTTCGGTTGTTTGGTGGCTTTAAAAAGTTAGCTTGCTTTAACATTTACGTAATGTTTTGGTTTGTTATGAGTTTGCCTATTAGAAAACTCAACTGAGCAATAAATAAGCCTACCCAGCCTCATAAACAGCAAACCTCTGATATTGCATTTGCTGCCATACACTGTGCTTATAAAATACTTTATGATCATAACAAATATTGTCTCTTTATGTCGAGATGTGCAATCCATGCCAAGCCTTCATGTTTCACCATTTGTGCTTATGACTCTATAGCAGTTAATATTTCCTAATCTATAAATAATTTAATGTCAGTGCCGATAAAATTGCTTCCTCCATAGCGGATTTATTAACAGCTTCTGCCTACGGCTCTATCCTTGTCAGTTATAATATACGCTTTAAATATGTACCTACGTAATAGATTTCGAAAGATATCTATGTATTATTTTAAAATCTTTTCGAAATGGACTATGAGGTAATTGCTTTTGGAACATAATTTAGTAAGTGAGAATATTCTCATATTTAGGTATGTTATACCTAAATTTTCTTTTTAGAATAATTTAAATAAATCGAATTAATATTTCTTCTTTTTTTATTAATTCTAATGCCGAATTCGACAAAATCTGTCACTAACAGGAGTCAAGCAAAATTCTTAAAAATTTTAAAAACTAAAGTTTTGACAAACGCGTGAATTTTAATAAATGTAAATCATCCTCCAATTTCCCACCCTTAAAGGATCCTTAAATCTTCTTCAATTTTAAGCGCGACCAGAATCATTAAAATTGGTTAACAATCTGTGAAATTACCGCGAAGCATACGACTACAAAAAAAATCTTTTTTTTTTTGTCAACTGGAGACTTGTCTGTTTTTAAAGTCTTACTGACTTAAACATAAAAAAGCCGTTACACAAACAGTCTTTTTAACGTTTAATGAACAGCTTGTTTAACATAATAAAAGCATAAGAATTTTCGTTATTAGCACGGTACGTTATAGTATAAGTGTAAAGGTTTATAGATGTCAATAATAGTTTTAATGCACTAGTGTCATTGTTGGTGCAACATTAGCATAGAGATTAGTTGTAAATTGCTTCCTCTTGATGCCTCGCTGTTATAAATTGTTTAATTATGCTGATGAGACGGTGTATTATCGCTCTGTGTTAACGTTTTCATGCGTCAAATTATTTTCACTCGCACGCAGCGTAACTTTAATAAATTACAGTTCATAATTTTTATTTGATGTAGCTATTTTTATTATTAACTTAATTTTTAAGCTATTTCAACTATACCTTTGACTTCGGCTGAAGGTTATAGTGTTAGACCACATGGTCTATTTAAAGATTGTCAACTAAGTATTATCTTCATCTATAGACCACGGGTTTTTTTTTACTATTATTTGTTTGTTACAGATCTGGAACCAATCTTTTACACGATGCTACATGTAAGTTAGATTTATTGTATCCGTATAGTATTCGTATCAAATATCCGTTTTCGGATCCGTGTCCGCGGATGAATGAATGAATGAATGAATGAATGAATATACTTTTATTGTACACCACACATAATATAAGAATAGACAATACACAACAACACAATAAGCTTAATAAATAATATACAATTTGGCGGCTTTATCGCTACATAGCGATCTCTTCCAGGTGTTAAAGGACATAGCTACAGATACTAGAGCTATATATACATTTTTAACGATCCGGCACATCACTAGATCCGGCCTAATAAGTAAATGAACTGCAGTCCGCAAGCTGAGGTTACACTACGCGGCCTGCATGAAGCGTATGTGGTTATTATAATGGTGTGTGAAATTACAGCCGGTCGTTTGTCAAGGAGGCAGGATCGGACGCTGGCCAGTGATTAATTTCATTACGCCGCTCTTAATCAAATGCGAGGGAGCCGCGCTCGTTCCTCGGCCTTTATTAGGTGCTACATTGAAAATAATCAATTTATGGACGCCCATAATGACCCTTACATTGCACACTTTAACGACTTCTTAGCGCTGTGGTGTTTCTTAAAAAAATAATCCGGATATTGTGTAGTAAAGATTGTCAATAATTTAATCACTCCTTGCGTTGCGATTGTATTCTGTTTTAGTTACTAATAGATCAACACTTTACTTCCCACGAAGTGAAAATGAACTAAGGTACTGACCAAAAATAAATCAATTTATGGACTCACATAATGACCATTATATTACAGACTTTAGTGACCTCTCAGCGCGGTGGTGATTTTTAAAAATTTAATCCAGATATATGTAGTATCGGCACCTATAACCAATTGATCAACACTTCATACCTGGAATTTTTAATTAGATAGATTATTATATTACCGGCTGTTAGTTGGCTACTAGCAAGCGATTAGTTAGTGCTTTCGGATATTATAAGAGTGTTGGGAAATTATTGTTGTATTTGCAAATCTAGTTTGGCGTTAGGATGATTCCCGCTTTTACCAACATTCCCAGTTTTTGGGACTATCTAAGCCTTATAAGACCTAAGCTAAATTAGGTAACCCTTACTGACAACTTCTAACCTACCCTAACCTTTAGGGAACACCTAAAGGTGAAATGATACTATGTCTGGGGTTGCATTCCGGGGCTATCTACATGAGGCGACACATACATCTTCTTCTTCTTCTTCAACTAATGGACGTCCACTGCTGGACATAAGTCTCCTGCATGGACCTCCACAAGACTCGGTCTTGCGCCGCCTGAATCCAGCGGCTCCCTGCGACTCGCTTGATGTCGTCTGTCCACCTAGTGGGGGGTCTGCCAACACTGCGCTTCCCGGTGCGAGGTCGCCACTCCAGCACCTTGGGACCCCATCGACCATCAGCTCTTCGAACTATGTGCCCCGCCCATTTCCACTTCAGTTTTGCAACCCGCAGAGCTATGTCGGTGACTTTGGTTCTCCTACGGATCTCCTCATTTCTGATTTGATCTCTCAGGGATACTCCGAGCATAGCTCTCTCCATCGCCCGCTGAGTGATCCTGGACACATACATGGAGGATGATAATAATATAGGTATGGTTGGTGAAAACGATCATGAATCTAGTTACCACAAAATGTTCACAATCATAGAGGATCTGCCTTATAATTTAATCCGCAGAAGCAAATCCAGCACATAATTGGTGAGCATAGATCATAAGCGCGCTGAATGGCGAGATTGGCGTAATGACACCTGCCCCGGGCGGCGGCTAACTTACGACCACATTACCACTGACACATGTCACTTTATTACACGCAATACGTCAGCACGACACGAATTATGAACAAACAAACAATTTTTTTTATATTAACAAATATTGTTGTCTTTGAAAAAATTTTAGTTGGTACTTATTTCAAAGAAGCCAAAAAAAAATTTTGTGATTAGTCTGATAGTTCTATGACTTTTTCCTTTCCAGACTAGGGTTACCTGGAAGAGGTTGCTTCATCAATAAGGTCGCCTTTGTGTGCTATAATAATTAAATATAATAAAGCGCCCTAGATCACATCTTAAGAACTAACTAAAAGTGATAAGCACACTAAAATTGCAAAAAATAAAAACAATGAATTAGGTAGTTTTCCATGCATAGGGTAATAGTGTTTAAAAAATGCGATTGTAGCGCCTTATAAAACTAACTAAAAGTGAAACTTGAAATAAAAGTAAAAAAAAAACAATTAATTAGGTAGTTTTCCATGAAAATGCTAACAGAAAACGCCTTTGCCGTCTCCGTTCCGCCGTAATCCAGGATGAAAATGAAAAAAATATGAAAAGTATTTATTTAACAAAAATTAGATAGACAATATTATCTGTAGATCCCACACGAGGCCTATATCGTGGGTTAAAGGATATAGGAAAGTTTCAAAAAGTCGCTAGACATTGTTAGTGAAGCGTATACGCATTATATTCGCATATTATGTCTCCAGTTGCTATAAAGGGACAGGATAATGTTGCTTGTAAATAAATCCTATAGACCCGGTAACAAATGAACACTGAACAGGCCAAGAGAGAGAGAGATATTGCTAAAACGTTTTAAAATATCGTGCACATTGTTACATGTAACGTGAGATTGTTATAAATTGCTGTTATTTTTTGCGATCATAAAAGAAATAGATGCTCGTAATAATTGGTCAATCTCTCAAACATCCCTAGAGCGTGGGTTAGAAAAAAGAAAATTCATTGCAAATGAATATTTATTATGTATCCAATAGAATAGTTAATTATTATTAACGTAGGTACACACAGCGACTTCGTGATTGCTCTGTGCGTGGAGTAATTTTTTTTTAAATCCCACGTGAACTGTTGGTATAAAAACAATCCTATATCACTGTACAGGTCTTACGAGTAATTATATTACAGGTCTTACGAGTAATTATATCCATGCTAAAAATCAAGTTGATCCTTTGCTCTATTTCTGCGTTATTGAAGGATAAATCGATAAACCAACTAAGCCATTTATGTATATTGAGATGTTAACAATAGCTGCAGCTGCTACGTGATTAAAGAAACAACCAACAATACAACGCAATTAAAGAAACGACCATAAACAAAAATGCTTTCGCAAATATAATAGTCGGTGAAGTTTAATTATAGCAAGTGGAGTTAGAAAAATAACGTTATTCGTATCTCATGAAAATCTATTTGAGCAAAATGCCCTACTAATACACTATTTGATGGATGCTTTGAGTGTATAAATAAATAACAAATTATCCACTGAAATACTGCTGGCAGATGTAACCAGTAGCGGCTAAAATCAATTAGTTATACTTACTTATAAGAAGCTACGACCATTCTGGCCAGTTGTAAGAAGATTAGTGAAGTATTAGGGGAGATCATTAATAATTATTGGCATTTCGGATCCGAAACAGTCAAGTTTATCGAAGGCCCAAGGCGCGGCAATTATTCACGAGGTGTTAACAAGTAATTTCATAAACTCGAATAATTAATTTGCTCAATTTACAATGTTCCATGATGTTATAATTACCTAAGCTCGTAATGAGTTTCTCTTAACAGGAGTTCTATGAATTTATATTGAATAATTAAATCTTGCTCTTTTTATCTAAGAATATACGTAAAGTATTTACGAAATATATATAGAACACATTTATTAGGTATTGTTTGTGTGTGTGTTATATATTAATAAAATGCAGTATCACCAAGTAAGTTCACTGACCGCTAATATAACATGTCAAATAAATATTTTTAACCGCATTGAAACTTTATTTGATATAAATATTGAAAAGCATAATTTTAACAATCAATAATAATACATAATAATTCGACAATAATGAAACAGAAATAATATTGTGCAAAAACATTTTATAGAAAACGACAAACATGAATCAAATCACGAATGACATTAAAGTTAGTTACCTATTTTACGTAGAATTCTATACGACACACGAAACAATAACCTTAAATCGAATCTTATAAATAAATCTTTCATAATCTTAATAGCATCTGCGATACGAATTTGTACAGAGTATCTAGAAATAGTATTCAATTAAACGGGTTAGCAAGCTTTTATTGGAGTAAAATCAATATCATGCAAGTAATAGATTAGACTGGAAGCGACCAAAATAACTTCAGCTTCAAGTCTTTCAATCAAATGTTTTAGAGGGCTTTGGCAGACGTGCATAATGTTCGCATGATCGTTAAATACGTTCATACTTTTGGCGTTGTTTCAACATTTAAAGATCTATCTATCTGATCAAGCAAAATATATCTGTGTACCTAATAGCCACAGACTAGCTAATACGGGTTTAACAGAGTAACGATTCAAAAAGCAGATATCTTCTGCGTCAACCAAGGCAATAGGAGTCTCTCAGGGATCTATTTCAGGTCCCTTTGCGTTCCTAATTTACATGAATGACTTTTCATACGAATTCCATGCCAAGGATGAACGCATAAGTGTGAATAATATTTACCTCGATATAATTCGCTGGAAACATTAGAATTTGCTAAAGTATGGATGGTTTTATAGTCTGTGGTAAAATATTAATACGGTTTATAATATCGGCCTCAGCAGATAAAAGGTTAGATATAGGAGGTGTGTCCAACGGGCGGAGTCGAATCGGACCCAAGTTCGAAAGCAACAAATAAACAATATTCGATTGCCTGCATCTGGGATAGAAGAAATAAATATCCGAGCAACCGAACATAAATTATTTGTAAAGCAAATGTTTGCTTAAGCCTTCAAGCTATATAAACAAATCCTGTTATTAATGTCTAGCGTGGAAAGGTAAAGCCCATTGTTTCCTTCGGTGTGATAATGCGGGTAATAAAATTGTATGCTTTAACACAAGAAATTCTGTTGTAATAGAGATATGGTTTTATGAAAACTTCATTCTATTTGGATAACAATGTAGTTAAAAATTTCATGATTTTATAAACGCACTCAAGAAATTAATAGATAACCTCGGACTTATGATTTGAAAATCGAAAACCGTTTTATAATCTAATTCTTTACCGAAATATTACATCATAAATTAAATATGAATTTTCTAAATTCCAATAGGAGTAACATATAAAAACGAAATTAGATGGTTCATAACTCAACCAAGTGACACTATCGATTTTTTATTTCACAGTATCTCTATTGTAATGTGAAATGTATATTGTATTTTATAATTGTAAATGCAAGACTAATTCTGTTTATCTTTTCTAGACTAAACCGCTACACGGATTTAAACAGGCAAGGAGACCAGCTTATATCCTAAGGAAGCTTATAGGCTGCTTTTTATCTTGGTCAATCAGAGATAGAAAATACCGCGGGATTTAAAAAAATCTGTATCCGCGTGGACAATGTTGCAAGCTTTAGCTTGTAATATTATTGATGTCAGAATAATTATTCCACCCAATGAAGCTATGTTGCTTTAGTAAAGGTAACTTATACTAGCAAAAAAACATTCGTAATATGATGGGCAAACACACCTTAACCTTTTCAATGTACGAAGTGGTTGAAAATTTAATTCCACGGTTGAATAAAGCGAATAAATCATACCATATCACTCCACACAATCGTCATGGTAAACAATAAAACAGCTATACGGAAACCGGGGACCCGAACAAAACAGCTCACCTCTTAAACACACAAAGGTCTCGCAAAGCACAAGCTTGCATCGGGAAAGAAGCTCACAAATGTCACGACTCTGCAACCTCTCAATTTCTAAAACAAAACCACGTCAAACGATTATCCTTTCCCCTGCTACCGTTACATGCAACGGCCGCTACTCATGATTTTTCTGTTTACACTCGTTTAGAGAGATTTGAAAATATTCTATGGAAGGTCGAACCTTGAAGCCTTGAAGCCTTTATAGAGGACGCTCAGGTGATCACAAAATATATTTAACCACCTTGTGTTTAAACAGTTTCAGAGATATTTCATGTCAAAGATAATTGTTTATCATTAGGATAAAAAATACAATCGCCAATGCAGAAACCAGATATTATTGAGAAAAGCTGGCAAGAACTACTTTACTATGCTCTTTTGAAAATGCTAAAATGCGAGTACGTTACAATTGCAAAGCCGATGCAGCATTGTCATTAATTTCTTTTTTATTACATTGTTTTCGTATTTGTCAAAAAGAAGCGAAATAATAGCGAAGCTATTTCATCTAACGCTGACATTTGGCTATACTAAACTAATTATATAAGATCCGCTGCTATGATTTCGCAGAGCTAATGTTCTTTATGTAGCTAGGTGCGTTTAATTACAGTTTATCTATCTTGAAATTGCAATTTAACATGGCAACATTTTCATTAATTAGGAAGTTTTACAAACTATATCTAGTAAAATACCTATGTTCATTAGAGATAATGTAACTATCTGACTCTGTAAAAAATATTATTAAATGTAATAATTTGGATCCAGTTCTGAAAGCAAATGGTAAGAGTCATGGCACAGGCGCAAGAAATAGTAACCATAAAGACATGTTCGATTTAAAATTCAGTACAGCAAAAAATAGGTCTTCGCTTCGGTAAGCGTAGCGTATTATGCAGACGTGCCTCACGATTCCGAGAATACTGTTGTAGGATGTAGCCAACGTTAAGATAGTACTTGAATGTCATGATATTGAGATGTCAATGGGAAATGTCAAATATGTCAAAACGGACAGTTGTAGTGGCACAGTTAAAGCATAAAGATAGTAGAAGCTAATACTATGTTTATGAGGAAAATCTTTTAAGGAACTTTATGAAAACAATCCCTGTTCCTTAGTAAGTAACCTGTAGCGGGCTAACTTGGAAGGAGTATGGCAGTGTAAATTCAACTCATACTCCTAATCTGTAATTCAACACGCCATCATACCGGAACGCTTAATCGCCCGGCGGCACGTCTTTGACGGTAGGGTAACTAGCTACGGCCAAAGCCTCCCACCAGACCAGACCAGAGACAATTTAAAATTCCCAAAATTGCCCCCGGCTGGGATCGAACCTGAGACCTCCCAGTTATAAAACTACAGCGTTGACCACTGCGCCAGCCTGCTGCTTCGTTACGAATGTCGAAACGTTATTCTAAATTCAGGAGCTTTAACGGCATAGCTTTTCTGCGAAGCGACGAAATATTGCAGGGATAGCGCGTCTGGAGATTGGTTGCCTTCTATAGCGGTTTTCATTTATTCCTCGAACGGCAGGGTTCGCGGTAAACAATCAAGCTGGATCTATCCCTCGAGCGGGCCAATCAGCGGAAACAAATGACGGCCATTTGTCCACGCCGGCCATTGATTGATTGAAAAAAAGGGATGGTGAGCGATCCTATATTAGATACTTTGGAATAGATATTTTTGCAATTGGGTATTTGACTAAAATAAAGGTTTTCAATATTATAATACTATGTAATTTTTTTTTAAGCTATTGCATAGCTTCTATCGCGGGCCAGCGTGGAGACCTAGCGGTGAGCCGCTAGATGGCGAAAAAATGCTATACAATAGTTTTACCGCGGCAGTCCCCGAGTGCCACACGTCTTTTTTAATATCTTAACTAGTCTTGAAAATATAGTCTCGCTTTTTTGTTTTTTTGACCGATTTATTTTCTGTTTTTTACAGATGTTATTCTTACATGTTACCTACATATTTTTCAATTATAACTAATGAATAACAACATTTAGACAACAATCAAATACCCTAAGTAGCTTTTTTCACTTTTTTTATGCTGCAAATCTGCAAAATCTGCAGATTTAATTTTGTTTTATTCTTGGTCGATCAATACGCAAAATCTTCAAAACGCAGATTGTTGCATACGCATAACAGTCAATCTCGTTATCATCTTTTCTTATCTCTAAATATATAAAAGGCAAAGATGACTGACTGAATGAATATCAACGCACAGCTCTAAACGCTGGATGGATCGGGCAGTTTCGCATACAGATAGCTACACTAGATAGATAGATAGCTATACAGATATGACGTTGTTTTCGAAAATTTTTGAATTTTTGAAAATCAGACCTCTATTAAGGGCTAAAATAGGGATTTCAAAAATCGAACTTAACGTGAGCGAAGCCGCGGGAAAAAGCTAGGCATACTATACAACTATTTAAATTTCTGGAGTCTACTAAATATCCAATAATTTATCTTATTTCAATACAAATTCAATTTACCAAGTAGATTTACATAAAACATGGGTTCAGTAAACAGAATAGTATTCAACTTTATCAACTTAATGCCGATTAATGCCAGATAGATGGCGGTGCTATTAATCCTTTAGCTACTATTGATAGGAAATCTATGGCACAATAGTGTGAATAATATCCGATTAACATACATTAGAGAAAGGGTGGTCGAGTAACAGTAGCACTTTTGGATACGTATATTGATACTGATATATATAACAAAGACTGATAGACATGTTCTAGAAGTAACGCAGTCATTGTTCTGATTCGGATAAAAGACTTGCTAGTTCAAACACACAAGTGACACAACATATAACACATACCTACTTAATGTACAATTTAAATGTATGTATTTATATGTATGCATATATCTAATATATAAAAATGAATCGCTTAATGTGTTGGTAAGCGCATCACGCGTGAACGGCTGGACCGATTTCGCTAATTCTTTTTTTATTGTGTTTGTTATTGTTAGGTTCTTATGAAAGAAAAAATTAAGAAAATTGCGCGGAAAATTAGAAAATTTAAGAAATATTAACCACTATATTAAATTATTTCTAATGTAACCGCTTTTACAATTCAAACTTTTTTGATGTAACCTTATGGCGTTTGACATAACATTGACAGAATGCGTGCTGCCAATTTCGTCAAAGAGGATGTAAAAAAACTTAAGACAGGACAACGTCTGTCGGGTCCGCTAGTAGTATATATTATACATACCTACTGTTTGGTTAAAGTCAGGTTATTGAAACCGAAAATACAGTGATCTTTTTTCACTTCTGTTTCAACGATGCCACGTCTTTTTTTTTTTGAGTTACCAACTCAACTCGAACTCAGTTCGAACTATGATTAGACACAGTTATCAAATACCTATTATTGAATAAAACAAAAACATAAAAGAAGAATAGATATAAGTTGGAAAAAATAAGACATCTTATCACCTTACTCAATTTCAAGGGAAGCTTGAAAAAAATTCTATCTTAGAGATAAGCTTCACCTGTGTCCACTTCTTCTAATATTTTCTTGTAACTGTTTTCATACATAAATAATGAAAATAAATAAAATAAGAGCAATTAAACCACAACCGTGTTATTAATAACTAGCGGCCCGCTCCGGCTTCGCTCGCACGGGTATAAAATGTATAGCCTATGTCATTCACTGTTAATGGATGTTATTATACATATAAACCTTCCTCTTCAACCACTCTATCTATTAAAAAAAAACCGCATCAAAATCCGTTGCGTAGTTTTAAAGTTTTAAGCATATATGGGGACAGAGAAAGCGACTTTGTTTTATACTATGTAGTGATGTAGTGATGATAAAAGGAGCGCAGAAGTTACACCAAACAAAGCCTTACAAAGCGCTTCTTGACAAACGATCGAATGTAATTTCACACGTCATTATAACGCTTGTTACATACAGTATCCTATTAGGAGTTGGTGATTAATAAAGCTGTAGCGCCTCGCGTCGAGTAATACAGTAATACTGCTGAAAACTACACAAATTAAAAAAAAACACAGAGATTTATTAAATTTGAACATTGTTTGTGACCTATTAAATCTGAACCTATTAAATGACACAAGAGGTATGCAGGTATTTACAAAACTTAACTAGTCTTATCTAGTAGTTAACTGGAGACCTGAAAAAAAAGGAAAAAAACCTAAATTTCCAAAGAGTAAAGATTTCAGCTAGTTTTAATTATTATTTAGGATATATTTCCGAAGAAGCTTTCTGTAACTACTATTATAATTATTCTGGTAAATTTTATTATTATTTTGCATCAAAACCATAGAATATTCTCTTCAAGCCTCTACAGACAACAGTAGGTAATTCAAGTTAGCACAAATATTTTTGTTGCTCAAACTCAAGAATTCCCATTTCGTGGATATAACGGGAGATAAAACCTAATCAGCCTTCATAACTGGAATTATATTGAATTTAACGATTATAATAAACTCCAACCGGTGCTATTACGGAATCACTAGATTTCGCAATTATGCACTTAAATTCACCCATAGGGCTATGCCTCACTGTAGAGTGTAATACGCTAGTCCTTAGTTTATCGACATATCGCGTATTATGCCGTTACTACGACATTTTTTAACCCCCGACCACAATACATTAATCAGAAAAAAAGTTATATTTTTGTCATGTGTATCTGTGTTTGCTTGAAAGCTTGGTGTACTGTTACTTCGGATTGTTTCTAGGGCATGTTAACCTTGAGCTGACGCTGCAGCACCAAGTAGTCTTCTAACTAAGAGAGGCGCGGGGGCGTCATACGGTATAGTTGCATAGTAAAGTGCTCCTCAAGAAAAAATTCAGAATATGTGTAAAAAGTGAAGATATAGTTGATAAAATAGTGTATTTAAATAAACATTAGTGTAATTAATCAAAGCTTAATACGATTCAATCAGAAACGGAATGGAATAACTAGATAACAACATTTAAAACTTTTAATTTGGACCGTTTCGTGCAATAATGACGGTGCGAAGTCGTGAACAGTGCAAGTGAACGACCTCATTATGCATTACTCATCAGTCAATAGTCATACAGCACATACGTCACACAAAAGCAGAATATAATTGCAAATATTCGCCGTAAAAGTAAATTCGTCGGTGGCGCAGTGGCTACCTAGTCTACCTACAGCGGTCAGCCAAAGGGGCGACACTACCGAGATCGAATCCTAGCCGAGCATCTACGCAATACTTATTTAACTTTTTATTTTTTTATTTTTTTACGTTTTTCTTTTTTTTTATAAGAAATATATATATAAAAAAAAAGGAGAGAAAATGGATGAAAACAATATCACTATTCGGAAAAAGCTCAGGAAATCAAAATCTTTAAGCAATATATCGAACTCAAATATATCGCTTCTAGACACAACTACAATGAGCCTACCTGACACATCACTGGATGAAACAATTACGTGCTTAAGTGATAAAATAAATGAGCTTACGAAAGAGCTTCAGAGCGCACACCAAGAGATTGAAAATATTAGCTACGAAAATAGGCAGTTGAAGTCAGAAGTAGAGAAATGCAATAGAATAATTCAAATATATAAGAAACTTGAAGAGAATCATACATATGCGACCCCAATCACGTGTAGTAAAAAGAAGAGAAAGTCCGTAACTACTAATAATACTCCAATACAATTAACTTTTGGCAAAAAGGAGGAGCAAAAAAATTCTCCAAATATTATATTCTCAGAAAGATCGTACACACATGAATCAAATCAGGAGGCAACTATCTCAAATATTTTAAATACGTCATGCAATAATGAGAAAACACTTGTTACTTCTGAAATAAAGTATAAAGAGAGAGAAGCTATAAATAAGCCTGAAGAAGTAGTCGTTGAAGACGAAATCAAGGAAAATGAGCTAGTCAAGCAGGAACCAAAAAAAAGAATCGTGATTATTGCGGACCAACAAGGGAGAGGTACTCAAAGATTTATGCAAAATTTGACTGGATCCAAGTATGAGGTCACCTGTTTTTCGAAACCAGGTGCAAAATTGACTAATATACTTCATTCTGAATCAATGCTTTTAAAAACATTAACTAAAAATGATGTTGTTATTATAATAGGAGGCACTAATGAAACGAATCCCTATGATTTTCAGCAAAGTTTAAATCGCTTCTTCTATAACAACACACAACCAAATATTTTAGTAACTGAAATACCTTATAATGAAGCCCTAAATGAAAATAAGCTAAATTACGATTTGAGGTTTATATGTGGAAAATTTGAAAATGTATCATACGTTGACTTGGATTATAGCAGAAACAGAATAAAACGAAGTATGCAAGTACGATATTTATGCCAGTCACTCTTAAAAGATATTCTACGCCTTGAATATCGAAGCAAGATAGAAAACTATAAAAAACAGATTCATAATAAACAGAAGAGTGTTAAACAGACTGAAAATAAATCTACCCAAACTGAACATGTCATACTAGATGAATATATTAATGGTAACATCAAAAATAAAAGAGACAGTGAAAAAGAAAACAAGAATGGAAAAGAAGAGGAAAAGAATGGTGAAGTAAAAAATACTCCTGACATAGATAAGAGGGAAGCTAACGGAAATAGTAAAGAACCTAATAATTTTTTTCGACTCTCATAAGTTGCACTTATTACATCAGAATATTAATGGACTTCTAAATAAATCTGAACAGCTAGTAGTACAACTCGATGAATTAGAAAGTAGAAAAAATATTTTTATAGACGTAATTTGTATTACGGAACATAATTTAATTAAGGATGATTGTGAGCTGCTTAAGATACCAAATTTTGTCATTGCATCTTCATATTTTCGTCATAATAGAAGGGGAGGGTCTGTTGTACTTGTGCGAAATTGTCTTAAATTTAAAGAGTTAACGAACATCACTAGCTTAAGCATCTCAGGTATTATAGAATGCAGTGGAGTTGATTTAATAGACCAAAACACCGTAGTTATTTGTATTTATAGACCACCTAAGTTTGATAAATTTACACTAGATACATTCTTCAACAGTATGTATAAGTTACTTAATAAATATGGTTACAAAAAAAGAAAAATCGTCGTCTGTGGTGATATCAATATAGACATGTTGATAAATAATAACGTTACGCAAAAGTTTAAAGATATAGTACATGGTTTTAATCTTAAATTAGCACTTAAGCAGCCAACGCGTTTAGTAAGTGGCACATGTATTGACAACTTTATGAGTAATATTAATATATATATAGCTACTCGTGCTGATTCACTCACTCACTCATTGATCACCTCTCCTGTAAAATTTTGTATGAAAAAAAATTTTTTCACTCATGGTTTCGTATAGAGGACAAAAATTCATTCGGAAGAAAAATATGGAGAGAGCTGATGATTGAAGATTTCGGAGACGGGGGAGGAGCACCGGCCAGGGTATTGAAGATAGGTGGGGGGTGTTCAACCAAATGTCACTCAAAACCTCACCCAATTGGCAGAAAGCTGAAAAAAAACTCCAAAATGGCGGATTCAAGATGGCGGCCATACAAATTTTGTTTGTGTCTATCTCAGAGAGTATAAGAGATGGAAGAGTGGTTTTTCGGCAAAAGATGATCAGAAGCTGAAGGTCCACTCGATGAACAGAAAAAAATTCAAGATGGCGGAATTTATTTTTTTTCATACAAAATATATGCAACACTTTAATAGGTTCCTTTTTAAAATTTCTAATGGTTTCGTTTAGAAGACAAAAATTCATTTGGAGGAAAAATATGGAGATAGCTGATGGTTGAGGATTTCGGAGACGGGTGAGGAGCACCGGCCAGGGTATCGAAGATAGGTGGGGGGTGTTCAACCAAATGTCACTCGAAACCTCATCCAATTGGCAGAGAGCCGAAAAAAAACTCCAAAATGGCGGATTCAAGATGGTGGCCATACAAATTTCGTCGGTGTCTATCTCGGAGACTATGAAAGATGGGAGAGTGGTTTCTTGGAATAAGATGATCAGGACCCGAAGGTCTACTTGATGAATAGAAAAAAAATCAAGATGGCGGAATTTATTGTTTTCATAGAAAATGTATGCAAGACTTTGACACGTTCCTTTCCGCTGATGGTTTCGTATAGAGGACAAAAATTAATTTGGATGAAAAATATGGAGGGAGCTGATGATTGAGGATTTCGGAGACGGGTGAGGAGCACGGTCAAGGTATTGAAGATAGGTTGAGGATGCCCAAACAAAAATCACTCGAAACCTCATCCAATTGGCAATAAGCTAAAAAAATACCAAAATGGCGGATGCAAGGTGCGCTCATACAAATTTCGTCGATGTATATCTCAGAGACTATGAAAGATGGAAGAGTAGTTCGTTGGAAAAAGATGATCAAGACCCGAAGGTCTACTTGGTGGACAGAAAAACCGCGGTTCGCTTTAGCGAGCCGCGCACCCACGCACCCTACTAGTTCGAAGCTATAGCTGTACTGTTGAAGAACTGGCACTATCAGACCATACCGCGCAAATTTTTAGCTATACAGTTAAAAAATTTAGTCGGTTACACTACTGGTATATTTTAAGAAGAGACATTAGCAAAGAAAACTTAATTAAGTTTAAGAAATGTTTAAGTAGTATAACATTTTCAGATGTTTATGAAACGTCTGAACCAAATGAAGCGTACAATAGATTTTTCGATTTGTTTACACTTTTTTACTATCTCTGCTTCCCTTACATTAAAATTAAAATACAATCAAATCAAAAACCAAAGTGGATCTCAAAAGGAATAAGACAGTGTTGCAAAAGAAAACGACAGTTACTATGGAAATATAGAACGAAACCTAATAATAACAATAAACAAAATTACAAAGTATATGGAAAGCGTTTAAAAAATATCATCAAATTAACTCAAAAATCACAAAATGATTATAAAATTAAAACTTCACAAAATAAATCTAAGACTACGTGGGGTATTATAAATGATAACAAATTAAAACCAAATCATAACAAGATTGAACGCATTAAAAAAGGTGACGAAATAATAAGTGATCCCTTAAAGATTGCACAAGCATTTAATGAACATTTTCTTAATCGTAAAATTTTATCATCAAATAATAAAAGAGCAAGGATTAACTGGAACAAGCCGAATTCAATCTTTATGAAACCATCATCGTCTTTCCAAATAAATAGTATAATAAAATCACTAAAAAATACAAATAGCACTGGTTATGACGAAATCTGTACCAAAGCCGTAAAGTATGTATCGGATATAATATCGCCAGTATTAAGCTATATTACAAATCTATGTATAGAGAATGGTATATACCCAGATAAATTAAAAACTTCTATTGTGAAACCACTTTTCAAAAAACAAGATAGGGAAGACATGGACTGTTATCGACCAGTGTCACTTATACCAATTTTCTCTAAAGTAATAGAAAAGTATATTTTTAATCATTTAAACGAATTTTTCGAAAAGAATGGGATATTAACCGAAGAGCAAAAAGGCTTTAGGAAAAACAAATCGATAAATTTGGCAATATACCACTTCCTGAAAGAGGTAATGATTAATGTTGATAAAAGAAAGCATGTGTGTGTCCTTTACATGGATCTCACTAAGGCATTTGACTATGTGGACCATCAAATATTAATTGATAAATTAAGCGTGTACGGGGTTAGAGGAAACGTTTTATCACTAATAAATTCATATCTGACAGGGAGACAACAAATGGTCCAAATAACAAGATTAGTCTGTAAAGATAAAATAGAAACAGCATATATATCTGAGTCAAAGTCTGTAACTACTGGAGTACCGCAGGGAAGCATATTAGGTCCATTGCTGTTCATAACATATATAAATGATTTCCCTAAGGTAACCAACCATGAAATGATTTTATTTGCTGATGACAGTACAGTAATATTTATAGGTGAAAATTTAAATTATTTTGAAAGTGACATTAATAGCACTATAGGAGATATTATAAACTGGTTGACATCTAATAATTTAATTATAAATCTTGATAAAACTAAAATAATGACATTTGTAAATAGACGTAATAAAATAACATTGGACATTAATTATCTAGGTAAAAAAATTTCTGAAACATCACACACAAAATTTTTAGGCTTAAATATTGATGACTGCCTAAACTGGAAAACCCATATTGAGAATTTGTGCATGAAGCTAAATAAATTTGCTTATGCACTGCACATGCTCTCTAAAATTGTAAACCAGTCAGCAGTGTTAATAGCTTTTAACGCATATGTCACGGCAAATATTCGTTATGGGATCATATTTTGGGGAAATTCGACAGACAAGGACAGAATTTTTAAATGCCAAAAGAAATGTGTAAGAGCTATATGTCATCTGAAGCCTACTGACTCCTGTAGACCATATTTTGATAAATTGAAAATACTTACCTGTCCGTGCTTGTATATTTATGAAGTGCTAGTATTTATTAAAAAAAATGATCATTTATTTAGATACGCAGAAAGTGAACGCAGAAAGAATAAAATATGTTTCATGCAGCATACCACGGCATTTTTTGGTACTAGCATATTTAATATGGCTCCTCAGTTATATAACAGACTACCAGCATCATTAGCTGACCGAAACCTTAATATTGCAACTTTTAAAAATAAAATTAAAGAATTTTTGATGTTAAAAAGGTACTATTCAATTAAAGAATACTTAACAGACACAAATCTATAATTACTAGGTACATACAGTTTATAATAGTTAGAATTTAATTAGAATAAGGTTGACATTATAATATAAAAATTTTACATTGGACATTTTTAATTTAATTTAATAAAATAAATATAATGTATAGCGTTTCGAATATTAATTAATTAATTATATTATGATGTACTATTTGATGAATTCTTTATAAATTATGGTTTTCGAAGCTTTATAAGATTTGTGTCAATAAATTTAGAATAAGAATTATTTAGAATAAGATATATTATAATATTAATTTTGCATGCCAATACCCGGCAGATTGCAGTGCCGTTTAAATATTATGTAACACCTTTGTATACTCAATCTATGCAAATAAAGATTTTGATTTGATTTGATTTGATTTGATTTAACTTAAGTAGGTACATATAATGTGTTTGGGCTCATTAAAATGGTCTCAATCAGTAGGCATCTGGTACCGACAGCCCTCTTTGCAGAGCATGCATGGAGGGCGACGAGACAACGGAACACGCACTGCCTAAATGCAGGGGTGTATCCAACCAAAGTCAAAAATACATTGGCTCTCCAGCAACACTTCCTGAAGTCCTCGCCGACCTGGGTGGCCTGCTCGGATTTTGGAGTGGGCTCGGCTGACTGGAGTAATCCGGCGGGGAGCTGTACCAGCGGAATTACGCAAAACGGGCGGAGACAATTCCTAGGAGGATGAAGATGAATAGGCCTTAAATAACTGATGATAGAGAATCGAAGAGAAGGATCTGATGATGGAGCAGAAAACTGGGTAACAGGATATCAGGTACATCGTACATAGTCCGGCCACAGATTCACACGTCGGGGGCATGGCTGGATCATGCGTCGTGCTCGTGAACGGGTGCCTCCTACGGGAATGAGTCTGCTTTGTCTTCCCATGTTGACATGTGTTGGATTATATGTATTATCTTTTTGAAGCTTCACTGTGGAAGCACTGTATGCTTAGCTTAGTTTTGTTACTTATTGTAAAATTATTTTATTTTATTTTTTGAATAGAGCAACTGCTGAGTTTCTTGCCGGTTCTTCTCAGCAGAATCTGCATTCCGAACCGGTGGTAGATTTACGACGTGTCATAAGTGCTACAAGGTAGCCTACATGAATTTGAATTTGAATTTGTATTTTATTTAAATTTTTGATTCACACATTATTTTTATGAAGATTGGGTTGCAATAACTATAACTTTTTGTCGAGCGATAAGCCTTTATTGTGGTATCTCATTAACCATCTTTACAGTGTGATAGCTTGGCTTTATGGGATAGATCATAAGAGAGTACCAGGCGGTATTTATCATAGTGTACTTGAAGGAAACAAGATCGTCGCTAGCCGGCTAGGCGCGGCTCTACGATAAATCTGCCGCACTTAACTCGCAACCGGTAAATAACTATGGGATTTCCGCGTGCGAGGCGATGCGCCCGAGCATAAATCTATGCCCGTATTGTGATATTGTGTTGCCATTATGGAACCCCGGGAAGGCTGGACGTCACATAAATACGTGAGGTCCGCGCTGTCGACTCGGCGTCTGCTTGTTTTACTAGTGTGTGGACTACTCGTAAACTGATCCGATAGTGTAAACAAAACGCTTTTTGCATTTACCACTTACCTGCCTACTATTCTTTTGCGTCACTCTTCGGTATTGTGGCTTTTTAGGGTTCCGTACCCAAAGGGTAAGCAATGGGACCCTATTACTCAGCCTCCGCTGTCCGTCTGTATCTCATGATCCGTAATAGATAGAAAACTGAACTGAGAATTCGTAATAGATACTAGAAACATGTTTTTTCGGCGTTTTTTGGTACGGAACCCTTTGTATACGAGTCCGAGTCACATTTGACCGGTTATTTTCGTTAGTGTTCAATTGCCGAATACAATTCGGCTAGGCAGCGTTCGAGAAACTTATCTTGATGTCTTCTGGTCCAAAATCTCTCAGTGCTTGAGATTAAAGTGAAATTAGGCGGTGCACATAGCTTGAAGAACGTGTGGATGATGGGGTTCCGAGGTAATTTGGATTAGCGATTCTGCACCCGAAAACAGAGGTAGTGAGTATGTGAATCCCCACACATACAATTTTCAGTTGCAGTTTGGAATCGGAAATTTGGCGATGGTTAGCTAAGCTTGCGTTCTTTTCTTTCAAAAGTGTGAAAACTTGTACCTGATTATTTATAGGTAATTTTTTCTCTATCAGTTATTGTTTATCTATTTTCTTATAACAAGCTGTAAGATTTCCTTGTAACGACCAATTTTACTAACGTCGAGTAACGTTTAAGCCAGAATAAATAAATACGTTCTGATAGATTTTGTCATATCTAGTCTTCGGTTAAACATAATTCGGAAATTCCACTGACCATATATCCATATATCCACTGACTGTTATTTCCGCCGCTGTGCCATTGCTCGACGTGTGGATAAAGCTAAGCGAGGGGATAAACGTTTTATTCTTTACCCGGGGATAAAATTTCTCCCGCCCATGCTGCCAGGGCAGGAAATAAAATTTGTTACAAAAGACCTGAAGTGTTATTTTGTGTTAAATCTTTTGTTCCTTGTACGCGATGAGCTGATTAACGTCCCAGCATTTCCATCTTTGTACATCCTAATAGGCCTCGCGGATCGCGATAGCAGGGGCGACGTACACGTGTTGCGGAATTACCATCATTATCGATCATCTCGAGCGGCCTAACGACTCGCAATAGGCGCGCTTTGGACGTGAATTTTATCCGTAGATTCTGTGCGAAATCTTTGCTGTTAGGCGACGGTAATTGTGCTTTGTTTGTCTTTTTAACCAACTTCAAAACAAAAAAAAATTACTCAAATTATTTCGAATTTCATAGCTACTAACTTCTTGTATTTTTAAGCGAATCCCAAAAAAGAAGGAGGGTTTCAATTCGTCGGGATCTTTTTTTTATGTATGTTCTCCGATTACTCCACGACACCTGGACCGATTTAGAAAGTCTTCTTTTGTTTGAAAGGGTATACTTCCCAGGTGTTCAGGTCAAGATCTCGTGATGGGGTTCTGGAGAAATCGAGGGAACTCTTCAAATTTTATTGACAGTACTATATCAAATACTTTGTAGTGG
Source organism: Hipparchia semele (assembly GCA_933228805.2). NCBI lineage: Eukaryota > Metazoa > Arthropoda > Insecta > Lepidoptera > Nymphalidae > Hipparchia > Hipparchia semele. The sequence continues at coordinate 3,734,283 of OW121722.1, forward strand.
TGTTTGAACTAGTTTGAAGTCGATTTTTTAAAAAGAATTTTTATTTAGATTATCGATTATATTTTCTATCCAATAATATAATTTGAAACCTATTTGTAACCATGTGGGTTAAAACAAAATAAATTAGTGATTATTATCCTGGTGCAAAACAACTCATCTGTATTTATTACGCACAAGGACAAAAAGTCCCCCTTTGAATCTTCTAATTGTTTTAAAGAAATCCCAACGTCCAAACAGGGCGAAACTATAAAAGTATATCACTATAGCAATAAAAGAGGTGAATCTGCCATTGTCAGCTCGTTGTGGTGGAATTATTGAGAGCACTTCGTTATGTTGGTGCGTTGCGAATTTTTTTTAGTGGCCGTGAAATTGGACGCCCTGAATGTTTTGTTCGTAATGTTCAACAATAATTTGTATTGAAACGCACAGCTATAATAACATTTATACTTATAGTGTAAGAGTTGGTGGCAATTTCGCATAATAACAATTTTTTTACTTCTATTGTTTTATTTTTTTATAAAGAACTAGCTGATGCCTTCGTCCGCGTGAATTTAGTTTTTAAAATCCCGCGGGAACTCTTTAATTTTCCAGGATAAAAAGGAGCTTATGTCACTCTCCAGGTCCCGAACTATTTTTTGCCTTTTCTACAACACAGTCATATCCATTTTATTTTATTTCATACTTAATACCTAATTCAGTTAACATCGTTTAGTGATAGAAAAAACGTTTCTTCATCGGTCAATTTTGTTAGTACCGCTAGTTGATGAATGACTGATGGAGAAGATATTTGTCATACATTAGATAGATTATATCTGTTAATCACAGCAGCGACTGGCAAAACTGGCAAAAAATTGTCGACGAACTGCAGTAGACTTAATATTAACTTCTCGTTTAAAAATTTCTAGCTCCGGCTTCCACACTATAAAAGCGCACGCCTTGCGTTTCCCAGGCCATATTCCCGATCGCATTTCGCAATAATCTCCTCTTTAAAGTGGGAACAGTATCTAACTACGACACTATGCTTTTATCCTTATCGCGTCGGATTTGATTATCTCCGCTTAAAGGTAACGAAATATTTGAAAATATAGCCACATTTTATATGTAGTGCTGCTCACGTACCTACTTGTGTACAGCGCTTCGGTCAAGCACTTGTGTGATATTTTCTATGGGCTCTCGAATCGATTAATTTTATCGATTTATTAACGCTTTATTAGCTTTGTCTGTAAGTTGTAAATTCATATCAAAAATATATAAACAATTGGCATAACTCTTCACCCACTTCTAGTGATCAATTAGAAGTAGAAGGTGTCTCATCATTAATTAGTACATAGCATCAGTTTAATTATTATTAACGCTTTATGAGCTTTGTCTGTAAGTTGTAAATTCATATCAAAAATATATAAACAATTGGCATAACTCTTCACCCACTTCTAGTGATCAATTAGAAGTAGAAGGTGTCTCATCATTAATTAGTACATAGCATCAGTTTAATTATTATTAACGCTTTATGAGCTTTGTCTGTAAGTTGTAAATTCATATCAAAAATATATAAACAATTGGCATAACTCTTCACCCACTTCTAGTGATCAATTAGAAGTAGAAGGTGTCTCATCATTAATTAGTACATAGCATCAGTTTAATTATTATTAACGCTTTATGAGCTTTGTCTGTAAGTTGTAAATTCATATCAAAAATATATAGACAATTGGCATAACTCTTCACCCACTTCTAGTGATCAATTAGAAGTAGAAGGTGTCTCATCATTAATTAGTACATAGCATCAGTTTGATTGATGATCAGTCATCATCAATTGCCAACCTTGGCAAGTGGTCATAGGAATCCGAAATGGAAACAGTAATTTTATGGAATTTGTGTTCATTTTACTTATCTATATTTTGAATCCTTTACTAAACCTTTTCCCACGATTTCATTTGCGTAAGGTTTTTTCTTAAATAATCCCACTGGTATACCCTTTGTTCTCCTGAGGTAAAAAGTCTTCAACTAAAGCAAAAAATGAAGTCGATTGATTCCTTCGCTGCTTCATGATTGAAGAACAAACACGGAAGTCCGATTTCCGATCGGATAATGAGAGTGAGGGAATAGGGTGTACCTGTGTTTGCGCACACACTTGTGCTCTATAACAGCCCCCGATCTGATTGACAATCTCTGTGTAAATCATTAAATCATCAAAAGACAGCAGTTATGTTTTAAACCGTAAGCTGAAGGTATAAAATAAGATTTTAGATTTCTGCATTCGAAAGCTCTGCAGTTCTACATGGTACGGGAAGTCTGTGTCGACTGTCGATGTAGGTTCTCAATAAGTTACTTTACACACGGCAGCTTGTTATGTAGCATCTACACGGCTCCCTGCAACCCGCTGCCGAGTTTGCCGCAACCCGTTCACATGCGCTAAAACTACGCTCTTCTCTTTAAGTTAGCTGGTTTTAACTAAATAAATTAAAACGAATTGGAATAATGTAAATATAATAAGTAGTCGTTTTAATGTATTTAATTTATTTAAGTTTTATAATTCACTATTTTGTAAAAAATTCAATGTTTAGATGTATTATTTATAAAAATGTTCCTAATATACATAAAATAATTCGAAGAATATGTACTTGTAAGTTTAGCAATAAATATAACAAATAACAATACCAGAAATTATTATCATTTACCCTCCAATATTGAACAATACCTGGTAGGAATTACTCGCGAGTAGCTATTTTAATCCCAGATTAAGCATGATAAAACGTAAATATGCTATCATAGCATGAATTTTTATTCTAGATGCTGACACGACGCGTATAGAATAAAAATTCATTGTATTTTAAAGTGGTTGATTTGCAACTGTTAATAACTTAATATATCTAATCAAAAATCGTCGATAGATTGCAATCTCAAAACGTAGATTCATGTTTGTTATGCTTTAACTACTAGGTACATATCTGCAAAATTTGGTTTGGATACATTTTCAATATGTATAGTGAATTCTAAAAATCCTTTGAAATTAGCCATGTCTCTGGACGAAATATGGAATATCATTAGGAACGCCGCACCCGGCCCGTGAGAACCGGGATCCAGTGCCAATACCAACATTGCATAAGGTGAAATGACATTTACCACCATTGCCCCGGTAACATTCACTTAATTACATCGTAAACTGTGTTTGGACGCCCATTAGACCGAGTTCTCTATTTAGATAGTGCTTACCTTATTGTCCTTCTATATTTACGACCAACATTTTATAGTTTTTGAATGTAAAACGACGCGTAGACTGACTTCTTTGAATTTAAATATTTATGCAACTTTATGGAGCTACAGACTTATTTCATAATTCACTATTGTCAAAAAAACATTTTGTATTTTTCTTTCTGAAGCTTTCAAATTCAATCTATGGCATGAGTGTCTCATTACATAGTTCAAATTCAATATGGGGTTATGCAAGGGGTGCCTCTGGTGCTCCAAATGTTTATGTGCGGCGGTGATCATTTAACATCCGGAGACCCGCCTGCTTGTTTGCTCGCTATTTATATAAATAGATTGATTTGTAGGAAACCAAATATTTGGCATGAAAGCTGAATCAAACATCTTCAAGATGATCACTTTTTTGTAAAACATTTGAAAAACTTTATGTCACATTAGTGACAAGAGTAATTTTAAAATCAAGTCTTAAGAAAATGGAAAAATGAATTGCAAGTCTTCAATTCTGTTTTTCATAAACCTAAACTAGTTCAACTAAATTATTGGAAGTAAAAATAATAAGCTTATAGAAAATATCCACTACCAAGTACCTGCATTGCTCAAGTGCGAAACGATATTTTGTGCCGAGTTGACCACTGATAATTCTAATTATACATCGTAAAGTCCTTTTCTGTAGCCATTACTGGAACACAGCGCTGTTATGCTTAATTCTATAAGACGTTTATTAGAAGACTCTTGAGACTTATGGCGTCCGCGTCTGTATAAATCGAAAGGAATGGTGTGGGGCTATGTGATTCAATGCGTTTGTTTCATATCGTTTGTTAGTTTCTAGCCAGTAGTCAGAGGCCAAGATCCTCTTTGGATCATCGAGCAGACGAAGTAAAGTAACTTTACTTGAAAAGTTATGCTAAGACCTCAGTTTGTTAAAGTAGTTAGTCTCTAAGATAAGTGTCAAGTATATTTCCAAAGAGGCGCTTAGTAATAAAGCATGCAGTGTGATAAAACTTAAAGATAAGAGGAACTTTGTTATTAAACAACGTCTGTTTGCTGTTATAATTAATGGGTCTGTAAAATTTTATAGCCTCAGGCATTATCAATCAATGATAAAATATTGATGTGTTAAAATTTTAATATTTTATATTTTAAGTAGGTATCCACTTACATTGTTTTGTGTTTTAAATATTATCAATTATTTATCTATTTTATTTATATGTATATTTAAATAAATAAAAAAATTATGTTTTGATTAAGATAATATAATATAAATTGTCATTGTTTTGAGTAAAAACTAAAAACGTGTTATGCTTTCGTTTAATGATATCATATCTTACATGATATTATTATTATGTTATGCTTGAAATAATTTGTTTCTTTGCGATACTGTTACTAATACTTGTTTTAATTCTATTATTATTATATTCATATCACAAATGTACATTAGTTAGAGAATATTGTGATCTCTATGTATTTAGTTCTTATAAATGCATACGCATTTTTTATTGGTATTAAGATTGGAGAGCTTTCCAATGCTTTCTTTTGGATAATATACTGTCTAATTTCATTATTTTGTTAGTTCGATTCTTTTTTCGTTTAGACATCACTAAATTATTAGGTACTTTATTAACGGTTTAGCTGTCAGTTTTATTATTTTTGTCGTCCTCTTATTATAGAAGTAGTCTTCTTCGTTCTGATACGAGACGTGAGATACTCTTAAACAAGAAGTAACACAACCACACAAAAGAAATATGTATTTACAATGGGCACGATTATTCCGACAAAAACATTACCTAGCTCTGCTCAGAAATTCCCTGCACGTACATTTTACAAATACAATGAAATTGTATAAGCGTACGGAGTTATGGGCGCTTATTCTGGGTCTTCCATCGTTCCCGCGACTTTCACACAAGATTTGTTCCGATAAAAACCTATTGGTGTCAGCTGCCCAGATTGCAGTGTACCTGAAAGCGCATGTACTGCACCTATCTCCCAGACACGGGCCATGGGCTAAGCAAACACTATGGGTGACGGGCCAAGTTATAAGTGTATGGTTTTTCTTATTTTACTGACTAGACACGACACCGCACAAATCTCTGGTTGGACAAGTTGAATGGAAGATACAAGATTTCTTTTCAAGATAAGGCAAGAACTCAGCCTTGCTCTCTTTACGATGGGGATGAGAGTGGTCTTGCTTCTATTACCTCTACGTTTATATACATCAGAAATAAAAATTGAAATAATAACTGACCACCCGGATACTCGGTTTAGGGATCTATGCCTTTGGTAACTTTTTTTAATCGCAGAGACCTCTAGTGATTTTGGGTAAGGGTAGTTCAAATTCAACGTTATTTATTTCATGAAAGCCAATAATTGTCGTTGTAATGGCAAGTCAAGAATACCACAGGTTCGGAATTCAGATTCTGCTGAGAAGGGATTATTTTATTTTTTTAAAGAGCAACTTCCGAGTTTCTTGCTGGTTCTTCTCGTTTGGAACGGCATTCCGAACCAGTGGTAGAATCATTTGACGATTCGAAAGCACTTTGTAAAAGTTTATTTGAATAAAAAATTATTCTATTCTATTCTAAGAAGATCCAGCACGAACCTTATCAATACAGCTCTTGAGTCCGTTGTAACAGATGGCGAGTTTTCAAGAAACAGTAGTTTTTACCGAAGTTGCCTGCTTTCGCTTATGCCTTATACCGATCCCATGTTACCTTTCACCGTGGAGAGATATTGTCCGTGCAGCCGCGATCCCTCCGCCTCATTACCATATACTGGGCCCGTGACAGCATCGCAATTAACTATCTGTTTATTGTTGTTGAATTATAAACGACCGCGACGTCCAGCGATATCACTCCTGTGCTGCGAAAGGAAAGCTGGCTCTTACCTGTGTTTAAGTACCCTCAACTGCCTTGTTGGCCTATGGTTTGCATGTTCGACTGCGGATGACGAGTTCCCAGGTTCGATTCCAGGGTCAGCTAAAAAATTTATCGGGTTTTTTAAATTCTCGGTAGTAGGCCGGAGCTTAGAATTTGGCGGCGTGTCACCGTCTTGCCTGAACACGTCGGTAAAGTCGTCGGTTCTGCGTTTGAACTCTCTCCAGTCGTATAGGATTTCCGTCCCATCGGACTATGAGAGTAAAGGAATAGAGAATGCACCTGTGTTCGCGCACACACTTGTGTTGAAGTTTCGAAGTATCCAAATGTTTCATAATGGGCACTATTTTTTTTTCTTTTTAACAAAGAATATTAGCCAAGTTGTTGAACTTGACTTATATTCTCTTCTCCTCTCCCTCCAAATATGCGGAAAACTTGTGTTAAGAGTAAGTACGACAATAGTGCAATGGATGTGGATCGAACTTACGACCTTTTAGTTTTAAGTCCACACCTAGTCCAACGGACTATTGAGGTTTAAAACTATTACTGCTAAATGAATATGTGCCATCGCGTGACCACTTCCGTGCCGCAAATTCAAATAGAAAGTTAATTTGTACCTAGTTGTTTTTGGCGAGGATTTATTGTAGCGTGTGTTGCCGTCATTATAGGCTGGGCTGTTACTGGTGTATTTGCAATTAACTATCGGTTTATTATTGTCAAGACGTAATAAACTTCTATGGTACGCTACCTTAGACTAGTATAACAGGCCTTAGAAGTTAAACCTGACGGTGAGGTATTTGTGTACATACGTTATGTACAAGTAACAACTGCTTTACCGAAAGCTACCGATTTCGGCTTCGTCTCCACAATTGTCGGTATATTTTCGGATGAAAGCTTGCAAAAGCGTTCGTGCCCGTCTTATCATCTATAGTCTATAGACTATAGATATAGCAGCATTTAAAAAATCTTTATATAAAACTATACCTACCTTCTTGTATTTGGGTCCCAGGTGAAAATCAGAGCCTTGTACCTACTGTTTGTGAATTCGCTCTTACACTTATTGACTGGCTTGGCTTATGCTGACTTGCAAATCCTTTTATGATTGTAGCATAGCTAACATTGTGGGCATCTGCATAATATATAATCGTTTCTTCCTTTCTTTCTAAAACAGTGCCGTAACTGACTGACAAAAACCAAACAGTCCAAACTGCTGGAAATAGAGATTTGGAATTTGGAGTAAATATTTATTGAGCTCTCTTGGAATTTTTTGAAATTCAAAAACACACAGTCTGGACAAACAATGTGCTACGTGGAGATGGGTGCCGGAACATTTTTGTTGCCACATTTTAAAACATGCGTCGTTGGTAGTAGGGGAAAAAGAAAAGGAAGTATGTAAAAGGGTGGTTAAGTTTTAATAAAGACGCATATGTTTAAACGCAACTCCACGCGGATGAAGTCGCAGGCATCAGCTATGTCGTAATACAAACATGTGCTCTCTATACCAAGATTGTCTCCAAGATAATAAACAGCATCAGACACCTTTACGTGAACATTTTAATTGTTTAAATTACAAGAGGCATTTATTATGTTCGAACGCTATTGTTCAGTATTTATAAATCGATTCGATGAGCTGATAACAATCGTTCAACCTTTCACGATGTTTACACACAACCTTTCATACGTTCTGTAGGAAAACGGTGAATTTGCTGCGGTTTCATCTAATCAGAGACATCAAAACATCGAATAAGTAACAGAGAGTACACATCAAAAACCGCTTACCAACGGAAAAAGCACACCCGTGACCGTCGCTACAACCCCTTAAAGCAATCGTGATGAGAATTGACTCTTAGACAACCCAATAAAACATTCTAAAACTTTAAAAAAGAGCCACTTAAGTTATGGTTGAGGTTTTTTTTCCTTTTATCTTATCTTCTTTGATTTTGATTTTATAAGGTTCTTTTATTCATTGGTTATATTTGTTTGGTAATTGGTAACATAACAAATTAAAAAATTTAATTAAATTAAATCTAATTAACAACTATTTATAAATTACTATATACTTCTTATTAGATTTATTTGCTGAAATAATACGAAATCTTATAAAAATGTCCCGTAATGTTGCTCTACAAACTGTGAATCTCTACGTACGTAAATAATTCCAAATGCCATTTGATAAACATGTTGAAAATGTCACTGCTGTAAATGTAACAATGTTTGTCCCAATGCACTGCACTGCAAAGGTCACTGTTCTTAATGAATATGGAGAGCCTTTGGCGTAGCAAGAGCGTAGCCCACCACTTTGTTGCGAGAAGTCGTTCAGTGGAAGTGGGGGCTAATATTATGCGATCTAGACTTAGTACAGACTTCCACTGCTGGACTTATAGGTCTCTTGCATGAACTTCCACAGGACTCGATCTTGCGCCGCCTGAATCCAGCGACTCCTTGGGACTCGTTTTTTTTTTTCTTTTTTTGATAGATTCATTCACCAAAATGCAGGTACAATGAAATGTAATACGGAAAATTGAGCCTTATACATTTTACCAGGTCTGATGTGTGAATATTATTAGTTTAATCTTGTCAGTCCACCTTGTGGGGGTCTGTCAACACTGCGCTTCCCGATGTAGGGGTCCTTCCAAGTTAGACAGCTTTAATCCTAAACTACATTGTCACTTACCCCCAGCCCAGCCCAGCCAGGTCGACAAATAAAAAAAAGTGTTCGTACAATAGTACGAAGTTCCTCAAGGTAAATTTCACACTGCAGATTGCACGGCCCACATAAATAGCAAGTGACTGCTTAATTAACTCATAACTCATACAAATTCACACTCGGCGGACCATCGCTCTGAGCGGAAAAAACGTGAAGATAAATAACCGCGCATCGGCATTTGTATCGAGGGACGAAGTAGGGTCGCCAGATTAGGCAAAAAACCGTACAAAAAATAACAAGTACAAAAAAACCGGGTAAGTGCGAGTTGGACTTGCACACGAAGGTTTCCGTACCTACCATCGTAACAGCGATTGCAAAAACGCCGAAAAATTTGTATGGAAACGTTTATTTTATTTTTATTATTTGTTGATATAGCGGCAATAGATATACACATTCTGTGGAAATTTCAAGTGTCTACCTATTACAGTTCATGAGATACAGCCCGCTGGCACAAAGAAGGATAGCGGAGGCTTAGTAAAATCATTCCGTCGGCACCCTATGGGTACGGTACCCTAAAAGGAAACAGATTAGGTGACAATCTGTCAGACCTTCTAGTGGCGGGTTAATTAAACACCTGTTTTTTGCACTTAAATCAATAGACGATCGATGATCATTAAACTGAAGTGTGTGTGGATTGTTTATATATTTTGTCGTAATAGTATCTATATATATAATTTTTCTGTCAGTGTACAAAACTTTGTGGCAATATTTGTCAAGTATAGTTATGAACCACTTTGGTCAAAAATATAATGAGATTTTTACAATAATTAAAAGTATTAGAATGTGCGAGAGAGAAGGATGCAAATTAAGGTTAAATGGCTGTTAATCAGAATAATTAACAGTTTTTTTTTTCGATACCAGCCAAAAATAAACTCTCCAGTTGAAAACTCAAAATAAATTGACAGCCCTGCGTATGATAATGAAGAAGGCACTACGATTTATTTTGAACACGAGTTCGACATATCGCATGAATAATATCGATTTCAAAACTTATTTGAAATAATGAACTGAGTTATTCCGTCTGTCATGTTCATGTATGCAGTATTATGAACACTCTTTTTTTTTGTTTTTCACTCTCGAATAGGCAATTGGAATTCGCGGTGAGATTGCATTTTTTACAAGGGTTCCGTACCCAAAGGGGTAAAAAATAAATAAAGCTCAAAATTAAAGAGGGTCTCCATACAATAAACTTTTGTTTTTGTTTTTGCTTAATTTTAATGCACAATAGCTGGTATTAAATCTTGTACTATCGTCGGAACGGAGCTCATCATGTGTGGGTCCGACTCGCACTTAGCCGGTTTTATGTGCAATATGTTTTTTCTATTCGTTCGTTCTTCATCTAAAACATAGTCTGATATCGTTTTATCTCTTCATTATTATCTATTCATTGCCTTACAGCAAAAAAAAAAAATAGTGAAATGATATTTGTTTTCTAAATAACACTAAAAACGTTCTGGTATAACCACAGAATACATAATACAAAAAAACCCTGTCAACTGTTTGTCAACACAACGCACAAAACATCTATAAAAAGAAAGTTTGTGGGTGCAGTTAAAAGATAAGATACCTACTATCAATCGCGTAGCTCGACACTCGAGACTGCTTGCCCGGTTTTTGTTACTACTTAGATAAGTATTCACATAACGCATCAAGATAACGTACAGATTCTGGTACAGATAAAAGTCGTTCTCAGGTATTGATTAGTCTGTCATTAAGACGGTTTTTGGTGTTCCATTGCCAAATGGGTAAGCAACATCATTAAGCGAAAGTGGGTTGTGTTTTTTTTTGGTAATGAAGCCTTGAATTTTTTTGGAGTTCTTTTAAAAATCCTGCGAGAACAGTTTTTTTCCGGGATAAATATGTAGTTTCCTTTAACACTCTCCAAGTCCAATAACATACTCATACAAAAAATCATATCGATCCGTTGCCTACCGTTACTGCGAGATTAAATATAGCATTAAGAATTAATTTTTATTTATTTATTTATTATCAGGAAAGATTAAAAAAACATATAAAATATGTGCACAAAAACAGCATATCTCTAAGGAACAAAGAGTAATTTTAGTAGTAAGTTTGATGTTTTATAATTATAAAAAAAATCTTACAACTTGACTTTGCTTAAAAGTACATTAAGTTATCGTACCTACTAATAAATGAAATGAACTTAATCTAGTATATTGAAAAGATCTTTTATACTATGTATATACAATAGGTAGTTTTGGTGTCAATTTGCTACACATTGACTTAGTAGGTATGGTTAAAAAACTGTGTTGTTGCCTGTGATGACTTAAACTCTTTGATGTTGCTTACCACATTTTTCAGATCATTCCTATAAAATGAACTTTTAAATAAAAGAAAAAATCTGCAACGGATTATGTTGCAAATAACAAGTCATCGCTGTCTATAAAGTTTCTTAGATGATAATCGCCGTGAAATCGATATTACCATTGAACAAACAATTAACGCCTCGTGAATGACAAAATTTCTTTCGCGCGTGACAGTGAGGCGTGTACGAATGTAAAGTTGCGATATATCATCGTTTCTGATACACCTGCGACGCCCCGCCTACTTCGCCCCTCGTCCCTCGCCTCTAGAGGCCCGTGTCTTTCGCTTAGCCATCATCAAGACACCAACCAGCAACCATTCCATGTTCAGACGTCACAGCGAGCGGTTGTTATCACCGCTAACGGTTAAAGTTCCGTGATTTTTCAAGTTTGAACTGAGTGCCGTGTTGGACATTGCGTGATTGTACGTTGTAATATCGTGTTTTCTTTTAGGGAAGATTTAGATTTGAACGTCAAATTGTAAGTTGAATGTTTCTTAAATATATTCATTGGAGTTTAAAGCTGCTTTTAACTATTAATTATGATAATCGAGTCTCGAAGTAGAGTAACTTTTTGCATGATTAGTATCTAGTTACTGAGGTTTATGTTTTAACATCATATAGATATGATAAGATGAATATTTGTATTCTTAGATATGTTCATTAGAATTAAAAGCTGCTTTACTTGTAATGATCATTGAGTCTCGAAGTCAAATTAATTTTTTGTCTCATCACTGAATGATCATTATTCGATTTTTCATCCATAAACGAATTAATTGACTAACGCAAACTCTCTATTGACAAGTTTGCTTCCTCAAAAGATGTAAAAATAAATAATTTTACATCAGGCCTGCTTGTAAATTGTATTTATACCTTCTTGTTATTATGCATTTATGTTGTAAAATAAATCGCTATCATTTAACGGTTTATTCCAATAATCAATCTTAACCTTTATCACTTCGGAGAAGATAACCGGTCTATTTATAAATTAATGTCTGTCACTTCGATACAAAGTTCTCAATAAGAAGTAGGTATCTGCTCTGTAATTTAATGGAAGATTCTCGCGTCTACAACAATAAAAAAGCCAACCTCACATCAGATACTTCCTTCATTACTTGATAAGCAATTATAATATCCTTGTTGTTTAGTACATACAACTACAAAAATAAAACTTTAACAAGAGTTTTGAAATCATAACTTGTAGAGCTTTAGGATAATTTTGGAACTATACTTGTCCTATTTTTATTTGTCTTCTAGGACATCCTTGAATGATGCATTTTCCAAATCATTGAATGTAATAGCTGCCAAAACTACAGAAGATTGAATTTCAACATCTTGTGAATTGATTTTATTGATTGCACCCTTACTTTTCATGTTAAATCACGCTGTTATAGAATGTGACATTTACCAATTCTTGTAATTTTAAAATTTAAGTTACAGTATTCACAAATCCCTACTAATTTTATGAATGCGAAATTGTGTTTGTTCATTAGTTTGTCCTTCAACCATGTACCAGCAGATCAACGTTATATTTTGCATGGATATAGTTGAGTACCTACTTAGTAACATAAGCTACCTTTTATCCTGAAAAAAAAAAACAGAATTCAAGCAGGATTTTAAAACCTAGTTAGTAAATAAATGATTTATAAATAACTTAATTCTCCTAAAAATATGAACTGGATCATTAAAAAAACTAGTTTGTAAGATATTCAAGTCTAGCGAACAATCGATCGGATTTTTTATGTCTACATTGTTCACTAATTGGGCAATTTAGATTCTCTGGGAAGCGACAGCGACACTCTGGTATTAAATATTTATTTCGTCATAAAAACTAATAACATAAATACTGTGACTTGTTGATGTAATAGTCAAGATCCGATAAGACAATTTTTCCTCAAACATCATCTTAGATTTTAGCACTCATATCCACAGATTTGCTTCAAATCTGTATCAATATCTTTTTGTCGTCTAAATTATTTCTTCTCAAGTAGATAGTTTTATAGAAGAACAAACACTATTTAATAAAGAATATTAGCCAAGCTGAATTTGACTTATACTCTCCTCTCCCATCCAAATAAGTGAAAAGCTTGTGCTAGAAGTGGGTACGTGATAGTGCAACGGGTGAGGTTCGAACCTGCGACCTTTTAGTTTTCAGTCTATCACCTCTAACTTTCAGGAAATATTAATATCTTTCGAAAAAATAGTTTTGTCAAGTTTTACGAGCTCAATAACTGTGGTAAACACAATCTTTTTCCGTCCATAACTTTCTTACAACCTGTTGCTTGCTCGGAGGAGGCGCCAACGTAATCTATGCACATGCGCAAAAACTCATTATTTTGTCAACAAAAAATTAACTATAGACATACGCTTTGGTATTTGTTATATAACCAAATCTGAACTTCGCGTGTGAATTGTACTACATCATACATTATGTAAGGTAAACTATAATTTTGGTAAAAGTTTAATGCCTTCCAAAACGCAATTAGGGTCTACGAATACTACACACACACACTACACTTTTGTTTCTACGTTTATAGGTTTAGAAGATTCCGTTTATGCTCTTAATACTTATCTAATTTATTATTACTTAATTAAATCTAGAAACTTATTAAAACAGAATAAAAAAAACAATTGCGATAAGACTTAATTATTCTAAGTTATCTTTATATAAAGAAGTTAAGAAAATAGTTACAAACAAATTGTTATTAAATTACGTGATAAGGACGCCACGCGTATAAACAATGTTGGGTTTTACTGGCCTTACATCTGTGTAACCAGTTTAATTAATAAGGAAAATATAAGTTAGACGTTACTGTAATAAATTGACTTTTATGATTTCACCTAATCAAAGTAGTTATACCAATTGCCTCATAATCATAAATCTAAAGTACTATTGTAAGCTGCACATTTCACTAGAGTAAGAAGCTAGGAGTTAGATCCATATAAAAACTGCGGTTTTCACATACATTAAAGGGACATTTTTGAAGAAATAAATAGACGTTGGGATCCAAAGGTATACGTGGAGCGACCGCACGCCGCACTGAGCAGACTCCTTCCTAATTAGACAAATGATCTCAAGCTAGTCGTTGAGACCCTCTGGACATAAGAAACACAAGATCGTATTATAATATATTTTAATACAAAAATTGGTTTCTCAATACAGAAAAAATATTTTAACCAGACTGTGTTTTAGAAGAGAAGGCTCTTTATCAAGATTGCAATTGCGTTGGTTTTCTAAAACTAGAGTCTTAGAACATAAAGAACCAACGCAATTGCAATTGAGATATCTAATTCCAAAAAGATAGAAGGTAACCTACTCTGTGAATACAACATTGTTTATTATAATCAGTAATGCATTTCAAATCATACATTTTTGTATTGTACTTTCTACGGTTATGCAATTGCTATGTATTGAATAAATAATAATAATTTGGGTGTCTACTGCAAGTTATGTTTCGTCCGTATATCGTTATTCGATAGCACATGACAATACTCCTAAGTCTTATCCGATATTTTGACAGTTTTTGTATTGAAAGTTTGCCAAAATATCAAAATGCTCGAATAAGACTTCCTTTACTGTGATTAAATTGGCCCTGAAAGCAATTTTTATTCCTCAAATCCTGTCACTTAAATATCGTGTAAAGTCTTTTTTTTTCAGTGTTTATTACTTGTTTTAAAACAAAGTAAGCAAAGCGTGGATGTTAATTTGTCTACAAAAGGTATTGTCAAAGTCCAAGACATTCATGTTTAGGCAATCACATTCTGTATGCAAATGTTGGCGTTGTTTGCATGTCTTTGAGTCCTTAAACCTTCTAATAGCTTAGACGTGACTACATATGTTTAAATCTCGACCGTTTATCTCAGATTCACTCACTTCACAAAACGTTAATATATTCCCAATACAACTTTTTCTTTTGCACTACGAGAAAGACATTTTAAAAACGTTTTATATACTTTACAGCTTACTTTGTAGCGTTTGAAATGTTAAAGTAAAAAAAAAAACTATTTGGGTTAAAAAGGAAAACAACATAAGCTTCAAATATTACGTCATTAAGTTAAGATCTTTTTAGTAGGTAAATTCATTAAAAACTTTAAGGGAATCTTGATTTAAATAATCATCTTACGTCTTATGTTAGCGGTTTAATTAATTTAAGAGAGACCGGCGTAACCATAACCAAGCGACGGGATGTCTTCAATTACAATTAATGCATCTCTTCCAATTCGCACTGGCATGAATGTATGTTTTTGTGCGTGTATGTATGACTAATATCCGGTCAGAGACATCTGCTGCGAGTGATCGCTTGATGTCATCCTTGATCGTTGTATCTTTATTACGTTTATCATTTATTGTAACATTTATCGTCTCTTTATAGGCGGTAGTATATATAAATTTAGTACTTTGTAACTTTGTAGGTCTATAACGTCCAAACAAGGTTTTTACTTACAGTTTACCTATAAGTTCTAACTATTTAGTTAATCATGGCGCTTTGTGCTTGATTGGCTTGACTGCATGTTCTGTTTCCTTTCTATGAAGTAATCTAGTAGTATATGAATCGAAACACCATTGTTTAATTGTAGTTAAAATGACAAGTTGTCAAAAAATCCATCTAGATTTCACAACTGAACTCTACAAAATGCTAAAATATTTCTCAGAGGAATAAACTTATAATGTTTAATTTTGTTGTTTTGTAAAAATACTCAAGTGACCATAAAGCATAAAGTAACTGATGCGAGTACAAAATATTGTTGAAGATCTGTTTGAGATGTAGTCGATTGCGTGTAGCATAAAAACTAGTTTTTATTAAACACACAAACCATGAACGAAACGGTTATGATCATTTATCAAGATTTAATTCGGAAATATTTGGAATTTTTTACGATAAGTTCTGCCTTATGATATTGATGATACTTTAGATGGTAGTGTAGAAAGGCGTTCGGAACTTAATTTGAATATACTGAATGGTAGCTTGTATGTTCAATATGGATTCTCCGTTATAATTACTTATTCCAGTATATTGATTTCAAGTCACGGCACCTTGTATAAAATTAATATCGTAACCACTCATTGCCTAGTCTATTTTATTCGGCCATTTATCTTCCATTTGTATTTGGATTATTTAAATATTATTTTCGAAATGAAATGTTTATTATTGTGGCAATGTGTAATATGTATTAATTTTATTCGATAATATATTTAGAAAAAAAAGTATCTTGTGTGAGAAATGGATTATGTAAATTCGGATTCTTGTGGTGGTATGAGGTATGACATTTAATATAATATTCAGTAGTTTAAGTAGTTTTCTGGTTCATTTATATTTACTTGATTGTATTATTATGTAATTGCTCTTGCTATCGTTTTATTTCCGAAAATTATACTTTTCTTAAAAGTACCATTTTTTCACATACAAATAATTTTGTCAGATTAAAGCTTTTTAAAAATCCTGTAGGAACTTTGATTCCGATTTCAATTTGGGATCTTTTCTTAAAGCCGATTTCCCCAACGTTGAGTAACGTTTACCGGAGAATAAATTAGCCATTTTGACAGGTTTTGTATTGAAAATCTGACAAAATGTCAAATATGCTCGGATAAGACTTATTTCACGTTGATGAAATCGGCCCTTAGAGTATTTGAATGTAATACTCTAATATGTCATTTGTGTTAGATTTCGTCAAGATCTTTTGAACTGATGTTATACCTTGAAAGTGTTCTTATTTTTTACGTAGCTAACCTAAACAGTTCTGGGACAACAAGTGGCATAGATCTCTTGTATAATCTTCAACCTGTCTGAGAAATTCCTAAAAATCTTTTCTAAATCTTACCTATCTTGTTAATTCTACAAATCTTTACGTAGAGTTCATGGAAAAATCAGTATTATAATATTTTAAAACATTTCAAAATTGAATGTATAAAACGAATCCGATTTATCGGCGGGCTGAGTGACGCACGGCTGTTTATGAGGTTGTTCGTTTGACGGGAGACGGACTGAGCGTAGTTCCTTATTACTGTCGTTATTTTCTGGATTTATTGGCCACGAAGTAACGGTCTCACCCTTATTGGCCCTTCAGTGGCTGACGTCTTCTGTAATATATTATGGCTGTGACACAGTTCGTGTTACTTGAGTTTAGTCATTTTTTTCATTTTCGTTTACGAAATTTGTGTTTAGGTATTCACTGATATGTAATCATTGACGTATAACCTATTGTTAGTTTGTTTTTACCACAGAACTATTTGAATTCTGATGTATACTACTTTCGCATGGATTTAGTGAAATAATCCCTCAAACTATCTTTTCAACTCCTGTATTTCAAAAACCTCCTTAGTTCATTCTAAATTCACTGGTCCATGTTGCTGCGGTACAGCTTGTTTTTGAACGGTATTTACATAAAAACATCTACCAAAACAATTTTAATTAACATGCTCATTATTATTAACAGTGAAGTTTACACTAAAATTTTTACTATCTGCAGGGCAAGTTACATCCACTTCAATTGCATTATATTTTATCTTTAAGTAATACTACTTCGGAAAATCCAAAAGCACTTCAAGATTTATCTAATCAATGATTTGCCTTATACTAAAAATCCTATCAGAACTAGCCTTGTGATCACGATAATGTGAATCATCTGTTTTCATTTTAAGTGGTAATTATTTTAAGGACCGTATAATTCAATTATGTGTGTGTAAGTTGTATGATATTTTGAATTGTATAACATTGTCTTCCGTGTACTTAATGATACACACACTACACAAACACCTAGCGTCGCGTACACGTATGGTTTGGTTTGAACTATTCGTTGGTCTGCACAAATTAAATCAAATACGAATATATCAATCGTTGATGTGAACGTAATGTAATATATTTATCATAAGCAAGACTTTGAATACGATAAATGCAGTCCCATTATTTATGTCATCGATGGAACGAAGATTTATGTGTCCGCAATAGTTTTAATTTATTAGCTGCAACAAATGCTTGCGCTAAACGCCCCTACCTATCTACCTACTTTCTAATGTCGCAAAGATATTTTTACCATCGCAGACTTGTTTAAAGATGACCCTGTTCCACAAGAACCTGCAGGAGCCGTTAGAAGCTGCACGCGATTAATTTTTTTAATAAATATAAATGTTAAAAATTCAAAATTTCGGAACCTGTGAGATTCAAAGTACTCTTTGGGAATTGCGCCCTGAGTTTGTATACCAGAATACCCCTCGATGCCGAAAGTTGTAGTGTTAGTACAGTTAGTAGTTAATACAGTTACTATCGATTTTCAAATGCCCCTGTTAACGAGAGCTCATTATCTGAGATGCTGCATTGGGAGTGTCGAAGTATTGCTGATGTCGATAGCAAAATCGACGAACTGTGTTTCATAGACTTCTACAGTGCGAGTGTTGGTACCAATGTCATTTAAATTTTCAGTACTGAACAATGCTCTGCTTGTCATCTCTTGTTCCTTTTGCGGCCTTTGCGGCGCTTGCGGCTGTGTGCGATCTCTCTTAATAAACAAATGACACACATTTGCGGAGACATGTATAGATAGAAGTGGTTATTCATTAAATTAATGTCCTAATAGATAAATGTTGAAAATGTGCAAAAGCCAATATGTTTTACTCATTTTCATTGATTAACATTAATTCAACATACGTACAGTTTAGGTAGAATTTTTGGGAGATATGGCAGTTACGGATTACCAGACTTCACACGCATTGTCCTCACGATGTTTCCGTCACCCTTAATCTTAATGATTTTACTCCAAACCACAGTCAACCTGTCATGTTCTGTGATGCAATTAAATATCACTTGCTTTAACTTCATGTATGATGAGTGTTTCAGTAAAGGTAAAAAAAAAACCTCTTGAGACGTACCTGTTGCTAAGGCCTTTATCACACCGCCATTGTGAAACTAAAAAACTAAACGCTGAAGTGACTTTCCGTTGTATGACAAGCAATTTCAATGATATACGAGTACACTAAGACGGCAGTAACACACACGCGTATGGTTTCGCTGAATTTATTTTGCTGCGGTGATCCGATGTTTAGATATCTCTATTTAGATGAAACCGCAGCTAATTCACTATTTTCCAGCAGAACGTATGAAAGGTTGCATTTAAGCATCGTGAAAGGTTGGACTATTGTTATCAGCTCATCGAATCGATTTATAAATACTGAACAATAGCGTCCGAACATAATAAATGTCTCGTGTAAGTTAAACAATTAAAATGTTCACGTAAAGGTGTATGATGCGGCTATTATCTAAGAGACAATCTTGGTGTAGAAAGCTTACGTTTATAATACAGCAAGCTGATGCCCGTGATTTCATCCGCAATAAAATGTTATCATAAATTCAACGCAAAAAAAATTGCGTTAGTCACCATAAACAGTTAACACCTGTGATGAACATTTGGCTTTCATTAATCACAATATTTTACCGCTATTCATCAATGTTTTCTGATTGTAAATGATTATCTCAAATAATATTAGTGGAGGTATTGATTGCCCATCATGAATTAGATGCGTCGCCCAACTTGATGTTTGGGAAATTTCTATTAGGTATCTTCTCTATTTCATTTGTTATTATCCTAAATGCCTGGTAATCTTTAATAAATAATCCGTTATACTCATATTTCTTACACACACACGAGTTGTGGTTTCAATTCCTTACAAATCGTTGTTGTCACTGTCTCAATCTCTGGTATTTTTTATTACAGAATGACATAGGTCTCTTGTACTTGTTTCACGATCTTGTGTCACTTTTGTCCAGCAGCGTTATGAGACATCGGCTAATCATATGCATTTTCCACTGCAGGGCTTACATTCCAGCAACTTGGGTCTTGAAACTCTATTCAATCTGTTCTACGAGCTATATCCTCATTGCCATTCCAGTATCTCAGCTCGATAAGTTCTAGGTTCGTAACGGATAATCATTTCTGTTTTGATTAAGTGAAGCAATAGCTCTCTTCTCTGTAAGATCGCCTAATATTTCATTGATCGATATATTTTTGTACACAAATCTCTTGTCTTAAAACAAGGCAGTTCTAAACATAGTGCCTTTCTTTTCTTATTCAAAAGAATGCCACTAACTTTATATTTTGTTATTGTTTATGTTTTGTTATTTTAGAGAGTACCATTATGTAGCTGATTATTTCCAAGCATTTTCGATAAAGCATTTTCGCAAACTGCTCGCACAATATGCCAGTTGATCACATCGGTATTGTTTAACTTTTGTATCAGACGTACACGTTGCACTGGTACCAGTGAATATGTACTAATTGCGGTGGCGGTGTTATTTATGATGACCGATTCCATCGACCCGGACTTGTCAATCACATGGTTCAAACTGACATACCGCGTGAAGATAGACCATAGAACATGGCTAAATTGCAATCAGTTTTTAGTCTTCCGACAAGGAGAATAAGGAGTTGAATTGTATAGCAGCAATTTAGTGTTGTTTGCATTGAGTTACACCATGGAGCAGCAGACTTTTTAAAGCAGGTTTCAAATTAGTGCCAACTGCCAGCATTTAGACCGAGTATATTCAGATTGTGGCATGATTGGTCGCTTATATTCACAGCTGCAATTTAAGCATCTGCATGATTATCGTAGTGAAGCTTGGGATTTTTAGGAACTATTATAACCTTTAGAGCAGAGAGAGAGTATAGAGATAGCCATTGTGCGCTCAGCCATAATGATTGCGAAGAAGTAAGTTAATAGAATTAATAGTCCATTTCGCAGTACATTGCTGCTCTACTATGATGACAACTCTTCGTTGATGCAAGTTAGCCACGGTCATCGATCATTCATAGGCGCGTAACGAACCTTTATTCGAGAATAGAAGATACGCTCGCGACGGTTTTTACACCCTCCTGCGCTCTTATTGATGGATCACGAATTCGTATTAGCTTATCGTATTCAAATATACATCTTGATCAACGTCTGTCTTTCATACAAAGGTTCAGAGATTCTCTACTCTCAAAAGTCTAAGGCATGTACCTATTGTGCCGTTCTATTTTGAGCACGTGTTAATGTTACCCATCCAAAGATATTGGCTCCTATAAATGGTCATTGTTGTTCATCCTTTTCAAGAGTATCAATGGTAGAAACTTGAAAGGCTCACGTCGCTATCAGATCGGCATAATTGAATGGCTAATGTTCCGAAGACTCCCCACGGTAAATACAGTGTGACTTGTAGCGGTCGGAAGAAATCACCCTAACGATCGTCAGATGGTATCTCAACATTGACATTTCAATACAACGTTGATCAATCGGTGGCTGATGCACGAAAGGCAGGCGCATTTACCGAATAGGCGAAACATTGGGACAAATCTACTATATTTGGATTGAGACATTGTGAGCGCTTTCGGGAACATATTTACCTTAACATTTTATTATCACAGGGGGGTGATGGTTCTTGTAAATAATGTTTAATATGTGAAAGTAACAATTCATTAATTGCATTGTTTTTTTTTACCTCATCATATTAATTATTTTCATTTCTCGTTTTTCTTGAAAAGAGCAAACTCCGGCTTTGTTTCTGTATTCATTCTGTAGAAATTAGATTCGAGATTTTGGACCAGTGCTTTCATTGGCTATAAAAAGGGCTTCGAGAAAATGTATATAAAAATAATGAAAGACAAGTTTTCCTGTCCTATCCTAGTTTCCAATGTTTAATCCCGCGAAAATACGCAGAGATTTAAGGATCACAAAAAATACACTTTAGTTTGTATTTTATGAAAACTGACAACTATTTGCTGAGCAAGCTGATTTTATTAGGTTCCACTACAAACAATATATTCTATTCTATTTATCACATACATTTAGGTACTATTGAAAGCTTTGCTATAATCTTAAGGAATTGAGGAATCCAAATGTGGATGAGAACAGATCTCATCAATCTTACATAATCGCAGGTCGATAGAACGTGGTATTTTACAAAAACGGTCATAATACAACACTAGAAATTACTGTGATTTGGAAGTGAACCGTCGATACTCAGACATCGGCGCAATCGTTCTCAATTACTCAATAACACGAGCACTGTTGGTTCTATTAAAGCTTGCTTGTATTATACTCGTATTATTGTAGTTGGAACAATATGCCTCCTTACATACATAATTTAAAATATCGTGACTTTCACTAAATGGACGTAATTACTAGCAATGTATTCCTTTCAATTTTAACATTGATAATAATAATTATTATTATTTCAATAGATGGTATGTTATATTAAACTTTCAGGAACACCCAAGGGTCATTTGAATAAGTTTAAAATATCAATGTGGTCCTGTCGAATAAATGTATATTTAGAAATCACATATCATGTTGATTTAATAAATACCTTATTGTGCAGATTATAAAATATATTTTTCTTCAAATAAGTGTGTCTATTGGCTAAAAAATAATGCTGTCTAGACATTGCTATCACTCATTAAAATTGGGTATAGATTCGTTGCGGTGTTTTTCCTTTTCTGTTCACTTCTCGGAACTGATATAACGAGATTACCAACATGTGTTATGTTTGTCGATTCTCCGTCCTTTAATACTTTCCTTAAACACGCGTAATAAAGTTTTAATATAGTTTTTTGCAGAACTTCTACTTTCAACATTTTGAAGTCCTCATTAATTTACTGCAGTGATAAAGTTGAGTATTCTAAAATTCGAGATAAACATATTATGGATATGGATATTATACAAGGAGTGCCTCATTCCACTTATGATTTCACTTATCCTTTTGATAACTGAGTGATAACAGATACTAGAAATGAGGATGTTCATCATTTTTTATCATCTACTGAACTGCCTTTCGTAGAATTTGTAACGTCAACTGTAGAGATAAATAGCGTTCAACATTTTAACGACTTCTCTTGTGTGTACTGAATACTGTCTTATGTAGCTCAGAAATGATTTGATTTGATACTTCTGCATCATACATTTAGGATCGATAACCTCTACGGCATAGAGATAATTAATCTATGTTTTGCATATTAAAAGTGTGCTACTAAAAATGGTAATAAAGCATGGATTTGATTCGTTCCAGCATTGCGGAAGGGTCTTAAATTATATAATCGCTAATAAATTGTTATATGGTTTTTATTATCCAACGTCTATGCGGTTCCCAAATATACACAATAATAACAGGACAGACAGACTGAGTAACAGAATGATACCACTCAGAGATATTTATTAAATTATGTTAAATTATATATGCTAATTGTCATTAAATCTCTAAACGAGCTTAGATGACTCTGAAAATAAACTTTTCAAATCTATACTAAGGAGATCCTTAAGCAATGGTTAGCAACTCTGCGGCAATAAATCTTCAACGGGCTGTCAATTTACTAATGCAGCGTTAAACTGTCTCTGAGAGTGAAGTTTTTAAAATTAAATCTATACTAAAGATCTTTAAGTAAGGATAAGCGATTCTTGAGTGCGGCACTTAGTTAAACTAACTTTTCAACCTATATAAACTAAATAATAATGATGCACGATTTCACTAAACTATCTGAGTATGGGTGTGGAAATTAATTTCATCGCTTGGCCAGCGTTTATGAGTAGTGTGTAATTATCGGAGCATCGATTCTATTCGCCCCGTAATGAAGATATCTTCTAGTCTTCTTTATTGCAATTATTAATTGTGAAATAATTATTTATTAAGGAAGGCCTTTACTGGATTGTATATTTTATATCGGCATCGATGTATAGTTCTATATATTTAATAAAACCTTAAAGTTTCTCTAATAGAATGAGCAACAGTACACGCTATCCTAGAAAACCCAACAAACTTTGCCAACGATCAAGTGGATTTTATTGAGAATCCTGTCAAAACTGATCAATCGTCTATTCCAATTAAACAGGGCTATATTGAGATCCAAAGTTTATTTTCTTGTCCAAAGTTTTAGGTATCGTAAATCGTAATGTATGTTTCGATGAATGGTGGAACGGGTGGGGATGCCTTTCTTTGGTTGTTGGATAATATCTGGTAATTTGAGATTTATCGGGTAACTATTTGGAAGTCACAAAATTAAAGGAAAGAACAAGAACAATCTATCTATCGTATCTACCTTCCAAGTTCCAACAAACCATCTGTGTTAAACGCAGTCCAGAATTTCGAACTCAGATTGTACTCTCTTATCTTTTGTCCTGAAGTTTTTGACAACACAGTAAGTAACAGACTAAAAAGCTCGTGCGGCCGTGCCCCCATAGCAACCTGTTGGTTCAGTCTATGGGTTCAGTTCCGTATAGGCCATTCACCGCGGGACAGCGGACGTGCATAAATAATCAAGCGATCACTTTTATCGTAATACCAGCGATTCTTGATCTCGTATCGTCTAAGCCAAGCCTCGAGATATTGTAATAATGTTATATTCGTTTATTGTAAGTTATGATATAGTTTTATGAGTGTTCTTATAAGTGAGAGGCCTTTGATTCAGGGGCAATTTGGGAATTTAAAATTTCCTATTTTGTCTACTGCTTTTATATAATTATTTTTGTCGAAATTGCAAAGAATCCATATTTTGCTAATATTTTGTATCAAAGAAATCTACTTATTTACAATAGTTATTTGTTCAACAAGATAGCAAAGTTCATTTTTGTTGCGAGTGCCTAGTTTGAATCCCGAGCGAACGAAGGATTCTAAGTTAGAATCCTGAGAGTAGTGAGGGATTCAAAGGCACAAGAAGCAAAAACTTTGCTATCGTGTGATACATACAATTTTTCACCTCAATAGCGAAAAAGTACAAGATGTAAGAGAAATATTTATTAAAACATAAAGGATATTTTAAAATTTTAAAAATTAGGTTTATTTATTTAAAAACTTTTCAATATCATGAGCGGTGAAAACTTTAGATTTTTTGGATTTGTGCCCCTCCGACTGTCTTTTACAATAAGTTTAGGATAAGTTTCAATGTGAACGTCGCATTTCGATTTGATTGTAGCTTTTAACATGGAGTAAATACTCCATAATGTAGATGGTTACCTTGTTTTAGACAATTCCATGAAATATGATAAAATCACAGTCTCTGAATAGGACTTCGCATCCTTAGAAAGTCTCCAATCATTAAATAATTCATAGGCTTTCAAGTATTTTTCACGAGACTATTCCGGAAGGAAGTTTAATTCGCGTTAGACACTAATTCTTTTAATTCTGAATTATAAGTAGATTCACTCATTTTGTTATTTTAAAATTCTTACAACAAATAACTTCTAAGAAATTAGTACCTAATTAAGATATAGAATAGAGTTAATTATTTATTTTTTTGCCGCCATTTTATATTACTCTTTTGTCTGCGTTCGGAATTGTGTCATTCATAAAATAAAATATATTAATTAATTAATTTTAATTTTCTTTTATGTTTCATGTGTGTTACAGAATTATAAAGTCTAAAACACATTTACGAAAAGTAAATAATTTAAATAATAAAATAGAGAGTTAAAAAATTTTGTCGAAATAAAATGTATGGGGTATGCAATATTATATACAAAATTTCTGAACGTTTCTTGAGACGGTGAGTTGAAGAAACGCCAATCCAATGCGTTCTATATTCAAAACACTTTTTCTCACTGAGTGAGCAAAAACGACTTTTGCTCACTGGTTTTGGGCAGCAAAGGCGCCCTTTTTGAGCTAGAGAGGTGAAAAATATATTTTCGTGGCAGAAACACTTTACTTTAAAATTTAATTTCTTTGTTTCAGATAATATATTTTCAATTTGCTCCGACGCGAATGTATAAGAACTACATAACATAAATGTAAGTATTTCACATATTTCTATATTAGCGGTCGCTATTAGTCTTGCGTTTATTGCTGTTAACTCATTTATTGTTGGTTGCTTAGATGAGTAATTTATTGCAGGATTTATTACCCTCACGAATGTTTTTTGCAGACTTAATCTATCTATCGATTTTGGTCTTGTCTTATAAAGTCTAAAAAGTTTTCTATTGAACTTACTTACGTGCACATTCTGAGAAAACAGAGAAGAGAGCCTTGAGTAAGTTATATAACGAACAATGACTTGCCCAGCTGTGGGAAATTGTTGGCTGTCAAATAACTATATTTAGGTAATAATTTTATTTTTCTTTTATCCATAATTGGTCGAGACAGCTCATTGTAGTTCATGTTTTAGTCTATTGTCTACAATGTAATGAGAGGCGTCTCTAAAATTTTCTACTGCAAAATACTGATATATTAAACCGTGCTTTGATTGTATCTCGTCTGATAGGAGGGCTTATCTTGATAGCTCTATCACGCTCACTCAATGTGCTCTGGGGTACATTGGAAAGGGACAGTTGCAGTTCCTGGTCGGACGTTATACCTACTTGGATTTATGGGTCAGTCAAGTTAGCCCTAATGTGACGAACTTGATCGTCGAAATCTGATGATAATAATAATAACTGATCAAGTGCATATCACAATGCGCATAAGATGAGTTCCGTAGGTAGGGGCCCCTACCTACCTACCCTACGGTAGGTACATCGTAATCATGCAAGTTAAAGAAAATTGTTCGTGAGCCTTTATCACTGCTACTTTTACTTGAAGTAGGTACCTAAACACTCGTCTCACGGTAACTCCTATAGAACCTCAAACTAAGCCTCAATAGCCCAACGGTTGAAGGTGCGGACTGAAAACTGAAAGGTCGCAAGTTCTTCTTCAAGTATGTTGTCGTACCCACTCCTAGCACAAGCTTTTCGCTTATTTGGAGGGAAGAGGAGAATATAAGTGGAGAATATAAGTCAAGTTCAGCTTGACTAATATTCTTTAAAAAAAAAAACAGTCACAGACGGGACTTCTTACATAATTTCTTATCTAAAAAAAAAATATATATAGGAACCGGGCATAAACGGGACGTCCGGACAAAAGTTGAACATCTGACAACACTAGCTGCGACGCACATTGCATGCGCGCGCGCACTTAGTAATTATTCACGCGTCGCTATCTTAGTACACGCTGTGATTTGTGTTTTCTGTAATAACACTAATAACATAGAAGGGATAGTTAGTATAATAGGATATAATATTATTTATGTTACTCTTGGTTTTGTAATCAGGACGTTCTGGAAAATATTTTCTATACCTACCGTTTAGCGATAATACCGTTTTTGCACGCTAAAAGCCTCGATAGCCCAACGGTTAAAGGTGCAGACTGAAAACTTGAAAAGTCGCAGGTTCAGTCCCCACCCCTATCCGTTGCACTCTTATCATACCTGTACCCACTCCAAACACTTCCGCTTTTTTGGATGATTATTATTATTATAGTCAAATTCAGCTAGGCTGATATTCTTTGAAAAAAAAAAATGAAAACCAATTTAGAATTGGTCTCAATCTGCTCGAGTTAAATGTCAACAATGTCTAGCTGCTAATAACGGGTGGGCAATCCCACGCGTGCACACGACAGTTAAATCTCAGTAGGATTAGATAAACCAGATCGGTTTTTGGTTGTTGACTCTATGTGACCTTAAATAGAGTTTAAATTCGACTGGACATTGACGGTAGTCGTTTTATCTTTTGGTAATTCCGCTACCTACGCGTAACACATAAAGAGTCTTTGTAGTATGTATGAGCCTAGACATATTGTCGTCTGCTTATCATGTAGGTAGATGCAGCTTGTACAAGTGACTAAGCTTGCAAATATGTTAAGCTCTAATCGCTATCAAGTTTTAATGGAAATGAAAGACGTTATTATTATTTATCAATAACAGGTTTAGGTATAGGTTCAATAATAGGACAGGTTTGTAGCAGCGGCCATCTTGGACCGATTTTCATCAAACAGCTAAGAACTCTCCCGACTAATTAGCCTTTCAAACAAAAAAAAAAAACAAAATCAAAATCGGTTCAGCCGTTCGGGAGTTACAATACCACAGACATACACAGACACACGCACGCACGCACGCACGCACACACTCGTCAAACTTATAACACCCCGTCGTTTTTGCGTAAAATTAACGTAAAATTATTGATTTTTTGCATGGATAAAGTGAAAACCTGAAAAGTGACATGGGCTACTTTTTATCACGGAAGATCAAAGAGTTCCCTCGAGACTTTTTAAACTTGAGGTCTGAAACACCCCACTATTGTACTTGCAGTCTCTCAATACAAAACACAGAGCTAACAGATTCAAATAGATACAATATGTTGTGTTGAATCGCCGACACCACGAGTCACGATCTTTAATTTTAAACCATTTATGAGAAAGGCACCCATAGAAATAACATACGTCTCAACTCCGCGCTGAAATTCTATTTGTGCGATTCAAATGCACGTCAGTTGCTATCACATCCCGTCACGGGAGACTATGTAATGGATTTTACGTGAAATTGATTTAGGAATCCCTATTTAGATATGGCCTGCATAAGGTCGCGACTTTGATGTCGGTTTATATGAAAGAATTACGAAATGCTTCTCTGTTATATGATTATATCACAGAAATAGCTTTCGCTCGCGAAATAGTTCGCGTAGTATCTATTTGGCTTTTGAAAATCCCCCGGGAACCTTTTGCTTTTCCGGCATAAAAATTAGGCATTAGATACTTTATATTACTGTCTAGAGGCTTTATTTCTTTTTAAGCTATTGCATAGCTTCTATCGAGGGCCAGCGTGGAGACCGAACGCAGAAATTCCGTAACGAAAATAACCACGACACGGGACTCTATGGTGAGACGCTAGATGGCGTTGATAAAAAATGCTATGCAATAGCTTTACCGCGGCAGTCCCCGAGTGCTACACGTCTTTTTTAGCTGACGCACCTTCGTCCGCGTGGATTTAGTTATTAAAATCCTGCGGGAACTCTTTGATTTTCCGGGATAATAATGACATCTGCCTAAATCATTGTATTATGAAAGCAGTATAAATAAAACGTTCATTTGCTTAGGTCAAAAGCATTTCTTTAAAACGGGAGGACTGCCCCATATAAAAACTCAAAGAAGAAAAGGTTTTAGATATTATGATAGGAACCTTAGAAACTTAAAAGTCCTTCGTCAAGTTCGAATTCACTAGTATCACCCTGAAATGGAATGTGTGTATTAATTATAAGAAACACGTACAGTTTCATTACTATAATTAGCAAGTGGTTTTTAAAATAGTTCTTGAGTAGCGTATTATTATATCAATTTTAATATTCAGTCATAGTAATCTATTCTAGAATATATTGAATTGGAACTTTCACTTTTAATATTATTTACGATTATATCTGTTTCAAGCTAGTTTCAAGATATTAATGTAGCGCGTTGCCTTCGTTTCCTTATTGAGCTCTATTTGATCAGCCGGCTTCTTTATAGCTTTCAACTCTTCTATTAAAATATTCATATGCGCGAACCGATCCTGTTTTATGATAGCAAATGCTCTTAGTTGATTAGCTAAGCTTAGTTGATCATCATCGTCGTTGAAAGTGATAGTCTAGTGATTTGGACTGCGGTCTGCTATTTGGAGTGTCGCAGGTTCGACCCTGGGCACGCATCTCTGACTTTTCGGAGTTGTATGCGTTTAAGCAATTCGCTGTTACCAATAAGGCCGCCTTTGCTTACGTAGTTTTAAGATGTATTCAATTTTGTTTCTTTCTTGTGTGCAATAAAGTTTTTATCAACGGTGAAGAAAAATATGGTAAGGAAACCTGCACCCGTGAGAGTTCTCCATAATGTTCTTA
The DNA here is from genome assembly GCA_933228805.2 of Hipparchia semele. Lineage (NCBI taxonomy): Eukaryota > Metazoa > Arthropoda > Insecta > Lepidoptera > Nymphalidae > Hipparchia > Hipparchia semele. Next base: position 3,764,012 of record OW121722.1, read on the forward strand.
AAGGTGTGTGAAGTCCTCCGCGCGTTCGCTAAAACACTTCTAACACTTCTGTGAGAGGAGACCTGCGCTCAGTAGTGAGACTTTAATGTAACGTCATGATGATGAGCACCCCATTAACGTCATGACGTAACGTGATCATTATCGTCGTTTTAACCCATCGCTGCCCACTACTGGGCACGGGTCTTCTCTCAGAACGAGAAGGGTTTAGTCCACCAAGCTGGCCAACTGTGGATTTTCAGACTTTCGGAATATTATGGAGAACTGTTTGGCATGCAGATTCCCTCAGAATGTTCTTCTTCACCGTTAAAACGAGTGATATTAATTAATTACTTAAAAACGCAAATAAATCCTATCGCTGCAAGACTCGTAAATATAGTAAACATGAGTAAACCATGGTACGTATACGTAAAGTTTGAAATATGCGCCATCAAACTAGCGTTTGTGTCGTAGAAGTTATTAATTGAAATATTTAATTATAACCACATACATAATCATATTTTCCGACATGATGACAGGAGTTACTTTAGGTACAGCTATATTATAGTGAAAATAATATTGTATTTAGCAGGCAGCAGCTACACTGTCTCAAAAATAAACATTCTCACGTCACGATCGAATCAAATATGACTTTAAATTTAATACGGTCAGAACAATTTAATAGCACCATATAATAGCATTATACAGTCGTTATTAATATTTTAATTTTTAATCCTAATTTGATTTCGATCACTGTCTCATTTGAATAATTTCTACATTGGCATTTCCTATGATATTTATACGTTCTCTAGAATATAATTTGTTATAAAAGAATTCCACATGCTAATGTTTATCAATATTAGATTAGAGACAGTAGAACGTGAATACCGGTTCTACTTCGAGCTTTTATAAGATTATATTTATGGGATCTGTATAATCTATAATTTCTGATTTGGTTGATCACTCATTTAAATAGCTTTGATTTGAGTACGTCATAAAAATCAACTTTAAAAATAAATAAACATAGCTAAAATCTATTTTCTTCTTTATCATAATAATATCTTTGGGTTGCTGCTATTGAGTTGAATATTAGGAAAGTTTTTTTACTTGTAAGTATCTTTGAATTTACCGGCCGAATTGATAACCTTCTCCTGTTTGGAAGTCGGTTAAAAAAGCTAAAAGCTTTTTTTAAATTTGTTGCTTATCAACATTTGACGTATCTACCCGTCCTGAACTCGTCCCGTGACTAAGAGATTGGTAAAATTTAAGTATCTAATAGGTGTAATATCCTTTATATATTTGCTTCTATAAAAGCGGCGTCGTCGTTGTCTTCAACTTTGTTTACCACAAGTTTTGAACATAACATGATGGCTCTACCAAATCTTTCGGCTACTTTGACAATATATTGGCAAAGACCTTAAAATAGAACAGTTACAAACTTGTCTCATTTCCTATGTATTAAAATATTTAATATTTTAAGTTTTGTCTATGTTTAGATTTGTAAGGGTCCATCAGATATTCGAGACAGCTTTACATTAAACACTTCTTCAATTTGGCACATGTACATTAATTTGCATAGTTGGCACCGCAAAGCCATTAATGTAGTAAAAAGCTTATTTACTCTAGTATAATGCGCTTTTACTCGAAACATCACATAAATCACGTAACTGATAAATAATTTTAGACGAATGAGATTACTTGATTTTAGATTTCAATACATTACAATTTTTTCTAAAATAATCCTTTGTATGTTCTTTTATTGAGTACACAGTATAAGATTATATTTAGGCCATACAGTGGTAGGTTATTTAAGGCCTATTTTAGTATCGCCAAATAAACTTTACCTGACGAATTTTGACGTTTTGTCAGATTGCCAATAAAAATACAGTTTTTCGGCTCAGTCTATAAACTTACATACAAGTTCATTTGTATGTAAGTTTATAGACTTGTTGAATTGTTCATTTGGGTATGTTTTCTTCAAATTATAATCTTGTATACCAAACCGAAATCGTAAATCTTTTATCCTAAATTGCATCATCGCTTTCCATCATGTGATTGTGATCAAGCATAAGTCAATTGTATAATAAAACAAAAAAGCTTTAACTTATGTACCTACATATGCGGTTAGCGGTTGCAAAGTTAGCTTTCTTTAACTGCGTGTATTGAATTGTTGATTCGAAGCTGTGGACATACCTACACACATACAAGAGTAGATTACGACAATCCTTGTACAGCTTTTGAACAGACTTGCATAACAGCTGTCAGTCATCGTGTTTCGAGCACCCAAAACATTTCAAGCTAAGTTTCTCAAAATAATCGCCCAACCCAACTTTTGTTAGACATATCTTAACTGAGTGTGCATCTAAAATGCTGACACCTATTTTATCAGATCAAAGTGTCACTGATCTTATCAAATAATTTCGTCGAAACTATTTTAATATTAGCTTTCGTAATTTAGAAATTACAAAAGTCGAGTGACTACCAAAATATTTTTTATTCCTTCAATATCGTCCTACTGTATGTTGGTACTTTCCTCTCTATTAGTTCTCATTCCTGATGGTCATGGCTCCTAATCTAAATAAAAAATAAAAATAAAATGGTAGAGGTTTTCTTGTGATAATAATGCGGTTGTTTCTCACATCCTTCCGCGTACGACTCAACTAAGGATTTAAATATGAACTCCAAGGTTATACAATTTATTATCAGATGTTAGTAATAATGTGGTCTCGAGTATAATTTTTGACTTCCAAAGTCGAACCCATTCACTTATTGACTGCGGTCAACAAACCTACACTTTTATTTTAATATGACTAGGGTTTGACTGCGATCTCACCTGATGGTAAATGAAGATGCAGCCTTAGCTGGTGCGCGCTTATCTAGAAGATATCTATTCCCTCTTGATTTAAAGTAACCCAAGTTATAATTAGTGCAAAAACGGAAGCCGGAACGAAGAAACAAAGCGCTTAGTGCGAGATCGTGGAATTTCAACCACGTAGCGATGCAGATTCATGCGATGCTTTGCCGTTCAGTGGTTGAAAGGTGATGATGGAACTAAATTGAATAGTTCTTGAGCACATGTGCATTTTTATAGGAATATTAATATATTTTCTTCTATTACCGGAAGGATCGTCTATAAGTTTTCTACATATATTACCACATACTAATTTCGCATCGCTGTGCTTCCTGTGTAATAGAACATTTAGAAACCGTAAAATATTTATTTTCCTCATATTTAATGACATGCATTTATAGACCTAGTTCCCATAAAAGCCAAAGATCTCATCTATAACGATATTTATCGCGGTTTCACTTGTAATTTGCATCTGGTTAGGTTCATTACGTATATCTTAAGGAACGTTATTTATAGACTATTAACAGCATCGTTTTATCAAATATAGCATGGATCTTCGACTTTTACATCTAGGTAGGTTACTTTTTATAATAATTACTATATTTTTTGACATTTTCAAATTTATCATGATTTTTCTTTGTGGGTTGAGAGTTGAGACTTGAGAGTAGGTACTCACTTAATAATTAATACGTTTTATAGAATAATGTTGTTACTTATATACATTTTTAATGTTTAATTTTTGTATCTATTCGACGATAAAGCGGTTCTCTGCTCTAACATAGAAGGATCTACTGGCCTTTCTTTTAATTGCTCAAAAAGCTGAAGTCTTAACCACTAGATTATCACCGCTTTTATCATCGTATTGTCTAGTTCATGAATAATAGTTATTTGTTCAACAAGATAGCAAAGTTCATTTTTGTTGCGAGTGCCTAGTTTGAATCCCAAGCGAGCGAAGGATTCTAAGTTAGAATCCTGAGAGTAGTGAGGGATTCAAAGGCACAAGAAGCAAAAACTTTGCTATCGTGTGATACATACAACTTTTCACCTCAATAGCGAAAAAATACAAGATGTAAGAAGAATATTTATTAAAATATAAAGGATATTTTAAATTTTTTTTTTTTTTTTTTTTTTTTTTTTTTTTTTTCGATGACAAGATAGCCCTTGACTGCGATCTCACCTGATGGTAAGTGACGATGCAGTCTAAGATGGTAGCGGGCTAACTTGGAAGGGGTATAGCAGTGTAAATTCAACCCATACCCCCAATCGGTTTCTACACGCCATCGTGCCGGAACGCTAAATCGCTTGGCGGCACGTTTTTGACGGTAGGGTGGTAACTAGCCACCCTACCGTCAAAAAATTAGGTTTCTTTATTTTTAAAAACTTTTCAATATCATGAGCGGTAAAAACTTTAGATTTTTTTAATTTGTGCCCCTCCGACTGTCTTTTCAAAAATGCAATAAGTTTAGGATAAGTTTCAATGTGAACGTCGCATTTCGATTTGATTGTAGCTTTTAACATGGAGTAAAATATACTCCATAATGTAGATGGTTACCTTGTTTTAGACAATTCCATGAAATATGATAAAATTACAGTCTCTGAATAGGACTTCGCACCCTTAGAAAGTCTCCAATCATTAAATAATTCATAGGCTTTCAAGTATTTTTCACGAGACTTTTCCGGAAGAAAGTTTAATTCAGCGTTAGACACTAATTCTTTTAATTCTGAAGGTGTTAAATTATCACTAGATTCACTCATTTTGTTATTTTAAAATTCTTACATCAAATAACTACTAAGAAATTAGTACCTAATTAAGATATAGCATAGAGTTAATTTTTTTTTTGCCGCCATTTTATATTACTCTTTTGTCTGCGTTCGGAATTGTGTCATTCATAAAATAAAATATGTTAATTAATTAATTTTAATTTTCTTTTATGTTTCATGTTGTGTTACAGAATTATAAAGTCTAAAACACATTTAAAAAAAGTAAATAGTATAAATAATAAAATAGAGAGTTAAAAAATTTTGTCGAAATAAAATGTATGGGGTATGCAATATTATATACAAAATTTCTGAACGTTTCTTGAGACGATGAGTTGAAGAAACGCCAATCCAATGCGTTCTATATTTAAAACACTTTTTCTCACTGAGTGAGCAAAAACGACTTTTGCTCACTGGTTTTGGGCAGCAAAGGCGCCCTTTTTGAGCTAGAGAGGTGAAAAATAAATTAGTCGATATAACTATATCTAAATCTAAATACACATCAATGTTAATAAGGTTTTATCAGTTATTCTATGACTCTTGTAAATACAAAATGGCGTCTAAACATTAGCGAGCTTTCTTCGAGTTTCCACAATTAGCACTATTCGTGTTAATGCGACTCTGATTGCAGATAACACTTACAGATGAGAACGCAGTCCCATTTATTCTCACTGCGAGATACTGTTAGAATTTATATAACTGTTTACAATCTGCACTTTCATTTATAGATCTTGTTAATCAATAGTTTAAGATCCAAAGAAACTTCGGATAATTTTTGGAATAACGTAGTTGGAAGAATTATTTCAATATGCAATTGTAAAATTATAAAACAATCATCCGGAAGCTTCCGGGCTTCACCGCTTTTATAACAGGTCGTAAGGGACTTAAAAAATCATATATGGGAGGGATACATAGTATCGGAGGCAAGATCTAGCACGATCACCTCTTCAAAAGGACACACCAAACAAAATTAAAATAATACGACCAATGATAAATGTAACGTGTTTCAAATACAACGATATTGTGAACAGTGGTAATGCTAATTCAATAGCGTAATACCCCGTATCTCTCGATGTAGCCCGCGGTCGATCCGAGAGATAGTCTGATAGTCTTCGATTTGCCGATATGGTTTTGCTCGTGATTTATTTTGGCCGCTCCCATATAAGTACAGTGGATACAACAATGGATCGAGACTTGGGATTTACGACAGTCGATTTGGTAGCGATAAAAGTTTTAGCCGCGTTCGATAAAGTATTGCATGAGCATGAATGTATTCTTAGAACATTTGCGTGCTTAAAAGGTTTAAGGAGGAAACATTTTAAATACTAGGCTCTATATTTACTGCAGCTGATTTTTGAAAAATTTGATTTGTGTTGAGGGTAATACCACTTGTCTATACATTATCAGTATCAGGCTCTACAGAGATTAATTGGCTAATAACAACAATCTACTTGCAGACTTGTATTATTGTATGTCGTAATGACTACTGGCCTGACTTGGTACCACTCCCGTATAATCTGGATCGCGATGAAGATCAAGATAGCGTGTGATCCTGTACGATTTGCTGGCCATCTCATGTATTATAACGGTCAGCCCATCACAGGCTAGAATCATGTGGTGCAATTTGTTCTAGGGCAGATTGTGATCTGAAGAGTCTATGCTATTGGTGATTTTGATCGCGGATTGCATCTCAGATTGTCCGTGCAGGTACGGGCCTGATACGGTTTGGTACTTGGTAGGTTGTGTTAGAATAAATGGTATGCTAAACTTAAGGTACGTGTTGCGCTTTAAAATACACTAAAAAGTTTAAAAGTTATAAGAATAGAATAGAATAATTTTTTATTAAAACCTTCGACAAAAAGGGAGCTAATTTTTTATTAGGTGTTTTCTTTCCTATTGCATTATTAATGAGTTATAATTTTTTTTGCAGGTTGGTCAACATCCTGAATGAGCGTCTATCCCACGGCTCCACCTTATAAACGTAAGACCGTTGTTTAATTAATTTTAACTTCGCTTCGTTTCTACCCTTTTTCTACCACAGTGACTAATTGGTAGTTTAACGGTTTTTGTATTGGACAACTGTCAAATTTTAGTACAGTTTAAAATAAACTCATGTGATGCTTCGATCACAGATAGAAGATGTGATGTACCTACAGCTGTTGAATTTGATTTGATATTTTTCTCTTTTTTATACGACTACCTGAAAAAAGGAGTATATTTACCCAATTACCCAATTTCAAACCTCGATTGTGTCACCCCATTATATTTGCTGATATCAATCCGACGCGTAGTTTGTAAAATGAAGCAAAACTACGTATCTATGTATAAGAACTCGTGTTTACTCTACGTCGTTATGTTGATAAACTCAATACCGATGTCAGGATTTATTCAAAAATACCAGGCGCGAGACAAATAGAACCATTATTCAATTACCACTATATCTCGCGCCTGATATATCGGGTCGGGTCTGGTCGTTTGACCGCCGACCGCGGGCCACCCTCAATCAATTTAATAAGCTTAATACGGAATATATATCTTTGATGATAACGGTTATTGGAGCCAATATTTTGTATATTGTATAGTGTTAAAAGAATAGCCGTGCTTGAGATTAAAGCATAGTTCAGGATTCACAAATCTAATCATAAAAAGTCGATTTCATACATGATTCAAATAAAACCGATGGTGATCGGCCAGTGAACTGCTTGTGATTCCATAGATTTTGTTAAGATGCCCAGAGACGGTAGAATTCTTGTTATAATATGATGTTTCTAGTGTTTGAAATCTTGAAGGCCTCTCGAGCTCAAAATTCCTCGGATTGGCTCTTTCTAAAATTCTAAATATCTCTCTTTTACCTACTAATTTAAATATTCCATCATTACTTTCCATCTAAAGATGTATCTTTTGACGGTCCTTACTCTTTCCCAGATACAAAATCAGGTCTTAGAATAGTACGGTCAAGAACACTGATGTATTTCTGTGGAGCGTGCCCATAATATATCCCCTGGGGGAATATTAGGGTATGAATTCGTGACATCCCGCCAGTGCTAGGCCCATTATGGAGCGCGGCCAATAGAACTGTCCGACCACTTATTAATGACTGCAAGACAATGATGCTAATGCTATTAAGTGGTCCAGGCGATCCGACAATGAACTTTAGTGTCAGTTCTATTGCAAATGGCCTTATGAGAATGACTGGAACCGCCGAATATTCAATTTTAAAGATCTTTTGCGTTTATTTCATCCAACCAATTTGACTTTCTGCTAATAAGGTGTTCTAATCATATAAAGACTATTCGAAATTCCAGATGTTTTGCTACTTGGTTATATACTGCTTTTTTGTCTTCCAGCTGAGTTTACTCTCTGCTGACTGTAATCTACCTTTCGGCTAGCTAGGTACCGCTTTGATGTCATCCAACGTGAATTGGTAAACATATAAAGGACGTGCATAAGGACAGCTTATCTCTAAGGAAGAGATTTGTACCAGAAGCCCTCGGTTTCTTTCATTAATCTTGATGATTTGCAAAAAATCGCCTTGATTTCATCATATACGTATAACTTTTCATTGACCGTAATTGTCATTATAATCTATCTACATAATTATAATTCTTATTGTGGCGATAGGTAGCACAATGTAGTTAATTTTTCGCAACTGCTAGGAGTATGTTATAGATGGGTATCGCGATTATAGCAGCATGGCGCTTATTACATAATTGACGTCATATGAGAAATAATCCGTAGCCGGGTATTCCGAAACATAAATTTTATGTCGTTGACGCTTTGACGTATTTTCATAACGGAAATGCGCAATCTGTCCTCGTGCGCACGCGCAATTTTAAAAGTCCTACATCTTATGCTACATATTTATTTTTCTTTGGAAAGTTTATTCGGTGAATTTGCTGTCTATCTGTCTGAGCCTCATAATTCCTAACTTATAACTTTATAGTCTCGATATTGTTAATATGTTTCGATATTGAGACATTGATTTTCCTTTTATTCAAGAGCGATCAAAAGCGTGGACATAACTCCCTCCAGCAATTTATGAAATGAAAACCTATGAACTGTGTACAACATAATATTTGAGCAACTTCCGAGTTTCTTGCTGGTTCTTCTCGTTTGGAACCTATTGGAACAGCATTCTGAGTCAGTAGTAGATTAATTTGATAATTCAAAAGCACTTTGTAAGTTTGTGTGTTTGTGTGTTTGTATAAATAAAAAATATTTTTAACTGACTTCCAAAAGGAGGAGGTTCTCAATTCGTCGGAATCTTTTTTTTTATGTATGTTCCTCGATTACTCGAAGACACCTGGACCGATTTGGAAAATTCTTTTTTTGTTTGAAAGGGTATACTTCCCAGGTAGTCCCATTGTCATCGTCAGATCCTGACCTGATCTGACGATGGGATCCTGGAGAAATGAGGGAACTCTTCAAATTTTATAGGCATAATTGATATACTTTGTAGTGGTGTTTTAAGTTGGTTTTGTAAAATGAATTTTTATGTTTATATTATTCTTCTACCACATCTACGCTCTACGACTGACGTTACATTTAATCGGATTTGGCAGTTATTGAATAATAATAATTGGTGCAGTCCACGCGGATCGGGCGTCACGATGGAGATCGTATCTCGCGAGCGTGCCGCATCCATCAGGTACGGCCGGCCGCTATCTCTCCTCGCATCGCGTACCAACGATAACCATTGTCTTACCGGGCCGATTATATCGGCGAAATTTGTGCTCGCCGTTGAGCAACGCACTACGGAGAAGACATAGAGGAGGCGCTAAAGGTGCTGGCGATTCATACGCGTCACGCTACAGTTCTTTCTTGTATTGTAAATGTGAAAGTTTTTTGGTTTGTTGGTTTGTACATCGGCCACACAGCAACGGAGTACCCGATAAACGTGATTTTTATGAAAACCTGGACTTGTAGAGAGACATAGACCGCCTTTTATCCCGAAAAAACAGAGGACTGGAGGAAAAATGAAGTTGCGGGCTAAAATTTTTGGATCTAGTAGCAGCAGCAGTAGTAGTAGAGAACAGACTAGTAGAAAAATCAGTCGCAATGATGGACGTTGCATGGATTCGACAAATAATATTTGAGTGATTTACTGCATTCTAAACTCTTCCACTTATCGCGAATGATTAATTACTCGAGGAGTTCTGGCTGAAGATCTTTATCACCTTTAAATGGAACCAACCCTTTCAAAAATAAAATGGTTTTGATTTGACGGAGTTAACGATATACAAGAATAAGATTTAGTGGTTTGTTGACCTGTTGGTCCAATACTTTGGGAGAGGGGAGGAGCTTATTTAACTATAATAAGAAGGAGGAGGGAAGGTACCCTTTCAAAACTAAAATGGTTTTGATTTGACGGAGTTAACGATAGACACGAATAAGATTTAGTGGTTTGTTGACCTGTTGGTCCAACACTTTGGCAGAGGGGAAGAGCTTATGTAACCATAATAAGAAGGAGGGGAGGTTTAGATCTCGAATTTCCTGATACATTGTCACTTGATCCACTAGTTTGGCAAAGGGGAAAGTTAGAGTCTTCCTTAACTTTCCATCTCGTACGAAACGATAACCATTGTTTTACAGGGCGATTATATCGGCGAAATTTGTGCTCGCCTCCGCCGTTTGTCTCTCGCCGCAAATGAGACGGTAATGGGCGACGCGACGGCGCGCAAAAGGCGCATTTTATGCGCCGGCTGTTTATCTTTTGCCTAGTCATTAATATGCCGTGGGAAAGTCTGTAGATCAGCATTGATCAGGTATCGAAAAGATTTGGCTATCGCTGTCGCTGTTCGTGTACCCAAATCGAAATGATTCTGATAATACCCTATAACTAAACAGATAAAGAGTGTACTGAAATCCCACGACGATTCATCGCACTAATTTCGTTGCACTTTCGTAATTTGTATGAATGAAAATGTTTGGAAAATCGGAAATTTTGACGGTACTTTTGTAAGTTTGTTACTGAAAATTTTAAAACATTAATAAAAACATTGGTATTTCTATCCGCTTCTAACCCGTTAAGCTATTGAGGCTTAAATTCGATCCCCACATTTGATCTCAAAGTCCGAAAAAAAGCAGATATAAACAACGGTCAACTATCGATTGAACAGCATGTATGGAATATACTGTAAAGTAAAGTGCACTTTTATTTAAGTTCATTTGTAGATAGTTTAGTTATAGATAAGTTACGTAATATACCTAGTTGTATAGCTACGATGTAGAATTCCGTGGCGCCACCCGAATCAGGGTTCTGGCTGAAAATCAGCGTTGTATGCTCTTGTGCATGCACAAAGCATACAGCATTTTGCTGAGTTAGGACCTTTTTTCCGGGTTGTGCCACACATGACTTAGTTGTTCCGGCGCTTCTTCTGCTTGACGACTTTTGTCTTTATTGTTCGGTGGAGGAGCCGGGACAACCTAATCTAGGTATACCTATTGGGTGATGTGTGGCATAATTCATTAAATAAACGTTTCTTTCTTTCTTTATACTACACCAGCCTGTCGAAAATCTGTTTCATACAGACACAGGACGATTTGTAACCCAGTTGCAGCATCGTCGCACGCGCCGGCCGTCAATTAGGCCCAATTAGTGGGCAGCCGGCTTTGATCCCTACACCGCCGACCCGTGTATCATCGGACAAGTTATTAATGTGATAAGTTCACGACAAATTGTGTTATGTAGCCCTCCACTGACTAACTTTTTTTTTAATTTATACTGCTAGAGATATTTTTTATAGATATTATTATACTGTTCAATGTTCTTTATTCCTCATTTTTACCTAACTACGGTAAAGTCAAAAGGAAGGGTTATGATTTTAGCAGTCTATGCATGTCCATGTATGTATGTAACTATTTACGAATATTCCACCGTAGCGTTTGAACTGCCGAGCCAGTTTTGATGAATGAAGTATCAATAGATTCGTAATTATAGGAAGGGTTATGATTTTAGCAGTCTATGCATGTACTTGTATGTATGTATGTATGTATGTTACTATTTACGAATGTTCCACCATAGCGTTTGAACTGTTGAGCCAGTTTTGATGAATGAGGTATCAATTGATTCTTAATTATAGCCCGGGTGCCGTAGGCTACATTTTATATGAACAAAATCAATATGACGCATATTATATGCAACGTTTGGTGGGAGGCTTTGGCCGTTGCTAGTTACCACCCTACCGTCAAAAACGTGCCGCCAAGCGATTTAGCGTTCCGGCACGATGGCGTGTAGAAACCGATTAGGGGTATGGGTTGAATTTACACTGCTATACCCCTTCCAAGTTAGCCCGCTACCATCTTAGACTGCATCGTCACTTACCATCAGGTGAGATCGCAGTCAAGGGCTATCTTGTCATAGAATAAAAAAAAAAACTTTTTGCTTGCCGCTTAGGAACATGGTTAAATAAACGCCATTAGCATATCGATAAAATTTCGCATAATTTATTTGATTCGCACTATCATCGAGCCATTAATACCGTTTCTAGGAAGAGACGATATTTATCTGACAACGAGCGACATAAAGTATAGACTTTATATTTCTTAATTGCTTATTGCACGATAGAGACAGTATCGGACCACTATTTCCAACATAATAAGCATTATCATAACAATAACAAGCGAACCCGCGGCACCGTCCATGTCGGTTTCGATAACCCACATAAGCTGTCTACAGACGAGCCAACATGTTGGATTCCAACCTAATGTGGAGTGGGATGTCAACTTCTCTGAACTATATCTTCTAATAATCACTTTAAATAATACTACTTTTAATAATATTAGTACTTAGCAAGATTAAGTATACCAATTAAATATCACACGCTTCAACGGTGAAGCAAAACATGAAAGCCTGAGAGTTCTCAATAATTTTCAAAAGGTGTGTGAAATCTGCTAATTCGCATTGGGTCAGCGTGACGGACTATGGCCTATAACTATAGTGTATCATATACACTATCAGACATAATTAGCATTATCATAACAAGAACAAGCAATGCAACACCGTGATACTTTAACACACATTTAGCTGTCTATCGTCGCTGAGATATTCCAACTAGTAAAAATATAATAGAACTAGCTAAGTCTCTCTCGACTCGATTAAACAAAATAGTTAAATAAATATTTAATGATCAACTAAAATAAAGAATGCCCAACCACCTTGCCACTTATTGGTAAGGTCCTTGGATTTTTTAAATTTAAGTTTGTGCAAAAAGTGCCTGCTTATATTTTCCAGTTTAAAATAATAATAAAAGCTTTTAAAAAAATATAGTCCCATGATTGGCTAATTCTGGAGGACACAATCATTTAACTAAACTAAATTGGCAGGTCTAATTCTTGTGCAGTCTCTTTCAGAATATTCCTGCAGAAAAAGATAACACCAGATCTGTCAATAATTTAGTTTAATTTAGAGATTGTGACTACAGAATTAGCCACAATATCAGGCCGATCATTTTGATCACTCTCATAGGATAGAATAGAAAAGCTTTATTCAAATAAAACTTAACAAAATGCTTTTGAATCGTGAATCTACCACACTTGTACCACGTCATAGAAACTCAATCACTGTACAGACGTGCGAACAAGTTGGATGTCGCCTTGGCGTTGGAAGTTGCACTGTCGTTTATGATAACCTATAGGACGATAGGCGATTTCCGACCATACCTCAGTCGTTTCTTGCCACTAACCGCGTCAACTGCATGATGTGTGCTTTTTATTCATAAAACATTGAATAAAGTTTCTATTTTTTTGACTGTGTTATAAGTGTCTGTGCTAATAATATTGTTTACGCGTTGGAAGCCCGCGCATGCGTTGACGTCAGCGTTTGTAAAACAGGTGAATGCATTACAAGTTAATCATTCTACGATTATAAGTAATATTAATTAAATTATTTATCCGCATCATTATTAAAGTAATAGTGTATTTGTCTATTTATTACTTACAAGTTTTTACCCGCGGCTTCACTCACGTTAAATTCGATTTTTCAAACCCCCTGTTTTACCTCCTCAGGGATGGAATTTTCAAAAATCCTTCAGACGATGACTTCGTCAAATGCCGGATTCGTCCAGTGATTTGAGCTGTGCGTTGATAGATCAGTCAGTCCTTCAGTTAATCACCTTGTCCTTTTACACTATATTCAGATTTTCAGCTAAACCGCTGAACCTAAAAATCATTTTCAATCATCGTTTCGGTTTTATGAGCGACTGAGCGTCCATAAAAACCTACTTCTTTAACTCAAACTTAAATTCAGAATTTGTGTTTATATGCTACAAATTTAATCTCTTTTTAACCGACTTCTGTAGGTATGTAAACATTTTTTTAACCTAAAATCGGTGTATTTGTTTAATAAACTGTTGGTTATTAAACTGCCACTGGTTTCTATTTTAAAAAAACCCTTAAAAACTTGCATTCTGTCGCCGTTCCTGATCTGAATAGCCGTCCGAGAGACTCCTACTTTTAATAACACCTAGATAATTAAAAGTTGAACCTACCTACATTTTATGGATCTTTTATATTAAGTTAGTTCTCCGTCTAACTTGTTTTACAATAGGCACTTTGTATGGATGTACTTTTACCATTTCCTAAATCACCGAGGATTCATCTCGGAACATAAAAAATGAGCCGTCCTATCAGTCAATTGTTACGGTAATTTTATCAGAATCAAATTGTCTACAAGATAAATTCCGCGTGTGATTGAATGGGATTTTTGTTGAGCTTGACCAAAGTTGTGGCTTTTACACTATACGATAATGTCAAGGCACGATATTTTTTTTTTTTTAAATATACATATACTTAGACGAACGCTTGACTGCGATCTCGCCTGATGGTAAGCGAAGATGCAGCCTAAGATGCTGCGCGCTTGCCCAGAAGATGCCTAATCACTTTTGATTTAAAGACACCCACATTATAGTAGTTAGGTGCGTATTAGGAACGAGGAAGCAAAGCGCTTGTTGCAGTTATTTATTGCAGGCAACTTTCGATGGAATCGTGATTATTCTAAGTTTAAAAGTTGTTCAAGTTTGCAGTAACCGCCCAATTTTTTAATACGACATTCGATTTGCATAAATTTTATGTCTGCAAGTTGTGGTATTCTATCGGCACTTATGTCGGTCATTATAAATAACCCTTTTGTAATGGCATCTCAATCTTTAGGCAGGTTCAGGTACGATGCAAGTCATTAATCACCTCTTGTTTGTGCAAGGACGTGAGACGGCATTTAGGTTGTAACTCTTTTGAATGCATACTGGAGTGATCTTGAAGTGCCTCGCTTGCTTGACTTTGTATTTGTAATGTACCTATCGTAGATGTTCATTAATATCACTCATTTTTATCAATAGACTTTAATTATATTATTTTCTGATATAATAAATGTTTTTAAACTAATCAACATAATGAGCCATCTTTTACGACTTTGACGATCACTATCCGAAAAATTCTGAAATCTTCTTTTTACTAATATCATAAATACGAAAGCGTGTTTGTTTGTTTGTTTTTCCTTCAATCACGCCGTAACAAAACAACGGATTGCCGTGATTTTTTGCATGGGTTTTTATCACGAAATATCAAAGAGACCCGCGGAAGTTTAATAACTAAATCCACTACCGAAGCCGCGGGCATCAACTAGTATTTGATAAATGTTCTAAATGATCATTGCGTGCTATTACTCACCGAGCTAAAAAATTTATTTTGTTCTAAAATTATTTTAGGACGGGATTTATTTAAGAGGGTTGTTCTTTGAAAAACATTAAGATGAAGTTATAAGACAAACTAAATAAAAAACACTAGGACCTGCGCAGCTTAATTTATGGATGAAACTAGACGCTACTGTGAAGAACAATAATAAATGAATAACTAAATAATAATTATTCAAAAAGCAATGTAAAAATGCTTCGATTGGCGTCGTACGGAGCGAACACAATAGTCACGTAATGTATTCAGAATGGCGGCGGGTCACTCGAGTGTCACCAATGTATTTTCATGTATTTTACACCGATGGCGATGCCGGAGGGTACATTAACATATGCCACGCTTGCGGGCTGCATTCTAACAAAGAAACAAACCTTGTAATGCCACGAAAAATTCCTTATTTAATCGTCAAAACAACAATACATTTTGGATTACTACATTTACATACATTGCGGGTATTTGACAATTTTTTTGTTATATATATCTCTCGAAAATATAGAGCTTTTAAGTTTCCTGTTAGAAAAGAGTGCGTTATTGCAACATGACGTCACGATTCAGTAGCACCATACACTCTCTAAGCACTCTAGGTCACTAACCATTTTAGGCTGCATCTTCACTTATGATCAGTGAGATCGCAGTTGTCAAGCGCTAGTCTATATATTCAAAAATGTGATCGTAATCAAGTGCTAGTCTAAGTAAAGCTTGTCCTCCTTCTAGATTCAGCATGGTGGTGGTGCTGAACGGAGTCCTCGTGGACGAGTGCCCCACGTCCGTGCGAGCGCTCCTAGCCGCCCACCCGGGGTACAGAGACGCCGCAGCGCAGCTCTTAGCCGCGGCCGCCAGGGTCGTCGGCCCCGCAGGCCTTCTGTACGTCGCACAGAGAGAACTTGCTGCTGTCGTACCTCATGACAGTAAGTATTAGTACCTCGATTACGAGTAGCAGTAATAATAACTGGCATAGGTGGGTATTCCTTAAGATTGAATATCTGAAGAGGGTCAGGATGATTTAGACTTCGTTTAACCACGACATAACAGCTCTCATTACGAGTCAAGACTCGTAATGAGAGATGCATGCAATTTTAGAAAGAAGATTCATTTTGTCACCCATCTCAGTGTTACGTCACCGTAATGAAGTAGTGACGCCGTCATTTGTTTTTGCGAACACTACCTGATTTTTCCTCTAGAATCTCTTTTAGCTAATGAAAGATTTTTTTTGGCAGGGGGCATTTTGAATGGGGAGATTGCCTTTTTCATGTAAAAGTAGACTGTAGTGGATAGAAACGAGCGTTGCTTTGCGAAATACCATGATACGAGAGAAAAACAAAATTCTTTTGCTCGTTGACTTCTGAGGATGCTCCGGTGTCGGAGTGATAGGTACGTGGAGTTTATTTCGGAGGGTTTGTGTGGTATTGCGTGTTGGTGTTGCGTTGTTTCTGTATTTATTGTATTACTGAAGAGCGACAGTGTTTGCGCTGGTAGCAAACCACTGGTGGCTTTTTACCATACAGATTTGTTCTTTTTTGGCGGATTATAGCAAAAGAATTTTGTTTTCCTTGTGTAGGCAATAGGAAAACCAGTAGGAAGGAGTAATTAATTTTGGATTTAATTTTGTTTCAGAAAACGTCAGTATCATAGGATCTGATGACGCCACATCATGTATTATAGTCGTTGTTAGACATTCAGGTAACTTGTGATAAAGTTTATATATATTTAATATAATATGTTGAGGAAAAAACTTCAATTTAATAATGTGTAATCTACTTGATGATGCAGATAATTTATTGGATACAATTCGTCACTAGCTAACTTTCGCCTACTCAGAAACGAGATAAGCTTTTAGATAGGTACTGTCAATTACGAAATACGTTATTAGTAAATCGATCGTTGAATTCATTGTAACTTAACTACAGTTGTGTTGTGTCACACCTACATAATGACCAAAACAATTCAAACTTTTCTTTGACTAGATTGGACTTCTATGATCATTTAGAGGCAATCCTTCAAATCATTTTATAATTGACATACAATATCATCCCCTAATAAGATACAGTTATTAGAATTGGGTTCGGCTACCAGTTATTTTTTCTTGATTCGCGGGGAAAGAGACCGGAGGTAGAGGAATCTCCACGGACATATCCATACCGCCACAGGGACCGGACATATGCCTTTATCTTATCATACCTATACACATAAAGTAGCGGACAGAAAATTTTTACCACCTTAAGATTCATAATTACATGCACACGTCTAATCCTGACAGTCGATATGCTTTCGATATTCTATGGCGTTATAGACCTTACTGCACGCAATGTGATATAGAATCTACTTTGAAAACTGATAAACATTTTCTGTCCGCGACCATACATACCTACATAGATGATAAAACCCTTCCTTTTGGCTTTGCCGTGGTAAAATATATTTTATTCTTCCAGGGTCTGGAGCAGTGTCACTTGCGCACTTAGATGGGTCGGGCACAGCAGAAGCGGCCGCCGCTATGGTGGCGCGGGTGCAGCAGCTAGCAGTGGGCTATCCTGAGGGTCGCCTGGAACTGCAGCTGGTTGGCGGGTTCACTGACCCCCACCGATACTCCGATGAACTGTTCGCTAATATTATGTGTGAGTATTTTTAAATATTCCATGCATCGAACTTTAATAATGAATAGTTCGATGATCTCATGTTATTCTAGGAAGGAAAGATGCAAGATGCCTTTAATATGTGGAACTAGAGGCGTTTGCTTACATCACCCGGGCCAATAAGGAAACCTCTGTCCCGAAAATAGATTAAATAATGACTTTAGAAGGAGAAGAAAGATGTGCTCTGATAATATTATGATGGCTACCACAGCCTCAACGTAGTTTGGTGTTACAAGATTTAGTAGAATAATTAGTTAGTACATTTTTCAGATCTTTTTCTTAAAATACTTATCTATTGCGATTGTCCTAGGATACAAAAATACAAATTGTATGATCTCTAAATTCTTATTCGCTGATTTTATTATTAACTGCGTCAACGTTAAAGGAACATAATTTGTAAAAGAGTACCTAAACTTTGTAATGTATCGCATTTCTGGAGCTACAGATAAGATTGATTTGTAAGACTTTTTCAGCCTAAACCTTAGATAATGTATTAACTATAACTATGCTATCGGATATTGAACGTCTCGAAATACAAAAGCTAAGAAGGCCACCTGACTCATCTCTACCACTGATCTGTCACAGTGCCAAATAGGTGTTGTGAATTGGCGAAATGACATCCAGTCTATCGGCTAGTATTAAAATTGAAATCTTCTTAGATAAATTTATTAATTGGTACTGACATAAAGCTCCCGCAATGCTACAAACTGCCAAAAGTGGAGGAGCATCTCGCGGGAGGCGGTGCGACACAAAATTAAGGAGACCGACGACGACTAATGTCGCATCATCTTCGCGACCAAGACTATTCTGACAAGAGTGACCGATTGAGAAGAAGACATAAAGAGAAACTCACCATATAATATTATAATATGGGAGCCGCTGCATGCAGGCGGTGTAAGACAGAGGCCTGTTGAAGTTCATGCAAGAGACCTTTATTTAAATGTGGACGTTTATCGGTTGGTGAAGAAGAAGATAACGAGTATATAAATTCAATAATTTTATTGAATCGGTGGGCATCTTGGGGGCATTTACTAAGACTGTGCGTTAATCTGTTATTTAGTCTGGATTTAAGCTTACTGGTATGGAAACTAACATTTGAGAAAACGTCATAATTTGACTTCAGTCAGTCAGATTAGGCCGTAAGGATTAGCTCGTGGTTAAGGTAAAGTTTTGCCACTAGTAAACTGTTACTTTTGGTTGAACATGTTATAGTTCTTTAAATTCTTACCATTTGACCCCTCAGCCTTAGAAGCACGAATACTGACTGACGCCACCCACTTCGCTTGTTTTGTAGTGGACTGGACATCGAATTTCGAAACGCATTGTATCTGTACATCTCATTTTACAATAATTAAGTAGGTATATATAAAATTTTGTTTTTGTGTAAACAAAGGCGTCACTAGTGCTGTTAAAACGACACTAGCAATCTTGGTACTTGCATATTTTTGTAAGTAGCTACTGTCTAGTGGCCGGTAGACACACGTTTTGAGTAACGCAGTTCTCAAATCTCAAACAAATAATGATACTAAGGTCAGACGGACGAGTATAACAGAACAGGTAGGTATTGTCAGGGTGCCAAATAGGTGTCGCACATATTAGCAGAGAGACGCGTGGGTGGGCATTGTTGTGTATTCCAATTAGTGAGTTAATATTTCGTCTTTTGCTTGTTTGGAGTCGTAATTGGTGACGTTCTTATTGCGTTCAAACTAGTCTTTGTTTTGTTGCTCATTATATATTTCTCCTGCAGCCTCCTGAGACTTTTTCGAGTTATGTGCTTTTAAGCCTTGAACGATTCAAATAGGACTTGCCTTTACGCAAATTTAGTACAGAATATATTCTGCCACTTTCTGCGGTGAGGTGGGGTTATCACGTACCACACACATTTACTCACTTCCGCTCACTCTTGTAAATACTTAATGTCTCTATGAACACACACTAACTCAAAAGCTGTCACACTTCAAGCTGAACCGTACGTCTGTACATGTACTTCGGCAGAGGGGAATGCGTGCGCTTACCACGTCCTGGGCTAAATGGTCGAAGTTTTAAGCAGTTAAATTTCACATGTTGAAACCGGCACACCTGAGTGTTTTTAGTAATTTCCTTAAAGGTGTGTGAAGCCTGCCAATTTGCATTGGACCAGCGTGGTGGAGTATGGCATATATAACTCTTCTCCGAGAGAAGACCTGATTAGTACCGTTGATGAGAAAAAATATTCTACCACTAGCTAATCCGCAATTTCTCTACCAATTTCAGTGTCATTCCATCGCCTAACAGAAGAAATAGACTTAACCCTCGCGTGCTGTTGTGAGTTGAACACAGCATTGGGCGGGGGGTCGCCGGCACCCCTAGTCACTGGAGTTGGTGTGGACATTCGCGCGGGGGATCTCTTCCCGGCGACGTTCCCCGACAAGGGGCCGGAACTGCCCCTACGTGGGGCTCGGAATATCACCGGTGGACCGAATTCTGGACAAGTACGTGACAGTATTTCGCTTCCCACTGGCTAATAAATAAACGAATGATTGGTTCAAGTTTCCTGAATCATTGTAATGCACATTCATTACTTCTTACTTTTTGGTGAAGGAAAACGTCGTGCGGAAATCTGCATGCTTGAGCATTCTCCATAATGTTCTGAAAGGTAAAACGATCTGTGAAGTCCATCCGAACTTGGGCTTAGGTCCTAAGCCCAGTTTATTCTGAAAAAAGAGTGATGGATGGTACTAATTAAAATTAATTAATAAAGTTCCTATATTCTTGAGAGGTCTAATTAAACCTCATTCAACTTTTTTTTTTATTTCATTTATTTAAATTTCAGGTTCTAGATATTTACGACAACGGCGTAGGCATGCTGCGCATCGGACCATTCACGTATGAACCGCTGAGAGGAGTGGACTTGTGGCTCGACCAGTCGGACGACTTCATCCTCCAACACCTCAGCACTACCCCTGCGGTTGAGGCGCCTCACTTTGTACATCATGTATGTGGTCCTTTATATCCATAATCCTTGCTAATATTACAAATGATGAAGTGTGTTTGTTTGGTTTGTCCTTCAATTACGCAGCAATGGAGCAAGCAATCGATGTGGTTTTTGCATGGCAATAGTTAAGTATGTACTGACATAGGCTACTTTTTATCCCGAAAAAGCGCGTGTTCCCACGGGCATCCTTAAAAGAAGCTCCATGCGGACGCTTGACGACCTCCCTGGCGCAGTGGTGAGCGCTGTAGTCTTAAAACTGGGAGGTCTCTGGTTCGATACCCGGCGGGGGCAATTTGGGAATTTATATTTTCTGAATAATTGTCTCTGGTCTGGTCTGGTGGGAAGCTTTGGCCGTGGCTAGTTACCGTCCTACCGTCAACGACGTGCCGCCAAGCGATTTAGCGTTCCGGCATCATGGCGTGTAGAAAAACATTGGGTTGAATTTACACTGCATTACCCCTTCTAAGTTAGTCTGCTACCATTTTAGACTACATCGTCAATTACAATAAGGTGAGGTCGCAGTCAAGGACTATCTTTCAAATCAAATCAAATCAAAATTTATTTATTTCATGTAGGCTAACTTGTACCTCTTATGACACGTCATAAATCTACCACCGGTTCGGAATGAAAATTCTGCTGAGAAGAGCCGGCAAGAAACTCAGCAGTTGCTCTTTTAAAAAAAAAATTTTTTTTACAATTGTTAACAAAACATTTCATTGAATAACTCGGCTTAACATGGGCTTTCTTCGTTCCAGATTCGTGTGACTCTAAAGTTCATCCAACAGCACCCGTTCCCGGCCGTGACCGTGTTCCCGGACAACCGGCCGCACTACTACCGCCGCGACGAGCAGACCGGTTGCTGGGTGCCCGTGCGGTTCTAGCCATAGACAACACATTATGGCCACTGAACATGACATGGATGAAATTTAGACTTGATCGTGGTTTAATCACATAATTGTTATAAAATATTACGAGTACGTACCGCGGTAATTATTTTAGTTGGGATTGTTAATATTTCGATCGATATGCGTAATATTTTATAATAATTATGATATGGATGCCTTTGTGCACATGTTTGTAATCCAAGTGACAAATTGGTCAAAGTCGAGTTATCGTCAGTGAAGAACTCACATTGTGTAATTTTGGCGGTTTTTTTTAATGCATTCGATAAAGAATTGTGTCAAATGAAGGAAATATAGAGCCGTGTGTCGAATAAAAAATGAAAAACGAAAAAAAAAACTTAATTGATTTGATTACCTACAAAAGTCACACAATATCTTCATCGAATAGCATTAAAATGTTAAACCGGCCAAAATGGTTTACGAACTTCACTGACGCTATATGCATTTTCGCTCTCTTGGGATCATTTGTATAGGTTTTTGTTAAACATTCCACCATTTTAACTGCATTGTAATGTAACCTAGTGAAAATTTCAATGACCTACCTACTTGTGTGCACATGAGATTTGTATGTTGTTTGGCGCATTAACGTTAATACCTCGAAAGTTCACTAATGCACCAAAGTATCCATATAGACATTGAAAATGATACGGACATTCTACATTATACAGTAAAACCTCGGCAAAATTATTCCGGTTATCTTTATTGACAT
Source organism: Hipparchia semele (assembly GCA_933228805.2). Taxonomy (NCBI): domain Eukaryota; kingdom Metazoa; phylum Arthropoda; class Insecta; order Lepidoptera; family Nymphalidae; genus Hipparchia; species Hipparchia semele. The sequence goes on from OW121722.1 coordinate 3,786,498, forward strand.
GAAATCATAATCCATTCATTTTTAGTAAAATGTATTATGTTGAGGATGAATCAAATAATATTTTGAATGGATATTAACACACTATAATAATATATCCCCATCGTCTTGGGCCCACAGTAATAAAATCCCATCTCTATTTTGATTTTCTTTTCAGCAAAGCATCACATCTTTAGATTATTTATAATTTATAAATATTATTATATTTCTCTTTATGATCTACAACGATCATAGATAACAAGCATTCCTATACTTATAGTGATGTTTATGTCATAATAATCGATAATATTCCGTAGAGTACAAATATGTCGCCTTGCGTCGACGTATTATAATTATGACAAACTTTTTTTGACCAATTATTTTATGTACTTTTTAGATTTATCCTTTGGCTCAATACTACCACAATCAAGCCATAATTTACATTGAAAATTTTCTTGTAATAAGAATAATATTTTTTGCATTTCATTGTCCTGTAACTTTTTCTTCATATTACAAGATACTTAGCTATTTATCGCTGCTTTTGGGAAAGTCAAGTATAGATATAATATATATTTTTGGTCTAATTCTCTAATATGGGTTCTGTATGAAATGTAATACATAACCACTACAACTTCTCTTTCAATCCCACTTAATATCATAATTGTGAAAGTTTGGATGGATGGATTTTTGTTTGTTACTCAAGTACGCCGCAACGACTGAACCAATTTGGCTGAAATTTAGAACAAAGATAGATTATAGTCTGGAATAACACATAGGTTACTTTTTATCCCGGAAAATAGAGTTTCCGTGGGAATTAAAAAACCTCAATCCACGCGAAAGAAATCGCGGGCATCAGCTAGTAGTTTATAATTTTAATTTTTGTTTTATAATAGATTTTTTTTTTGCAATAAATGGCTAAGCTTGAGTAAATGAACTTATTATATATTATGTTAAATTGTTATGCGAATGGTCAAAAAATTTCTGTTCCTTTATATGTTATCTGTTATGAATTGATAAACGTCATTCAGATTCTGCTAAGAAAAGTTGAGTAGAATATTGACTTATTTTGTAGATATGCATTACAAAGATATTGTGTATATTTTGACATAACTATTATAAAGATTTGTGTTATATTAAATTTGCCTTTTTTGTTTTAGAATAGATCTATCGCGTTATTTTGTTGTATTCCATGCATCTTTTTTTTGAAAAAAAAAAATTAAATATCGATATTTTAATGCAAAGTTACAGACTTCCCTATTGTAGTAATTGTCTATGCTACGCATTGAATGTCATTTAACATTTTTTCTTCAAGGATAATGTGAAGGTGAACCATATAGTTTTTATAGTTGGACTGTCCAGCCATCCAAAGCCTTAATAAGGTGATGTTGGATGGCATATTGGGTAGGACAATGTTACTCTATTTTATATTTAAACTAGCCGTATACAAAATTAGCCTATAACAAAGTTGTATGAATAAGTTACGCCTTCAAAAGAATGGCTGATGTTTTTTAGGCTCTTGTATGTGTGAAATGGACAGTATAATGTTAAGTTCATGTTGGGGAAATAGAAGATAAATTATTGTACATATGATAGTGATCGACTTAGAAACGTAATTAGATAATGGCGTTATTAGTTATTGTTTTATGTAATATATAATGAATAAAAATATTGAAAGTTTAATACTTTTTCATGTTTTATTTACCTTTTAACTGATTTTTCACATGTTCTTGGGTCTTCTTACATTACGTTATACAAGGAATCGTATGAAACCGTTCTCATTGCTGAGTGTGACACACATGTGTCTACACACTTTGATTTTTGGGAGTCGGAGGCACGGATGCGTGAAAAATATAGCCCTCCAAAATGCGCTGAGGATGGCCACCAAGGGGGTTTTAGTAGGTAAAAATCCTACATAACCCGACTTCTCCCGGAGGTCGGGTATTCTTACGAAGATTTCCCCCACGTTAACAAAAAAAAGGCATGGATGCGTGAAAAATATAGGTAGATATTTATTTTCTGAAAGTAGAATTGTGTACCTATGTCTAGTTCTATGCATACACAATAGGCCATGCGCGGTCAGTGTAGTTCATTTTTCCCATCTCACTAGTGCAGATTGCAGAGGTGCATGTTCAGCCACCGGAATCTAAAAATGATTACTACCACTGAGCATAATCTCATTAAGTATTGCTGTTATACTGCAGTCTCACGATCGCAATCACCTGTGAGTGGCGAATACTCGCACTCTCTTGCTACTGGCTAAAGTGCATTGTAGCAAAGCCATAAATTCAGCCCAAGAGAATGTAATCACTCCGTTCAGCCAACAAGGCAATCATCGCAAAAATGATTGATGCAACGTTTTCGCAATCGTGTATCCTCCGCTCAATGGTACACTCACACTAGGGATGTAAAGCGGTAATATTACTTTCGTAAAATTCGGTAATTTACCATATTTTACGTAAAATATAAATAAATTACGTAAATTACGGTAAAATTGGGTAAAATACTATGTACTAACTCTTACTAACAAAACCACACTTTTGCTTGATTTCGAGGCATAATTTACTAAATGCACGTATAGTGCAGTCAGTCAAAACAATTCAACTGATCGCCGATCGGCTTGCCGAAATCAAATGCTCACTGTTCAGTCGGAATGGCAACAGCGCAAAACATAAAGGCAAACTGCACTAAACGGCAACGTCGCATCGTGAGAGTCGCGCCGCGCGACTCGCTTTACGTAAGTATGTTTCAACTACATGCTCGTCTCACCCCCCGCTATACTTTTCAGCATACATACGTAGCCGGTAATTTTACCGTAATATATATAAATTACCGTAAAATATCCGTATTTTACTAGCTTTTTCGGTAAAATTACGTAATTTTGCAACCGTAACTCACACTTGGTGTTAGATCTTTTAGACATTTGTGTGCAACCAAATAAGCATCAATATTTAATAAAAGAAAACATCGATACTATAATATCGATATTTTAAAAGATATTTTATGTGGAATGTGGAAGGCTTTCATGTTCTATTGTTTTTGACAAAGTGACAAATAACATATTTTTTAGCTATTCATCTGTGGTGCATTAGCTGTTAGTGTCAACATGGTGTCAACTGTCAGTGTCACAGATTAGAATTTGACAGCTGTCAGGTACTGTAGAAGAAAATTCTTAAATTCATTAAAATTCATTTTAATTTTTGTCTTTTTGCGTTTAGCATTTATTATTGAAGTTACTCCTTGTTTCCAAGTTTTTGTTCTACAAGTGGTAAACTGGTAAAATTTAGAGGGAAAATGGACAAACCAACTGTAACAGAACAACCTCCTCCATACTACGCGACAGTACAACCAGGTAAAATCTTTTAATAATACGTCTCTACTTGTTATTGAAAACTTCTGAATCATTCGAGCATTTATTCGAGATAAGGTTTCATTCTATACAATTATAGTATAAAATAAAAAACGATTATTATTTTTACGTAGGTGCAAGCAATCACGTATTCCTTATTTTCTTTACTTATTTCGTATGGATCTAAACCTAAACCCAATTAGTGATGTTCTTAATTACTGATTAGTAACTAAGTACCTACATAATTTGTTTATTCGTAACAAACTTTGGACTGTTAAGTAGTTGTTTACCTTATAAGCTTAAATCAAAAAAGTGAAATGTTTTTTGCATTCTTAACTATAATATGCATATTTTCATTGAAGTGTTTACCTATACTTTAACTATATATGCTCCAGTTGTGTATTTCCATGACTGATGAAATCTGAGTATAATAGTTAAATATTATTTTACTATTGCACAACGGGCTTGCGCATGTCAACAATCATGGAAAATATAAAGCAGTGATGAGTTTAGGTTGGAGAGCACTTGCTTAGAGAATATAATATACTCTTTCTTAAGGGTTCTTATGATGTATGTGGCAGGAAACATGGTTGCCAAAAAGGTGTCTTATTGAATTATTATATTCAGAACAATCCTCACAGTTATTTTATTAGCCTTGTCCATAACTTGTTCTACGTGGTTGGTTTGATAATAATGTCATATTGTATCAAATTGATTTAGCTGTGAGTCATGACTCATGAATAGAGATATTGTATTGCATATTAATATTGCCATGTCACTAACAAAAAATATCAGACAATAGTTAGAGATAACATAGTATGTATAATATTCATACGACATTTTTTTTATCATCTAATCATTTAAATTTAAGTCTTTGGGAGTGTATTTTGTGGGTATTTTCATTGTTGGGTTGATGTAAATATCTGAAATAGATCATCTCATCTCTTCCATTTTCATGGAATATTATGGTAAAGAATTGATTGATTGACCTATTGCCTACCAATCAGAGGTGATTGTATTATCTTAGGCATGCTATACACTTATTAGGATCGGCACATTCGATTTGACAGTATTTGCTGAACAACAAAGCCTAGCTGAAAGAATTAATTACATATAATTTGATTCCTCGCCGGGCTTTGCTGATTAATGGCAACCCGAATAAGCGTAGCACACCTTAGCTTTCCACACTGATACTTTTTGCCGCCAGAACCAATGTTTGTGCGAATGAATTAATATATGTACTTAGAAAATTAAGTATATACATTAAATATATTAAGTGTGTTCATAACATTACAAACAATGTTCCCTAGTCTATATTCCCTCATAGACGTTTTGAGCAGCAATAATAATATTTGACTTCCCAAATTTCAGGTCAACAGCAGCCACAGCCACAAGGGTATCCTCAACCACAAGCGCACCCTCAACCACAAGCGTACCCTCAACCGAACCCCCAACCGGCGCCGGGGGCTTTTCCACCGCCACCACCAGGTTACACCCCATATGGTACAACACCACAAGACCCAACAGCGGCGTTTGTCCCCAACTATGGGGCAACTCATACAAATATAATTATACCACCACCGATTATAGCGGTTGGTGCGTGCCCTGCTTGCCGAGTCGGTATCCTCGAAGATGATTTCACGTGTCTTGGTATTCTGTGTGCTATCCTTTTCTTCCCCATAGGAATTTTGTGCTGTCTCGCTCTCAAAAATAGGAGGTGCTCCAACTGTGGAGCCATGTTTGGATAGAACTGGCTTGATGTGCTTTTTTGGGGGCTCCATACTTGACCAAGCATTTAAGCAGTCTGGTTTAACCGTCCACGTTTTTTACGTTTTGTTGTATGGTATAAGAATGAAAATTAAAATACGGCACACTACAGAAGGCAATTAGTGTCATTTATACTTTACTAAGAATAATGTAAAAAAAAACTATATTAATTTCATTTTACCCAAAACTAAACAACTAGAATTCAGTTGGTATAGTCCTTAGGAGGCATTTTAAAAAGACCTATACTTAAAAATGCATTTTAAAATGTACATAACATCACAATTCATAGTCTACGAAAGACATTTAGTAGAATAACATAAAAGCTAAAAATGAATTACAAATAATTGTGCAGATCTTAACAACAAAACTTTAGAACTGACACTGAAGTAGAGTGCTAGAAGATACCTACTAAATACCTATACCTACTTACGTTGCTTTTAATATCATTGAATTTCATGTTCCAAATTGAATAATTCACTAAAATTTGTTAGTCTTTGATATTTGAACTGTATGGAGCCTATTTTGGTGCCAATTACATTGTACAACAAACTAAACTTAAAAACCTTCTATGTTGAAAACATGGAGGGTTTAACTACTAAAATTTCAAAGCTGTCTGTCTGGACAAAATGACAGGATTTTCATTTGAAAAGAATGATAATTTTCAGTTATAGTTTGGAGGTTTTTGTATACAAAGAAATCTTTTGAATTTTTCGTTTATTATAGAAATCTACTACAAAATAAATCAATTAAAGTTGATATTCATTGATTTATTTTAAAAAATAGTGCCATAGATCCAAATATTAATCTACTTCCATCTATCTAATTACTTGCACACTTGTAAAAAGTCCATATTATAATTTTTAACAAATAACAAAGGTGATAGGAAACTGTCATTCATCAAGTGGTCATTCATCAAGGTGTCTTTTCTGGGGCAGAGTTGCCATTAAAGCATCTTGGAGCCCCACTGTCCAATCGTTTCTTCAACCATTGCCACTTCTTATTACAGAACATAAATTCTGGTCTTTCCTCCATCAAAACCTAAATAATCAATTAAAGAATGTACTTATAATTTATTTTTGTAAAAGTCAGATTCCTACAAGTTTTTATATTGTAAGCAATATATAGATGTAAAACTCGACTTTTTAAAGTATTTGTGTAACACACAGTACAAACATTTACACTATAATAATTGTAGTACAATTCATGCTTTTGTGGAGAACTTGATATAAAAATTAAAAATAAAAGAAAAATTCGAAATAAATCCAGGAATATAGTACTTTTTTTCTGCAAAACGTTCGGATCTTGCACGGAAATAAATTATTAAACTTTCTTTATTTAAAATAACATTTTTGCCTGGTTTTATACCAGGACTTAAAAACTAAACTATTTTAAATTTTGAAATCCCATTCTGAAGGATCGGCTAATAAAATAGCCGTGATAGTTTAGTTTGGTGTAGTAAAACTGTCAATTAGAGCTAATGTATAAATTAATTGACTAAATTAAATGCTTGATACAAAAAAAAATGGTACATTTTTGTACATGCATATACCTTCTACATACATTTGTAGATAAATATTATATTAATATTATATTTGACTTTATGTCATGAATATTATTTTAAAAGCTCTTTTGTTTTGTGTTAAATATATAATTTTATCCTTAGGGTGAAATCATATCTTATCGTCTTGTAGTATAGATTCGTATTAATTTATCTATTGACGAAAGTATGAAATTATTGACAAATACTTGAAGATACGTACGTATCTAAAAGAAGACTTGATGTCAGTGACTTATCTTCATGATTAAAAATACTTAGTCATTACTCATTTTCAATAGATAAAATACGAATCAAAGCTAAGTTGGAGTGGAACGTCAAAAAAAAATTATATATTTTTTTTAAGTTTGGTACATAATTCATTAATAGAAAATATATTAGTATAACTATTAATTATATTATTGTTACGTGGCTATTAAATGGGCTATATAAAATTGCAATTTTGCTGTAGGTACTTGCTGATGAATGTTTTTAAAAGGTTATGGCCTTACATTGGTTTATTAAGTCTCTACGCTTGAAACGATATCCAACTGTTAGAAATTGCAAATTGCTGCAAAATATAGCCCGTTTATATGCGATATTAGAGTTAGTAATTATTATAAGAATATTGGTGAAATCGGTTTCTTCTTTGTGATAATAATTATTATTTTCTGTTCATAATAATGAATTGTTAAGAAAAATACTTCGATTTAAAAAAATTAAACTCTACCAGTGTAGTGTCAATGGTATAACATGATTGTGATGCAAAGAATGTGAGGGAGCAAGAAGCATTCACTGCACTGCTCTCACGTTTTATGACGTCGCGCATCGTTTGTATCCCTCATCCTTTGTTTAAACCGTACCATTGTTTAAATAACGTTGTTAATATTGATATTATTGATATAACATGTTCAGTTGCCATAACACTATTTAACAATAGGCACTTATTTTTTTAGTATAGTTGTTGTTTTATAGTGACCATTCAGAAATTTCCCAAATTAAAACAAAATTTCATTAACCTTGCCTTTCCATAAACAACAGCTTTTTTTTAAAAATGTATGTCTGATTTAGTTTAGTTGATAGGATTAATTGAATAATACTATTCATTATTGTATCCATATAAATAGTTCTATTGTGTTCTTCCCATGAACTTCTCAGAGAATTAAAGAAATACAATAAACAGAATGTGATAGAAAAATCAAAGCTTTATTATTAGGAAGATTGTTTCAAAATTTTGTTTTCAACTATTAAGTATGTTATTAAATTAGACAGAGTTCCTCACTAAGTCCACACTTCGGGACCGACTTAGCACATAGGACAATAGAAGTAGGTACTTTTTGTATGCAAACTTTTTTCCTGAGCTGAGGTAAAAGGTAAACAAATCACGGATAATATCTCGCACGAAAGCGTAAGGGCATCACATCCCATACACGACGTGTAGTGTTTTTTTTTTTCTTTTCTTTTTTCTCTTGCGACGTAATTTGTTGATTGTTCGTGTTGCTTACGCTTTTGTAAGTTTATTGTCTGCGAGATTTTAGATATTCAAATTTTTTTTACCTTTTATCGAGAGAAAAAGCAGACTAGATCGGTCCGGGTGGTGTTTAAACGGAATTTTTACTGAAAACTCGACCGATTTCAGTAGGTATTAAGTCCGCTTAGTATGATCCACCCGACCCTTGTGGGAACTCTGCCTTAGAATTTTTTTCATTTACATATTATAAGAACTTATAATAATTACAATATATCGGTCGATCGTTATGTTTGTATCTAACATGTGGAGATCTAGTTACGATCTATAAATCGCACTCTCTCTCTGTTTAGACTCGAGGCTGAGTGAAAACGAGACAGCTTTATGTCAGTATGTGCTTAGTGCTCGTTTTAACTGTCTTGATTCTGATGAGAGAGAGAGAGAGTGTGTGATCTATAGATCTCAGCCTTAGATTAAGAACGTTTTCACATTATCCGATCCGATAAAGGCAAAAGGAAATACCTCGCGTAACTAGGTAGTCTAACTTCTCAAGATAAAAATGATTGACATCGTATCGAATTAAGTGAAAACGAATTACACATAATATAATAGTAAAGTAAGTGGCCAAATGCCTTTATAATATAAGGGAGATGATTATTATATTATATTCATATTATAATACCTAATTATTATTTCTCTAGGTATAAAACTTATTACTTAGATATGTACCTATACAGTTGTGTATAATAACATCTATCTATCAGAAGTTACTATTACCTACATTTATACAGTAAATTTGTCAAATAAAGAATAAAACTCAAGTGTTTTATTTCATTTTTTACATATGATGATATAATAATAGGTAAACAAATCGCGAGCATAAAGTGTGTGTGTGTGTGTGCGCGCGTGCGTGAGTGCGTGTGTGTGTGTGTGCATGCGTGCGTGCGTGCGGATTAACACATAGGCTAACCCCGAAAAATCCACGTGGATAAATCATAAGTCATAATTGCAGGTGGAACTAAAAATCGACCAAGAGCGAGTCAGACTCCCACACGAAGGGTTCCGTACCATCGTACACAACAACGCCGAAATAATCGCGTTTCTTGTATGAAGGTCACTTTTTTTTTATTTTATTATTTTGTATAGAGGCAATAGAAATATACACATTCTGTGAAAATTTCAAGTAACTAGGTACCTATCTAACTATGTACTCGTATTTTAGTTCTTGAGATACAGCCTGCTGACGGACGGACATACAGCGGAGGCTAAGTAATTAGTAGAGACCGGATTATATGCATTTGCATATTCGCATATGCATTTGCATATTTTAGCCATTCTCAACGGTAATAGCATATTTTACCTAAGATCTAGTTATGATGCATATTATCGGTACATTTACAATATTTTTCACTCACTCTGCGTTCCGCCGCCGCCGCGTTACCCCATAAACTTAAAGAAAAGTTTGAAAACATATTGAGCAATAACCCAGGTTTTCAAAGCTTGTGTCAAATTGATAGTTTCATTAATGGGACGGCAGAAATTTTGCCGGAAACTATAAATGCCATAGCACCCAAGTTCAAATTCTGCCCAGTTACCTCAATGGATATGGAGCGAACCTTTTCTACTTACAAAAATATTCTAAATGATCGTAGACACAATCTTATCACTGAAAATTTAGAAAAATATTTGATTACTTACGTTTACACAAATTCTAAATAATTTTAATATCATATAATGTTACTTACTGTACCTATTATCGCTTATCAAAAAATAATTTACTAATTGTATACTGATTTTGAAATAAAAAAATGAATACTTCGCCGTCCCCAACGAATAATATCGTAATCAACTATAGCGATAGAAGTGCTTTTATGGGGAATTATTGTTCTAGAGGTGCGATTACACCTTGTGAATTTTTTTCACGTGATTCGGACGATTACTTTTCGAGTTAGACATTTTGTAATGAATTTACCTGTACTATTCGTTTCTAAAGGAAAACTTTTTTTTATCGATAATGAATTAATACTGACTCCTCAAAGTTTCCTTTTTCCCAGTAAACTGTAATTACGATCTTATTCGGGTAGAAAAAATAAAACTAATTTCGGTAAAGTAAGTTTACCATATGTATCGATTGTACCAGTCCTGGTTCAAAAATCAAAATTTTTCACCAGAAAACCTAGCTACAAAGCGGCAATATGAAACAATTTTTAACACGCAGTATAACTTTTCTTTTTTTAAACCAAAAAAGGATTTATGCGCAATTTGTTCCCTTTATGAACAAGCTGAAGATACAAGAAAAGCTCATTTAGAAGAAAACTATAAGGCACACTTGGAGTGTAAAAATAGAGTGCGTGAAATAAAAAGAGAGGAAAAAGCTGCAGTTGATTCAACATGTACTACTATTGCAGTGTTTGATTTAAAAAAAGTTCTCAGTGTGCCTCAATCTGAGGTAGGTATTTTCCACTATAAAAGAAAATACCCTATTTATAATTTCACGGTCTTTGGTACACTAAAAAAGTCAGGGTATTGCTATGTCTGGCATATGTCTATTGCAAAAAGAGGGGCAAATAAAATTGGAAGCTGCTTATTGGAATTTATAAAACAAGAAGCACAAAGAAATATTAAAACTATATCATTTTATTCAGATGGCTACGCCGGACAGAACAAAAATAGATTTATTTTTGCCATGTTTCTTTATGCCTTAAAAACTTACGGACTAGAAAGTATAACACACCGTTTCTTTGAGACTGGACATAGCCAGAATGAGGGTGATAGCATGCATTCATGTACTCCTGATCAAGTCTACAGTGTTATATTAAATGCAAAAGTAAAGGGTGAGAAATATAATTTGGAAGAAATGGAGCAAAGTGTCTTCTATGATTTAAAATGTCTCATCTCTGGGAAAAACTGGCTGAAAGATACAAAAGGCAGAAAAATTTCGTGGTCGAAGATTATGGAAATAAAAGTCTCTCATTTAAGACCTCATGTCTTGCAATTTAAATATGATTTTGGGGAAGACTATTTTGACTTGGACACTGATCAGGGTACTGGAAGAGCAAAGCGTGGACGACGACCGAAAAATCTTGCTGAACTTGTAGTCGACGCGAGCCTAAGACAGGTTTACCATAAATCTATGCCTGTTCCTAAACCTCTTTATGACGATTTACTTGGGTTATGTGCTAGTGAAGCTATACCCAAACATTACCATCGATTTTACAAATCTCTTGCAAGTTGTGGAAACCCAGAACCACAAAATTTAGATGAGTTCGACGAATCAGATCAAAGTGATGACAAAGTATGAGTGTAAATGTGTGTAATGTGTGTGTTAGAACTAATAATTACAATTATGTAAGTTTTAAGGTTGTGCCTGCTTAATTTGATTGAATTCTTCTTTAAACTTTCCATAAAAAATGTTTTATTTAATAATTTGACTAATTATTACTTTAATGTTTGTAATATGATACAAACGGCAATATATTTTTACAATAGCGATACATCGCCCTTTTGTTATGGAATAATAACGTTACTCAATTTACTGTTACCATAATAAATTGTTTTGAGCAATGAATACTATCGTAATAATATATTACCATTACAATCAATTTCTCTACTTTACAGTCAAGACGATCGTAATTAACTATTACTGTATACGTCACTGTCAACAATTTACTCGAATAAAATCGTATTATTGCATTGCGGTTGAAAATTCTGTTTGAATTCTGGTAATATACATTTTTAGCTGTAACTAAATGGGAGTAAAACTAATATTTTTTTAAATTACATCTCATTACTTTAAAAAAAATTAGCTATCTTTTGGTATACCAACTATCTTGCTATGTGATCCGGTTATGAAGTTATAACAAAAAAACGGTTTTTTATTTTTCCTGTAAAATTTACTTTTTACGATTACTGTAGGTATTATTCGTTGGGGACGGCGACTTATACTTTTCTATTTTTTTATTTCCTAAATTTTTGATTCCTAAAATTTATCATTTAATTTCGCATATTCTGCCTGTTTTCGTGCATATTTCAAGCATTTTTCATGCATATTTGCATGCATATAACAAGCTTTTTATGTTGCATATAATCCGGTCTCTAGTAATTAGTGATGAGATCCCGTTGGTACCCTTTAGGTACCTTTTTTTTTATTCGATGACAAGATAGTCCTTGACTGCGATCTCACCTGATGGCAAGTGATGATGCAGTCTAAGTTAGTAGCGGGCTAACTTGGAAGGGGTGTGGCAGTATACTCATACCCCTAATCGGTTTCTACACGTCATCGTGCCGGAACACTAAATCGCTTGGCGGCACGTCTTTGACGGTAGGGTGGTAACTAGCCACGGCCAAAGCCTCCCACCAGACCAAAACCCTAAAAAGCTGTAAGTTTAAGTGGTACGTTTTACATTTGCGGCACCACATTGCAAAATGAAGCATCGGTATAGGTATACCTATGTAGCGTTATTAATTTGGTACGATTCTGAGTGTGGCCTGCTCTGGACTGATAAGTGCTATAACAAGATATTGCTGAAAGAAATCGCACCGAAATGATTTCAGCTTCCGGAAGTATAACTTGTGATTGAATAATAAAACCTAGACTACTATGTAATATAATAATATATTGTACCCCTTGACACAGTTCATGATGCTATTTTGTATTTTTAAGCTATTGCATAGCTTCTATCGCGGGCCTTGAGCGTGGAGACCGAATCCAGAAATTCCGTAACGAAAATAACCTGACACGGGACTTCTCTCGCCGCTAGATGGCGTTGATGAAAAATGCTATGCAATAGCTTTACCGCGGCAGTCCCCGAGTGCCACACGTCTTTTTTTTATCCGACTTGAGTATTCTTACTCCTACTTATAATGTTGCGATACTGTTTGTTTGTCTTCGCAGCAACGGAGTTAGAGATCGATGTGATTTTTCGCATGGATAGGTCTATACCTATTGAACTTGTTGAACAGTAGAGGGATGTAATGTAGAGTTCCCGTGGGATTTCAGAAAACTTTACTCCACGTGGATAGAAGCAGATAGGTAGGTATATTATTATATAAGCGGGTAGGGTACCGCAATTCAGTCGTAATAGTATTTTGTTTGTGTGTAGAAATCAGAGGTAGTGGAATTTGTAACTATTTAATATATATGTATAAATAAGTTCACTATTCATAACAGGTTATGGTGTCATAATTTCGTTGGTTTCAGCGTGTCCAAAGCATCGATATATTATAGTCCAAAGTGATACATAATAGCATTTCTAGTTAGATACAGACTGATATCTATCTATCTGGTTTAAATTTTTACCTTCTTTCCGGTCACATTTAAACAAAACCTACCTAATACTTAAAGGTTAGTGTAATGACTATAGGATGTAGGTCGGAACGTTGTATTTTCTGCTTTGCGTGGTTTGTTTCATTCCCCATGGGGTTTTCAGACAATTTAGAAAATGAAGTGCACGCTCGCTGTTTTACGCAGTGTTAATTTATAAAGTTGAGCAAATTGAGTTTATTAAAAACTAGCGGACCCGACAGACGTTGTCCTGTCTTTATGTATTTATGTATTTTATCAATATAAATAATAATTCCGATCGAAGCATCTGATTTAAACAATATTCAGTTATTTTACATCCTCTTTGACGAAATTGGCAGCACGCATTCTGTCAATGTTATGTCAAACGCCATAAGGTTACATCAAAAAAGTTTGAATTGTAAAAGCGGTTACATTAGAAATAATTTAATATGGTGGTTTATATTTCTTAAATTTTCTAATTTTCCGCGCAATTTTCTTAATTTTTTCTTTCATAAGAACCTTCTCCTAACAATAACAAACACAATAAAAAAAGAATTAGCGAAATCGGTCCAGCCGTTCACGCGTGATGCGCTTACCAACACATTAAGCGATTCATTTTTATATATTAAAAAGATTGAATTTATGGCAGTTGTTGGCTTCATTAAGGACATCTACCGAGGCAGTAGCTAGCTAGCTAGTAGGTAAGTATCCCTAGGGATCGAGACCTGACCCCCATTTGATGAGCGCGTTTGACTCTTCATTATATTTTTAATGTTTAATAACACTTTTCCAATTAGGTAAATAATCTACTTAGGTACCTACCTACATTTAAAACGCGTTGCGTTGTGATTGAGTAGTAAACATCCATACATCATCACGTGCACAAATTTTTTTTGGTGGTTCTATATGGTTAATAGAACATATTTCCATTAATCGTTTTGTACCTTTTTTGAAATATTTTTTTACTATATCTGACCATAAAATAAGCAAATCATGCTCATACTATTCGACGAAATTAAAATACGCGCTTAAAGGTCAACGGCCGCCGCGCGCGCCTAATGTATCAACAGCTGATAGATTACGTTTATAGGGTGACCCTAACCATCTGTTTAAAAGTGGATCTCTTTGGTAAACGATAACTTTGGTATTCTTAAGTAAAATAAAAAAATAAAATATACGTGTTGATTAAATTTCGGTTACATACAACAACAAAAATTGTGCACAACCAAAAAATCACTCTGTATAATAGGATTTGACTCTACGGCCCCTGGCTGTGCAGTGCGATTCAAACCGCGTAGTGCGCTAGGACCCTAAGATTCAACCCTCTCATATTTCTACGTCGAGATTATATCTGGAACCGTTTTCCGGGAGCCCTTTGGGTGCAATAATGCGATATTTCCGCAGGTAACGGCCTCGTTGGTGCGATACTGGGGAGTTTTTTAACTCGCCCATTCTTTTGTAATTTACTCTCCATATTTTACTTTGGTTGCTCGGAGAGTAACGGCTTTTTTAAAAGTTTGTGTATCATAAAGAATATTTTCTAGTGAGACATAAATTGTGATCATCGTGGATCCATTGCCGGGTCACTACTTAGCCCGCTATCATCAATTTTTTTTATTCGATGACAAGATAGCTCTTGACTGCGATCTCACCTGATGGTAAGTGACGATGCAATCTAAGATGGTAGCGGGCTAACTTGGAAGGGGCATAGCAGTGTAAAATCAACCCATAGCCCTAATCGGTTTCTACACGCCATCGTGTCGAAACGCTAAATCGCTTGGTGGTACGTCTTTGACGGTAGGATGGTAACTAGTCACGGCCAAAGCCTCCCACCAGACCAAACAAGAGACAGTTCAGAAATTATAAATTCCCAAATTGCCCTTGCCGGGAATCGAATCCGACACCTCGCAGTTATAAGACCACAGCGCTCACCACTGCGCCGGAGGTCGTCAAAGAAAAGGGAGGGAGGTTGTATTGTGGTATTTTCGTAATTTGTGAATTTTTTTAAAGTTTTTAATTAATTACAATATAGAATCGTGCGATCAGGCTGTCTACTGCGCGTGTAGGTTTTGGCGTTCATTCGCGATATATTGCGCGCTCAAAAATAACATTATTGATAAAATGATAACCCATCATTTCCGGGATGAGTGGCATTTGAAATTTCATTAAAGGCAATAGTAGTGTAAAGTGGAACCTATTCCCCCAGTTTTTGTTAACATATGTCTTACACTATGTGCCTGCATATATAGGCCCCTTAGGGTTAAGCCTAAAGCTAAATCAATTTGTAGTTTGTTAACCATGCAGTAAATATTGTTAGGGTTGTGTTGAAGCGTGTAACTATTAACTAGTTAGCAAAGTTTGAAAGCCATTTACGGAATAGACAGTTGGCAATTTAGTAAAAACATTTATGGAATGTCTGAAAATATTCATGCCCTATCTACCTTTTCACTCATAATATTATAATACTTTTTCTGGACGATCTAGTTACTGAAGACCTACCAACTGCCTCAATAGCCCAACGGTTAAAGGAGCGGATTGAAAACTGAAAGGTCGCAGGTTCGAACCCCATCCGTTGTACTATTGTCGTACCCACTCCAAGCACAAGCTTTCCGCTTATTTGGAGGGGATAGGAGAATATCAGTCAACTTCAGCTTTCAGATTAATAGATATCGCTAACAGTTGCTATAAAACTGATTGAAAATGTAGATACATAATCACTAATTTCGTGGCTGACGTGTGGTTCGGTCGTGGTGTAACGGTTAACACACTCGGGCGCGATTCCCAGAGAGGTTCGAATCCCGCCGGCCTCGGAATTTTTGATATGTATTTATAAAACTATTAGACCAATTCAACGATTAAAGGTCGGACTGAAAATTGAAAGGTCGCAGGTTCGAACCCCATCCGTTGTACTATTGTCGTACCCACTCCAAGCACAAGCTTTCCGCTTATTTGGAGGGGATAGGAGAATATCAGTCAACTTCAGCTTGGCTAATATTCTTTAAAAAAAAAAAAAAAATGTGGATAATCAGGTTGCGGGTTCGATTCCCGGCTGAAGCCAAAACAACAACAAGTTAAGAAATTCTCGATGCGTCACCTCCGTGCCTCGTAGAGTAGGTACATAAAGCCATCGGTCCCGTGCCTGATCTTCGACGAACTATGAGAGTGAGGGAATAGAAATTGCTGTGTTTGCGCACGCACTTGGCTTCTATAATGTCTCCCGATGGCTAATCCCTGTGTATCGAATTAGACTTGCCCTTCCGGCTTCCGTTTTTCCAACTAACTATAATGTTGGTGTCTTTAAATCAAGAGTGAATAGGCATCTTCTAGGCAAGCGCGCACCATCTTACGCTTCACTTACCATCAGGTGAGATCGCAGTCAAGGGCTAGTCTATATATTAAAAAAAAAAGACTGGCCGTGGCCGGATTCGGTCACAAGGATCTTATCTTGGTGGCTCCCCGCTCCCCCCATCCTCCCTTCCGTACCCCCCAGGATACCCCATAAGATATTGTTGCCGTGTGTTATCTCGTGGAACCTGTCTACCTTTTCCCTTAGGTACCTACTCGTTGGCTTTATCAAAGAAACATTTAAGATAGGACAACGAATCCCAAAGGGACTCCATGAATATTTCATGATCTTTTATCAATTCTATCGCGGTTATCATAAATTTCATTTAAATTGTTGGAGTTTATTTTTTTTCGCACAAAGTTTTTCATTATTTTATCGAGTTCTTTTGCATAAAGAATGTTTAATTTACGATTATTTTATGGAATGTAATCTTCAAATTCAAATTTAGGCCACCTTGTAGCTCTTATGACACGTCATAAATCTACCACCGGTTCGGAATGCAGATTCTGCTAAGAAGAACCGGCAAGAAACTCAGCAGTTGCTCTTTTCAAAAAAAAAAATATATAATATAAAATAATTTTACAATAGGCAACCAAACTATGCTATGTATACAGTGCTTCCACAGTGAAGCTTCAAAAATGCAATACATATTATAATCCAACACATGTCAAGATGGGAAGACAAAGCAGACCCATTCCCGGTGGTGGCACCCGTTCACGAGCACGACGCATGTCGCTTCATACATTTCTGTCACAAACACACTGTTAATATTCGGCTTACCTGTACCATTGACTTATTATAATACTAGCTGATGCCCGCGACTTTGTCTGCGTAGATTTAGCTTTTGAAATCCCTTGGGAACTGTTTGTGTTTCCGGGATAAAAAGAAGCCTATGTCACTCTCCAGGTCTTCAACTATATCCATGCAAACCAGGACTATCCGTAGCTCTGTTGCAGCGTGATTGAAGGACAAATCAACACACTTTGGCGTAATATTTCTAAGGATTAATGGCTTCTAATAAGTAGGTACACATTTTTGCTTAATTTTGTTGTAAACTTTTGTTTTTGCTCGATTTTCAAAATAGCTGGTGTTAAAACGTGCACCACGATGGTAAGGAATCCTCTAAATATGTGAGGATGTGACTAGTACTTGCTCGATTTTTTTAAGGTTTTAGATATCTACTTACACATTTACTTCAAACAAAAAAAGAATATCTCTAAGCTACTCAATTACTAGGTAGGTACGAATGAATAGAGGCGGCTAGTAATAAATATTAACGTATTTTCCGTAAGTTAGGTAACAGAAAAGCGAGTGATTTCCTACTCCATTGGTCCGGAATCAAACATTACTCTCGCATTCACTGAACTACACTGATGGATTTCACACTATTCAGTTGGTAACAAGTTTTATAATCCTATTCCTATATTATCCTATTTCCTATTAATATTATAAATACGAAAGTTTGGATGTATGTTACTCAATCACGTCGCAACGCCTGAACCGATTTGGCTGAAATTTGACACAGAGATAGATTAAAATCTGGAATAACACATAGGCTACTTTTTAACCCGGGAAATAAGAGAGTTCCCGCGGGAATAAAAACCTTAATCCACGCGAACGAAGTCGCGGGAATCAACTAATAGGTAGGTACATAATTATATTGACTCTTTTATGTACAGTCAACTTTGACTGCTTTTTTTTAAAGTATATTAGCCAAGGTGAAGTTGACTAATATCCTATCCTATCCCCTCCAAAGCTAGGCGTACTAGGCGTGGGTACGACAATTAAATAGTGCAAAGGGTGGGTTTGAACCAGCGACCTTTCAATTTTCAGTCCGGACCTTTAACCGTTGACTTGGATAGATTTATAAATACATATCAAAAATACCGAGGCCGGCGGGATTCGAACCTCTCTGGGAATCACGCCCGAGTGTGTTAACCGTTACACCACGGCCGAACCACATGTCAGCCACGAAATTAGTGATTATGTATCTACATTTTCAATCAGTTTTATAGCAACTGTTAGCGATATCTATTAATGTGAAATAAAAAAAATAAAAAAAAATTAAAAATTAAAAATCGTTCACTTGGTCGAGTAATTTGGTAATTTCCTTACGATCGGGCAGGTAGATCGTTGGTAACAGGATGTCGGATATATAATACATAGACGCATAAACTCCACATGTCGGGGGTGATTTAAATATTTAATTTACACTTGCCAAATTAATTTGCTTCGCACACAATATCTAAAGTCTAAACATAGAGCGGAGTAGGTAAGTCCCCGACTTCGTTAGTAATGCCAGTATTTTTTAATGAGTGTCGAGCGTTTAGAGTTCCGTAGTAAAACTAAAAGGAAATCATCCAAAGTCCGTATATCTGTCATACGTATCCTTCGGTCTATATTTATATTTATAAAGAAGTTGAAAGTAAAACTTATACAGTTAAGTATACTTATAAGTTAACGGCATTGACTTAGGTACCATATATTACTTTAACGTTCAACTAACTTATAAATGTAAAAGATTCGTGAAATGTACTTAACTCCATAACAAATGACATAAATGCGTTTTGTTTTTGCCAATAAGTTAAAACTTTGTAATGTTGATGTAAAGTGTAAAAAATAAACAATAATTTACGATGAAACTAAAATATATTTCTTTTATTTTCTTTTATTATTATGATCAGATGTCATCTAATATATAAAAATGAATCGCTTAATGTGTTGGTAAGCGCATCACGCGTGAACGGCTGGACCGATTTCGCTAATTCTTTTTTTATTGTGTTTGTTATTGTTAGGAGAAGGTTCTTATGAAAGAAAAAATTAAGAAAATTGCGCGGAAAATTAGAAAATTTAAGAAATATTAACCACCATATTAAATTATTTCTAATGTAACCGCTTTTACAATTCAAACTTTTTTGATGTAACCTTATGGCGTTTGACATAACATTGACAGAATGCGTGCTGCCAATTTCGTCAAAGAGGATGTAAAAAAACTTAAGACAGGACAACGTCTGTCGGGTCCGCTAGTATACTTATAAAAGGACTTCTCCTGACTGGCTGACTGATCTATCAATGCACTAAACCATTGGAGTTAGGAGCTTTTTTGACCACCACCCTACGGCATAGTGCAGTCGGACATGCCATTAATCGGATGGTACCTATCTATGAAGATTTCCTCCTTCCCAGGAGAAAAAAAGTCCGTCATTTTTCAAGTTATATCCATGAAACTTGATATTTGGGCTTTCAATTAAAAATGAAAGGTAAGTAGAATTTTTGGAAATTCCAGGCCCTCACCGATTTTCAAAAATTCCACTCGCACGAAGTCGGATCATCTGGTACATTACTGTTACGGGCTACTACGGAACCCAACACTGCGCCTGGCCCAACACGCACCAGGCAGCTAGGCTTTATTATAAAATTTTGCTCTGAATGTGGGCTCGTTAGGTCGAATTTTGTCGTTCGCGATAAGGGTCTGAGTTTTTCGAATTTAAAATAATTTATTCTAAGAGAAATACCTATTGACGACTTCATTTGGTATCTGCTGTAGGTACCTACATCCCTTGAAATCCTCGAATGGGTAGTAATTAAGTATAAAAATATGCTTACCTTAGTTTGTTTGAACGAACGTTTTAAAATTTTAACTCCTAGTGGATTTTCTCTTTCACTGAAATATTTGAAGCCTAAGTAATGGCGCTGGCCGCTGACTGAATAAACCGAAAGGTGGTCTAATCCCACTCGCCGATACACTTTTGATGAGCCCACTACATGGTGTTAAATATATGTATAATAAGTACCTAAGGGACTACCCTTCGCCATGCGCCGATTCGTTGTAACACTAGTTATAACGAATCGGCGCATGACTTTCTTAGAACTTGGATGAACTTTCCAGCGAGTTGCCTTGCATTAGGTATGTGCTTTGTGGGTACCTACAGCAAATCAGTGATTTATCTTTATTGAACGAGCGAAGCGAGTTCTCTGATTGAACGAGCGAAGCGAGTTCTCTGAGTCAACTAGGGCGCTTGCCTACTAGACAGAGAAGTGTGTCCGTCTAAATGTCTGTCAGAGCCCTATAACTTCTGAATTACTGAATATTAGAACGTGAAACTTGGTTGAAAATTCAGTTATATCCTGTACTTGAACAACAAATACTAAAATTAGATAAATGTTATAAAGAAACGAAATTATTTAATTTTAATGCGCCATCTATTAGCATTATTCTTATTAGCATTATTCTTCTTATTAGCTTCACTATAATGCTAAAAGATGGCGCTGTGTCAGTAAAACAGTTTTATGTCAACTATTTTTTTTTATTGCGTCTAATGTTAAAAGTTAATTATTACAATATATAATTAAAACTTTTGGGAATTATGGGATATCGCGAGGTCTCAGTTCGGGGCGAACCACTAGTATATATAGATATAGATATAGATCTGTCATTAGGCATTACCCTATCCTTGCGAAATCACGCCAAGCGAAATTACATAATCTGCAACCTAAATTGTTCGATGCCGTATCGAGACTTATTTCACCCAATTCAACACGTAATTCAATTTGATGAATTAATACGCTTAATTAAGGCGACTTAATTTTTAAAATCAGATCTGGGTCACACCCAGAGAAAAAAAAAACTTTTAAATAAGAACGCGACATCATTATACGGTTTAATAATTCAAAAAATGCCTTTGAATGCCTACTTTACGAGTACCGTGGTGGTACCTAAAGACTTCCGTAATTAATTACGACCCCAATACATACAGCAATTTGTTAATTGAAGTATGAGTGAGAGCCGCTTGCTCAACACCTCAAGTTTACTTCGGTACCTCTGTGGCAAGGAAAAATTAGGTCGGTAGAAATTTTTTTTTCCAAATCCTTAAAAGATGTATGTATCAATATTTTAATTATAATATTTTATTAAAAGAATATTAACCACGAATATTCTTGCTAAAGTGTTTGTTTGTTGGTTTGTCGTTCAATTACGTAGCAACGAAGCAACGAATCGAAGTGATTTTTTAAGGATTTTTTGCATGGGAATTGTTGAGGATCTGGATTCACTCGACAAAAGCTAATTTTTATCTCAGAAAATTGAAGGATTCCCGAGGGATTTTAGAAACCTAGTTCCAAGTCGACGAAGTCACGTTAGTAAATAAATAAATAACGTCAGTTTCTAAGGTACAGAAAAGAATACAAATAATAGTACAGTAGTAGTAGTATTGAAGACTCCGCAAAATCAAGCGAATCTTGCTACTAATAAAAAATAAAGTGAAATTCAGATTGCACAGCGCCAACTCACTTACAGTTATATTTACCTAAAAGTGCCTCTCTTTCTATCGCGTATCTCTTATCCCTTCGTTGTACGTTAACCCATTGAGTTGGCCCGTAGTGGTTGGTTTATCCACGTTTGCCCCTCTCACCTCTCCTACGGTCGCGAGCTGTAAAAGCGGCGTCGCCTAGCCGTAGCCGAGTCGATGTACCGGAGCTGCTGATCCGCTTTTACATTTTGTTGACGCCTGGTTGATAGATGAAGACCCCTTTCCGAGTTTATATGTGTGCTGAATCCCTAAAGTGCGGAGCGCCTAGCCTACCTACAGCGTCTATGTATGTAGGAAGATACTGAAGCAATATCACGCATCACCTAGTTTGGTTACCACTAAAACATGAATCTGGAGCGTCAGATAATTGCATGGAGGTGAAAACAAGCCCCGGGCTACGGTAGAGGGCACAGCTGGTAATTTGACGCCAATTATAACGCGCTATCTCCTCGCCATGAACAGCGATTGCCTAATGCTAAGGAATAGGGTTTTCTATTTGGGGGGTCACAGGTTCGATCTTTCTTTGACTTTTCTAAATTACACATGGTTCAACGGTGAAGTAAAATGTCGTGATGAAACCTGCACACTTGAAAGTTCTCCATGATGTTCTCAAAGGTGTGGTGGTCTATCAATTTGCTTAGACTAATAGCCTATAATAGAGCACACAGATATCCTCTCAGATATAAATAAATATATATCTGAGAGGATATCTGTGCTCAGTAGTGAACCGTTGATGCAGTGGCCTGTGTAGTGAAACTGTGAAAGTGAACCGTATAATTCCGATAACACAACATACTTATATGCAATTTGTTTGTTGGTTTGTCCTTCAATCCTTTGGAACGGCATTCCGAACCAGTGGTAGATTCATTTGACGATTCGAAAGCACTTTGTAAAAGTTTATTGGAATAAAAAAAAAATCTAGATATTCTATTCTATTCTATTCTATTATGAAGCAACGGAGCAAAGAATCGACTCCAAAACCGGCGTATTGACGTAGTTTTCGAAATAATCTCGATTCTTGGTGGACAAAACTCTTAAGTAGGTAGTAAGTTTTAGTAGTTATAGGGTAGGGTAGCTACCTATTGAGATTCTTGCTGCAAGCGCAATCTAGTAGTTATGGAGCAGAGATTCTTGCTGCAATCCAGTGCAATTCTCATCTGTAATCAAGCAGTCGAGCGAGTGCAGGGCAGGATGTATAGGATGTAGGGCGCGTTAATTGCCGTCAGATTGCAGCCGCTCAAAGCGCTCGCGTCAGCTACATATATGCAATTACGTCACCACACCGGAATTTGGAAACAACTACACTACATGGTACAACTAAGATATTTGAAGACAACTAGACTACGTGGTCTTTGTGTCTTGCTGCCAAGATACAAAGACCACGTAGTATCCTCGTCAAGATTGGATCAATCTGAATTATTCCAAAGATTTCAATCAGTGAACCGCTTCGTTTGAAGCATTTGGATCATCGATTCTCAAGTAGGTAGAGCAGGAAATATATTCTTACGCGATTAAATTAAATTGGTACCGCCTTTTAATTGATCTTTGATAAGAATTTAATACATACATACTTGTTTTATCACAAAAAAAAAGACGTGTGGCACTCGGGGACTGCCACGGTAAAGCTATTGCATAGCATTTTTATCAACGCCATCTAGCGGTGAGAGGAGTCCCGTGTCAGGTTATTTTCGTTACGGAATTTCTGGATTCAGTCTCCACGCTCAAGGCCCGCGATAGAAGCTATGCAATAGCTTAAAAACTTGACAGAATAATTTTATAATTTGTGATTAATGCATCAACAAAAATAAGAAAGTTCTAAGGTTCCTAAGCGACTTGCTGAGAAGTAAGGCTATATCTATAGACCGCACTCTCACTCTGCTCAGACTTAAGACAGAGATAAAATGAGACAGATGTATATTTTACCATATTTGTGTCTCATTTTAACTCTTATCTTGAGTCTGAACTAAGTCAGAGCACGCTCTATAGATCTCAACTACTATGACTATGATATAAATGTTCAGCCATTCAAATCCAAAGATCCTTCACAAAGTCAAGCAACAAAAATGAATTTTGCTTCCTTATTAAATAAACTAGCTTTTGCCCGCGGCTTCGCTCACGTTAAGCTCGATTTTTCAGACCACTATTTTACCCCCTTACGGGGTTAATTTTCAAAAATTCTTTCTTAGCAGATGCCTACGTGATAATAGCTATCTGTGTCCCAAATTTCAGTCCGATCCGTCCAGCAGTTAGTACTGTGCGTTGATAGATCAGTCAGTCAGTCAGTCACCTTTGCCTTTTATATAATATTTAGATGACTATAGTCTTTCCTTGTTATAGGGACATTTCTTTGTCATTTGGTGCGTAAGGTTTTTATCTCCGAGGTCTATAACTCAATGCATCTCAGTATTCATATCGAGATACGAGGCAAGCATCGTTCTCATCTCTTTATGTAAATGACAGCTTCTGTTAGGTACGCGAAGGAATCTAGGACAGCTTCGTTATGAGACAATATGAGTGTACATATTATTTACTATAGGACATAGGTATATACCTAGTATAGGACAATACAATATAATAATAATTTCTATAATTTCGGCTCTAAATTCCAAATTTAATGTTTGGTATTTGGATGATGGGACTTTAGGTGGTGAAGTGAATTCTGTTTTAGACGATCTAGAAAGTATTATATCAAAATTTAAAACTATTGGCTTAGAACTTAACTTCGATAAATGTGAAATTTATATTCCAAATTCTTTTTCGGCTGAATCAAAACTGCATGTACTAAATAAATTTAATGACATAGCTCCTGGTATTAAAATTTTAAACGATGAGTCACTTCGCCTCTTAGGAGCACCTGTTTTAGAGGCTTCAGTACCTCAGTTTTTTAATGACATAATTTCTAAATTTAATAACTCCTCCCATCACCTTTTCGAAATTAACCCTCACATGGCACTTACAATCTTTCGGTTTTGTTTATTTGTACCAAAATTTACTTATTTTCTCAGATGTTCACCACTTTGGAAATTTAACACTTTTTTGCTAAATTTGGACTGTTTTATTAAAAATGCATTAACAAATATTTTAAATTGTCCCATGGGTAATCAGGCATGGTCCCAGGCGTCTTTGCCGATCAGATATGGCGGTCTGGGTATCCGTAAAATCTCCAGTGTTGCGCTGCCAGCTTTTCTTTCCTCTGTCCATAGTACGCATAATCTCTATGGTAAATTAATCTCCCCGTCACTGGGTTCCATAGAGGGTATCGTTTCTGGCAGAGGCAAGAAAAGAATGGTCAGTGCTTAGCCCGAGTCGGTTGCCTGTTTCTCTTTGTTCCCAGAGACAGTGGGACGACATTTTGTGTAAAAAATCATTCGAATCCCTTTTAGACCAAACAACTTCAAAAAAAGAACGTGCTCGTCTTCTCGCTGTCTCTGCAAAAGAGTCCGGCCACTGGCTCCACGCTCTCCCTTCTGCCAACCTGGGAACAATGTTAGACCACACCACTCTTTCGGTGGTAGTCGGTCTTAGGCTTGGCGCCAAAATAACTCAGCCTCACCGATGCCACTGCGGGGACGATGTTGACGCCTACGGTCACCATGGACTCTCCTGTTCGAGGAGCGCTGGCCGCTTCTCCCGCCATAGCTCTCTCAACGATATCATCCGTAGATCTCTTGCTACTGCTCACGTGCCAGCTGTATTAGAGCCTATTGGCTTGGCGCGTAGCGATGGCAAGAGGCCGGATGGTATGACGTTGGTGCCTTGGAGTAGGGGAAGGTCGCTTGTTTGGGATGCCACGTGTGCAGACACTTTAGCTGCATCCCATTTACAAGCGACCTCCTCTGTGGCGGGTGCGGCGGCTACTAGCGCCGAACAGGCCAAGAGGCGCAAATATGAAAATCTTGATGGTAGTTTCGTATTTGTGCCTTTTGGGGTGGAGACCTTGGGGCCGTGGGGCCCGGGGGCTCGAGCTCTTTTTGGAGAGCTATGTAAAAAGATCATCGAGTCCACCGGGGATCCAAGAGCTGGCAGCTACCTTGGCCAAAGAATTAGTTTGGCCATTCAAAGGGGCAATGCTGCCAGCATCTTGGGTACTATGCCGCGCTGCGGTGACATCGACGAGGTTTTAGGTTTATATTAGTTTTAATTTTAGAAATAATTATTATTATTAATAGTTTTAATTTTAGAAATAGTTGTAGTATAATATTATTATAATTTAGAGTTTAATTTTATATTGAATAAATGTATAACCGAGTAACATGATTTGCATAAATTGCTAAATTTAGAATGTATTAGCACAATATCACGTAGTTTATATAAAAAAAAAAAAAGGACAATACATACGGTCTTTGCAATATCATAATATTATGGTCTCATAAGACCAGCCTAAGTTTAGTGAATAGTAATGAAAACTGGCTGTAACTATACGTCTTCGCTCCGCTCCGCTCGCCTTCACTTCATTGGAAACTCACCCTAAATACCACTTCTATCTAACCATTCAAGTCTCTCTCGAGCGCCCCACTTAAACGATGTTTGATTCTTATTTTAATTTTAACCAATCAAAGTCAATGATTTGAAGACGTAAATCTGTGTCTGTACATACCTAGGTACCTAATTGCCAGATTTTTAAGATTATATTAAAAATCTTTGAATCTGTGTAGGTACTTAACAGTGAAATGACATATTATGTTTACGGAAAACATACCACACCCTTAGATATTAGTTCTGTAATCTGATGAGCTTTAACGGCAGGATCTCCGAAAACAGCCTGTTTTTGATTCAATAGTAAACAATCAAATATTCTTTGTTTTGATAGGTTAAAAATATATGTTGTAGTTTAATACACGTTCTAAATTATTTTACTTTTCAAAAGTCCATATTTTGAACTTCACTCGATCAAATAATATTCTGAAAACCGTGTAGTTTTTAACTGTTTTTCAGGTTGTATTTATAGTATATCAATGTTAAACTAAAAAAAAACAATGTCAAAAAATAGGCAAAAGCTTTTAGAAGAATATTTTACCGTTAATTTTTCTCTAAAAAGTTTTCTTTTTTTTATCATGACTGTTTTACTTTTTTTATAACAAAGTGGCTCGTGCACCTCACTTCAATTGCTTGCAAGTTACTGCGGCCGAAGATCGTGCCCTTAATTTTAGTTCAGTAATATGTTGATTAAATTAAATTTTTATAGACTGTACAGCGTGTTAGGGAGAAACTTCTCTAAAAGCGTAGTAAGTCGGGAAGTGTGTTCAAGTTAATTTAAAGGGATAAAAGCTCATCACGGGCATCATAATTAATTTATCGTTTGGGCCCTTCCTCCGACCGCCGGCCGCGTGTCCGTTGTGATAACGAAGGGCAGCACTCAGCAGCACCGTTAGCACAAGTTCGCGTATCTCGACACAGCTAGTCGATTACGCAAAAAGCTGCATCAAATGTGTCCGCAACGAAAGGGAAAGATGTAGATCTTCTATATATATAAAATTCAAAGTCCTGACTGACTGACTGACTGACTGACTGACTGACTGACTGAGATATCAACGCACAGCCTAAACTACTGAAGTTAGAAACTTGAAATTTTTACAGTTGGTTCCTTTTATGACGTAGGCGCACACTAAGAAAGGATTATTGGAAATTCCCCCCCTAAGGGGTTTAAATAGGGGATGGAAGTTTATATGAAACTCCGTCATTTTTCAAGCTGTTTCCATCAAAGTTGGTATTAGAGCTTTCAGTTAAAAATAAAGAAGTACGTGTGTCACAGTTTTTGAAAATTCCATCACAATACCTAATTCCACGCGGACGAAGTCGCGGGGGCAAAAGCTAGTTTAAGTATAAGTTTAATGTTGATTTACGGGAGTTAGGCACTTGTAACAGTGTTCTAGCCTGCCCGTTATCGAGGGAGGCTAGAACACTGTACGAGATATACAAATTATATGTAAAACGTAGGCAGTAGGCCCGTTAGATGAGGCCCGATGTGGGTGGCATGTTCATAGAGCAAAACCTCAATAAATATTTGAGATTTAAAAAAAAAATCATTGCTCAAGGAAAAACTAATTTTTTTGCTTTATTCTGAAAAATCAGAAAAAATTAGTATTGTACATCTATGCGGTATCTGTTTGTCACAGTAACACTGCTTTTATTAATATTTTGAATAATATTGTTATAAAAACGATTTCGCGTGCGGCGCATAGTACTATGGACGAATGGATGTATTTTAACCGTAAACTAGAATATGTGAGGCAATTTACTTTGAAGATAGTGATTTCGATTCTACACTCGATATCGGTTACTACTCTTACTAAGCGTAAAGCTACTTCGTATTTGACCTTTTATAGTCAGAGGGTCCGTAGGCAGTTTTGAAGTGTTTAATATACGCCATCTTGAATTAGTAGGTATAAATTACGAATAAATAATAAGTAAGGAAGTCTACCTGCGTTAAAAAAATGACCCCAACTAAAATTGCGCCGAATTGGGTGGAGATTAAAATTAAGCCGTTAGAGGCGGGGATTAAAAACAAAAATAGCACGTCAACAGTTGGTCATTTTTCTTGCACGTCAAATTTTCATAACATCGTCCAATGACTCAGCTGTCATAGCAAATATAGTAGTACGCGCGCGTACCAATCATTGCTTTCGTTCTGAATTTGAACCGATCACCAAGCATGTCTACCTGTAACCTCGGAAGTGATTCGTATGATTCGTATTGTGAATCATACGTCGTTTTTGTTTGAAATAGGGCCATTTTTTGAGAAGATTTTGTTCTGAATTAGACTTCCTTACTTATTATTTATTCGTAGGAATTAAAATATACTAAGGTATTTTGATTTTGGCAATAGTCCACCACGCTAGCTTAGTTCGGATTGGCACACTTCACACAGCTTTGAGATCGCAGCCAAGGCCTTTCTTGTCATGGAATAAAAAAAATCGTGTTTTGAAACACATTTTGTAGCATTTAATATTTCCTAATGGCTCGAGTTACTGAGTTAAATATTAATTTCATTTATTATTGTTCTCGTTATTATAATGACGATAAATTAATAATTTACAGTCAATTTTGCATGAAAACAGGAAATAATTTCTAATTAACGTACAGTAATATCGGGTCTCCATAATTTATAGTTTATATGTGTCCAATGCATAATAATCGGTTAAATTACAGTGCAATGAATGTCTTCCGTTAGAGCAATGTGTCTTGATGATAGAAATAGATGAGTATTATTTGGTTTTGGACTTTGCTGAGCTTTTATTTCTTTCTTTAATAGAAAGTATATATCTACCCTAGATAGCTTTGCCAAGTAAGTAGGCACCAACTCTTGGCGAAGCCATATAGGGTTTTGCTACAGCACCGTCCGTCCTGACGTTGGAAGTACAGGAACCCTCAGGAATTTTACAACCTTTGTTCCTCCTTCACACTTCAACCACAAACTGCTAGAACTCGCTTTAATTAACGCTTCTCAAGAGATCTCTTAAGGTGTGGAACGCTCTTTTCGAAACGTATTAATTGATCTCAAACTCAGAGGGAATAGGTATCTTCTAGGCAAGCGCGTTCCAACTTATGTCTCATGATTGTCGTCAAGCGCAAGCCTATCACGCAATAAAATATAGTAAATGTTTTTAGGTTAAACTTAAGGTGTCTATTAAAAGTGAAAGAATAAGGCTAATTCAAATATCTAATTTAAATATGTTAAAGTTAGAAATACTTACAAATTGACATTGTATCCTTGCACATGATTTGTCTTTCATGTAAGTAAATTACGTTAATCAAGATTAATTAAGTAATTAGTAGTTGGTAGTTGAGGAAATTTAATTAAATCCGTCCGATATCAAATCACTCGATAATAATGATAATCAATCATTGATATAGTTTGGCTGCAATTTATTGGTAATTAGCAGTTAATTACCCTGTAAATGCATGATTCAATTATAATTTATACCAATGAAACGGTGTATATTCTCAAATCTCAAGCATATTTATCTATGAATAAGTATCAATGGACCCTAACCAACTAGGTACTCAATTAGACAGGAGATATTATTGTGCGCAAGTGTGTGCGACAACACAGTTGCACTCTCAATGTCCGAAAGGATTGTAAACCAACATGACCAGAGAGACATCAGGTTTTTTTAATTCGTGTAGTGAATAATTAATTATGAAAAATTTTCTTGGATGCTAGATGCTTGAATGCACTTCCGGCTTCCGTTTTTCCAACTAAGTATAATGTCTTTAAATCGAGAGTGAATAGGGATCTTCTAAGCAAGCGCGCACCATCTTAGGCTGCATCTTCACTTACCATCAGGCGAGATCGCAGTCAAGCGCTATTCAATTCAATTTAAAATTTATTTATTTCATGTAGGCTACCTTGTAGCTCTTATGACACGTCATAAATCTACCACCGGTTCGGAATGCAGATTCTGCTGAGAAGAACCAGCAAGAAACTCAGCAGTTGCTCTTTTCCAAAAATAAAATAATTTTACAATTAGTAACCAAACTACATACAGTGTACACTGTACACTGTATTTTTAAGCTAGTTGATGCCCGCGACTGGGTTCGCGTGGATTAAAGTTTTTAATCCCGCGGGAACTCTGTTATTTGCCGGCATAAAAAGTAGGCTATTTGTTATTCCAGACTATAATCTATCTCTGTGCCAAATTTCAGTCGTTGCGGCGTGATTGAGTAACAAATATCCATCCATCCATCCACCCAAACTTTCGCATTTATAATATTAATAGGATAATAGGATTAACTGTCTTGTTTTACTAATAAATAAAAATTTGATAGCTGCAAGGCTCTCCAGTGCCTTCCATACTGTTCCTAGCTGTTCCTTTATCAAGCATATTGGTTTTGAACGCCCGTACACAAGTTACTACACTTACGTTTTAACAAGGTTTAACATCCTTGGAGAGCGCTTGAAACTATATCGGATGTCGGCGCTAAAAGTTTTATGGCGCTCGGCAGCATCCTGTTAAAATATAATGTAGAGTTCTTAGTAAATTGTACCACAGAGTGCCTAATATAGTACTAAAGGTAATAATACTCGTATACAGGGCGTAAGTTCTAACGAAAACTGAAACCAGCCGCCCTAGTCATATTGCAAACGTGTCGTCACTTTCTACTATCGCTCACGCTAAAGCAGGGGTTCTCAAAGTTTTTTATCACTTTTCCCTTCTGAAAGGATAGGACGTGCGATAAAAAATTGGGAGCCGTAACTTTAGCGTAAGCGGTGATGAAATGAAGTGTACGGAAGACGATGGTGCAAAATTATTAAACTGCGTTCTGCCCTGGTAGCATGGGCGGGAGAAATTTTATCCCCGGGAAAAGGATAAAACGTTTATTCCCTCGCTTAGCTTTATCCACCCGTCGAGCATAGCACATGCACACATGGCACAGCGGTGGAAATAACACTCAGTGGATATACTTATAGAAATATACATCGCCTTCTCCTCTGTCGCCATGATTTAGCATAGGGAAAAGATAATTTTACCCCCTGTCAGCGGATAAAATCGGGGGATAAAACTTTTATCTCCTGCCCATGCTACCAGTGCAGGAAGGTGTTGATACCTCGATGTTCTCGGCTATTCCCAATAGTTCTGTTGACAGAACTACTGGGATTTCTCGGTTCCGCCTCGGCCAGAAATTGACCTTAGATCGGACACTACTTAATACTTACATAACCAATTAGTTTGTTGTCGCCCTCGTAATATATTAGCACTTATTCGTAGATTAGGTCCAATACCTACCCCAGAATAATACCCATATAAAGCTGAAGGTAAACTATACTTCTTCATGTTATACAAGGAACACCGCTGAATGTTATCTCTCAGGAAATATTAACGCTAGCATTCAGGTTAATGCATCTCGGCTCTGAACTCGCGTCTGCAGGAGGTACCCTCTGGGGGTGGCGCGGCGCTATTTTATTTATGACTATGTTAGCACATAACGATGACGTGGTGTAAAAACCACGTTTTCTTCCATAAAATATAGAAATTTCAAGAAATTTAGAAGAAAACTCTAGAAAGAAAAGAAACTTCTAGAAACTTTTGGACGAAGAATTTTATTCTACTACTATTATAAATGCGAAAGTTTGGATGTATGGATGGATGTTTGTTACTCAATCACGCCGCAACGACTGAACCGATTTGGCTGAACAGCACAGAGAATTTTTATCCCGGAAAATAAGAGTTCCCGCGGGAATTAAAAATCCTTAATCCACGCGAACAAAGTCGTGGCCATCGACTAGTTTTATATACTTATTCTGCACGAAAACTTAAACTAAAACATAAATACATTTTATATTAGGTATAACGACAAGGTTATTTTATTATCTTGCTAGCTTTAGCCCGCGTGTTTGTCCGCGATTAGTTGGGTTTT
This sequence comes from Hipparchia semele, assembly GCA_933228805.2. NCBI lineage: Eukaryota > Metazoa > Arthropoda > Insecta > Lepidoptera > Nymphalidae > Hipparchia > Hipparchia semele. The sequence continues at coordinate 3,818,887 of OW121722.1, forward strand.
TAAAACCCCGCGGAAAACTTGTTTTTCTGGAATAAAAGTTACTTAGCATATTAAATGTCACTCTTCAAGCCCTCTTTCCTATACCCACGACAAAAAATCACGGCGATCCATTGCTCCACTATTACGTGATTGGAGGACAAACAAACACTTTCGCATTTATTGTAAAACAAACAGTTTACCAGTTCATGCTGACAAAGTCGCCAGTTAAGTATTTATCTAGTAAGCATAAAAATACAAAAAAAAATATAGTATTTTATTTAACATGCATACCGTTTGTGCTTTTACTGTACAAACAACGCGATAGTAATAATGTTTAGTTTAAGAATTAATAACATTTTGAAATGGCTCGCTAAATGAATATTTGTTTTAGTTAACTCCTTGAGCAAATAATGCACCAGGGCGGCTTCTACTAACAGTTCTCTATAAGAATTTCCAATCTACTTGTACATATTCATTCCTACAGCAATGACCATTCTTTCTTTACCTATATACTTTACCCATATACTTGATTTTTGATTACCTATATACTTTTATGAAAGCTCTTGATATTTGCTAAAATGCATTGTTGCATTAAGATTATAAATTCAGCCAATTACCACAACTGAGACTCTAGGAATGATTATTGCACTTTTTGCGTAATCAGTAAGCAGGTAAGGTTAATAATACTTTCTATCCTTACTATCCTCACTATCCTTACTATCCTTATTATCCTTACTAATTATATTATAAAAGCGAAAGTGTGTTGGTTTGTTGGTATATTAGTTGGTTGGTTTTTCCTTCAATTACGCAGTACCAAGGATCAACGTAGTTTTTTATATGGGCATAATTGAGAGCCTGGATATAGTTTACTTTTATCCCGTAAAATCAGAACCACCCAGTCGAAGTCGCGGGCGTTAGCTAGTAAACAAATAAATCCTTGAGTTAACGTCAGTGCACAATAATTAACTTGAAAATTTACATTAGGGCCTCAGTAACGATTGGAATAGCGTATACGTTTTCCATAATGAACTGGATTGCAAATTATAATATAAACCAGGAATCATAAATTGTTTTTATATTTATACCGCGATAAAACCACTTTTATTCAAGTTTTTTAATAAGTAAAGTGGCATTGAAAAATGTGCTCGCGTGTATTCAAGCAGGGAAATTAATAAAAAAAGTTACATCATCATCATCATCATCATCATCAACTTATGGACGTCCACTGCTGGACATAAGTCTCTTGCATGGACCTCCACAGACCTCGGTCTTGTGCCGCCTGAATCCAGCGACTCCCTGCGACTCGTTTGATGTCGTCGGTCCACCGGGTGGGGGGTCTGCCAACACTGCGCTTCCCGGTGCGGGGTCGCCACTCCAGCACCTTGGGACCCCAACGACCATCAGCTCTTCGAACTATGTGCCCCGCCCATTTCCACTTCAGTTTCGCGACTCGCTGAGCTATGTCGGTGACTTTGGTTCTCCTACGGATCTCCTCATTTCTGATTTGATCTCGCAGGGATACTCCGAGCATAGCTCTCTCCATCGCCCGCTGAGTGATCCTGAGCCTTCTTATGAGGCCCATAGTTAGCGACCATGTTTCGGATCCATACGTCATCACTGGCAACACGCACTGTTCGAAGACTTTAGTCTTCAGGCACTGAGGAATTTTGGACGAGAAGACATCTCTGAGCTTCCCGAATGCTGCCCAGCCGAGTTGGATTCGGCGGTTGATCTCTTTCTCGAAATTGGACCTACCTAGCTGGACTGTGTGTCCCAGGTATATATACTCGTCTACAATTTCGAGTGCAGTGTTCTCAACAATTACTGGGTGGAGCGAAGCATGAGCATTAGACATGATCTTCGTCTTGCTCATGTTCATTTTAAGGCCCACCTGTTGAGAAACCCTGCTGAGGTCATTGAGCATTGTATTGAGGTCTCCGAGAGTCTCTGCCATAATGACTATGTCGTCGGCAAATCGAAGGTGAGTGATGTACTCGCCGTTTATGTTGATGCCAAGTCCGTTCCAATCCAGAAGCTTAAAGACGTCCTCCAACGCAGCGGTAAAGAGCTTCGGGCTTAAAAAAAGTTACAGTGTATGTAATTTAATGACTTTATGGTTATGGCACTAACATAGGAACAATTTTGCATCAACGAAGAATAAATTAACTCAACATGTACTTTTTTATTTTAAATTATCTTTTGCCCGCGACTTTGTCTGCGAGGAGTTAGGTTTTTAAAATTCCTCCGGAAATTCATTCTTCTAAAACATGCTTTTCGCTTATTTGAACGGGGAAGGAGAATATACATATTAATCAACTTCAGCTTGCTTCAGCAGCTAATATATTCTTTAAAAATAATACTTGTTCTATTGAACGCGTTAATAATTTGAGAATGCCCTTAAGGGCACGATCTTCGCAGTAACTTGCAAGCAATTGAAGTGAGGTGCAAGAGCCACTTTGTTATAAAAAAAGTAAAACACTCATGATAAAAAAAAAACTTTTTAGAGAAAAATTAACGGTAAAATATTCTTCTAAAAGCTTTTGCCTAATTTTTCACATTTTTTTTTTTTTAGTTTAACTTTGATATAGGTACTATAAATACAACCTGAAAAACAATTAAAAACTACACTGTTTTCGGAATATTATTTGATCGAGTGAAGTTCAAAATATGGACTTTTGAACGGTAAAATAATTTAGAACGTGTATTAAACTACAACATATATTTTTAACCTATCAAAACAAAGAATATTTGATTGTTTACAATTGAATCAAAAACAGGCTGTTTTCGGAGATCTTGCCGTTAAGCTATCCATTCTAGGTTCAAATACCAAATGCTGAAATTCCACCCGGAATTTTCGCAATACCTATTCGCAGATTTTTCGTCAATGAGAATAGAGTATTCGGTCTTTGAGGCTGACGTAGAAATGTTAATGGATCAATCGAGTTCCAAGAGTAGAAGGTCGAATGGCAAACACATAGGTAGATAGAATTCTTAACAGGTAGCCGAGTAAACATCTGGCTGGCACTAAAGGAAATAGAAAACCTTATAAGCCTGTAATGAGCAAATTTTCCGTGCCACTGGCAGGCCTGTTCATTGCGTCACGTTGGTCTCTTCTCTTTTATTTCTCCTGTAGGTATGTATATTCCGTAATATCCTACTTCCTACTAATCCTTCCTACTAATATTATAAAGGTGAAAGCTTGTATGTGTGTGTGTGTATGTGTATGTTTGTTACTCTTTCACGCATAAACTACTGGACCGATTTGGCTGAAATTCAAAATGAAGATAGATTATACCTTGGATTAAAACATAGGCTACTTTTTATCCCAAAAAATCAAAGAGTTCCCGCGGGATTTTAAAAACTAAATCCACGCGGACGAAGTCGCGGGCATCAGCTAGTAAGTAAATATTCGTAGGGATTATTTTATTCATATATAACTACATAAATATTCATAGGAATTATTCAAGGTAAATTAATAGTTTTAAAATTAGGATGCCCATTAAAAAAGTGGGACATTTCTTCTTTAACCCGATTTTACCCTTGGGTAAAATCGGGTTAAAAAAGAGAACCGTCGTCGTGGGAAAGGAGGGCATAGCTGTGCTGAATAAGCTTTTTTTATTAGGCTATAATAGCGCAATTATATATAGCGTTAGTTCACTGTTTGGCCACAACACTTCTTTTTTTTTTTAAAAGATAATTAACCAACCTGAAGTTGACTAATATCCTCCTGTCTCCTCCAAATAAACGGAAAGCTTGTGCTAGGAGTGGGTACGACAATAGTGCAACGGGTGGGATTCGAACCTGCGACCTTTCCTTTGTCGGTCCGAAACTTTAACCGTTATAACTATTGAGCCTTTTCTCTTTTGGAGCAGACTCTACGTACCTACCTATCCTAGCTAGTCTATGATATAGTATAAGTATAAAAAGAGGTGGATATGTTACACGCGTGCGGTAAATGAAGCGCGTAATGGCAGATATTTGTCGTAATTTGTCATGTCATTTAACAATAAAGTACAATATTATACTCTTCGTCTGGTGGGAGGCTTTGGCCGTAGCTAGTTACCACTCTACCGTCAAAGACATGCCGCCAAGCGATTTAGCGTTCCAGCACGATGGCGTGTGGAAACAGATTAGGGGTATGGGTTGAATTTACACTGCCATACACCTTCCAAGTTGTCATTGAATAAAAAAAACTCTTCGTCGTTCGGAACAAGTTTTACGCTTGTTTTGTGAGTATATAACTCATCCCTACTAGTTCGGTAAAAAATAGAGGTATAATCTTTTGCTAGTGTTAAGAGTTATTTTTATAGAGAAATGCAGGAAATATGAATGTGCATTCGACGTGAAGAGCGAGCTCTGGGGGTATTTGAAGGGCTCTCGGTTTCTATTGACGTAGGTTCATAGAAGCCGGGTCTATGCCATACCTACTACTAACTATGTGTATTTACTATGCTCTTCCTTTTGGCTTTATCGTAGGCAGGTAAAAAATATGCTTTCCGAGTTTTTATATGGGGCAACCATCCAACTATATCGGTTAGAAGCATAATAGTCGACAAGGTGACAAGCTATTTTTAGTAAACCTACAAAAGTGAACGGGTGTCGTAATTCATCACAATAACCATTAAAAGCGTAAACGTTTGAAGCCTCAATAGTACAACGGTTAAAGGTGCGGATTGAAAACTGAAAGGTCGCAGGTTCGAACCCCACCCGTTGCACTATTGTCGTACCCACTCCTAACACAAGCTTTTCCGCTTATTTGGAGGGGATAGGAGGATATTGGTCATCTTCAGCTTGGCAAATATTCTTTTTTTTTTAAAGTAATGAGTACTTACTAAGTTATGAGGAAATCAATTTAGACAGACCGCATAAGGGGCACCAATAAAATCAACAATACTTAAATTATGATCTAACAAATTAAATAAGTTTACCCTGATTGATTCGATCCGAACGCATTCTAACAGCACGTGATATGTTTTATTTATTTATTTTATTTATACATCTACTTAAATTTAATACATAGGGACTTATAGTACTGTGGTGTGATCATAAACTCCAATGTGTTTTACCGTACACCACAGCGCCGCCGTCGACAAAAGATGTACATAAAAAAGTCTTATATATAACTAAAAAACAAAAAGTATAGAAAAACGCATAAAGAATGATAAAAACACATGAAGATAATAAAAAAATGACATAATAAAAAAATGTATCCTCAATTACCCCACAGGTAATCAATAGGTAGGTACATTTGTGTATCGGATCGTGAAATGTGGGAATGCTCTTATCGTATTAAAAGATTTGGGCATGCTCGTCGTTTCCTGTTATCTCAGACAATGAGCTCCCGCGGGATTTTGCATTTTCCAGGTTCAGGAACATTAAGATGTAGTCGAAGAGACCACAGATTACATTTAATTATACCTACAAGCATCGAACTATAAAGAAGCCCAATAGTCGAGGCGGTAATAAGCCATTTTTGACCGACTTCTAAAAAAGATGGAGGTTCTCAATTCGTCGGAATCTTTTTTTTTTTTTTAATTTTTTATATATGTTCTCCGATTACTCGAAGACGCCTGGACTGGTTTGGAAAATTCTTTTTTGTTTGAAAGGGATCTGAAGATAAGATCCAGGAGAAATCGAGGGAACTGTTTTATAGGCACAATTGATATACTTTGTAGTGGCGTTTGAACTTTGAAGTCGGTTTTGTAAAAAGAATTTTTACGCAAATCAAATCCTATCCCCTCCAAATAAGCAGAAAGGAGCGGGTACGACAATAGTGCAACGAGTGGCGTTCGAACCTTCCAGTTTTCAGTCCGTACCTTTAACTGTTGGGCTATTGAGGCTTTCAGTGTCTAATTGGACTAATGAGTAACTACTACAATCTTAATTCGTTTTGAGTATACCTATGGGCTCAGTGCACAAATTCCTCTTTAAAAGAAAAAAATGTTTTTCGTATTCCCTATCATTTACGGAGTCTTGCTCTGAGCTTACACATTAATCTTTAATTCCGTAATGTCTCCTTTCAAAATAACAGCTGCTTTGTCGTATTCCAAAATTGACCCAGATTTTGCTAAACCGTTTTTCCGTGAAGCATTTATTTTATCCGTTCAAATATTTTTGATAACTAGTTTTTACTCGCGAATTCGCTCCTGCCATCAATGAAAAGTAATCCGAAGTGGTGATTTATTATACAAAATTTTGATTTTTTCCATTTTTCAGCTCTTATTTTGGTGTTTCCCTATCTTTTTTTCTGTTTTTTAAACCACCCCTGTAATAAGGAAAAAAAAAATATTCAAATCGTTCAATCATTTTTGAGTTTTAACCATTCTAATGAATAGTAATCGATTTTTATATTAAAGAATATAATTATGGATTTTTGAATCTTATTTTAATATATTTTTATTAAAACTATATGTTAGCTATTGCATAACTTCTATCGCGGGCCAGCTTGGAGACCGAATCCAGAAATACCGTAACGAAAATAACCTGACACGGGACTCCTCTACGGTGAGCCGCTAGATGGCGCATTTTTTATCAACGCCATCTAGCGGTGAGCCGCTAGATGGCGGTGGCGTTGATAAAAAATGCTATGCAATAGCTTTACCGCGGCAGTCCCCGAGTGCCACACGTCTTTTTTTATTTAATATTTAGTGTAGGAGAGTAAGCAATTATTTTACAAATGATTAACCATTTGTAAAATAATTGCTTCAGTAATTGATAAATTTGTAAAGTCTTAAACCAACGAGCCTTTGAACCCTTTCCGGTGTAAAGGAAATTAAAATTTAATGACAGTATAAATGGGTAGACTAGGTATACCTAAGTGTATTTATAGAAGCAATATTACAATTACTTATCTTACCTAATTTTCAATTCGGTTGTCACGTTAGTACACATAAATTGGAAATAAATTGAATTTGCGAACTACGTGAACTCGGCTGAAAGTGAAAAGAAATACCTTTCAGATACAGTCGAAATTGGTAGACATGTTACAAAAACAAATGACTATTTTGCCACCACTGTGCCATAGGAATTAGAGCTAAGTTGGTTGGTTGTTATCGAAAAAGACGAAGTGAATCGGTTCCATTCGATTCCGTTGGTGGGTGTTGCGCCTAAATGGTAAACAGAACTTATTTGTAGGTAATATATCTACTTATACATAATATAACATTGAATTGGTTTTTTTATTGGATGCCAAGATCGATCGACTTGACTCGATCTCACCTGATGGTAAGTGACCATGCAGTCTAAGATGGTAGCGGGCTAACTTGGAAGAGGTATGGCAGTGTAGATTCAAACTATACCGCTAATCTGTTTCTAGTTTCTACACGCCATCGTACGGGAACGCTAAATTGTTAGGCGGTACGTTTTTGACGGTAGGGTGGTAACTAGCTACGGCCTCCCACCAGACTAGACCATAGACAATTTAGAAATTATAAATTCCCAAATCGCCACCGCCGGGAATCAAACCCGAGACCTCCCAGTTATAAGACTAGAGCACTGACCACTGCGCCAGGGAGGTTGTCCAGGAAGTTGCCTGTAATTTCGAAATAATGTCTACTTTATTTTTAATTTATTCAAGTTTTTTTTTAATATTACATTGAATGTACCTACTCAGTATTACTTTTTGCAATGAAGAAACTGTGCAAGTGATAATAAAATTATAGAACATTTCTACTTATTTAGCTTAAACCTGGTACTCCCGGCCGAATCTGGTCACAGCGGCCAACCTCCTCAGAGATTAGCCTACCATAATATTTGGTACAGAGCGAGCTTCGATCCTGTAGAAAAACATACCTATAGGCTAAATCAAATAGACGTCAAATCAAAAAGTTCACACGAGAATTTTCATACCCGAAAACCAGTCGAACGACTTCAGTACTGAGCTTATCTGAGGTTGTACAAATAATATGAAATTAAATTAAATGATAATGTTGTTTATTTGCCAAATGAGAGCAAGAAGACGTAAGTGGATAGAACTTTGGAGAGCACATTCGGGTACAAAATTCGCAGTCAAGTTTCGGATAATTCCATTACGAACATAACATAAATGGACGTCTCAATAAATAAATAAAAATACAGTACAAATCCAACAATTGCTTAAAAATTCTTTAACATTATTGGAAGATGCTCAAATTCACTTGAATCAATCAAAATTTATAATGAATGTAATAATCTATATATATATATATATAAAATTCAAAGTCCTGACTGACTGACTGACTGACTGACTGACTGAGATATCAACGCACAGCCTAAACTACTGAAGTTAGAAACTTGTTACAGTTGGTTCCTTTTATGACGTAGGCGCACACTAAGAAAGGATTATTGGAAATTCCACCCCTAAGGGGTTTAAATAGGGGATGGAAATTTATATGAAACTCCGTCATTTTTCAAGCTGTTACCATCAAAGTTGGTATTTGAGCTTTCAGTTAAAAATAAAGAAGTTCGTGTGTCACAGTTTTTGAAAATTCCACCCCAAAATCTAATTCCACGCGGACGAAGTCGCGGGGGCAAAAGCTAGTGTAATAATATATACAGTGAATAATATAATGTGAATGTAATAATACATACAGTGTTCCTTTCATTATTTTGGTTTCACGCCTCACAGAAGTGGCAACATTTCTATACATTTAATGTAGCTTGCAACCGAAATAGTGTAGTTATTTCCTGGATTCCAGACTAAGAGTCTTAACCCACTTCTGTGATGAATTGGCGGTATTATGCGCTTGCCCTCGTACTGCTTTATTTTCCAAATATGTATTTCTTTACTTGGCATAATTATTTAATTAAATGAAAATAATTTTTTAGGGAACCATCGGGATCCTATTACTCCGTCCATCTGTCTGTCACCGGGCTGTATCTTATGAACCGTAATAAGTAAATACTTAAAATTTTCACAGAATGTGTATTTCTATTGCCGCTATAATAATTATGTTATTTGAATTTTTTTAATTATTTATTTTTTATTGCGTCTAATGTTAAAAGTTAATTATTACAATATATAATTAAAACTATCGTTTGGGAATTATGGGATACCGCGAGGTCTCAGTTCGGGGCGAACCACTAGTTTAATATTTTTAGACATGTTATTTTTACATGTTACATTTTCGATTGTAATTAATGAATATCCACTTTTTGAACAGCCAAATAAATTCAAACGAAATCTCTAGCACAAATACTATCGAGATGTACCGAACTCAAGATCTTTTATTTAAGTAATCATTTTACAAGCCAACCCTGCGAATCTGAGCAAACTGCTTAAAGCCGAGGGCCTCAGAAATTTGCAGGGTATTACACAAATATTTGAAAGAGGATAATGTGCCGTCATGTTAATATTACTCTTTTACTCTGTTAAAGGGCTAAATTCGCTGTCAAAGGAAGGGCAAAGGCCGACAGGATCGGCAACCTACCTAAAGTGAAAATTGAATTTAGAAATTCAATTAGCACTTTGAGTAGGTCTTTAGGTTGGTTCATTTTTTTTCATTCAAAAACGAGGAATAAATTGACTCTACCGCATAAAATGGCGCAAGACCGAGGCCTGTGGAGGTTTATGCAAGAGACCTGGGACTATACTACCAACGTTTAAAGCAGTATTACTTCAATAATATTTGGACATGTCAAGTAGTTACTTTAAGAGCTTATAGTATGCCAGCTGGAATCCAAATTTTGCCCCCGCCTCACTGCCCAGCGTGCAGCCGCCCGCACCGCGTAGTTGCAGCTATCTCACTCGCACGAGTTCATCACGCGGCAGGGGTCACGCGCCGTACGATAGGGTATATGATACATTTTAACGAACCTCTAGTACATAGGTATGGACATAAAATGAAACTAATATTATTATATATTATTAATAACTAAGACTTAGAATTAGACTTAGACTAAGTATAAGTCTAACACTAAGACTAAGTTTAAGTCAAAGACTAAGTCTAAGCAAAGACTAAGACTAGGTCTAAGTCTAAGTCTTTCACTAAGACTATGACTTAGTCTTAGACTTAGTCTTAGACTTAGTCTTAGACTTAGTCTTAGACTTAGTCTTAGACTTAGTCTTAGACTTAGTCTTAGACTGAGTCTTAGACTTAGATTTACAATTAAACTTAGACTTATAATTAGACTTAGATTTAGACTAAGTCTAAGTTTAAATCTAAGTCTAAGTCTCACACTAAGGCTAAGTCTAAGTCTTAGTGTTAGACATAGATATATACTTAGTCTTAGACCATAGTCTTAGACTCAGTCTTAGACTCAGTCTTAGACTCAGTCTTAGACTCAGTCTTAGACTCAGTCTTAGACTCAGTCTTAGACTCAGTCTTAGACTCAGTCTTAGACTCAATCTTAGACTCAGTCTTAGACCCAGTCTTAGACTCAGTCTTAGACCCAGTCTTAGACCCAGTCTTAGACCCAGTCTTAGACTCAGTCTTAGACCCAGTCTTAGACTCAGTCTTAGACCATAGTCTTAGACCATAGTCTTAGTCTCAGTCTTAGACTCAGTCTTAGACTCAGTCTTAGACCCAGTCTTAGACCCAGTCTTAGACCCAGTCTTAGACCCAGTCTTAGACCCAGTCTTAGACCCAGTCTTAGACCCAGTCTTAGACCCAGTCTTAGACCCAGTCTTAGACCCAGTCTTAGACCCAGTCTTAGACCCAGTCTTAGACCCAGTCTTAGACCCAGTCTTAGACCCAGTCTTAGACCCAGTCTTAGACCCAGTCTTAGACCCAGTCTTAGACCCAGTCTTAGACCCAGTCTTAGACTCAGTCTTAGACTCAGTCTTAGACTCAGTCTAAGACTCAGTCTAAGACTCAGTCTAAGACTCAGTCTTAGACTCAGTCTTAGACTCAGTCTTAGACTCAGTCTTAGACTCAGTCTAAGACTCAGTCTTAGACTCAGTCTAAGACTCAGTCTTAGACTCAGTCTTAGACTCAGTCTAAGACTCAGTCTTAGACTCAGTCTTAGACTCAGTCTTAGACCATAGTCTTAGACTCAGTCTTAGACTCAGTCTTAGACTCAGTCTTAGACTCAGTCTTAGACCATAGTCTTAGACTCAGTCTTAGACTCAGTCTTAGACTCAGTCTTAGACTCAGTCTTAGACTCAGTCTTAGACTCAGTCTTAGACTCAGTCTTAGACTCAGTCTTAGACTCAGTCTTAGACTCAGTCTTAGACTCAGTCTTAGACTCAGTCTTAGACTCAGTCTTAGACTCAGTCTTAGACTCAGTCTTAGACTCAGTCTTAGACTCAGTCTTAGACTCAGTCTTAGACTCAGTCTTAGACTCAGTCTTAGACTCAGTCTTAGACTCAGTCTTAGACTCAGTCTTAGACTTAGACTTAGTCTTAGACTTAGGAAGCCTAAGGAAGACCTTTAGGAAGCTATGTATTTGCATTCTGTAACAAAATAGGCTATAACTAGTCTTTTGTTTTCAGTCTAAGACTCAGTCTTAGACTCAGTCTTAGACTCAGTCTAAGACTCAGTCTTAGACTCAGTCTAAGACTCAGTCTTAGACTCAGTCTTAGACTCAGTCTTAGACCATAGTCTTAGACTCAGTCTTAGACTCAGTCTTAGACTCAGTCTTAGACTCAGTCTTAGACCATAGTCTTAGACTCAGTCTTAGACTCAGTCTTAGACTCAGTCTTAGACTCAGTCTTAGACTCAGTCTTAGACTCAGTCTTAGACTCAGTCTTAGACTCAGTCTTAGACTCAGTCTTAGACTCAGTCTTAGACTCAGTCTTAGACTCAGTCTTAGACTCAGTCTTAGACTCAGTCTTAGACTCAGTCTTAGACTCAGTCTTAGACTCAGTCTTAGACTCAGTCTTAGACTCAGTCTTAGACTCAGTCTTAGACTCAGTCTTAGACTCAGTCTTAGACTCAGTCTTAGACTCAGTCTTAGACTCAGTCTTAGACTTAGACTTAGTCTTAGACTTAGGAAGCCTAAGGAAGACCTTTAGGAAGCTATGTATTTGCATTCTGTAACAAAATAGGCTATAACTAGTCTTTTGTTTATACTACTAAAATAATGTGACCGTGGCTACTAACTGGGAAAACTACCTTAATATTTAGTGATGGTAGGTGTATGAAACTATGTACCTATTCCACAGCAAGAGCCAAAAAAGTTATTATTGTAGTAATCAATTCATGTTTTTAGCATTTTCTATTCTCCAATTCCGTCTTATTTTTCTTATTCCGCTTATTTCCCATTTCTTTACACTTATAATTTCTTAGATAATATACGTATTCTGGTAGGTATGCGTGAGAACAAGCGACGCGGGTTCCCCGTTCGAATGCCGGAGCGTGAATGAATTCATGCGGTGGACACGAGTCGCCCGTCGGCCCACACGCAATATTTTTCAGAATTTCATTTCTAATAACGAAAAAATTATTTAATTTTAAATAGTACATATAGGACACTTATTGTACTAAGTTGAGTATATATTTTAAGTTTTATTAGTATAGGTAAAGTATTCATTGACTACTGCGATTTATTTGTAAAATTCAGAGGGAAATTTGTGAATTTTTTCTATCGAGAAAATTTTTAGCAATCGTGTTTTCACAACATACAAAATTCAGTCTATATCGTCAACTTTACTATATATTTCTTTCAATATTATTGATTCAATATTTTTATTGATATGGACGATCAAACGTGGCACGCTGGCATACTGTAGGCTCTTAAGGTTGACATTGTATTGACTTCGAGCGTATAGACATAGTATGGCCCTAGATTCAGCACAAACCTAACCCAAACCTAACCCAAGTTGTAGACGTCTATCTATACAATATATAAAATTCAAAGTCTTGACTGACTGACTGACTGAGATATCAACGCACAGCCTAAACTACTGAAGTTAGAAACTTGAAATTTTTACAGTTGGTTCCTTTTATGACGTAAGCGCACTAAGGAAGGATTTTTGAAAATTCAACCCCTAAGGGGGTAAAATAGGGGTTTGAAAAATCGAACTTAACGTGAGCAAAGCCGCGAGCAAAAGCTAGTCAGTTGATAAAGAAGAACGAACAACATGAATGTCTCAAAATTCTATATACCTACTTAGCATTCACTATAAAAAATACCAACTAGTATATGCCGACTGACTGGCGACTGTGTATCGCGTCGGTCATCTTTCGCATGCTACACCATGGACGAGTCATATCGGAGCTTCGCTTCTGTGAGTGCTACGGAACGTGCTACGTGTGTGTGCTACGGAGAGTGCTACGGGAATGCTTCGGAAAAGTCTTATACAGCAGTTCAATGTTAGTGTAAATCGCCATGGCATAATTAATTGACTAAAAACGTATTTGACTTTATTTAATTTGCGAATGAATGGCTATTTATTTTATTAATTTATTTATAACTCCATGTGTGTAGTATGGTATAAAGTGGTCCTCGCAGAAGAAAAAGTGCCTTGCGCTTCCCTTTGTAGTAATAGTTGCGAAATATAACAATGAAATGCGTGGGATTTGTTTGAATAAAGTTAATTAGCATTGTATTCACGTAAGTAGGTTAGAAATAGCTTGTTTAAAATAGGCAAGTAACTCGGCAAGGATGATAGACTCTCGACGGTAGAGGTATCATTTGATTTTTCGATACACAGACCACAGTTTTTCAAATTAATAACTTATTTTTTATCCTTCTTGATAATATTGACTATTGTATTGAACATAATATTATATTGTTTAATGTATCTATAAGACTCAATTTTCTTTGTATAATTATTATTTACTATTTTTTTTTATTCTGACATTTAAAATTATTAACTTTTAATACGGATATTTTACTGTATAATATTCATACCAGTCCTTGTAAAATTTATAAGGCTTGATTTTCTATATTCCATCATATTGTACCTGTATTTTGGTGAATAAATAATCTATCCACGTATTTTGAAGACATTGTTTTTTGTATTTTGTCGTTGTAGTCTTATCTACAATCAATGAATATATGTTTCTTTGTTAGTTTATCCTTCAATCACGTAGCAACGCTGTTGCAAAAATGAAGTCGATAAGTTGTTACTTATCGACTTCATTTTTGCATAGGTATACATTGAGGCCTGAAGAGAATCAAAAGAAACTTTTAATCAACAACAAAGGGTTTTCGCGAGAAGTAATTATGTTAATTCCTTGTAAGGCTCTGATAGAAAGTCATCCTGTTTTCACCAACCATACCCTAATCGTCCATTAAGCACCTCTTTACGTAAGTAGCTCCTAAATACAATCCCTTGCGCGATGTCATTTTCATTATTAGGCATTCCCTAACAGTTCATGAAAGCTCAATTGGAAGAAAACATCACTTATCTTCTAAGATAAGTGATGTTCAAAAGTTAGGTGGTGAAAATATATGTGAATTAATTCGGAGATTTCACTGCACTGTACCAAATATGTTGTATTTGAACGCAGTTGTCGACAGGCGAGTAAAGTGATGATTTAAACGAGGCACCTGTGAAACACTCAAGTAGAGGGAATGAAAGCAAGCGTTTAGTTACAATGCATGAAGACTCTCTGGCGTTAGCAAACTTTGAGATAATATAGGTAGGTACCTGGAACATCTGATAATAATTAATAGTCTCGGATGGATGAGATAAAAAGGATAATGGGTACTTTTGTTTAGGGACCGTACCCAAGACTTTAGCATTATGAACTATGTAGGCTTTTGTTGCCTTTTTGGAGTAATTTCCCGTTCGTAACCCTTCGGGTATGGAACCCTGAAGACGACCAACTTCGAGTGTGTCGAAAAGCCTGGTTCATGTAAGCCCGCTACCATCTTAGATTCCATCGTCACTTACCATCAGGTGAGATCGCAGACAGGGAATTAAAAAAAAAATGTTATGTTGTGCTGAAGCCTGTCCGTGTTTGGATGGGGGTGGCTAGAGACGGATATAGAATACTTGTAAGTACTTGAAAAGTTTCCACGGCATTAAAAAAAAAAACAAAAATCCACGTGGCGTTCGCCGATAGCATTAGTTAGGTTAGGTCTTTATAAATAGAAGTAAAAGCGTTTTCCCACCTTGTCAACGTTACTTATAAATACGTGAGTACTTTTATTATTGGATGAACGTTTTTTGGACCCAGAAAAGTTATTTTTCGTGAGAAATAAAGTTACGTTTCGTGCCGTGTAACGTTTACTTTATTATTTAGCAAATATGGTTAGCCAATATTGGTATGGTTAGAATATTAGGAAGTTATATTTATCCAACTGCGAAAGGTTAAGTGTAATTGTATATATCCATGCATAGGTCAAAATGAATTGGCTAAAATTGCATTCTCGTTGCAACTATGCGTTTTTAACCGATTTCTAAAAAAGGAGGAGGTTCTCAATTCGACGCGTATTTTTTTTTTGCTGATGTTACTCCATAACTCCGTCAAATCTGGACCGATTTTAATTTTTTAAGCTATTGCATAGCTTCTATCACGGGCCAGCGTGGAGACCGAATGCAGAAATTTCGTAACGAAAATAACCTGACACGGGACTCCTCTACGGTGAGCCGCTAGATGGCGCTGATAAAAAATGCTATGCAATAGCTTTACCGCGGCAGTCCCCGAGTGCCACACGTCTTTTTTTTTATTCGAATGATTTTTTTATACTTTTAAGTGGCGTTTGAAGTCGGTGATTTAAAAAGATGTTTTTTTTTTTAAATATTAATATAGTCTATAGCACAGAATACCTAGTACATAGTACCTTTTTTTTAACCTTTAGTGAAAGAGTGTCAGCCAAACGTCAGAGGTCATTCCAATCGTGAGGATGTAGGGTATGACATAACATATTTTTAAAACGGAAAACAAGAGGTTCCCGCGAATATTCACGAACAAAACCTAGCTTTATATAAAAATTCGAGACAAAGTGTTTCTCAAATAAAATTACTTTTGAAATGAGCTACACATTACTATCAAGAAAATAAAATGAAGTTAGTAAAAAGCTTTTATATGATACGCCGCGGAACGATGCTCCACAAGAAACAAAATAATTTCCCATTATGGTGCGGCGTGAAAATTGTTCTTTTAAAAATGTCTTTAAGATAAAGTTGTGGGGAACACTGTGTTTATTTTTAACCGATTTCTTTTTCGTCGCTTGTTATTGTGAGTAGGTTAGTAGTGTTTTTCAACCTTCTTGGTGTTTCCACTGAATTATAACATGGGGTTATTCAAGGGGCGGACCAACAAATTCCTGAAAGGCCGGCAACGCATTGGTGGTGCCTCTGGTGCTACAAGTGTTCATGGGCGGCGGTAATCACTTAACATCAGGTGACCCGCCTGCTCGTTTGCTCGCTAAAAATATAAAAAAAAAAAAAACGCGACCGCTTTACAAGTACAGTAGTTAAAAAATCCCAGTGACCCCCATGGCCTTAATAAAACTCATCCATTCAAAGATTTTATATTTAATTTTTAACCGACTTGAAAAAAAGAAACAGGCTTTCAATTCGACGCTTTTTTAATTTTTTGGCGATGTTACTCCATAACTTGAAGCCTCAATAGCCCAACGGTTAAAGGTGCGGACTGAAAACTGAAAGGTCGTATGTTCGATCCCCACCCGTTGAGCTATTGTCGTACCCACTCCTAATACAAGCTTTCAGCTTATTTGGAGGGGAGAGGAGAATATAAGTCAAGTTCAACTTGGCTAATATTCTTTAAAAAAAAAAAACTCTGTAAATTTTGATCTATCAAAACGTTTTCATTCTAAGCTAACCATTAGGCTATCACTGTTAGACACTAATAATACGCTACCTACCATTAATAACACCCAAATCAACAGAAAAAGAAAATTCACGAACAATTGCGTCTTATCTGTTTATCACTAAACAACATTGTCTTCTAGACAACCTTGCAGGGGTCTATGTTCTGACTATTCATTCATTCAAGATGGAACGGAAAATGCGATAGGATCTGAAAAATTGTGGAGGCAGGTAGCTTAATAAGAAATCTGGTCGTTGTATTTATTTAACAGAGACTTTACTAAATGAAATAAAACTGATTGTCTTTCAGAGAAAATCTTGAATCGTTTAAAATCTTAAAGTTCTTTATCTTGTTTGTTTGTTTATCTTGTATAATTTGTTAGTAGTCTACTCGTTGATCTACCGGCGACTTCATCCGCGTATATTTTAGTTTATTAACTTTTTTTGATTTTCGGGGATATATAGGGAAGGTCACTCTTAGAAAAATTCTCTACCTAACATCTATCAACATCGCTTCAGCTTTTTTTAGGTAAACAGATAGATAAACAAAACAAAAATAATACTAACTTGTGTTAATTGCTATTTACGACCTTACCGTGCTAAGATTCCCAAAATTTTCAGTTTCAAAACCTAAACAATTTCAGGAACACTTTCAAAATTTTCAAGGAAAATAATAAGTCGAAAAAGTTTAGACAGTACAACAAAAATCCTATTTCAAAATACTCGGGTATTGTAGTGAATAATGCAGGTTAATTTACTGTTGTAAACTCAAAAGCTATACGTGTATTGAAGTAGAATAAATAACTAGTTTCGATATTAGCGTGCATGTTTTTCACGAATTTTCCGAGAGTTCAACTGCATTTTTCAAGCGCTTGAAAAAGTAATTGGCTTTGTAAATGGATCATTTCCCCGTGTAAATATAGTGCTGCTTTTTTCGTAAAATAATAACTTTTTACAAAAAATTTAACCGAAAATAGACACAACTAAAAAGGGAAAAATAAAATAGAGCTTTTTAGTCATAAAAAATAAGTTCTTAAACTAATGTGTTAAAGCATAACTACGAGCTGTAGGTATTTTTTTAAGAATGCAGCAAGATTGGTTTTACTGTAGAATTGATTTTTCAAATTTAAATGGGACCAACTTCGAGGTAAACTGTATCTATTAAAGAAAGAATCATCAAAATCGGACGACTCTGGGAAAAGTTATGCGTGGTGGCGTGGTCATACATAAAAAAAATACGTAACGGACTGAGAACCTCCTCCTTTTTTTTCGTCGGTTGAAAATTTGCCATAAATTTTCCGCTAAATAAAGGGGAGGGCAGTATATTCGTAAAGTTCAGTATGTAATGTTATTTAAAAAAAAATTGAACATATGGGATGCTCTTGAACACGCCTAACACAAGCTTTACGCTTATTTGGAAGGGAGAGTAGAATATTAGTCAAATTCGGCATATAATGTTTAAAAGAAAATTCGTATTATGGGATGCGCTTCGACACCTAACCAAAAGCTGTACGCTCATTTGGAGGGGAGAGTAGAGTATTTGTTAAGTTCAGCGTGTAATCTACTATATAAAAATAAGTCGGGTTTTCCTTCCTGACGCTATAACTCCAGAACGCACGAACCGATTTCCACGGTTTTGCATTCGTTGGAAAGGTCTTGGGCTCCGTGAGGTTTATAGCAAAGAAAATTCAGGAAAAATTCCACGCGGACGAAGTCGCGGGGGCAAAAGCTAGTGTTCTTTAAAAAGAATTTGTGTGGATTTTTAGTTTGAGTTATTCACACGGGAAATGATGAGCGTGTACCTATGTACAACACAAACTAAGTGCAAAGTGCTCTATGATGCTACAAGGCAGCGCGTACAGCCAATCGATACCTACATTTGACCACATTAAGCCGGTCGTACATTTGCGTGGCGTATTCTCTAAAATTGGTTACATCAGTGTAACGATCGCAATGAGTTCTGATTAGCTGGTACTCTTCCGCTGTTAGTTAATTGCCAAATCAGAGAGATTGTACACTTATGAGAATCATTTTTAGAGAATACCACTACTTTTATTTCTTTTATCCAATCTGTTTTAAACAATTGATATTTATTCGAACTGAGCTTTGAGCCCTATACTTCTCAAGATGACAAAAGGACGAGATGTGCCACAAGAGGCGCAAAAGCCGTAAATTACTGATTACTGATGTCAAAAAGAATGTTAACTTGCGGTAGTGCGAAATTTTACTAACTTTCTATTATGACCAGCGAATTATGACAGACCAGTATGTGGACCAGTAAGCCTTTATGAGCCTAGTGTGAGCGCTTTTGTGTCAAAATGTCAATGTCAAATTAATTACAAAGCATGTGGTTAGTGAATACGGTATAACGTAATTCATTATTTATGCCTTGGAATGTCAACGAACCTCTACTAAATCGCGTGACGTCACAACTCGGATCACAATTCCCTAGCGATGCCGAGCAATGTTGATACTGCCGACAGCTCGGCCGCTCGGCGCCTCTGCAGGTGCCGAACAGTGCCGAACGGACCCGAGCCCGACCGGCGCAACTCGTAAATGGGACGCGGTGCGGGGAGGGCGCGGTATGCTAGCGGCAGTGACGCGGCAATATACAGATTACTACAGCGAAATAGTTGCGCCGCGGCCCCGCACCGCGCATGTCGGTTCCGTGCAGACTCCGCGTTCACCCGTAACGTCGCCATATTACCGAAACGTTTCTGTACCTAGAACGAATTTTTATAGTTTATTCATACTTTCAGTTGTTATAATCTCTTGTTGCACAATAGGCCACTTATTCAGAGTCATTCAAACACTTGCAAGAGATATTCAGTTCCCACAGCCTTTCACCAACTAGATTTTTCTTATGTCTACGGATACCTACTTAAAGTTGCTGCCAGCGGCCCTAGCGAAAACATTTCAAAACTTCTTTTCCCTTCCATTTCCCTTTTAAACTACAAGTTATCTACTTGTAGAGCCACATAAAATAACGCGTTTAATATGTTGTTTATAAACTCTACACT
This sequence comes from Hipparchia semele, assembly GCA_933228805.2. NCBI lineage: Eukaryota > Metazoa > Arthropoda > Insecta > Lepidoptera > Nymphalidae > Hipparchia > Hipparchia semele. Next base: position 3,838,531 of record OW121722.1, read on the forward strand.
TTTAACTATTTTCTACATGCTATAGCATCTGTCGCGTGTCACACGAGGTTTCGGGTGTGTTAATTATTTCATCTATGGCGAGGATTTTTTCTGGCATTCTGCGCACTGTTAAATACTATACAAATACAATCACTTTTATATCTAGCAACTGTAAAATTTTGTGAATGCAGTAAATAGCATTAGCAAAAATGACGTCTGAACTGCGTTTGGTTCAGGAGATAGAGAAATATGAGTGCCTCTACAACACCACCTTGCCCGAATACAACCGCAAAGATCTGACCGACGAGGCCTGGGGGCATGTGTCGTATGCCACTAACTTAACTAGTAAATATGACTCTCATTACCTTTTACCTAGCTACATATTATAGAACAATTATTTATCTCATGTGCTTCTACGTATTGGACCCATGAATATACAAACGTCAAAGAGCCGGGTTCGTTCTGTGAGGGTACACAGTACACACATACTACTATTTACCTACGTTTTCCATCTAACAACAAAAAATAAAACTGAATGAAAAGTAAATATTAGTTTAAATTCGCAAACATGTGAAATATATACATGTTGATCCGTGACTAGATGCATTCCTTGAAAAAAGATATTCTAGAATTCGTACTTTAAAACTAATTGAGCCAATAACAAGGTGTTATTTAAAACTACTTCCCAAAAAAATTTATAGTGGATTTAAGATTTTATGAATTTTTGACTTGTTTTTTAACTTTGTTGTTGTTTTGTTGATTTAAAAAACTTCACCACGTAGGGCACTGAAGGTATAAAATTGAAAGAATTCATAATCTGAGAAATAGGTGAGCTCTAGATCTTGCTTTTTACTTCATGAGTGGAGTAGTTTTTTGCATTCAATTATTATTATTTTTTTTAAACAAATCTTAATTCCACTATAACTTGGAAACCGGCAGTTATTTGCAAACCCATCAGTCAAACAGGCAGGTTGTTTGACTGGGCTCAATAATTATTTCCAAATGACCCGTAAAATAACATATTATCCCTCTTTTATTAATCTAGTTCGAGTCGAGCATGCTGAAAATGTTCCTTGATTTGTCACAACCAGGTATCCAATTTTTTTTGAATATTAAATTAAGCTTATATGTTGTTCCAGTTACCGAATGTAAAGAAAAATGGCGGAACATCCGAAGTTCTCTCATAAGAAGCTTGAAACCGAGCGAAAAAGCCAAGAAACCTTATTATTTAACTGCGTACCTCACCTTCGTTTTACCATTTATGAAACCACTGAACAGCTTGGATTACAACAAGGAAGACGTTTACCCCAATAACGCTACCGGAAGTAACTCCAAGGAAAATGAAATTCTTATTTGCACTGTGAAATCAGAAGATAACCTACCGACTGGTTATAGCAATTCATTAAACGAAACCTATAATACTGATGACCAATCAGATCCGCTGTATCAACTAGATCAGACAACTACTCGTAAAAGAAAAAGAAACAATGAAGGTACATCAAATCGTAATATAAGAACCGAGGAACCTGACCCTGTACAACAAATATATGCCCTCACTCAAGAACCTCCGCGTACGAACATAGAGTCTATGCATTATTTCCTCTTGAGTCTTTTACCAGAATTTGAAACTATGTCAGAAGAACAGACGAGGCTGTTCAAAATTAAAGTCATGATGCTACTAGACGATATCAAATCTAATAACGACAAAGTGAAACAAAGCGTGTCATCGACTAGTGAATCAGATCGTCTTAGTAAACGACTCATAAATTTACTCGTAAGGAATCTTCAAAAAAAGAAGTAATTTAATTTATATACTTGTATTCATGATCATATTTGTGTATTTGTAAATATATAATTAAGTACTCTTATTAAATACTTTTATTATATGTCTGCATGTATTTTTTTAAATCTATACTTACAGTGGCGATAGGCAGACGATGGACGTTGTGGGCATCAGCTAGTTTTACTATAAAATAATATGTCAAAGGCATGCAACGTGAAATAATTTTCAGATTAAATTCTTCACTGCAAATCAATTATTTTCTAGGATAAATTTTCTCTAATCTAACTCCGCGATTATTAAAACGAGTACTTGCTTCGCGCTAAGCTTCCACAATCATAGACTTGTTCAGCCATACTATTGCGTAAGAAAATCATACTCATTTGGCGGCTCAAAACGTGTTAAATATGAATTGTTAAATGAAACCATTCACAATCTGTCAAACGAATACAATTTTCTTAGACAATAACACGCAATTAAAGCTATAGCTCGGCTAATTTGAACTCGTAAAGATAGGAAATTGGAAATGGTTTAATCAAAGTAAGTGTATACCACACCGCGAACATAAGTTAGCTATTTTAGCTTTAGTTCATACAACCTGCTATGGCTAGGTACTAAGCGAAGCTATGCGAGCCAAGTATGAAAATACACTTAGCCAAGCTGAGTAGGGTTAGTTCTAGATGTGCCTTGTGCCTCTCTTATGAAGTTTCTTCTCGATTGGTTCAGAAAATTCGTAATTTAAGTATTTTTAAGCTATTGCATAGCTTCTATCGCAGGCCAGTGTGGAGACCGAATCCAGAAATTCCGTAACGAAAATAACCTGACACGGTACTCCTCTACGGTGAGCCGCTAGATGGCGTTGATAAAAAATGCTATGCAATAGCTTTGCCGCGGCAGTCCCCGAGTGCCACACGTCTTTTTTTTTATTATATTAGAGAAACACGATCTCAAAATTTTACAATTAAGGTAGGTTTCAAGAAGTAAAAACAATAGACATTTTTAAAAACATATTTATTCTCAGCATTACGGACAAGAAGGTATAGATAAAGATCACAAAAAGATACACAGTAGAATATTTAGTTACAATATGATATAAAGGACATGATATAGTGATACGTAACGAGAATTAGGACAGAAACATACTTACAACACGTCGTTTTGGTATTTGTAGCGAGAATCATACGGAAATACCGAGGAATATCAGTTTTCTTTTGCAATACGCGACACACTTTATGGAGCCTCATCCTGTGTTATAAGTATGTCTCTAGCATTACTTATAATAGATAAAACGTTTCCCCTTTTTTAGATATTTATGTAAAAGATACGTATAAGGTCTTTCGCATACATCCTCCGCCGCGATATCATAGAAGCAGTACGACAGAAATAGTCAAATGTCTGCGCTGGAACAGACAATTTTGCTATGGTGTCGTGTATTCTCTTTCATTCCACTGCTATGTTGTCGTGACAGAGCAGGTCTAAGGGCAGATTTTTCATAAGCTAAACTGAAAAATTTCGAAAGTTGGATAATAATTTAATCAGCCCTTAAATAAATAGGCGCAGTTTACTTTTTAATCTAATTTAATAGAGCCGAAGACAAAAACTGTATTGCAATAACCATCAATTTATCGGGAGATAAGCCGATATTTTGTAATCTCCCGATATGCCTTAATGCTTTAAACGGAAGCATAAAAATAAAAGATTTTTGTTTCAAGAGACAAAAAATCAATTACTATCCTATTCTATCATATCCTACAGTATTTCCTTTAGTAAATAATATACCCAACCAGCTTTATTAAATTAGATCAAAGGTAAAATAAATAAATTAATTCAAAAGATTAAATTTTCAAAGCATTTTATTTTCCGTGGTGTACCACAAGCGTAATTTCCACAAACAGAGAACATTTTTGGTCCCTTTTCAACGATATAATGTTAAACTCTCAAATAACAACGTAAATAGAAGTCGAATATACAAGTAACTTCGAAAGATTTTAATAGAATATTACAAAAGCAATAGATAGATATCTCACAATTTAATACACCAATACATTATGCACAATGTTCATAGTCATACTAAGCTTTCGGCAGCTGTCCTTTAAATATTAAAACTGGTTCACAAACAATGCAAAATGCAATACGATCAGATCAAGAACCCCATAAATTGTATATTTGATGGAACATGAAGTTATTTTATGATGAATGACAGAAAATTCCATGAAAATATACATACGTATAAAAGTTCTGAGCATTTGATATCGATATCATAAATATGGAGATTTTTCGTTCGATTTCAAAATCACATTCAAGAACATAAATGGGATGTTGCTGGATGTTGCCTATTTAAAAAAAAATTACTTCTTACAGATAAATAAGAGGGTCTCCCAAAATAAGAAACTCGTTCGCTATTTGTTTTAAGTTTGGTTATCATTTTAAATTATCTACTACAGTACTATAAAAGTGCGTCAAATGTCTATTACGTCACAGTGCACTATTTCACACAAGCTGCCATACAGTAATGTTGACCAGTTTGTTTTATTGGTTTGATTAGTTGGCAACATCCCTATTATAATGTGTTAAATGGCTACGTACCAAGTTAAATGTTTTAGTTGAAACTGTCGATATAATGTGGTCCGGTGAGACCACGGTCCATGGATCGATATCCATGGACCACAATTCCAAGAGAAACATTTATCGTGGTGCGTATCCGTTTAGCACATGATAATTAGCACAACATCCACGGAATTTTGAAGGTAAGTACAACTACAATGCTATTCAAATGAGAAAAGGACGGCACTCTGCTTCAATAAACTATGGTATCGAATGGTAACATTACCAATATTTTAGGTATAAATCTTAATCTATTACATCATAATATATTTTGAATAATATTAAAACTATAACACAATTTCATACATATTTTTATTTGCCCTTTTTGATTTGTTCAAGTTTTTGCAGAGTCTATCCAGTTCTCATTTAGTAAATCTTTTCAGTACGAAGTAGGAATTGAAATTTTGTTGTTTTCTATTCTCAGATAGGGCTAGGTACAAATATAATGGACTCTTAAATCTGTTATCTGTCCCTATTCTTAATCCGGATAATCTTCAACGAATCCAGAATTCTTATAGCACCTGTCAAATCTTTCAACCATTTTAAATCCTATATTCCTCTATTGTCTATCACTGAATCGCGCACGACCGTTTGTCGCTTTGCGGATTGGATCGCACTAGCCTATTCAAATTGAGCTTTGGGCTGCCACTGACGCTGTCGTTATCCCCTTTGGCACATGTTTTGGTTCTCATAATCATTAGGTCAGTACGGATGCTAGGTCTTCTAACATTAGGTGCGACGACGCCGCAAGCATCTGACAATCTTCTTTTTATCGATAAGGTGCACTTCTTACTTCTGCTACTTTGACTACTAGTTGGGGGTAGGGTACAGGGGCTGCCGAATGCGGTGCTCACCCGTTTGTGGTGGTTCGGGGCCATTTCTAAAGGTAAGTTTGCTACGACAAAAAGTTCATAGAACAGATCGTCGACGTGGAAGTTTCTCTTAGCTGATGTCTCGACGAACACGCACGCAGAATCCTGCGTTGCGCAGTACGCGCTCGCCTCTTCAGGTTGTACAGTCCTAGACAACAAGGAGAGAAGTTAAAAAACTGTAAGTCGGTTAAGGAAAATTGGATGTAAAATTCGTCATAATGATTTTGTTTGTAGAAATTGTAGACTGTATCACCCGGACCATATTGTAACGAATTGATTGACACCTCATTCATACAAAATCGGCTCATTAGTTTATTTCACGCAAAAACTACTGAAAGGATTTGGTTGAAAGGAATGAAGATAGATTATACCCTGAAATAACACATAGGCTACTTTTTATCCCGGAGAATTAAACAGTTCCCGCAGGAATCAAAATCCTTAATCCACGCGGATGAAGCGCGGGCATCATCTAGTTTATAATATTAATAGGATTGGGAAGGATTTTGTCGTACTTTAAGTCTCTGTCGCATTTGTTGCCAGCTATGGCCATGGGAACTTTCGGAGCTTGTTTCCGGCCCCGACTGCTGCCGCTGCTTGCACTAGCCTTCGTCTCCAGGATTTGCTCCCGCAGACGAATCACCTCCTCGAATGACTCCCGACAGTCCATCGCGAACACCAGTACGAAGAGGTCACCTGTTGACAAGAACTTGCTTTTGTACTTTCCATGGATGAAGAGTAAAATAAAAGATAAGACTTAGGCTGAAATCTGTAGATCTCACTCTGCTCAGGCTCAAGACAGAGTTAAAACGAGACAGATTTATGTCAGAGCATATTTGTGCTATCTTAAGTCTTAGCTAAGTCAGAGGACACCTATAGGTCTCAGCATTAGTAATATAAGGATTATGAAAGAATTGCCATTCCTTGAGCGGAATCATGAGAGCCCATCAATACTTTAAACTTGTGTACTAGTGTACTTGTGTACTACTAGGTGACAAACATACCTACATCCAAATAAAAGCCCAAATAGATTATCATATTATGTGAATATTTTGCAGTTCTAATAACATTACACGCATACCTACGTGTAAAATTGATAACATACTTTTTTGAAGGCGGTTAAACAAATCACTGTGTCGATCTACAATATAAATCAACCAACGCTTCTTTCAAAGTTGAGAAATCCTATTAATTTATTAGTCCTGTGGGTATTTACATTAACAAATAGATAAAACCCAGCTCAATGTAGGCTAGATCTATCTAGACTCGAGGAATGAATCATTGTAATTGCTAAATCAATCTGGCTTTCGTCTTGCGAACAATAATTACGTCTTCATTCAATTTGTAGACGTAGACCATTACAGTTTCAAATACTTACAAAGTTCATTATTCATTTATTTTAATTAAAGGATGGTACGCTCATTAACGTATTTATTTCTCAAGTTTTATTAGTAATTAAGTTTAATTTTATTATTCTATTAATTTTCGGAAATCTTCTGGAAGTAAGGATTCCCAGATTCATTGTCAGTCCATCCAGGCATCCACCTATTCCAGATATCCTTAAAATAGAATTATATATGAGCTTTATATGACTGCCTTATACAAAGCTCATATACCTAATACAATTCTTATTACTACTTCGAAAGCACATAAAAACACTGCAATTTTATCTATTTTTAGTTTTAAATGTTTGTACATTTAAAAGCCCTTTCAAATAGTCCAGTTGTACTACAGTTAGTTGTGATAGATAGACAGATGACGGAAGAAGTCACACGATAAGAAAAAGGTAAGAGAAGTTTGTATTGGATCTTATATCTTCCTCTTTCCTTCCTTTCCTTTCTTTCCATACTTCTTTCCTTTTTCACAATTTTGGTACGGAACCTTCAAAATCTATACGTACTAGGGCGAAGAAAACGTAGGAAGTGCAAAAAAAATTGCGACGAGGTAGGAAGCTAATATAAAACCTAACTGTCGTGCTAAAACCCACAAAGACCAAAAGGATAAAAGGTGTAATCAAAGTGGAACAGTCGCGTCTTTTTATGTCTTAACGGAGTTGCTAAGAAAGGTCTTTTCAAATTGCTCTGACCTGTAGGTATTTTTATGAGAGAGTAATTTCGAGTCATATTTTCCTGATAATAAAATAAAATGTGGGCGTTATGACCAAAATGAAATATTTGGCTTCCAAGTTCTGAAAGGCTGATCAAATCAACTAAATTATTGTTAGGTACTAAAATATTTAGCTTCGAAAGTTGACAAACAGTCGATATTTAATTGGTTTGTAGGAAAACTAATACATAAGTGCCTATAATAATACCTATTGATTTCTGTACAGAGTTTAGGTATGAGCGTTTCGCAAAAACAAATAGTCACATTGATGTTCATTCAATTCCTGTTGTTTGACATTTTAGGTAGCTTGTTCCGGGAATAAATTATTTATTAACGATGGTTAGATAGATAACTGGAGATAATAGGCTAAATGACGTTTACTTTTTTATCTCTTATAACTACGCTCTAAGCACAAAAGTGAGATTATTAAATTGCAATAATTTTACTTATTTTAATTAGTTCATAGGCCTATCGGGAGGATTAAGAATATCGCATTGATAACAAAGTTTTGCAGTATATTCCGACTTGTCTATCTATTCTCTTTCCATGATCGCTAACGCCGCTATAGAGCAGGGGCTCCCAAAATTTTTTTTATCACGCTTCCCTACTGAAAGGTTAGAATGTGTCACGTGTGCTAAAAAAATTTTGGGAGCCCCTGCTTTAGCGTTAAATTTTAAGCGTGGAAAGAGAATGTATGCCAGCATAGCAGGGCGTTATCTACATCTTTTGAAAGATAAACTGTTTTTTAAAAAAAACAGCTTACTTATCAAAATAACATAGTAATTCCACACTGAGCGAATACCTAGCAATATCTACCTAATCGATAACTTTCATTATAAGTTTAAATTAGTACTGGATGTTATGACTGAACTTTGTTCGCAAGTAATGGAAGGAAACGATAGCTTAGACTGAGTATTAGTTACTTCTAAAACATGGCAAAACTGCCTCATTGATCTAGTTAAAACAGTTTGTTCGGTTGAGGATTGTGGGATCCTGGTTTTGAGGTCCGGCTCGGGACAATGAAAATGAAAAATATTTATTTAACAAAAATTACATACGTATATATCCGCATAATATTAACTGTGGACTAGACTACACACGCACTACACTAGACACTAGGAGGCCTGTATCGTGGGGTCCAAGAGTTTTACAGGTAGATTAGCATTAGAGGTGGTTAATATAGCACTTAGCAACATATTACAGCATGCTATCTTTCCATAGCACACAGCAAGTGGCGCCTACGTATACGTACGTGGTGCTATGATGCTATAAATATCACGCGCTGTAGGCGGCGTAGCACACTGCGCGTAGCAGCGACGCTGAGGCGGCCGGGCAGTCAGGTACTGTGTGACTGTTGCCAGTCATCGCGTGCGCGCTATGCTTAGCAGATGGATTAACATGTATGTGATTTAGCGTGTTGCAAGACATAGCGCGCCGGCCGCCCACAAGCTTCCTAATAACAGTCTGCTATAGCATAGCATTTTTTATAGCATGCTAAAATTTATAGTCAGTAGCATGATATTGATTTATAGCATTTTTGAACAACTCTAATTAGCACAGAACATTACTGTGGCCCAATGTTTTATTTGCGCTGGGTTGGTGAGTAATAATTATTACCCAGCACAAATAAAACTAATCTTACTAATATAAGTAATTATTAGTAGGATTAATAGGATTAATTTGAAACTACTTAGATATTCGAGTAACACCTGTTGGGCGCCAGCCTGTGTTATCGTCAACATAAAGCCTGTATAAAGCAGGTTTACTGTAAATATTTGCTCTTATTATACATACAAATAGCTATAAATTTAACGCTTCATGTTTACAAAATGCTAATTGGAAGCGACCGTCCGTCGGCGGAAAATGGTTAATCTCCTACCATTTGTAAAGCATAAATTCATGGAATTTCCGTTGCCCGTGCAATGGTGATCATTTGGAAATCATGAATATATTTTTTAAATATTTTTTTAATTTTGAATTTCCTTAAATAATTTGTTAATCAACAAAATTCGATCTTTGATTAAATTGAATTAACAATATTTTTATTTTAATAATTTTTTAAATAATTTAAAAATAAACTGAAATTTTATTAATACTGAATAAAATCTGAAACCCCATCTTATCTTGTCACACTAATATTATAAAAGCGAAGGTTTCTACGTGTGTGTGTACTGTGTATGTTCGTTATCTTTCACGCCACAACGAATAAACCGATTTGGCGATTTGGGAAAATTAAGGAGTTCCCGCGGGAATTAAAAAACCCTTAATTACATTAGGGATGTTATAGTACCTAGACAGCTCTTTCGGTCTGACTGTCTGGGTGTGTGATGGACCAATCTATCTATATACTTCAAAGTCCTGACTGACTGACTGAGATGTCTACGCACAGCCATTTACTGCAGTTAGAAACTTGAAATTTTTACAGTTGGTTCCTTTTATGACGTAGGCGCACACTAAGGAAGGATTTTTGAAAATTCAACCCCTAAGGGGGTAAAATAGGGATTTGAAAAATCGAACTTAACGTGAGCAAAGCCGCGAGCAAAAGCTAGTTAGAATATATTTCATTGGAAGGGGTATAGATAAGCATTGATCAAAATGTCCAGCTGTTTTAAGTTTCCTAGTTAGTAGGTATAGTATTGTATCTTGCAACTCTTGCAAATGTATGGGATCGACAGAAAACGAAAGTTAGTTCAAAGCAATTCGAACGCTCCAAACGTTATGGTTGTATCGTCAAACAATTATGATAAAATATATCGAGAATGTATCTTCATGGAGGCACAGCTTTAAAACTTGTTGCAACATGAACAAGTTGATTGTTGAGAGGAAGCCTTTTGTTCTCACTTGAATAAAACGAGAACAACCCGAGCGTTTCTACTTCAACGCGCTCGTCGTTTAACCGGATACTAAAAACTTTGTAAACTCATTACCTACTGCCAGTGCCATCTGAAGCTCAAACGTTATTTATCGTTTTTTATTTTTAGTCTCGACCAGAGATAGGTTTCGTTCTAAAAATGATTGCTAATTGGTGTAGTGGTAGTGCAGTATAATGATCAAAATGATCTCAGATTGGCCGATCTCTCTCACTATTGACTAAAATGAATTCAAGTACCTAACGCACGCAAGATAGGTACAATAAACCAAGTAGGTATGTCTATACTTCCTGCGACGGTGTTTCCTCTAAATTAGGTACAACATGGAGTTATTCAAGGGGCGGACCAACAAATTCCTGAAGGGCCGGCAACACATTGGTGGTGCTTCAGGTGCTACAAATGTTCATGGACGGCGGTAATCACTTAACATTAGGTGACCCGCCTGCTCGTTTGTTCGCAAAAAATATTAAAAAAAAAACATGCTTAACTAAAGCAGTACATTAAAAAAAACCGCACGTAATCCTATTATCCTATTAATATTATAAATGCGAAAGTTTGGATGTATTGTTGTTACTCAATCACGTCGCAACGACTGAACCGATTTGGCTGAAAGGCACAGAGATAGATTATAGATATTTTTACCGCGGGAATCTAAAAAAACTTCAATGCACGCGAACGAAGTCGCGGGAATCAACTATAGTAATCAATAACCACAGAGTACTTTGTATGTGCAATTAACTTTTCACTCAATAGCAAGCGTTCAACACGGTTACTAAAAAAACTAGGAACTCTCTAAAAAATTCATCAGGGCGTCGGCTTTTAGGTTAAATACGGCTAGCAGGCGATGTGAAATTCGTTCAAATGGCTTGTTTTTTCCACACTCACAGCAAACAGTCCTGAATTTTTTACCGATTCGTGTGTACGTTAACGTGTGCACGCTACGGAGACGCGGACTTTGCGACAAGTCGACAAAAAGAAAATTGTTGCTCCGGAAATGTAGTGCTGGAGGCGATAGGTACTCCCTAGGAGTATCATGCATAGAATTCCGCACACGCTTTTCGCCGATAGTAGGTATACAGAATCGCATAGTAAAGTTCTTCAGGTATGTCGTCCGACGTGAATTATCATGCAGGGCAAAGTGGAGGGCATCAAAGAGCAAAATATTAGTGACATAGGTCATACACTAGGCTTCACTGAACCTGACATAGGCCATACACTATAACGGCTTTTACGCTGAACGAATCTGGGTGAAAGACTGATGGTTTGCATCCCGGAGATGGCTTGAGCATTATTATCCCGGGTTATGAAGGAGTTCCCGCGGGAATTTAATAACCCCTTTACGCAATCGAAGTCGCTTTTCAAAATGCAAAATATTTCAAGGGCCTTAGCAATACATAGCCAAAAATTTTATTACGTAATTCTTTCTTTGTACCTACGGAGGAATAATTCCATAGTAGAGTTTGTTTAATAAGTCAGTTGACATTGGTAAATTGAAAAATAGGTTGTAGCAACATTGTGATAGAGTCGTCGTTGAATTAAACAGTTTGGTAATTTACGTAAAAATAATTAAAAACAAACCATGCACACATTAATGTGGAAAAGTGAATAAATAGGAAAAAAGTACCTCCCTCACCCGTGTACCTACAAAAACTGACTTATTGAACAGACTATACATTTTTTTTAAACTAAGCTGAACTTAGCTTGTATTCTCCTCTCCCCTCCAAACAAGCGAAAAGCTTGTGCTAGGAGTGGGTACGACAATAGTGCAATGGGTTGGGTTCGAACCTGCGATCTTTCAGTTTTCAGTCCTCACCTTTAACCGTTGGGCTATTGAGGCTTAAACGGCGTTAGAGCCTACTTAAAATAAATGAATAACTTGGCGTCCGTCTCTCTATTAAGCCATTTGTGAGAATGGGCGTGACGTTTTACAATAAAATTCCACAGTCAATCTTAGACTTGCCTCTACACAAGTTTAAGAAATCAATTAAATCTGCTCTCATGAAAAAAGCATATTATACAATTGAAGACTATGTAAATGATAAAAAAGCGTGGATATAATTCGCTCCAGTGATTCATAAGACAGTAATAACTATCCTGTGTAACATGATTTTATTGTATTCTGTTCCACGGTGTTTCCACTTTATTTGTCTCAGTCATGTCTTAAAATGAGTAGTTTAATATTAGTATTCAATTCGATGCCTTAACATGGGTAGCCTAAGTATGTCATGCTCTCTTTAAAGTTTCTGTGGTGGTGTCGTGTGGTGCGGGTTGTTACGTTCCCTCAAATATGGTTGAGCGAAGCAATGGCTGGATCATGCGTCATGCTCGTGAACGGGTGCCACCAACGGGAATGGGTCTGCTTTTGCCTGCCTGTGTTAACATGTATTGAATTGTATTTATTTGTATTTGTATTGTATTTATTTTTACTTGTATTGTACTCAGGAAAATTCATCGTGGAAGCACTGAATACATAGCATAGTTTCAATAACAATTGTAAATTTTTATATTTTTTTGAAAAGAGCAACCGCCGAGTTTCTTGCTGGCTCTTCTCGGCAGGAAAGGCATTCCGAACCAGTGGTAGATTCATTGACCATTCAAAAGTGCTTGTAAAAGTTTATTTGAATAAAAATATTTCTATTTCTATTTCTATTTCTAATATTTGCTGTGCCCCAACGGGGTTCCAATGGAAAAAATGACCTCTAGTTATAAGAAACATTGTAATAACATTGGAATGCAATAAATGAATATGAATATGAACATTATACGTAATCTCACCTGTTAAAAAAGAGAGTCTTCTCATAGCTGGGAAAGGGTGGTTGCCCGAGGTGTCGAGCAGGTCGAGCTGGTACACCTCCCCTCGGATTCGGTACAGCTTGCGGTGGAAGTCCTCGATGGTGGGGGTGTAGCTGTCCTCGAACTTGGTGCCCAGGAACCGCGCCACTAGGGACGTCTTGCCCACACGAGCCGACCTGAGGAGTCAGAGTATACAAACTTTGATTCGACCATTTAGCCACGACTTGGCAAGCGCACGCATTCCCCTCTGCCGAAGTACATGTACAACGTACGGTTCAGTTTATAAGTGTGACAGTTTTGAGTTAGTGTGCGTTCATAGAGACATTAAGTTTTTTTACAAGAGTGTGCGGAAGTGAGTAAATGTGTGCTGTACGTGATTACCCCACCTCACCACAGAAAGTGGCAGAATATACAGGGTTAAATAAAAAATACCAGAAAGCTCTCGGCACGTAATTGTTATCATTAAAACTAACAATATTCAGTACTAAATCTGCGTAAAGGCGCGTCCCGGCTAAATGGTCGAAGGAAACTTTGGGTCTTAATCTTTCTTAAAGAAGAAGGACGAAGTAGCGGGCATCATCTAGTTTTCACATAAATTTTTTGCCCAAATTTTTAATTCTTCTTTTTTTACGAGTGGAAAACTAAAAGTTTGGAAAGAATATTTAGGTAAGCCACAGTATTTTATTACAGTTTAGCCATAAATCAAAACGTATTAAAGCCCATAAAATTATGTCATAAAAACTTTGCATACTCTTTTTATTCCTTTATCGTAGCGAGCAATAACTTTACCCGCACCATAAACCATAATTTCTTTAGAGAATGAAGGGTAGAGATAAAATTCGTTGAGTAGTATCAAGTTCCAGGTAACAGTTTCTGTCAATTAAAAAAAAAATCTAAATGACAAATAGATCTCTAAACGACTGCTATCCGAACCAAGGCGAAATACCTTTTTCCCACTTTAACATAATTTTAATTATCAACAAGCAATTAAAAGAGATTAAAAAACCCGACTGCTTTAAAGGAAATCAACTAAAAATTTAAATTGTCATAGATCGTAAATGGCCATTCAAAATGAAAAATGATCAAAGAAACCTAACAATGATTTTCAAATACCTATTCAATGATACCCCACATTACATAGTTTGCCGACTTTAATTTTTTTATTTTTCGCAATATAGCGTCTAGTGGTCACTATATTAAATTTTGGTTACCGTCATGTCTTTAGTGACACTGCCAAGATTAACACAAATCGACTGACGTAAGAATCATCAAAATCGGCCCACGCGTTTGGTCTCCAGAGTGCCACATACATAGCACTGAAGATTTATACTGTGAGGTGATACGGAACCCTTTGCGAATGAGTGAAACTCACATTTGGCCGGTTTTTTTAGAGTAGGCAACCCTTGTGGTGAAAGTCGTTGACCTAAATGCTATTAGTATTATTTTGTAGCTTAGTCAATGGCAAGCCAATTTGGAACTGGACACCTATTACTCATAAGGAGTGTCTCCAAAAGGGAGTGGCCCTTCGCAGTTAACTGAAAGGGATCGTTTGGAGTCCCTCAAGTATTAGTGAGTCGGTAAATGTAGCTATTTGTTGTACACAGTCTATAAACTATAAACTAAACTGGTATAAATAAATAAATAAATAATCTAGCGTTATCCTTTTCTTTAGGGAGCATATTGAAAGGGATAGAACGAGATTTAGACCTTAGAAAAACTATCTTCCAAGTTAGCCCGCTACCATCGTAGACTGCATAGTCATTTACCATCAGGTGAGATCATCTTGAGTGTCATCGTATATAAAAAAATATAAAAAAAATGAACTTACGTAGCATACCTAAACAAATTTGAGTTTGGAAGGTATTTTCATCACCTCCCAAGTTCAAAAACAAGTAAACAATCCCTTCAACTAGAGCTCCTGTCTGTTCTCACGAATTTCCCGTATATACGAAGTTGCGTTTATTTAGGACTTCAACTTTGACCAGACCGTCTTCTGGGATAGGCGCTTAACCTACCTAGACGCTTTTAAATAAATACCTAGGGCTATATTTAGACTAGCTAGACTCCAGATAATAATTATAATAACAACCTTGAAGCCTCTACCTTTCGGCATTATAATATACTAGCTGATGCCCGCGACTTGAGGTTTTTTAATTCCGGGGACGAAGACGACGACTCTCTCATTTTCCGGGACAAAAAGTAGCCTATGTGCTATTGCAGACTATGATCTGCCTCTGTACCAAACTTCAGCCAAATCGGTACAGTCGTTATGTCATAATTGAGTAACAAACATCCATCCATTCATTCATGTGTAATACGTTAAATATGTACTACACATAGTACATTATGTACCTGCTAGCCGTCTAGCCGTTCTCTTCAAGTTGGGCGGTACCTCCCGTCACGCTTCCCCGCAAGATAGAACTTAGACCCCACTTAGCACAGATAGCATCGTAGGTATTGCTCGCAAACAAACACACTTTCGCATTTATAATATTAGTAATATTATAGTAATACATAGTAGGATATTGCCCGACAGCAAAAACTGTGCAATCTCTGCAATCAGCCTGTCGAATAGCGCCGTTCGTGTTGCCGCGTTGGTGTGATAGCATCGCGCGATCTAATCGCACAGTCAATTACGACACTTGTTTTACCATCGCACGATCCATTTATCATCGCGCGATGAAATCGCGTCGTTTGATCGTACGATCGTTATCCAATTAGGACGATGCTTTTGTCTTCCAGGATAAAGCGTAGCCTAGATAAGTATCCGGGACCAAATCCTCGTCTCCCCGAAAAGGAGGCCGAAGTTTTAAACACTTAGCTATCTCAACTTCTTTGACGAAAGAAAGTGAAACACCCCGGACATGTTACAACATCCTAATCGCTAGTCAGTAATTTTTAAAACAAAAATATGTAATCCGCCATCTTGTGGCGGCGGCCATCTCGGACCGATTTTCATCAAACATAGCTAAGAACACTCCCGACTAATTTTTTTTTTATATGAATAGCGGGCAAACGAGCTGGCGGGTCACCTGATGTAACGTGATTACCGCCGCCCATGAACACTTGTAGTACCAGAGGCACCACCAATGCGTTGCCGGCTTTTCAGGAACTTATTGGTTCGCCCTTGAATAACCCCATATTGTAATTAAGTGGGAACACTGTCGAAGGGAGATGATTCCACAATTTGGTAGTACGTGGAAAATTCACCTTTCAAACAAAAAACAAAATCAAAATCGGTTCATCCGTTTTTGCGTCGTGGGTTAAAAATAAAACTGTTAAAAACTATTCCGCCTACACAATCTCTCTCTGCATCTACAAAATCTCGCTTATTGCGAAGAGTCAACGCACGGTAATCCCCGGCTCAGCTTTAAGCCCCGGAATTAGGATTGTTCCTAATAGGCCTGCGAGAGCGTTCTTTTAATGAGGCCCGGGCTTGTTACGCGATACGTGATGCTAGATCAGGGGCCCTGCGTGGGCCCTGTAACCAACGCTTAAAGTAGTATTATTTCAATATTGTCTTGACATTTCAAACAATAACGACCTTAATTCAATTCAATTCTCGATTGCAAACTGGGCACAGATTGATTCGCCAGTCTCGCTTTGATGGAAAAGGCATGAATGAGATTAATCGGTTTTAATTTTATTAGATAGGTAGGGTACGTATTATTTAAGCAATAAACATACTACTGCATAATAAATATCTATAATTACTAATATTATAAATGCGAAAGTGTGTTCGTTTGTTGGTTCGTTTGTTCGTTTCTCCTTCATCCGCGATCCGTAGATCAATGTAATTTTTTGCATGGCTATAGTTGAGGACCTGGATAGGCTACTTTTTATCCCGGAAAATCAAAGAGTTACCGCGGGTTTTTAAAACTAAATCCACACGGACGATGTCGCGGGCATCAGCTAGTATTTATGTATAAATAATTATCTTCCGTAAATCTGTCACCTTACTACTATGGATGGGAAAAGGGACAGAGAATTTTTCCACCTAGTACGTACGTACGACTTGAAAGCGATGGGTTTGTCCATTTTACTGTTCTGTTATAGTGTTTAAATCTTCGAAAATTAACGTTTTAACGTTGCCGATTGTGCAAAATGGCACTAAGGGTACAGGGCTGTAATGTGAATTAAATTCTCCCAGTTTTAACTTTAGTGACGAGAGCTGTACCTAATTGTTTCCGTCGCGATCGCGTTGACATTGATTGATTGTTATTACCGACCGATATTAGCTAACTTCGGCTCTGCCTCGGCGGCCGTTCAAAATACAAATTAAGAAAATTATTACCAACTTGGGACATTACTAAGCCGATCGCACACTAGTTGCGAGCCGCAAAGCCGTACACATCGAATCCAACACATTTTTGATCCTTATAAGGATTTTTTATAAGTTTACTGTGTGTGACATGCACATACACACCACACATTGCGCTTCAACGAATGGATCACTTTATTAAGAATATTAGTTAAGTTGACTAATATCCTCCTATCTCCTTCAAATAAGCGGAAAGCTTCCGCTAGGAATGGGTATGACAATAGCACAACGGGTAGAGTTTGAACCTGCGACCTTTCAGTTTTCAGTCCGCACCTTTAACCGTTGGACTATTTTGAATACGGTATGTTTTATTTGAAGGTCTGTTCAATGGGAATAATTCTTAGCTACGTTTGGTTGAGGATAATTCTATATAGAAATGTGTAGGTATGCAAAAAAAGAATATGAAATGCTAGTGCAATGCTTGGAATTTCAATAGAATGAAATTAAAAAATTATTATGATTATGTCTTAAGCTTTTGAGGCACTCAATGTGATGCCTGTATTTGCAATGTGATTTGCGAATTATGCGGTGCGGACTATCCGTTCATAATGTGCGATACGCATAATAATAAACTTTGGGCATTAACATTTCACCCGGCGAAACTTTCTTAAAGCTTCAACAACTTGGCTCATAGACCCTAAATATTTATAATTCTCTAGGAAAAATGATAATGGTACGATAGCCAAAGTTTTGCTGATATAACCTGCCAACGGAGGTATCTTCGTCTTTTATCATTGGGACGAGCACAATCTGAATTCTTACAAACTTTTTGTTCAACTTAAGATGAACGAGAAGATTAGAGACATAATACGAGTATTTCAGTACCTGTTTCAGAGTTTTGGTGCTTTCATTCTACTATCCCTCTATTTTTACGTTTCTCAGCATGTGTGAAGTCTACCAATCCGCAATTTGTCAGCGTATAGACTACGGCCTTAATTCTTCTCATATTAGAGGAGACTCAGTTTCGATCTCGCGATAGGTTGAGTTGATTTACATACTATCGCTGATTAATATAACTGGGGTGTCACGTATTTTTGCATGAAAATGCAGTCAGGGGCTCTACCAAAGTACCTTAAGGTCATTGTATGAAATGTCAACACCATATTATTGAAACAATACTACTTTAAGCGTCAGCGGTAGGCCCCCTGGGCAATGATTCCTATAGGAACCCCTTTCTAATTTTCAGCACGTTGTTTTTGCCTCAACTAATAGCATTGACGTAAATACACTAATTGGCATAAGTCTCTTACAAGAAACGCCACGAGCTGAAACCTATAGACCGCACTCCCATTCAGCTCAGATTCAAGAGGTAAAACGAGGCAGATTTATGTCAGAGCATATTTGTGTCTCGTTTTAACTCTTATCTTGAGTCTGAGCTAAGTCAGAGCACGCTCTATAGATCTTAGCATTACACTACTCACACACAATCACACAATACAGATAGTACATAATATATACGATCTTGTACCGCGTGATCTAGCAACTCCTTGAAATTGACATTTTATACATCCACTAGCTTTTGCCCCCGCGACTTCGTCCGCGTGGAATTAGATTTTGGGGTGGAATTTTCAAAAACTGTGACACACGTACTTCTTTATTTTTAACTGAAAGCTCAAATACCAACTTTGATGGAAACAGCTTGAAAAATGACGGAGTTTCATATAAACTTCCATCCCCTATTTAAACCCCTTAGGGGTAGAATTTCCAATAATCCTTTCTTAGTGTGCACCTACGTCATAAAAGGAACCAACTGTAAAAATTTCAAGTTTCTAACTTCAGTAGTTTAGGCTGTGCGTTGATATCTCAGTCAGTCAGTCAGTCAGTCAGTCAGGACTTTGAATTTTATATATATAGAAGATTTCAATAGCAAAAACATGATACAAAAAATAAATATAACAAAATAAAAATATGATACAAAAAGACAAAAGTTGTTACATAAGGCATAACTTAAAACGAGTGCCTCTTTATGTGCGAGAAAATATTCAGGTAGGTACCTATATGGTAGAAAAGGATATTTTTACAAAAACATTTGCTTTCGTCAAGTAGGTACGCTCTTTGCATAAAATGTAACATGGTAAAATTTTCTAGAGACATTCTCAGATATTGGGGCTCATTGGAACCTTAAAATCTTAGCGCATTGGCCAATATGTTCGGCAAGTAGGTAGATATGCTGTTTGCGAATGGAACCTTTTGAAGTTTAATTACCTTTTACTTGCTAACTTAATGTCTAGCTTATATACCTTTTAGTGCCGATTTAACCTATGTCGAGTGACGTTTAACCGAGGCATAAATTGGTCGTTCTGACAGGTTTTTGTGTTGAAAATCGGCCAAAATATCAAAGCTCGGATAAGACTTATTATACGTCGTTGAAAGCGGCCTTTTTTGAATAGCGGGCAAACAGATGTGCGGGTCACCTGATATTTTTTGGTTCGCCCCTTGAATAACCCGATGTTGTAATTAAATGGGAACACCGTCGGATGGAGGCAGGGGCCTTTACTAAAATTTAGTTATACATAATTCAAAAATTAGAAAAAAAGACGTGTGGCACTCGGGGACTGCCGCGGTAAAGCTATTGCATAGCATTTTTTATCAACGCCATCTAGCGGCTCACCGGTTGATAAAAAATGCGCCATCTAGCGGCTCACCGTAGAGGAGTCCCGTATCAGGTTATTTTCGTTACGGAATTTCTGGATTCGGTCTCCACGCTCAAGGCCCGCGATAGAAGCTATGCAATAGCTTAAAAACATTATCAATATTTAGGCAAGTAGGTTTTCTAACGATGACCTACCCAAAAAAGAACCTTACCTTACTCTATCTTAATAATGTACTACGAGCAGAAAATCTGTAATCAATCAATTTCACGCCTGAGCGATCAAAGGTGGTTGAACTATAGACACTGGTCCAGTTCTATCCACTAACGTTGCACTGTTTATGTTAAACATTAAATTAAAGATATTTCAATAGCTTTATTTCGATTAGTTACCTGACAGATCTTGAATGAGTTAAAATTCGAACACGAATTTTGATTCATTCTACTGTTCCACAGTTTGCTCCAGACAGAAACCCACAAAATTCGCGCCCTCTCTTTATAATATAAGTATAGATTTTTATGTATGTTCCCCGATTACTCGAAGACGCCTGGATTTGGAAAAACTTTTTTTGTTTGAAAGGGTATACTTCCCAGGTGGTCCTATTGTCATTAGGTCAGGATCTGATGATGGGATCCTGGAGAAATCGAGAGAACTCTTTAAATAAAGGCACAATTGATATACTTTGTAGTGGCGTTTGGAATCGGTTTTGTAAAAAGAATTTTTACATTTATATTATTGCATGGATGGTTCATTTTACTTTGACGTTAATGTCATCGAATACGAATACGATCAATCGAATTAAATCTTTCCTACAGTACAGCACCGTGTGAACCTACTCTAAGGGTTTGGCGACATACATCGGAAGGCTCCAGACACGGATGGTAATCCGAACGAACACTTCAACGAGGAATTTGCAATTTGGTTCGCTACGGAATGTCAGTGTTGATTTATTGCTGGCAAGGATCTATTGTAGAATGTATGATTGTTTTTTTATAGGTCCTTCGATCGATCATGACGTACCTACCTACTGGATACGCTGTCGGTCGTCAAAAATCTGAAAAAGCCTATGTTAACATACTTGAAGCTTCATTGCGGAAGCACTGTATACATAGCCAGAGGCGTAACTATAGGGTGGCATGACGGCAAAATGCCACGGGCCCCAGCTGGAAGGGGCCCCCGATCAGAGAGGGCCAGAAGCACAAGATGATCCTAACATTTATAGCCATTCCTGTGATTACGGCTAGTGCCGAGCGATCATTTTCAAAATTAAAATTGATATAAACTAAATTCTTTTGGACAAGAAAGGTTTCGCACAGTGTCGGATTTACCAAAACGCTGAGTTGACTGGAGCCTAGGGCAGCAGATTTTAGGGGTGGTTTTGGGGCCAAAATTTTTATTTACGACTTATAGAAATGAAAAAGATACATATTTGTACTAGTAGGGCGCGTGGGAGCGCGGCTCGCTAAAGCGAACCGCGGTTTTTCTGTTCACCAAATAGATCTTCGGGATTGGTCATCTTTTTAGAAATTTGTATGGCCGCCATCTTGAATCCGCCATTTTGAATTTTTTTTCAGCTCTCTGCCAATTGAATGAGGTTTCTGGTGATTTTTGTTTGAGCACCCCCCACCTAACTTCAATCCCCTGGCCGTGCTCCTCACCCGTCTCCGAAATCCTCAATCATCAGCTCTCTCCATATTTTTCCCCGAACCATCAGAAATTTTGAAAACGAACATATGAAAATTCCCAATTCGCTATATATTTTTTATGAAAAAAAAATCCGCCATCTTGAATTTTTTTCTATTCATCACGTAGACCGTCGGGTCCTGATCATCTTTTTCCAAGAAACCACTCTTCTATCTTTCATAGTCTCCGAGATAGACACCGACGAAATTTGTATGGCCGCCATCTTGAATCCACCATTTTGGATTTTTTTTTGCCTCTCTGCCAATTGGATGAAATTTCGAGTGACTTTTGTTTGAACACCCTCCACCTATCTTCAATAGACTGGCCGTGCTCCTCACCCGTCTCCGAAATCCTCAACCATCAGCTCTCTCCATATTTTTTCTCCAAATGAATTTCTGTCCTCTATACGAAACCATCAGGAATTTTGAAAGGGAACCGTATTAAAGTCTTGCATATAACTTGTATGGAAAAAAACAAATGCCGCAATCTTGATATTTTTTCTATTCATCAAGTAGACCTGCTAGTATTAATCATCTTTTTCCAAGGAACCACTCTTACATCTTTTATAGTCTCTGAGATAAACACCGACGAAATTTGTATGGCCGCCATCTTGGATCCGCCATTTTGAAGGTTTTTTTCGGCTCTCTGGCAATTGGATGAAGTTTCGAGTGACTTTTGTTTGAACACCCTCCACCTATCTTCAATATCCTGACCGTGCTCCTCATCCGTCTCCGAAATCCTCAATCATCAGCTCTCTCCATATTTTTTCTGTGAATGAATTTTTATCCTCCATACAAAATCAACATAAGTTTTGAGAAAGAACTATGTTTTAGTCTTGCATATATTTTGTATGAAAAAATAAAAATTCCGCCATCTTGAATTTTTTTTCTATTCATCAAGTAGACCTTCGGGTCCTGATCACCTTTTTCCAAGAAATCACTCTTCCATCTCTTATAGTCTCCGAGATAGACACCGACGAAATTTGTATGGCCGCCATCTTGAATCCGCCATTTTGGAGTTTTTTTTCGGCTCTTTGCCAATTGGATGAGGTTTCAAGTGACATTTGGTTGAACACCCCCCACCTATCTTCGATACCCTGGCCGGTGCTCCTCACCCGTCTCCGAAATCCTCAATCATCAGCTCTCTCCATATTTTTGTTCCTAATGAATTTTTGTCCTCTATACGAAACCGTGAGTGAAAAAAAATTTTTCCATACAAAATTTTACAGGAGAGGTGATCAATGAGTGAGTGAGTCAGTGAATCAGCACGAGTAGCTATATATATATTAATAAGTATGTACCTAAATGTCATTAGGTCCATAAACACATATTTTAAAATTTTATAAAATATCTAATTAATTACTGAATAAAGGTACCCCAAAGAATAACTAAATAGTTGGTAGAGCCGACTTTACCTACGACGCCAGGTGTGCGGCGCATACAAGCGCAGGGTCTCAAGCGTCAAAAGTACAGGACTAAATATGGCGTAGTGCAAAATAAAAAATTTCGCGCTCGCTTCGCTCGTGAAAATGTCACTTTTACGTTGCTATTGTAGGTGCCAAGTATAGACTACTAAGTGCTGCAATGCAATCATAAAAAATTTCGCGCTCACTTCGCTCTCTAAAATGTCGCTTTTACGTTTCTATTGTAGGTGCCAAGTGTGGACTACTAAGTGCCGTAATGTAATCATAAAAATTTTAGCGCTCACTTCGCTCGCGAAAATGTCGCTTTTAAGTTGCTATTGTAGATGCCAAGAATGGACTACTTAGTGCCGTAATGCAATTATAAAAAATTTCGCGCTCGCTTCGCTCGCGAAAATGTCACTTTTGCATTTCTATTGTAGGTGCTAAGTATGAACTATTAAGTGCCGTAATGCAATCATAAAAAATTTCGCACTCGCTTCGCTCGCGAAACTGTCGCTTTTACGTTGCTATTGTAGGTGCCAAGAATGGACTACTAAGTGCCGTAATGCAATCATAAATTTTGCACTCACTTCGCTCGCGAAAATGTCGCTTTTACGTTGCTGTTGTAGGTGCCAAGAATGGACTACTAAGTGCCGTAATGCAATCATAAAAAATTACGCGCTCGCTTCGCTCGCAACATTTTCGGAGTAACAAGTATGGAATATATAACTGCGCGATGCAGCCGTTAATACTGGGCTACATCATTGAACTTCAGGTACCAACTCCTCAATCCTGATGCTGCTTGGTAAGGCCCACCTAAATTGTGACGATTTAGAAACCATCGGTTGAGGAATGGTATTGCAG
This sequence comes from Hipparchia semele, assembly GCA_933228805.2. Lineage (NCBI taxonomy): Eukaryota > Metazoa > Arthropoda > Insecta > Lepidoptera > Nymphalidae > Hipparchia > Hipparchia semele. The sequence goes on from OW121722.1 coordinate 3,862,393, forward strand.
GTAGTTAAGCATCAAGTATATGGACTAGTGGAGTAGTGGCAGAATACAATCGTAAAAAATTTCGCGCTCGCTTCGCTCGCGATAATGACATTTTTGGTTCTTATGTCATTAACACTTTTGCTGAACAAAAAGCCCGAAAAAAGGAATTTTAATCTTTGAAATTTGGTACTAATACAAAAATTGTGACACACAGTTCAATACGCTCTGAATTAAAGGTTATTAGAAAATCAAGTAATTGTATTCGCGTTTGTATGTACCTACTTCACCTAGTGGTTTATTATAAAGCAAAAAAATATTATCTCATTGGTTGAGCTTCTTTATATTGGGGGAGAGAGGGCCCCATCCGATGAATTTGCCACGGGCCTCAAACGGTATAGTTACGCCTCTGTACATAGCATAGTTTTGTTACCTAATGTACCGGCTCTTCTCAGCAGAATCTGTATTCCGAACCGGTGGTAGATTTATGACGTGTCATAAGAGCTACAAGTTGGCCTACATGAAATAAATAAATTTTGAATTGAATTGAATACTTCCGATCTGATTCTGTACAAGCTGCATCAATCATTAAAACTATCTTTATCTTATACAAATTATTTATCAAAATCGGCACAATGAAACTTATTTCTTAAACAATAATACAAATAGGTACCTACCAAATTAAGATCGTAGTTCGGTTTGAAATTCTTTCAGTGTATCGATTCCCTAAAAATGCAATCACCAGTGTAACGAAAGCAATGACCTCTGATTGGCCGATATCTACCCGCTATTGGTTAAAATGCATAGATGCAGCGAGAACGCCATAAATTCAGCCAATCAGAGGCCATGAGGCCATTGCTATCGTTTCACTGACGCAACCATTTTTAGAAAATCGACACGCAACTCTACGTTGCTTGTACATCCAGCAATAAAGCCTTTAGTTATATGAATAGAAAGAGTTAAATCAACACCTACTAAAGTATTCAGTCATAATAATCCGCTTTTCGTTAAAACATTTCAGTTGTTAAAACATTTTAGCTATAATCTGCGAGTACCTACTAGTCTCTGACTTTGTGTTCACGATCCGTAATTAATCTAAAATGGATTTTAGGCAAATTGGCGCCTAGTGACTGGAAATCGATGTAAATATTATGTTATAAAGCAAACATGCTTTGAGACCGTTAGTTAGTATTTGGTTACTAACTTTTGCCTGCGAATTCGTTCGCGTTGAACGTACCTATGTAAGGTTTTTCAAAAATTCCAGAACCTTTTGTTTTTTTTTTTCCGGGATAAAAAGTACCTAACTTTTAACACCTTTTTATTTGTCAAATTGTTTCTAAGAGGTTGCTAAGCGACGGCTCAGTCTATCTATACTTATAATAAAACTGTACTAACTGTAAATTTTTTTTTTGAATTTTTTGTCTGTCTGTCTGTGCGCGCATCAAGCGAAAACTACTTCTGAACGTAATATTAGCCACTCTAAACTTTTTCTACGCGGAGGAAGTCACGGGAATCAGTTAGTATTTTAGTATTGTTAGTAGAACAGTGAACATTTTAATTTGGACGAGCTCTTCTATTGCTATTGACTTCAATAATACAAGTAGAGTACTTACAGTTTTTTTTTTACCGAAATAAACTTTTACGAAATGCTTTTGAATATGAAAATAAAATATTTATATAGAACTAGTTGATGCCCGCGACTTCGTTCGCGTGGACTGAGATTTTTAATTCCCGCGGGAACTCTCTCATTTTCCGGGATAAAAAGTAGCCTATATGTTATTCTAGACTATGATCTACGTCTGTGCCAAATTTCAGCAGAATCGGTTCAGTCGTTGCGACGTGATTGAGTAACAAACATCCAAACATCCACAATATTATAAAAAAAAAATTTTTTTTAATAATATTGTGGATTTTTCCCCAAAAATCGACACCATGATGCTTCCAACTGGATTTTCAAGCTTCCAGCTGTGTAATTTAATCGACCAATTTGTAACAGTTGTATACTTGTACCAGAGAGTGTATTGTTCAGTTCAATTTGGACAAATTGGTTCAGTTGTTTTCAAGGAACACAAACCAGAGAGTTGTCGACGAGATACTGCACTTTAATTAGCATTTCATTGAAGCCCGGTTCTGCTTTATATTTATTAAAATTATTCTTTGTTCGGATATTCGTAGTATTTTTTTTTCGTAATCGAGAGGATTTTTGTGATTGTGACCTATCAGAAAAAAAAACTTTAAAAGAACATAATATTATTATTATGCAAACGTCAACCTATTTAACTTTCTTTAAATTATTATAGGTATTATTTAGAAGAATAAAGATATTGTTAAATATTAGAAACTCAGTTACATAAATTAAAATACTTGTATTAATCTCTTTAAATAACAGCTTACTCGGCAGGATCTCCGAAAACAGCCTGTTTTTGATTCAATAGTAAACAATCAAATATTCTTTGTTTTGATTGGTTAAAAATATATGTTGTAGTTTAATACACGTTCTAAATTATTTTACCGTTCAAAAGTCCATATTTTGAACTTCACTCGATCAAATAATATTCCGAAAACAGTGTAGTTTTTAATTGTTTTTCAGGTTGTATGTATAGTATATCAAAGTTAAACTAAAAAAAAAATGTCAAAAAATAGGCAAAAGCTTTTAGAAGAATATTTTACCGTTAATTTTTCTCTAAAAAGTTTACTTTTTTTTTTATCAAGACTGTTTTACTTTTTTTTAACAAAGTGGCTCGTGCGCCTCACTTCATTTGCTTGCAAATTACTGCGGCCGAAGATCGTGCCCTTAAAGGGCAGTGTATTAGACAAAGTGTTACATTAGCTATATAATGATATTGTTTTTTTTATTATTATTTGATTTACCAACAGCTTAAACATTTATATAAAACACTAAAAACTAAATTAAATAAAACAATACTCAGATCATTATCATAGATCATATCATAATATTGTAACATTTTGTTTTGAAATGCTCTAATTTTAGTAAGTATATCAGTTGGGAGGTTTTTAGTTAACTTACCCCAACATAACAAGTCTGTAGCAGTTTTTTGGGGGCGGGGCGGATTCTTCACAGCCTTGGGGCAACGGCGCGCTGGGGCCCGGAGACTCTGACCCGGAGTCCTCCGTTCCCTCCGCTCCAGCTCCTCGACGACATAACCACGAAGTTCCACATTTGTCCCTTGCATCTTCTACCGGCGGGGCGAACTGACACCTCCTAGGTGACCGTTTCTTCCCCGCTGGCGATAGAGATGACTTTAAAGGAGACGAAGAACCCCTCACTGGACTCGACGAGGCCCTCACCGGTGAGGGGGACACTTTCACTGGTGACGATTGGAGAGAGAGGCCCCCCTTGTCTGTCCCGTTTAACATTTTATAATAACACTTGGCACATGTTAACTGTCATAATTTAAATGTACAGAATGCACGTTAGTCGCACTTTGAAACTGTAAAGTTTTTGACCGTTGCACACTATACTCAATTTGATTATTACATTCATGTTGACATTTAGTGCAGCTTTGTATAAACACATCTTTTTATAAGAACAAAAACCATTGTTAACAATAAATAACTCATTAAAATATGTCTCTTGGCTATATTGTATTGTTAAATCGTTTAGGCTTATTTACTGAAATAAAATTCATCGGAAAGGCGCGTGAATTTACTCCTAAACCGATTTTGATAAGACTTTCACAAGCAGAGATAGGATAACAAGGAGTGATATAGACTAAAGGAGGTGGGTTGATAAGGCCCAAAATCCGCCCCTCATACACTCGAAAAAAAAAGTTCCAGATTCCGACAAATTGTAAATGTATTTATATACTTGAAGATATAAACTTTATTTTAATATAAAGTTTAGGTGGTAAAAAAAATAGTAAGTTACAGAAAATATTACCCAAAAAGAGAGTGTTTCTTTTACTTTTCTTACATTTTCAAACATTTTAGTCGTTTTTTAAGCTTTGATTTAATATTTTAGAATGAGGCGCTCCATGAACCAAAATAAATTAATACTCATATAAAAGCTTATAAAAAGGAGCATCATTATCAGTTACGTTTACCATGGTTCATGGAGCGCCTCATTCTAAAATATTAAATCAAAGCTTAAAAAACGACTAAAATGTATGAAAATGTAAGAAAAGTAAAAGAAACACTCTCTTTTTGGGTAATATTTTCTGTAACTTACTATTTTTTTTATCACCTAAACTTTATATTAAAATAAAGTTTATATCTTCAAGTATATAAATACATTTACAATTTGTCGAAATCTGGAACTTTTTTTTTCGAGTGTATGAGGGGCGGATTTTGTTGCCTTATCAACCCACCTCCTTTTATCTCGCTTAATTAGACGAGTTTTCCAAAATATCCATGAACAACCCCACGAACGAAGTCGTGGGTATAGGCTAGTATAAATTAAATTCTAAGTTTCACCCTTGCTTATTTAATCAAATTACTCTAAAACCCTCAGTTAAACCCAGCAGTAATATGTTGTTAAGCCTTCCAATGTAGCGTGGATAAATATAATTTCTATTAGTTTCACTCCCTGTTATACATACAAAGTACGTAGGTAACAATGAGGTGAATCTATAGACGTATGGAGGAGCAAACATCGTATGCCAGCGAATAGCGATGTACGCCAAAAAAAGGGCCCATAACCTGAGAATACAGAGCTGTAAGGTCTCAACTAAAACTAACAGACATATTAAAGAAATCGAGTAATATCAACGAGACACGATCAAGAACAGAAGCTGCAGCTGAAACGGCTGCATCCGGTTTAGCGACGCAAGCGTGCTCTCTCCTTGAGAATCCTTAGTAATATTTCCGTACTTTTCCGTTCTAATATTATAAACGCGAAAGTGTGTTTCTTTGTTGGTTTATTGGTTTGTCCTTCAATCACGCCGCAACGGAGCAATGAATCGACGTAATTTTTTTTGCATGTGTATAGTTGAGGACCTGGAGAGTGACAAAGACTTACGTACTTTTTATCCCGGAAAATCAAAGACGTCCCACGGGATTTTTAAAACTTAATCCACCCGAGTGAAGTCGTGGGTATCATCTAGTTATTAAATAAGGTTGGCTAAAAAATTTACTGAAACATTTTAAAAATTACGATTATTTCAGTCTGTCTACATATAGGTAGATAAGATCTTTTAACTATGGTTAGGTTACCGTAGCAGTTGAGTCTTTTAAATAAGTTAGCGATTTTACTAACAGATAGTTAGTGGTTAATTAATTGACTGGTAACAAGAAGGACACCAGCCAGGTTCAACCAACAAATTTTTTTAGCATAAGGCGTTCTAGGAATCAAACATCTCACTGACCACTCACTGACTTAATACCACTGTAATATAAACTGAACTGCTCGAAACTTAAGCCACAGAGTTATAATATATGTATATTAACACAGAAGTAGGTACCAAATTGCTTCTAGGAAATTGGGTTTTGGAAATCGGCTCTTTTCATGGTAATTCCATACACAAAATGATTTTTCAATAGGCACGTTACCGCATGGTATCCTCGAAGGTGAGACAGTTTACGTGACCCTTTTGCATACGAACTGAAAATGGGACCGGACTTACAACCGGAATTAAATCAGTTTGGGTCATCAAACCGGGTATCGGAAATATGTAGGTAATTATATTAATTTTAAGCAAGCGAGCAATTTTATTTAATAATGTCAACGCCCTGAAAAATATTGCAATTACAAATTTAAATAAGCTTTTATTGCATTCGCATTTCGAGGAAATCATATTGAGCGTAAAATCGGAATTTATAATGCGTTCTTTAATACGGCGGCGCATGAATAATGGTATTATTTGCAATTTAATTATTTTTGCTGAATTTTAATCGAATCGACGATGAATGAATATTTTGAATTTTTTTAAGCGACGAAAAAAGAAGTTTTCAATTCGTCGCGTATGTTTTTTTTCTTTGTTTAATATGTCTGTAATCTCAGTTATCAGAAATGCCTGTAATGTATGTAATTTGGCTAGCTGCTGGCGCTCTTTGGCCTGCGCGCTGCTTTATAAGCGCAGATTCTTATTTCACCCTTTAAAAAAAAAGGGCTTGAACAAAATAAAAAGGCAAAAGCTAATATCAAGTAGGCTTAGAATTTATGATTAGCTTTCTTTCTTTTCTGTAGAATTCCTTTGTTCCTTCCAGCGATATTTTTGGGAATGAGATTAGGCTAACGTCACCATACTTATGAATGTGGACATTTTGCCAAACAAAAGTTTATTTAATTAAACTGTGTTTTGATTGGATACGATAGCGTGTTGTCCCATTGTGTTTAGCCTGTAAACCGCGACCGAAAGGTAAACGTTTCACGAGGTAATTTATTAACGCTGCGATTAACCCAATTGTTGTCAGGCGCCGTTGGGAAACACGACAGACAAACAGAATTTGGTATTTGACTGAATGTCAAAATGTGCATATTCATTAATTAAAATCGAAAATGTAACATGCAAGAATAACATTTGTAAAAACACAAAATAAATCGGTCAAAAAACAAATAAGCTATAAGCTGTTTTACAACAACTGTAATCTCTTTATTTATTTATTTATTATCTGTATCCTTCTTTTTCTAAAATAACTTTATTTTAACCACTGGATTTTTTAAAACCTAAATCAACGCGAACCAAATCCGTTCATAAACTGTCTTTAATTTTGAAAATAAATTATTGAACTTTAGTTCAAGCTACTTTGAGATTGAGGTATTGCGATTTAGGTTATTCCCAAGAGTTTGCAACTAATTTGAATTTTGCGGTATTAAGGTTAAGATAGTGTCTCGGCTGAATACCGCTCAATTGTTGTTCTAATCGGTTTTTGGAAAGCTGTGGCACTTCGGAAAATTGTTGTCTAACTTGATATAACAAACAACAAAAGTTGGGAAAACCTGGACGAAGTTAATACTATATAGAGGTGAGAAAAGGAAGAGTGCTTTATTATTCGTTAAGAGCTTTATTTGTTTTTAGGGTTACGTACCCAAGGATGCCAACGGGACACTACTACTATTACTACTACTATTACTACTACTATACTACTACTATACCTACTATATTAGTAATAAGCATTAACTAAGCCTCCGCTGTCCGTCCGTCTGTCAGTGGGGTGTATTTCATCTATACTTATAATAAAACTGTAACGGGACGAATTCTGTACATTAAATATATTTAGAAAATTTTAATGGAGGATCCTTTATTATTTATCGATACTGAGCCCAAAACAATTATTTTGAATTTATTTCTGTCTGTGCGCGCATCACGCGAAAACTACTGAACGGATTTGAATGAAATTTGACATAGTGGTGGCTGGAACTCCGGATCAATATATAAGATATTTTTTATCCTGATAAACAATAAGATTTATCCGGGATAGGGGATGAAATTTTTTATTGATTTTGCTTTGATATATATATTTTTTTTAATTATAAATTGTGTACTATTAGAAATATTTTGTCCAATTTGGTGAAGATCTACTAAATATTATTGGAGATAGAGGACATAACTTCTCGCGGATAGTAGCAAGTCACTCTAAACTTTTCCCACGCAGACGAATTCGTGGGAATCATTTAGTTGGTTTGTAAAGAAGAAGAACAAGAAGGATGCAAACGATGTCTTCTCGCTATTCTACGGTTGCCTGAGGTTTTATCTGCCTCTACCAAAGAGCGCGTGATGAATACTAAATAAAAAATATTATTTATGGATTTCAATTTTATAGCCCGCGCCGCTCTCGATAGCATCGCTCTCAAGTCAGACCCTCATCACGTCTAGTTTCTAGTTATTAAACTGAGTGGCATGAAGTACCTACGAGCAGATAATATTACATCGTCGTAATTAATCCTAGCGTACTGTTTCTCTGAGAAAGGGGATAAGACCAAATTCAAATTCAAAATTTATTTATTTCATGTAGGCTACCTTGTAGCTCCTATGACACGTCATAAATCTACCACCGGTTCGGAATGCAGATTCTGCTGAGAAGAACCGGCAAGAAACTCAACAGTTGCTCTTTTCAAAAAATAAAATAATTTTACAATAAGTAACTAGACTATGCTATGTATACAGTGCTTTCACAGTGAAGCTTCAAAAATGCAATACATATAATCCAACACATGTCAACATGGGAAGACAAAGCAGACCCATTCCCGTTGGTGGCATCCGTTCACGAGCATGACGCATGATCCAGCCATTGCTTCTCTCAACCATATTTGAGGGAACGTAACACCAGGAGGGACCCCACGTTCTAACTGTGATTTCGTCCACATGGAGTAAGAACAATCTCGCAGGTTTTTTTTTTTGCTGTCCGTGTTAATAAGAGAGTTATGTTAATGCTACTCTTCATTCATAAATTCTCTCCAGATGTGTAAGTAGTTGAGAGTAACAAAGGTATAAATAAATAAAAATCTTTGAAACAGCCAGAGAATTTTGTAACCCGAGCCTCTACAATCTTCTCTCAGATATTTTCTCACACAATTTGATTGAAAGAAAACAGAATCGCAAATACTGTCAAAATTAGGACGCGATTGATACTATATCGCTCTGGCAAAATACTTCGATGTTAAAATAAAAATGAAAACAATATACTTACTCCCTTTTTCAGACAGTCGTATAACAAGAGAACATTCGCTTTATAATTAAACGAATGTAAGCTAACTCTAAATTTTAATTGTTATTCGAGTTCTTTTTTGTTCCAAAGAGAATCGTAACCAATAGAACCATTAAGGAATGGCATGCACTTCAAAAGTGCATAAAAATAATAGTAAAAAACTATGATATTCTACTAGAGATGAGTTATATACTCACAAAACAAGCGAAAAAAATTGTTCCGAACGACGAAGAGTATAATAGAGTCCTTCATTGTTAAATGACATGACAAATTACGACAAATATCTGCATTACGCGCTTCATTTACCGCACGATAGTAACATATCCACCTCTTTTTATACATATGATATATTATTATAGCCTAGTTAGCCCGCAACCATCCCCAAAGTATCAATTCCAGAGGTCCTACAATGTGGAAATTCCTGCAAGAGAGGACTGGCTTAACAATCGCATAACTTGGCAATCAGGATGCCTTAAATGGTTTACTGACGGTTCCAAGTCGGGAAAGAACGTAGGGTGCGGAGTTTATGGAGAAAGGCCCAGGGTCAAACTTTATCGCAACCTGGGCTCTCATGCATCCATATTCCAGGCAGAGGTATACGCCATAATTATTTGTGCGGAAACCATCCTGCAAGCCACCTACGTCAACAAAACAATGTACATCCGCTCGGATAGCCAAGCAGCTCTCTCAGCCTTAGCCTCTGAGGTCGTAAACTCAAGGCTGGTGGAGAACTGTATGGACATCTTAAACACCCTATCTAAGCACAATAGGGTGGTCCTTCGATGGGTTCCAGGGCATGAGGGCATAGCTGGCAACGAAAACGCCGACATGCTTGCCAAGACGGGCGCTAGGGTGCGACATATAGGTCCAGAGCCTGTCTGTGGTATTCCTAAAAGCCTGGTTCAACTCACCCTGTTAACCTATTGCTACTATGACACGCTCATTCGATGGCGTAACTTACCAGGTTTAAATCACTCCAAAGCGCTGGTGAGGTCTTTCAATAAGAAGACTGCCTCCGGGGTGCTGGCGCTTGGAAGGAAGAATCTATGCATTCTAGTACGAGCTTTGACGGGACACTGTGGCCTAAACAGACACATGTGTAACCTCAAGCTCCAGGGCTCGGATGTGTGCAGGCTTTGCCAGGATGCGGTGGAGACACCGCTGCACATCATCTGTTACTGCCCTGCTATAATGCATAAACGTAGCATCCATCTGGGGAAACATATAGTTCACCCAGAGGAAGCTATACTCATTCCAGCCAAGAAAGTGCTGCTGTTCCTGGCGGCAACGAGCATCGGCGAGGAAATATGAATAGTGGCGAGCACAATAGATCGGCGACGGTCAACGTGCTACAGGGCCTCGAGACCTGCATAGCCACAACTCAAGAAGATGAAGATAGCCCGCAACCATCTTAGACTGCATCCTCACTTACCATCAGGTGAGATCGCAGTCAACGAATAACTTGTCATCGAATAAAAGATAAAGAAAAGAACTCAAGTCCAGTAATTTAAAACTAAATAATAGTTGGAACTCGGGACGGGATTATTGGGAAGATTTGAATCGATCTAGATTTTTAATTAAAAGATCTATGCAGATGCGATGCAGTCAGAAGGGATACTGAATCTAGACTATTTAAAACTTGCTTTATTTACTTGGAATTACTTTGTGTAGTTTGAACGGTGACGCAGCGCTCTAAATTGCAATTCCCATAAGAGAAGCTGTTCAAAGTAACGCCCCGGTTCGGACTTAACTTGCGACAGCGGGTCAACGGTGCACGTTACACTAAACCACGAAATGCAGATTGGTTTCCTGGCTCTAGAGGACTTCTATCATGACGTAGTACCTACCTACTTAAATGCGAAACACTGCTAATTAAACTGTTAGGTCCGTGTTCCAATTTTTTTTTAAGCTATTGCATAGCTTCTATCGCGGGCCAGCGTGGAGACCGAATCCAGAAATTCCGTAACGAAAATAACCTGATACGGGACTCCTCTACGGTGAGCCGCTAGATGGCGTTGATAAAAAATGCTATGCAATAGTGCCACACGTCTTTTTTTTTTTTGGAAATGATTTAAAGATTTAATTTGGTTTTTTTTTTCGATGACAAGATAGTCCTTGACTGCGATCTCACCTGATGGTAAGTGACGATGTAGTCTAAGATGGTAGCGGACTAACTTGGAAGGGGTATGGCAATGTAGATTCAACCCATACCCCTAATCGGTTTCTACACGCCATCGTGCCGGAACGCTGAATCGCTTGGCGGCACGTCTTTGACGGTAAGGTGGTAGCTAACCACAACCAAAACCTCCCACCAGACAAATTATTGTTATTGAGATGTTTGCTTTATTACTGTTCGTTAATATCACGAGGTTAATGTTATGTGTTTTTTAAAATAGGATTTTTTTACATTTGGTTTTACAATTTGGTAAATTAGGTAAATTTAGGTAGGTACATTTAAAGTCGTAAACCGTAAGCAACGTATGTAAGTTAGTCTTTATCTTCTTTTCCATATCTATATAAATGTATAAAAGGAAAAGGTGACTGACTGACTGACTCACAGCTCAAACAAGTGCTCAGGTCGGGCTGCATACATATACCTAGCTATTATCACGTAGACATCCGCTAAGAAAAAAATTTTCAAAATTCAACCCCTAGCGGGGTAAACTAGGGGTTTAAAAAATCAAACTTACCGGGAGCGAAACAGTGGCCAAGCTAGTTTATTATATTCTTTAAAGTAGGTAGCTCAAATAAAAATAGTGAAAAGTGCCAATATGTTTTTGATCCTCTCAACTTGCAATTGCTTCAAAGGTCTATTGTTCGGAATAACAACTACCCGTTGCCATTTCCCGAGGAGCCAGTATCGAAAACCGATTATTAAGAGTATAACAAAGATCTGGCGACTTCCAGCGAAGCGATATTTAGGTAAATAGGTAAGCCCTAAAACCACATGCAAATTAGTTCGCAACTGCTGATAAAATGACTCCAGTAAACGAGAGAAATAATTCCAAAATGTTGCTCAAGAGAAGAAATTTTGTTTTAATCTCTGCAAATACTGTATGCTGCTTGAAACGATGCTTCATGCTACTTCATTAAATCCTTACTAATATCTACTATATAAAAATAAGTCGGGTTTTCCTTCCTGACGCTATAACTCCAGAACGCACGAACCGATTTCCACGGTTTTGCATTCGTTGGAAAGGTCTCGGGCTCCGTGAGGTTTATAGCAAAGAAAATTCAGGAAAAATTTCAACAATTTAAGAACGCGGACGAAGTCGCGGGCGTCCGCTAGTTATATTATAAATGTGGAAGTGTGTTTATTTGTTGGTTTGTACTTCAATAACGCTAACGCTAATAATACGTGGAAAAAAGATCTAAAGCAACGGATGGTCGAAGTGTTTCAGGCACCCAGATGGTGAGGCTGAAATTGCGTTCGGTGGCGTGCGTGATGTCGCATGTTGAATGTTGATAGAGGAGTTACTTTTCGCCTGTTTTGTTATTTACTCGAATGTTGAACAAAGGATTTGAATACAAATAACAAACCTGACATATTATTACCGTACAAAAGGAAGCTTGGATTTCCGAACCGTGACCGAAAAGGATCCAAAACCTTTTTACGTTATACGGAGCGATGCTCCCGTAGTTAGGCTGCGAGGCAAATGAAATATTTCGTGCTATAATACCCGAGGATATTTGGTATCACGTGTTTAGAGAGTCATATTTCTTAGAATATATTTCTTCTGCCTGGAATTTCGCGAAGGAGTCCATGTATCCATGAAGTATTTATTTGTATATCTGACTTTACTTTAGCTTTTAGAGTTTCTCTACATTTTTCAGTTTGTGACCTTATTTTGGTAAGCTCTTTCAAGGTAAAAACCGATCAATTTACGTACAGTAAAGCTTGGTCATATTAATTTTGGAAAAAATCTACTCTTAGAAGCAGTCGCGTGAAATTAATTTCACCCAAACCAAATTTTAGCCAAATCGGTTTAGTCGTTGCGGCGTGATTGAGTAACATTCATCCTTCATACAACCATCTATCCATACATCCAAACTTTCGCATTTATAATATCTATTAATAGAATAATTTTGAAATAAAGCATTTTCCGTAAGGAAATGCAATAGCTCAACTTTGAAGAGGGTATTAGAGTGATCGCAAAATCTATTAAAACGACGTTATAGGCGTCCTCGCGTTCCCTTTACCTTGAGCTACGATGCTGAGAGAGCCTAGAAGGAAACTAATTTGCCATTACATGCTGTAATGTAACCTAACATCCCGCTTTATACTGTACCGTCTCGCTTTCAGACTTTAATTATAATGATGCAAGTTGCAACATAAATACTTTTATTTTTTATTAGCAATGTCACTTTACTTACTCCCGCATCGAAAACCGAGTTTAATTAACCTTTTAAGTAGTATATAGTTCTTCCAATTCACGAGGGCACGTGGCTCATGTTTGTGTGTGTCGTATCTGTATAAGTGACCGCTTCTACCTAGGCTCCTGACAGGCACGCACACTTACACATGTGCATGTACACGACGTAACCACATGTAAAGCTCACGCGCCCTCGTGAATTGCAAGAACTAAAGATGTGCAAGTGTTTTGAATTTATTAGCGCCCCTTTTCATGACAGTGCAAGAAAAAGTCTAGAACCAATCGCGCGCTTTAATAGACAACCCTGTCGTCGTACTTAAGGTGGTTTGATCCAGTCAGAAACCACCTTAAGAGCTCTTTTTCGCTAACTGTACAGTCCAGTGTCCCACTTTAAGCCGGGTAAAGCCTGGTAATCTTAATCACGTCGCAACGTAACTTCAGCGCCACATACTCGTATATCGCCTTAACAAGTTTATAAACTCGTTCACGGTGGCGTTTTTCCGTTATCGAATGAGAAGCAGTAATTCATATGACTTATAGGTATTAAGCGCCAAAGCATGCAATGCATTTTCATTTTTAACCGACTTCCAAAAACGGAGGGAGTTCTCAATTCGTCAGAGTCTTTTTTTTATAGTATATTCCCCGAATAATTACTCCTGGTGCGATTTGGAAAATTCTTTTTTTGTTCGAAACTTGAAAGGGCATACATCCCAGGTGGTCCCATTGTCATCAAGTCAGGATCTGATGATGGGATCCTGGAGAAATCAAAGGAACTCTTTAAATTTTATAGGCACAATACTTTGTAGTCGGTTTTGTAAAAAAAATGTTTACGTATATTGTTTATCATTATTTATTTCATACATTACCTACCTGTGATATGGTGTGATCCGTTTTATTTTTCGGGATATATCCGGATTTACATGTTCTATGTCACTCTCTTTTAGGTATATTAGGCTTTAGGTAATTAGGTATTAGGTATTTCGTCCGTCCGTTGTTGTATGATTGAAGGTCAAAGCAACAAACTTTTTAAATATATGTATCCGACTTCTTCTGCGTGGATTTAGTTTTTAAAAACTCTCGGGAACGGGGAACCCTTTGTTTTTCAGGATCCGGATAAAATGAAGCCTTTGTCATTCTCCAGGTCTTGAACTATACCTATCCATGCAAAAATCACTACGATCCATTTCTACGCTGCTGCGTGATTGAATCTGTATAAGTGTGAGCGAGAGCTCGCTCGTGCCTGACCTTTTTCACCTAGGCTCCTGACAGGCACGCACACTTACGTAATGTACCTACACGACGTAATCACAGGTAAAGCTCACGCGCCCTCGTGAAATGGAAGAGCTATAACTAAAAAGCTATGTTAATAGAACTGCCAACAGCATAACATTTCATAATTTATGTAGTGATTACCTATTCCGTATCTCGAGTGCAGGTAATAACACTCGCAGCTGGCGCGTTATGGCGTGTTGTCTGTATAAATATTAATGGGTGTCATCACGCAAAATTGTGCTGTACACGGCACCGACCACGTTACCGCTAACACGACCATTCCCGGCCAACTTCTGTCGGTGGCCCAATTAGAATAGAATAACGTTTATTCATTGACATAAAAAATAAAATTCAAATAAAAGTACATACAATAAGGTCAAAAACAAATAAGTTATACGCTGACTTACTGCGACTGTATCCGTCTCTTTCTAAAATGAAATTTTCTGTCGACAGTGTATGGAGCTATTAGACGATGCCCGCGACTTCGTCCGCGTGGATCAAAGGTTTTTCAATTCCCGTGGGAACTCTGTAATTTTCCGGGATAAAATGTAGCCTATGCTTAATCCCAGGTATGAGCTATCTCCATTCAAAATTTCAGCCAAATCGGTTCATTCGTTGTGGCGTGAAGGAGTAACAAACATACACACACACACATACAAACTTTCGCTTTTATAATATTATATAGTGTGATTAGTGTGATGTGATTACATCGTAACTAGGGAATGCAAATCTCGTGAGATTGGGGCTCAAGCGAGATCTCGCGAGATTGTTATTTACAATCTCGCGAGATCTCGCCAATTTCGAGATCTCGCGAGATTGGCAGTTTTGTGTGTTTTTTTTTTGTAAATAATCAAAATATTTGAATAAATTAGAAAAAAAATAATAAAAATTATAAGTAAGTATTATAAGATAACATTTATTTTCACGAATTTTTTCAATAGACTTTTATGAATCAAATTGTCTATAATTTTTTAATAAACTTCTAAGTAGTAAACTTTGACGTACGTATCAATCAAATCAATGTGGAAGCACTGTACTGCCCTCGTAATTGAAAACAAAGTAAGTTAAATAGAAGTTACCTTTAAGTTACTGTGTTTTCAATTACGAGGGCAGTGTATACATAGCACAGTTTGGTTACCTATTGTAAAGAAATTTATTTTTTATTTTTTGAAAAGCAACTGCTGAGTTTTTTGCCGGTTCTTCTCAACAGAATCTGCATTCCGAACGGGTGGGTGGTAGATTTATAAGAGCTACAAGTTGGCCTACATGAAATAAATAAATTTTGAATTTGAAATAACAAATGAAAAAAAACAACCAGTCTTCTCTTCTAATATCAAACGCAAATCTTTTAGTAATTTAAAAATTAATTCGCGCACCGAACGAAACCGACAGGTCGCAACTCCGTCCGTGTCAGTCCGCGCTTCGAATAAGACTTTTTCATGCTCGAGTGCAATCTCGTTAATCTCGCGAGATCTCGCCCTTTTTTCGGCCGAGATCAATCTCGCTAAAAAAGGCCGAGATCTCGCGAAAACGAGATCTCGCGAGATCGAGATTGCATTCCCTAATCGTAACGTCATGATTTATTAGCGCTCTTTTTGTCTAAAAGGAAAAACCTGTATATTTTAGACTAGTTAAGATATGATAAGAAAAATGGCATTGTTCGGCATTTTTGACGACCTCCCTGGCACAGTGGTGAGCGCTGCGGTCCTATAACGGGGCGTGTCTCAGGTTCGATTCCCGACGGGAGCAATTTGGGAATTTATAATTTCTGAATTGTCTCTGGTCTGGTCTGGTAGGACGCATTGGCTGTGGCTAGTTACCACCCTACAATCAAAGACGTGCCGCTAAGCGATTTAGCGTTCCGGCACGATGGCATGTTGAAACCGATTGGGGGTATGGGTTGAATCTACATTGCCATACTCCTTTCAAGTTAGCCCGCAACCATCTTAGTGCATCGTTACTTACCATCAGCTGAGATCGCAGTCAAGAACTATCTTGTCATCGAATAAAAAAAATGTGTAATTTGTTATAATATTATAAACCTTTATTTTAAGTATATAAAATTATTATCTAAGATACAATATGGAATCAACAAAAAATTGTTAGAATTATTTTGCTTTAATCCGCCAACAATTTGATGTAAAGTCTAGCCCAGTATGGTCAAGCTCACCGACTTTTAAATATTGGATAGAATCAGGCGTTACTTTGCGGTTCATGATTGATGTAGCAATATAATTCTAACTATTTTTTGTTAATCATGAACTTCCGCAAAGTAACGCCTGATTCTATCCAATATGGAATCGTAAAACCAATCTGCTTGCGCAATACCTACAAATGTTACGTTGTGTACTTTCATTTATTCTCATTTTGTGGCCGACAGCCGTTTGTCATTTCCCCCGCGTTTCCCCCGACTGCGGTCAGGTCGGACGCGATCGGCGCAAACGAGCCAATTAAAACTTGTGTGATCGCCTGATCGGACTCCTCCTGTCACCGCAACCCGACCCGTTCTAGTTCTGAGATTGTGTATACCTGCTTGTTGATAGTCTAGTGGTCAGCGGGTTCGATTGCGAATTACGAAGTCCCTGGTGCGATCCCCGGGTCGGACCAATAAATTAGTAGAATAGAATAGGATAAAATAGAATAGAATCCCGTTCCAACCGAGAAGAACCAGCAAGAAACTCGGCGGATTTCTTAGCAGATGCTGACGTTATAATATCTATCTGTATGCCTAACAGCCCGATCGGTCAAGCTATTAGTCAGTCTGTTAATAATCAGTCAATAAGTCAGTCAGCCACCTTTTATTCTACTTCCTACTATTAATAATATTATAAACACGAAAGTTTGTAAATTGTAAGTATGGATGGATGGATGTTTGTTACTCTTTCACGTAAAAACTCCTGAACCGATTTGGCTGGAATTGGGCATAGAGATAGATTATAGTGTGGAATAACACATAGGCTACTTTATGTCTCGGAAAATAAGAGAGTTCCCGCGGGAATTACAAAACCTTAAACCACGCGAACGAAGTTGCGGGCATCAACTAGCTTTTATATATTTAGAAAAAAAAAAAACAATTCCGTAGAATAAAACGCACTAGCAGATAAACAATTACCACCGAACAGTGAAATCCAAAGATGGCGTCGTTTTCTTTGACGCCCCTTTTTCTTTATTAGTTCTTTATTGCGGTCAGCTTTTAGCGTTTACAGCCTACGAGTCGGGGCGGCCGTAAACATCCGGAATCCGTAAGGTTAGTATAAGATTGAATTCGATTGATCGTATTCGTATTCGATGACATTAGCGTCAAAGTAAAATGAACCTTAACTGTATTGATTTAAAGTCACAAATTCAGTACAATCGATTTTATTTTTAGCGTATACGTATACGTAAACGTAAAATATATTCATGAAATTGAGCTCAAATTTAATACTGTTATGGTTCATTTTACTGTGACGCTAATGTTATCGAACACGAATACGATCAATCGAATTAAATCTTACACTAACCCTACAGTCCGGAATTCAGGGTCCAAAATTCTAACGGAAAGGGTTACCTTCTACACAACACATACCTAACCCTTGGATAACGCAAAAATAAAATAGCAAACATTATAAGCTGCAAGAAAATCTTCGTCTTTTATCTATCTATACTATACAGAAAACTAGCTTTTACCCGCGGCTTCGCTGACATTAGAATAGAATAGAATAAAACGTGCGCGGGAGATGTGTTCGCAATCACAGATGAGCTCTCTATTCCCTCACTCTCGTAGTCCGATGGGACGTAAATCCGTCACAACCGGAGAGAGATTGCGCAAGACCGACGGCCTTACGTGCTCTCTGAAGCACGAAGTTGTCACACCGCTCCTTCCTAACTCCCGGCTAGCATTGAGAATTTCTCTTGACAGAAGTCCAATACATTTTTTCGACCCGACCCGGGCATCGAACCCAGGACCTTGCGGTTGAATTTGCTAACCACTAGACGAACGAGGCAGCGTAGTAGCGTAGTATCCGAAGCGAGACGAGATTTGGATATAATCAAAGCCGCTGGAATTTCCCCCGAAGTGTTTTATCAGACTTCAGTGTTTGAAGAAAAACAATCGAAGTTATCGTTGAACGGAACGAGGACGCAACTGATGGATTGCTTTGCTAAGTACTTTTCCGACCGCGAATAAATAGAGGGGAGAATTAACGTAACTTGTACGTTTGATTGTGAGCAAATACCTCCCAAAGTCCGTTTTCCTCCTTCCAAAATATTTCAAATCACATCACATTAATATTATATTCGAAAGTTTGTATACACACATGTGTGTGTATGCATGTTAAATGAATGAATGAATGAAAATGAATAAACCGATTTGACTGAAATTTGGAATGGAGATAGCTCATACCCAGGATTAATATATATAGGCTACATTTTATCCTGGAAAATTAAAATTTCCAACGTATCAACTCAATGAGGTTGTCTGAGAGGTTGATGGGTTATTTATTTATTACAGAGGCGTATCAGACAATGCCCTTCGCAATCAGAAGGAACAGAGCGTAACCTCCCACGTCTACGAGGATATTCACCGATGGGAATATACTAATGTCATCGAACTATAACACTTAGAAGCGCAAGCCATTTTTAGTAAACCTAAAGGCCGACTACGCAGTGCTTTGAGTATATCGCTCATTTGCGACAAGAGTGACATAATTCAAAATCGACGATGAGAGAATTCTCTCGTTAGAGAGTAATGTTTTGTGGATGCTGCGGTCTCGAAACAACACAGCGGCCAACAAAGCGACAGAGCATTAAGTCACAATCTCTCTCGCTCTTATTTTTTTGTGCTTAGCGTAATGTTGTTTTTATAGCAAAAAGTATAAATTTTCGACACTAAAATTGGTCAATTTTGAGTTATGTCACCCTTGTCGCAAATGAGCGATATTATATACTCAAAGACGCAGTATCGAGCCTGCAGAAAAATGTAACTACTGAACCCTACGTTATGCATATTCTGACACACACTTGACGAGTTATTCATGTTTCGAGTGGGTGTAGCTATGCCTATATTTCATAAATTGAATTTGCCGATAAAGTTTCGCACGGGTCAACTTTTTTGTGGGACTGAACTAATATTTCATTTTTGCACAAAGAAATCTGCAACATAAAGTTTAGTTCGGTAAAGGGGAAATTTCTTTGTAACAAGATAAGTACCTACACACACTTTCGTATTTATAAGGCCACAAACGATCAAGTTTGCATGATGCTTAGGGATTCAATAAAAGGAATCCCTTAGTAGTATCGATACTTTTGGTTCGATATCTAGGAAAGCTCCCGAAAGCTGTACCAAGTCTTCCAAGCACCTTCGTCATTAAGCAATTCACTAACTGTATAATAGCCCCTACTTATTAAATATGTCTTTAGACACCATTTTTTGTATAATGATAGATCTACTAATTCTTGATTAATTTGATTCGTTAATTCGTATCAATGGGACCATAAAAACGGATATCTTCCGCATGATGAGCAATTTTAAATATTTGCATGCTATTGAGTAGAATACTCATATTCAACAAATCAATTTAATTTTTCATAGGCTACATCTTATACGAAAAAAATCAATATGATGGATTTTATTATATTTTATTAATATTTTTTTTTTTAAAGAATATTAGCCAACCTGAAGTTGACTTATATTCTCCTATCCCCTCCAAATAAGCGGAAAGCTTGTGTTAGGAGTGGGTACGACAATAGTGCAACGGGTGGGATTCGAACCTGCGACCTTTCAGTTTTCAGTCCGCACCTTTAACCGTTGGGGTATTGAGGCTTCAATATATATTCTATATCTTTATATAATGGATTTTGTTATACTTTATGTATATATTGAATACTGTTACTCGATCACTGAGAATTTATTGTCCGTGGTCCAGTAACAGGTTTTAACAAAATTCTTTTTGATTTGTGGCCCCAATCACGCAGCGAACCAGGGAAGCGACGTCATTTATTGTATTTAAATACGTGAGTATTTATAGACGAGAGTGACATGGGCTACTTTTAATCCCGGAAAATCATACGGTTTTAAAATCCTAACTTCACACGGATGAAGTCGCGGGTAAAGCCTTGTAGATTAGTTAATTTAATAGTTTTTCTAAAAATTCTTTTTTGATATGTGCCTCCAATCACGCAGCAAAATGGGGCAACGGATTGACGTCATTTTTTGAATGAATACATCGACGGTCCCTACGTACATAAAGACATGTCAAAAACCGAGGTTTACAGGAGAGCGTTATTTAGGTTCAAACCGCTCTAGAAATAATTCTATGTACAATTATAATTAGGGACCGTCGACATGAGTATTTAAAGATCTGTAGGGCTAGCATACTCGCCACGAGAAAATTTTGTCTACACGTTTACTTACTCGTGAATCTTTATAGAGATTGCGAGTAAATGACGTGTAGACAAAATTTTCTCATGTTAGCCCTGCTGGAGAATGACATGAGCTAGTTTTAATCTCGGAAAATCAAACGAGTTTCGCGGAATTAATAAAATCCTAACTCCACACAGATGAAGTCGCGGGCAAAACCTAGTAAGTAGACTATTGGGGGGACTATAGGGCAATTTATTTCGGTAAAAGTCGAGTGGATTGTTATACTCGTGATATAAGCTGATATAAAATAATAGCCTCAACAATATCTAAACAACATAAGAAACTTATATATGAATTAACTGATTGACCCGCTTCTGAGTAATCTCCTGCCAATTACTGGCTTGGAGTGCACTCAAACAATTCTTAATTTCTTCCTCTTGGATATCTAGGGCAATGTAGATAACGTCCTATATCGGTTCGTTAATAAACTTTCTTGATAAATACACATTATAAATAAATTGAGTATATAACCAACTTATATACTCAAAGATTATTATTAGTTTGAAGGTAGTAGGTATTCTTTCGTCGGCTAGTAATCTAAGAGCCCTCTCAAATCAGGCCTCGATCCATTAGCAAGACATTAGCGTTAAATTTCAGGAATATAATGAAGAAACCGAAAGTAATTTAGTGTAATGGCGGTTGGTTGCCTCGGGATTAACTTGAATATTTCCACTCCAAAAGTTGAAAGTTAAAACGAATGACACTTATGAACTCCTTATAAAATTCTGCCAAGTTTTAAAGAAACGTAAAAACAGGATCTGTTTTGCACGTTTTTTGGAATACCCAGTCTTTAAAATTCCTAACCGCGTGAACGGTCAGGTTTAACCTATCGATGAAAAACTACGTCGTTTCGTGGCTCCACTACAGCGTGATTGAAGGACAAAGCAACAAACCAACAACAAACATTTTCGCATCCGTGTCACCGACAGATGGTCAATATTTTTCAAAATTTTGTAGGACCCTTCTTCTCTGTGGTATGCACCTTTGATGTTAAGTGTCCGATGTTCTATTTTTATATGTCCGATGTTATATTTTTATATGTTCCAAAAAGGTTCTCAATTCATCGGAATCCTTATTTTTTCTTAATTTTTCATGTATTTCCCCGATTACTCGAAGACGCCTAAACCGATTTGGAAAATTCTTTTTTTGTTTGAAAGGGTATACTTCCCAGGTGGTCCCATTGTCATCAGGTCAGGATCTGATGATGGGATCCTGTAGAAATCGAGGGTACTCTTCAAATTTTATAGGCACAATTTATATACTTTGTAGTGGCGATTGAAGCTGGTTTCGTAAAAAGAATTTTTACGAAATTTTATATTATTATCGTTTCCTGGTTCGATTTTTATTACTGGTCTTTAGTCCGTTACATACCTATTGAATGTTTAAAGCTATAACAAAGTATTATCGGTTAACGGGCGATTAATTTTCGAACGACTTAGAACAGCGGTTACGATCGACTTGAAAGTTATAAAGTTGGAAGATAAAATTATGAACGTGTTTTAGTTTTAGCGAGTTATATAAGTTCGTTTCATTTTTCAAGTGTTTAATAGTCCACTTTCTTACAAGAAACGAGTCGAGAACACACATTAATGTTAAGTTTTTAAACGGAGCAGTTTTGTGTGGGCTACATTATAACTCTAACTTCAATGCAAAATGTATTTGGAATAAGTACCTACTTACTTCATTTAAACCGTCAGTATATTGCAGTATTTGTTTAAGTGCTTAACCAAGGAATAATTTTTTTTTAATATTAGCGAAGCAGAAGTTGACTTATCCTGTCCCCTCCAAATAAGCGGAAAACTTGTCCTAGGAGTGGATACGACAATAGTGCAACATAGATGGGATTCGAACCTGCGACCTTTCAGTTTTCAGTCCGCACCTTTAACCGTTGGGCTATAGAGGCTTCGAAATAAGACGTTCTGACAGTTTTTGTATTAAAAATCTGTCACGTGACATCAAAAAAGTCGCTGGGAGCTCTGGATATAAGAGGCAAAAGACCAACGATGTGTGGCAGTACCTACTTATCCACAAGAGATCAAAGGCTGAAATCTATAAACCGCACTTTCACTCTGCTCAATCTCAAGAAAGAGATAAAACGAGACAGATTTATGCCGGAGCATATTTGTGTCTCGTTTTAACTCTTATCTTGAGTCCGAGCTAAGTCAGAACACGCTCTATATATCTTAGCATAAGTCCATCAGTGGTTGACTTACGAATGATTAGTACTCCTCAAATAAAGCTCTGCTCTGAGCCACTGAAATACTTACGAAGCTATAGAGTAAAAGATAAACAAAGTTAGACGAGAAGTGCATTCTCTCGGGAATATTACGACTTTCTTTATTAAGACAAATGTCGCTTGTCATAATACACCAGGAAACTTCACCTTTTTCCTGAACACGTTGCGCATTGTTCGGGAAATTCAATTGTAAAAGTGAAATATTGGTTTATACGATGTGAAACAATATACGAGTAGATTTGTCCCTAGAATCGGTATTTATACTACTAATTATGATTTTTGCACCCTTTTTTTTAACCACCATTGACAAATCAATGATGACCTCCTATCATCATTGATCTGTCAATGACAATGATATTTTTTAAATAAAAAATAAAAAAATAAATAATGACCAGAGTCTGGTCATCACTATTTTTTTATATTGGGGGTATATGGGTTGGCTGTTATTCGCAAATTCTAAAGATTTGGCGAATAACAGCCAAATGTGTGCAAAGTTTTTTGGACCAACCCGCATTTTCCGCGACTTCGTTCAAGTGGTTTGAGGAATTCCTGCGGGATCTTTCTCATTTTGCGGGATAAAAAGTAGTCTATGACTATAATCTATCTCTGGCCTTTCAGCCAAATCGGTTCAGTCGTTGCGTCATGATTGAGTAACAAACATTCATCCACCCATCCATCCAAACTTTCAGCAGTATGGTAGGAAGTAAGATTAGTATGATTTCACTTGACTGGCGCGGCGCACATTCTTCCACATGTCCTTGTCATTTCCGCATTCACTCATGCCAAGGATATTTAGCCGAAAGCGTGGAATATTTATAAATGCCGCCCACAATTTTCATTTGGCACTGCTATAAAAGTCAAACCTTTGTTTTACGAGTAATTTTTGTGCCAGTTTATCGTTATTGTCGAAGTGATAGCTGCAGTGGCGGATTTACACATTTAGCGCCAGTAGACTAAACAAATGCCGCCCCTACCGACCTCTACAATTTTGTGTCAGTTCCTAGATTATTTTTAAAGCCATTCCTAAAATCTGCTGCCGTGATACCTGCAGTAGAAGATTTACACATTTTCCGCCAGTAGACTCATCAAATTCTGCCCCTTCTTCTTTCTTCTTTTTTCATGCTGGGATGGTTTTCACACTTAAACCAGTCGTGGTCTGTTGTGTGTGATGTTAAAAATTAAACTCTGCCCCTACCAACCTCTACAATTTTATGTCAGTTCCTAGGTTATTTATAACGACATCCCTAAAATCTGCCGCCCTAGGCTCCAGCTTACTCAGCCCTGGTAATTCCACAATTAGACGCCGGATAATATTTCAATGTTCAACGCTTTTGGCGCTGCTTGATGTAATTTTTTTATTCACTTTATTGCACAAAAATAGTAGGTACAAAAGGTGGACTTAATGCTAACCCATTTTCTGGCAGTTTACCTTCGAACGTACTACAACAAGTGTAGGTGTGCAAGAAGAGAAGTGTGTAAAAAAATATACGCGACGAATTGAGAGGTTCTCAATTCGTCGCTTATATTTTTTCCTCCTTTTTTTCGTCGGCTAAAAAATAATAGTAATCTTCGAAAACGTGGGATATTATAGGAATGATGACAAACAAAGATTCCCTAATATCCCGGCATTGTTTTACAAAATCGGATCAATCCAAAAAAGAAGTTATCCCTGAAATGGCTCAATAATCCATTTAACCGTTTTACGTGCGCAAATTTGAAACGACTGTTCGTAGGTAACTGGGTAACACTTGTGATGAAAACATACTTTTAACACCCGATGTGCAATCTAAACATAATTTGTACTGACTTTTGCCCACGACTTGGACTTTCAACCCTTTATTTTCCGATAAATTAGCATTAGTAGGTAGGTATTTATTTATACAAATGTAGATAGACTATGACTGTCACTCTATAGGATATAAATATACCCTTGCATTAAATCACATCGATCTGTTGCTCCGTTGCTACATGATTCAAGGATAAACCAACAAATAAACACACTTTTATAATATTCACACATAGAATCACACTACAAGCACATGACGCATTGGGTGTTTTTACAACATAAATATTGTAACGGCCGTAGTCCTTTGTGCCTACTAAGGACTATACATGAGCGCTAGTACTCAAATTTTTTGATTGAAATTCATCAAAATCGGTACAGTACCATTAGGTGAGATCGCAGTCAAGGGCTATCTTGTCATCGAATAAAAAAAACAATAGTTAAGTTACGTGATGTACTTTCACAAGCGATCATAAAAATAATACGAGTAATATTAAAATCTTTAATATTACTAATACGAGTAATATTAAAATCTTTAATATTACTCGTAGTATTTTTACGTAATATAAATTATCGTTGACGCTATTCAGTAACGCGATATATGGTAGGTCTGTTTCTATCCTAATGCCAAGGCCGTCCGGGATAAAAACGGTAATCGTTCCTCGGAATTGTTATCAGATCGTACGTGACGACGTTAGCTGAGGAGGAAGGATTTTCACACTACTGTCCAAAAAAAGGAGTGTAATGTCTTCGTTATGAATTTTTTTAATACATATAAAAAAATCCGAGGCTGGCGGGATTCGAACCCACATCTCTTAGGAATCGCGCCCTGAGCGTGATGATGGGATTACATTTTTTTTTTGAAAAGAGCAACCGCCGTGTTTCTTGCTGGCTCTTCTCGGCAGGAAAGGCATTCCGAACCAGTGGTGGATTCATTGACAATTCAAAAGTGCTTGTAAAAGTTTATTTGAATAAAAAATATTTCTATTTCTATTTCTACGGCTAAATCGAACTACACGTCAGCAACGGAATAAGTGATATGCATATTTTACTTTTGCAATTTTTTTAGCAACTGTTAGCGACATCTAGTAGCAATACATCAGCAACTGTGCTGATCTACTTTTTCCCGCACTAGTCATCGCATGATGATGCGAGACTAGTGCGGGAAAAAGTAGCAAAAAGCAAGGATTATAGACAGACGTAACGGTTAAACTTATAACACCCTTCTTTATATTTTACGTGTGGAAACCAGCCCAGCAAGAAGAAAGAAAGAACACCCTTCTTTTTCCTTAACTTTTAACTTAACTTGCACTTTGTCGAACAATCTTCGAACAAAATACAACATCGAAGTGTAACAATATCGATT
Source organism: Hipparchia semele (assembly GCA_933228805.2). Lineage (NCBI taxonomy): Eukaryota > Metazoa > Arthropoda > Insecta > Lepidoptera > Nymphalidae > Hipparchia > Hipparchia semele. The sequence goes on from OW121722.1 coordinate 3,888,409, forward strand.
TCATTTAGCGTCAAGCGTTTTATTTCCGAGCTCATAAATTTTAAAAGATGGCAGCACGTTTTGTAGTTCGACGATATACCTATATACGAGTATGTGTTGAAATTTAAAGCCTGCAAAAGCTTTTCTGTACCATTGTGAGAATTCTCTATTACTCTACTACTCATTTGACGATTCGAAAGCACTTTGTAAGGGTTTATTTGAATAAAAAATTATTCCATTCTATCCTATCCTATTCAATCCTATTCCATCCCACACTATCCCATCCCATCCTATCCTATTCTATCTTATTCTATTCTATTATATTCTCAAATTCGATGTTCTAAAAAAGCTAAGTTTAATGAGTATCAACAAGCTAACTTTATGCTAAATAAATTAAACGACTCTTACTTCAAAGTTCAGATAAACTTAATTACAACAAGGCTACTTTAAAACAATAAAGTTTAATTCAAACAATGTTAAATTATTCCGTGACTATAAGAAAGACAAACAGTAACCGAACAATGATTTGATTATAGTAGAAAAGAAATCCTGATATTTATTCATCTAGCGTTTACTTAAGTAAGTAGTATTGTTGATAAACAATATTACTTATTTAAGTAAACGCTAGATGAATAAACAAGATAAAACCACTCCTGCTTCAAAGAAACTTAATTACAACAAGACTTGTTAAAAAAGTATAAGGTTGAAGTTAAACGATTTAACATATGATCCGAGACGATAAAGGACACGCATACCACGATTATCCGTACAACGATTTAATTATACTAGAAAAGAAATATTGAGTATCAATAATATTACTTTAGTAAACGCTAGATGAATAAACAAGATAAAACCACTTGGTCGCGCCGAAGCGCGAATAGTTTTCGTTTAACCGCTCGAATCCGACCATCCTGTCAAAATTTCCTACCTAATACCGACCCCCCCCTGGCCTGAAGAAGTGTCAGTGCATCGATGACCGTCAATTAACGTAAACGCGCCGCTAAAGCTGGTGCATCGCCGCGCCGCTCCTAGTGATTCAGTGTTGATCTGGACTTGCCAACAAACTTGCCTTCTTGGTTTTCGTCAGTCGAAGAAGTGAGAAAGGAAGAGTGAAGCATCGAAAAGTATCCATGAATGTACGCGCGGCTCGCTGAAGTATCGCGGCGCCGCTCCTAAGGATTCAGGTCAGTGCCTTTACCCTTTTTCCTATAGACACCCCTATGCCCGCAGCCCAAAACCCAACCCAGTCGGATTTGAGCAAACCCCGCGAAAATTATACAGTCCACATCGAAACCAAACAATCTAGTTTCTAGCCGTCCCCGCGCCGCCATATTTTTTTGGTTCCAATCGAACCGGATTTTACCGCTAATTTTCTCGATAGTTTTACAATTTCCAAGTAGGTAATTGTTTTCCCGCGTCCTAAAATCTTGTTCCCTAAGCGAATTATTATCGTTCGTCCCGCATTGCTTAGGAAATAGGGTTCATTTAGGTATTAACTAGGTACCTACATATAGCTCATATAGGTGATAGATAGGTCATACGTTACTTATTTATCGTAATCCTAATCGTATATCGCATCCCGATCTATCCCAGTATAGATATTAATCGAAATATTAGTTTATTAGTAGTTATTTTAAGTAATTATTTTGTGTAATTACCTACGCGTCATAAACGTATTCGCTTGGCCATCGGTGCATAGTTGCAAGTACTTGTATCTTAGATTACAGCGGTGTGCGTGACCTTCATCGCGGCCGTGACCGCCCGCTCGCTCCCTTTCACTTTTTGCTGAAATTCATAACTTTAAATACTTATACGCCGAATCGAAGTTTCATTCGTGTATTAGGAACTAGAGCTAGTTCAGACATGGCGGATTCCGCGCGGATGCAAATCGCGCGGTTCTAAACGCAAGTGTTCAGACAGGCGCGGATGTACATGCGGAGTGCCGTTATTCGCATAGGGTGACAGTCCAATCATGGAAGTCGAAGAAGCAATATGTGTGTACTTGTTGCTCCGTAAAAAAGAAAGAAAGAAGAAACGGCAGTATTGGGTGCATCCAATATTACGCGATCGGTTTACTCATGGTCAGTTTCAGACTTTATATCCAAAATTAAGAAGTTTTGAACCAAAATTCTTCAATTATTTGAGAATGTCGATAAATTCATTTGATGAATTATTAGAAATGATGAGTAAACAAATTGAATCTAATGATACCCATATGAGGTCAAGCGTGTCCCCAGAAGAAAAACTCGTGATCACATTAAGGTAAGATATTTATTTTATACGTCAGAATATATATTTTGTACTATAGAAGACTGTGAATCGTCAGTGCTATTGCATGATAAAGGCGATGGAGACTCTCCTGGTACTATTGTAGAATATCCAGTGAAATATCCTTGTGGGTTTGAATATTGTTGGTTTTGCCAAAATACTGCATTAGGCGTGTTTTGCTGGCTCGTGATATGAATAGGCGATGGTAATTTCTGCCCTTTCTGTATTACCTGGAGCAATTCAATTTTAGTAGCCAATCGTTTATTTTCTGGAACTTTCTTTAACTCTTTATACAATGACATGCAAAAAAGTTTATCATCATCATCTTGCTTTGACATACTTTCTTGTATTTGTCTTTGTATTTTATCTCTTGATTCAATACTATTTTCTAATATGTTAGCCAATCGCTCTTCTGAAGTAATTTTAGTTTTCTTCCTTTTATTGGGTACCGGTTGTATTTCACGTGCATTTACAAAATTATCTAGCTTTTGGTCAATGTTCCGAATTTCTTCATTTTTGGCTTCATCTATGTTTGTGATAGTTTCTTTGTTTTCTATCGTCTTCTGAAGAAAAGAAAGCCGGTCGAAATACATGTATTTTGAACCTTTACATGCACCAGAACCAGAAGGAATTGATTTGCCTTTCTTGAATTCCTTATTATAAGCATCACGGATGTTCTTCCATTTTTTTTGTAATGATACACCTGGAACAGAAATCACTATCTTTAACAAATATAAATACAGTAGCGGTTAGGTAATTCAAGACACTCATTATGCTTTAACTAGCGGACCCGGCAGACTTTCAAAACGATACAGATTAATATTTTATTTTTCAGATATCTGGGTACTGGTTGTTCCTTTGGAGAACTACATTACAACTTTCGTCTTGGCAAATCTACAATCACAGGAATTGTCCGTGAAGTATGTGAAACTCTGTGGGAAAAAGTCACAAAAAACGTCATGCCTGAACCCAGCGAAGATATATGGAAGAAAATAGCTAAAGATTTTGAAAAATATGCAAATTTTCCCAATTGCATAGGCGCCATAGATGGCAAGCATATAAGGATTACAAAACCCAAAGATTCGGGTTCTTTGTATTATAATTACAAAACTTTTTTTTCCATAGTACTGTTGGCACTTTGTGATAGTAACTATTGTTTTACTTTCATAGATATCGGATCTTACGGAAAAAGTAGTGATTCTGCAATTTTTAAAAATTCAGCATTTTATAAAAGGTTAATAGAAAAGTCATTACACATACCAAAACCTAAACCAATATCTGAAACAGATCCTAAACCATTGCCATACGTCATAGTTGGCGATGAAGCGTTTGGTTTATCCGAAAATGTAATGCGACCCTATGCAGGTAAAGGGCTATCATATGAAAAAAAAATATTTAATTACAGGTTATCAAGAGCTCGACGTTTTATTGAATGCACTTTCGGAATTCTGGCAAACAAGTGGCGCATTTTTCATAGGCCTATAAACGTGAATATAGACTTTGCCGAAGACATAATAAAGGCCTGTTGCGTGCTACACAATTTTGTTAGAACTAGAGATGGTATACAGTATGAAGATACTTTACATACTGCGCCAATGAGTAATCTTATTACATTACATGCAGGAAGGGGTACACCATCATCATTAAACATTAGAGACAAATATGCTAATTACTTTGTGAATGAGGGTCGTGTAGAATGGCAAGACACGAAAATATGAAATTAAAATTGTTACAGTTCGCGCCAAATAACTAAACTCAAGATGGCGCGTCGCGTTGGTGGGTTGTACATATTACAGTTAATAGCTATACGTTACTGTGGTAACGTGATAGTTTTCCCGCGCTCGTTACGTACCGCCAAACAACGTTATACACATTTCAGTTATTTGGGGTGGACTGTCTATTACAAAACATGTAAACTACCCTGGTAAAATGTATAATTAAATGTCTACTGACCAAAAAGAACCTTCTTTTCCAAAGAATCCTCATTTTCTCCAAAAATCTCCACCAGCTCCTGCCAAGCTCCGTTTTTAATCGTTTTGTTAGAATATTCTGCACATTGGATGTTCCACAAAGCAGGTCTTTTTTCCACCTCATCGATGAATAGCTCGGTGTCGAAGCGATCCATTGTCACCGTCCGATACGCGCGGCTTCCGCGGAGCAACTGAACGCCCTCTAGGTACGTCAAGTAAATAAAACCGAGCGGCGACCGCGCGAATTCATTTTCTCGGTTGAGCCGCGCGGATTGTCAATCCGTGCGGACAGGTATGAACGATTTGTAAGGCGCTAATGTAATTAGGATCCGCGCGGTTCAACCGCGCGATTTGCATCCGCGCGGAATCCGCCATGTCTGAACTAGCTCTTAGTCTCGACATTTTTGAATCTAGTTTATATTCAAAATGACGAAGACTGAAGATACCGCAGATATACAATTAATTCTATTAGAACAGAGACGCAATTCGATATTTGAGTATCTACAAGAAACATTCGATTTATCGAAAAACATAGGCGTTAACCCGTCGGTCCGGGAAGAATTTCTCGACGCAAGTAGTAATGTCGATACGTTACGCTCTGAATTCAGTAAAATAGTGGAGGATTATAATAATCGTTTATTAGCACTGAACCCGAAAGCGAAGCCGGAGTTCAAATGTTTGTTATCGTTCGAACGCCTATACGGTCGTATCAAGCGCTTAGTCTCGCAGTACGCCGATGATAATAAGGTTGAGAATGAGAATGAGCCGCGAAGACTTAAACCTTATTTGCCCCCGATTCAATTAGTGTCTTTCGATGGATACGATTTAAAATCGTGGAGTCTCTTCTACGCTAACTTTAAAACTGTTATACACGAAAATAAGTCCCTTACGGATGCCGAAAAACTTTATTATCTCTTAGGTAAGCTGTCGGGAAAGGCGAAATTAGCTTGTGCCGGTATTACACCGTGCGCAGAAAACTACGAATTAATTTTTAAAACGTTAGTAGATAAATTTGAAGATAAACGCTATTTGGCTACGTCGTATATGGATCAAATTTATAACATTAAGGCGATGTCAAACGCGACTCCGACCAACCTTGAAAATTTTTTGGACACTTTTGCATCGTCGATCGCCGCGCTTAAAAATTTAAATTTGAGTAATCTGGCTGACTTCATATTTTTATACCTCGCTCAAAAGAAGTTAGATCCGGAGACTGTTCGCCTGTTCGAGTTGAATAAACATAGTTGTGAGATACCCTTGTATGACGATTTCGTTGCTTTCATTCGCGAACATATTAAGGTACTGCAACGCACTTCCGGGAAACAAGAAGTTCCGAAAAGTGCTGAGCGGAAGGTGGATACGGCATCTAAGCCTCACAAACCACCCAAGCCGACGCATACCTATACTAGTACCGCGACTACGTCTGCACAGTCTTTGTGTTCTCTTTGTAACTCACAACACGAACATTTATATAATTGTTCCGCCTTTCATAAGATGTCCGTTGAAGATCGTTTCAAGTTTGTTAAGGCGAATAATCTTTGTATAAATTGCACTGGAAACCACCGGTTGGCCACTTGTTCTAGCAAGTCAAGGTGCCGCTGGTGCTCGTTACCTCATCATAGTATGCTCCACAGGCATTCCGCAACCGCAAATTCCGCAACTTCGAGTGCGGCTTCTAGTGATGCTTCTTCGCAGAAGATGCCCGGTGTTGTTGAGCAGCCTCCTGCTTCTATCAGCACTACCGGCACTAGTAACTCGAAACCTTCAGGTTCACCCGCGCACTCCAAGGAAGTATCGCTTTGTTCCTTATCGAGTTGTAATGTTTCTCGTGCACCGACTACGGTGCTGCTCGCTACCGCACGCGTTATAGTTTTCGACGCCAAAGGCAAGGAGTACTCTGCGCGCGCATTATTGGACAGTGCTTCACAGAGTAACTTCGTCAGTCGGGATTTATGTCAACGCTTAGGTTTAAAGACAAACCAGAATCCAAACTGTTCTGTAGTTAAAGGGATTGGAGGTACAACCAAACCGATCCAAGGCGCAGTTTCTATTAGATTTTTCTCTAGGTTTGATCTCAGCGTTTGTTTTAACATGGACTCGCTCGTGGTAGACAAGGTAACGGAACTCTTGCCCACAGTCCCGATAGATATTTCGAGTTTGATAAATTTCAATAACTTACCTTTGGCTGACGACACTTACTCCACTCCAGGAGACATTGATCTGCTGATTGGAGCTTCAATCTTTCCGCATCTCCTATTATCTCGCAAGGTTCAAGGTCAATCGAATTGTACCTCACCGCTAGCCCTAGAAACGGTGTTGGGCTATGTTATCGTTGGTTCTGCTCCTGTACGTGTTAACAGCTTCGCCACGGTATCATATTGTTGTGCTACAGATCCGCTAGATGATGCTGTGCGAAAATTCTGGCAAATAGAAGAGGTGAACGCACCGAAACAATTAAGTCCAGATGACACGGCGTGTGAAGAAATTTATAGCAGCACGACTACCCGTGAGGCAGACGGACGATATGTAGTCGCACTTCCATTTAAGGGTGATGTATTGTCGTTAGGCGATTCTTTTAAAAAGGCTAAAACTCGCTTCCCTTGCTTAGAGCGTAAAATGTTAGCGTCACCTAAGCTTAAGGAGGCCTACGACAACGTCATTACCGAATACCTAGACAAAGGTTATATCTCTCCCGCACCCCCGGACACGGAGGCAACGCAGAGCTTGCCCTCGTATACGATTTCGCACCATGGGGTCATACGAGATGACAAGTTGACTTCTAAGTTGCGCGTTGTCCTGGACGCCAGTTCCAAGACAACCACTCAAGTTTCCCTCAATGACCTTCTGTATGGCGGTCAGAATCTACAAGGGAATCTATTCAATATTATTGTTAATTTTCGCTTATATCGTACCGCTCTTTCAGCTGACATTCGTCAGATGTTTCTTTGTATTGGAGTTCGTCCATGTGATCGCAGATTCCAACGCATTTTATACCGCTTTTCTCCGCAAGAACCCTTAAGGGTCTATGAATTTAACCGCGTTTGTTTCGGGCTTAAGTCAAGTCCATTTCATGCTCTTCGTACAGTGAAGCAGCTTCTTTCAGACGAAGGTGCTTCTTACCCGCGCGCTAAAGAAACTTTAGATATAGGGCTATACATGGATGACTTTGTCTATAGCATTGACAATGAAGACGATGCTATCTCCACCGCTGCCGAAGTGATTGCTCTGATGAAAGCTGGTCAGTTCGACCTGGTGAAATGGACAAGCAACTCACAAAAGGTGTTAAATTCGATTCCGCTGTCGCATCGACTTTCCGCGATTAAAGAGTTTGAGGACTCTGAGCCACATAAGGTGCTCGGCCTATGTTGGTCTCCCGCAACAGACTATTTCGGTCTCAAAATTAGTGTTCCCGCTGAATCTTGTACAAAACGTACCATTTTGTCATGTGTCGCTAGGATATGGGACGTCATGGGTTTCGTTGCTCCCGTCGTCTTATATGCAAAGCTTCTCATTAAACAACTTTGGTTGTGTGAATGTGATTGGGACGATGTGCCCCCTGGTCACATCGCTGATCAGTGGTCTTGTTTCAAAAGAGAACTACCTTTGCTTAGCGAATTGAAAATTCCACGGCACGTAGGCATCTCGACCGGCGATATCATTACGATCGTGGGGTTTGCAGATGCGAGCGAAAAGGCTTACGGAGGAGTAATTTACTTCCACGTGAAAGACAGCAGAGGTATTCGCAAAAACGCAGTCTTTTTAATAACAGCTAAATCCAAAGTCTCGCCTCGCAAGACTATAACGCTTGCGAGGTTGGAGCTTTGTGCCATTCTGTTGCTGAGCAGCTTAATGACCAAGGTCATTGAAGCCTGCCATAACCGCCTTGTTATTGACCGAGTTCTCGCCTTTTCAGACTCAACGGTGGCGTTGTGTTGGGTATACTCCTCACCTCATCGTTGGGACACTTTTGTGGCCAATCGGGTCACCAAAATTCAAAATGAATTTCCCGCTCAAACTTTTTTCCATGTGCAAGGCACTGAAAATCCCGCTGATTGTTTGTCGCGAGGTCTTACCCCCGCACAAATAATTGATCACCCGCTTTGGTTCTCTGGTCCTAAATGGCTTGAGTTAGATTCAAATCTTTGGCCTGTTACCGCTTTCAATCCTTCCACCGTGTCACAGCCTCCAGAGGAAAAGAAACACGTTTTGCTCACTGCAGAAAGCAGTGAAAGAAATTTAATAATTTCGCTAGCTGATCGCTTTTCGTCATGGTCGAAATTCATACGTTGTGTGGTTTTCGTTTGCCGCTTCGCTAAGCTACTACCGCGTCGTGATACGGTGATTGCATCGGATCTGGATTACGCTGAAAGTTTAATATTGCGTGAACTTCAGCGCTTTCACTTCGCGAACGAGATTGTTAATTTACAAGCAGGTAAACGTTGTAGTCCAATGTTTCAACGTCTCAAACCTTTCCTTCAGGACGGCATCATTAGAGTCGGAGGTCGTCTGAGAAACGCCGATATAAGTTTCGATACAAAACATCCGATTATACTTCCTCGAAAGGATCATATATTAAATCTTTTAGTTGACTATCATCATAAAGTCAATTGTCATGCAGGTCCAGATTTATTGATGTCCATACTCCGTCAGAGGTATTGGATTCTTTCCGCTCGTAATTTAATTCGAAGCCGGGTACACAAATGTCTACCCTGCTTTAGACTCCGCGCTAAACCAAACTTTCCAGAAATGGCAGATCACCGCTCCTGTCGAGTTACGCCGGCCGTGAAACCGTTTATACACACTGGCACTGATTACGCAGGGCCTTTTAAGGTGACTGTTTCTCGCGGTCGTGGAATTCGATCAATGAAGGCATACGTTTGTCTTTTCGTGTGCTTAACCACTCGCGCTGTACACATAGAAGTTGCCAGCGACTTAAGTACAGATAGTTTCCTCGGGGCGTTTAAGCGTTTTTTATCCCGCCGCGGTTTTGTCGCTCGCGTTCATTCCGACAATGCGTCAAATTATGTTTGCGCCAAGCGCACGCTTTCGGAATTGCACGAATTTTTAGCGTCCAAACACTTCAGGTCTGAATTTGGTCACATACTAGCCGAAAATCGCATCGAGTGGTCACTTAATGTTCCAACTGCTTGCCATTTTGGCGGTAATTGGGAGGCCAACATTAAGAGCCTCAAAACTCATCTATATCGCGTGATAGGCGACCAAATTCTTTCCTTGGAAGAGTTCAATACTGTGCTTGCTCAGATCGAGGCAGTAATGAACTCCCGTCCATTGTGCCGCACGCTATCTAATGATCCATCGGAACCTCTCGCGTTGACACCGGCTCATTTTCTCACTCTCACCCCCTTAAAATATCTTCCGGCTAGGGAGATAGAAGATGGTCCGTTACATTTGCTCTCGCGTCAAGAACTTATTGATAAACTTGTTCAGTCATTCTGGAAACGATGGAAGGCTGATTATTTACATACGCTACAGACTCGAAACAAATGGAACACGCCAACCAATCCGATCGCTAAGGGAGATGTGGTAATAATTACCGTCGATAATGCACCGCCTCTTCACTGGCCGTTAGGGCTAGTCGAGGAAGTTTTTCCTGGATCGAATGGTGTCACGCGTGTTGTCCGCGTTCGTACTGCTACAGGTACCTATCTACGTCCTGTAGTGCGTCTTTGTCCCTTACCTAAACAGTAATTAGTTTAACTTCAACTCATCTGCTTAGGTTAGGATTCTTATTTAGTTAGGTTAGCTTATTATACTTAAGTCAATAAATAATTTCGTTTAAACTCTCCGCGTCGTAGTTTCTTTGAAGGTAGCCCTTCAAGCCCGGGGACATGGTCGCGCCGAAGCGCGAATAGTTTTCGTTTAACCGCTCGAATCCGACCATCCTGTCAAAATTTCCTACCTAATACCGACCCCCCCTGGCCTGAAGAAGTGTCAGTGCATCGATGACCGTCAATTAACGTAAACGCGCCGCTAAAGCTGGTGCATCGCCGCGCCGCTCCTAGTGATTCAGTGTTGATCTGGACTTGCCAACAAACTTGCCTTCTTGGTTTTCGTCAGTCGAAGAAGTGAGAAAGGAAGAGTGAAGCATCGAAAAGTATCCATGAATGTACGCGCGGCTCGCTGAAGTATCGCGGCGCCGCTCCTAAGGATTCAGGTCAGTGCCTTTACCCTTTTTCCTATAGACACCCCTATGCCCGCAGCCCAAAACCCAACCCAGTCGGATTTGAGCAAACCCCGCGAAAATTATACAGTCCACATCGAAACCAAACAATCTAGTTTCTAGCCGTCCCCGCGCCGCCACCACTCCTACTTCAAAGAAACTTAATTACAACAAGACTTGTTAAAAAAGTATAAGGTTGAAGTCAAACGATTTAACATTGATCCGAGACGATAAAGGACACGCATACCACGATTATCCGTACAACGATTTAATTATAGTAGAAAAGAAATATTGAGTATCAATAATATTACTTCAGTAAACGCTAGATGAATAAACAAGATAAAACCACTCCTACTTCAAAGAAACTTAATTACAACAAGACTTGTTAAAAAAGTATAAGGTTGAAGTCAAACGATTTAACATTGATCCGAGACGATAAAGGACCAACATTATCCGTACAACGATTTAATTATAGTAGAAAAGAAATATTGAGTATCAATAATATTACTTTAGTAAACGCTAGATGAATAAACAAGATAAAACCACTCCTACTTTAAAGAAACTTAATTACAACAAGACTTGTTAAAAAAGTATAAGGTTGAAGTCAAACGATTTAACATTGATCCGAGACGATAAAGGACAAGCATTATCCGTACAACGATTTAATTATAGTGGAAAAGAAAAATAGAAAAAGGTATCGCGGTAGGTCGCGCGGACATCGCTTCGTACAGACATTTTCTCTAATTATCCTCGTTATTTACAAAGACCGTTTTTACACGAAGTTCCCATTTTAATTATCTTTTAGTTTTTGGTTCTTTTCTTTTAGTTACTATTGTAATTACTTACGTGTTAAATGGACTGATAGCTTAGTGGTTAAGTCGTCGAAGGTTCCTCTTTCCGAGTCGAAAGGTCCGGGATTCGATCCCGGGCACGCATCTCCCACTCCCGAGATATTATGTCGTTAACCAACATTTGGTCAATACGGTTTTTGGGGTTCCGTACCCGAAAGGTAACCAACGGGAACCTATAACTAAGCAACCGCTGTCCGTTCGTCCGTCCGTCCATGCGTTCGTCCGTCCGTCCGTCTGTCTCAATATCCGTAATAGGTAGACAGTTGAAATTTTGAGAGAATGTGTATTTTTGTTGCCTCAATAACAATAAACAAAAAAAATAAATGGGGCTTCTTTTTAATTTTTAATTACTACCCTACCAGAAACATAATATTTTTCGGCGTTTTTGGTACCTTCGTTTGCGACTCGCATCTGACTGGTTATTAATGCTATCTTAATTTAAAAAAATTCTATCGATCCATCTAATCGGTATTCTCCTATTACTGCTGTAGTTATTGATATAGCAATATGAAAAACGTCGCTTATTCGTTAGGTAACAAATGGCGTCATCTTCTATATATATATCTTAATATATAAAAATGAATCGCTTAATGTGTTGGTAAGCGCATCACGCGTGAACGGCTGGACCGATTTCGCTAATTCTTTTTTTATTGTGTTCGTTATTGTTAGGAGAAGGTTCTTATGAAAGAAAAAATTAAGAAAATTGCGCGGAAAATTAGAAAATTTAAGAAATATTAACCACCATATTAAATTATTTCTAATGTAACCGCTTTTACAATTCAAACTTTTTTGATGTAACCTTATGGCGTTTGACATAACATTGACAGAATGCGTGCTGCCAATTTCGTCAAAGAGTTTCAATATTCATAGTTAAGACAGGACAACGTCTGTCGGGTCCGCTAGTTTCTTTATATAAATTCCCGCTTTTTGGATCATAGCTCGAAATATGGTTTTGATAGTCATAACCTGTGTTATAACGACACTTTAGATTTAGGACGGCAGCAATCTGCCAGCGAGGTGGCATTTTCGTTTAAGAGGACACCTGTGTCCAGTTTAAGCCGCGACTAAAATATTTAGTGTGTTAATGTCTTTGAGCATTTTGGCTAAATATTCTAAGGTTTACCTAGTATCTTCATAGTTAAGATTAAGGATAAAAGGTTAAAAGTTAAATAACCAAAAAAAAATGTGTAACCAAAAGTTTATTAACAAAACATGTAACTTTAACGGTAACTTTAACAGCTTATGTTCAAGGGACTTAAATGACCCATGGATGGAAATTAATAGAAAAAATAGGAAAATAAAATTAATGCACCAATGTAATACATGTATTAAAGTGGGGCAGTACTACTTATTTACGAATTGTAAAAAAGAAAACAGCTTACAGTTACTCTGTATAAATAATAAAGTATTCAAAAGGAGTTAAGGTTCCGAGCGGATCACCGGAATGCAACTGCGGTGATTCCATAAATAATTCCTTCCGGAATACCAAAGAATACTGAAATGATTCTAGAATATTTACAGTAGACATTGAGTCGGATCACGGAGTTTCAAACATCATACATCAGCCAGTCGAGCCAGAAAGCTGCATCAATCATTACAGTCTCAGTTGCGGTGATTGGCTGAATTTATGGAGATCTTCGGTCAGTCAGTTGAGTTAGTATAAGATTGAATTCGATTGATCGTATTCGTATTCGATGACATTAGCGTCAAAGTAAAATAGACCATAATAGCATTGATTTACAGCTTAATTTCGTGCACGCACTCTCATACGTTTACGTATACGGATGCGCTCCAAATTAAAATCGGTTGTACTGAATTTGTGACTTTAAGTTAATAAAGTTAAGGTTCATTTTACTTTGACGCTAATGTCATCGAATATGAATGCGATCAAACGAATTAAATCTTATACTAATTCTCCTGAGGTGATCGTCAAGCTGTAACAATAACAAAACAATCCCACAGCAGACTTTTTTATTCGATGACAAGATAGTCCTTGTCTGCGATCTCAGTCTCACCTGAAGGGCCGAAGATAGGATAAGAAAATATACCGCGGATTTTTCAATGTATAATATAAACGTAAAAATTCTTTTAACAAAACCGACTTCAAGCGCCACTACAAAGTATATCAATTGTGCCTACAAAATTTGAAGAGTTTCCCTCGATTTCTCCAGGATTCCATCTGGAACTAACTGGACTATGGAAACCGGCTGGAAACTATACTCTTTCAAACAAAAAAAAAATTTCCAAATCGGTCCAAGCATTTTCGAGTAATCGGGAACATACAAAAAAAAATTAAAAAAAAAGATTCCGACGAATTGTGAACCTCCTCCTTTTTTGAAGTCGATTAAAAACCGCCGGCGCCACAGTGACATATAGCATCGTAATTCGTATCCCTTTTACGTAAATAAACGCGTATAATTGACAGACAGAGTAAAGTTTAGCGCCTATTTGCTTTGACGATTAGCAAACATTTGAAAGCCAATCGATTGAATATTTTTTGCGAAATTTTGCATCTCTAGTTATATGAATACTCTGACACTGTAGAGTACCACGGTAATTTAAGATAAGTTTGTTTGGCGAACATTTGAGTTACAGAGAAAACACAAGATAATTTCGAGTTTGTCATAAAAATATATACCTTTAAAGAGGCCTTTGATATAACAATAACGGAATCGACATGTGAGGTACGATAAAGACCCAATTTTTTTATATAAATAAAAAATTGGGATTTTATAAATCACCTGTAAAATTTTTGTAAATAATGAGGCGATAATCATAAATAATTTAACTGTAAAACATAATATTATCTAATCGGTCCTATGCTTATTTTTGAACCAATGTACATTGATTTGTCTAAAAATTTAAAACCTATACCTAATTTATAATTTGGCCTTATTATAATTACTTACAAATTTTTTAAATGAACAAGCTCTTTTTTCAGCCAGTTACAAGAAGCTATGTTATCTTAAATCTAAAAATTGAATATCGAATATTTAATCTAAAAAAGAGATACCGGCTGAATTGATAACCTCCTCCTTTTTGGAAGTCGGTTAAAAATGTAGTAAATTGCAATCTGTGTAATCAATTGCTAAACTTCACTATATATTTTGATTAAATATTCGACGTGCAATTTTTTGATTTTACACTAGATAAATTAGGTCATTGAAAGCGGTCGTTAGGTATGTAATTATTTTTCCAAAATGTAGTAGTAGTGTAGTCTGTAGTACAGTACTCGTAAGAAATATTTAATCGTCACTCGTTCATTGCGTTCTAAATTATATCTTACTTACGAAAATCACAGAAAATAAATTCTAAACCGAAAAATAACTGTATTAATTTTCACATTTATGTAACAACATTCACTTTGGTTCACTTTGGGTCTACGATTAGCGCGTTCGTAGCGGCTACGAGCTACGGTGTAGCGTACGTGTGTCTACGACCGACGTTGTCACTACACTGGAGGCTCAGCTGTAGCTGAAAGCTTCAGCAGGGATACCACAGCCAGAGTTTAAATTACCTTTGTCATGGATGGCAGCTATTATGAAAAAAATCTTTAAAATGTTCAGTAGAACATTTTTAGTAATATAAAATTATACAACTTGGTCTCCTCTCTAGGTACTCAGTATTCTTCCACGACAGTTGAAATATAGTTGGTGCATCGGCCTGCCTCAACGTGGGTCAAATTTTGCCAAGATGTATTTTGTCAGGATACAAGTGGTCATACTACAAGTACAAGTCTTAGGTACGTTCAGTGTGCGTCAAGTCAAAGCGGCTTAGTCTGACGTTACAGTATATAGCTACGAGTATAATAGGATCAAAGATATTTTTAAAATGGGGATATATTAAGCATTTTTAAGTTTACACTTTTCCATAATTATTTTATAAGTCTTGCCCTGGTTGACTGACTGATGTATCAACGCACAGCCTAAACCACTGAAGCTAGGAATTTGAAATTTTGACAGTAAGTTCTGTTATGCCGTAGGCACCCTCTAAGAAAGGATTTTTGAGATTCCATCCCCAAGGAAGTTTATTAAAGGCGGAAAATTTGTATGAAAGTCAGTTATTTTTAAAATTATATCCATAAAACTTGGTATTGGCTTTTTTAGACTGACATATATGTCAGTATATGTGACCTATAGGTCACTTTTTATCCAGAAAAAATAAGGCATTCTCGCGGTATTTTCCAAAAACTTTTTACAAGCTAAGTCGCGGGGGAAATTGTAGGCTATGTCTACTCAAAAGATAGTAAAAATGTTTAAAAACAAAAAATTGAAACATAATAAATGTTCAAATTCAAATTTATTTATTTCACGTAGGCCAACTTGTAACTCTTATGATACGTCATTACTACCACCGGTTCCCAGTAAATCCCATAATATTAGCGAACTTTATAATATTTGGCAATGGGCAAGAACCGATAATAAAGTAACGTTTGAATTGGCAACCCAGCCTGGTAGAGCTATTCCAACTAGCAACAGATATCTGTTGCGCTTATACGGACAGGCCGCTAATATTCACTATCTATTTATCTTAGTTAGGCTACCCAGTTCTTAGGGCAAGCGCATACGATTAGCGCTATGGTTTTATTTTATTTTATTGTATAATAAGAGAGCCCTTGACTGTGATCTCACTTGATGTTGAAGATGTTGTCTAAGATGGTAGTGGGTTAACTTGGAAGGGCAGTTTAAGGGAGTTTTAATTAAATTTTGTCTTACTCAGTCTAGATTGAGGTTATTTAATTCCTTCGGGAACTCTCTTATTTTCCGATACAAAAAGTAGCCCATGTGTTATTCCAGACTAAAATGTATCTTTTCGCATTTATAATATTAGTAGGATAGTAGATAGGACAGACACGATGTTTCAATAGTTTTATTATTGACCTCTAGTGATATGGCAACTCTAGCTAGAACGTACCACATTTATTATAATACAATGTATTTGGATTGTCATACCGAATTCGTTCAGTAATGTCGAGTTTAAACTCTACACAGACTTTTGTGTCCCCGATAAAACGGGATCATCGTGTATTTTATTTCATAATCCTTTAGCCCCGAATGTGACTACTGCGTAAGCTAAGCACGGAATATTGTGAATGCGAATGTGTGTTTGTTTGATTTTTTATAAACAAACTAATATTATAAAGGCGATAGTTTGTATGTGTGTATGTTTATTACTCTTTCACGTTAAAACTACAGATTTAACTAAAATTTGGAAAGAAAATAGCTCATGCCTAGGATTAACACAGGCCACATTTTATTTCGGAAAATGAAAGAGTTCCCGCGGGAATTAAAAACTTTAGCCACGCGGACATAATCTAGTTTTTATAACAACTGAATTTCAGCTTTATTTACTTTGAAAAAGTAACGAAGGATCAAAATAACGCGCGAAGGACACATAGTGGAAACGGCATGCAAAAGAAACGGAAAATACGGACCTTTTTCAACCATATAAGCAAATAAAGCGAATAAAGGCCACTTGGAATTGTTATCAGTAAAGGCGCCTGAGTATATGCCTTGGCGCCACCAGTAAGTACCCATACATATGTGATCCAAAAGTCAACTAATGTTATATTCGCCCACCCTTTCTGTGTTTTTTATTAAGTGTTTGGTACAGAATTGAAAAATAAACGTAATAAATTAAATAAATAAACATAATGTACGTGGGACATTATATTTGAACGTCGTAAACTGTTTGTTTTGTGCGCGTCAAAATATTTACGACGTGACCCGTAAAAGCGACATTAGTGAAATTATCGCAAGATCACACAAGCGACATGTTGTTCGATAAAATATCGCTATATTTTGCCTACATACCAAATGTAGCAACAACTATAAATAACACGTGCACAGTATCAGATCAGCTTGCTAAAAAGATATGAGAGAGACTTTGTTGACCATTTTCGTAACATCTTTGATTTATCCCTTACTTTTCGGAAAAGTAAGTACCCGTTAAATTCATAACGTACAGATTAGGTATCGTAGAATTTTCTTATGCAAAAACTTACCGACTCTATCCGAAGCTTTCACTCTATAGGTAAGTAAGAGTACAAAAATATGTATTCTTGCAGAGGGCTTGCAAATGGCAGTTTATATATCTCTGTCAGTTAGTAAAATTTAGAGTAAAAAGCGTTTATATCCTCAAAAATCCTCACGATTTAAGTAAAAGGAAAAACCTTTATTTAAAAAATCACTTAGCTCTGAAGATATTATGGTATTTCAGTGTCTCGTTGACTACCACGAAAGAATACATCTTTCCCAATTACAGGAAACCCCGATATACGTGTAAGTGATGATGATTGTGGTAAAATGTCTGCAGTGTGACCTTACTCTTAAATACTCAAAAGCAACTGCTTAACAAATTTGTGCGTCCTTGCCGCTTTAATTACAGGTTCCATTTATTTACTCGCTTTGCAATGGCTTCTTTGAAATTATATTATTTGGTTCTAGCTTTTGCTTACGGTTTTGCCCGCTTTCAATCCAGGCTTCGCCATAGAACTGATTTTGATTATTTGTCCCATTCATTTCTTATTGGTTTTTTGATACTACTGCACTGAAAAACAAAGATGGGATAATTGCAATTTATTATATTTTAGTGCAGATTATTACACAATTACTTAGTGATAAAAACAAAAAAATAGAACTTGCTTTATTTTTTCTGTTTGATTTTTTGCAACAAAAGAGAACCAATAATAACAAACCATAATATTGCAAACTGACATGCTAAGTATCTAAATATAAGAAAAACTACGTTTCTATAGAAACTCGAGTTTACTCGAGTAAGTAAGTTATTATAGTCAAAGTAAAAGCGGTTAGTGACGAGATAGATTAGGTGACGTAATGTGGGGAGCTTGTACGTATCGAAAATAAATTGCTATGCTATACGAGCTACTGATTTAATACTACACCCACAACATACGCCCGCGGCCGCGCCAGACTTGTGTAATAAAAAAGAATCACGCCTCTGTCTCTAGAGATTTTATTATTGATTTACATGAAATCAACCTCGCGCGGAACACGGACTATACCTACCATGTGCAGTTACTAATTTTAACTTTTTTAATTTTAGCTGTGTAAGTTGAAACCACTTATTTGACCACTAGTTTTTGCCCACGACTACATGCGCGTTGGTTATGGAGTTTGGTTTCATAAACCCGCAGGAATCCTCTTTTTCCTGAATAAAAAGTAACCTATGCCACTCTTCAATTATTCTATGCCCATGCAAAAATCATAACGATCCGTTGCTCGGGGGGTGAAATGTGGGTTAGAACTTTGTATCAAAATCGGCATTTAGGTTATTAGTTTTAAATTACAAAAATCTGTATATAAGCTGTTTTAGACAACCCCTTGAGAGTGATAAAATAGGGGATGGAAGTTTTATGGGAAAATTTTTATTATTGTGATTTTAATTTGAAATTCATAAGGTAGATAGGTTCTTTCTGGGGCGTATCAGTACGAGTGAGAAACGGTTTTGAGTAAAACCACCCCTAAAGGGGGTGAAATGGGGGTCCATTTTCAAAAAGGATACTCTAACCTAAACCATACACTTAATAAAAATGACAATGAAAATCCTTCATTCGAGCAACGAATAAGCCGTGACCACATTTCGATAATGACTAATGTACCTATATAATATGCTGCAGAATGTTATTACTTATATATACATAGTATGGCTATACGTAAATGGTTTTTTTCTGTAAAAATAATATTATATTATGTTATCATAAGACAGTTCTTAATAAAATCACATTACTCAATCCGGCGCCAAGAAGCTTCTACGTTTTAGTGTAACCAACATTTTTATAATATAAAGGAGACATAATATTTCGTGGGTTTTTTTTTAATTTTTTTATTCTATGACAAGATAGCCCTTGACTGCGATCTCACCTGATGGTAAGTGACGATGCAGTCTAAGATGGTAGCGGGCTAACTTGGAAGGGGTATAGCAGTGTAAATTCAACCCATACCCCTAATCGGTTTCTACACGCCATCGTGCCGGAACGCTAAATCGCTTGGCGGCACGTTTTTGACAGTAGGGTGGTAACTAGCCATGGCCAGAGCCTCCCACCAGACCAGACCAGAGACAATTTAGAAATAATAAATTACTAAATTGCCCCCGCCGGGAATCGTACCCGAAACCTCCCAGTTATAAGACCACAGCGCTCACCACTGCGCCAGGGAGGTCGTCAAGAGATTTACTAAGACAACGACCATTCATGCTCACCAAGACGTCATCAAGGTCGTCAAAGGCTTTAAGGTGATTTAAATTTTACTTCATTTTTATAAATCTCCTGTCACCTAGCTCTATTTTAAACATTTTAAATGATTTTAATTTAAGTACCCTTGAAGGAAACTTCTGAAAAATTCGGTGATCTTATAAAGACGTCGTATATAAGACGTATATGAAAGGAAAAGGTGTCTGACTGACTGATCTGTCAACCACAGCAGAAACTACTGAACAAATCGGACTGTTTGGCATACAGATAGCTATTATGACGTAGGCATCCGCTAAAATTTGAAAATTCTACCCCTAAGGATTTAAAATAGCGTTTTGAAAAACCGAACTTACGAGTAACGTGAGCGAATCCGCAACAGCTAGTTTTAAATGAGCCCAAATGTTTTGCGTCGGTTCTGGACTTACCAATCGTGGTGCCCCTACCGATCATCGTTAAGCCATAACCACCCGTTGCTCAACACTGAGAGCTTTTTAGATCCGTACTGTCGACACGTATCTTTACAGTAAATAGGTCAACTTCATATACTACATAGTCACTATCACTACATACCTCTATATAGAGAAAGCGTCTGTCTGTTTGAAAGTGCTGAGTTCCTCTTGAAAAAGTTCCTGTATTTATTGACTTAGGTGAAAACAAGACAAGACTCTTGTTCTCGAGAATTCTCTCGGGATTTAAATTTTTCCTCAAACAAATGCTAACACATAAACAAAAACCCGTGAAATGCAGATCCTAATGTTCTTAATATATTATTCAATCCTAACTGATAAATAATTTTACTTGCCAGACTACTGATTTAATGTAAGTATGTACCTACTTATTATTTGGACGTCAGATAAGCCAAAATAATAACGACGAATAATGTAAGGATATCATTAGTAACGTATTTCCAAATAAATATTAAAATGATTGATTGGCTGTTATAGAACAGAAATAGAATAAGATCTAGAATAAGATATATAGAATCACTATAGAATAGAATAAGATCAGAAATAGATATACGTAATTCTAGAAAAATAAGTATTTTATGATTGACTTCCACGAGAGTTCAGAAAAAGCAGGTTGGTAATTTAAAAACTACAATAGTTAGCTCGGTCGGAGTCAAAGAGTGAATTCAACAAAGCTTTTCACGTGAACCTAGGTATTTTCAAGATAGGTAACTGACAGCATTTTCCTTTTCAAGTCAAACCGCCTGCCACAGAACCCTATCGGTATCTTGTCCGGGCTTATACAAAGTTTTTTATACCGCTACACAACCGCTACAGAATAACATTGAATAGTTGATACTGAACTGGGTTCTTATTTAAATATTTTACAGTTATCTATTAACTGCCGTTTAAACTCAGGCGGTTTTTTTTTTATAATTTACTAGCTGTTACCCGCGACTTCGTACGCGTCAATTTCTGTTATTATGATCGCGATTAAGAAGTTTTTAAAAGAATATATTTTAAATAACAATAATTTTCCCCGTTTTTGCAACATTTTTCACTCCTATTGGTCGCAGCGTACTAATATTATATAGCCTAAAGCCTTCCTCGATAAATGGACTATCCAACACAAAAAGAATTTTTCAATTCGAACCAGTAGTTCCTGAGATTAGCGCGTTCAAACAAACAAACTCTCAGCTTTATAATATTAGTATAGATAATACATCGGTTAGTGTATTTGACTACGGAGACGAGGTCCCGGGTCGGGTGGGGTTCGAACCTGCGACCTTTCAGTTTTCAGTCCGCACCTTTATCCATTGGGCTATTGAGGCTTTTTGAAAATAAATAAATTACATACTGCTGTGTAAGGTTGTGTTGCAGGTAGGTTATGCTCTAGGTAGGTACGAGTATGTAACAGAGGCGAGGAGTGAGCGAGGAAACACGTACGCCGGAAGTGAGTTCACATCCTAGTTGTTCGGAAATATCGACATGCGTTTTGTGTGAGTCGATTGGATGTCAACTACATATATCCAACGCTATCGACTTCTCACAGTTCTGAGTTCTCATTCATCGGCGTACCCTGATGCTTACTAATATTATAAATGCGAGAGTATAGTTTGTTTGTTGATTTATTGGTTCGTTGGTTTATCATTCAATCACGCCGCAACAAAGCAACTGATCGACGTGATTTTTTGCATGGGTATAGTTGATGACCGGGAGAGTGACATATTCTACTTTTTTCTCGGAAAATTAAAGAGTTCTCGCGGGATTTGAAAAACTAAATCCACGCGAGCGAAGCCGCGGGCATCAACTACTTAGGGTAAAAACATGCCAAAGATGCCTCACTGCGATACCTCGCGGTCGCGGTTTAGCTCGCTACCTCGATGTCACCTCCATGTAAAACAAATGTATGCAAACAGATAAGCGCAAACATGTCGAAGGATACCTCACTGCGATACATCGCGGCACAGCGAGGTATCTTCGACATGTTCGTGCTCGTCTGTAACCGCGACCGCGAGATATCGCAGTGAGGCATCTTTGGCATGTTCTTACCCTTAGTTTGTTAAATAAATAAAAAGCCTTTTCATACCCATATTACTCTTCAAATTCCAATTATTACAATAAACTGTATTAATTATTTGATTTGAAGCTAAGATCAATGAGGCAGTTATTTCGAAATCACACAATGTGATTTTAATATTTTCTTTGGAAATCTGTGAGTACGTTCACCTTACATGCGACAGTAAGTATTGCGTTGTTTATAGTACGCAATAAATGTATCAATTTCGTTTTAGGTATACTAATAGAGTTTCGGGGCTATAAAGTAGGGCCTACGCGGGAACAATAAACGCATTCCACCGTACATATTATTGTTTTTATTGGCTTTCTAACCCTTAAGGAGAAACTGTTCATATAGCTTTTAGTAGAATTGAATCTTCGCCCATACTTTTTCGTTCCCGTAACTCAAACTCAGCTTTAGTTTTTTGGATCCTTTGATATAGCGGCGCCGATTGAAAAAATCTGTCTCTAGTGCTTTATACTACCAATTTCAACTGCATGCCAAGGTAAATAACCGATACTGCGTTTCGGCTCACTCATACCAATTTTTAATTCCGGAAATCGAACCGGAAACCTGGAAGCAAATAGAGTAGTTTTTTTACAAAATAAAAAAAAGACGTGTGGCACTCGGGGACTGCCGCGGTAAAGCTATTGCATAGCATTTTTTATCAACGCCATCTAGCGGCTCACCGGAGACCGTAAATAACCTGACACGGACTCCTCCCTTGTCAGGTTATTTTCGTTACGGAATTTCTGGATTCGGTCTCCACGCTGGCCCGCGATAGAAGCTATGCAATAGCTTAAAAACAAAGTGCTATGTAGATCATAATATGTTTTTGAATGAGTGTATCTAACTAGATATATGAGCTTCATTATGTGGAATAAGAATGCGTGCCGAATGAGAGAGGCGCTGACAAATTAAATTCTTTCCCGCGAATTAATGCGTGTGTACAGATCCGTCTTTACCATAAGGACAAAGCCAAAGGCGCCCGGCCCGATGGGCCCGAAAATATTAAATGAACTGCCTAACTATTATGTAGGTAGGTATTTTTTTTACAATCCACATTGGTTCAACGCATTGATGCTTTGTAGAAAGCCCCAAGATAGCCAGGTTATTTTTGTTTAAAATTTGCTCAGCATTCAACAGAATTTTCAATTTTTATGTTTATACTTACATATTAATTACTACGCTTATTATGTATGTACCTATTACGACTATTAATATGTTATATCACCCACTCTACAAATGATTAAAAACTAAACCGGTCTTCTACTGGATTGGACACTAATCTGAACTATACTTATCTAATTCATAAACAGAAGAAACAGTACAAACTTTCCCTTGAAACCTACGGTGTCTCAGGACATTACATACCTATAAACTTCCTATAAACGATACTCGTATGTCCACATTTGTTTCGCTTAGCAATATAGGTACACCTCTAAAACAAATTTAGGTCTATATAAAGGGAATTTATTACCGAGGAAAACGATCCTCACTCCGAATTCATACTAGACGTGACTAACGCCACTCGCGAACATAAAAGTTCCGAAGGCGGTATTATTTAGTTGTAGGCGATATGAATTCAACTCGAGTGTCTTACGAACGGGGTGACCATCACTCACTGACCTCCATATTTAATAGAATAGAATAGAAATATTTTTTATTCAAATAAACTTTTACAAGTGCTTTTGAATCGTCGATAAATCTACCACTGGTAATCTATGATTAACACTGGCCTTGCTGCCCCTATACAAATGACAGCATAAATTGCCACACGAGTGTCTCTAGAACTAATAGGTACATATTGCAAATTATGAAGCTCTATTCCATTGCGCATTGCAATATTACCTATTAGTTCCAGGGACACTCGTATCTGGGTGGATTTTCAATATAACGTTATAGTAACGTTATGTGGTTTTTAAGCTTAATTAAAACTTTTTGTTCGAGAAGGACCCTAAAAGTATTAAATAAATTAGTTTACAATATACTTACATATTGTACAATGACTAAATATTTCTCATTTTTCTGTTAAAATGTAATTTAATGTTCAGATTGTCATTTACCGCTCCGTTATTTTACCAGTGTTCTTAATAACGTCGCTCTGCTCTCAAAATACAGACCTAAATTATTCATGCTTACTTGACGAATCATAATAACAATATCTATACTGACCCCCTAACTAAATTTTTTAGATCAAACTTAAACATAATATAATTATTTCAGCTTTTAAAAAAATGTCACAAGGTTTTCATCATTAACCTCCGCGTTGTTTGTTTTATTAAATTTAAATTACTAAACTAGTTTAATAACTTTGAAAAGAATAACACAGTAGTTCTCATGCCGAGCCCTCTCAGCTGATATCGATGTTTGAACGCTAACGCACGTAAGCGCAGTGAAAGAAGACCAAACTCGACTGTAAGAAAAAAATGTCAGCAAATCTCATCATTAAACGAACGCGTATATTTTGGTAAGTAATTGATCAATTATACTTTTGATAAGTAAGGTTGAATAACATTTAAACTAAGTCATTTAATTAAAGAATTTGAAATCCTCGTTCTCTTAATTCGAACAAGTTGTGATATGTTCTTTATCGTTTAATCATTTATCGCAACATCATTCATTGCAAAATTGTTGCTGAGGTGAATGATTATTAATGAGGCTAATGATAGTTCTATTGAATTCTTATTTATTGCTTTGTAATTTTTCAGATGATAGGGTGAAGGTGGCAAAGTGCGCCTAGCGGGCAAGTGCACCTACCACAAATATCTCGAAAACTACCGATTTGATACTAGTAGTGACAACTTATATCGATGCTACAAACTAAATCATAGTTCTTGGTGAAACTCATAGATAGCTCTAGTCATTTGAGTTTGAGATACGCGCCATTTTATTTTCACTGATATTCAAAGTGGTGAGGAGAGATGACTATGGTGTGATCATCGTCGTAAATCTCAAGAAATCGAGTTTTTACCGATATACGAGTGAGGTAAGTGCACAATTTAAATATTTTGCTTTAAGATTCTGACTTTATTTCACTTCTATCTAGTAAAATATATATATTTCTCGCAAGTTAAATATTCTACCCTCAAATTTATATAGTTGGGGAAGCGCGCCATACTGACTTTTTATATGGCGCACTTTGCCGCAATCCAGAGGTTACAAACTTTTTAAAATGTTTTTAAATTTTTTTACAAGCTTTTATTTAACTTGCAATGTTTGTATACTTGTTTGTTTGTATGTTCGGGTGAAATCTTGCAAATGAATTGTAAAGCAGTTGTCTTAAACCGATTAAGATGTAATTTGCATATCGTCGGCCTAATTATCAAACTTAGTATCTCCGTTTGGTCAAACTTTACAGGAGGAAGAAAAAACTTTTTTATTTTTTTAAGTATTTTTATTTTTTGTAAATAGCAAGAAAACTAAAATCAAGTAGGAGATACGAGTGATTCCATCGTTTTCGTTACGGATTTTTACGCTAGATGGCATCAAAACAAAAAAATTCGGAAATTTTGGAGTTACGAAGTTTGATAATTAAGCCGACGATATACGTTTATTTGTGAAATACATTTACACAAGTTTAAGATCGCGACAATTTTTTTTAATTTAAATTTTGTAGGCATTGGTGGTTTTGTCTAATAGGGGAAAGGAAGGTAAAACGGACCACTTAACTTATTTCAGTCCCTTTATAATACTGATACCAAATAAGTAGTTCCAAATCATGGTATTCCCATCGTAAATAAAAGAAAAAATATACTTGACACTCGATTATCAATATTTAGAAAAAAGGTTCATAGCCTCTGACTTAAGATTGTATGGCGCATTTAGCCGAAATTCGGTTTTAAATACATAGATTCTTCTAGAATGTGGCTATGAAAAAAAACAAAATGGCATGCGTTTTGTTGCTTGTTTTCTTAAAATAATACAGAACTGTTTTTATTCTGATGCTTTATTATTGCGTTTTATTAATACAAGGCGCACTTCCCCGATTTGTCGGCAAAGTGCGCCGGGTCAGACTGTTTTCAAATTTTATGCTAAAATTCATTAATTTGCCGTCAGATTCCAATGACACGACATTAGTTGTTGTGGCAAAACATCACAGATCCTTATGGTACCATGATTTAGTGTCACTCGTGAACTTAAGCACAAGTAATATTGCACCAAAGTCAACTATGAAAAAAGTATGGCGCACTTTGCCCCCATCACCCTACCATAGCTAAAACAAAACAAGAACGCTTAGCTCAGCAATGGTTATGTAAAAGACGGTAGTATGCAGAAAAGTGATCCTGAATTATACGAGTTAGAAAAAGAAAAACAACGTGCAAAATATGAAAAACGTAAAAGGGAAAAGAAACAGAAATCGATTGCAGAGAAAAGCCCGAGGGAACAGAGACAAATACGCAAACGATTGAAAGAAAATTCCAAAAAAAATATAGACTAAACAAAAAAGAAGAAAAATCAGTAATTCCAAGTATTGTTCATGAGGAGCTAGAACCTTGAGCTTTATGGTATAGTATAGCTTTTCTGAACAAACTAGCCATCCCGATAAAGATCCCATCTGTTTATTTTCTAAAAACGATTTATTGAAGGCTGAAAGGAAGATTCGTTATCGAGAACTAAAAAAGAGAGTGCGATTGACAGGCATTATAAAAAACCTGCAGAAAATTACCGTTGAAATCAATTGTCAATAAACAAAGTAACCAGACTGAATCCCCAACTTATATCCCTGATGCTACTAACAGTTCTCCAAATCAAAAGAAGAAGCGAACACTTACTCATCTTAGGCATACAGTTAATTTGAGATCGAAAAAGGATACGAAATTCTCACTACTACGTCAAAAGGTAATTGATGATATTGTAAAGTTTTACAACGATGATGCTGTTAGTACTATTTGCGCCGGTAAGAAAGAATTTATATTTGATGAGAATGATGTTAATTTCACATATTTTCAATGGAAGAAGAAAACCAAAGAGATGGTCACGAATAAAGGCCTTACGAAGAAGCAAATACTAACCGTAAAAGAAAAAATAACCACACTTCCAAAAAGGAGGAGGTTTTCAATTCGGCCGGTATCTTTTTTTTTCTATGTATGTCCACCGATTACTCCGGGGTTTCTGAACCAATTCACGCGATTTTTTTTAATCGACAGAGGAAGCTCGGGAAATTGTTCCATAAATTTTACCTTCAACTCCTCAAGCCTGATGCTGCAGAGGTACTTTCCCCCTAAATTATGGGGCTTTAGGAACTGTCATTTACGAATTGGTATGCTTAAGCATATACTAGATCATAGAGCTCCAGGTCCTACTCCTCAATCCTGATGCTGTAGGGTACTGCCCACCTAAATTGTAGAGATTTAGGAACATCATGATCATGAATTTTTATTGTATGTAATAAGCATAAACTACATACATCATGGAGTTCTAGGTTTTAGCTCCTCAATCCTGATGCTGCAGGGTACTGTCCACCCAAACTGTGAGGATTTAGGAACTTTCGCTTGCGAATTGATATTGTTAGTATTAAGTATAGCCTACATCGTGGAACTCAAGGTCCTAGCTCTTCAATACTGATGCTGCATGGTTACTGCCTACCTAAACTGTGAGGATTTAAGAACTGTCGCTTACGAATTGATATTGTTGGTACCAAGCATATCTTCATCTTCTTGAGTTGTGGCTATGCAGGTCTCGAGGCCCTGCAGCACGTTGACCGTCGCCGATCTATTGTGCTCGCCACTATTCATATTTCCTCGCCGATGCTCGTTGCCGCCAGGAACAGCAGCACTTTCTTGGCTGGAATGAGTATAGCTTCCTCTGGGTGAACTATATGTTTCCCCAGATGGATGCTACGTTTATGCATTATAGCAGGGCAGTAACAGATGATGTGCAGCGGTGTCTCCACCGCATCCTGGCAAAGCCTGCACACATCCGAGCCCTGGAGCTTGAGGTTATACATGTGTCTGTTTAGGCCACAGTGTCCCGTCAAAGCTCGTACTAGAATGCATAGGTTCTTCCTTCTAAGCGCCAGCACCCCGGAGGCAGTCTTCTTATTAAAAGACCTCACCAGCGCTTTGGAGTGATTTAAACCTGGTAAGTTACGCCATCGAATGAGCGTGTCATAGTAGCAATAGGTTAACAGGGTGAGTTGAACCAGGCTTTTAGGAATACCACAGACAGGCTCTGGACCTATCTGTCGCACCCTAGCGCCCGTCTTGGCAAGCATGTCGGCGTTTTCGTTGCCAGCTATGCCCTCATGCCCTGGAACCCATCGAAGGACCACCCTATTGTGCTTAGATAGGGTGTTTAAGATGTCCATACAGTTCTCCACCAGCCTTGAGTTTACGACCTCAGAGGCTAAGGCTGAGAGAGCTGCTTGGCTATCCGAGTGGATGTAAATTGTTTTGTTGACGTAGGTGGCTTGCAGGATGGTTTCCGCACAAATAATTATGGCGTATACCTCTGCCAAGCATTTACTACATCATAAAGCTCAAGGTTCTAGCTCCTCAATCCTGATGCTGCAGGGTTGAGGAATTACCAACCGTGGCTTTCGAATTGATTCGATTGTTGGTATGTACCAAGCATTAACTACATCATGGAGCTCCTGGTCTTTAGAAATTGTGTATGTTGTATAATTGTGTATGTATGTTAATGAGTACTAAAGGTACCAAGTATAGACTACATTATTAGCGTAGCGTTAGAGAGAGGGGAGAAAGAGAGCAGGAACAAGCTATACTAAAAAGCTTAAAATAAAATTCTTTTCAAAAAACCGACTTTAAACGCCACTACAAAGTATAAAAATAATTTTATTTTGTACACGTTTGTTGAAGTCGGGCGAACTTAACTAGAAACGATGAAATCGATACGCGATGCTCGCCCGATTTCAATAAGCGTGTCTTTTATATGTCACCATAATATAAGCGTCGCGCATTTTTTTTATACTTATTGAGAATTTTATTTCCATCATTACCCACAACACCATATCATTTATCTCAATAGAAATAACATCCACCTCAACGTAACATCATTCGCCTCAATAATAAAAAATCTATTTTATTGATTAACTCATTAATTAGTCGTTTAAAACTAACTCTAAATACACATAGGAGCTAGATTTTAAAAAAGGATTGTTATTTATTACATATTTTTTACATTTTCAAGTCATTTAGAAAATAACGTCAAATTAGTTAAATAAAATCCTAAAATGAAAATCCACCCATCTGCTTACAGCGCCAAAATGACGTCAATCAAGTAGGTCCAAAAAAGAAACCACAGCAGCAAGTCCAATGTTAATCATAGATTAAATTTAGAAGTCTGTGCCATCACTACACATTATGAACTGCACCATTTTTTGCACCTGAATTTCCTTTCACTGGTGAAAATATAACTGTAAGTCAAACGGTATTCTTGTATTGTAAGTATTCCATTTTGGCCCAGCGTCTACTAGAGGGCCGCCGCTGTGATTTGGGGCTTGTTTTCACTTTCTAGACCAGGAAGACGTAACACGGCAGTGATTATATTATACACTGTGCCAGAAAGCAAGCACTTGCCTAGTAGGTTTGTAGTATCCGGTGTTTGTGAATAAAAGCAGGCGTTATTTGTGTGGACTTTAAGAAATTCCATGATACAACAAACTTCTAGGTACTTACTTATATAAAAAGTAAATTATACAACTAAGTAGAACGTGCCGTTCGGTGTCTTGAGTCTATTTAGAAGGCCATTAGAGGGTTTGGGTGGTATTGCGTTCTTTCTGTATTTCTAGTATTGGTAGGTGTGAGCAACTTTACTGAAACAATTCAGTGGGTCGTTTCTTCAAAGTGATCTACTGATTCGAATGTACACCACTACTAACGGGTGCCACCAACGGGAATGGGTCTGCTTTGGCTGCCCATCTTGACATGCGTTGGATTAGTGTACCTACGTAGGCATTTTTGCATTTTTGAAGCTTTATTGTGGAAGCACTGTATACATAGCATAGCTTTGTAAAAAAAAATTTTTTTTTAAAAGAGCAACTGCTGAGTTTCTTGCCGGCTCTTCTCAGCAGAATCTGCATTCCGAACCGGTGGTAGATTTATGACGTGTCATAAGAGCTACAAGTTAGCCTACATGAAATAAATTAATTTTGAATTTGAATTTACTAGATAAGTAACTATAAGTGTATCATTTGGCTCAATTGAATCATTGAATCACGTCCCATTCGGTACTCGTGACTTAAGTTAGAGTTAAACGAGACACAAAACATGCCCTGACATAAATCTGTCTCGTTTTAACTCTGTCTTGAGTCTGAGCAGAGTGAGAGTACAGTCTATAGATTTCAGCCTGAGTGTTGAGACAAAGGAACGAATGGTATTAGAAAAGGACGCGATAATAAAACAAGTAAATAAATAAAACTGTTTAATGATTTACAAATTATTATTTCCTTCGTCTAGGTACATCTATCTATCCACATCGACGTCGTTTCTCCCAAACCGATCCTAGCATTTACAATAAAATTTCATAAAATACGAATAATATTTACATACATAAAATTAGGATCAAAATATTTTATTATATAATAACTAATTTCTTTCACCTTTGACGGAAATAGAATTTTAAAATTTAAAATAAACAAAAATATAATTAGACCAAAAGCCATTAACGATTATTTAATAATTTTTTTATTTCTAATTTTTTATTTCCATTAAAATAAATTAAATTTTTTAAACTAAATTATTTAAAAAAATAACTCAGCAAAAAAACAACATCTAACAAAATATTTAAAACACAAGTAAAGGTGAAAGGATACAGCCTAATGTAACGCTAATAAAGAACTACCTAGACAAAATACGTTTAAAAAATATTAACACAAAAAGTAATTATTATTCAAACTAAATGTGTCTTGCATGTTTTAATACCAGCTAATGCCCGCGATTTCATCCGGTAAAGGACAAACAAACACGCTAACATTTTTAGCTTTATTGAATCTATTTAAGAAAACAAAATAGCACAAATGTATCATCGCCGTGTAAACCTCATCATAGTTCTTAGTACACATAAAACAAAAATTGAAGACAAAAACATTGGATTGAGCAGTACATAAATAAATAGAGAATAACCTACTTACAACACTACGGAATTAAGAAGACCAGCGCTCTTACCTAATATAACAAACACTTTTAAATTATCATTTTAATATTGGTTTGATTTTCATCGATGAATAAGTGTGTGTTGAGTGGTCTCGAAAAACTCAAGTAATTCTGTATGTAAAGTTGTCTCGCGCTTTTTACTCACACAACAAGTTAAGTAGTGGGAATTTTTTACTGAGACCAACATAACAGTTACAACTGACAGTTTTTTACTGACTTAAGTTTTTTACAACTTGAGTTTTTCGAATCAAAATTTCAGTTAATAGAAGCGAGTGCTTCAAGTTAGGTAAGAAATGACACTAATTTACAGTATTTATTATTGCTTTTATTTATCGTTTCAAAAAAGATGTTTATATCAATCATGAACTCATTTATCACATTTTATACAATAATTGTTATGAACCCACAAAAATTATCGAACGCATTTCTTCAAGCCGTGGTAAAATTAGACTAAGGCCAGCCGCAGATATCCTATTGTCGAATCCGACTATTCTATTGTCGATATTTTCTCGATTACAAAATCTGTCATACAGATGTTTTATTAGAAGGTTCGCGTGGCTCTGTGTGCGTGAAGTTTGTACAGACACAAAAGTGACTGTGCCTGTGTGTATCAATGACAGCTGACGTCAGATTGAGTACAATTAAAACTTATTTGTGTCAGCAGTAGCTGACACAAATAAGTTTTAACTGTGTTGAGATATATAGTGTAGTTCACTTTGCATTTGAAATATTTTGATAAACCATTGCACTAACATTTCACTCCATATTTTGCATGAAACTTCCCCAGATATCAATTTAATAGAAAATCTAATTTTCTATTACTTAATTGAAATCATAATATTTTATTAAAGGATCTATGGAGACTTAAGTCTCTAAAAACTATATTAATTAAATAAGATTAATATCTTATTATTAATTCTCAATTATAATATGGTAATTAAACAAATTTCTCAAATGAAGTTCGATTTTCAATATAATATGAGTCAGTTCTTTCAAAATTATACTATATAAAAAAATACACATCTTTCAATATATTTTTTCCTGACGATACAATTTTGACAGTTACGTGAGTTCAAAAGTGAAAGTAATTAATCAAAAGGTTACAATACTTTTAGCATTGAAAATAACCGACAAGCAACAATCGGATCCGATAGTAAATATGCGACCGGCTTACAAAAGTTACCTTAAATTCTAGTCGACATAACGAGTGCATAGAAGAGAATAAGCCTGTCTCTGTCGCACGCTCGGCCGCCGCTATCTGGCGTCCCTCTCCTCAGTTGGAGGACACGGCGCTCTGCTGCTGCTGTTTGTGCCGCCGATGGTCGTAGTTGACGAGCCTTTGCCCCACGAGGTATTTGTCGTTCTTTATGTGCTCGTACAGTTTGCGGAACTGACGTATCTGTGGGATATAATATTTTTAAGCTATTGCATAGCTTCTATCGCGGGCCTTGAGCGTGGAGACCGAATCCAGAAATTCCGTAACGAAAATAACCTGACACGGAACTCCTCTCACCGCTAGATGGCGTTGATAAAAAATGCTATGCAATAGCTTTACCGCGGCAGTCCCCGAGTGCCACACGTCTTTTTTTTTAAATATTTTTAGCGAGCAAACGAGCAAGCGGGTCACCTGATGTTAAGTGATTACCGCCGCCCGTGAACATTTGTAGCACGTCCAAAGGCAAACTGGAAGAAAATGCTTTAGCATTAAGTCCGCCTTTTGTGCAATAAAGTGAAAGAAAAAATGTACGTTTCCTATGGACTTCAAAACGGCAGGATCGATATTGGTGAAATTTTCAGCCAGCCTCCAGATTGAAGATGTAATCCTTTGAAGTTTGGTAGTGTGGATACATGTGCACATTTAGCAATTTATATTATTATTGTACTTTTATAGTTCGCCTGCACGCGATAATAAAATTAGTCAGTACTCAGCGCGCCTCCGATGTGAACACTCGGTGAATCACATAAGTGTCTCACA
This sequence comes from Hipparchia semele, assembly GCA_933228805.2. Lineage (NCBI taxonomy): Eukaryota > Metazoa > Arthropoda > Insecta > Lepidoptera > Nymphalidae > Hipparchia > Hipparchia semele. Next base: position 3,921,466 of record OW121722.1, read on the forward strand.
GCTCATCTTTTTTATTCCGAGTACTCCCCTCACTCATTTGTGGACCAGCCCCTTTATTCTGTAACTCAGTGCCTATCAACGACGATAGGCATTTGTTATCCATTGAAGGTTTGAAGTGAAATTGTCATTTACTATTTCATAGTAAACCTTCAATGGATAAAAAAATATATGTCGATGGCTTTCAGTTTTTGATAGGCACTGAGTTACAGAATCAGCCCCCAGAAGTCCACAGTGGTGCCACAACAAGAGATCGGAACAACTTTTTATTTTTATTTTTTGGGTATAGCCAAACAATGCCACCCGTGCGAAGCCCTATGAAGCAGTAGCACGAATCCCACCTGGAAGAGCGCGAGTCCCGCGAGCATGGTGAGCAGCAGCAGCGCGGGGTAGACGCGGCGCGCGAGCAGGTTGCGCTGCGCGGGCGCCGTCAGCAGCAGCGGCGCCACGCTGTGCGCCAGCGCGTACGGCACCGCCAGCGCCAGCCCCAGCCAGCGCACCAGCGGCGCCGCCACCTCGCGCAGGATGAACCTGGGGAAACCATACCACTATACCGACACACTGAGAACACTGGGGTAAGACCAAAGATAGGACAACCTCGCGTAGGATGAACCTGGGGATAGAATTCCATAATACCAATACGAAACGAAGGAGACCAAAGATGGGCAGGACGAGAATTGAAATCTTGCCATTCTCACTCATCCCATCCATGCTTTGCCTCACCAAGTTGGCTAACTATCGTACAACTAAATTGCGTACTCTAACAATTCAGATGACCAACTGTATGGATAAGAAGTATGGGCTACCATAATTCACTATGTCTATTAGTAGGGGTATACTTTGCGATTACTTATTTATTTATGTATTAGAAAAGTTAACAAAGCAATAATAGTAGTATAACACGATAAGCAATAAATAATAGAACATAATAATAATATGAGTAAGTACTACCGTACACTTAAAGAATGGGATTGAAAATGGCGTCGCTTCTATTCACCTCTCATTCGCACACTGTCGCTATCTATACTCACACTCGCCGGTACGGTCAACAACAATAAACCGATAAGATGACCGTCTTTACTCTTTTATTTAATTATTCGTATTCCAGTTTCGCTTGTCTGTGAGCTAGGGGCGTTCTAAGTTTCTTCGTAATGAAATTGTTGATTTTGGTTATTAATATTCAATATATCAGCGGTAACCATCAACATTACACACTTGTACCATAATGTACTATTATTTAACTTGCAATGTATATGTATGTAACTATGTTTGGACTTCTAAAGATGGCGGACTAAGCTTTTTATGCTTTCCTACAATAAGGGTATCAAATTTCAAATATATGTAATTATACACTTTTTTATTATATGGTCTCTTAATTTAATAAAATATATAAATATCCATGTACCTACCTACTTCCGCATCGATATTTTAATTAGATCCGCTAATAACAGTATGTTTTAATATGACGTTATAACGATATATCTTATTTATTTATTATTATGTTGTAATTTATTGATTATTAGCGGATTGTCGCTCGCTATAGATCCCGTCTATGCTGACAGTACCGGCATAATGACCCGCCATTTCTAATCCCATTCTTTATTTGTACAGGTAGTATCTATTAATAATCAAAAGCTACGTACTAAAATTAGTGTGTATGACAAAATTGTAAGTGTGCGGGTACACTTACTTGAGATCCATTTCCCGTATGCCGTCCCTGTACGCCTTCTCGATGGCGCGCCGCATGCTCCAGTCCGGGCCCATCATGGTGAGCGCGCACACGATCTTCGTGTACAGCACGCCCAGCGCCCAGTCCTGCCACACGAACAGCACCGGCGACTGCTCCAGCGGGACCCTCAGCGGTATTACCAACACCTGAGACAAAACAAATTATTAAATACTAGAAGCCCGCGCCGACATCGTCCGGGTTGAAAATTAAATATTTGTTCTTGTGAGCTTCTTATAGGAGACGATTGTCAATAAGATCACCACAGGAACCACACGAATATCCCGCACCGATACCCGCCACCGTGCCCCGCCGCGCCAGCCGGCACTATTTTATTATTTTGTCGCGCGGAAATATTAATTTTCCGATAACTCCTAAGATATTTATTTAAATTGTACAGTGTAAAGGGCAAATATGTTCTAAATTAAATACTTACGATAATAAACATATTTATTTAGATATAGATTAACATCACATTGGTTAAAGAAGCTTCGAAAATAATTCATTATTTTTAATCAAAATTTGAAAGATAGAAATGGTTACTGTAAGTTATCCTTAGAATATAGACATATGCTATCGCGGACTTTTTTTTAGAACTCTTTAAGAGGAACAATTCACCCATACATCATTTTCATCCAATAACAGTATATGACCCAGCGCACGCCTTGAAAACGTTTAAGAGTCAAAAAAATTTCCGACTTCTTTAACAAATTTGCACATAATATCTAGCCATAATACATTTATTAACATAATTATAGCCTATAACCATCTGGAATAATGTACCTTTGAAATGGTAAAAGAATTATTGTAATACGTGCGGTGGTTCCAAAGTTTGCTCCGGACATACATACAAACTCACAAAATTCGCGCTCTCTCTTTATTATAATAGTATGGACTAGACGATGCCCGCGACTTCGTCCGCGTCGATTAAGGTTTTTTTAATTCCCGTAGGAACTCTTTAATTTCCCGGGATAAAATGTAGTCTATATTTCAATCCTGGATATGAGCTGCCTACATTTTGTGTGGCGTGAAGGAGTAACAAACATACACAAATACACATACAAACTTTCGGCTTTATAATATTAGTGTGATTAGTGTGAAGTGTGATGTGATGTGAAGTGTGACTAGACGATGTGATATTTTTTTAAAGCATATTAGCCAAGCTGAATTTGACTTATATCCTCCTCTGCCCTCCAAATAAGCGTAAAGCTTCAGCTTTTTCAGTCCGCACATTCAACCATTGGGCTATTGAGGTTTCGAATGTTCCGCCATTTGATCTATCCTCGGCATAAGTTTTAATCCTGATAAAGTTTCTTCTACTACCTATGTCTACTTCTTCTAATATATGTTGTCTTGAAAATTTTTATATGTACATAATATAATAAAATTGTAGAAAAGTGGTGTCTGTACAATGGAAATATATAAAAAAAAGTAGCAGGGGTTGTTATTACATCGATGCCGAACCCGAAATTGTAATTAATTTTTTTTTGTCTGTTTGTCTGTGTGTTTGTGCACGCTAATATCAGAAACGGCTTATTCGATTTAGATTAGATAGGTTTTCACTAATATATTGTAGTAAGCTTCACTTAACATTTAGTGTTTATTTCATGTCAATCGGTTCATAAATAAAAAAGTTATGTCAATTTAAAGAATCACGGCGAACATTTTTAACGTACAGAGTACGTACTACACGCCTCGCGCCTGCGCGTCCGTGGCTATATAAAGCGCGCTGAGAGCCGCGCCCCGAAGTCACTATTCCACGCGAACGAAGTCGCGGGCACAGCTAGTAAAAAATAAATAAAATAAATAAATAAAGTTATGAAGTACTCACCAGTTCCAACAGCAAGCCGAACATGAGCGGCACGAGCCCCAGCAGCGCTAGGGCCGCCAGCGCAGCCCGCGCGGCGCGGCGCGTCCACAGCGCGGCGCGGGCCAGCAGCGCGGCGCGCCCGCCCTGCGCCCAGCCCGCCGCCAGCGCGCCGCCGCGCCCCGCCGCCCAGCACACGTACATTCCTGACCATATCAAGCTAATTATTAAAACACTAGCTGTTGCGCGCGACTTCGTCCGCGTCAATTTCTGTTATTATGATCGCGATTAAGAAGTTTTTAAAAGATTGCAACATTTTTCACTGATGCTTCGCTCCTATTGGTCACAGCGTAATGTTATATAGCCTAAAGCCTTCCTCGATAAGTGGACTATCCAACACAAAAAGATTTTTCAATTTGAACCAGTATTCCTGAGATTAGCGCGTGTTCAAACAAACAAACTCTTCAGCTTTATATATTAGTATAGATAATAAACTAGTGATTCGCCCCGAACTGAGACCTCGCAGTATCCCATAATTCCCAAAAGATAGTTTTAATTATACATTTAAAACTGTTTTACCGTGGTTTTACCGATACAGCCCCATCTATTAGCATTATTGTGAAGCTATTAGCATTAAAAATTAAATAATTTCGTTTCTTCATAATATTTATCTAATATTAGTATTTGTTGTTCAAGTACAGGATATAACTGAATTTACAACCAAGTTTCAGGTCCTAATATGCAATAGTTTTTGACATATGACTCAAAACATATTAAAAAACCCTGACGACCTGCCTGAGGCAGTGGTAAACGCTGTGGTTTTAAAAAACAGGTTCGATTCCCGGCGGGGGTATTTCGGGAATTTATAAATACTGAATCGATTTAACGTTCTGGCATGATGGCCTGTAAAAACAGATTAGGGGGTATGGGTTGAATTTACACTGCCATCCCCTTCCAAGTCAGCAAGCAACCATCTTAGACTGCATCACGTCACAAACCACTATCTTGTCATTTTTAATTTTGTTTTTCTACCATAAAGCATCTTTATGTAACATGGCTTTATTTTGTACTACCATCTAGCCTATGCCTGATAAGTGATATTATTTTTACTTAAACTTCTACCTATGATTAATTTCTATATCTAATTGACAGTCCAATAACTGTCCTTAGCTTATTCTAATTTATTATATATCTTATCATTGCAAAAAAAAAGAATAAGAAAGCTCGCTCAGTTGTGAAAGAAATATTTAGTAGCGAGTACTCACCACACGCTGCCGTGTACAGTTCGTGCACACCCTCCGATGCCTTTGGTAACCACAATGCCATCACTTTTCTCCCTATAGCGACAGGTATAACCTAAAACAAAAAATCTGAATAATTCCTATTACTTTCGCATTATGAATAGATAATCAGCAACAACAATTCAATTAGCCCTTACAATTTTACCCTGCATAACTTCATAAACGAGTGGTCATGGCTTCGATTCCCAGTCGGGACAAATTAGTTGATTAAGGCCGAGCAAAAAAAAAATTTCAAGTATTTACCCATTACGGTTCATGAGATACAGCCCGCTGACAGACGGACGGACAGACAGTGGAAGCTTAGTGATAGGTTCCTGTTGGAACTCTTTGGGTAGGGAACCCTAAAAAAGGGCTTCTTGAGCCGCTTTTATACAGCGGCTGCCTGCCAGAGATTTGCTTGAGATCGTACATCTACCCAATGAAGATTTTTTCGACGAGCTCTACGCTCGCCACTCCATACAAACAAAACGAACTCACAAGAGTAAGCGCGCTGGCCATGACGAGGGACACGGAGACCAGCGCCAGCAGCGCGCCCAGCCGCACCGGGAACCACGACACGCGCACGTACGGCTCGAAGCCGGCCGGCCCGTCGCGCCACATCAACGCCTGTGGGTAGGACATTTATTATACAATCTGGAGGGTAGAACATTTATTATACAATGAGGAGGGTAGAACGTTTATTATACAACGAGGAGGGTAGAACATTTATTATACAACGAGGTGGGTAGAACATTTATTATACAATCTGGAGGGTAGAACATTTATTATACAACAAGGAGGGTAGAACATTTATTATGCAATGAGGAGGGTAGAACATTTATTATGCAATGAGGAGGGTAGTACATTTATTATGCAATGAGGAGGGTAGAACATTTATTATGCAATGAGGAGGGTAGTACATTTATTATGCAATGAGGAGGGTAGAACATTTATTATACAATGAGGAGGGTAGAACATTTATTATGCAATGAGGAGGGTAGAACATTTATTATAGAATGAGGAGGGTAGAACATTTATCGCACAAAAAAGAGGGTAGAACATTAATTAGACAAGGCTTACGATACTGTTCAAGAGCACATTATCAGCAACAACCCATAAAAAAGATGGTTTCTTACTGAGCTCAGGTCTCTTCTCAGAGAAGGGTTATAGGCCATAGTTCACAATGCTAGCAGAATGCAAATTGCCAGACTTCATACAATTTCTTCGGGAACATCATGGAGAATTAATCTAAACTTACCTTCACCATTAAAGCAAGTGCAAATATTAAATATTAAAATGTAATAAAACCTTTTCAACATGTCTTACCCGATGAGCGGCCCCCAGCTGATGCGGCGGATGGGGCGGAGGGTTGGGCTCGTTGTCCCGCGACGCCTCCCCCAGCAGGTAGGAGCGCAGCCCCAGGGCTCCGGCCGCGCACGCGCACCACGCCCGGAGCCCTGCCTTCAGCCACGTGCGCGTGTGGGACTGCTCTAGCAGAGCCGGGAGAATCACCTGGAATAAAAGTTTTCTTTTATTCACAAGATAGTCCTTGAATACGATCTCACCTGATCGTGAATGATGATATAGCCAAGATAGTAGCGGGCTAGCTTGATAGGGGATATAGCCGTTTTACCCCTAACCGATTTCTATATGTCATCATACAGAAACGGAATTCTACATTTCAGCAAGGCACAAAAAACATTACATATTTTTCGTTATTATTTTTTCGTTATTAAAAACATTACATAGTTCGTTTAAATATTTACAACTAGCTGATGCCCGCGACTTCGTTCGCGTGGATTAAGGTTTTTTGTTCCCGCGGGAACTCTCTTATTTCCCGGGATAAAAAGTAGCCTATGTCACTCTCCGGCCCGTAAATTACCCCTATGCAAAAAATCACAGCAAGCCGTTGCTCTGTTGCTGCGTGATTGAAGGACAAACCAACAAACCAACAAACCAACAAACCAACAAACACACTTTCGCATTTATAATATTAGTTTACAATAGGTATTAATTTTACGTTAGTAGAATTTTAAATAGTGTGAAATAGAAGGTTTTTTTTTTTGCAAGATCAGTACATCAGCAGTTTGACTTTAAATATCAGATAGGGGCTCTTGGTGACTAACCGTAGATTTATAATATTAAATAAAATAAATAAATAAAATTTCTTTATTGCAGACCTTAGGTCCATAAATTATGTTAGTAACAAACGACTTATAGATTGTCCAATTCTTTATTTTCTTTTTGGCAGATCAAGAAATTTTGACTTTAGTGACGCCTTCACACGTTACCGATTCGATTTGAAGTAATAATCGATTTTATTTAAGAAGAACTTTCAATCGATTTAATGAAATATTTTTTTATTTTGATTTAACGTACTTATATTTTATTATATATTTTTAATCACTTAGATAAATTAATTTGACATATGTTTGCGGTAACAGACAAACAGAAAAAAATAAAAAGTTGATTTGGGTTCTTTATCGATAATAATAATAATTAAGGTTTTCTTTCAAAATATGTTTAACTAGCGACCTGCCCCGACTTCGTCTGGGTTGAAATATTAAATATTTGTTTTTACGGGGCTGCGATCGCACAGAGCTTCTTATAGGAAACGATTGTTAATAAGATCACCACAGGAACCACAGGAATCTTCCGCGCCGATACCTGCCACCGTATCCCGCCGCACCGGCTGGCACCATTTTAATATTTTATCACGCGGAAATATTCATTTTCTGATAACTCCGATATTAATTTAAATTGTATATTGTATATAAATCAGATCAAGTTATTTATACCTTTGCCTTAATCCTTACCTAAATAAATGATTTCTCAAGCAAGGCAGTTTAAATACCTGTAAATTACTTTTTAGTTGAACGAGCGAAGCGAGTTCTCTGAGTCAACTAGGGCGCTTGCCTACTAGACAGAGAAGTGTGTACGTCCAAATGTCTGTCAGAGCCCTATAACTTCTGAATTACTGAATATTAGAACGTGAAACTTGGTTGAAAATTCAGTTATATCCTGTACTTGAACAACAAATACTAAAATTAGATAAATGTTATAAAGAAACGAAATTATTTAATTTTAATGCGCCATCTATTAGCATTATTGTGAAGCTAATAGCTTCACTAATGCTAATAGATGGCGCTGTGTCAGTAAAAAAGTTTTATGTCAACTATTATTTTTTTTATTGCGTCTAATGTTAAAAGTTAATTATTACAATATATAATTAGAACTTTTGGAAATTAGGGGATATCGCGAGGTCTCAGTTCGGGGCGAACCACTAGTTTATTAAAATCGGACATTCCATTCGAAACATATTACGAGTTTAATAAAATTGCTCAGTGAAATGTTTTTAAAAATTACGCGTTGATGTCACTTGTCCTGCATTTACTGTACGTTTATGCCAAAATGTTTAAAAAATAAATGTCCAGCCATGCGAAGCCAGGACGAGCCGCTAGTATTTAATAATTTTACTTGTTTCATTTGTATACCCAATTACGTAGCTAGTTTGTTAAATAAATAAGTAGGTAGTTATGTGATTTTCCAAGTATATTTGCTCATAACTCTTGATTTAAACTTGGTTGAGACGTTATTAACTACGCGTTTTGAAGTTAACTCACTTCACTAACGCGTGCATAGTTACATTTTTAAGGCAGTCGTCAAAAAATAAATAAATGAAAAGAAAAATTTCTTTACTCTTAGTTTGAACTTAAATTCCAAGATTTCAACTTAATTCCTTGCAAATATTCAATATTCGAATCATAGTTACTATTTTTATTTCCTTTTTTTTTATTAAATTTACAGAAACAATACTTACACAAAGTAAAATTATTTTTATCATAATTGTGAATGATTTATCGTCTTTCAAGAACTGTGTTTTAGTCTGTGGTTGTTTGTTATGCACAGGGTACTTCACTAAACGTCAATAAAGTACGACATTATTTTAGTACATTATTTCGAAAACAAAAAAACGGTAATTTATAGGCGTGATCTGCCAAAAAGAAAATAAAGGCTTGGACAACGTATAAATCTATGTTAGTACAGTATGTGTTAGTAACAATTACTTATTCTATGTTAATCCTTATAAACTATCTTAACCTATTCAGGGCCACCATCGACGCTGGGCCCTAGTGCTGGTGTGCGCACTACTCCAGGTACTCCAGAGAGGGCTGTCCATCTTAGCGGCCAATGTGCTGAGAAGGGTGTTATGGCTGCTGATAAGCCTGCTCATCATGGACGCAGCACGCTTGCGCATAATCGCGTAGAAATCATCCACACGATCATCAGCAAACATTGCTGATGCACTGCAGTGTCGAAAAGTAAAGTAAGGTTAAAAGCTCACTTGCAGCAACAGCAATTCCAAGCTGAGCTCGTTGACAGGCGCCTCGGTGTGGACTGCCACCGCGTAGGGCAGGAACCCGGGCAGCACGTACTTGATCACCCTGATAGGGAGCCACAGCATGAAGAGTACAGCCGTGCCGAACACCATCGCCGATACCACCAGGCGACGAATATGCGACCACACTGGGAGATGGATCATTTCCTAGACATAAATTAATAATTATAAAAAACTAGCAAACCCGGCGAACTCCGTTTCGCCACCAGATAGCTTCGATGCTATGTATCAGAGATGGCGCTGTATGTGAAAAAAGATTTTCCCGGTTTTCTGTTGAAATTTTTCCTGAATTTTCTTTGCTATAAACCTCACGGAGCCCGAGACCTTTCCAACGAATGCAAAACCGTGGAAATCGGTTCGTGCGTTCTGGAGTTATAGCGTCAGGAAGGAAAACCCGACTTATTTTTATATAGTAGAGATATATTAATTCGATAATCATCAAAATCACCGACATAGCTCTGCGAGTTGCGAAACTGAAGTGAAAATGGGCGGGGCACATAGTTCGGAAAGCTGATGGTCGATGGGGTCCCAAGGTGCTGGAGTGGCGAACCTGCACCGGGAAGCATAGTGTTGGCAGACCCCCCATTAGGTGGACCGACGACATCAAACGAGTCGCAGGGAGCCGCTGGCGGTCCATGCAAGAGACCTATGTCCAGCAGTGGACAACTATCAGTTGATAAAGAAGAAGAATTCGACAATCTGGGATTATAGTGTTAGTAGATAAGTTAAAAACATACATGATTTTTTTTTGAATTTTATATTTTGCTTGGTTTGCTTTTATTAAGTTTGATTGTTATTAACATAACTTAACGGTTCGTTGTATTGTGAAGTTTAGTCAATTCTAAATAATACATTGTTTTCAGTTTTTCTAGAAATACTTGCATAAAATTAGCTGCGAATTTTAAACGATCGAATTCAACGCAAGTAATCATGATTAATTGGATTAATTTGACTTTATAATGAGGCACCGTGCAAATATATGAGGCTAACAAAATTAACCAATAACGTTAGATAATGTAACATATCGAGTGTAGAATATTTGTGGCCTTTGATATTATCTATGATCTATCAGCTGTGCTTGTAAGATTGTCTAAAAATGAATTTGAATCATTGTGTAAATTGGCTAAAATGGTTCTTGCTGCATCTGTTCATTTTAACTAATAGCTAGAGAACAAGTACCTACCAACTAATCAGAGGAAGAGGCAATCCTTTAGCTAGTTCTTTAGCTACATTTCCATTTTGAAAATTCTTAGGTACTACACTACACTTAAACTTTAGGGAGCTAAAGTTTAAAAACATTTAATTTTGACACTCGCGCAACGTTTGTGTCAACTACCTGTACTTTGTATGCGGCTAATAAGCGCGGCGATTATTTTTGTTTCTCTTATGTTAGCTTTGTCGCCAACTCCATGACTTCTCGAAATAAGTTTATTATTCAACACCCTAGTTTAATTAGTTAACCGATTCAACCTGGATTCAACTCAGTATAGGCATGTATAGCTACTATTTGAAATCAACATGTGTATTTTGTGGACATGATATGCCATTAAATGGCATGTAGGTATGCTACTTTTCACTGAGCTGTAATTTAAAAAATATGCAAAATATGAATTTGAAGAATTGAGGACGGGCCATATAAGTACGCATAAAAAGAGTACATTCGCGCGAGGATTTGCGTTTGTATTTTTGTTTCTCTGGCAGTAACGTGTTTTTCAAGTCAAGGAGAGTTACCCGTCCAGTTAAGGTTTCAATTTTCACATGAATTGGGCTGCGGGTAGGCCACACTATTCTTTTGTCACCCAAGTAAAACAGATAAACAGATTATAAAAGAAAGAAGTTTCTTGCCAGCTTTTCTCAGCAAAATCTGCATTCTGAACCGGTGGAAGAGTTTCGACGTGTCATAAGAGTCACTGGTTAAACTGCATGAAATAAATAATTTTGAATTTGAAATCAGGTATACCAGACATACCTGCACAGGACTAAAGTCTGGATCGTTCAAGTTCTTCAAGAACCACAGAACACCTGGTCTGAGCACCTCGCGAAGTAGCAAAATGAACGATGCGAAGTAGTAGACATAGACCATTCCAACGAGCCAGTGTATGAACATGAGCGTCCAGGGGGCAGCTTGCAGACTCGACTCTCTGTCCTTCAGGGTGGCATCGAACATCGAGAGGGAGCACAGGTCTAGCCACCAACCACATACTAGGGGTATCACTCCAATCTGGAAAACAAAAATCACATTTTAAGTAAATAGACATGACATCAGCTGCTGTAGGTATGCTCTATTTTTGAGTGACTGTGGAAAGTTGCTAAGTCAAATCTGCATTTCGTCATATAAAATACAGATTAGACAGTTCTTACTTAACAACTTTCGATAGCCACTGAGATACCTATCTACTTCCTAACTCCGGGCCTAGTACTGAGAATTTCTTGACAGAAAAACTCAATTAATTTTTGGTTTTTGGATCTCCGGCACCTCTGGCGCAGTCGAACATGTTAACCAGACCAACGCAGATAAAAAGGTTTTTATAAAAAGTATACAGTATCGAGGCAGCTGGCAGGAATGCGGGCGGGGGTTCCCCGCCAGTCCCAACTAATAGACGGATACATTGTCGGCTTGCTACAGCCGGATGGTTAGAAGTTAGAGTGTACGTATCATCTACGTACGTAGAAGCAGGAGTTACTTCCATTACGGAATTCCATGATAATACTGTAAGAAAAAGTAATATGCTGTAATCCGCCGAAACAGAAAAAAATCTGTATTACAATAATTAGCAACATGCGCCGCCCGCGCCGAACACCAGAGCATTCAAGAGATATCTTTCTTCTCTTTGAATCTTTGCAATTGTGCATTGTGGAGTCAACATCTCCTGATGATGCTCTGGTGTCTGAGCAAAACGAACATCGAGTCTGGTTTGAAGAAGTTTGTTTTGAGCTGCGTGTTGGCGTTGTGTTGTTGCTGTGTCTTTTCTACTCTGGAGAAACGACGGTATGCGGCGCGGGTGGTGCTTGTTGCGGGCGGGTCGTACAGGTTTCTTCTGTTTTGGCGGATTACAGCATAATATTACTTTTTATTTCAGTATTAGATGAATGTTCGACGAAAAGGACGCTCATCCTTTCGGATGCACATAATCTGATCGGCTTTAAGCGGCAAGCAGATCCAAAAATTAACTGTTGAAGGTGCCATAAAAATAAAAAAAAGCCAGAGCTAGAATAACGTGGTTTCAAAGATTTTAAAAACTTAACTCCACGAGAACGAATTCGCAGGCAAAAGCTATGTGATTCAGTTTTCGGTAGAATAATTAGATTTTGTAGTGGAATTTCCAAAACACATATTTCCGCATTTTCATTCGAAAATCCAAATACCAAGTTTCATGGATATAACTTGAAATATTACGGACTTTTATATAAACTTACGTCTTCTATTTATCCCCTTTGGAGGTGGAATTTCAAAAAGTCCTTTCTTAATGGGTGACTATGTCGTAAAAGGAAGCTACTGTCAAAATTTCAGATTTCTAACTCCAGGGGTTTAGGTTGTGCATTGATAGATCAGTCAATCACAGCACAAGTATTTTTAGAAGTATAGATGGAAATGAACTTCCAAGATGTTTTGAAATAGGTGCAAAGTTATAGTCGGAATTTTTGCACTTCCCTTTTGCAATAGTAATTGTCTATTCTTAATGTACATTTTTAAATTACTACAATGCATTTTTAAATGCAGCTACAAAATTGGTTAACAGAACTTTTAAGAAAAACTAGTTGATATAATGAACTTTATAAAGTGTAGAGGTTAATATTCCAGCTGGTATTTGCACCTGCATAGCTAGCATGGGCAGGGGATAAAAATTTTATCCCCCGATTTTATCCACTGACAGGGGATAAAATTATCTTTTCCCTATGCTAAAGCATGGCGACAGAGGAGAAGGTGATGTATATTCCAATAAGTATATCCACTGAGTGTTATTTTCACCACTGTGCCCATGCTCGACGGATGGGTAAAACTAAGCGAGGGGATAAACATTTTATCCTTTTCCCGGGGATAAAATTTCTCCCGCCTATGCTAGCCCTGCTGGTGGAAAAATAACATGGCTGTACTTGTCTATAGTTAACAATTATTGTTCTTATATTTGCAACACCTTATGTACAAGTCATTCAGTTTAGCTTTTTTAGACGACTTCCCTGGTGCAGTGGTGAGCGCTGTGGTCTTATAACTGGGAGGTCTCGGGTTCGAAGGTTTCGGGTAATTTCTTAATGGTGTCTGGTCTGGTTTTGTGGGAGGCTTTGGTGTGGCTAGTTACCACCCTACCGTCAAAGACTTGTCGCCAATTGATTTAGCGTTTCGGCACGATGGCGTGTAGATACCTATTAGAGGTATGGGTTGAATCTACACTGCCATATCCCTTCCAAGTTAGCCCGCTACCATCTTAGACTGCATCGTCACTTACCATCAGGTGAGATCGCGGTCAAGGACTATCTTGTCATTGAATAAAAAAAAGCTTATATCACTTTTATAAAATCTGAGAAACATATAAAACATTATGCTTCAAAAAGGAATAATTCTAAATAAATCAGTATGTAAAATACACTATTTACATAATTCAGATATATTTTTGTACAGCCAATTAAGTGTATCTTGTATTATTGGAAGGAAAATTTTAATGATATTGTATAACCTTGTAAAGATATATAACAAGGAAACATTGTAAACAAGATTTTAAAGCCCGTTATAGGTACTGTTAATCTGGTAATAAAATGTAACAACAACAATGCAGTAATTTTATGTTTTCTTTAAAAGTTATAATAATAAGGTCCTCCTGGCCGAATCCGGCCACGGCGGCCTTTAGCCATCTGCACAGGTGCACTCTCTATTCCCTTGCTCTGATAGTCCGATGAGAAGGAAATCTGACACGACCGGATAGAGATCAGGTGCAGGACCACCAGCTTTATGTGCTCTCGGAGATATGGGGCTGACTCACCATTAACTACCTATACCTAACTCTCAGCTAGTACCTTCCTTTGACAGAAAAACCCAATACATTTTTGTTGTCCAATTCCGGAATCAACTTCATTCGAATTTGAGTTTTAGCCTGACTAACAAAAAGCAATTGATTTTTATATATTTTAAATGAGCAAGACAAAAAGACGCTTAAAACAAGCTTACTCACCTCAACAACAGACAGCAAAGCTACTTTGACCACCACATAACAGAATCCCAGTGCTTTTTTTGCACTCCTCAGTCTCAGTAACGATGCCATTCCATGTAACACTGCCAGGATAGCTCCGACAATCACGTACCCTGCTAATGCGGTTAAAAGACCAGCAAATGGACCTTCTGCTGCCAAACCAGCCAGAGCTGCTCCAATCTTGCCAATATGGTATGGACAGAAGGCAAAAACCACGATGAACAAGGTGTTTAAAGATACAACCCAGAAAACATGTTCTAAAAACACCATGGAGCCATCCAACCCCAACAATCGAGCCCAGGTCAGTTCTTCTGCTGCAGCTCGGTCCCATTCCATTGGATTCCAATTTGCTTCATCTCCCACTAGAGGATCATCACCTCCTTCACCATTAGGCTCTTCTCTGGCACCACCATCATCCCCCGCACCCTCATTGACATTGTCATTGTTATTATCTTGTAAAGGTAAGTCCTCGGCAGCCGGGGCAGGCAAGTTTTCACGCTCCATCCAATCAGGGCCACCACCGTGCATAATCTGCTCTCGTAACCATACCAATCCAATAAACGAGAACAATGTACAAGTCACCACAAAACAACCAGAGAAGACATCTTTAGCAAGGTTCTCAGCTGATACTATATCAAATGGCAGGGATATCACAGGTTCCAAGGACCCCGAGAATAAGCATCGGTACGTGCGACAGGCGGTCAGCGGCACTATTCCCAACCAAGCGAGCGCAACCAGAGTATAATGCAACCAGTCCTTCACTGCAGATGCGACCGACGTAACCAGTCCTCCAACCACGTCTTTAACGGGAAGACGTCGCGGCATGTCGGGGGAATAAATCGGCATGAACGAGAACCGGTGGCCGCATAACTCGCAAATTTCCTTGCGCGAGTATCGCATCCATTGTACCAGACACTCTTGATGGATCCACTTTATCGAGCCTGTGCATATACACGGGTGGAACAAAGGCCGGTCGGTTGATGCCTCCGATCTGCAGAACCGACAGAAGTCCGCTCCGGACGCGTCCGAGTCCATCATTGTTGCAATTCAGTTCGTCAGCTTGATCTGCGAAAGTTGACGTGCTGCTTCGCGAACTCTTGTTAGAGTTGATGCACAAACACAACACGGAATCTACATGCGTATAGAATTACACACACCCTTCTTGTTATTTATATTGGCACTGTATAAGCAAAACAACAAGGGATTTGAAAACACAGAAAACGATTTCACTTTATCAATAAATTATTTTGTTGTTTTAAGTTTAGGACAAAACCAGAACCACACAGAATCGAAATCACAAACCACAGAACACTAATACTCCTAACGGAGAAGAATGCAAACTCCATAGTAAAAAACACGAGATAGTTCACACTAGCGCCATCTAGAATTAGCCCTCGGCAACTCTTACGGCGGGAGAATTCAAATATGGAAATATACCTACATATTCAAATTAATTTTCTAGATAAGATATTTTGACTCGAAAAAAAACTTGATACCTACCTATTTTTGAATAGGTATCAAGTTTTCTTTCGAGTCAAAATACCTTATCTTTATTCTTTTACTTAGGATTAAAAAAAAACCTTTTTTTTGTTCTAACTTCACATTTATTTATTTGTAATGATGTTTTTTCTTTCGAGTGCAGTGGCTGACACTTCTTTCACAGCATTCTGATGTCGCATTCTATATTCACTGTATAATTTCTCCTGAAGAGACGATGAAGAGTAGTCTTGTTCAGGAAAAATGTACTGAGCCCATAGTTCACATCTGAAATGAAACAAGTTTTAACTTTAGTACTACAACTATATGCCATCAAATCAGAAATGAGAAGATCCGTAGAACCAAAGTCGCCGCAGGAGCCGCTGATTCAGGCGGCGCAAAATCGAAGTGGACCAAAGTGTGAAAGTCCATGCAAGAGACCTTTGTGCAGCAGTGGACGTCTATCAGTTGATAAAGAAGATATAAAAGAAAGCATTTTTACTACCCTATTGGTAACTTATACACTTTCTATAGAATGTGCTATTACACTTTCTATAGAATGTGCTATTGTGCTAGTTAATAGTTTTTTCCTAATAGAATCTGTAATGTGTGGGACATAGTCGGTACAATGTTACTATACAACTTAGTTCATAAGAAAACTATAGATGCAAATCTTTATCCTTTTGATATTATTACCTACTCTAAACTCTAAATATCAAAAGATATTTGTTTTGTAAAAGGATAATATAAGAATGAGTTTTAACATAGGTAGGTTAGGTTAGGTTAGGTTAGGCAGGTATGCTAGAACTAAGGTAGAAATACTTACCACAAAAGATTTCATACAGCAGGTTAAGGGAATCGAAACAATTTAATGTTGTCTTCGGCCGGCAAGCAGCTACATTTAAAACATTTTGTCTTGATTTCTTTCTCAGCCATTTTAAAAAAACAAACGCTAGACTTGTCCGTATGAAACAGTCAATACGAATAGCACTGCACTTTTAAACACATTTAAACGTGATTACATACTCAGTGATATAAATAATTCGACGGAAAAGTATAAAGAAATGTAAGAAATTAATTAATTGTTACAAAACAATACAGAAGACGCCATGTTGAAAACAAAATAGTCATAGACTAGGGAGAAACTAGAGTACTCATACGGCATCGATACTTCTTATTCGATACTAACTAGGAATAGGTATGTAATAGAACCTGTAACCTGAATACTCGTTTAACAATTATACGTGGTGGTGATGTAGTAAGGTGGTAGTAAGGTACCTAGTTATTCTTATTTATGTCACGTATCTGATGTTATTTATGTAATTAGAATGTTAATTATTATTATAGAGTAAAGTTAGCTACTTACAAATTAATAAAAAATAAAACAAAAGATTTAGCTTTGTTAAGTAAAGGTAGGAAAGTTTGTAGTAGTTTGTACCTATTTAAGTTGCATACATATTAGCATTTTTGTTTTGGTGGGTACCTACTATGGATTAACTATAACTAAATAATATTATTATTAACTAAGTTAGAGTAAGAATTTGGTGAAGTAAACAACAGGGTACTCACACATTCTTTTTGGTAATACATGGGTATACAACGTATACAATAATATATAATGGAGACTAAGCAAATTGCTTTGTAGTATTAAAATAATTATAAATGACCAATAGCTAAGGAAATACTTTTGTAAGGGTCGTACTATAAGGTCGTATATCATTCAGGTTTGACACGCATGTACCTACCTACTTAAAAGAGATTTCATAAAGGTATTCACTAACATTTTTAGGTTAAAGTACCAATGCAGGCATTGTAAATTAAAATAAATAAAAATAAAAGTTTTCTGATCTAAGTACAGGCCTATTACTAAGTAGGTACCTAGCCTAGGTTTATTTGAAATGCCATTTGTTCAAAAGTAGACTAATAGGCACGCCATAGCATTAACTGGTAATAGAGTATTCATATTTAAAAGAAGCAACACTTATGTAGTGCGAGGAATAAGTGTTAAGTGATAGAAACAGAGACAAATTCTAGATAAATATGACGGTAGGTAATAAGCACTGTGTCGACCTGAATTGCACTTTCTTGTAAGGTACCAAGAGTCGTTGTTTATTTAAATGATTTTCCGGAGTTAATTTTCTGTAATTTCAGTACTATTAGGTATTCTCTGACATATGTAGTATCGAATGTGGTATCGATTCTTTCATTCGATATAGTGTCAGTACTACTATCGAAGGAAGAGTGGTATCGTTTTCACCCCTAGCTATGACGCGTTAGAAAAGTTAGTGTTGCAATGCTCAAAAATTGAACAATATTAATAGAATGTTTAGGCAATGGCAATTTGCGCCCCCGTAGGTATAAAATTCGCTCCATACATAGTTTACCCCCCCTGTCACAAACCAAGAGTATCATACATTGGTTTTTGTGCCATTTGTGCTTGATTTTAGCCAACTTCTTAAATAAAACAATACTACCAACCAATGTAAAGAAGAAGGAATAATGGATGTAATGTATTGATAGGTACCTATTTAGGTTTTAACGATATCGACATGAAACATGAATGTGCTACAAAGGTCAATTTTATTAGTTCAAATTGTTGCGTAAAATAAAACAAGGATCAATATGAGTTTAGTATTTATTAATTTTTAATCACAATCATAACAGAATTAGTTATTTTAAACTGAATTCTATTCCTTAGAGTTTTTTCAGTGCAATAGTCTCCTAATTTTTTTAACTGTTAAATAAAGTAAACTATCACTGCACTCTTTTTTATATTCCATTCGATAGGATAGAACACAGACCAGAAAAGATAGAAGATAAAAAATAAAACTTTGACAATTTTTTCTTCTTTACATTGGTTGGTAGTTTTGTTTTTTTTAGTGAAGTTGGCTAAAATGAAGCACAACGGCTCGAAAAATAAATGTATGAAGTTCCACCTCTGAATTAGAATAGTTTATATTCTCTTGGGTGCAGATGATAGGTATTCTATAGTAATCTGTGGATGACATTATAGTAATCTGTGATGACCAGATGACATCTCAAACTTCAAAGTCAAAAAATACAACAATTTACAAAATTACAATAGGTATAATAGGTACCTACAACAAGGTTCTTGTTACAAGAATTTCAAGAATTAATAATTATAAACAAGTAAAATGGTTAATGGAAGTATACATGCCTACGTGGTGATTCGTAAATATCAAAATAATTCATGAATAAAATTCAAAAACCTGTTTTTCATTACTGTGAATGTAAGTCTGTACCCACAGTCTGTACCTATCGTAAAAATTGATGTTTATTTTTCATTAATTCTTATCAGAAAAAAATAAAACTTCAATAAGTTTAAGTAAAATGCTGTTTAGTTTTTATTTCCTGTTTAAATTTTCTTTAAAATACTTATTTACCTGCAATTTAGTAACTAAAACCTAAGTAGATTATTATGTATTTAAAGTAAGTTAATAATTCTAACTATGACTCAATAAAATTGATGGTCCAAGCAAAAAATCTTCAAATTGTTTAGTGTAGGTATGGTATACTATGTTTTTCTATGATGACAAAATTTTTGTATGTTCAGTATGAAATGCAACAAAAATACTTGTTAAAATATTACTTATTTCATTTCCAGATAACTATGAAATAATTCAAATGACATTTAACTCATTCCAATTAAAAGATAAGAGTTTGTCTGTGATACTGAAACAATGACCTCCTCAAAGGAAGTACTAATTAAAATAGATGAGGGTGAAGGCAGCAATGGTTCCAATAGGAAATCTGAAATTAATATTTTATGTCTTGATATAACATCATTTAGTCCTTTACTACAGTTTGCTGTTTGTTCTATTTTTGTTTTTGTGTGCTATCTAGCATATGGATATTTCTTAGAACTTATATTCTCTGTACCTGAGGTGAAGCCAGTGAGCCTATATATTACAATGATACAATTTTTAATAACAATGAGTCTTAGTTATGTGGAATCACTTATACGGAATCCTATTAAAAGAAAGTAAGTATACTTTGTAGTTTAAGTGTTATTCTTGGTTGTTATTACATAGAATACTAGTAGGGCGCGTGGGTGCGCGGCTCGCTAAAGCGAACCGCGGTATTTCTGTTAACCAAGTAGACGTTTGGGTCTTGATCATCTTTTTAGAAATTTGTATGGCCGCCGTCTTGAATCCGCCATTTTGGAAGTTTTTTCGGCTTTCTGCCAATTGAATGAGGTTTCGAGTGACATTTGGTTGAACACCCCCCCCTATCTTCAATACCCTGGCCGGTGCTCCTCACCCGTCTCCGATATCCTCAATCATCAGCTCTCTCCATATTTTTCCTCCGAACCATCAGAAATTTTGAAAAGGAAACATGAAATTCTTTCATAGTTCCCAATTCGCCATTAATTTTGTATAAAAAAAAATCCGCCATCTTGAATTTTTTTCTATTCATCACGTAGACCATCGGGTCCTGATCATATTTTTCCAGGAAACCACTCTTCTATCTTTTATAGTCTCCGAGATAGACACCGACGAAATTTGTATGGCCGCCATCTTGGATCCGCCATTTTGGAGTTTTTTTCGGCTCTCTGCCAATTGGATGAGGTTTCGAGTGACATTTGGTTGAACACCCCCCACCTATCTTCGATACCCTGGCCGGTGCTCCTCACCCGACTCCGAAATCCTCAATCATCAGCTGTCTCCATATTTTTCCTCCGAATGAATTTTTGTCCTCTATACGAAACCATGCGTGAAAAAAATTTTTTTCATACAAAATTTTACAGGAGAGGTGATCAATGAGTGAGTGAGTGAGTGTGTCAGTGAATCAGCACGAGTAGCTATATATATAGTAATTATTATTGTTTATAATAATATTCTATGTAATAACAACCAAGTTATATATATAAGTTTTATTGTGTATTATTGTTTTCGCTGACAACTTTGTTTGTGTGAGTTAGGTTACTGTTTTCCAGGGTAAAGAGTCACTCTCCTTGCTCTCAACTCTACTATATACATATGTATATTAAAAAATTCATTGAAATCAGTCAATCTGTCTTGAAATATCACTCATCATCATAAAATAAACCAGATACTTTTCTTTCCATTTTTTTTATTAACTATGTAAACCACTGCAGTAATTTCTATTTCTTCCAGGGTACCGATAAGAACATATGCCATTTTAGCAGCCCTAACTCTGGGCACAATGGCATTTTCGAATCTGGCACTTAGTTACCTAAACTACCCAACTCAGTTGATATTCAAAAGCTGCAAGCTTATACCAGTGATGATTGGCAGTATTATCATATTGGGCAAAAGATATGGCTTCTTGGACTATGTAGCTGCTGTTATTATGTGTATAGGCTTGACTATGTTTACTTTAGGTAAGCAAGTCTCTTTCATATTCATCTTTATCAATAGATTTGTAACTTATTATAGTTCTTTCAATTCATGATGGCGGGTGAGCTTTACTTGTGGTTACGTTGTGTACATACTCATTGCATAAGTGTGCGTGCCTGTCAGGAGCCTGTCTGGCAGTGGGAGAGATCAGGCGTGAGCAAGGTCTCGCTCACACTTATACAGATACGACACACATACAACCATAAGCTATGCGCCATCCAAAATTGCAAGAACTATAACATAATAATATTAATTTAAAGTCATACAAAATAAATTCATTTAAAAATAAATAGGTATGTACACGTGCTAACTCCTGTAGTGGAACGCTAAATCGCTTGGTGGGCCGTCTTTGACGGTAGGGCGGTAACTAGCTACGGCCAAACTTTGGCCGCGTGCACAGGATGTACTACAGGGTAGGCAGATGATACAAAATGGAAAAAATCTTCGGTGCGAATTTAAAAAAACTTAAGGGTAGGCATTGTATAAATTATAAAAAGCCTACCCTTAAGTTTTTATAACTCGTACTGGCGATTTTCTCCATTTTATATCATTTTTCCGCATTATGCCTACCCTCTGTGCACGCCACTGGCCGCCAAAGCCTCCCACCAGACTAGTCCAGAGACAATTCAGAAATTATAAATTCCCAAATAGCCACCGCTGGGAATTGAACCCGAGACCTGCTGAGTGCAGTATTATAGTCCAAAAGCTACATTTTATATATTTGATAAGAACAAAATAATTATGATGTGTTACATTCACTTTTCCATAGACAGGTTTTAAAAAAGTTTTTCCTTGTTATACTTTACAGCTGATTCAAATACATCGCCCAACTTTGACATCATAGGTGTAATAGTGATTTCCCTTGCATTACTATGCGATGCAATCATCGGCAATGTCCAAGAGAAGGCCATGAAACAGTTCCAAGCTACAAATAATGAAGTGGTGTTCTACTCATACGCCATAGCTTGTGTGTATTTGGTTGTTATAACTGCATTTAGTGGCATATTGACTGATGGATTCACTTATTGCGCTAAGGTAATTTTCATTCCACTTTTTTTTTGTATTTATTAATAAGTAGTGATAGCCTTGTGGTTAGGGCTATGGTCTCCTATTTGGGGGGTCGCAGGTTCCATTCCGTGTACGCCCCTTTGACTTTCCGGAGCTATATGAGTTTAAGCAATTAAAATACATTCTTACTAATATAAATGCGAAAGTGTGTTTGTTTGTTGGTTTGTCCTTCAATCACGCTGCAACAGAGCAACAGATCGACGTAATTTTTTCCAAGGGTATAGTTGAGGAACTGGAAAGTGATATAGGCTTTTTTTTATCCAAGAAAATCAGAGTTCCCGCGGAATTTTAAAAACTAAATCCACGCGGACGAAGTCGCGGGCATCAGCTAGTAGCATATATGTTTTAATGGTGAAGGAAAACATCTGATGATGCTGATTTTTTTTGGAACTAAATGCCTTGCTCATTGCCAAACTCAAGTCCTGGTTCTTTTTTTAACTAATTAGTGTACACCGTAACAAAAAAAATCACAGGTTAGCCTGTGATTTTTTTTTCCTCCAACCATGGGTGGCCTGGAAGAGATCGCTTTTTAGCGATAAGGGCCTACTTTCATTTCAATGTGCCTATGTATATTGAGGGTAGTTGTTAAACTTGCGTGGTTGCTTTGGATCATTGCCATGGCAACGGAAGCGATTCCCCGCGCGGGCACCTCGTCCACCCGCTGCCTGCCGCCACCGCCGCGCCGCCATCTTATGTACCTACCTGCTTTTTGATGATTTTTTTTTTTTTTTTTTCTTAAAAAGAATATCAGCAAGCTGAACTTGAATGATGTTCTTCTCTCCCCTCCAAATAAGTGAAAACTTGTGTTAGGAGTGGTTACGACAATAGTGCAACGGGTGGGATTCGAACCTGCGACCTTTCAGTTTTCAGTCCGCACCTTTAACCGTTGGGCTATTGAGGCTTGATTAATTCATCTATGTATCAATAAGATATGATTTTGTTACAGAACCCAGCAACAATGTATACAAACATATTCCTGTTAAGTGTGAGCGGGTACATGGGCCTGCAGGCCGTGTTGACGCTGGTCAGGATATGCGGCGCCACTGTCGCAGTCACTGTGACCACTATGAGGAAAGCGCTGTCCATCGTCATATCGTTCCTGCTTTTCAGCAAACCCTTCGTTTTTCAGTAAGTGACAATTAATCCACTACCCGTTCATTACAAGTTGACTCGCTAAGTCAAATCCGCTTAGTACAGATAGCAATGTACTGAAATTGATATTGGGGGGTAAGGGAGCGCACTTCCATCTAGCGCTCCAACTGTCAACCTCACCTGCCCGTGGTGCCTCCTGCTGGTCTACTAACGAGGCTCTGACGACCGACAAATGGCGGTATAACCATTTCGCACTGGCTAGACTGAACAAATGACACAGGCCGGTGTCGGGCAGCAGCGACACCGGTGCGATCAGTCTAGCCCTGCGAAGACCAACACGCCTGCCCAGCGCGGTCATTACGGGCAAAACCTTGTATGGTGCACAACACAAGGCCAAGGCCCCTAGTTCCCGGCGGCCCCGTTATTCCCGACCCTGGCAGCGGTCGTGGTAATGGCGGGGCAGGGGGTGCTAAGAATCTCCGGATGGGATTCCGCTGCCAACCCCGACGACTGGACCTGGCGACATACAACGCACGCACTTTGAGGACCGACGAGAAGATCATCGAGCTGGAAGAAGCAGTGAACAAGTTGCGCTGGAATGTTATAGGTTTGTCTGAAGTCCGAAGAGAGGGGGAGGACTCGATAATCCTCAATTCCGGCAACTTGTTTTACTACCGGGAGGGCGACCAGCAGTCCCAGGGTGGTGTTGGGTTTATCGTCAACAAGTCCCTCGTTAACAACATTGTCGAAGTCACAAGTGTGTCGAGCAGGGTAGCGTACCTTATACTCAGAATAACCAAACGGTATTCGCTGAAGGTTATACAGGTTTACGCACCGACAACTGCACACACTGACGAGGAGGTGGAGGTTTTGTATGAGGATATATCAAAAGCCATACACGCCTCCACTACTCACTACAATGTTGTGATGGGGGATTTCAACGCAAGGTTAGGTGAACGAAGCGGTGCAGAGACGAGGTTGGGGCAATTTGGGCATGGGCGAAGGAACCATAGGGGCCAAATGTTGGCCGACTTCATGGAGAAGGAGGGCCTCTTTATGATGAACTCCTTCTTCAAGAAGCGGCCACACAGAAAATGGACATGGATGAGTCCCGATGGTTCCACGAGAAATGAGATAGACTTCATCATGTCGACCAAGCGGCATATATTCAATGATGTCTCTGTGATCAATAGGGTAAAAACCGGCAGCGATCACCGTATGGTAAGAGGCACATTGAATATCAACGTGAAGCTGGAACGGGCCAGACTGGTGAAGTCAACTCTCCGACCTACTCGTGCTCATATCCAAAACCCCGAAAACTTCCAACTCGAACTGCAGAACCGATTCGATTGCCTAGCAGATTGCGTTTCTGTGGACGATCTTAACAACAGGTTTGTGGAAACTGTACATACTGTGGGGTCTAAGTTCTTTAAGACCCATTGCAGGAAAAGAACCAAAAAGTTCTCTGACCACACACTCAAACTAATGGAAGAGAGACAAGAGATGAGACTTCAGTCGTCGGCAGACGCGGATGCCTATCGGCAAATTAATAGGCAGATCTCTAAGGCTCAAACCCGCGACCTTCGTATCTTTAATACCGAGTGTATTAAAGATACCATCGAGCGGAACCGAGGCTCCAAAGTGTTCGCGAGAGATCTGTCTATCGGACAGAGCCAGCTGACGCGGCTGAAAACTGACGACGGTCGTCTCGTTTCTTCTCGTCCTGAGGTTTTGGGAGTGGTCGAGAAGTTCTATGGACAGTTATATACCACGACACAGAAACCTGTTGAAGATTTGGCCAAAGACCCTAGAGCCAAACTGACCCGACACTATACCGAAGATATCCCGGACGTCAGCCTATACGAGATTAGTATGGCTCTCAAACAACTCAAGAACAACAAGGCGCCAGGTGATGACGGAATCACGGCGGAACTCCTGAAAGCGGGTGGAAAACCGGTTTTAAAGATCTTTCAGCGATTGTTCAATTCCGTCATTCACGAGGGTACAACGCCGGAAGCATGGCACAGGAGCGTGGTGGTTCTGTTCTTCAAAAAAGGTGATAACACCTTGTTGAAGAATTATAGACCCATCTCGCTGCTGAGTCATGTTTATAAGTTGTTCTCGAGAGTCATTACGAATCGTCTCACCCGTAGGTTCGACGACTTCCAGCCTCCCGAACAAGCCGGTTTCCGAAAAGGCTTTAGCACCATAGACCACATTCATACGCTGCGGCAGGTTATACAGAAGACGGAAGAGTATAACAGGCCACTTTGCTTAGCGTTTGTGGACTATGAGAAAGCCTTCGATTCGGTGGAAACCTGGGCTGTATTGAGGTCGCTGCAGAGATGCCGTATTGACTACCGGTACATTCAAGTGTTGAAGTGTTTGTACGAAAACGCCACTATGTCAGTACGTATACAGGACCAGACTACAAGGCCAATCCAATTGCAGCGTGGAGTGCGGCAGGGAGACGTAATCTCCCCGAAGCTCTTTACCGCTGCGTTGGAGGACGTCTTTAAGCTTCTGGATTGGAACGGACTTGGCATCAACATAAACGGCGAGTACATCACTCACCTTCGATTTGCCGATGACATAGTCATTATGGCAGAGACTCTGAGAGACCTCAATACAATGCTCAATGACCTCAGCAGGGTTTCTCAACAGGTGGGCCTTAAAATGAACATGAGCAAGACGAAAATCATGTCTAATGCTCATGCTCCGCTCCACCCAGTAATCGTGGAGAACTCTGCACTCGAAATTGTAGACGAGTATATATACCTGGGACACACAGTCCAGCTAGGTAGGTCCAATTTCGAGAAAGAGATCAACCGCCGAATCCAACTCGGCTGGGCAGCGTTCGGGAAGCTTAGAGATGTCTTTTCGTCCAAAATTCCTCAGTGCCTGAAGACTAAAGTCTTCGAACAGTGCGTGTTGCCAGTGATTACTTACGGATCCGAAACATGGTCGCTAACTATGGGCCTCATAAGAAGGCTCAGGATCACTCAGCGGGCGATGGAGAGAGCTATGCTCGGAGTATCCCTGCAAGATCAAATCAGAAATGAGGAGATCCGTAGGAGAACCAAAGTCACCGACATAGCTCTGCGGGTTGCGAAACTGAAGTGGAAATGGGCGGGGCACATAGTTCGAAGAGCTGATGGTCGATGGGGTCCCAAGGTGCTGGAGTGGCGACCTCGCACCGGGAAGCGCAGTGTTGGCAGACCCCCCACTAGGTGGACAGACGACATCAAGCGAGTCGCAGGGAGCCGCTGGATTCAGGCGGCGCAAGACCGAGGCTTGTGGAGGTCCATGCAGGAGACTTATGTCCAGCAGTGGACGTCCATTAGTTGAAGAAGAAGAAGAAGAAGAAATTGATATGATGGATGTTACATTAAATTGTCCATAGTTGGGTTAGTTTAAAAAAAAAAGACGTGTGGCACTCGGGGACTGCCGCGGTAAAGCTATTGCATAGCATTTTTTATCAACGCCATCTAGCGGCTCACCGCTAGAGGAGTCCCGTGTCAGGTTATTTTCGTTACGGAATTTCTGGATTCGGTCTCCACGCTGGCCCGCGATAGAAGCTATGCAATAGCTTAAAAAAGACGTGTGGCACTCGGGGACTATCGCGGTAAAGCTATTGCATAGCATTTTTTATCAACGCCACCTAGCGGCTCACTGCTAGATGGCGTTGATAATAAATGCGCCATCTAGCGGCTCACCGTAGAGGAGTCCCGTGTCAGGTTATTTTCGTTACGAAATTTCTGGATTCGGTCTCCACGCTGGCCCGCAATAGAAGCTATGCAGTAGCATAAAATCTTGTTATATTTTACCTGATAATGTCTTTCTTACAGATACGCGTGGTCCGGCATGTTGGTAGCATTGGCAATATACTTGAACCACTATAGCAAAAAGAATCCGCACTATGTTCCTACGCCGATACTGGCATGTTGGCACTACATACAGTCGTTCTACCAGTCCGAGTATAGGTATCTTAGACTTAAGACCAAAATGTATACTGATACAGTTTAGTCCCAAAAAATATTTATTTTTTACAAGC
Organism: Hipparchia semele; assembly: GCA_933228805.2. Lineage (NCBI taxonomy): Eukaryota > Metazoa > Arthropoda > Insecta > Lepidoptera > Nymphalidae > Hipparchia > Hipparchia semele. Next base: position 3,948,929 of record OW121722.1, read on the forward strand.
TTAGAGCTCCATTTTAAGTCAATTTTGCCATAGAGCAGGGTGATTAGAGCAATGGTCTGCCAGAAAGTTATTTTTCCCATAGAATTTTTTAAAAATGGATTACCAGTATTAATGACTTCACATCTATGTACATATTATTGTTTACTTGTTGATGCCCGCGACTTCGTCCGCGTGGATTTAGTTTTTAAAATCCCACGGGAACTCTGATTTGATAAAAAGTATGCCACTCTCCAGGTCCTCAACAGACCCATGCAAAAAATCACGTCGAGCCGTAGATCTGTTGCAGCGTAATTGAAGGACAAACCAACAAACAAACACAGTTTCGCATTTATAATATTAGTAAGGTTGTCCAAAACATAATAACACATATTTATTGTATGTAAAATGTGTAAGTAACACATCTAGGCACATGATGTGAAAACTGAAGCATTTTTGAAATTGTGTCAGTTTAAATTATTCTTGGAAATGGCTGAGCCAATCTTGACGAGAATTTCACATATGAGGATTTAGGCAAACTTTTACCCTGGTAATGAAAGGGATGGGAATCGAAGGGAATGAGTACAGGATATCTAAACCGAAATCTATACTTAACCGATTTTTTTTGCAACCAAGTCAAAAATCTCAAGCTTAGATTGTTTATTTATTTTAAGTGAAAAGTGGTAATATTATATCATAGTATCTCACTACAGAGGACGAAATGCTGTAAATAATATGTTTATATTATTATGATCTATAACAGATTGAATAAGATTTAAAGGAAATTAGTTTTTAATTTTATGTGAATGTATTGAAATTAGAACATAAAGACATTTTATATTTTATAGCCTATTTTAAACTTTTACCTTAAATAATTATAAAAAATTACTCAGACAAGACATTTTGCTTATTTTATCTCAATTAAGTATCTACTATTGTAATTTATTTGGATTTATTTAAAAAAAAAATCTGTACCAATGTTAAGGAAATATAATTTCTAATGTGTATTTTTAGTGAAATGTACCATAAATTATATTTATATGCCTTGTTTCAAACAAATGTTAATACTATTGCCAATTTTATTATCAGTCAAAAAATAGAAGGTCATCCGTAGATTGCGAAGCAATGTGACAGCAGATTGGGCTTGCAACCAACAATTTGCCTACTTTCACAATGAAGGCGCAATTTGTTTATTTTTGTTAAACCCACAGTAAATATAAAGTTGGCAAACCCAATATACTCATATAAGAAAATGTATATTGTGCTATTGTATATATATGTAATATGATAATTATTGTTATACACATATGTAGAGAAATTTACAAAATAAAACAATTTTATATCAATAACATTTATTCATTGTATGTACAAAATCTTACAAATCTAATTTTTTCATACAAAAGTGTCCAAAGTGTTTGATTACTTGGAATGTTATAAGACACTATTTAATTTTAATTTTTTTTTTTCAAATTTACACAATCACTAGGTCGATGAGAAAAAATGATTAAGTGATTAAAGCATACCTTTAATACTTTATGAGGCGACGAGAATTAGCTAAGTCATGGGTTTGTGATCAGTCGTATAATATTTGAACTTTTTCACCTAACCCATTCAAATATCGACAACCCTAGTTGGATAGCAAACAAAAATAACTGCGGTTGTCTATTTTTTTAAATTTTTAGCAAAAGCAACGCAAACTGTACCTATACACTAAAATAAAAAAAACATACAATCATCCGCGATACTTATAGTTTATCTATTTGAATTTGCATGTAACTCGTATAGCACCATTGCACTGTCCACAAAAAAATGGAATGAATGTTACGTATCCAAAACGTACTTGGTATACCGGTATCGGAATACCGATATCGAATTGGTTAGTGTGAAAAAGTTCTTAACAATACTTTTTTGTTTACAATTAAGTCGTACACATGTCAAAATTGGGAATATTGGTCAAATAATTAACAATACACAGGTCACAATTTCTAACTATGCTAAAAATTAAATATGTCCCCCCACTTAAATTCTATGCGGTCTAACTACACAGATGCGCACTTTTTGCAGTAAACGTATGCGTCACGTGCTCTATTACGTACTACGTAGAGTACATGCGCTATTGCCAGTCTGACTTGCTAGAGCACTGGTCAAACGCAAGTTGACAACGCAGCTGTATAGTTAAACTTATGCTGCGCTCATAATGTACAATAACTCTTTGGTATATGGTCCTAAAAGCTATATTTCTTTCACGTGAAGGAATTTGGCCCCTTTGCATTTAGACATTTCGATTTTTCTATATTTTTCTGTGTTAACCTTAAGTTTAAAGAAAGTTTTAATAAGGCGAAATATTAACCTTTACATAGTCAGATTTAAAATTACATTTGTGACTAGGTAGGAATCCGAAAAATAACGATACCTTATAAGTATCGATCTTATACCGTTACCAGTTTATTGAAAAACGATACTAGTATCGATTTTTTCCATAGTTTCGGTAGCGAAATTTTGCAATTGTTTTTTTTTTTTGATTTCGCTTAGATTGATTTCACATCTCTATTTATTTAAATTTGATTAAGATATCTATGGTAATTTTGAAAAGTTTAAAATATAAAAAAAGTTCGCAAAGGAGCCTAAATAATTTCATTCAAAGTGAGTACACGATATAAACTTTGTATAAATTTCGGTATATAAAGAGGGCATCCAAATTTTGTTGATTTTAAATTGATTTTAAAACTATACACAAGTTTTATCACTATAGTCTATAGACTATTTTTATAAACTATAGTTTATCTATGATTTCTTTTTTCGATAAAAATGGACTGAAAATATTTTGTACGCAATATAATATGAAATTGTGTTTTCTGCGTGCAAACTTAAATAAAAAAGATTCAAATTGAGACTTAAGTCGACCCTGCATAACATATAATCATTAAACTATAGTAAATCATCATTTATAAATTCCTGAGAATTATTTCTTTGTAGAAAGAACCGCTTGACTTACTGGTAAATGTAAATATTGTATACTAATATTGTGACAAGACAAATCTTGATATTCAGATAGCTATCTATAGTAAATTGGCAGATTTCACCAACGTAAAATAAGTCTTATCCGAGCGTTTTGATATTTTGACAGTTTCTGTATTGAAAATCTGCAAAAATATCAAATTTAAGATTTTTTACGTTAGTGAATTCAGCCCTAAAGGGTCGAAAACATTCTTACGTGTGATGGAGACAAGGATAATGAACTCTTAGTACAGAGAGAGATAGATGTACAGAAATAAAACATTCCAGATAATTAATCTTACATTAATGGCTACAATATATTTGTTAAGAGATCTCAACTTTGGTTAAAAATAAATAGAAATTTTGGAAAGGCCGACCACTTGAAAATGTAAACAAAAGTAAGGAAAACAAAGCATGTAAAAAATGCTGTATGAAATTTTAATTTTAAGTGATACAAAAATATCACATTTCGATTTAGAATATGAAAATATTGCGATAAGAGCATTTTCGCGTTAACCGATCTGATAACGTTAACGATAATATCGAGAACGTTGTCGCTTGATATACCGATTGACAACATATTAGTTTGACAGTGCCACCGACATATCGGTATGGAACCCAATTACGGTATAAACCTTTAATATCGGTATTCAATACCATATTAGTTCAAAACATTTGAAAATGCTCCGACGATTTTAGACTTTAAACCTTATTGCTTACGTGATAGTGAACAATTTTGTACAAATGCAACATAATACCTAATTATACTTAAGCTACAGCTAATAAATAAGAAAATAGGTTTTTGCACAGAGACAGGTCTAAAGCCTCTCCCAAACAGAAGCGAAATTCCGACCGATAGTTTCGCAATGTGTTATTTCGATAATAATCGATGCGAAATAAATCGCTGAAATATCTGACCTATTTTTTGAGATGATCTTATCACTATCATAGCCGATATTATCGATCGAAATACCGATCGGAATTACGCGCTTATTTAGTAGAGGCGTAAAGTCACTTAAATTACTTTCAGTGAACTTACATTAGTTCCGTGTGATTTCTGTAGTCTTATTTTTAATTTTTTACATACATCGTTTAAATTTCTCATATCTACAAATAATACGAAAAGCCAGTGAATAAAAATGACAAGCTCACACTTTCCTGTATAGTTTAGTAACGCTTTGAGTATAAAAATACTAAAATGGAAACTATAACAGTGTGTGTGTTCTACAATCTTCAATCAATCAATCTTACCATCAATTCTCAATTTACAAAAAGAACTAATTTACAAAAAAAAAAGAACAGATTTACATTTAGATTTACAGTCCTTACTGGTAATAATTACAAACTTACAAAAAAAAATCAAGTTGAAAAATCAAATTTAAATAGTTTCGACAATTTTGGAATCAATTCAAAAATAACAGTCACATTTAAGTTAATTTTTCATACAACAAATATTTTTGACCACCATTCATAATTTGAATGTTAGAAGTTCTCTAAATTTTTATATAAGTATATAAAACGTTAACTCTCCAAATTTTCAATTATAGGTCCTCAACTTTTTCATACACATGTAAGTAATTAGAAACCTACATACATGCAATGGAAGAACATTTTCCACAACGATTACTAGAGAAAAAATACTTGTAGGGAGCCGCCTGGATATAGGCGGCGCAAGACCGAGGCAGGAGGAGTCAGTTGATAAAGAAGGGGAAGACGTTTCAAGAAAAACATTAGAATCAACAGCAATAGTAAAAAAAGTTTTAGAAGCAGTCCTTTGGGTCTTGTGAGCTACGTAAATATTAGATTTGTGATGTGTAATGCCCATAAGAAAGCTTATAGATTTTCTAAAATAAGTACATAAATAATTTAAAATGTAATAGTTTGTTATTTTTATATATTTTTTTCTTTATTTATTTATCAACACACACACTGGTCATGTTTCCGTTTATTCGCTAAGGACCTAAACAATTTTAATCTCTCACGCCATTCCATCACCAACAATGCTCCCCGGACTACTGGACATTGAATTAACATCAGTCCAGTACAATAGTTTTTTTTTAATTATACACATGTCACAAAACAGCCGGTTTCAATTTTATCCAAAATTTTTAAAAAAAGTCCAAAAGTGAGTTGAAGAGTGAAAAGAACGTTGAAAGTCGAATATTTAATCCAAGTGTATTGTAAAGCATGACATTAATTCAATCCACCTTAGCTATTCACTAAAATAAAACTAAAGCAAACTAACTTCAAGTACCTTGGTTTGTCAATTATACCAATTAATGGATAATTTGATATACATAATTTGAAAAACAGAATAAGATGATAAGAGGATACATTTTGTACTAATAAACACTATAGGTACATTACACCCATAGGTATTTGAAATTTTATATTTTGGATAAGATTTTGATTTTGAAACCGAATGTCTTTTTATAGTAAATTCGCGTTAAGAAAATAAACCTTCGATGTCGCTTTCGTAGCTTCTCCCTGATCGTAAATTGAATAGCTGACGATACAGATATAGAGTCAATAAATTGGTCAGATGAAGCTGACACTAATGAGTAACCGTATTTTGGTCACAATTTTTAACAGCTCATTGGTCAGAATTAGAGCAGTCAGATTAATATTTTCTCAACTTGAATAAACTGTAAATACTTGCAATGCAGCAGCACATAACCAACAGCAAAGTAATGTTCAGCCAGAAGGGTTACCTTTACAGAGGTAACAGTGTAACTTTCGAGGTAACTTTAACTGTACGTTAATCGGACATTTGGTATAGAGGTTAAACTTGTTTTTCTGAAGTTTAATTTCCATACTAAATGACAGACGTAAAGTCAATGTTAATTCGAAAGGTTACGTTCGGGGCTCATCCAAATTTGAAAAGAATACGGGCTCATCACTTTCACTTAAACGCACAGCGTTGTCAAAAACTTCCAAGTGTAAAAAACCTATTTCACTATATCACAGCACTAGTCTTGCACTTCTCTATAAGGTATCTCACTGGTTACTGTGAAAGATTCGAAGTAGTGGTTGAGGAATTCGAACGTCGGCCGCTTTTCGGGAATGGCGTCCCAACATTGCAGCATCAGCCTGTAGATATCATCTGGCAGGTAATGACCCACAGGTTTCGGCATCCTGTAACCTCTTTCCACCTGTTCAATAACTTCCTTCCCATGCAACCCTGGATACGGTATCTGGCCGTACGTGAACAGCTCCATCAATAGAATTCCGTACGACCAAACATCACTTTTTATAGAGAAACGTCCATAAATAATTGCTTCGGGAGCCGTCCATTTGACAGGGAACCGGGATCCCTGTTTTGGACAGTATTCGTTGTCCTCGATCACCCTAGCGAGGCCGAAGTCACATATTTTCGCTACGTTATTTTCACCTATTAACACGTTTCTTGCTGCTAAGTCTCTGTGTATCAAAAGTTTGGATTCGAGGTATTCCATTCCACTCGCAACTTGCGCCGCCACATAGACTAAATCCTCAAAATGGAGGGATTTCCCTTCTCCATTTCTAAGGAATTCCAGTAGCGAGCCTTTGCACATATACTCTTGTACGATGTAGACAGGTTCCTGCTGCGAGCAAACCGCGTAAAGGGCGACTAGTCGTTTGTGACGGAACTTCTTCATAATGGAAGCTTCTTGCAGAAAGGCTTGTTTGGACATCGTGCCTTCCCTTAGAGTTTTTACGGCAACCTGGAAAATATAAAAGATTGTGGGTTACAAAGGGCTAAAATTAAATGGTCCCTGACCAACTTTTCCGATATTATTGGCATTCTTGGTTATCCCCTTTCTTTTTCAATTTATATTTCATTAATTAAATTATTTCTACAAAACCCAAATATCAAGTTAAGGGATGCTCAAAATTATATCTATCGTCAACATAAGTTACAATAAATTTCTGCAAAACTTCTCTGCCCAGTTTTTAAAAATCTGAAGTTTTTATAGAATCCCTCATAGTTGACAGCGATCCGATTTAAAATTCTATGTTTGTAACAGCCCAAAGACCACAGTTGAAAACGTTGTCTCACCTCAATATTGTTACACCATTTCCCGTAATAGACTTCTCCAAAGTTCCCCTGGCCGAGTTTCTTGATCAGCTGTATCTGACTCCTGGGGATCTCCCATTTATCCCGCAGCTCCGGCCCGAGATCCCACATCTGAGGCTCGGGCTTGGGGCAAGGTCGAGCGAGGACGTGACACAGGCCTAGCGCATTCTCTGGAAAGCGTCAGTACACATCATTGGAATTATGAGTTATTTTTGGTTAGTTGGTTAAGTTTTGGATTACAAGGTGCTATTTACATTATACTATTATAGTATTTTGGAAGCAGTAGTACTCACAGTGAAGGAAGGTAGTAGAAAGTAAAAGTGGAAGTTATTTATTAGTATTTTAAGTTTAATTTACCCAAAACCGAAAATATCATAAAATAAATTTAAAAAACCAAATGAAAAACCTCTGTTCTCATAACAATTTTAAAGAATATTTCAGAAGGAAAACGCAATTTCTCTGCTTACTGCAAATTTTTACTTTTTGGTCAAGTAGCCTAAATGAATATGGAAGAAGCTCAAAAGGACTCACTCGTATAAGACATAACCAACGCCGGTAAACTTGGGAACGTCTGATTCGTCGCAATATAAAACCCTCCATTGTCCAGTGGCTTAATCTTATAATGCTTCACATGGTATCCTCTACCCTCCTCCCAGTCTTTTACGCTTAGGCTGAATCCGTGAGGATTATGTTCCGCAGGTCTCACGAGGAAAGTTCCGCGAGGATTGCTTTCTGCCAGAAGTAGTTTGTCAGCCTCCTTTCTCGACACGGTTGGGAAAAACCAACTGCAATATAAAGGTTATATTTAGCAAGAAGTTGGTGTATGGTTATTTTATCAGCATAATCTCAACCATCGCCGGCCCACAACTGGGCACAAGTCGCCTCTAAGAGTAGTTTTCTACGCTGGTTAAGTGCGGATTGGCAGAATTCACACACCTTTAAGAACATCATGAAGAACTCATGCAGGCAGGTTGTCGTTCACCGTGAAAGCAAGTGAATAATTGCTTAAACGTACATAACTGCAAGAAGTTATAGGTGCCTGGGATTTCTCTTAACCGTCTCAACAGTTTTCTAGACGTACATTATATTATATGCTCTGCTGCCAATCACTGCTGTGTCTGAAGAATAACCTAATATCGTGTAGCGTATGCATCAGATTTATGATGATTTGATGACAAAAATCTGGTGCATTCGCTGCTGCACCAATCTCTATCTCCACATCATAAAATTCAGGAAACAGGGATATTTAAAATCCTACTTACTCCTCACATTCCACAGAACTTTCTTCTGCTACAAAGTTAGCTGGTACCAATCCCTCTCGTCTGGTGGAGAGGTGCAAAACCCGCCACCAGTCGGTTTCTGCGTCACTCAGCACTTCCATACGGTCTCCCTTCCGGAAGGAGATGTCGGACTCTGCTCGGGCCGTGTACGCACATAGCGCTTTCACGACACGACGCCCGCCGTTCGATATACCTGAAAATCCAAATGGTAAAATTTATTACAGAGCTTGGTTATTCTGTGCTGCAGGCTCTTGAACATACACAGTCGAAAATATAAGGACGATTTGAATTTTCACGGGTAGGTTTGCGTTTGACAAAAAATATTTCTGCATGGAAAGCAACAAGGTCTTTAGGATTATTCCCTCTTGCGTCAAAAACTTATACATTGCCACCAAGAAAAACGGACGCTGAAAGTGTTCTACACCTGAACAATTCATAGCGGAAACGTTGAACAAAAGTTCAGAAAACATTAAGATCTTGGAAATCTCAAGCCGCTACGCCTCCCTTAGCCTCTGTCTTGCAAGGTTACTTAATGAATATACAACGAATGGCTTCATTCATTTTAAATATTCAGAACATCCACAACCGCCATTACCTTATTAGCTTCCCATTACTCCGTGACTCAGTCCTGTATAATTATTCCTCGTTCAGTTAAGATTCTCTGTGATCACTAAGCGTGGGCATTGACCAAGTGATATCATAATGTTGACAAAATTGGTATTTATAAAAGAGCTATGGAACTTCAGGTTGAACTGTAATTTTACCAAATGTTGGATTTCTAAATACGTATCAATTTCTATAATTTCGCTGTTTTATAGGTGCCTTTGAGGGGATAACTCACATGCTCCAGGGTTTCTGGTGCGCACGATGTCTGCAGGCCTGCGAGTCACTGCACGGTTGTTGGGCTCGCCGGTGTACCGCGTCTCCAGCGACGGGCATGTTGTGAAACCGGCCTCGTTCTTCTTGTACGCTGGATATACTGGAACGGCATTTATTTTTTGAGAGGAGAATAATATTCTCCTCTCAAAAAATAAATGCCGCAAGCTGAACTTGTCTAGTGGTTAGGACTGTGGTCTCCTATTGGGAGGGTAGCAGGTTCGATTCCAGTCCTCTGGCCTTTCGGAGTTATGGGCGTTTAAGCAGCGTTAAAGTAATTAAATATCACGTACTCCAACGGTGAAGGAAAATATCGTGAGGAAACGTACACGCCTGAGAGTTCTCCATAATGTTCTCAAAGGTTGTGAAGTCTGCCAATTCACATTGGGTCAGCGTGGTGGACTAAGCCCTATAACTCTTCTCAGGAGACCTGTAGTCGGTAGTGACTTGGTGAGCCGGTGATGGCCTACTTAAGCCTCCTAAGATACAAAAATGTCATTGCAGAAGACAATGCGTTCAAAACTAAGATAAATAAAAGGGAACCAAATTAGAAATGTTACACAAAGGACTGCATAAACTTGTATATTTTCATTTGCAGCGACTGCAAATTGAAACAGTAGGTAAGTAAAGGAAAGGCACTATTGGTACAGTCGGCCGCTATTTTTTATTAACCCCTTTTGTTTAGTCGCAGAATTCGTTTTTCGCAGACAGCGTTCGGAAACAGTGAAAATGTTTTCAACGCTTAATGTATTGATCATTTGCAAAAGCTGCATTTTATCTGGTGAAAATTCGTAAAATACCTTTTGAGCCTCCTAGTTCCTACATAGGTATATATTTAAACTGTTTTGGTCTATTTGTTACATTTATATTTTTAACTACCTATTGGATTACTTACTTTTTAATAAAATTAGGTTTTAGATTAGGATTTAGATCCATTTATAACAATATATTGGAAGCGGTAATGGCCTGGTGGTGGTGGTAGACTGACTGATCTCTGGCTTAATAGACTTATGTTTGTTTTAAGCAATCACCTGTTTTAACGATGATAGAAAATATCGTGAGGAAACGTATAGGTCTGATAGTTTTCCATAATATTCTCAATGGTCAGTGAAGTCTACCAATTCGCACTTGGCCAACTTGAGACCTACATCCTTATTAATATATGCGCATGTGCGTTTGTTGGTTTGTCCTACAATAACGCTGCAACAGAGCTACGGATCGACGTGATTTTTTTGCATGGGTACAGCTGAGGACCTGGAGAGTGACATAAGCTATACTTTTTATCCCGGAAAACCAAAGAGTTCCCGTGGGATTTTAAAACTAAGTTCACGCGAGCGAAACCGCGGACATGAACTAGTATCTAATATTATAATAGTGTAGTTTTAACATTCTTACTATAAACTTTTTTTATCTTAATTGACTGTTCATATTGTATCTACCAAGGGAACATTAAAAGCAGTCTCATTAGGTGATAGCAAAGCTATTGAACAAAAAGAAAAGAAAAAAAAAAGCAGAAAAGAGAATCCTTTCTTCAATCCTTTCATACGCTGCCGGTAAATACACGAGAAAAGTACAGAAAAGTTGCCGAGAAAGTGGGACGCGTTCAAAAGAGCGTTATTGAACCGAGCATATTGATATTGCTTAGGCTACTTACACTTGACCGAAGTTAAATAGGTCTTTGGCCGTCGTTCAACCTTGTTATCGCGTTTGATGTAAGTAATTAGGCGTCGATCCCTCTGCCGACGCTCTACAAGTTTACATTTGTGTCATATGAGTAAATAGCCGAACAGAGATCCTCTAATGACTTTAGTAGGGTTGACCCCACTGAAATATTTCAAGATAGAACGGAAAAGTGCGCATACACGCGTGCCCACTACTTGTAATAAAGTGTACCAGTTTTCAAATAAAATGCTAGCCTTATATTGAAATAAAAGCTTTGGCTGAAGTTAGTGTCAAAAACCATGAATGAATTTTTAGCAAAGAAGTACGAAGAATATAAACATTTAGTTAGTAGGTATATTTTTATCTAAATCTTATGAATTTCAAGAAAAATAAGAAACAAGTTTCTCATTAAAATCAAAAATGACCTTCGTAAGATGCAATTACCGACAAAGACTGATAAGTAGGTACCTACTTGAATTAGCCAAAATGTATTTTGGGAAAACCAATAAAAACTGTACTTACGTCCAAAACGGATTAGCTTTTTCAAAGTGCACTTCTAAAACGAGGGGTTTACTTTTATATCTAAATTAATTTCTGCGATCTACGGTTGAAACACTATTTCGAGTTGATTCTAGATTTTAATACGAAATAATAATAACTAAGAAATTGATATAAATATACATACATAGTAACGAAAAGTTTTTGAAATGAAAGTATTTTTATTTAACTCTTTCTAACAGTTTTAAAGTCAAATCGTTGATGTGACAAAAGTAATATAAATCGTTTATAAATCACAAGGAAACAAGGGAGAACAAAGAAAAAAAAAACGCAAACAGACCAAGTCCTAAGTGGGCAACTTAAAACAGCGTGCGAAAAAATCTCGAGGATTGTTTTTAAGAAAATTATTTCCGCTGTGGCGTTCGAGACTGGAAATTTCGCGGTGTTTAACCTGAATGATGAAATGTTTGTATTTTACATTGGAAGGACTATTGAGAATGTAAATTTGTTTTAGTATTTTTTACTTTACTTTTGTATTGCGTAGCCCATATTAATTAATATTTTTTCTTCCAATCCTCTGAGTAGGTACTATTTACAATGTAATCAATAAGTAAATACTCCAATGAGATCTATATAGTGTACTCTGACTCAGCTCAGACTCAAGATAGAGGTTAAAACGAGACACAAATATGCTCTGACATAGATCTGTCTCGTTTTAACTCTGTCTTGAGTCTGAGCGGAGTGAGTGCTATATGGCTGCTGCCATAGGCATGCTATTTTTTGCAAATAATATCCTAGGTATTATTCATGATCTTGAAATAAGTACTGACTTATTTCTTTATTCTTAAATTGGTACTCTTGAACTTGTTAACTAGTAAGCAAATTGTTAACAGAAAATATAGCATAGCAAGTAGGTACAATGCAACTAAAAGTTCCCAAATTAATGGTTCTTCAGACTTTGGCAACTTACAATTTTGTACTTGTAACTAAGTTTACTTCAAGCGTGCACCGTAAAGAGGATTTAGTTGTGGGAGTTAGTTGGAGACGTCAGACAGGTAGGTATAATAGGTATATATAATAGGTAAGCTAGGTATGCTTAAGAAACTTCTCGAAATCGAGTTTAAAAAGTTTCAAGGTGTAAGCGAATCGATACTTACCAAGTGTACCAACATAGGTAAATAAGCTGCCTCGCATCACATAAGATCAAGAATCTCATTTATTAGATTTAAGCACGTACTGAAACCCAAAATATTCTTATTCACAGACATTTATACAGTCTTGAATAGTTGAATCCTGTCTGATAGTATTAAGTCTAGACTATCATCGATTTGAAATAATATAATCTTTCTTTTGAGAAGAATACCATCATAATGTCTTAGAAAAAAATATATTTAATTAAGTAGAGAGAAATTATTAGCAATAAACTCAGCAGGTCAATATACATATAATTTTTATAATGTATATTTATTAGCTAGCTAGCTAGGTACTGGGCACAGATCTCCCTCGAATAAGAAGGGATTATGCCATAGTCTAGCAAGCTGAACTAATGCGTTGCAGACTTCACACACCTTTGAGAACAAGTGATATTCCATTGGTTAAGGGAGAAGGCAGACTGGCTACTTTTAGCGGCAGTGAGCGGTGTTTCTATTGCTTTTAACGCTAACGTGGGCACACAATAAACGCAGAAATCAGCGACTGAAAATCTCAAAAATCGCGAAAATGCGATGCAGACGCGCGTAAAAATTAATTTCATTCATCGTTATAATATGATTATCTAAATTTAAATCGTAACCAAGATTAGCAGTCCAAAACGTCACCAAAATTGTAAATGTTTCAGCTTACTAAAAATATTTTGATTCTTGAGACAAAGCAAAGTAATCTATTAAATAAGGACTTAATTGAAGCAGCACTCGAGACCAGACGGCAAAGCAAAGGGGTAGATGGTCGTTTACGGCAGACGAGACAAATAGAATGGAGTAATTTACAACCGTGAAAAGTTCGAGTGGATCTTAATTCTAAGGAGGGTCTCCCTTAAATTCCATCACTGAATAGCCAGACCACTCAGAAACAGTACCTACAATTATAATCAATTACCAGATCTCTAGTTTTATTTGAAAGCAATGACCAGGCAGAATCCGGCAGTTCGGAAAGCTCTACCAATATCATTGTTTTAATTTTTCCGACGCTTGTTTTAATGAAGCTGGAATTGGGTCCACAACTCTAAAATTAAATTTTACTTTGACGCTAATGTGATAGTATACGAATACGATCAATCGAATTAAATCTTACACTAACTCCACTGTTATTTTTTTTGTAACGACATCATCATCAAACGCCGCTAAGCGCTTTTGAGTTTTACGTCGGTTGCTTTCGTTCTACGTGAACTCGGTCTTTGTTTTGGATAAGCAGGAGCTAAGAGCTTGAAGACAGGATGGGGCGTGGCCGATGGGGTACCAGTGTGCTCACCTAAGGGTCTGTCGGGGTCGTGGCGGCGGCTGCAGCACTTGTTACCCATGGCGCGGCCCGCCCGCTACGCCGCGCCAAGCCGCTCCTGTAAATAAACCGAACATTTCTATGAGAAACATAGAAGGAAAAATTACATTTGACCGATCTATCTATGAGAATGCATTGCAAAAAAACTCGGCGCCTCGTTTGCGACGCAATATTGTTTTTGCTAGGACGGAATATAAACGGCTCTACATTCAAGTAATTGATAACATATCTTCTGAAATTAACGATCGTTATTCGGAAATTTTTAAAATAACTAATTACTAATCCATTATAATAAAGTTTATAAGGTATCTAGTGGCAATGACTAGTCCGTGATTTCGTCTGCTTGGAGGTTTTACAAATCCCTCAAATAAAAAGTAGCCTATGTAACTATGTCACTCTTAAAATTCTTAACTATACCCTGAATCTGTAGTTCCGTTGCAGTGCAATTTTTTTTTTTTTTTTCAAATATGAGCCAAGCTGAACTTGACTCAAAATCTCCTCTCCCCTACAAATAAGCGAAAAGCTTTGTGCTAGAAGTGGGCACGACAATAGTGCAACGGGTGGGGCTCGAACCTGCGACCTTTTAGTTTTCAGTACGCACCTTTAACCGTTGGGCTATTGAGGCTTCAGATTGAAGGACTAACCAGAAACAAGCAAACATTCGCATTAATAAAATAGATATTAATACGGAAGTAAAAATGTCAGAAATATTTTCAATGGTAGGTATATCATTCAGGTATCTTTTCTTTTTAAGTAAAGCTTTAAAAGTATTCCCGTTAATAATGAGCAAACTAATTATTTCAGTTCATCAAGAATAAACACAAAATTTTCCATAGTGAAACTTTTATAAACTATACGGAAAATTTGAATTCAAGGAAGTGTCTATAATAGTACCTATTGTTATACGTTAATTATATTTTAATAAGCGCCTATGTGTTTTAATTGCGTTACATATTTACATAGTTATTTTAATAATGGCTTTACAAGTTCCTACTTAGGATTTTGTGAAAATCAGGTTCAGATTCACTTTATTTGCGTTTGCGTTGATCATTTATTTCATCTAACCTCGAAACTGGTATAAGAGAAGTTTGTCTCTAGCGTACTCCATACAAATGAAGTTTGTATGGAGTGCGCTACGTGTTGGTGTTGTGTTGTTTTTGCGTTTCTTCTATTTTGGAGAAACGACGGTGTACCTACAGTAGGGTGGAGCGAAAACGGCAAAAAAAAATTTTTTTTCGAATTTCCTTTCTCCTGTGTCGTCAATTGTTGATCCTATATTAGCATATCATCCATGTAAAAAATCAAGGACCTGAGACTTTATCTTCAGGTGGCGCACGTAGGGTAGATTTAAAAAAAATATCAATTTATACTATTTACTTTCCTCCTCAATACAGAAGTGATATTAATACAGTTTTGACCATATAATGTTATTATCGCTTTCTATAAAGTCCTGTCTTGCCTTTAAAATTATTACTTACCGTAAATTCAATCTAAATTTGTTGCGTTAAGGCATAAACTTTGAGCTAATTTCATAAAATCAACCCGATAATAAGTGTTTTTGTGGCAAACTAAAACTATTAATATGCGTAAAACTCGGAGAGATTTGCGTTGCCCTATATTTGGTGAACCAAATAAACTAAGTGATAATATGTTGCCGACCTATTGTGATGTTATTAGATATTATTTATGGATAAGAAATGATTTGATTGTGTTGAATAATGGAAAAGACCCTTCAATACAGGAGATATGCGAATTAGTTTCTACTGACATCGAGAAATTATGGAATAAATCATCGATTCCTACCATCAGTCATCAACAAGTTCTTGCCAGGTTGATATCATATTATAATAAGTACAAAAACATAAAGAAATTACGCAGTCAAACGAAAAAGCAAGAGTTTTACAAAGATTCTTTGAAGTTATTCGTTCAAAGATCCAGGAAAGCTAGCACACTCGCGATGGTTGACTTTTGCAAATAGAATTCTTCGTTTATATGTAGGAACAGAGAAACCATCAGTTAACCTCAAGGAACTGGTCATTTTCATTATGAAAGTGTACGCACCAACCTGGTTTGATATCAAGACTAAGCCTTCCTGTAAGTATGGTCCGATTCATGTTTTTAACATGGTTAGAAGGTCGTTGTACTTACGAGATGACTTGAAGAATATCGTCTTAAAAACTATTCAACGAAATTCATTTTTTATACACCCAGAAAATTTGTTACTGGCTATGTTACAAGACAGTGATTCACACGTAAGGGAACAAGCGCTTCAAAGAATAATAAAAGCAAGGAAACAGGCCAAAGGAAAAAAAGTACGGGAGTTTAAGATTCCTCAACTTCAAATCGGAGCATCGCATTATTTTGATTTAATAGATTGGTCAAAAGAAAAAATTACTGAACCCCCAATGACGATGAAATACAGTGATACAGAAATAACAAACATGATTTCGTCAGGAGAAAATTTGCTGTATTTTCAGAAGTTTCCTTGCCACACTCAGGCAGTGGAACGATGTGTTAAGCTTATAACAGAGGCTGCATCATCTGTCTGTGGGTCAAAAGCAAGAGATGGTTACATAAGAGCCAAAATAAAAGGTAGGCAAGACTTACCAATTTTTGAGACAAAATCTCAATATTTTCATCAAAAAGAAAATCCAGAAAATCCTGATAGTGACACTTAAAACTTTATTATGATACTTTTATTACATTAATGTTTCCTGCTTTAATATATTTATTATTAGAATATGAAAAAAACAGGTTTATAATATATTTTATTACCTCATGTTTGCAACCCTTTTTTTATTTAATTTTCGAAACTTCAAGTGAAGTGCGCCACCTGAAGATATTGACGTAGAAGTCTGAAATTTAGGATTTATACATCTTCGGCCATGAGTCAACAATTGATAATACAGGACTAAAAAAATTCGAAAAATTTTTTTTTCACTCCACCCTAACCTACAGCGCTTTCCATACAAATTAAGTTTGTATGGAGTGCTCAGTGCGCTACGTGTTAGTGTTGTGTTGTTTTTGCGTTTCTTCTATTTTGGAGAAACGATGGTAAACGGCGCACTCCATACAAATGAAGTTTGTATGGAGTGCTTAGTGCGCTACGTGTTAGTGTTGTGTTGTTTTTGCGTTTCTTCTATTTTGGAGAAATAACGGTGTAGGTACGGCGCGGGCGGCGCGTGTGCTTTATAGTGGGCCGGTGATGAGCTGAGATGATAATCATGATGATAATAACAATAATATAACCGGTGTACACGCCAATTTACTTTTGAATTCTCCGCGGGATGTTCAGGTTGGGTAGGAACCTGTATTTACACTGGCTATTCGTAAATCACTCCAAGAAAACATCTAAATACAAGACAGATGGTATATCTTTCCCAATACAGTTATCTGAGCCGGCAGTCGGCACTGTATCCATTTCCTAGTACTACTTAGGAGTACCGTCGATAAGTGAGTCGAATGGTTGATCCTACATTAATCACGTCATATCAACTAACCAACTTGTCCCGCTATCACTATCGCTGTGTCAACAACAAGTTCCCACGACTCTTTCCGATACCCGATCAGGAATAGAGCGCCTATAGACAGTGATTTATGAATCACGCTCATTGATATAAAATCTTAAGATAAATACTACTTACTCTATCAGTCTCCCCGTTTTTCAACATACTCAAATACAAATGGTAGCAAATGAACAACTCTTCTGTCCCAAATGGTTAAATGCCTGGTGCATTTAAGAATTTTGGGCATCGTGTGCTCTCCAGCACGAATGGCCAACGTTAAAACTAAGATGGTGGCAGGAATAGAGTAGATGATGAAAACAGAGAATCGGGTCTCGTAGCACTCATTACAGGAAGCCTACTGTCCAACGGTGGATGTAAGCCATTGACTGATGATGATTTTAGAAGAATAACATCATTTTGTAAATTAACGTAAAAAGTATTTTCAATTTTACTTAAATAAGTTTCAAATTCATTGGTAAATAAATACTCGTCTAAAAATATGCTCTCAGTTGATTATAAAAATGTCCCCTGAACCATTTACCAAAAGTGAATAAAAAGGAGGTTTTCAAATAAATTACGAGGTAGACTTGAAAATTGAAATTCCCAGCTGCGCTAGTTTTAGAACTTATCGAATATTCAGAACATTGAGATCATAAATAAGGGATAATAAAAACAATCCAGCTTTATGAAGCTACAGTAAGTAATTTGTGACATTTTGACAATCATTCTTCAGCGTAAACGGAATACACAACAACGTCCGGAATGGACGAGTCGAATTGAGTGTGCTTGATATTTATGCTACAAACATATACTAGTTATATCTAGCAGGTATGTTTGTAGCATAGATATCAAACATAGTAAGTACTACTAGTAATGCGTTGCAGGCTGGCTCTACGTGTATACCTCTTAATCAACTCTTATAGTTGTGACACTCGAAATTTATCAACGTTGTCGAGATGATGGCACTCGTACTAAGCCAATAATGAGCAGTTTTGTGGCTAACTGCTACGATTTGAGCTACTGGTGTCAAGTCGTCGCGTGTTATATGTAGGTAAGTGTGTCCAACCCAATATTATTTACTTGGGTAGGTATTCTAAAGCTTCTGAAGTTCTGAGTACATAATGTACAATGGCTTGAATAACAATACGTGGATTAAATTGATTAAAAGTGTACGTGCTCTAACTTAATTAATATAGAAGATTAGGTTCTTGTTAGGATTAGACGTAGCTACCTCAGCTTACTTAATTAAATTATATTGGATTTTTAGTAACTTTAATCGCACCCTGATCCAATTTCCTTTTACTAATCCTTTTTCCCATTCCGACAAGGTTCTCTTCCTAAGTTGTATGTTGTATCAGACTGTCTGTCAGCTATGCTTTGTCCAAGCCTTTATTTTCTTTTTGGCAGATCACGCCTATAAATTACCGTTTTTTTGTTTTCGGAATAATGTACTAAAATAATGTCGTACTTTATTGACGTTTAGTGAAGTGCCCTGTGCATAACAAACAACCACAGACTAAAACACAGTTCTTGAAAGACGATTAATCATTCACAATTATGATAAAAATAATTTGACTTCGTGTAAGTATTGTTTCTGTAAATTTAATAAAAAAAAGGAAATAAAAATAGTAACTATGACTCCAATATTGAATATTTGCAAGGAATTAAGTTGAAATCTTGGAATTTAAGTTCTAACCAAGGGTAAAGAAATTTTTCTTTTCATTTTTTTTTTGACGGCTGCCTTAAAATGTAACTATGCACGCGTTAGTGAAGTGAGTTAACTTCAAAACGCGTGGTTAATAACGTCTAAACCAAGTTTAAATCAAGAGTTATGAGCAAATATACTTGGAAAATCACATACTTACCTACTTATTTATTTAACAAACTAGCTACGTAATTGGGTATACAAATGAAACAAGTAAAATTATTAAATACTAGCGGCTCGTCCTGGCTTCGCACGGCTGGACATTTATTTTTTAAACATTTTGGCATAAACGTACAGTAAATGCAGGGCAAGTGACATCAACGCGTAATTTTTAAAAACATTTCACTGAGCAATTTTATTAAACTCGTAATATGTTTCGAATGGAATGTCCGATTTTAATAAACTAAAAAGTAATTTACAGGTATTTAAACTGCCTTGCTTGAGAAATCATTTATTTAGGTAAGGATTAAGGCAAAGGTATAAATAACTTGATCTGATTTATAACTATACAATTTAAATTAATATCGGAGTTATCAGAAAATGAATATTTCCGCGTGATAAAATAATAAAATGGTGCCAGCCGGTGCGGCGGGGCACGGTGGCAGGTATCGGCGCGGAAGATTCCTGTGGTTCCTGTGGTGATCTTATTAACAATCGTTTCCTATAAGAAGCTCTGTGCGATCGCAGCCCCGTAAAAACAAATATTTAATATTTCAACCCAGACGAAGTCGGGGCAGGTCGCTAGTTAAACATGTTTTGAAAGAAAACCTTAATTATTATTATTATCGATAAAGAACCCAAATCAACTTATTATTTTTTTCTGTTTGTCTGTTACCGCAAACATAATATGTCAAATTAATTTATCTAAGTGATTAAAAATATATAATAAAATATAAGTACGTTAAATCAAAATTAAAAAATATTTCATTAAATCGATTGAAAGTTCTTCTTAAATAAAATCGATTATTACTTCAAATCGAATCGGTAACGTGTGAAGGCGTCACTAAAGTCAAAATTTCTTGATCTGCCAAAAAGAAAATAAAGAATTGGACAATCTATAGTAGGTGTATACGCATCTTGACGTAAGAGTGCAGAGGTTTTCAAATTGGAGAGAATCCCTGTTATTTTCTTTAAAATGGATTGTGCACATTTTCTTGGAGAAATAAAAGAAAACATAAAGTCATTACATAGTTCTCTCACGGAGTTTTCTTGAAATTTCCAAGACCGTAGCGAATCCTTTGGCGTCAAAGCAAACAACTCTTACCTATCTACATTGATATACAAAATCAAAGAATTTCTCGAAGAAAATGAAAATAAACGAAAACACTTTCATCAGCTCGTTTACGTCAACTGTCACCACTCCAGCCAAACCTACCAAACAAACGCTACCCTACAAAACTTTTAGAAGTTACATTATTTAAAATATCCTTGGTATAACAAACTTTACGTCAACTGTCACCACTCCCGCCGACCAACCATAAGCCTTCTAACCATTATCCCCTCTAAAACGCACTACTTTACAAAGCGACTCAGTTAATTAACAGACACTTTAGGAAGTTACAGTATTTAAAAAAGTTATTATCTTTGGTTGTAATATATCCATAGCACACCTACGTACACTCCTACGTATACGTTATTTACCGAACATGTAATACGAAGAAAGCCAGTTAACAGAAAGCGTCGTATGAATTCTGATGCCGTCGCCATAATCGGAATTCTGATATCGAATCACATTTTTGTTTGTATTCGAGTTCGTTTCTAATTATTATGGAAAGCACGCACAGTTCTATGGTCTACAGAAGACAACTAGAAATAAATCATTAATGGATTAATTTAATACGTTTGGTTGTTGGTATGTCCTTCAATCATGCGGCAACGGAGCAACGGATAGTCATTCGTTGTGATATTTTGCATGGGTGTTGAGGACCTGGAGAGTGTCATAGGCTACCCTTGCTTACAGGCTTATCTATTCTGGAAGAACAAAGTTCCCGTGGGGTTTTTAAAGTCCGCGGGCGATGTCGTGGCCAAAAACTAGTCATTTAATAAGCTCTGAACTTTTACGTACAATACATAAATAAAGATTAAGTTTTATGCTTGTAACTAGTAGATCATAATGTCGTTTATGCAAAAAACATTGAAGATGCACAAGCTATTATATGTTATTTGCAAATAGTATAATGAAAGAGTACTGTGTTGTGACTACATTGTAAGCCCGCGAACAAAGGGCATGAAATCAAGTTTACAATTGATTTGTTTCGATGGTTGCGTCTCTAATTTATAACGGTTTGGATTTATTTCATAGCTGCAAACATACTCAGATATACCTAGTACCTATGTTTAAACTTTAGACCAAAGTTTAGACTCAACTGTTTCATCTATAAATATATAAAAGGCAAAGGTGACTGACTGACTGACTGACTGACTGATCTATCAACGCACAGCTCTAACCACTGGACCGATCGAGCTGAAATTTGGTATACAGGTAGCTGTTAGGACGTAGACATCCGCTAAGAAAGGATTTTGGAAAATTTCAACCCCAAGAGGGTTAAATAGGGGGTTAAAAAATCGAACCTAACGTGAGCGAAGCCGCGGGTTAAAGCTAGTTGAAATCACTAAATGTGCGAATACATAACCATCTTGTCGTCGAATTAAAAAAAAGTTAAGTAATACGTCTTTATACACACCAACAAATGAGACTTCTAAACAAATAATCAAAGTAAATTAATTAAGCCTTCCATCCAGTTGATAAATAAAGCACATTCCAAACTCTCCAACCGAAGGAGACTCTTGAACCAAATTTGTGGAGAAAGTGAAGGTGCAAGCAGCGCGGGGGACGAGACTCCCCAACAACTTGTTGCCCCCAATCAATAACATCAACGCGATATTACTCGTATACCCTCATCCGACGGACCCCATGGAATTATTCACGAAAATCCCCTCTGAAATGCTTTGTGAGCTATAGAATTTTGATAAACAAAATATTTTACTGCATCCCATTGCAAAGGCATACTTTAAAAGGGTAAAAACATAATGTTAAAGGAGGAAACCCTAAACAATCTCAGCATCTCTCGCTTAAAATATATACTGACCTATAAAACAGTAGGTATTATGATTTATGACTGACTCACTTACAATGCAGAGCCTATTTACCCTAGAGGCCCTAGAGATTTGGAATAAAAAGTCATTCAAGTAACACTGAGAAAGGCTTTCTTGAAGGAGGGTTTTTTTAAAAATTCTATTCAATAAAGGAGTGAACGCGGGAGGTAAATAAATATTTATTCAAAGTTAAATCCACACGGATGATGTCCGGTAGGTACCCAGCATCAGCTAGTAACTTATTGATACGGTTTGCGAATTACTAAGCTGACCAACCAAAGCCCTAAGCATCAACAATGCAAGTGGAATAACCGATGATTTTTTTAATAATTATGCAAAAGGAGCACCAGTTATTAATACAGAGACAATAAGGGTCAATGAGAGATATTTTATACCATAGACATTAGAATGGTCTTACTAATTATGGTTAATACCTATCGGCGACAATAGAAAACTCCAAAGCCTTCAAACTCAATTTTAAATATTGGTAGTTTCTATTTCTTATGTAGTTTCCTTGTGCCTATGTGCAATATGAAATAATACCAACTTATACACAACATATTTCAGAGAAACGAAATACATAGATACCTATTTGCTTTTAGCTCTATCATACTATTAATATAAATTGTTTTACTCGACGCTATGAATTTCTGTATTGCTTTTTTTAAACTACTGGTCTTAAAAGCTACAAAGAAATGTATGGGTGCATTAAAGTATTAATATTGTAAGCCGAAAACTAAATCCGAGTTCCTAAATTGCCGTGGGTTACACGAGTAGGTAATAAAAAGAGCTTAACGAAAGCCTGTTCAAACAGTAACGATAAGAGAAATAATCAATACGCAAATAGCAGAATGAATGCGAGAGCCATAATGTAAAAGGTATATTCATGTTAATGTACAGGATTATTCGTAAATAGTCTTATATGTTTTCTCGATGTATTTGTATTTGCAAAACTTATTAAGGTGGCTTTTCTTATTTTTATAATTTGCGCAATATGTATTATCTAAAATAAAAATAAATTAATGTGATGGTAGGGGGATTTGTCAGATGTTGGAAAAGTGATGTCACCATAATTAGGTGAGGCGTGCGTGGGAGATTGTGATAATAATATATCCTTCGTCACTGAAAATATTGCATACTGCCTTAAAAAAGGAGGTGCTAAAGACAATATTTTTGTGCTATATTTTCACGATACATTCCACCTCTAAGGGTGGAAAATTTAGGGAAGATTTCCGTTTATTGAAGTTAAGTTAACTTCACGCATTTGAGATCTTGTTTTTTTTTTCAGATCCAGATTCACTTTATTTGCAAAGAAAAAAAAAATGGCAGACATTATAATTTTCTTAAAAGAATTTTTATATCTAATCATTTTACAAGCAATGTTGATGAACAAAAAGGTTTCCTTTAATTGTGTTTCCTGTTTCACGTAAAATAATAAACATAATCAAACACAGCCATCTATCCTTGTCTAAAGGAAAGGACTTAGCTTGTCGCGCATGTACCGAACGCGGTCAATAACCCGGGTGGGCGGAATCTTGAACTTGAACTATATCGCGAATGCGGAAACATAAAATCCAAGACAATATTTAAAAGACAAATAAACGGTTCATTTCAATATCATTCATAAAATCTAGACTGAACTTTAAATCAATCGACTTGTGAATGGAAAACGACTGAATGAAATAGTTAAATAAAATGCGAATTCGATACGCCCAAAGAAAGATTGCGCTTTGTGACACGATGACGAATGTTTCTTTTGGAAACACCGTTGAAGGTATAAATCCTGATGAGTTAGAAAACGAAATCAAAGAAGAAAGTTTTAGTCTTTTCAAATATTACAATTACATGAAAATTTTTTCGCGATATATATCCGATCTTGCTAAAGATATCTTAACTTTAAAAGAGTTAGAAATGCTTTTTAAGTGCAAATGAAAATTTGTTTAACACCATCAGCATTCAGTCCAATCCATCACATCCATTTTCAGTTTTGTTACGTGCGCTTCTTGCTGATTGTGGGTCTACAAGTAGTATAGAAGAGTAGAAGAGTAGGGCGTTACTTTTAAGAACTGTGAATTAAGTTACTTTATTTTTCTTTTCACAATAAGTACATTATGTGTAACATTGCCTCATAAGTAACTTAATCCCATAAGCCATCATCATCGTTAGTATTGACCAGAAATAAACCACAAAATGAGGAAGTAACTTGATCGATTAGATGATGACACTATCAGTTTTCCAAGCAACGTTGTAATGAGTGTTCTAATGAATGACGAGTCACTAGCACCATAATACTGAGTAGAGGGGACCAGTCAATTGAAACATCCGAGTTTTTTTGCTTGTTTACCATCTACACCGAATCATCTAAGGCAAACCTCACAGAAATCAATTATTCTATTTTTGCAGTCTTTACGAAATCTTTACTGCAAACAACAGCAATGCTGCTTTTTAAAGTTTTATATTCATAATCTCTTCTTAGCTTTCAAAGTCGCCTCGTTTATATTATGGTGCTAATAATAATAGCTCTAAGCCAGGCAATACACGTCCGGTTTTTTCATCCGATTGTCTGATCCGGTAGCCTGATCAGGCTACCGGAAGGCGTTGAAGCCATTACTTTGTATGAACAGTCAATACACGTCCGATCCGGTGGCCGGATCGGACGTCCGAGTCGGAAACGGGCGCGAGGCGTTTCCGATTTTACTGTCGGTCCGGTTGCCTGAAGGCGCGGTCTACATACTTCTAGTATGAGACAAAATAGACATCCGGTTACTCCTTCCGATTTTGCCAGTCAGGGTTCCCAACTTAGGGCTTTTAGCCCTAAATTTAGGGCGGAATTTTGCTGATTGGGATTTTTAGGGCCCAAAAAATCTAGCGCTGACACTGTGTGGACGCATCATTGTGGTTCGAATAATGGGCGAAAATTATGAAAAAAAATAAAAAAAATAATAATAAAATAAAATAATTCATAATAATAAAATTATTATTTCTCTCATTTATTTTCATACACATTCATCCTATTATTTTTAAAAATGTTTACAAATATACATATACAAATATAAATATAAAAACATAATTAAAAACAATAAAACGAATGGGTCCCACTTGCTGCGGGATAGGGACCCAAGCAGCCAGTGGTCAGGGCTCCAGAGTGAGGAACCTCCTCACAATGCGTGCCGTCTCAAGGAGTACCGCCTTCTGTATCCTGCTCTTGATCCAAGTATTAAGCGAAAGTTTCTTAAGATGTTGATCGAAACTTTTCGCTATGAGACCATTGACCGAAACGACCATCGGCACTATAATCGTTGAATCAACATTCCACATGGCGGTAATCTCGTGGGCAAGGTCTAAATATTTTGACAATTTTTCTTTTTCCGCCTTCACCAGATTATCATCATGTGGAATTGTGATATCGACAATTATCGCTCGACGCGCTGATCGGTCAACTAGCACTATATCAGGTCTATTGGCTACAATATACCTATCAGTGATAATTGACCGATCCCAGTAGAGCAGGGCACTACTAATAATTCAGAATAATAATAAAATTATTATTATTATGAATTATTTTGGATGTTTTAAATAGAAATGACTCTCAGTAAGTCTTGTCAAATTAATTGGATGAATCCAAAATAGCGACGTTTTTTCTTCTTTCTCTTTCCTCTCTTTAAAATTTCTGTGGTGGTGTCGTGTGGTGCGGGTTGTTACGTTCCCTCAAATATGGTTGAGCGAAGCAATGGCTGGATCCTGCGTCATGCTCGTGAACGGGTGCCACCAACGGGAATGGGTCTGCTTTTGCCTGCCTGTCTTAACATGCATTGGATTGTTTTGCATTTTTGAAACTTTATTGTGGAAACACTGTATACATAGCATAGTTTTATTACCTATTGTAAAAAAAATTTTTTTTGAAAAGAGCGACCGCCGAGTTTATTGCTGGCTCTTCTCGGCAGGAACGGCATTCCGAACCAGTGGTAGATTCATTGACGATTCAAAAGTACTTGTAAAAGTTTATTTGAATAAGAAATATTTCTATTTCTATTAACTCGTCATCCATCTTCTTTTCTTCTGCTTTGCTCCAAACGCAAGCACTCGGGATGATAGCTCGGAAACGACTGAGTTCAGAAAAAGCCTGACGGAAAAATCGGATGTGTATCGAGTAAATACGATCCGGTTGCCTGATCAGACAATCGGAAACAAAAACGGACGTCTATTGCCAGGCTAAATGTAATGCTATCCTTTACTGTACGGGACAATATAAAATAGATAACGATCTCTAACTTGATGTCTAAAAGACTTGTCAGTTTAATTTAGTATTTGTTTTGATTTAAAAATTAGCATCATTTGTTAATTAAAACATTTCTGTTAATTAGCTATTTAAGCGTGCAAGGATTAACAAAATTTTTTTTGGCCAGATAAGGCTAACTGTAGAGAAAGCAATTATATTGTATCAAGAATTCAAGACCTTTTGTAGAATTGTATTTTGGCTTAATTGGTTCGTTAATTTTATTTGAATTTTCATTAAAACGGGAAAAAAGTGTGGAGGTCTACACTGATTTTGTAATGGGCGCACCAGTGTGTTTGTTAGCGTGTCTCTAAACGTCGGTTCAGCTGAACTTGACAATGATTTGTATTTAGAGGACGTCGGCCGGCCGTCGGGCGCAGCTGCCGGTGGGACAATGGCTGCCTGAACGCTGTTGTGATTAACGCACTCACCTCCGCGGATTTGCTTTCATGTAGAATATACTGCGCGTTAAAATTTTTTTTTAATTAATTACGAAACAGGGTTCCTGTTTCGTAATGAGAGAAGTACTTAAATAAAATTTGGCCGACGAGATGTTTGCTAGTTTTTCTTGTAAGGAAAATCTCTCTCGAGAAGATTTATTTTATAAAAATAAAAAGGTGAACGCAGCAATTCATACTAAAATTCTTCACCTAGATCGATTTCAACAAACCATCCTATGGAAAGACGTAGAGAAAGAAAGGCCTTTTTTAAAAACTGCAAAAGCATAAATCTATGGCAACGAAGTTGCGGCTATCAACTAGTTTATAATTAATGCGAAAAAGAGATAGATATGAGATTATTACTTTACCTATAGGGTAAATGTATATTCCAAATAAATAAATTATTTGCTTGATTAATTTTACTAATATTGTAGATCTTTAAAAAAATTTTAAAGGAATAAACGACTTTCAAAATATTTCATAATCTGATATGAAAGTAATTTTAAGAGAACGTTATAAAATAATATCGGTATCGGTGTGAAAATCTCATGACCTAATTGCTTTGGGATTGAGAGACGGAATTGCTTCTCGGAAGAAAAATATAGATGCGAAAGTAATTTCGTATATAATTTCTAAAGCTGTGTAAATATCGACGATGTATCTTACTTGATATTATAAAATAAAGATCATGCGAAATGTAAACTGAAATATGTATGTTCTTATACATAATGTAGAGCAGAGAATAAGGTAGAATAAAGTAGAATAAGGAGAATAAGGTTTATATTTTCGTAAAAGAGAAATTGAATGAATGAAATGAAACATTCTAATTACATTAAACTTAACCATCAAACAAACAAAAATAAATAAATAAATGGTAAACAAAACAAAAAGAGTATAATAGAGGGCCTTAAATAATAATAGGAGAAAGAATCGAGAATAGGAAATAGGGATAAAAATTTTAAAGCTTTTTAATGTAAACGATGCAATCTTTCGATCAGCTGACATCACGGTCAAGTGCGGCCTTCATTCAACATCGATAAAAGTAGTATTAGATAAGAACAATAACTAACATTTATGGGTGGAACTAAATAAAATAGCGTTTATCGACAAATTGACGTAATCTCTAATCATATAGCAAGTGCGGAAACCGTAGTGTATACGCTATACGTCAAAGCATATAACATCATAACCGAACCGACCGTGAAACCAACGAAGCGAGCAATGCAAACCATGATAAACTACATAGGAACGTTTCCCAAGAAAATGACCAATGATTATGCAGGAAACGTCGAGTTACAAGTGTTTGGTACGGAGATTATAATAAGCCTTATTAAAACTCTGTACACGCTCCGATGGTACACTGGAGGCATTACAAGGCACTTTCCGGCGGAAACCGCGTTGCTATGTGAATCTCTTTAAAACATAATTCAAGTCAGCGATATTTAAAAATCAATAAATTATCTTTGCTCTCCCTCTCTATCAAATTGCTCAATGCTGAAGATCGTGCCCCCTTTCCATTACTCATATAATGGAAGGAGTTTTCTTGAGATTATTATGCGGTGGGTTCCAATATCCTCCCGCATACGACTCGACTAAGAGAACGAAGTTATCAAGTTATAAGAGTTATACTGGAACGGAGTGCTTAGCGTGCTTATTATCTTTGGTTAAAAAAAATCCCGACTTTGGCATACTATTTCAAATAGGACTGTGATATAGAGCCGAAGATGATGATGAAATCCACGCATAAATGTAGATGAAGATAGCTTTTATTTTAGTTAACTAAGGCAACTCCGGCAAATCATCTTCTATTCAGATTTATTTGGATATCATGTCCAATATTTACAAAAAAAAAAGTGAACATCATAGAATTATTTTAAAATCCCTTTGATAAGCTACTTCATGTTTATTAAAATTCGGTCCTTTTATAAAGTAATAAAATTAAAGTTATAAAGTTTAATATAACCTATTGAATTTTTAAAGTGTCATTAGTTTTATTAGATCACTTGTTCCTACTGCATGACGCAGGGCGCTTCTTTGATATTATACAACTAGTTTAATAGTCCTATTCAGAGTAGTCGTTATTAGATAACACTTTAAAATTACAAAACGATTATAAACCTATAACCCTTATTGCTCGTATATTTTAAGTTTTTTTTCAGAGTGGTATTGTTTCCTTTCGTTCGTTGAAGCACAATAAATGTAATAAACTTCTTTATTGCTGATTAATTCATTATGTTACACGAGTATGTTATCATACATCGTCTTTCATAGTAAAATATTCAAATTAGATTAACTTCGTAATTTTACCTTAGCTAAAGTGCGTTTCCAAATTCCAATCCGAACGCTTTTGTAAAAACAAAAGTGGATATTTGTAACAACTTGTCAAGTTTTCACACTACTGAATTTGTTACTACGTTGTAAAATAACGTTTATAAGGTCTAAATATTTCGTTTTTTATTGATTTGCAATTTAAAACTGGATATTTAACAGTCCATCGCATCCGCAAACTGGTGTAATCAAAATTAAAATAGATCCAATCAAGCGTAGAGTTATAATTGGTAATCGCACATAAAACAATAAATTAATTTCAAATTAAACAAGAAATCCTAGACAAAAAGATACGTTCAAGTTAAAGTCAATATTATAAATTAATTATTGTAGATTCATAACGCAGATAACAAAACAAGTTTTAGTTTACTTTTGTTGATATTTTTATATATTGGGTCACGAAATTCACATCTACGATAAATATAATAATCTATTTACTAACGTATATTATTATGTATTGTATGATTGTTTCAGTTATTTATCTATCCTTGTAAGTATCTATCTCTTCTATATTATTATTATTTATTTATCTATTTTGTACTAATACTCTATGTATTTCGTTTATATATATTTTGTAAGCATAGCAGGTGGACGAGCATCGGAAAAGACGATGAGACCCAAAAACAAAGAGACTGATGACGTCACATCATCTTACCAGCCACTACCACTCTATCAAGAGCTACCGAGTGAGCAGAAAAATTTTATTAGCGTTATCCGTAAAAGTTAATTAGAAGAATCAGATTTATACTAGTCCTATATACTACAACTGTATATTATCTTTTTTTGTTGTCACTACTTTGTTTCTTTGTGCTTATTTCTACTGCACATATTTCAATACAGATTTTTCTTCTTTTGCTTATGTTATTGTAACGTATGTTATTATTGACAATGTACATAATTATTCAGTCATACCTTAAACTAAAATATTCAATAATAGTTAAGTAAAAGCAGTAGGTAACTGTTACAGGAACAAATATCGACATAGGGTCGGTGTATCCTTTTGGATGTTAAATATAAATAAATCTCAGAGGCCTACTATCTTACGCTCTAAATCATCGCTCCCACAAGACAAAAATATCTCGGCCATCCCCATTTAACCCTCTCAGGGTTACATAATATTCGCTGACCGAAAACCCTTAAAGCATTTTGTAGATCTTGGACCTTTGATATGTATTATCTTCGAGTCTTTAGTTAACGATTTGTACGATTTATTAGGAGAGCGGTATGTTGTTGTGCTGCCAAATTACGATACTGCTTAAATTTATTGAGTCGTTTTACTAGTTTTGAAAGTGAAATATTTAGGTTTAACATGAAACTTGCTTCATCATGCATATCATGTACTAACTTTTGTCAGCGACTTCGTCCTTTTTCAGTTAGTGTAGGTTAAAATATGACCGATGTTAAATTATATAAAACGACGACTTTGGATACGATTTTCGAACGTTCACGCGGTTAATCTTGTTTATCTCTGGGCTACAGAGGGTGCGTGCGTGTAGAATAACCAACAATGCACCCGCATATATGGGCAGTTTGACGCAATCTTGTTCCGGTATACATAAAACATTTATATTTTTTATCCCCCAATAGTATCAGCATGGGGTTCATCTTCATATGGTAACCATCCATTTATCAGAAAGGTTCCTTTAAAAAAGTGAAAACAGAACAGGCATCTTATTATTATGGTTTAACTATGGTTATATAAATACATATGGGAAATATTTTTGAAGCGACATTAGGAGTTACTTACTATAAGTATAATTTCCGATAACATCAAAATGACGATAGTAAAATGAATAACATGGATTATATGTATAAGAATACTTACAGAAAAAAAAACTTATTCTGATATGTAGATTATTAGTTTCAATAATGCGATGATACTCGTATTATTTTAATTCAAGATGAATATCATTAAAGTCGCAGATATACAACCGACAAATCGAAGTAGATTTGTATTTTATGCTGATGATAAAGTAGATCTATTGTACACTTTGAGGCATCTTATCTTTATCATTTTGTAGTTTGGAATGTTGATGAGACCTAATAAAAGATAAAAAATAAAATTTGTAGTAAGTTATAGTTTCTTATATACCTAACTTTGATTGTAACTTTACGATAAATATTTATAAAACACAAAAATAAAATTAGGTAAAATTCAACACAGACAATAGTTTATTTAATGTGTTGATATAATCGGATAGGTAAAAGGTATTAGGAACTGCACAACTTAAAAATAAAAATAGAAATAAAGATCAATTAAAATTCTTCCTATATCCATTAGTAGCATACATTTAAATAATACTTAATCTGGCTAAATAATACTTAATTTTGGTTAGCTCATTTCCTACATATTAACGTAAGTACTGAATAAATTTCATTTGGTTAACCCACTTCCTTTGGTGCGGGATGTTTATGTGAGAGCAAATACGTGATGGTATTGGTAACCATGTTATTACAGACTGTTGTTACATTTTAAGTAACTATTTTGATTATCTACCACGCGAAGCATTTCAAAACAACAATGAACTTTGGTGGTTTAGAATTATGATTTTTTCTAAATATAGAACAAACCATAATTCTTTAGATTTTGCAAACCCCATTGTTTTTTCGTAATAAAAATCTTACACGCTCTATCGAATAATGTTTAAGTTTTGATACATTCCGTTGGCATCGTTTTAGAAAAATTAAAAAACAAACAAACCCAGATTTATAATAGTTTTAAGAAATGCATAGTGCATAAACTTTATTTGCCCCATCTACCACATTACGAAAATATTTGGTAAATCTTTTGGCAGGTAATTTTACACGTATAAAACTCGTAGTAAATAACGTTATATCTACTAAAAGATTATAACAAACATGAAACATACCAAAATATGTAAGCTATGCGGCGTTACGTATTCTAATATGCCAATAATTTTTTTTTTCTTCCATAAACGAAATACATGTGTTAAACCAATAACTGATCACCAAAAAACGTAGTTAAAGCATCTCATTTTTTGTGACAATTGTGTTGAATCTCCTGCCAGTTGGGCAACACTGTGTATCTTTTAGTTTGTTTTGGTGTGCGTAGTTTCCCGTAAGCCTATTGAGATATCGATATTGACATGTGGTAACCCTGCGTGCAATGTTACTATACAAAACACGCAACAACTGGGACATATCCACACTCTTGTCGATTAAAAACAAGGCGCCATTAAGAAGATTGCAACGGAATACGGATGTCTGATAGCTATTCAGCTAAATACTAAAGGATGTTAGAAAATCATGACGTTTGTGAGCACACTATTATAAAGGCGAAAGTCTAGTTTTTCATATAGCAAAAAAATTACTTATATAGCTAATTAATTACCAGAGAGAATTATGTTTTTTCTTCTAGAGATACCTACTTAAGACGTTTCCAGTAAGCTTTTTTCTACACCACGTGATAATGCTTTTTGTATCAACATTTACGAATGGGACATACATAGCGAATAACAATGCAAGAGTAATAAAAACATATGTTTAGCGAATATAATATATACCTACATAATCATCCCGGAAAGCAGAGTAATTTCGCAAACTATACTTTTGT
Source organism: Hipparchia semele (assembly GCA_933228805.2). Lineage (NCBI taxonomy): Eukaryota > Metazoa > Arthropoda > Insecta > Lepidoptera > Nymphalidae > Hipparchia > Hipparchia semele. The sequence goes on from OW121722.1 coordinate 3,981,693, forward strand.
TATGTTTGTTTACGTCATTACATTATACCCAGACAACAATTTGGTATGCAAATTTTATTGTGTCTTCAGAGAACAATTCACTTAGAACCCTACAGAACCCGGTATGAATAATACCCGGTATGAATAAAGAAGCTATTCCCAATATTAGACGATATTATTTTTGCGGTGAAAAAGACGAGTTGAACTTAAATTATTACTAGCTTAATCGGTTTCCAAAACGAGGAAAATTAATTTGTATAAGGATTTGTACCCTTACAACCACGAGGTACAACAATAATTAATTAATAAGAGAATAATACAAACATAAACATAATAAATGAAAATTTTTGCTCTAGTTGTAAGAACACTATTCATCTAATATTGAAAACGAAATAATTGAATCTCTCTCTATATAGTCTAACGTACAAATTGAAATACTTAATTTTTTTTTAAAATAAAATTGATAAATTAAATTAATCAATTTTGTACACTAATTCCCACTTGTTAACGATGTTCCTAAGATTGTTAACGAATGATTAAAATAAAATTAAAGTCGCTTAATAACATCAAATACACGAGCACCAACTTAAATTATCTATACTGTGAGAATGAGTAGATACAATTTTTCAAAAGTAGTTATTAGGATATTATACCTACTATGTGAAGGAGTATAATTCAAGTAGTTATTAGGGTATTATACTATGAAGGAATTCCTACAATTTGAGTAGTTATTACAGTATTATACTATGTGAAGGAGTTTAATTCAAGTAGTTATTAGGGTATTATACTATATGAAGGAGTTTAATTCAAGTAGTTACTAGGGTATTATGAGCAGTCAGCGAGCTGTGTGCATGTTTAGTGGGAACCGGGAGCGCCCTCCTGTCGCCGCTGGCGGTGGTCACGCGTGCCGCGATCAATACAGGGCTTCCCTGCCGCTTCGGGCCACGAAACAGTGCGAGCTTCAGCGCCGAAATGTGCATTATGACACTGAAATGTACAACATACGGGCAGACTAAACTGAACTTCACCGTTCTGTATTTAAACAGAGGCTACCTCACTATAAAACGATCTTTTATCAGTTTATCACACTTCACACTAATATTATAAAGCCGAAAGTTTGTATGTGTGTGTGTGTATGTTTGTTACTCTTTCACGCAAAAACTACTGGACCGATTTGGCTGAAATTTAAAATGGAGATAGATTATACCTTGGATTAAAACATAGGCTACTTTTTATCCCGGAAAATCAAAGAGTTCCCGCGGATTTAAAAACTAAATTCACGCGGACGAAATCGCGGGCATCATCTAGTTTATTAATAAGCTAGCTTTTGCTCGCGGCTTTGCCCACGCTAATTCAAATCCCTTTTTTACCCGTTTAGGGATTAAATTTTCAAAAATCCTTTATTAGCGGATGCATCATAATAGCTATCTGTATGCGAAACAGCCCTATCCACCCAGTGATTTCAGCTATGCGTTGATTATCCTTTTATATTTATGATAAAATTATCTATAATAGTAGTAGTTATCTAAAATAATAGTAGTAGATAGAATAGAACGTCACACCCATTCGTATAAACGACTTTCGTACATTACATAGCATCGAAATGGACATTACTGCACTTAGCGGAAAGGATTTAAAGTTTGGTCAACGCTTAGACAATTTTGAAGAGATAGGTACATCTTAAAAATGATTTTTACTGTGCACCAGATTATTATATTTGGTCGATTATATGACTATTCTACGACTTAAGTCGAATAAAACCACGACCTTTAATCAACATACTAAGAGCTACGTAAGGACCAAGGAAATAGCCATCCTGTCAATACGAATGTTACTGCAAGCCGGAAGCTACCTCCTGTCGCCTGTGGTCACAAGCGGGTGTGATCAATAAAAGGCTTCCCTACTGACGGTGCTAGACCACAAAATGACAGAAATTACTCGTCGAGTAAATTCCGCCCTTTCCGTAAAGATGCCCGGGGGTTGATACCTAATCAAACTTTTCGGGTGGCTATTGTTCTATCTTTAGGATAATTGGAATTTGAAATGTATCTTACTATAGGAAGATGTTGTTGTATCTGTAACTCTGCGTTATTTTTAAGAGGGTTCAAAAAAAAGTCGAAAATTATAGCTCACAAAGTGATCATTTTGTCGATAACCCAATTGAAGAAATCTAAATAATTTTTAGCATAGTACCTACGTGTGAAAATATTGTTGTAAAGATAGAAAATGTCTACAGCGTAGTTTTAATAAACATAAATATTTCTCTGAGCCAGGTTATTCTTTTTCTCATAATAAAATATGTATGTATTTATAAACATCTCGCGTCTAACGGCTCTCGGGTTACTCTGATCTTTAAAATATTGATGATACAGTTACTAAATTTGCATCATTCATGTCTTGATTTATGCGTAGTACACTATCACTCATGTTCACATATCACATTATCATATCATTGCAGGAATATTTATAGCGATTTCGTGGCCAGACTTGTAGGGCACTCGTCAGAGACGCCTAGAATCCTCCCGAGAGATTGAGTGCCGACGCGTGATAATATGCAAGCCAATGCAGGCTTATTAAAATCAATGGCCAGTATCAGGGAACAGTGTAGAATATTGTTTCACACATAAACTTAATTGAAAATGTGTCTGCCGGTTTCATTCAGAGAGGGAAATATTTCGAATTGGGGAACCCCATTCTATTATACTGGTTCGAATAAGGGGAGTTTTAACTGAGTAATGTACAGAGCTGTAATAAAGTTACGAAGAAATAAAACTACTAGATCTACTGGTGACTAAAGGCTTTTCCCTCATAGCAGATAGGTTAGATTCTTGACACTACGTAGAAAGTATGATATACCAAGGAATTTGTTTCAAAATATGCAGGTTTCCTCAAGATGCTTTTGCTTTTGCTTTATGTAAAAGGAAGACGTTATTATTGAAAAATTATTAGAAAAGTTTATGTTAATTATTATGTACGACAGGATTCGAATTTAATAGATCTCTTACTAAAATTCTGGAGATCAAAGTTATTGGCTACCTCAGCTCAGTAAAGAAAGCAGGATGTAAAATTGTATTTTAGGACGTAAATGTAGAAAGCAAGATATAGTGCTAAATGAAAATAGCAAGCGTGACGTTAACGTGAGTGTAGCTTTCCAGGCACTCTGCGTATCAACTTTTGGCGAAAACCCCGTCCGCATAATAGAAACAACGCCTGCAAAAACACACATATCTACCATACTCTAAATATGATATTTAAACAACACAGATTTTTAACAACTTACAATAACACAATCACGATTTACTAACTGTATGAAAGAACAGCTACTAATCGCAACAGCGATTACCAAACCACAGGGACTGAATTAAAGTTTGTTACGTGAGAAAATAAAAAAAAAATCAAGCAAACCACTAAAGGGAGATCGCAAGAACCTCAGTAAAAGATCGTAACTCACAAACCACAACACTGCCAAGACCAAAAAAATGAGAAGAAGAAGAATTCAATGAAATGTGAAGTTCCTCACAAATAATGAAGTAGGTACGATATTTTATATTAGCATGAAACATTTAGTGGTATGATGGTAAGCAGCCAAAACTTGGCAACGATCAATATAACAGGGATTCACGCCCTGCAAGCAACTAATAAGTTCTCTGCGCAAATATTACTAGTATATTTCATATCTACTTTCCCCTACGTCCAGTCGAAAAATATCTCGTATTTTATACAATATTTCATGTCGGTTTTGTATATATTTATATCAATACTGCTTTATTATATCCATGCATTATTATGCCCATTATGTCCATGTGTTATCCAAGTATTCTTTCTTCATATCGCTCAAAAAGTGATCATTTTGTTTATAACCTTATTGGAGAAATCTAAATAATTTTTAGCACACCTATGTGTGAAAATGTTGTTGTAAAAATAGGAAATGCGTTCAACGTAGTTTTAATAAACCTATATTTTTTGAGCCAGGTTATTCTTTTTCTCATAATCAAGTACTTATGTGTGTATAAATATCTCGCGTTTAACGGCTCTCGGGTTACGTACTCGTATTTTAGAAACTCCGTAGCGTAAACAGTTTTTCAATTCTATGTCCTGATGCTTATCATATTTTTGTGCGTAATTTCCTTTTAAACAAAGCTGAATATTTTTTTTAACTAGACGTAGCCCGTTAACTCATAAATACCTAGTGATGATGAATGATAATAAACGGATGATATACTGGTCTAATAATCGGGGAAGACTATGATGTATCTAACGGAATTTCCATTACTCCAACTCTATTCAATGTATTGTATAATTAGTTAATCACGTGTGACATTATCAATGAAATGTATTTAGATGCGACTGAAGATTACAATTTGAAGCCTTATGACAATAGTTAATTAGACCAGTAAAAAATCAAAATCGACTTCAATGTCTTACTACTTGTTACTGAAAAGTGTTCATTAAACTATCGCACTGATCGTAAAAGATCTACTGTAGTGGTTGATCATCCCATAAGAAGAAAATATATTTATCGATTAAAGATAAATAGAAAGAGTAGATTTAAAGTTGAAAATATAATGTAGCCAAAAAATTTACAATTTCCAAAATTTAAAATGTAAAGATTTTAAACTTTTTTGAGTTTCTGTTAAATATAACATTAGACTTACCGATCGGACCGAACCAGGAATAAAAGTCGTGAGAATAAGTAAATTTATTTATATCCCAAAGAAATGCGGCACACGTTCGCTACGTGACATGATGAATTCTCTTCAAGATGGATTCCCTGTTTTATTTCTCCGCCATACGGCCATTCGGGGGGTTTATAAAAGAAGGTGCAAGCCCTATAACGGATCGTTCCAACCGAAAAGCGGAAATTCGTATTTGTTCCTTTCTTTTTTGTTGTTGTACAGAACTTTATTACTACTTAATATCCTACGTTTCTTATAACAGCTTGTGTCTAGAGGAATACATAAGTGTCGACATAAGAAAATGTGGAAGATTTATTATCTCGAGTGCATATTGAGACTATCTTTTAATTTCGAATTTTATTTCTTAATCTTTTTCTTTTGCGACTTTATCCTAGTGGACTTAGATTTTAAAAAAATCTCGCGGGGACCCTCTGTTTTTCCAGGATAAAAGATCTACAACACTTCCTAGGTCAACTATGCACATGCAAAACTTGCTCGCTTGATTCATCGCTTGATTAAAAGACAAACCAACAAACATATATATTTTCTCATTCATAATATTAGTAAGGATTGGTGTATCCACTTCGTGATATATTATGACTGTAGGAAAAGAAATGATAACGGTATTTTGTGACGTAGGTACGACTCCCTCACAATTGAATGGTACCGTAAATAAGATAAAGATTTAAACCAGAGATCCAGCGGTTTTTCGAGATTTACTTTAATTCGTTGAGTTTAATAACGGTTTAGACTCTTGCATATTTATATGGTGAAAGCTTTTAAAATATTCTTGAATTTGAAATTCAAAGCAATACCTACTAATGAATGTTGAAGCATAGCGGTTAGCAACGATATCGTAGACATAAAAATAACTTATAATAGACATATAATATGATAATAAATACAAGAGTTTATCACGCAAAATATCCCATACATAATTAATGAAGTCACATTAATTTTCATTTTAAAATTTTGAATCGAAATAAGCCACCATAATTTTCATTAGGTAGAGAAAATTTTAAAAACAGAAATCCATTGAAGAGAAAATCTTTTCTAGTGGAGTGAAAGTGATTCGATCCCGCTTCAAAGGGTTCAATGAAAATGATGATGCCGCTGTTGATAATCTTTTGAATGAAAATATTGACGAAAAATATGACTTTCAGACAAACTTTCAAAGTAGGAATCCATTGAAAAAATCTTTTATCGTGTAGGTGAAAGTGATTCATTCGATCGCGATTTAAAAGGTTCAATTCATAGTGTCAACGAGTGTGGTATCAGAGCGTAATTTGACCTACATCGTCAGAAATTCAGAACTAGTAATTGCAGTGACATGATTTAATCCTGGAATTGTGTCGATTGGTATGTCATTGATATGATTGAAATTACACTTCAGATTCTTAAGATGGTCTTCTCGATGGTTTTGTGACAAAAACCATGCTACAAATTATATGTAGATAGGTATAATGACTAAAATAGAAGTCATCTAATTCAGCATTTAATTATGTACTTCTAAAACATAAATAACGTTGGCTAGACGAGTGTGTGGCCTAGTCAATGCTTGCTATATATCAGTGATTTTCGGATGTTTTTGTAGTTCAGTTAGTATCAAGTAAGTTAAGTTTATTGTTAAGTTTTTATTTAGTGAGTTGTGAACTCATGTGTCGAAGGGGAGACACGTTGGTAGATAAAAACCTAAAGAAATAGATGAAAAAAAGACGTGTGGCACTCGGGCACTGCCGCGGTAAAGCTATTGCATAGCATTTTTTATCAACGCCATCTAGCGGTGAGAGGAGTCCCGTGTCAGGTTATTTCGTTACGGAATTTCTGGATTCGGTCTCCACGCTCAAGGCCCGCGATAGAAGCTATGCAATAGCTTAAAAATATATACATAAATAGTACACTGGTAAAAGTGGTAGTAGGTACAATGGCAATACTTCAGACAAAGTATGTTACTCAAGCACAAGGGATATCTACTTAAACAGTGCTTCAAATTGGAGTATCAAAGTGATTAAACACTCCATAAACTACTGTGAAACTCTAAATATAATCACAAATGCGAGTTAAACTATTATAAAGGAGCTGACAGTGGCTAGGTACATGATGTGGCATTACTTGACTCGTTACCGGAAAGATGCTTACAGGATAAGAGATCTCTTAAGATCTAATTAAAGAATCTCAAGGTTTGTTTGGAATTTAATTACCTATTTTTGAAAGGCATGAGAATTCTAAACGTGTTTAATGCTTCTGTTAATGCTTTTGTTACCGCGTCTTAGTAATTGAAAAATTACGCAAGCAACCACTTACATGAGCCTTTGTAGTAACATTATTAAGTACTTTCACTTTCATGAAGCTATAAGAGAGAAAAATGAATAACAATTAGTAAAAGCAATCTGCAAATGGCTTTGGAGATAATAAAAAGTAGACTGTCGCAATAACTAGACGATCTAATGTTGTTTCTCCATACAAATTTTATGAATGTGGAAGTAACTCTCTCCGCTATTCTGTAACATTTCCACACCTAAACCGCTGAACCGAGTTTGACAAAAGTTTACAAAGCTTGAATGCAGAGTACGTATTATCCAGACAGTGTGAAATATGTGTTTAAAGAGGTTATCCTTACTGATATTATGAATGCAACAGTGTATTTGTTTGTTGGTTGGTTCTTCAATGACGCAACAACAGAGCAACGGACCGAAGTGATTTTTTATGCGACTGCCTGAAAAAAGGAGTATATTGTTGCATGGTTATTGTTGAGGATTTGGAGAGTGACAAATATGCTACTTTTTTGTTCCGGAAAAATAAAAAGGTTTTTAAAAAACTAACTTCACGCGAAGTTTTTTTATTATTCGATGACGAGATAGTTCTTGACTACGATCTCACCTGATGGTAAGTGACGATGCAGTCTAAGATGGTAGCGGGCTAACTTGGAAGTCACGGCCAAGAGCACTAATTAATTATTATATTTCTTCTAAATGTTTCTGTGCTGCTCTCCCAGCATGTTATAAGGTCCTTTTCGACTGTCTACACTTTGCTCAGTCTTGAGTATAAATTGAATCAATTTGGATTTTCTAGGTGTAATTGTCCAGCAGAGACCTGAGATGCTTAGAAATCGTTCGTTTGAAGGTAAGAAAGTCAGAAAATTTATAGCCTCCTTCCAACTAGACTGAGAGTAATGGCTCACCCGAAGTTTTTCTAGTATTTTTACTTAGGTCGCGAATAAAGCTTGCCTCGAGAGAATTACCTTTTAGGATTCAATACCCATTACTTAGTAGGTAGGTAGTAGTAGATCGTGAATATTTAAGGGAAATGACAATGATCGGTAATTTATAGATGCGCAATACCCCAAACTTCGAATCGAATATGTAAATTTATAATAAACCATGATGTCACATTTTATTATTTAAGGCAAGGGTGAGCTTACAAGAAAATATTTTGAGATTCAGAATATTTTGGTAAAAAATAGTCAACAGTTTCCAATGATTTTTAAGCTATTGCATAGCTTCTATGGCGGGCCTTGAGCATGGAGACCGAATTCAGAAATTCCGTAACGAAAATAACCTGACACGGGACTTCTTTCACCGCTAGATGGCGTTGCTAAAAAATGCTATGCAATAGCTTTACCGCGGCAGTCCCCGAGTGCCACACGTCTTTTTTTCTAATTTTTCTTATTCGAAATTCTTATTCTAAACGAATCCCATCAATAATAATCTAAAAAGGTTGGAAATGGTATTGCAGGCTGTGAATGACCAGAATAACAATCACAATAACGTAAAAGTAAATGACCCGAGAAAATAAGGGAACTTTGGCTTTACAAGTTTAACCGCTTTAGTAGGTACAGTTGCTTGAATTTTAATATCCAATTCTCTAAATACAAAATATAATATACAATTATGTATAGCATAGTTTACCTACTCTTTCATATGCTAGTACTGGGGGTACTGTACTTTTAAAATGGTACTTCTTTTGCCTATTTTATCAATTTGTTACTCTCTTATAATATTGCTATGATGTATTTATTTTAACAATATAGTATATTTATTGTTTAGGCTTGAGTTGTTTCAATGAGTACATGAATGTAATGATAATATCTAAAGAGTATTCAGAATTATTTAGTAATTTTGGTCTTTAATACCTTGGTCGGTCAGCATGATTCTTTATTTATTCACGAATTGAAGGGAAAATTGCAACAGAATTTCCGTGTTACGAAAAGCCTGAAAAAATTCGAGCGCAGCAACTCTAATCGACTGCAATGCAGGAATGCGAAGACGTTTTAAAATTGAAATATACAAACACAAAAAAAGAATTGAAATAAATAAATTGAACTGTCTGACTGATAAGCGATAATTTGACATAGATTAAAAAAACAATTCAAAAGTTGCACGTGAACTATTAAAACGCAAGAGTTTGTTTGTTTGAACGCGCTAATCTCTGGAACTATCAGTCGGATTTGAAAAATTCTTTTTGTATCTGATAGCCCAATTCTTGAGGAAGGTTATAGGCTATTCAATATCTCGGTACGACTCTTAGAAGCCGAGCAAAAAGAAAAAATAGCGCGGGCGAACAATGCGATGCGGTAAGTCGGTGATCGAGGGCGGTCACCGACGAGAACCGAACAAGAACCGAACGGAACCGAAGGCTATTTATTAATCCGGAAGATCAAAGCGTTCCCACGGGATTATTAAAAACTAAATCCACGCGGACGAAGTCGCGGACAACAGCTAGTAGTTAAATAACGAGCAAAAATTGGGTTCCTTATAAATCGTATTAGCCATAAATTCATATAGCAATAATAGCTTGTGTAAACGCATTACGAAAGCAACAATGCAATGGTTCTGAATGGGGCAAATTTAAAATTTACTACTGAGTACTGACGTGCATCAGTATTATTAATGAAATATGTCCACGATCAATATCGATACAAGGTATTCACGATCCATGCACTGAATACAAGTAGCACAAGACAGATGAATGTGGAAGTCGATACAAGAGTTCAAGATGTTCCAACAATGGACAGCAGGGACTCCCAAAATTTTTTTATCGCACGTCCTATCCTTTCGAAAAGGAAGCGTGATAAAAAAACTAACTTTGGGAACCCCTGCTTTAGCGTGAACGATCGTAGAAAGAGACGACACGTTTGTAATATGGCTAGGGCGGCTGATTTTCGTGTCTATGTATCTATGTCGATGACATTTATGGCACGCATGGAATTCCTAATACGTGATCATAGCAGATTTCGCTTTCCGCAATTTTAAGTTTATTTCAACAACTCGTTATTTTTGCATCAGCAATATTCTCACGTTGTATTAAGTTAACAGCATCTATCCCCTCTACTTTATCATGTAATTTTATTAGCATATAAGTCTAACTAATGTAAAAATGTTAATATATGCCATATGCCACTTGCCCACTCCACTGTCATACTACCCACGCAACACGTCTGTTTCTCTACTTCTTTCTTAAACATCTCTCTGCAAGAACACGCCAGTTGTACTGCAGCTGCCGAGGTATAACGGAAATCATTATACTTACTAATATTTTATTATTTAAGCCTCAATAGCCCAACAGTTAAAGGTGCGGACTGAAAACTGAATGATCACAGGTTCGAATCCCACCCGTTGCACTATTGTCGTACCCACAAGCTCCTAGCATACCGCTCATTTGGAGGGGATAGGAGGATATCAGCCAACTTCAGCTTGGCTTATATTCTTTATTAAAAAAAATATATATTATAAATGCGAAAGTTTTTGTTGGTATATCCCTCAATCACGCAGCAACGGAGTAATGGATCGACGTCTTTTTTTGCAGGGGTATAGTTAAGGTCCTGGAGAGGGAATAGATTACCTTTATCCCGAAAAACAGATGTAATATGAAACGTATAGCCTTTAATCCTTTTTCGGTGTCGAGTTTCAAACGATCAAAATACATCCTACCATACGGACCAAAACAAAAGAGAGACTCATCGCGAAATTGCCGCTGGTTTTAATGAAATCAGGGCCGTTGTTTGTTATTTAACAGAGGGGAGTCCGAGGGCCAACGCTGCACGACAAAGTTTGTTTTATGTGCTAGCTGTACCTACATTGATTCAATAACATGCAAAGAAGATTGAAAGCAGTCGAAGCTTTTTTAGAGTGCTCTCTTCATATCATTTACAGGTGGGACACACTGTATCCTTACTAATATTATAAACTAGATGATACCCGCGACTTCGTCCGCTTGGATTAAGGTTTTGTTGATTCCCGCGGGAATTTTTCAAGTTTCCGGTATAAAATGTAGGTAGCTTATATGTTAATCCTGTGTGAGCTATCTCTACTACCAGCCAAATCGGTTCATTTGTTGTGGCGTGAAGGAGTAATAAACATACACACACACACACACATACGCTACTTGTTATTCAGAAAAATTAAAGGATTCCCAAAGTATGTTAAAAGACTATTTCTGTGGTGCTAGTCGCGGGCAAAAGCTATAGTTATTCAAATCGGCCAAGTGCGAGACGGGCTCGACACATTTAATTTTGTCTTTTTATTGCTATAGCTTTAAATTAGCATTTTTGAAATTAGCATTTTTGAAGCTTTATTGTGGAAGCACTGGATACTTACATAGCATAGCTTTGTAAAAAAAAAAAATTTTTTTTGAAAAGAGCAACTGCTGAGTTTCTTACCGGCTCTTCTCAGCAGAATCTGCATTCCGAACCGGTGGTAGATTTATGACGTGTCATAAAAGCTACAAGTTAGCCTACATGAAATAAATTAATTTTGAATTTGAATAGAAATACAGTCCACTGACAGACCGCGGACGGACGGACGGACGGACAGTGGACGCTTACTAATAGATATTGGCACCCTTTAGGTTCGGAACCGTAATTATATAGAGTACCTAAACAAATTATTCACTATGTTCATCAGTGAATTTCACATCCACTTTGACAACAAACAAGGTTCCAATTAAACCTATTGTACTTGTATAAGTACAAATATTTTCATGAGCGTGACTAACGCAATGTTTTGAATAATAATTTTTAGTATGCTGGCAACAGTTCTATTTTCAGCCCTTACCGTCCGTCCCCCACACGTTAAAAAGCTTTATTTCATCCATTCCCTGTTTACAACTACATGCACGGCACCAGAGTTGTTATAAACATACTTAAACAGCGGTCGTCCTTAATTCGTACGTATACAAACATCTATTGTTTTAAACTAGAGAGCTGTTGAAAGCATTTTATGCTTCAATTAGGCAAGCCTCTCGTACGTTGGAAAAAACTTTAGAATTTCATTGCGGTTTACGTAACTTTACTTTCGCTTGTTCATGCAACTCAACAGGTTATTTAAAGTAATTACACCCATATCTTATTGATGAACTTAAAATAAATGCACCTATTCATTTGGCAACAAAAATAAATAGGTTGTTAAACTAAGTATATCTAAAGGTAATGGAATTGTTAAAAAAACAGATTAAAAAGAACTTTATGTAAATGACAAAGACAAAAGACTTCTGAGAATTTTTGTAATTTGTAATAAGCAGAAGTTTTGACGGCAAAATCATTAAGGATAAATTATAATACTGGAGGTTTTGCGGCAACTGAGTCTGCATTAAAATTTTGACATCCTGTCCAGAACACAAAAAACCGTAACGCCGAACAATTAAGTAGGTATTCAATAAAATGATTCGTTACAAATAGAACTCAATTTTTTAAATTTTTTTTATGGAATATTAGCTTTTATCCGCGTTTCGTATGCCTGGAGTTAGGTTTCCGTCCTGCCATTCCGTTTTTTCGGTAGCCTATGGCACTCTCCATGTCCTAAATAATTGTCCCATCGTCCATTGTCCCATGCAAAAAATCACATCGATGACGCAACAGGCTCAGTTGCTGCGTGATTTTTGGACAAACAAACAAACACACTATCGCATTTATATTAGTAATTAGTAGATTTATGTTAGAAGCTAGTTAATTTCTTTGTTATTGTTTTCACTGCTAATTTCATGGAATTACGAAAATATCTGGCAATTTTTTTAAACGTAGAACTTCCTTCCTTCTTTCTTTCCTGTCTTCGAGAATCTAGATATCTAACGATAATAACGTAGGAGGGAAGTCCAAAGATCTCTGCAATGGTCTAGAAACAAGACCATATCTTTAGATGTTCTTGTGACAAAAGTTGCATTTTTTTTTTAATTTCTTAAAAGTCCATTTCTTTCTTTATTCGGGGTCAATTTTTCAAGATCATCGGCTTGAAATGCAAGCTTCAACAAATACAAATAGATTTATAGGTTCATTGTAATCATTAAATGCGCCCACATCCTTAATTCTTAATAGCTTGACGATGTTTGAGCAGTTTAGGAGTTTGGGTGTATTCCACGCATTCATTAGTTTAGGTACCGGTACGTACTTTTCTACCTCGCAGTGCTCGTAAACTACGGTTCAATGACCGTTGCTAGTGCCAGATTGGGACTTTAATTGTTATTATTTCCCTATTCATTTTCTCAGATTAACTTGAGTTTATTTTATTCGATGACAAGTAGCCTAAGCACAAACATTTTAACTTTCAAATCCGGGATGGTTCAGCTGGTTGTAATAACATAAAGCAAACTCCTATAATATTCACGTAAAGCAAACTCCCATGATGCGCAACTCCTTAGCAGACGCTGAATTTGCAGTAAAGTAATTATTAAACTGAAAGTAATGTTAGCTGGGAGAGTAAACACAGACATTCTACGTCCAAGTTTCCAAGTTCAACGGAAGGACGGTCTCGAGCATTTGAAGTGTAAAATAAAGCTTTGATGACCTCCCTGGCGCAGCGGTGAGTGCTGTGGTCTTATAACTGGGAGTTCTTGGGTTCGATTCCTGGCGGGGGCCATTTGGGAATTTATAATCTGGCTAGGCTTTGGCCGCGACTAGTTACCACCCAACGACACGATGGCATGTAGAAACCGATTAGGGGGGTACGGGTTGAATCCACACTGCCATAACTATTCCAAGTTAGCCCGCTACCATCTAAGACTGCATCGTCACTTACCCTCATGTGAGATCGCAGTCAAGAACTATCTTGCCATCGAATAAAAAAAACCGAGTGACGCCACACGTCTCTCCTCATGCATCATTATTTTGTCATAAAAGTAATAACTGGAGTGGTCAGTAAACAATATGTAACTCTTCCTACTCGGTAGGTACATAAGCATTATTTCCCATCATGAAACAGGTCAGGCGTGATTGATATGGTGATTTTCTTTGTACATTAGTTATTACTCAGGGAGCTAGGCGCTTTGTGTTACGCTATTATTTAAAATGGTCAATATAAAACTTACAGTAGAGTTGATCAGTTTGTTTGTGTGCACATTATGATAAAACTCCTCAACGATTTGATGAAAATGTAGAGCTCCGAAACGCAAAGACAAAGGTACAGTACCAGATTCTATAATGCAAACCAACTGATGACCGCGATTTCGTCCGCGTGGATTTTGTTTTTAAAATCCCGCGGGAACTCTTTGATTTTGCGGGATAAAAAGTAGCGTATATCGCTCTCCAGGTCTTCAACTATACCCATGCAAGAAATCACGTCGATCTGTAGCTCTGTTGCAGCGTTATTGAAGGACAAACCAACAATTAAAAAACCAAACACACTTTGGCATTTATAATATTAGTAAGGATAGTACAGATTTTTATGAGTGACACCTAGACTTCGGAGATGATGAATAGAATAGAATAATTTTTTATTCAAATAAACTTTTACAAAGTGCTTTCGGATCGTTGCCTAAGATGGCCGATGGCCGATGACTAATATTCCCCTTTCCCTTCCAAATAAGTTTATGCATGATGTGTGCAAGAATTGAACCTTTCGGTTTTCAGTGAACCACCCTGAACGTTGCACTATTAAGACTTCATTACGTACATGAGTTAAAACACAGCTAAAAACTTAATGGCGATATTTTTACTGTGGGCTGAAATTTAGTGTATACGGGTCAAAGACGTTGCAAACTCTTTGCCGTAAACGCAAAGCTGTGAAATAGGTCAATCCATAGAAAATGTTGAGCGAGAGGCGGCTATACACGTGCGGCATGAGTCATAATAAAATTATTATTATGCTAGGTAGCGACGTGCGTACATGTTCGACAATATTTAAGCGAATTCGTATATTATTTATTTATATTCGAAAGTACTTTGTAAAAGTTTATTTGAATAAAAAATTATTCTATTCTATTCTATTATAGGCAGGGTGCCGGTGACACTATAATTATTATTTTTTACAAAAAAATTAACCGACGATGAGTTCCTCAAAAGGGAAATATAAAATATAAATCTTTTTAGTCTTACTAAATAAGCTCCTAAACTAATGTATGTGACTAATTTTGAGTTGGAGACAAACTGCTACCTACCATCGACGTCACATTTCGCAATTTCATAGAATTGCCCGTTTATTAACTTTTTGATAAACAATTGCTGATTATTTATATTTTTTTATATTTATATATTTGAATTGGCAACATCCGCATTATCCGCGACTTTGTCTGCGTGGATTAAGTTTTTTTTTTTTTTTTTTTTTTTTTTTTTTTTTTTTTTTTTTTTTTTTTTTTTTTTTTTTTTTTTTTTTTTTTGAATCCCGCGGGAAATCTTTAATTTTTCGGGATAAAAAGTAGCCTATGTGAATTTATCTCTATTCCACAGCCAAATCCGTCCAGTAGTTTTTGCTTGAAAGAGTAATAAACATACACACACATAAAAACTTTTGTCTTTATAATATGTACCTATTAGTATAAGGAATATAATAAGTCGACCAACAAAATTTATTTTTTGGCATCAAAACCTAGCTTCTAATTTAATAACTCAGCAACGGGAAAATGATGAAGCTTCTAATATACTAACTCGGCTTCTTCACAATGGCCACAAAATATTCCAAAGAAAGCATCAAATAAAGAGCCACTATTTTTATTATTGTCCACTGCCACTGCACGATTTGGTGCGAGTGAGATGGATACGACTGGCCATTTGCACGATTTCGTTGGTGCGAGTGAGACGGATGCGACTGGCAATTTGCACGATCTCGTTGGTTATGGCTATTTGCACCAATCAGAGAGCGCCATTCAAAACATGCATTTGTTTTTTTTTTTTTTTTTTTTTTTTTTTTTTTTTTTTTTTTTTTTTTTTTTTTTGTTGTTCTGTTGTTAGTGTGTTAATATTGCAATTATTTTTGTATAATTTTTTCTTTAAACTAAAGTTAGGTTAGGTTAGGGTTATACATGAAGGGGTACCAGCCAGGTAACCTCCCAGTGTGCCTGGGTGCTGCTGGTCCCTTTGGATGCGTCCGGAGGGAAGAGCAGTACTTGGGCCGGTGTACCCCGGTAACATGGCCAATAATTCCCCTAAATGGGATATTGTTAGCCATGGCTAGTGGCCTGGCGCGAGGGGGGAATTCTCCGCGTGTCCCTCTGATTAGCAGAGGGCACAGCGGAAGAATCCAGGGGGGTGGGGGGCGAGAACGCCCCGAAGTGGCCGGTTGTGGCATCGCGAGGAAGAAAACCTCGTAAAAAAATTACCGAAGTGAGCGGGAACGCTCTTTTTCCCTCTGTTTTGGCAGGGGGGGGTGTGGAGGTGGAAGGATTCTCTAGAGGGGAGGATTCTTTTGGCGAGCTCGGTGTGCACTCACCCTGCCTCCGAGTGGGCTGCGTGAGAATTAGTCCTGCGTAGTCCTCGCCATGTTATCGTAATCCTGTAGGAGTGTCGGGCGTGGTCATGTCTCACGACCTGGCACTGGGACCGATGGTCTTGGCTTAGCCGCCCGGGCCGCGAGGAAGAAAACCTCTATAAAAATCACCCCGAATCCCAAGCGGCGGCGCACCGTGAGGGGATGCATGGCTGATGGGTTGTTCAGTCGCTAGTGCGTACTCCGTCAGGGTACCAGCCGACCCCCATGACGGGTTACGTTTAGGCTTACCCGGGTGCAGGGGGCACCACCCGGATGGACCGTTTATATCCCCCATACTCGTGGGAATCGCATGGAAAATCAAATTCAATTTAGTACATGCTCGGTAGGAGATGAGGAGACTGGGAGAGGGAGGTTTTGGGAGAGGAAAAGATCGGGCGAGGATGCGGAGGTGTCAGCGGAGTCTGATAGCAGCCTCATGATAGTCGAGAACAGGCCCAGATCAGGGTCTGAGTCCTCGGCAGTCGTACCGATATCGGATGTGACTGGTGTTAAACGGCCTCGCCTCGGTGAAGGTGAGGATGTTTCAACCGATGAAGAGAGGCCGGGGACTCCAGTCCCCAGAGGGAGAGGGCGTCCACCTACTCACGGGCGCTACGTCGGCTTGGGCAAGGCCAGGGAGGCTGGGAGGGAGGCAAAAGCCCAGGCCAAGGCGAAAGCAGAGGAGGATCTCGTTAAGGAAGCTGCTGTTGCGCGCTTCCGGCGGGAGATTCGCCCGAAATCTCTGGTGACAGGACAGCGGATGGATGAGCAGACCGCTGCCCGGATTCAGGAACAGGTGTTGGAGGACTTGGACCTCATCAATAAGGTGGCCACTAAGTCCACCAACCTTAAAGGCACCTTTGTGCGTGACCTCAGGGACGCTGCGGCCTCCATTAAAGAGGCCGTCGCAGTCTTGGGGTCGCGCACAGTTTCAGAGGAGACACGGCAGCTGCAAGCGGACAACGCTCGATTGCGGGACGAGATGGACAGCCTCCGCAAAGAGTTGGCTCAGCTGCGTAAAGATATGGAGAGGATGCGGAAGAAGGCTTCCGCCCCCTCTCCCTCGGATTTGACTGAGGAGGCGCCCCCTGTGTCGCAGCGTCCTCCTTCTCAGGCGAAGAGCGGACGCCCCGAGGCTGCCCCTGCTGCGTCCTCCGTGGAGGAGATATGTCGGGCGGTGATGGTGCAGGTCGGCGGAATGCTGAATGCCCGCCTGGCTTCCATCGAGGACAGACTCCTCCCGGAAAGGAATGTCAGACCGCCTCTGGCATCCGACAAAAAGCGATCTGGAACCACGTATGCGGCCGCGGCTTCGAGGCCTGCTCCAGGCGCTTCAAGAACGGCAGAAGGGAGGGCGCCCCAGGCGTCGGCCCATAATGCGTCTGCATCATCCAAATGCTCAGCGGAGTCCGGGCCGAACCCGTCAGGAGCACGGACGGAGAGGGAAAACCCAAAGATACGGAAGGAGAAGGAAGGCCCAACTTCCTCCTCTTCTTCCCCACCCTTTGAGGAGAGGGAGGAGAAAAGGAAGAAGAAAAAGAAAAAGAAGAAGAGCAAAAGGAAGGGGAGTCAGAAGCCTGGCATGCAAAAGCAGGAGCAGCAGTCGCAGCCGGGATGGACGAGGGTGGGTCCCAAGGCGCGACCAGATGCAAATAGTCGTGCCCGTAAGCTCCGCACTCCTCAGTCGTCGGCGGTTGTTCTGACGCTGCAGCCGGCGGCAGTGGAGAGAGGCTTGACGTATGAGAAGGCGATTGCCGTCGCGAAAAGTAAAATTGACGTGGCGGATATCGGTGCCCGGGGAGTTCGATTCAGGAAGGCAGCTAATGGTGGCCGTCTGTTCGAATTCCCCGGGGCCGGAGCCTCCAGTGCGGAGAAGGCGGACTCCCTAGCCGTAAAGCTCCGGGAGGCCTTGGGTGATGAATTCGTCCGGGTCTCCAGACCTATAAGGTCTGTTGACCTGCGGGTGTCGAGCTTGGACGACTCCGTCACCAGTGCGGAGGTGTCTGCGGCGGTTGCCAAGGCGGGGGAGTGTCCCGTCGAGCAGGTGAGGGCCGGAGAGATAGGGAGCGGGTTTGACGGGCTGGGCGCAGTGTTGGTGCGCTGTCCCGTCGTAGCCGCTAAGAAGGTAGTTGCAGGAGGGCGGCTGTTGGTGGGGTGGGTATCCGCCCAGGTTAAACTGCTAGATGCCCGCCCTCTAATGTGTTACAGATGCCTCGCCCCTGGGCACGTGGGTATCCAGTGCACTGAGGGAGTCGACCGCAGCGGGTTATGTTACCGCTGCGGCAAACCAGGTCATAAGGCCCGCGGATGCTCCGATACGCCACACTGTGTTGTATGTGCGGCAGCTGGTCGGTCGCCGGAGCACCGCGTGGGCAGTAAAGCCTGTGTGCCGCCACCAAAGGGGAGAAGGAGGGGAGGGATTGGAGAAAATTCTCCTCACCCGTCACATCAAGCGGAAGCGCCACGTGTGCCAGAGGAGGTTCCAATGACCATGGACTCCTAATGGATCTGAACTTCCTCCAGGCGAACATCAATCACTCTGCCAGGGCTCAGGATCTTTTGTTTCAGAGCATGGCGGAGTGGTTGATCCACGTGGCTGTGGTCGCCGAGCCTTATCGCGTACCATCTGGAGACGATTGGGTGGGGGATAGAGACGGGTTGGTGGCGATGACGTCCCGGTCCACTGTGGGCTCCCCGGCCTTTGACAATATAGTCCGAGGTCGGGGATACGTCTCAGCTCTCGTCGGCGACATAATGATTGTCGGAGTATACTTCTCGCCAAATCGAAGTCTTGCCGATTTCGAAGGATTTCTGGATGAGATCGGCGTCCTGATAGGCAGGAGTCGCTCCGGTCACGTGCTTGTTGCTGGGGACCTTAATGCCAAATCTGTGGCGTGGGGGTGTCCAGCAACAAACCCCAAGGGGCGGGAGCTCGAGGAGTGGGCGACGGTGACTGGACTCACGGTCCTTAACCGGGGGTCGATCAACACGTGCGTGCGGCAACAGGGCGGCTCCATTGTGGACGTCACCTTTGCCAATGCCGCCCTGGCGCGCCGTGTCCGGGAATGGAGGGTGCTGGTGGACGTGGAGACGCTGTCGGACCACCGGTATGTGAGGTTCGGCATCTCTGCGAGTGCATCTTCCACGAGCGACCCGAACCGGCCTTCTTTAGGGCATAGTCCTCGTTGGTCACTCTCGCGGATGGACCGGGACTTCCTGGTCGAGGTTGCCCTCGTTGAGGCTTGGTTTTCCGCGCCCCAGGAGGGCAACCTGGGCGGGGTGGATGAGGAAGCGGCGCGTCTTGGCGTGGCTATGTCGCACGTCTGCGATGGGGCCATGCCAAGAGTGCGTTCCGTCCCTTCGAGGCGAGCGGTGTATTGGTGGTCCGGAGAGCTCACGCTGCTTCGCAGATCTTGTGTGGCGGCGAGACGCCAATACACCCGTTGCCGCCGGCGGAGGAGACGGGACCAGCCGGAGGAGGAGCGGCTCTACTCCCTCTACAGGGACGCGGTGAAGGTATTGCGCGTGGCCATCGGTGCGGCCAAAGACCTGGCTCACGATGAGATGCTGGCATCGTTGGATGGGGATCCATTTGGAAGGCCGTATAAGGCGGTACGGAAGAAACTTCGATCCTGGGCCCCTCCTATCACGCAGAGTCTCCAGCCTTCGGTAGTGGAGTCGGTGGTAGCATGCCTATTCCCTGACCGGGCCGAAATCGAGGCGCCTCGTATGGCGCCTCCTACTGTGGTGGGAGACCGGAGCCCGAGCGCCCCCCCGGTTTCAGAGGGTGAACTGAGGGCGGCGGTGACGCGGATGCGTATGAAAAACACCGCCCCGGGTCCCGATGGCATCCCTGGCCGCGCCTGGGCTCTTGCCTTGGGGCCGCTCGAGCCATGGGTCCGGGCCGTATTCTATGCTTGTCTTGAGCGGGGCCAGTTTCCGGGGGAGTGGAAGAAGGGGAGACTGGTCCTGCTCCGGAAGCCCGGTCGCCCGGTCCACGAGCCGTCGGCGTACCGACCGATCGTGTTGCTGGACGAGGTGAGCAAGCTCTTCGAGCGTATCGTCGCTGCTCGCCTCGTTCACCACTTGGAGACAGTGGGGCCGGATCTCAGCGAGAACCAGTACGGTTTCCGTAGGGGCAGGTCCACCGTGGACGCAATAGTGCGGGTGAGGACTCTAGCGGAAAGTGCGGTGTCCCGGGGCGAGGTGTTGGTGGCGGTGTCTCTTGACATAGCAAACGCCTTCAACACCTTGCCCTGGAGTTGCATTCGGGAGGCACTGAGGTACCATGCGGTCCCTCTATACCTCCAGAGGATTGTGGCCGCCTATCTCTCCGAGCGATCGGTCGGGTACCCAATCAGTGAGGGCTGGTCGGAAAGGAGGATGTCATGCGGTGTTCCGCAGGGTTCGGTTCTCGGGCCCCTCCTGTGGAACATCGGGTATGACTGGGTGCTCCGCGGGGCGTTAATGGCGGGAGTCACTGTGACTTGTTACGCCGACGATACCCTCATTACGGCTCACGGTGGCACCTTCCGGGAGGCTAGGTGTAGGGCCACAGCTGGAGTGGCCCATATAGTAGCTAGGATTCGGACCTTGGGCTTGGAGGTAGCCTTGCACAAGTCCGAGGCTGTATGCTTTCATGGGCCTCGGAGAGCACCTCCCGCCCAGTCCGAGTTGGTAGTGGGCGGAGTTTCCATCGGCGTCGAGCGTACGATGAAGTACCTGGGACTCGTCCTTGACAGCCGATGGACGTTTGAGGAGCACTTTCGGCAGCTGGTCCCGAAACTTGTGGGAGCCACTGGAGCTCTGAGTAGGCTCCTACCAAACCTGGGCGGACCGAGCTCGCGGTGTCGCCGCCTTTACACGGGAGTTGTGCGATCCATGGCGCTCTACGGAGCGCCAGCGTGGTCGGACACTCTGACCACCCAAACCCGGGCCCTGCTGCGAAGGCCGCAGCGGGTCATGGCCGTCAGAGTGATACGGGGGTATCGCACAATATCGTGTGAGGCAGCTTGTGTGCTGGCGGGGACGCCGCCTTGGGATCTGGATGCCGAACTACTCTCGAGAGCGTATTGGCGTAGGGTGGATGCCCGAATCCGGGGGGAACACCCTACTCCGGCGCAGGATCGCGCGTGGCGGAAGTTGGCGGAGGCTGATCTCGTCGCTCGTTGGCGGGAGCGGCTTCTAGTGCCAACGGCCGGCCACCGCACGATTGAGGCGATTCAGCCTGTCCTTGAGCTCTGGACGGGCCGGAAACATGGTGCTCTCTCTTTCCACCTCGTGCAGATTCTCTCGGGGCACGGCTGCTTCGGGAGATATCTGTGCAAGGTTGCGAGACGAGAGCCCACGGAGGTGTGCCACGAGTGCGGCCATGCGGAAGACTCGGCACAGCACACGCTGGAGTCGTGTGTTGAGTGGTCGACTCAGCGCGCCGCACTCGTGACAGAAGTGGGGCCCGACCTTTCGCTGCCCGCCGTCGTCGCCGCCATGGTGAGCAGCGAAGGGCCTTGGAATGCCGTCGCCTCCTTCGCCGAGGAGGTGATGACGCAGAAGGAGGCGGCGGAGAGGCTACGGGAGGCGGACGTAACCGCAGACCCTCTCCGTCGCCGTAGGACGGGACGCGGACGCAGACGTCGTGCGCATGACCGCCATCTGCCTCCGT
Organism: Hipparchia semele; assembly: GCA_933228805.2. Taxonomy (NCBI): domain Eukaryota; kingdom Metazoa; phylum Arthropoda; class Insecta; order Lepidoptera; family Nymphalidae; genus Hipparchia; species Hipparchia semele. The sequence goes on from OW121722.1 coordinate 4,003,682, forward strand.
AACGGGAGCTCCGGGCGGCTGATCCATTGTTGGCTACGGGCATCAGTGGATTGGTTGCCCGTTCACTTTGGCGGTAGACACGAGCAGCGAGGGCAGAATGTCCAAGGGGGAGGGTCCGTCTTGACGGACGTCGCTGGCTGGGTTGCGGATGATTACGCAAGTGTTCCCGTAACCCAGTCATCAGGCGATGCGCAGGAGCGCCGCTGGGTTTTAGTGGGTATTTTGGAGTGCCAATGAGTCCCACATACCCTCTCGGAAACATCGTAGTTAAACTGCCTTGTTTCCGAGAGGGATGCCTAAAAGCATTTCCCAGCGATAAAAAAAAAAAAAAAAAAAAAAAAAAAAAAAAGGGTTATACATGAATATTCAGGTGCCCGGCCGAAGGCCGGGCACTTAGGTTCTGTTGGGATCGTAAACATACCTAAAACTAAAAAAAAAAGTTGAAAAAAAATTTGATTTTTTTTTTTTTTTTTAAATGTTATAATGTTATGTGTTTATCTTGAGTTAAATTTAAAAACAATCATTTTTTTAATTTCATTTTATCAAAAAAAAACGTTTTTTTATTTAGTTAGAAACATTTTTTTATTTCATTTTTCTCACAAAAAAAAAATAAAAATGTGGTTGAAGATTTGGTGTATTATTTGATGCTAATATTTAAGTATTTTAGGAGTTCACGGTTTGAAGCTAAGTTATAAATATAGATGCTAAAATTATATTTTTTAGAGGCTCACTAGTTGAAGCTGACTTAGTAATTTAGAAGCCAATAATGGTATTAAATAGAAGCTCGTTTAATTACATGCCTTAGTATAATAGTCATGTCTACAACAGCTTCTATAGAATCTTTCGCACCAGGAGTTTGGTTCTCAAAGTGTAATTGAGCGTGTGATACGTGCAGTCGTGCATTGGCCGGTGGTGAATAACGTCCGCTACAGGCTGCAGGGTTACGTGAGCTATGCCTTACTGAAGTGGAAACTGACTAACGGCCGGTATTAATAACCTATCTAATCGAAAATCTACAGATGGAAGGTCGAAAGTACAATCCAGATAGGAATAAAATGTGTGTAATCCATATTTTTACTACATAATACCTATTTCGATTTCAACTTCGATCTGTAGATTTTTGATCAATAGATGCATTGTTAATACTGCCTGTAATTATTGGTACAGTTAGAGGGTTATCATAATGGTGCTGATCTCAAAAATCGTGCAGTATGTGTTTGATAAATTTTTGTAAGGATAATAATTCCCGGTTACGTATAAAACAAAAACAAGTTATTATTTAGGGAATTTAGAAGTGAAATTCACTCTGAACACAAAATACCTATTAAATCATGGCGAAAGATTTGAGAAGTTAATTTACTGTGATAAATTAAAATTTTAGCTAATGTCGTCAGTCAACAGTAAGTAGGTAATTAAGTAGACACTTATAAATAGATATTAGATCTAATAGGTATTTGGAAATATGAAAATTAAATTATACCAGTACTACTGCAATCTGAGTAGGTACCTAGTACTTACTCTGATTGAATTTATTCAGAGTTTATTCAAATTAAATTTTTCATTTAATATAATTTATTCGTTGAAAAATCAAGTAAAAATAGGTAGGTATAATTATAATAGGCTCTTACAGTGAGCCAATGTCTGGCGTGCAACATACTTAAACATAACTTAAGAGCTATTCATTAGTTTTTAATTAAAGTGTAATTGTAATTCTTTAAAATATCTTGCTAATCACAGTAATGGATAACAGTGTAACAGTAACTGACCAAGTAAATAGGTTCCTCTTCCTACTGAAGGTGTGATATAGAGCAAATAATTACTACGATCGGGAATTACTGCAGGGAACAAATGCGGCTAAATCTGTTTGTTTAATTAGAAACCTAATAATGGTTGTTATATCCCACTACATAAACAATATATCGGAACGTGTGTGGCAATTAACAGCTGCGCTTTGTTGCAAAACACATAGATATAATATACCATACACCTCATGTTTGGTGTTATAGCGGCTGTGTTTAATGCGCGAGCGTGCGGTCACGTTTGTAAAGAAATAACATACTGTTCAGGTGCCGTAATATTCAGGTTTAGGCAATTAAGGCAATATTTATAGGCACGTATATTATTTCCAACACTATTAAGAGCCCTAGGTTATAGAGTTGCGGTCTCAAGGTATCTGAATTGCGAATTCGCATAGGGAAACGCAGCGTTAAAAGTCCCCGCCCCCAATTAATTATTGCAGGATACAAGCGACACAAGGTTCTTAGGCACGATTGATTCTCGAAAGAGACTTGTCCTATAGATATTTATTAGTTGAGAGACGCCAACGAAGTTCTAGTATATTAGTGAATTACATACATATTATATGCATGCATGCACATGCGATTCCCGTGCAGAAATATGCTCGACGTTACTTTCAGTCCGTTTGTTTAAGTAGGTAGGTAGGTAGGTACATGTATAAAATCTTGATCAAATTCAAGGGAACCGTATTACCGTATCCACAACATGATGTTGAATGATGTTTACCGTAAGCTACTGGGAAACCAAATTGCTAACAAGCTTGTTTGCGAACGGTTTGCCATAACAGGACAAGATATTTTATGCAAGTAGCGCAGAAAATGTGGGAAAAAGTCGAGACGATTCGAGCTAATAGTTCCACATTAAACAGTTGCAAGAACCAAAACATAAGAATCGCGATCGTTATAAATGAGATAACGAGTGAGCAAAATTGACTTGTGCTCTCAATTTTATTTGTTTTGTACCAAACAGCGTACTTAGATAAGAAAAAAGAAAAGATGGTGGATAAGGAAAAACTTATCTCAATCAGAGATCTGTACTAGTGACCTAAGGCAGTAGGAGAGGATGGGAAGGCGGTTGACGACACAGTAGCAATAATGCTCCAAATAAAATAAATAAACTAATCAGCAGTTTTAGACATTGCAGAAGACAAAATGGTAGAACAGAAGAATAATAAAACTTCCCTATTGCAAAACAATATCCAAATATGCAGGAAACAGAATGATGGGGCGAAAAACCTCTCCCGAGGCACTAGAGTGAAATTTTGCGTCGCGCCATCAAAGGATTGCTTGCAAGGTAGGTAACGCGGTTGTTTTATGCCTGACTATGCAGTGCTTTTCAATTTTACCTCCTCTTTTTGTACCGCTATTAGATTATAGACAAACTTTAGATTATAACGATAACGGCAAGGTTAAAATAAACATACAATATAGACTTTAAGATACTAAAACTCTGTGTCATAATAGTATGTATGCCTCTTCAAGTTGCAGAATATCGATAAAATATCGAATAATACTACATTTATAAAACTTAATGTTATCAGTCTTCAGAATAAATTCTAATAAACCATGATGCAAATAAATGTAGAATAAGAAATGATTATTTGTATAAGGATTCAATAGCTCAGGTTCGGTAAGAAAGCATCGAAACATGAAGTTCAAGAGAATCCAAGGGTTCATCAAAAGATGAAACTTAATTAAGGGACAGTTTTTTGACAATTTGTACAAAATTGCAAGCGTCAGACCTCAATATTTAAGACTCTTAATGAGCATTAAGAGACGATATTGCCGTTAAACTTATTGTTATCAATAATTTCACTTTAATAGCAGTCGTAATTGAGCAATTTGTAATTAAAAAACGAGTTAAATTTAAGCAAGAACAGACAAACACCTCCAATGATAACAGAGTAAGAGTAAAGGGACCCTGCACCGGGGCACGCAAAGTTTGTATACACCCCACTAGATGGAAGGACGAACCTAGGCGAGTCGTTGGCAGAACAGTAGCCTAAGCACGAACATTTTAACTTTCGAATAGTAAAGGTAATGTTCGTGCTTAGGCTGCTGTAGAGCTATTCTCTATCACAGTGGCTTTGGAAAACAATGGAAAGTTGCTAACTAAAAACTGCTAAACCCGCATTTCGTAATATAAAATGCGGGTATGACAGATACTAGCAACTTTCGATAGCTACTGAGATAGAGAATAGCCTTTTGAGCTCTGTGGTTATCTTTTCAAGAAACCTATATGTTTCGACAACTTCCCTCGCGCAGTGGTATGCGCTGTAGTCTTATATCCTATATATCTAGGAGGTCTCGGGTTCGATATCCGGCGAGACAATTTGAGAATTTATAATTTCTGAATTGTCTCTGGTCTGGTTTAGTGGGAGGCTTTGGCCGTGGCTAGTTAACCGTCAAAGACGAAAACTGAATGTCGACGTTTCGATCCCTACCCGTTGCTTTATTGTCGTACCTACTCCTAACACATGCTTTCCGCATATTTAAAGGGGAGAGGATACCATTAGTATTGTAAAAGCTGCATCACAATATTGCTAGTCTCAATTGTGGCGATTGTCAGGATTTATCGCGGTCTTTCTGCAACAATACATTTTAGCCAACAGCGACTGCGTTTCGGCCAATCGGAAGCGATTGCAATCATCACACTGCAGCAATCACTTTTAGAGAATCGCATCAGCATGTCAATTCTCTAAAAATAATTGCATCAGTGTAGCGATCGCAATAACCTCTGGTACCCTCCCGCTATTGGTTAAAATGCATTGATGCAGTAAGAACGCCATAGATTCAGCCAATCAGAGGCCATTGCGATCGTTACACTGATGCAATCGGTTTTAGAGAATCGCACCAGTACAATGCGCCAAATCACCCTGGACACAAATAACCGAGTGAGTAAAAAAATAAAAGTCTAAACGAGCCGCTAGACCTAACGGCGACGCGGCCGATACATTGCCCGGTTCTTGAACTTGGAACTGAATTACTAAAAGTATATTTATATCACAGCGCGTGCATACGAACTTCATACTCGTATCTGCAAGAGCAGATTGCATGAGTAAGCTTAAATGATCAGCTTCAACCGGTATTCCGTGACTAAGAAGTTTTTTTTGAACAAAACACGATTAAAATATGACTACGAAACTGGAAACCACATATATATGCACACTATATTTTTGCCGTAGGAATCTACGATGCTTCTTAGGGTTCCGTGCCCAAAGGATGCCAAGGGGCGCTATTACTAAGGCGCAAATCTATAGATTACACTGTAACTCAGCTCAGACTCAAGACAGAGTTAAAACGAGACAGATATATGTCAGAGCATATTTGTGTCTCGTTTAAACTCTGTCGTGAGTCTGAGCTGAGTCAGAGCACGCTCTACAGATCTCAGCATAAGACTTCGCTGTCCATGCGTCCGTTTATCTGTCTGTCAGCGAGCTGTATCTCATGAACCGTAATAGGTATAGACATCTGAAATTTTCAGAGGGTGCATTTCTATTGCCGCTATAACAACAAATAATAAAAATATAAAAAATTAAATTTAAGTAGTACCAACACAGTGTTCAATCTTGTAGGATGGTAGGGTACCCTTCTTGTGCGAGGCCGACTCGCACTTGACCGGTTTTTTATATACGTATATTCTTAATTTTGGTATTGTTTTAAATTATTAATTACATTTATTATAGCAATATTAGCATTTAAATAAATTATGCATTACTTGTTAAAGATAAAATATTATTGTAATGATTATTTTTAAAAATGAGTAACCGCGGAGTTTCTTGCTGGCTCTTTTCAGTAGGAATTAAATTCTTTTCTATTTAAACCCCCAAATACAAAATTCGTCTTAATTTTTAACTAACTTCCAAAAAGGAGGAGGTAATCAATTCGGCTGGTATCTTTTTTTCTTCATAAAGCAAAGAAAATGTCAGTAAAACCTCTTATAAACCACTTCATACTTAAAGTGCCCTCAAATGTTAAGTAGCGTTTCAATATTCCACCGTACCAGATTTTAACAAGCTCTTAAATACCAAATGGTCCGTAATCTATGTAGAACAGTGAAAACTGTTACAACATTAGATATGGTGTAATGTAATTTTATCACGTCACTTTTACTGTTAGCATAGATTCACTGGTAACGGTACTTATCGTTTGTTTGTCAATAGACACTTAAAGTAAACACACACATCACAATGCAAATATACTAATAATAAGAAAAAATGTTGCAACAATAGAGTCTTCTGACGACATTAGTGTTGAAAACAAACACACAGGTCTATTTTGTTCGGTTATGAAATAACACGCATCTATTCATAATGCATTATAATATTATGATAATCAAGAGTATATCGAATCGATACTCGATATTGAGAACGTTTGCTTACGTTTTGTATTTATTATCTGTATGTACAAAATCTGTGGTAAAAAAATTGGACGAATGTAGTCCGATATTGTCTATTGTCTTTGCTCCGTTGTTGAAACCGTGTAACATATGTGTGTGTCCTTTAATTATTATTAAAAAGTGCACCTTGCGACGCAAAAGGGAAAGTGTTTTCATTTTAAACCAAAACAACCACGCCTCAGTTAACCTCCACTTGCATCATCGACTACAGAAGAGTAACAAAAAATGTTAGAATTATTTTGCTGTAATCCGCCAACAGAAAAAATCTGTATGGTCAAACATACAGTTATAAGCTAAGCACCGCTTACCTCCCCAACCAAGCAATAAAGCAAAGTTCCCAAGCAAGCAATGCCACCACCACTCACATGCACCACCACACAAGACTTTTATACGCACGACGCACGTTTCGCCCCGACACCGGAGCATCCTCAGGAGATATCGACTTTACAATGCTGTATTGTCTAGTGAGACACACTAAAGCACACACACAGTATAAAAGTCTTGTGTGGTGGTGCATATGAGTGGTGGTGGCATTGCTTGCTTGGGAACTTTGCTTTATTACTTGGTTGGGGAGGTAAGCGGTGCTTAGCTTATAACTGTATGTTTGACCATACAGTTTTTTCTGTCGGCGGATTACAGCAAAATAATTCTAACATTTTTTTGTTAATCATGAACTTCCGCAAAGTAACGCCTGATTCTATCCAATACAGAAGAGTATGCAAAAACACCGACTAGACATGAATTTTTCTAGAATTACGTTCTCAAGGCGGATCGCTAGGCGGATGATGACACCACACATATAAATATGCATTACAATAAAAAACTGATTTTACCTTTATTGGATTGTGGCTTGTCGTCATGTCAGTTGGAAAAAAGGCCGCTCAGCTACATTCTTTAAGATACAGTTGGTCCAGTTATTTATTTTTTAAAACAGGTGTTCCGATGTTTGTACAATAGCCGCTGATTAACATGTGAGTCATCGGGGTACGGGAGGAGTCAAAAGAAAAAATAAGTTTGTTGCTGATGTTTAAATTCCTGTAAAGTATGACTCAGATAGTTTATGTACCTATACTTATGGGCCATTTCATCAATGTAAAATAAGGTTTATCCGAGAGTTTTAATATTTTGACAATTTTTGTAGTGGAAAGCTGCCAAAATATCAAAACGCTCGGATAAGACTTATTATGCTTTGGTGGAATCGGCCCTTACTAATTTATGTTTGGTAATGGTAATATTACGTACTGTAATTACGAAAGCAGATAAACTATAACATCTATTAGCTACCTTCTATATTATTATAAAAATAATGTCCTTGTAATGTTATAATTTCGAAAGGGTGTTTGTTTGTTTTTACCTTTTATGTCGGTAAAATAGAGGCCCACTCCGAAACTCCATGCGGACGAATTCGCGGCCAATAGCTAGTATCATTATAAAAGCGAAAACCTTATCCTTTTCATAATATTTTTGCTCATTTTCCGATATATTCGATATTCGTCGATAGGATAACAAGATTATCTAAAAATAACCTCATATAAATTTCAACGATATGTAAAACACATTTCACTGATAAAGAAAATTTATTCTGTAGGTAAGTTCGGTACAGAGCATTTTTAACTATAGGTTTTCTACGTTTCTAAAATATTTTTACCTTGATGAGATTCACGTAACGCGTCAAAGTTGACATCAAAACCAGTAACTCAATATCAAACAATTTACGTGGAGAGATTCCAAACTGTAGTAGGTACGTGATCTGAGGCGGTCCTGTGTATGGCATCCCGATTTTCGGTCAACGAGTCCCGGTGGGCTTTCACAGCCTAATTCCACTGAAAGTTTATTCCGACAAATTGATCTTACTGACGTTTCATATACCCAAGTCGAAAGCTCATCACAAAACGAATACCTACCTAACTGCGTCTACAGTTTACGTTTCTGATATTGACAGAATAATGACAATAATTACTTACACTCAATGACCTTCTATATACAGGTCATTGCTTACACTGTTTGAATTTACGTCTTGAACATAAGTTTTCAAGTAAGTCTAGACAGGTGTTGGAGTTGGATGTGTATTGGATGTTGTATGGAGTTGTGTGATTACAACATTAGCCGTATCTAAGGTGACATATGAGACTATGAGTTAAAAGTTTTTCATCATCAGAAGTGGGATCCAAATGCTGAAAAAGTTGAAGCCCGGAGATATCCTTCAGTTTCTAAAAAAAGAGATATCCTTCAGTTTAAAAAAAAATCAAAAAGCAAATTTGACGCCTCAATAGCCCAAAGGTTAAAAGTGCGGACTGAAAACTGAAAGGTCGCAGATTCGAACCCCACCCGTTGCACTATTGTCGTAAAAAAAATTAAAAAATTAATTTCAACATCACCGAATATTGTTTAACTGAGGAATTTTAATGTTTTGTCTTTAATATAAAAACTGTCAGAGTATCTAATTTATTCCTCGGTTAAACTTTACTCGACATTGGTGAAATTGGCACTCAATATACATACAAACCGTAATGGTATATTATGTAATGCTAAGCTGATAAATGTATATAGAGGCGCGATCCGTTTAGCCGCAGCGGTGAACTATCGATGAAACCCTATATAGCCAATAATAAGATTGCATTGCATCAATTCTAACATAACAATACGCATCGTATACAGAATAGAAAAAATACAGAAACAACACAACAATAACACGCCACACAAACTCCTTCAAAACACACTTTACGTACGTTTCGGTTCGACGCCATCGCCAGCATCATCAGATGTTGACTCCACAATATTATTATGAAATTCCGCAAATTCCTGCTTCTATCCAATATGATTCAATAACATTATATTGATCTAGATTTCGTATTAATTCAGCATACATACTAAAGTTGGAGAAGTAACACATCCTAGATCGTAATTGCCATCTTCAACAACACGTACAGCTGTAACGTGAAACGTGAGAATTTCTCGCAACGGACTTTCGCTGACCAAACCACTTATTGTCCTGACGATCTAACCATCGGTTGGGTGCATAATAACTATGATTAAATCATCACCCGTCCTGAGGGGAAACGCCTCTATAAAGCTACCATTATCAAGAGCAATGTACAATGTGCAACTAGTTGCATTACTCGATTTTAAGCCATCGTATTGCGTCTAAATCTATAGAACGCACTCTCACTCTGCTCAAACTCAAGACAGAGTTCAGATCAGAGCATATTAGTGTCTCTATCTTAAGTCCAAGCTAAACCAGAGCCCGCTCTATAGATCTCAGCATTAGACGCAACGGCTTTTATACACAAGTATTCTTCATCAGCTCTTCCGTGCTATAGCTGAAGATAACCACAAATGCCAAACCCAACAAGGTTACCAACGTATAAGTTCACTTCAAAGCAAAGCTCGGTTTGCGTCCTAGTCGTTTTCGATAACCTATGCATCCGTGCCATGTGAATTCATCCGGCACCGGGCCGGCGATATCTGGTATTGAACGACGTGTCACATTAGTATTGTATGAACTAGTAAGCACCGATTCACACGTGCCGGATGAGCCTATCGGGCCCCGGGCCGACTTGTTCATATTAGTTCGTGAAACGGTACGTTTTATATATTTATTCGCACACACTACGTCAAATAAGAGGCACAAGCTCGGTACCGAATGAATCACATGGAGGTGTGAATCTATAGTGCCTATAGTTTTGGTATGTGATATTCGGCGGTGTTCGAAACGCCTAACAGACGACAATGTGTATATTATATATTATTGTGTCACTTTAGCAGCTGTGTCAGGGAAGGTTTGAACAATTCCGAGAAACTATTGTTTGGGAGATCAACCGCTTAGCCGCTGGGATGATCGAACAATCGACAAAAAGGTCAACGTGTTGTTGTTGCTTGAGCAATTGATAAGTTAACGCAAGCGACTGTCGCTAACGTTTACAAAAATATTAGCTAATGTGAGGACAGTCTTAAACTACATTGTCAATGTCAAGTCTCAATAGCAGTCAGCATGCCATTATGTGTTCCCCCTTGAGGAAATTAAAGAAATTGTACCCATTCCCATTGTCCAGGTTCACCTTTTAAATTGTCCCTATTAAATTAAACCTAAAGGCCACATAACAATGCGTAGCTTTTATTTGTATTCATTAAAACAATTTAATAGTATCACAATTACAATATAAAGCCTCGTTTACACTCGAGTCTCGTGCCATGAAGTTCTGTTATGTATGGTGCGAACTCGTACACAGAAAATTAAGCATAAATAATCTTTAGGAAAGGTAAGTTATTTACATGTACATAATATGTTGCACTAGAATGTAAATAAAGTCCAAATTAAACAAATATACCACTATAACCTACCATACTGATTCCTGTCAACAGGTAGAATATGATAAGCATTATTTTGCGACCTGCCAGTTTGTAGAAGTTCACAACTGAATTAGCATTAGAGTCAGAGATGAAAATATTCAAGCTTTTTTATTTATTTATAACAACCTTAACCTTAGTATTAAAAAAAATATTTAAAAATTTTTCAAAAGCGAAGCGGTAGTCTCAGGCGATAATTTTATTATAGGTTCTTTTTTTAATTACTTCGTTTTCTAACATCGAGACAAGAAACTCTTTCCATATAAATGAGGTTTAAAATGCCGTAATTGTTAGGGCCATTACACCGTAAATAATAAAGGTCAAAGTCCGCTAACAGCTATGTATGGTTTACGCGTAGGTTTTCTGTAACCATAGACGGTCGATGATCCACGCTCAGTCACGCAGGGGTTACCATGTAAATGAATATTCCCTGTACGGTTAATAAATCGTAACCACAAAACTAGGTAAGTTACAAGCCAGTCGGTTTACTTAGCCATCAATCAGTAGGGTTTATTACTACATACATTATAAAGTTAAATCAGTTCATTTGATAGAGCCTTGATAGAGCTAATCTCAAATATTTTATAACAGATTTAGTCCAACTTCTTAACCGTAGATAGATAAATTTTTACTTGGATTTTTAAACTAACCTAAACTGACCATCCATGGAAAGTTGAGGAAAAATATGAAAAATATTTTTGAAGGGACTATAAGATATGTATAAAAGTATAATGAATTAAATTAAGTACATAAAACATCTATATACCTACTGTATTCACAAATGAATAAATGAATTATGAATTATAAACTTAAAATTTGACTAACTTTTGAAGCGTTATTGAAATTGAAAGCATTAGTTTTATTTTTTAGTTCAGGTCGTTTCAAATGGAAAATTAATTGATTTTAACAATCTTACCACGTTTAAACCGTAATTACATGACGTGTACCTGAAAACAAGAAAATAATTATTAGTTCTTAAAATAAACAAACAAATAGGCTTAAAAATAATACGAAATTACTACATAAATAATATTTATTTTGTATCATAACAATGCGCGAAAAAACAAGAAAAAAGATAATTTCTTGGATAACGAAACATAATTGATTAAAACTCACGTAACTCCAAAAAATTGGAGTCCTGGGATTCGAACCCTGGTCCTCTAAAAAGGAGGCCGAAGTCTTAAACCATGAGGCTATCATCATCCTTCTAATACATATTATAAATGCAAAGTTTTGGATGGATATACAGTGTTTGTAACTCAATCACGCCGCAACGACTGACCCGATTTAATTTTTATCCCGAAAAATAAGAGTTCCCGCTGGAATTTAAAAAACTCAATCCACGCGTACGAAGTCGCGGGCATCAGCTAGTATATTATATCTACCTAACTGAAATAATTTGCATAGTAACCGCTATTAAGCAACTTCGTAGTAACAAGTTAAGCTAAATTACCATGAAACAATAAATTCGTTCTAGCAATTTCCAATACGCATTTAATTTAAATTGAAGACTTGCAAGTTTAAAATTATAGAACAGTTCAAGAGCCTGCGATCGAAACTGCGAGCATTTTTTATCCGTTTTATAAAACGCAGGCAACGGTATTGAACGATAAAACTTTCACAATTTATAGATCTAACATTTTTAGTTAATAGTTCGTAGAGGGCATTTTAGAAAAACGTGCGAGAAATAAATAAAATTGTGCAGGCAAAAAATAAATTTCTAACGAAAATCAATTTACTCTCCAAATCAACTTATTCTTTTGAAGGTAAAAGAAGTTCAATATACAAAAGAAAGTTGCGTACAAAATCTATCTAATTCGTAGCGTAGGTACTTTTTTATTCAATATCTACGTAGGCATTTCATACTCGCACGTGCTTATTTAGGTTTTTTATAATTCCGTGGAAGCTCCCTTATTTTCGCGAAATAAAAGAAGCTTATATGGTATCTTTTCTTCAAGTCAAGTTATAAACAACACAAACGATATCTTTTTTTTTTTATTCGATGACAAGATAGCCCTTGACTGCGATCTCACCTGATGGTAAGTGACGATGCAATCTAAGATGGTAGCGGGCTAACTTGGAAGGGGTATAGCAGTGTAAATTCAACCCATACCCCTAATCGGTTTCTACACGCCATCGTGCCGGAACGCTAAATCGCTTGGCGGCACGTCTTTGACGGTAGGGTGGTAACTAGCCACGGGCAAAGCCTCCCACCAGACCAGACCGGAGACAATTTAGAAATTATAAATTCCTAAATTGCCCCTGCCGGGAATCGAACCCGAGACCTCCCAGTTATAAGACCACAGCGCTCACCACTGCGCCAGGGAGGTCGTCAAAAATCTCATGGTGAATTTTTTTCCCGACCTAAAAATATAACGGCACATATTAATTAGTGACATTTGATACTTACGCGCAAAGATTTTGTGAATAAAAGCGAAGGAATGGTCAAACAACACGACCGTTCTTTAATTTTACGGCCACTTGTTGAGGTCAGCGCACCACAAACATTGGACTTCCACTCCGAGTTTATGGTTCCTTATCAAGGTACCGTTCAAACAGCGACTTTAATACTGCCGTTGTTTCCGCTACGATGATTCTAAGCGTTTCGAACAAACATTCGTTCTAAACTCTAATCTATTTTAGAGTTTACATTCAAAATGTGGGAACTAAATTCTCCCCTCGGATTGTGAATGTTTATTTATAGGTTTTGAAACTATTTTGGGGAAATCAAAGCTATGGTGGTAACGTTTCAATCATAAGTCATAACACTGTGTTAATTAACGGGCAGTTATTCGATACTTCGACCCTGTTCGTCAAATCGTCTGCATCGTTCAGCCTCCTTTGATGTGGGGCTTACGAAAATCATATATTGCCACATTGTCAGAATAGTTACAGTTGAGCTCTTTCTGACAAAGCGTTTGAGCGGAGCGTTATCTATTTTAAAACCATTTAAGATAACAATAACGATGCTATGAGAGTCTTGTAACAAGTTTTACATTGTCCTATTAAATTCGTTACTTAAAACTACGTTAGTTTTAAGAATTTTGAGCTCATAGAGCTGTTTAACGAGGAAAATGAAAATTCGTATTATACCTAACTAGACATCTCGAAAATGAAGAACTGATAGACAGCGTGAAACATAAAGAAACTCGGCGAGTCTGCCTTCTTGGCAAGGCTAGTAGAGTAGGACAAGTACCTACAAAGAGTAGAAAAAGAAAGATCGAGTACATACAATTTGCTCAGACGCTTACTTGCAATTGAAATTTGCTTACAATTTGCTTAGCGGCACGGGTTCAATTAAAACTGCTAATCTCTCTTCGAAGCTAGCTCGCCAAGGTCTGACTGGCTCGTAACTTGATATCAAATGAGATCGCGGGTTATCTTGTCAAGAACTTAAAAAAAAGCAAACTTATCATCAAAATGAACATCCGTGATCATAAGACTAAAACAACTGAAAAACAAAAACATTTTTAGTAAAAGATGGCTAATTGGCTGCAGCTGTTTTAAGCTACATCATCTGCATTATAAGAACAAAAGTATGGGGTTGTGATATCCTCGTACAATGGCTTTTATTAAAGTGCGCCACTGCTAAGTAAACCAGGTCGGGGCATAATTTTTTGTGGTTGGAGATTGTCCTGCTGGCGGCGAAATGCGAACACAAAAGGAGCTGCAAATACAAGGATTTTTACTTAATTTAATTTCCGTAAGAAAGATTTACTTTTTTTCCTAAAACTGATGGTGAAAATAAAAAAAAAATCCTTATTAATATGTATTATAAACAAGTAACTAATTAGTTTTATGTATCAGACTAACGATTAAGTGTTATTTTATTCATTATATTTTAAACTAGCTTTTGCTCCAGCGGCTTCGTCCGCGTCAATAACTGTGAAACAAGGTCTTCTTTATTTTTAATCGAAAGGAAAAATAAAAAGCTTTATGAATATATATAGCGGTGATTTTTTAAAACTGAAACACGTATTTCTTCATTTTTAATTTAAAGCCCAAATACCAAGTTTCATGGATAAAAATTGAAAGATAACTTAGGGGGAGGCCTACGTCATAAAAGGGACCTAATGTCCTTTCAAGTTTCTAACTCGTTTGGTTTAGGTTGTGCGTTGATAGATCAGTCAGTCAGGACAAGTCTTTTTATAAGTACAGATAGATAGATAGAGAGATAGATAGATAAGTGCGGCTGCAGCTGCTACTCAAGTTATTCACTAATGGCGGCATTCTCACTTACAGTGAAAACGCATTGCTTGCGACGTGTGTGGCTTAACAGCCCGACATTTAGGTACGTCTCAACCTGGATGTGTTATTAACCGAATTACAAGCAATTTTTAACCCCCGTCGAAAAAGAGGGGTGTTATAAGTTTGACGTGTGTATCTGTGTGTCTACGTTTTTATGTGTGGGTGTTGTTCCCTTGTAGTTCCCTGACGATCGACCGATTTTGATGCGGTTATCTCTGTTTGAAAGCTGGTCGAGGTGAATCGTAATTTTTTTTACTATGCCTATAATTTGTGAAGATCTGCTCAGTCGTTTGAAGATTAGCTGTTTTACACATTTTCACTGGTACGATTGATTTGAAATTTAATGTACTGTATTACTACTACTATACTATCTTTCCAAGGAATGATAACCTTGAGCTGATGCTACATCATTAAATAGTCTGTGGGTCCCCAACTCCTCAGTAACTTACATCAGGTATAGGCTCATTAGAATGGTCTCAATGAGCAGGTGTTAGATAAATGATAAATAATCGAGGATCGAGAAGGATCTGATGATAGAGCAGAAAACTGGTGCTTTAGATTCACATGTCGGGGGTGTTTTAAACTTCAAACTCAAAATTATTTATTTCATGTAGGCCAACTAGCGGCTCTTATGACAGGACAAGACTCTATCACCGGTTCGGAATGCTGATTCTGCTGAGAAGAGCCGGCAAGAAACTCAGCAGTTGACTTACACTTGTATCCCTTATTAAGCGTCTATATCTGGTGGTCCCGCATCTACAACTTTATAACCAAGCGATGATAGACCGGCCTAGCTAATGGGTGTGTCTGGAGCGTTAATTGAACTTAACTGTTAACGCCCTTTGCGTTCAATCACTACACGGTGAACGCTTCATCGACTATAATTATTACAATGTTCAACTAGAAAACCAGTTACGGGTGTGAACATACTAAGTACATCCTTTATTGCTTTTTGTCTACACTCCATATTTTAATTTGCTTGGATGTTTGTCTTAAGTTTTAAGCTTCAACCATAAACGTACCTACATATTTAATATTTCAACAATATTCTAATTTAGATAATATAAATCTCTACAATTTGACATTTGCTCTTTTTTGCACTAAGTAAGGATCTTTAAAAATTGCAACCCTAAAGGGATGATAAGGAGTATAAATATTGTCAGGGAGTTTGGACTGATAAGAAAAATCTACTAACTTAGATAATCTAAATCTCTACAATTTGACATTTGCTCTTTTTTGCACTAAGTAGGGATCTTTCAAAATAGCAGCCCTAAAGGGATGAAAAGGAGTGATAAATATTGTAAGGGAGTATGGACTGACAAGATAATTTATAACTAAATCCACGCGGTAAACCGTGGGCATCAACTATTAAACCATAAGGAATTAACTTGGAATTAATGACTTCCTTAATAATTCTAATGTAATTATGAGCTAAATATGTAAATGTCATCACTGATCGGTAAATGGAAAGAAATTAGTGGAAGCCATTGAAGTCTAACATTAGAAGCGCAAAAGTCAACGCGGTGATAAGACATTTTTAGTAAGCCTTTAAAGACAGACTACCCAGTAATGTCGCGCTAGTACGACGCAGAAAATTTATAAAAAAATACGCACTGCGCTGTTTTAAAAAGTTCATAATTCATCACAATAACCATTAAATGTAGGTCCTAATTGTTAGTACCAGAACAGAAAATAAGTATAGTTCTTTCAATTCACGAGGGAGCGTGAGCTATACCTAAGCGTGGTTACGTCGTGTATATATGCACATTGCGTAAATGTGCGTGCTTGTCGGAGCCACTCTCGCTCACACTTATACAGATACAACACATACACAACCTTGAGCCATGCACCCTTGTGAGTTGTAAGAACTATACATGGCACTCACACATTCGTTGCTTGTTTTAAGCCCACGTTTGGAGCGGAATTTTGTTACAAACTTCCTTTCTTAGTGTTATAGTTCGTTGGTGGAAGCGTTGGACACACATCGATGCCCAAAGTGACGCATGGAGCCGTTGCCCTCTTCAAAAGTTTTATGGAGAAATGGACAAGCCCATTATTGTTCACGCTTAGCAACATTTTTTGTCACGCCTGCTGGCGAATGAACTGCTTTTTACTAAGGTCTTATCTAGCCTTAACCTTTAATGAAGCTTGTACAGGCTGTTTTGATTATATCGGAAAACTTTGTGGGACCAAAATTATTCTACGCAGCCACGCTATAGGTTAATCACCCATCAAGGTTAACTAATAACTAATTTGAACGTTCGCGCTCTCAAAGGACGTAAACCACAAATATTTACACCTCGTTCTCATTAAATTACAAATTTACTAAAGCACTATAGACAAACTTCAAACTTAACAAGCTTTTGCAACGACTTCGTTCACGTAGAGTTAGTTTAATACAAATCCCGCGGGAAAGCTCTGTTTTTCCGGGGTAAAAGGTCCACGTAACGTAATTGAAGTGTAAACCAACAAATAAACAGATTTTCGCATCCGCATAGAACTTATCCCGGATTTTGAGCCATAACATTCGGTATGATTTTCCTTTATTTTTTCTGAGAACATATTACTACTACTATTGTAATTCATAATGCGAAATACAAACTATGTCTCTAATGGATGTCTATGATCGAGAAACTATATCGAGTAGGTGAAATGAACTACATTTTCTAATGTAAGTAATATAATCTGTTAAGTAGAGTGACACTCAAGGACACCCCTATACAAACGAAGTGTGATGCTTCTTTAATATTAACCCATCAAAGTCAATAAAACTTTGTACACACGCACTAGAAACTACTGTTTCTATGTTTTATACAGATTTCCGTGTTCCGTAAAATATGTAGATTAAAAGTAACACAGACACAAAGATACAGAACTCAGCCCGCGTTCTTTAGAATTGAATTACTTTCTACAGCATGTCTGCAAAATTTCACCGAGTTTAATTAGTTAATATTCAAATAAGAATCAAACTTCATCTGTATAGAGTAAGTATTAGGTAGAAATTTCTTTAAGCTATTTTTTGAGATTAGAGCTTTCAGATAGACTGATTCCGTTAACTAATTTTGAAAGAGAGAATATGTCACTTTCCAATTCCTCAGCTATAAGTAACTCACCAAGCAAAAAATTACGTCGATGCGAAGATATAGTACGTTTATATCACCAAGTTAAGGGCGCTTTACTTATGGTTACGCAATGTGGTTAAGTCGTATACATGCACATTGCGTGTGTGCGTGCCTGTCAGGAGCCTAGGAGGGAGCGGTCAGGCGAGAGCAAGCTCCTCACGCCCACTTATACAGATACGACACTCACACAACCATGAGCCACGAGCCCTCGTGAAATGAAAGAACTACCTATAGCTGCCACTTCTTTTGACGTAGACACCCGTTAAGAAAGAATTTTTGAATATTCACAGCCTAAGGGTGTAAATAAGGAGTTTGAAAAATGAAGCTTAACGTTAGCGAAGCCGCGGTCAAAAGCTAGTTTATAATGTGCTGCAAATGTATCCGGAACGGATGTCTCACTTCCCACTGATATCGCACGAAGACGGGAGATTAAAGTCATTATAAGACTAATCGTGATGATGTTGATGACTTTAGTTACAGCAAACAATTACTTGACAGTGATTTTGCAACTTCATTCCAGCCGACATTATAAAAACTGCTGAATTAGTCATTTACAAAGTTGCTTTTAGGTAATAGTTACTTGTTGATGCTAGATTTTGCTATGGGGAGTGGATTCGGTTTTCTTAAAAATCCAGCAAGAACACCGAAAGCCAGTCAAAGTTGAATACGATCGTCGCTCCCTAGAAATCATTTTTAGGGTTCCTCCGCTGACGTCAGTCCGTCTATCTGTCTGTCAGCGTGAACTGTGAAGCGTGTCTCATGAAGCGTAATAGGTAGATATTTGAAATTTTCTATATCTATTGCCGCTATAACAACAAATAATAAAAATAAACAGGCCCACAAACAGTGTCATCCTTTTCTGCAGCGAACATTGTGAAAAGGACAGCATGTCATTGTAAATACATCTATAAATGCTCATCCGCTTGCCGTTCAACTGACCTTGATGAAATTGATACACTATTTGTGTGTATTGTGCTTATGCTTGCGTTCAGCTGGTCTAACTGAACAGCTGAATTACAATTTATATACGCAGTTAACATTGACTAAACTAAAATGCATTGTTTTTTATTCGATGACAAGATAATCCTTGACTGCGATCTCACCTGATGGTAAGCGACGATACAGTCTAATATGGTAGCGGGCTAACTTGGAAGGGGTATGGCAGCATACATTCAACCCTGATCGGTTACTACACGCCACCGTGCCCCTAATTTTATTTTAAAATCAAGTCCATAAATTCGTTTACACAGGACTGAAGTAAAAGCCAATGTGCTCAACTCTGTCTTTTCTGAGTTATGTGCGTTTAAGCAATTAAATATGACATGGTTCAACGGTGAAGGAAAAGATCGTGAGGAAATCAGCACGTCTGAGAATTATCTATAAAATATTATAGACAATTTTCAGGCGAGCTGGTAACAATAGTCAAGGATGTGTGGAGTCTGTCAATTTGCAATCGTGGTGGACCATATCCTTTCTCTGAGTCCTAGTTTCTCAGGTCTCTTACCTGCGCTTAGTAGTGATTCGTTAATGGGTTGCTGTTGAAGACAGTCGTCATCAGTAACATCATCAAATCAATGCAAACTCGGAAGCGTAACAAGTAACAACCTATATTCTCCATCTCAAACATACATTACGTTATAGTTAATGATGTGTACCGAATCAATCGACAGCACATCAATAATCCTAGTCTTGGATATAACTCTTTGACAAGCGATTTTGGGTCATTCTATTCAAATGCGTTACTCAGTAATGGAGAGTTGCGTCTATTCTGATGTTATCGATTTAGAAATGTCGTCATACAGAAAAGTTAGGTAGTTAGGTTTGGTTAGACGTCAAGGAACTGTTCCTACAGTTTTGTTGACTTATGGATGCTTATGCTATTTGTTATTCATGTTTTAAGGTACACTATAAAATATCATGTTTTCATTTTTCATCTTTTGTTTTTGAGGGAACTATTTTGTAATTTATGAAAGAAAAACAGTTAAGTAATAATACTAAGTAGGCATAGAAAATGCACTGTAGATACGTGGAGTACAAGATCGAGATTTGTGGAAGTCCATGCAAGAGTCCTTTGTTCAACAGGGGACGTTGATAAAGAAAAGGAAGGCATAGGAAGTTATTATTTACTTTTAAACTTGCATAGTTTAGTGATTCACTGACCTCAAAGATATTATAAGGTACCTACGCTGGACAGACTAGCCGACTTCAAAATGAAGCAACTTAAATATCGCCAGTTTTGCACTGATTGCTAACAGAGGAGTGAAGGTAGACGGAACTAATTTGAGTTGTGATTTGGAAAATTCTTTTTTGTTTGAAAGGGTATATATACCTAGGTGGTCCCATAGTTATCAGGTCAGGATCTGATAATGGAATCCTGGAGAAATCGAAGGGACTCTTCATATTATATAGGCACAGTAATTGATATACTTTGTAGTGGCGTTTGAAGTCGGTTTTGTAAAATGAATTTTTACGTTTATGTTATATTGCTAATAATTGTCAAACTTAGTTACGCTTTAAATCAGCATGACCAGTCCACAATACCTACTCATCATATTGAGGTCAGCGGATTGAGTGAAGAATTTAAATAATTTATTTTGATAAACGAATAATACAATGACGAAGATCAAAATAAACAGATCGAAGTTTGCCATTTCCTTTTATAGTTATCTATATATTTTCAATTATATTACAATGAGAAACCTAAGAACCTAAGCATATACTTATATATAATTTGATAGTAATTTCTTAATGAAATCCTAAAAAAAGCACTTTCATTAGTACCTACCTATACTGAATTAACTATAGTGATAGTATAATTAGTAAAGTGTTTCTTTATCTTTGCAAATAGAAAGATAAAGTGTCTTCATAGGAAACAATAAACTGTCTATTAATATTTCGATAACTGTGTGTAAAAAACACGATAGTCAATAGAAATATTTTTGGAGGTATTTTCTCCATTTTGAACGTTACATAATGAAGATGTTTACAGGCCTTGAAATATGATTTGCATCGGATATATTAGTGTCAAGATTACTTATGCCAACTGCGTTCGCAGGGTCGGAATGGTACGTGGAACGTTTCGCAACAGCCATTGACATCCCACGTCCGTCTGACAATACCAGTCTTGATTTCAGTGGATAACAAGAATTTGTGGTGTAATGTCAATGAAACTTAGGTGCTAAGGAAATCAAGAACGTTAAACGAAAAAGTATTAAAATAACATTACATAGCCAGATTATTTCTAAAAAGAGACCAGTAAAATGAATTCAGGTTAAGATTTTTCTTATACAATCTTTATGTCATATCTTTGAAAAAGAAATTCAAAACAAAAGGAAAGAAAGAAACCTATATTTAAGCAAGTAGATATTTTTCTATTACTATCTCGGATTGAAAACCCATACAGATAACAACAGATAGCTGAGTTTCTTGCCGGCTCTTCTCAGCAGAATCTGAATTCAGAATTAGTGGTAGAGTAAAAAAAAGAGTCTTGACGTGTCATAAGAGCTACAAGCTGGCCTACATTAAATAAATAATTTTGAATTTAAATTTGAGTAAAGATAAAACATAACATCAGGAGAAAACACAAATCTTCTGAGAAAATTATTATAAATGTAGATATATAAACAACAACAGAAAGTCTAAAACGATGATATATTAAAAATATAAAATAATAAGGACTTAATAAGAAAAAAGGGAAAAGCAATTTTATCTGAGATTCAAAAGTACATCAAATATTGTAGAAAACCCGATTGGAGCTGCCGTCGCGGAATGTCGACAAAGTCTGCATTTGCGTGGAACATCTTCATTCATTTCCATACAAAATTGTTGCACTACGGGCAGGAAACGGTGACAGCGATACGATGCTGGTGTCTTGTGGATCGCATTCGTTAGCCGTGTTAGTCACACCACACGTGATCTGGTTATTAGCTGTGATCAGCTGAACATTAACTAGACGTTGAAATGTTTTTCTTCCTTAGCTTCAGTCTCGTTTTTGATAGGTTTACCTACAAAATGTAATCTATGTGTGACGGAAGTGGTTTGAAATAAGAGAATTACCAGTAGGAAAACACTATATAGAGACGACCGGATTAAAGAAGAATTTGACAGCCTACTAGTTTTTGGGATTAGGAAAAGGTTTAATTTATCTACGTTTCGATGGTCATTATTCTTAAAAGTCGTTTGTTACCATAACAATAGTTTTGATCGTGTACATCCATACCAAAACTTGTGTTTTGATTGATTAGACGTTCAGTACTTAAGTTTAACTGTCCGAAACCCTTCAAAGGGATCTTACAACTGAGGCAAATGGTAGTAACTAGTCACAGGCAACGGGCACGGGTAAAAAAAAATTATACTACCAGTAGTAACAAGGGTAACGAAAGGATCCCGAGATGCAAGGCAATAGGATCTTGTCGACATCACAATTTTCATACACTTGCTTTTGAATCTTTGGAGTATGAGCCGATACCTACAACAAATATAAAGTAAAAGCGTTCGGAAGTGAAGTAAACTGGAAGCATAAAAAGGTAACAAGTTTTAATTATCACGTTCAGTTCTGAGTGGAAAGTTGCTATGGGCGCACAGGCTTGTTTCCTCGAAGCGTTGGATAGAAGCAAAGAAGGCAGGCCATAAATATTAATGACAGCGATTCAATGGCAGACCCGCAGAAAGGTCAGCGGCCTTTGATCCGTTTGTTTGATGCTCATATCTCTGTCTTAATTAGAAATGCCTATTAGAGTTAAGACACGATATGTGCATGAATAAAATATGAATGACATCGTGAAATGCATTAATATGAGAAAAATATTTGGACGTTAGATAGATAGAAAATTCTTTATTGCTACACACAAGAGATGATGTGTTTACAATCATGCACGTTGGCTTGGTTATGTATGTTATAATAAAGACCATTCCAAAAAGATTTATTATTCTAGTAAACGATTTAAATAGTAGATACCAGAAATTAAAAACATAATAAACACAATATGTCTAGTATGAATACCTACAATGACTTACGAAATTAAAACGTTCTTATAAAAGGCGTATTTGATAATAATACTTAACCAAACAGCATTGAAAGGGAACCATTAATTGATGAGCTATGTACTTGTTATCAAAATCAATTCATACATCACCAAACTTGTTTATTTTATGAGTCATCGATTGGTTAATAACAATGACCTACATCAATCTACAGCGGGCTATTCAATATATCATAATAAAAAACTATTACAGAAATAATTGTCATTGTTTAGGTAGTGCGAAAGTGTTACATACAATGTTAAGTATAATCCTTATCTGCAGGTTTAGAACATGTTTTAAATAAACATGCTCGGCAAAGTCTTCTACTATAGAATACTTTACGCTTTAAACTTGTTGAAGCCCTTTTTGAAACGAAAGATGTCCATCAAAGATTCCAGAATCCCGATGAATTTTATTTGTTTACTACTAACTCACATCATAGGATCAGAACTACAAAAATTAAGACGTTGATCTGATTTTACGATGTTTCATACCATTGTTTGTTATTTTGTGCGTTACCCATTTATCATAGCTAAAAGAAATTGAGAGTACCGGGTTAGGTCAGTTTCAATGCTAATTGTACCGATTAATGTACATACATTGTACATACATCCAGTGTATTTGAAACAGTCACGTTCAAGAAATTAAACATAAAAAGGTTTATAAATAAACATCAATCATAAGCACATTAATTATTAAAATTCCTTATAAAACAAAAATTTTTGCAGTGTATATCGCATTGGCAGCATTGGCATGATTTTCCAGAAGTGCTCTCGTATTGAAACGACAATTCCTTTTTATGTTATTTCAAGTCTAATACTCTGTGCTAATACCCCAATAAGTGTTAAATCATTCAAATCTTTATGCTTCAATAATACTTCTACGGTTTTAGCACATTTTCAAACACTTTACGGACTTTTAATAAAGCTCGTTATCGTAAAATCATTCTCGTAATAAATCAGTCTTGGGTTAAAGGGAAATTTATTTTCTTATACTTATCGAGAATTTAAGAAAATTTGAAATAAAGAGATCAAACGTTTTTTAATATTGTTTACAATTTTGTCAATGATAAGACCTGACATTTTTTGTCAAAACAGTAAAATCTGTAGGTACTGTAAATGAAATGGCATGTTTAATGTACGATGAATTTATCTTTACAACGCGACAGTATAATATTCTATTACAGTAATGTTGATATTGACCGTATATCGGAAGAGCGACAGTGGGTCAGTGTCCTATATATTGGCTATAACTGCTATAAGGCATCGCTCTCACATCAATAAAATTAAAGCTTGTGCGTCGTTGACAAACACATTCGGTCACTATCTATAGAAGTGGCTGGCTTTAGAGATTGGCACTTGACGATAATCATGCATAAAAGCGATGAGGTCTAGGTTGGAGTGCGTTTGCCTAGAAGATGTCATATTCATTTAATTGTACATTGAAGATACAATAATACACGTCGCAATAGTCGTCAGTAAGCGACTTGTCTCAGAAAGAAGAAAAAGAATATGTACAAATGATCTATTTAAAACTATGTATGCAAAGGCGACTTTAGTGCTTACTAAGCAATCTCACCAGCCAACTAGTGGAGTGAATGAAGTGCTATGTTGTTGAGTTGATTTTAAAACCAAATAACGAGTTCAAAGCATTGTCCTCAAAGTTAATAAAAATTGTAAGGCGTGAAATATATAGCCAGTATTCTTGACACCATTCCACGCGGGGATGATTTGTATGCATACATACTCTACATACCATACAAAGTATTAATTGTTTAACTTTATAGTGAAACAAAATTAAACACCATGTATAATGTATTAAACACCATGTATTTCTGATGAATATGACCAACAGTGGTGTTAGTCGAATGAAACTAGGCCTACTCCAGACTCAAAACCTAAGATTACACAAACACATTGAGACCTAAGAAGCCCTGATCTCTACCTACCACCTAGACTCTATCACGGCTAGCAAAGCAGATTCTACTGAGAATAGTACTGCCAAAAATTCAGCAGTTCTTTTCAAGATTCCCAAATCTATGTCTAATTGTCTATCGTTCTTAATCTCATATCTCCTTATAGTTTCTTCAGTTTTTAAGGCAAAGAAAAAACAATTTTCTTAGTAATGTTATGTAATATTTCTGTGATGACACTTTAATTCATTTAAGTATAGTCATCTTAATGAGTGGTAGCACACATTAAGGCAATTATGATCTTCATACTTTGTATGTAACTACGAAATAGGTGTGTAATCGTATAATTAAAATAGAGTCTCTCATCTTATGCAAGCTTAATTGCAAGTCCAGAATTGTTTACCTAATTGTCATGAGGTATTCATTTGGCAATCATTTTTATCAGTAATTTTGGTCATGTTATATGTTTATAACATCCACTTTTGCACATAGGTCTCTTTTAAAGACTCACTTCACAAGCCTCGGTCTTTCGCCACTTGACTCCAGCGGCAGCTGCGACTCCTTTGATGTAGTCTGTCCACCTAGTGCGGAGTCTGCTAGTACTGCGCTTTCCGTTTTGAGTTCAACATTTCTTAGGTAATCTCTATCGGTTCTTCGAACTACTATATGCCCCGTTACCATTTCAGCTTCGGGGCCCGTTGGGCTATATCAGTTGCTCCGGTTCTTGAAGAAAAGAGTGCAACTGCTAGTTTTTCATTCCTTTTCGAACATTATGATTTATGATTAGTAATCGTTTCGGTAGGTGCTTTGCGACAATCAATCCTTAACCAAAGTTCAAATTACAAAAACAGATTTTCTGAAAAAAGAATAGTTTCAATAGATTTTAATGATCTGAATCTGAATCTAATGGCAGCAACAATATGGTACAAAATAAGTTAAGTTCTACTGACCTGTCACCCGTACCTTGTTACAACGAAAAAACTGTAGACTATGATAATGAGACTACAATAATCAAAACTTTTTATAATATATATAAGAAGATAAGTAGGTATATATCGTCCCTGTGGTTGAAATGAATGTTATGAACCTAAAGAAAATGCTTAGATAGGCCTTATAGATAGGTAATCTCAGATGACAATAAACATAAATACCAATGGAGATGGCTGTAAGCAGTTACACGTAAGCAATACAATTTGCATCGAACAATACCCAATACCTACAATTACTTTTATGGTAATGCTTGGCCAGGATGTGTGTGAGGAATGGAATTGAAGGTAGGTATTAGTAGAGCAAGAATAATTGCAAATATAAACGACCAAATATAAGAATTTTGATAAAAACGGTAATAATCGAGTGGTTAAAACTTCTTCCTTATTTTCGGGGAGTCCAAGGTTCGATCCAAGGCACGCATTTCTGACTATTTCAAAGTTATATGCTTTTTTAAAAATTAATAAAAATTCTTTTCAAAAAACCAACTTCAAACACCACTACAAAGTATAAAAATAATTTTAGTTTGTACACGTTTGTTGAAATCGGACAGCTTAAATAGTCATTAACATTCAAATACGATAGGTAAAGCAAATAAGCACCTAGGTACCTAGTTCTGGTTCGGTATGTTTGTAAATAAGCAATAATTGCGTTTTATTATTTACGGAAAAATCCAAAATAAACGTACCTATCTAGAACGATTCTATAAAAAAAAACATAATAAAAGATGGTCTATTGTTACCGAGAAAGTATTTGTGAGAAAACGTTATGCTCTTAATTTATTAACTTTCTAACTTTGCGAATAAAGAAAAACATTCATCTCGTGCAAACATATTTTATTGGATGCTTGGTAAAAGATGAAAAGAGTAAATTGCCCCACAGTCAAAAATTTAATTATCTGGTAGGAATGTGTTTATTTAGGACCTCTGCTTGAGATAACAATCCTCGCCTACATATATATGTAAATCATGTACAGACAAGATAAAACTTGCATGATATGGGACGTCACTACGTCAATAAGTTAAACCGGAAGAGAGCCTATAAAACTGAACCACATAAGATGTATTGCCATTAATATTTACTTAATTGAACGTAACCTAGTTCTAAATGAAGTAAGTAAGTACTTAATTGGAATTTAAAATCGTTAACTCAAATGTAACTGCATCAAGATTCAAGACAAAGAAGAAAACCTAAAACGGTAGGCACGTATAAGTCAATCATTTTCTGTGATGTGGAACGTAACTTTAAGTTCGATAAGGACTTCAAGAATGCACTAAATGCCTGTCTGAGTACATTCTCCTGGAAATCCCTCTTTTATACTCGAGTGCTGTAAAACGCTGGCAACCCCTGTATTGGAATATGGCTATCTCGTTTCCCCACACCATACCATGTCCCACCCTCGGTCTCCGTTCAAAACATCGTGGGATAATTAAATATTTATGTCATCGCAGATGGCAGGAGAGTTGTAAACTTCAATAAAGGTTAATTAATGCTTGATACAATTAATTTTAATTGCGCCTTTAACCATGCCAAAATTATAAACTACTTCTGAATAAAGCATTGCAAAGTGCACACATTAAAAAAATAAAAGAATAGAAGAATGTAACTATTTCATAACAATGGACTATTGTAATGTGTGGCGTTAAAAATTAAAATTATTGTGAGGAAGCGATTATTTCATACAACAAATTAAATACCTGATAATGCTGCAAGACTAAACTCTGCGAGACATCCCGTCAATTGACATAAACACAATCACGAACTTAGTTAAAATAGACGATACTGGCACAACTTTAACCGTTAACGATGACGGCTCAACGATAAATAACACAGCCGAATGTGCGTACACTGGAATCACTGACACTGAATCAAATGCAGTTGTTGTGAGTTAATTTAACGGGGCGAACTGATAACACTTCATTATAAGATAGACAAAGCTCGATCACGAAAAGCTTTTGATCTATACGAGTGACGTGCAGCCTCTCCGGCGACAGAATTCAGACTGCATCAGTCGGGGGCAGTTGGGGACAGGGGGGAAGTAGGAAGGGGGCGCGCGTCAGGCACTCGCTCGGAGGCGTCGAACCAGCTTTATATCGCGGTGATATTGATAACGAATGTTTACATTTACAAAGTTGATGAAATCAAATCTAGCGTAGACTCGAAAATGAGTAATCGAAAATAAGTAAGTAAAGTGTAACTACAAGAGAATAAAATAACTAAGTCCAATTTTTTTTATATTAGCACTCTTTTCCGCGTCGTTATCATCATCATCCTGCAAAACATTATCAACCGCTCACTACAGGTTTCCTTTCAGACAAGGGTTATACTTATAGGCCATAATCTACAACAATAGGTTTAGTATATTGCCAGATTTTTTCGGAAAGAAAACCTGCGAAGAAGTAATGAGGCATACTCGTACATATAAATCGACAGCGTCAAAGTGTGATACACTGATTTGGTAAAACTAAAAGCAAAGTAAAAGAAGAAGAAGAAGCAGAAGTTAATATTCCAATGTTACATAAACGTATTTCCTGAATAAAATAATAAGAAAGATGCGTAAGGTAATAATCTATCACAGAATCTTCGAGGCGTATCGATGAAATTAAGCCTGTAATAAGCAAACGGGAAACAAAACACGTAATTTTCTTGATGAATGTTGAAAAGTTGATCTCTTTTTCTGTTCGCTCGTGACTCGTGCTAAAGTAAACAAAAACAAAAAGAAACTGTTATGTTACGCCTTACGTAATTAAGAAGCATATGTTCCACATTCAAATAGCTGGGCGGTGTTCGATAGTCCACGAAGAATTATGGACTAAACATATGTAGATAAATAAAATAATGAATTTAGGTTATATCCGTTTTAGATGAATACGTAGTGACTTAAAAAAATCATCTCTTGCTCGAGAAAAATTTTAAATTATTGTAGTTATTTTAGATTTTACAAGTATGATCATATGACTATGTAGTTCTAGAAAGGGTTGTGATTACTTGGGCATAAAAGAATAATAACGTTGGAATTCTCTTCATTTTTATATTGCTTCTTGGTTTACTTATATGTATACTTTATTATGCTAGTTATATGTGTTTATAAATATATAACACCTTGCTCAAAATTAGCATTCCTATTTTAATCATTGGTTTATTTCTCAGATTGTTCTACGAAGCGTTGCAGATCCTATCCGCCTAACGTCCGAAAGAAACTATCTGTCCTCAAAATTATCTCTACTTTAACTTATTCTATTTGTACTGCCGGTATAAATCCATAAACACCTTAATGGTTTTTGCAAAGGTTTTTATAATCATTTTTTCTTTTTTTGTTATAGTTTATTCATATAAATTGCAAATGATATTAATAGTATATCCGATATCAAACGCGAATATTTCGTCTCGATGAACGCACTGCTGCTGATTCATAAACTGGATAGCAAAATCAAAGCGTCCACTCAGCTGGCAAATTAATTCGCAGCCCATGTGTAATGATATAATTAATATTATAGGTAAAGGTGTACCTGAAATAGAATATTAGAAGATCATTATACTAAAAGTATTCCATATCCCTATCCAATGTAGCACTAGATTGATATTGGAGTCGAATCAACAGTCGTACCTACTCAACTTATGTAAACGAGCTGGGGCCCAAGTCTGCTATTGCAATTGTAGATCAATTGTCTATCAATGACATCCCAATTGCTACTTTTAGCAATTTTGGTAGTCTACTAATTCAATGACGTCACAATTGTTTTCCGATGGTTTGCCACTGACACATCTAGCTTACAAATTTTCATCTAGCTTAAATAAACGTTTTTAATATGTAGTTTTTTTTGAAACTCATTTCGAAAAACGCTTTTTAAGCTAATGGCAATACAGAGGTATCATTGAATTACAATCCAATTATAAGAAATCGAACGACCATTGTGAATTTAGTATAACTTGATTGACTTGATGATTTTAATTTTTAAAATTTTTAAACTAAGTAAGTACGAGTACGTACTTAAATCTCGCGACAAGCTTTTATATCATATAAGTTGTATGATGAAGTTACAAGTTGATAGTAAAAGTTTTAAAAGAAACGTTTATTTTATTATTTTTAATATTTAAATAAAAGCTTGTTTTAAAAAAGTTTTTTTACTTTAAATTTTTCTAATGAGCACTTTAGCAACTACTAAGAAATCGATTAACCGACGAAAATAGACATAACTAACACACATAACTGCATTTACCTTAGACGGGTAAAAATTGACTCAGCTTAAAAAATAATTAAAAACGAATGATATAAATCATTCACTGGCTGACTCACGGCCATTAAGACATTAGTTAAAGCAACTGATGCAGATGGAATGGAATAGAAAGAGTAATAAATTACACGCGCTTGCCGCTTGCTCGTCCCCAATATATAGATCCGAGAAAGACGTTCACTTTTATTCTATACAATGCTAAACTTAAACCAACACAAGACAATAATAGCTTCACTATTAGAGTAATAGGGTTTTGTAGGTACTCGCACTAACACACAGATCTCAAGGGATCCAAAAAACATTAATACGGTCGATGGTTATTTTGAAAATATTATCTGGTTGATTGCGAATAAGCTGCGTCAATTATTGCTACAATCTCAATTGTGGTGATTAGTTTAATTTAAAGTTTTCTTGCGAAAGTGTCGGCCAATCAGAGGTAATTGCAATTGGTATACTGTGGCAATTATTTTTAGACAATCAAGTTTTTAAATTTGCCAGGTGGGAATTTAAATACTTAATTGATACAGGTGTATTTAACACGATTATCAGAAACATAATATTATGCTTCGTCTTTTCAGAAATAGGTATGAATGCAAACATTTTTATTGTACACCATAATATCTCCTACATAAGACAATTGCATATTTTCATATTATAATCGTCGTTGTCGTCTTCTCATTCGATTTACTTCTGGAGACATAGGTCTTTTGCAAGGATAACGTCTGTATCAAACATTGTGCTTACATTGTACCGTATAAGAATCATTGTGCCGCTTCAAGTTGTGCCGAAAAAAAAAATGAAATTCGTATGCTGCGTGATTGAAAGACAAACCAACAAACAAACACACTCTCGCATTTATAATATTAGTTAGGTTTTAATTCATATAAACTTTTGCAAAGTGTCAATGATAGGTTAGATTCGATACTGGAAGTCGTATTTAGGAAACGGTCACAGCTAAGTAAACAAGTCCACTATATTAGATATGAGATAAACGGTGAAAGACATTACCCAAGAAACAAATGGCATATAACATCGGTGAAAGTCATGCCGAGACGTCCCATGCTGTGACAAAGTGTGGCAATAAAAATACACAAGGGCCCCGCCCTAGCACCACAAACGTGCCGATCTGCGCCATCTGAGTTTGTTGGTCTACGGATCGTATTTTGAGACGCTCGGTAAGCAAACGTTAAAGATTTATTGCCAATCAGTGCGTGTGGCAGCGCTGTTTAGCACTCTACACTTGTGTGTCAACTGTAATGCTGAGATCTATAGAGCGTGCTCTGACTTAGCTCGAACTCAAGATAAGAATTAAAACGAGATACAAACATGCTCAGACATAAATCTATCTCGTTTTATCTCCGTCTTGAGTCTTAGCAGAGTGAGAGTGCGATCTATAGATTTCAGCCTTAGTGTAGTATCTGATGGTAGTTCAACATTTGGTACGTCGTTTTATGGGAATTGGGATACATATAGTAGGTACGAAGTAGAAGTAGTCCTAGTTAAACGGTACCTACCAATGTATTTTAACATTATAAAAACTAATGAATTACACTAGACAGCAAATAAACCGAGCCACCCGCTACCTTGGCACTCTGATTCGATTTTCTCAAAAAATATAAAACTTACAAATATCAAAGTTATACCTACAGAAAGTGTGTTTCTTGATGATGAAAATGAATGGAAATTCATTAGGATTAATCAATTAATTAAGTGTTTATTGAGGATTTTACAAAGAAGACTCGTTTTCCAGTCGTGTTAATCGTTCTTAATCATAAAATGAAAATTAAAATAAAGTCAGAAACAAAGAAAAATTTAAAGAAAAAGTTTTTGGTCAGTATTCAGTATTCCCTCCCCTTGCTCGGATAACTGCCAGCATCCTCGTATTCATTGACCTCACGAGCCTGACGAGGAATTCTTGAGGGATTGCATTCCACTCCTCTTCAATTGCGATTCGGGGCTCTGGAAGCCTTACTGGACCAGGTACCCGGGCTCGAACCCGACGTTTCAGTTCATCGCATAAGTGTTCTATTGGATTCTAGTCCAGGCTTGGAGCTGGCTAGTCCATTGTACGAATGCCGACGTCGCGTAGATACTGGGCCACCACATGAGCAACATGAGACCGTGCATTATCAAGCAACAACTGTATATTCTGCCCAATATATTCTGCGTAAGGTACCACATGGTCTGCCAGGATTTCAGTAATGTAGCGATAAGAAGTCAATCCACGTGTACGGCCCGTCAGTTCGATGAAAACTAACGCTGTACATGCGGTTAGCGAGATGCCGGCCCAAACCATTACAGATCCTCCTCCATAAGCATCAGTTTGCTCGATGCAACACTGAGAATAACGTTCTCCAGAGAGACGATGTACTCTCTGACGTCGATCACTTCCATGTAGACTCACCCTGGAGGGTGACGCTCACGCTTATGGAGGAAGATCTGTAACGGTTTAGGGCGGCATCTCGCTAACTGCATGTACAGCGTTAGTTTTCATCGAACTGACGGGCCGTACACGTGGATTGACTTCTTATCGCTACATTACTGAAATCCTGGCAGACCATGTGGTACCTTACGCAGAATATATTGGGCAGAATATACAGTTGTTGCTTGATAATGCACGGTCTCATGTTGCTCATGTGGTGGCCCAGTATCTACGCGACGTCGGCATTCGTACAATGGACTAGCCAGCTCCAAGCCTGGACTAGAATCCAATAGAACACTTATGCGATGAACTGAAACGTCGGGTCCGAGCCCGGGTACCTGGTCCAGTAAGGCTTCCAGAGCCCCGAATCGCAATTGAAGAGGAGTGGAATGCAATCCCTCAAGAATTCCTCGTCAGGCTCGTGAGGTCAATGAATACGAGGATGCTGGCAGTTATCCGAGCAAGGGGAGGGAATACTGAATACTGACCAAAAACTTTTTCTTTAATTTTTTCTTTGTTTCTGACTTTATTTTAATTTTCATTTTATGATTACGAACGATTAACACGACTGGAAAACGACTCTTCTTTGTAAAATCCTCAATAAACACTTAATTAATTGATTAATCCTAATGAATTTCCATTCATTTTCATCATCAAGAAACACACTTTCTGTAGGTATAACTTTGATATTTGTAAGTTTTATATTTTTTGAGAAAATCGAATCAGAGTGCCAAGGTAGCGGGTGGCTCGGTTTATTTGCTGTCCAGTGTAGTTTATCTACTCTACATTCTACAAAAACACCTATCCAATGGTTAAAAATGACTATTTTATTCATTTGTTTGACATAAGAACATTGTACTCATAAATCGGAGGTAGCCGCTGGACACAAGCTTAGCAAGATCGGGGTCGGAGGGGGGGGAATTTCCTGGTGTAGATATTTTTTACATTACATAATTAAGTATGAACTCGTCCACCGTCACCAAAGATTTTAAAGATTCATTTCGTTTCAGATGAAAAATATGTGTTAATGAATGTAACGACAGTAAAAAGAACATTTCAGATGCAAATTTTAAATAAAGTAAAACTTTAATGGTTACAATTAAAGTAATATAGCAACGAGAGCTGTTTAAATGTAGGACGTAGCCCAACTTCTACAAGTTACTGAGGAAATAGGTCGCTGTAAAAGGCAAAAGCCGGGGTATTATGAGATAGATTATATTATACCTACTTCGTGGTGGAATTTGAGCCGAATAGGGATAAAAAAGTGCTTCATGATAATTTGCATCAAGTTTTAAGTAAGTTTAGAAATCTTAAGGGTTCTAATTGGCAATAAACAGACTTACACTTTTTGAAATTTTGTTCTGTTGGAAGGTTTTGTGCGAGGCTAGTTATGCCAAGCAACTGGAGAAACAAGTGTACTGTAGAAACTGATTAGTATAGGTTTAATTAAAACTGCCATACCCCCTAACCAGTAACCCTGCTATCATCTTAAACTGCATCGTCCCCTGCCATCAGGTGAGATTGCAGTCAAGGACTATCTAGAATTGAACAAAAAAAATATAACCGGATGATTGCGACTGCAATGTAAATGAAAAAGCATTGTATTTCCTTAAAATCTTAAGGTAAAGTTAAAATTTACCAGTC
Organism: Hipparchia semele; assembly: GCA_933228805.2. Taxonomy (NCBI): domain Eukaryota; kingdom Metazoa; phylum Arthropoda; class Insecta; order Lepidoptera; family Nymphalidae; genus Hipparchia; species Hipparchia semele. The sequence goes on from OW121722.1 coordinate 4,037,816, forward strand.
AAAAGTTTTTGGCACGTGTACTCTGCTATTGGGGACAATTTAAATACAATATGTCTCAGTCGCCCAATAGACTACATGAAAGAAATTCTTAAAACAAATACCCAGACGAATACAAAACAGAACCATATTGTACCGCAGCATTTTAAAATGAAATTTAAAACTGAAACCCTAATAAAAGAGCACAAGTACAAAGAAAGTTTTCATAATATAAATACCGTGCAATAACCTTAAGAACGATATAAAAACAGCACGTGCCGAATAAGGATCGCCCTACGACAAGTATGCAGGGTTGGGTTCTGCAGCTAATGCCAGCAGATGTGGCAACCATTTATATAACGGCATATTGCAACTGACGGTAGCTATTTACATTCACCATATGCTTCCCAAAGTTTTTAAGCACAATATTATTTATAAGGCCTCGTTACTTGTGTTTCAAATTAAGTAACTTGGCTTCTTGAAAATTTTAAAGGGCGTACAAATTATGAAATCGATACGTAACTTGCGTATCAGATGGCAAAGACAAGGTGTTGTACCTACTTGTAGGTTGATTAAAATTTGTAAGGCATATTTGGAAACACTTTCCCATACGAACATGACGCAGATACCGCATCGCACCTACTTCACCACCACTTTAGCGCCTTGGGAGTTGGGACTCCAACTATGTGCCCCACCCAATTTCACTTCTGCTTTAGGTACGCCTCGGTCAGCTACATTTATGGCATATATACTCGTGATTAGAGTACCTACCTAAATTGGTAAGCTTGAACATCCATGGAGGATCCAAATTAGGAAAGACCCGTCCCGTGAGAAAAGTATTGATAACACCAATCCGTATCCGACCGTCCAATAGAATCCTAATATCCCTTGGGTAGGGCTCGTTATACCTGAATTTAATTTAACGCAAAACAACCTTGTTGCTTGGCAGCATTGTCCCCTTGAATGGACAAACTAATCTGGGATTATTAGAAGACTCGATGATCTTTTGTAACTTCAAGAAAAGAGCTCAAGACCATCGAAAAGGGCACGCAGCTTGAAACAACCATCAAGGTTATCATATTTGCATCTCTCGTTATATTCGGCACTTTTAGTATTTCATTCAAGTAAGTGGTAAAACTAAAATACAATTAAGAGTCGGGTTTCCAAACATCGCCCGAAACCTCTGTATAAACTTCTAAAGCAAATATAAGCACTTTACTAAGTTTCTTAGGCATCGACTTTTCGTGAAACCGATCTCTACCTAAGCTTATTGGTATTCCATTCCGAATTCTCGGTTACTAAGCAGGCGAACTCGAATCCCGATAAGACAAGAGGACTAGCTCAACCGAAAGTTATCAGGGCCTTTGGTAATTAACACGTGCTAGATCTTTGGGCTTCGGCTAAAATGACTCGGAATTTGCCCCACTTAACACTGACTTTAATTATGTTTAGTTCAAACCTAGTAAAAGCCTGTTAATATTAGAATACCGAACAAAGACTTTCTTAAATGGTTTTAATTAGAATTTCTGCGCAGGTAATTATAGATTTTCTCGAGAGCGATGTTTTTCTTCACAGAACTTAAGTATTAAATGTTTTTTTAAGGAAAACCAGATTAATTTTGTGACCACTATATCTCTCCCATGTTTTGGTTTTAACTCAACGTGTAGATGTGATGTAGAATGTAAGCAATAGGAACGATTGCTCATGAACATAATGTGATTATTATTGTTTATTATGAATATTAAAATCAACAAATTAATTATTAGGGTTACTACTCAAGTGGCAAATTTTCTTTAGTTTCTGATGCTGCAATTGTTCATGCGCAATTGCTATCGTTTGACATTATTAAACTTATAATACTTAATGACATTAATTTAGTTTATATGAATGACAGGTAAAAGAAAACAAACTACAAAACGATAATACCTCGTGACAGGATTTTTGACAGGGCGCCCGCGCCGACCCGTCGATATTCACTCTTCTTTATTTGCCCGAATTGAGTCAGAAAATACAGCTCTCAGAAGGGTATTCCAAACACTAGCCATAAAGAAAAACTTCATCTTTGGTCATTGCAAATAAAAACAGTATATTGGGTCGTTAGGTAGAGTTTCTCATGAATTCTTTAAGCACGCTCCTATTAATTAGCTTACTGCGTATATAAATTACCACGAACATCATTACCGATTATGGCAACCAAGGTGAGTAGTTAATGACTCTTAATAACATGATCCATATCTTCCGCCATCAAATTATCAGCTAATCTAAGCAGGTAATTACATAATACTCTCAAGTTACATTATCAAACATGGCTGGGATTCGAATTAATGATTTCCAAGTATGAGGAGAATTATTTCTTGAAACAAAACTTACTTGAACAGATCTCAATTAATTTTTAACAGGGTGTCCCCTTTCATTGAAAGAGATCTTGTTGCATTATTATTATTATTTTTATCATTATTGTTATGTTATGTAATTATTTAATTTTTGACATTTTTTTTAAGTAGAATATTCACTTTCTTCATGTTAACTAAGTATAGCATAAAAAACTAGGTTTTTCGCAATTTCACAATTCTAATATTAGTAAGGATTAGTTGATTGTTTCAAAAATCCTTACAAATAAAAAATTTAATTAAATCAAAATATATAAAAGGCAAGGAGACTGACTGACTGATCTATTAACGTACAGCTCAAACCACAGGACGGATCGGGCTTAAATTTGGCATACCGATAGCGATTATGACGTATGCGTCCGCTAAGAAAGGACTTTTGAAAATTCAACCCCGAAAGGGTTAAAATAGGGGTTGGAAAAATTGAAATTAACGCGAGCGAAGCCGCGGGAAAAAGCTAGTAAATAAATAAAACTCAGATTCAGATCCAGAGAGAGAGAGAGAGAGACAGATCTACCTACATTGATAAATTTTTTAATTGTAGCTTGTATAGTACCTGTCCAAACATCAACAACATGAAATTAATCACAGTGTGATCAATATCTTCCGTCCCTGCCAGGTAATCACAGCTGGTAATTACTCAATTTACTCAGGACAGGCGTTGATACCGTCAAAGAATTGCTTAGCTATTTAGTAAGGCAACATGGCGCATGGCGTACTTGATTAAAATGCTTCTACTTATTAAAATCTTGAAGACTACCTAAGACGGCTTTTTATATAATTAATAATAATTATACAAAAATATGAGCAGATCTGAGGTCGTATTTTTAAGACCGGCGTCAAACATCCGGTTCACATCCAAGATTCAGAACTCTCGTAAGAATAGTTCTGTTAGAACGATATGCAAAAGATGCATTCGCAAAATATTTTAACGTGTGTAAGGTATTACAAAATTGTATGCAATTCTAGCCTTTTCTAAGCTTTCTGGATTCAAAATGTGAATTCCGTTTCTAAATTCAGAAACTTATTCCGGACGTTTCAGGCTTACCTAAGAGTAAGTAAGCCGGGATTTAATTTTAAGTTTATATGTTAGTATGAATGGCGAATAAATTCAAAAAAGCACACTAAAGATCTACGGCACCTGACCACGACTAAGGTACAGCGTGAGCCTTTATTTATTGCAGAAGTTTTAAACAAAGAAACATTAATAAATCATGACTGTAATTAAAGACTAAATGATCGCGTACTAAAATTGGACAATTAACTCTGTCGACATATCCACCCATAGGAGACGCTATTTCAACATCCTTCACAATTATTACAGCTATAAATAACAAATTTCAATAACGCTATAGGGCACACCCATGCAAAGTTTATGGGTGATAAACGTCCCATCAGCAAAGATAATTATAAATGGAGCGGACGCGACCCAAATACTGGCATGCGTGGAAGACTATTTTCAGATAACTGGAAGCTATGTCAGTCAGGTATGTTTCGAAATAGCACCTTCATTTTCGACGGCCCCTACGTAAATCATCGAAACTTAAAAATGACGATTTTTTTCTTAGCTTAATTGGCTTTTCTTATGCTACACTAGACGATGCCCGCGACTTCGTCCGCGTGGATCAAGGTTTTGCAATTCCCATGGGAACTCTGTAATTTTCCGGGATAAAATGTAGCCTATGTTTTAATCCTGGGTATGAGCTATCTCCATTCCAAATTTCAGCCAAATCGGTTCATTCGTTGTGGCGTGAAGGAGTAACAAACACACACACACACACACACACACACACACACACACACACACACACACACACACACACACACACACACACACACACACACACACACACACATATACAAACTTTCGCCTTTATAATATTAGTGTGATGTGATGTGATTTTACATTCCGCTAATGAAAAAAAATCAAATCTTATTTAAAGCCTACCTTCAAATAAGTTTGATGTTTTTTGAACGTCGTTTTTGAGTTTTGATAATTTACGTAGGGGCCACCGTTTTAACCCGTGCCATTACTTTACTTTTGTATTCACCATTTTAATAGTTTTTTAGAGCAACTAAATTAAGCTAGTTTTTAGAATAGAATAGAATAGAAATATTTTTTATTCAAATAAACTTTTACAAGCACTTTTGAATCGTCAATGAATCTACCACTGGTTCGGAATGCCTTTCCTGCCGAGAAGAGCCAGTAAGAAACTCGGCGGTTGCTCTTTTCAAAAAAAATAAAAAATTTACAATTGTTATTGAACACAGGATAGTTATTACTGTCTTATGAATCACTGGAGCGAATTATATCCACGCCTTTTTATCATTTACATAGTCTTCAATTGTATAATATGCTTTTTTCATGAGACAAGATTTAATTGATTTCTTAAACTTGTGTAGAGGCAAGTCTAAGATTGACTGTGGAATTTTATTGTAAAACGTCACGCCCATTCTCACAAATGTCTTTTGGACCCTCTTGAGGCGCAGCCCAGGAAACATGAGCCTATTTGGATTTCTACTTGGTCTATCGGACAAATCACTCTTTTTTTTTTTTCTTTTTTCTTTGTTATAAACATCCCGTTTTTAGGCTAAAAGCGTAAACAAAATAAGATCCGTGGATCAACTAGAGCAGCGTTAAGAAAACATCAAATCTATGAGAATGGAAATTTGAAAAAAGAATAATGAACCTAGCTTGGTATGAATACAACGTGGTGAATCAAACGAATTCTTTTGTAACTTGTTAGTAACATTGACCTAAATCTTTAAATGGTACTTTATCCGATAAATTGACTGAACCCGACTGATACCCAATCTCACGTTACACATATGTAGAAAGGGAATCGAAATGCTTCAGCTAACCTCAGTAAGAAGTGTTTGCTAAGGATAAGGTCTTCGTAAATGCGTAAAAACAAAAAAAATAATTGAACAATATATAAAAAAATATGCAAGGAAATGCAGGAATGAAATTTTCAAGTTTAAAGTTGCAGACGCAAACAAAACGAGATCTAAAAGGTTCTCAAAACTGACATGCCCTTAGTTTGTCGGTGCAATATTGGCTGAAAATGCAATAAAGGCTAAAAAAGAAACCAAATAATTGGACACCCCCAACAATAGCTGCAGATATACAGGAGAGCAGACGGGATGCAAATAACAAAAATCAATACAATGAACGGCCGAACGCAGCGGTCCAGTATGAACAAAATTAACCATAGGTACCTACTCAAAATCACGAGTAATAACTCTACATAGTCCATACGGCTAAAATTGGAATCGCCTGTCGTATAAATCTGAAATCCATTTCGATAGGATTAACGAGATAACCATTAATCTCTTGATTTAAAAACTTGACCGTGAGGACAAAACGATAAATAATATTATGGCAACAACAAAGTCAAAGAAACAATATTTATTTTTATAAGGAGAATCGGAAGAGGTTCAATAAATAAAAAATATGTTGTTACCTACTTAAGAACTTTTGAGAGCTATCAATCCACTGGCCTTTTACAAAAGTTATTTAATAAAATCTAGATGTCATTAGTTCAACAGAGCAATATAAAATCAAAGTATTCTTAAATTCAGGACTGTATTACAAGCAATAAGAACAAAGGAATGCAACTAATGCGTATAGTTTCCAACTTTAATCAATTTTGGCGATGACGCTAAAAAATCTATAGCGTTTGATGTTTCTGTTGATCTGATGTTCCTATGATATTCTGCAGGAACGAATATACAAAAATCTATCTACTTTTATTTTGTTTTTAATGAGTTAATAATTTATTTATTTCCACAAACCATTTCCACAACTTACACCCATTTAGCTTCTCCTTAACAATTTTTTTTTATTTTTTATTTGCTTCGGTACATCAAAAGAAATAGTGTTATCAGAAGAATTAAATTAATTTTAAAATCATATAAAAATTTGGTGATCATCATCTCATCTCTCGGAGAATTATGAGAAGTGCAAGTGGTGAATTTAAAGAAGAAAACTTTTTTTTATCAACATTTCAAATTCAACTTTTTTGATTTGAATTTGTTGAAAGAAATCGAACGAAAAAGTAGCTAACGTAGATTATGAGAAGTGGGGTCGAATTGAGTAAACTGCTTGTTTGAAATCAGTAGACGTTCTCTACAACTAAGGTCTGGCTCTCGCTAGCTAGTTATTAACCCGTCGGCGTCCCTAAACGGATGTCAGATGATCTATTGTCTATTACAAATAGGCACGTCTGTGCGTCTGGGAATTCTGTCCGCGCAAACGATGTTTCTCAAATACCTTGTAATTTTGCAAATCATACCGCTTTTGGACGTGGGTATATGCTCTTAGTTACACTGTAATTTTCCGTTCATTGTCTTCACTAAAATTGGTCCCTCTGTTTCAATAACTAAGTAATTACTAAGTTGAATTTATGGAATGTTGACTTTAGTATTTTCAGCTCCGAAGTTTTAATCTTTTTCAAAGTGTATTAGGTATTTACTTCTTGCCAGACCTTAAGTATTCTTACCATATTCTTAACTACATTTTCCTCTAACGTTACTCTTATTTTATTCTTATGGATAGGTATGTATGTATTATGTACGTAGCCTAAGTGTTTGAAGAATGAGTCTACGAGATTCTTGACCCAGTAAGCAAACGCCGGTAGCGAACTTCATATCAGGTCCTATTAATACTAGTAGGTATTCTATAGCCATCATAGTTTCTTCCGTCTTAAAATTAATTATTATTGTACAATTTAATAAAAAATCAAAGAAATATACCTACCAAGACTGACAACTGAGTACTGACCCTGAGGTTTAGAAAAATTCTGAAATTATAAAAAAATCTTAATGCGCCTAAAGAAATTTTCACTTCAAGAAACAGGGATAGCTATCTTCTGAATTATCTTCTTAATTCCAATACAGATCCTAGAAGTAAGTATGTAAGTGTGTATGTAAGTTTTTGAAAGTTGGTTTTATCGATGGGCGTGAGGTCCCAAGTCACTGGCAACCACTGGATGCAGGCGGCACAGGAGCGCATTCTGTGGGGATCATTTCAAGGGACCTATATCTAGCAGTGGATCTAGATGATGTTGATGATGGTCTTATTTGTAACCGGAGCTTTTCAAAGATATTTTGAAATTCACTGATAAGTTTTGACGTAAACAGTTACACTAAAGTTGTTTACAAGTAGATACTAGATACAAAAATGCCTTCGCATAACAACAAACAGCTGTCTAGACTGGAGACACTACAAACACGAGCAACTTCGTTTGTCGAAACAAAGACTATCTTAGAAACTAGCCGCCTCATTAACGCTGCGCTTAGGTGTCTCAAGGTGTTTTAAAGTTGCTTTTTTTGCAATTAGCATAGCGAACACATTATTTGCTAGCTTTTGCCCACGACTTTTATCACTTTGACACAAACTGATGGGATTAGGATTTCAAAGCAACCTATTCGGAGCAAGCAACTGTAGGTAAGTACCTACTTGAAAGACTATTTTCAGTTCATGTACTGACAAATCACTCCCTTCTCTTAAGTTTTTGTGGTTTTAGTTATGAATAGTTTAGTTTTTATAAGTAACATTATGATCCTTTAGAAATTTCGATTTAAAAAACCTAACCTAACGCGAAAGAAATCGCGGCAAGAAGCTAGTAATATTGTATGTATGAATTAAGCTCAAACTCCGCAAAATAAGCTAGATAGCACGTGAATTAAAATATACCTTAAGTATCTCTACCTGCCTATTCAAACAAATGTAGCAATACAGCACTAAGGTAAAAACTGGGTTAATATCTCAAGAAGACACTGAAGCTGTGAACTTATTGACCCAGAATGTGAAGCGTATTTAGAGCACCGATTATTGACACATTTTTTTTAGGTAGCTACATAAAGGCGCATCGTTAGGTGCCTACTGTAAAATATCTACTACGCACAATAAGCTTTTTAACAAACAGAATGAAAAGAATATTGTTTGTTAAAACTTTTTTATTTCTTTCTACCCAAAAGTTACTTTTATCAAATAGACGTCAACTTAAGTAGTATTGGAAGCGCAGTGTTGGCAGACACCAGACTCCCCAGGTGTTACAGGTGAGTCGGATCGAGCCGCTGGATTCAGGCGGCGCAAGACCGTGGCTTGTAGAAGGCCATGTAAGGGACCTTTTTTCAACAGCGGACTCTATCAGTTGATAAAAAAGACGAAAAGGAGCTTATTCAAATTTTTGGCTAGGTTTCATTACAAATCAGCAGACAATACAAAGGTAGGTACTACATTATAAATAGCCGTGTAACATTTACTAAATGGTTCAGCCTAATGGGAATTTGCATAGAATTAATGAAATTGCATTTTCATCTCTCATCTGTATGTTAATATATGTAGATGTAGAGCCCAAAACCTAGAGCTATATTAGTGACGTCAAAAGTTAACATATTTTATAGGTAGGGTAGATGTTATAGAGAAAAGTATTTATTTTTTAAAGAATTTGGATAATTGAAATGAGATTTATTTAAAAATTTTAATTTTTTGAGGCACACAGGATAGTATGGTTGCAAAATTGCTATTGGCAAATGGAATCGATTTGTCAACATTGACGTATACTGTGCATCAATCTAAGTATGGACAGAAATGGTTTGGAAAATTCTCCGTCCCTTTCCCGTCTATACTAAATTACAACATAAACTCAGGGAGGACATAAACTTGAAAAGTTACACTAGAAATTAATGGTCTTCTTACAGAGACACTGTACGTTTGGGTTGCAAGGGGTTTGGGTTGGAATGGTGACCGTAGACCGGAAAGTGCAGTGTTTGCAGACTCTCTTTTTCTCTAGGTAGACCGAAGAAGATGCGAGCCTATGGATACAGGAAGAGAAAAACTATGGCGATTGGACAAGAGACAACCTAAGTACATGAATAAGTACCAAGTATTTGTACAAGGGGGCCATAAAATTAGGTCAGAAACAACTCCAGTAGAATAGATATGACGATGTAGCTCAGTAAAATCAAGAGTAGGCCATTCAAGCCACTTGTCTAACTCAACGAACCCTCAAAAATGAATTCGAAGATACGTGAAAATGCGAATTCACAAGCAACCTTTTCGGATTCACGGATTTCGAAAGGCTCTCAAATGTAGTGACGTCACAACTTCAAGTGCGCCCCACTTTACGCCTGCAATATTCACACAGGCATAAATAACAAGTTTCTGGTTTCACTAGGTTTTTCGTTTAAAATGTGTTAAGCTTATATTTTTTGTGAATTTATTGCCGATAAAGCGATAAAGGCAATATAGGTTTTAGAAAACTCTAGCAAAATACTGAAATATGTGATTGCAAAATATGTTGTTAAATAAATTACCTGTCACGTGAAGTGGATTGGACTGGAGACGTGTTTAGTGGACCAATCTCCTAGCACATGCTTTTCGCGTATTTGGAGGGGATAGGAGGAAATGAGTCAGCGTCAGCTTGGCTGATATTCTTTAAAAAAAATGTGAAAAAAAGATGTCATGTCAATGTGAGATTCTGTTTTTGATTCGTCGAAAATATCTCCACTCCGCTTCCATTTCATTTGACGAGTTGTTAACTATTGTCTTAATCACAGAATACATATAGTAGTACATCTTAACAGTACCTAATATCTAATACCTTGTTATCAAGGAAGGTTTGCATTTTGGTGTTGTGTTTTTCGTGCTTTTCTTCTAAACCTATGTAGCAAAATAAAGCAGAAGAACATTATTTTTCCTTGAATACCTAAAAATCATTTGGCTTCTTCAGTTCACGCGAAACAGATAATCATAGGTCTAGCAAGTAGTAGGTACATAAGAGTAGGTCGCTTTATTTATAAGAAACATCGCTTTTTCTTGTAAGGAGAAATCTCAAAGCGGTGAACGTCAGCCTCGCGTTGACAAAGGCAAAAGATAACGAGGCTATTCTAAGTAAAATCATACAATACGCCGTGATTATGAAAAACATAAGTTGTGGAAGATAAGAGGAAGCCGACCGTTCTTACTCGGTACTTGGTACTACTCAGTACACAAATACCGCCTACGCAATGCGCGTGGGTCGACCTGCTATACGGCTTATTGAAATCTCAGTGAAGAACGGTTCGGTTCCATAATAATTATTTGCTGTGGGATTTTCTACAAACGATTGCTACAGTGCGATAATCGCAATCACCTCTGGTATTGTCTCGCTATTGATCAAAATGCATTGACAGACAGTCAGAGGTGAATGCAATCGTCATACGCATACATTAATCTTTTTGGAAAATCTAAAAATGTTGAACATAAATATATAAAAGTAAACGTGACTAACTGACTGATCTATCAACGCCATCGATAAACGCACAGCTCAAACCACTGGACGAATCAGGCTTTTTGGCATACAGATAGCTATTATGACGTAGACATTCGCTAAGAAAGGATTTTTGGAAATTCAATCCCTAAGGGGCTAAAATATGGGTTTGAAAAATCGACCTCAATGTGAGGGTAGCCGCAAAAGGTAGTCTAATATAAGCATATTTTACTTGTATAGTAATGTTTAGTTTGGGTACGAGGTTCGATCCCAGATACGCATTGCCTGCATGTCAGAAATCTGCATGCCTGACGGCTCTCCATAATGTTCTTAAAGGTGTATGAGGTCTGCAAGCCGCACTTGGCGAGCTCGGTAGGCTATGGCCGAAACCCTTCTCATTCGAGAGGAGACCTGTGCAGACGGTTCGAGATTAATAAAATGAACAAATTAAGACTCAACTCATTCAATTCGTATATAAAACTACATCGCTTTTCGAAAATTCCGATAATAATTGACGAGTAATTTTCAGATATAGTAAGCAAAAGAATACATAATGCATATGAGAGAACTAATTTCATACATTCATAATAACAAAGTGACAGCAATTATTGTGCAAAGATAACTTTACCGTTTTAAGTTTCACAAAGGGTATCGGAAACTCAGCCACTTAAAATTTTAACAGCCTCAATTCCAAAGGTTTTACTTCGTTGCGGTAATAATAGGAGTTTTTAATAGCGTGTAAGCGGTTTATATCCGACCCGTTCCTGTCCCAGTTTGAGGCCGGTAACGATTTTCGTTTACTGCCTCAGCTTACGATTTGGCCTCACCAAATGCATAATAGATAGCCTGATAAAACACTGATTGTCCTGGTCATTAGTCTATTATAGCCGTATTTTTACCCAGTGGGTGATAAAGATACTACCTGTGTGATGATATGGGAAAAGAGCAGTTGAGTAGAATAACCAGAGTAACTGAGGTGGTTGAGTCGCGTAGCTGTCGCGTGTGCAAGTGTCGCTAACAAGTAAATAGTTACCGTACTTACTTGTTACCAATAACGTACCGTCAAGCTATGTAGAGTTCCGGTACGATGGCGAGTAGAAACAGATAGGGTACGGATTTAATTAACTGCTCCCCCCCCCCCCCCCCTTCCAAGTTAGTCCACTGCCATCTTAGACTACATCGTCTCTTTAAAATCTAGTTAGATCGCAGTCAAGGATTAAGTTGTCATAAATAAATAATATACCTATTGTGCTTTTAGTTGGATCCAGACTCAACTAACATCACTGTAAAAAAATAGAAAGTATACTGATGTGCTCTAGAAGGCGTGGTCACTAGCGTTTATTTTAATCTCTCGCAAAACCATTTTGCAGTTTCAACTTTTAACTTATTTCAGCTTAGCAATAGGTCTCTAGTCTCTACTCTAAATAGCATTTGACGTGGCTTACTTCCGAGTCGTTCTTGCTGTTCCGCTTTTAAACCGGTAACGATTTTCGTTTAATGCCTCAGCTCGCTATTGGGCCTCACTAGCTGCATGATAGATGAGGTCTATAATAAAACCATTCAGTATCTCGGCCGTTGCTCTATTATGGTATTTTTGGAGCTTTTAGTCTATGATATTGTATATGTATCTTTTAGTCTGTTACTATGTGAATGGGAAACGGGGATTCAACGAGCCATATAATATGATCCATCGCTATTTGATAAAATCGAAGCTTGATTATAATTTGGTAATATGGGTGTGCTATGAAACTAACCAGCATAGGTTTTAAATCAAGCGATTTAAACTTTAATCTCGTGATAGTGGGAAATGGATTCATCATTTGTATTTGTAGTTTAGACACATTTCCTAAAATTGCCATACCTTGATCATTGTTATTTTAAATCTGAAATCATTTTCGAAGCAAGGATCGTCATTGTATATGAAATGTAAACTATATACATAATATAGTTTAATGGTTCCAGTTTGTTATGCTAAGGGGTTTTTAACTATAATTTTGTCTATTAGAAAAGCTGTAGCTACAAAAACAGTGGATAAGTATATACTTATAGAAAGAACCTAGTCCAGTTGACCGTCTGTGGAATGATGTATCAGCGGTGTTATTGGCTAAATCTAAAGTTATATTCATTAAAAAAAAATCCTGAAGATCACGTACCAGCAGTTGTATTTCCCAGGCTGTTAAGTATTTCGCAAAAATTAATTGGGTATAGGAAAAATCGCGAAGCATAATTTGGTAGTGGTTTTTGTCGGTCAGTAAGTACTCGTAATTACGAATTTGAAGTCAACAACCGACGCGGACATCCACAACATAAACTGTTAGATGTGCCTAATGCGAACTTTAATCAAATTAACATCAGCCAACGTTGAATCATTCCGCTTTAATTAGAACTGGAATCGTGGTACCGTTCGGACACCTCTCGATGTAACCGAATGCGTTCTCTTCCAAGAAATGCATCGTTTTAAACCCCGATGAGTGAATCAATGGCAAGTTGACCACCCATTGTTGTGGAATCTCTTGTTAAAAGGAAAGCATCAATCTCATGAACATTCGGCCCTATTTCCAAAGTCTCTTCAGCTAGGCTAGAATATGGAACGTCTTTGGTTAGGTTTTTTTTAAACCGAAATTTTAAATGGATCAACTAATATTTTTTTGAATGGGTAAGGATATAGTTCAGGACTTGAAAATTAACATAGTATCTAAAACTAATTCCCTGCTCCACCCCTAATTTTACTTTGATAAATGCAGCCAAAGCCAAATATCTCGCGAATCACTCCAATGTTAAATTGATAAATAGGACATTATCCGGTAGTTGTATTGTTACATCATAATTCATCCATTATCAAGTCCTGTGTATGTTGGTAATACTTCAAAGATATGATGCATTTTACGATGCTGATATACAACATAGATAGCCGTGTAATTGATAAAATTTACAAGCAAGTAAGGCAAACAATTCGATTTCGAAGTACCTAATCCCATTTAACCCTGCTAATCCGACGAAAGATTAATTGATTAGAAAGTGATTAAGCGACATAACATACATCATAATACATAAAAAATACACAGATGCTTAAGTATATGACTATTTTTATCAATTTATAATATCTGTTATTATAAATTGATAAAAATATTTATTTTACCCAGTATTTAATTCGTTTATCATAAATATGTTCACGATACACATTCTCTCTCATGTAAACAGTTGCTCTTAAACTGCCATCTCTATTTGCCTTAAAATACTGCAGTATTAAAAAGGTAGATAGAATATAGAGTAGGTCTTTTTGAAGTTATCTGCGTGTTAAGCAATCAATTTTTTAACAGTGAAGGAAAAACATCGTGAGGAAACTGTCTGTCACGCTGTCGTCACAACGTTCTCAAAGGTGTGTGAAGTCTGCTAATGCGCACTTAAACGCCAGCGTGATGGACACTGGCCTAAATCCTTCTCATTTTGATAGAAGACCCTTGCCCAGTAGTGGAACAAAGATGGGTTGACATTCAGATGATGATGACAACTATTGATTGATATGATTGTACTTAGTTTTGACTGTAGGGAATTACACAATAATTCAATGAAAGATGATAGAAGAGTTTTGCATTTAACCCTTATCAAAGGATAAGGAGTGATGCTGTCTCCTAATTATAAAACGGCTGTGACAAACACAGAGATACCCAGATAATTCCGTAAGAATTCATTATTTTGGAAATGGACTATCAATCATACCTTCATAAGCCAACATAACACAAACAAATGGTATTCTTAGCCTCAGAGTTCAAGCTACTGATTGCCTACAGCATGTAGAATAATGACCTACTTATTGGAGCGTGCTGTTGCCAGTTAGCATGAATTCAACATTGCTCTGAAATGTGTGAATAAAAATGTTCGAGGGGTATGCTTTCTTGCCCCACTTTTGCCGGTTCGTCGGCCATTTTCGCGTTTATTTCATGAACGTAATACTCGGCGATATCACAGGTGAAGTTGGCTTGGAGCGCTGGTTTCCGATTCTAGGATATATTTATACTTTATAGGAAAACTGATTTCATATTCCTGCATTCGGGACCGTGGGAAATATTTCTGTATTTTCTACGAGTAAATCATATCGGACGAGTTTATTGGATTCTGCAAGAAAAGCAGCATTTATTTATGAACATAGTGACAGGGGAAAACCCGTTTCGCGTGTAATTTAATTTAAGTATATCTATCTGAGATATGGATGACCAAACCAAACTATCCAAGCGAGATAAATCGAATGGTTGGGGATTGATTCATTTGAATGGGACATAAAATTTAAACTGTGGAAGTTGACCACACTGAGATAAAGACTTTACAATATCCTTGCATCCTTTTCCAGATTCGGGACTTTTAATTATATCTGCAGCATTATCACTTACCCACACGAAATAAGACTTATTACAAAATTATAAGTATAGATGAAGTACGCTCACAACTAACAAGATTTGTACCCCATTTTCATGTGAATACTAGCTAGTCGTCGTTGTGAACACTTATCAGTTCCAGTTCTTATCATTAGCATCTGATGGTAATCTTAATACTAACGGCTACTGTTTAATTCTTAATGATTTACGTCCGGCACATGATAATCGCCCGCACTGTTGTGATCAATATCTTGTCTGGACGATAAAACTATTAGCAAATATTTACTGCGAAATAAAAGTTTAGGAACCTAAGTCCGAAAATGTTAAATGATGTAACTATTTGTATGGCAGTTTTTTTCTAATATCTTTTTATTTAGGTACCCACCTATTTAAGTTCTTCTTATTATTATATTTATCATTCAAAAAAATTCAAAAATATTTAAGTACTAGATGATGCCCGCGACTTCGTTCGCGTGGACTATGTTTTTGATTCCCGCGGGAACTCTTTGATTTTCCGGGATAAAATGTAGCCTATGTTTTAATCCAGGATATGAGCTATTTCCATTCCAAATTTCAGCCAAATCCGTCCAGTAGTTTTTGCGTGAAAGAGTAACAAACATACACACACACATACAAACTTTCGCCTTTATAATATTAGTGTGAGTGTGAAGTGTGAAGTGTGATGTGATGTGATGTGATATCATGTAGGCCAAACCATGGCTCTCATGACACGTCGCGACTATCATTGGTTCAGATAAATTAAAAATTAGTAGGTACTAGCTGGTGCCTATGACGTCATTTCATCCGTGTTATCGTCGCTGTAGAATGATAAACTCGTAAGTCCAGAGATCCAAACTTTACAGGAAACTAAGGAAATCCAAGACAATATACCTAATCACTTCGTTTTAAAAGCAGTGGCTCATTTCGTCAATGTTGAAAATAATATATAAAGTTTATTTTATTTTAATCCATACCTAGATGGAATTGGGTTCACGATTTCGCTATATTATAATGTTTTTGGTTGTCATTCGAATTTTAAAAAGCAAAATAAAAATACGCTTTCTTGACATACCAGGTATTCATTCTACAGTGATGTTAAAAAAGTTTTTTTATTGTGTGCGCGTTTTTGGTCATTGGGCGATTTTTATTTCACAGCAGTGTATTTAACAATTCAGATCACGATCATTACTCGGAATGTCGAGTTTTTGAATTGTTGATAACGAATTCATTTCCACGTCCACGCTCCGCTAAATAGGGAAGGTCGCGATTGGCGCCTCGTACGGCGCCGGGACGACGCCAGCATGGGAATGTTGAGGATGCAGGACACGATATGTCATCGACCCATGCTCTATGGCGTAACATGGGGAATGGGGATCGATAGGGACGACAGCGTTATGACTTATATTGTTCCACAAGAATCTACTTATATACTTTGGTTCTTCTCGGTTAGAACTGTATCCTATATCAGTGGTAGATTAACTTGACGATTCAAAAGCACCTCGTAAAAGTTTATTTGAAGAAAAACTTTTATACTCACCCCATTCTCTATTAAAATAACAATTGATACTCTATTCTATTTTAAAATAATAATTATTGATTACGCATTAACGAGCCATTAAAGCAGAGATATAATGAAAGTATAGCAAAGATCTATTTTCTGAAAATAGGTAGGTACATATAGTCAAGGAGTCATTAGTGGAAAAATGCCAATTATGTGAGTAAATGTGTTAGGTCAGCTGTTTTTATTATTTGAATGAAACAATAGGTACTGATTCTAGAAACTGATGATTTTATCAAGGCTTCACTTAATTTTAATTTTTGTATATTAACAAAACTAAACAAATATTTGATAGAAGTGACAGTTCTCGCCCAGAAGTGAGTCCTCATACGGTGCAGGGTCTAGCATCGGAATGTCCTATGATAGGACATTCTGATGCTAGTCCCTGTGCCGTGCGAAGACTCTATAAATACCCTTAAACCACTTTAGGACATAGGATAGGATAGGATCTCATCATCCTATGTCCTATAGTGGTTTAAGGGTATTTATAGAGTATGACTTATTTAGGGTACAAAAAAGCCAAAAATATGGCACCATAGTCCTGGATACTCCATAATTTGTTTCAAACTTTATTTATTGTCGAAAACCTGATAGTGTGTGCATCAGAATTCAGAAGTTTAGAGAAGACTACACTAGTCTTTTACCCAAAAAAAATAAAATTATTTACCTGCCAAATCTGCCAACTACTTATCACGCTAAAATATGTAAAAAATGAAGACAATGAACATGCTAAAGGAGCATGCATTAATTACTATACTTATTTCTATTAGGTACCTACCTACCTACCTAGTACCTAGTTATAGCTTCTGAATTTCAATGGATTTTAATTCATCCTAAACCTTTTAAAGTAAAAAAAATCATATGACATACTTAAAAATACATATACAAAAAGCAAAACTTTTTTTTAAAATTATTATTAACAATCCCAAAGATTGTGGAAAAATAGGAGGTATAATAGGTACCTACTTACTTAACTAAAATTTTTTGTGATAATATTAAATATCATAAAAAAACAAGGAGTGTTATTACACAAAGTTAGGTAATTCGAAATTTATTCTTTAATTTTTTTTAAAGTTTGGTAAATTAAATTTTAAATTGTGCTTCTTATTTGCAAAACAATAAAAAAATCAATGTAAACAAACTTACTGCAACCGGTAAAATCAGCAGCGGTAATCCTGATATTATACCTCCAAATAGCGTCACTAGCACAGCCACAGAAACTTAAAAAAAAAATAGTCTAATCTCACTAAACTAAATAAACTTTCTTAAGAAAAATTAAATTTCAATTTGCATTTTATATGTATCCAACCTCCTTCATAAATAAAGGCCAAAATTTTTTTTGTAGGTAGATTGTGGAAAATATTATGGTTGAGGAACGTTGCGTCAACCATTACTACAATCTTAAATGTGGCAATTGGCGGAATTTATGAATTTCTAATACAAAAACGCATTTTGGCCAATAGCAAGGCAAGCAGTACCTAATGGCCAATCAGAGATGATTGCAGTTGTCATACTGTAGCTGTCATTTTTAGACAATCCTGCGGCTGACTTCTTCCATCAGCTAGGATAGGGGTGTCCACTTAAAAAATACATCGATGTTTTTTTCGATGCAATACATCGCGGCTGTGCATCGATGTTTTTCGATGCATCGGTTAGAAACATCGATGTTTTCTCAAAATCGAGTACTTTTTCTAACATTGCATCACAAGCTGTAGTCGGTCTCCTGAACACATTTTTTATTATACAGATGACAGAACCAAAACAAATGAAGTTTTTTTTTTAATTCTCTCTGGCGCAGTGTTGCCAATGTCAATTTTCAAATTAGCCAACTAGCGCCAGTAAAAAAAAAAAGATTTAAGTTTTAATTTTATTAAATCAGAGCTACTGGGGCCCAAGTCTGCTATTGCAATTGTAGTTGGGTCGTTCTACTTTTCTACCGACAATGAAACGACGTTTTTCTGTTTTTTTGGTTTTTGAACCATCTATAATTGTGTTTTATGTGTGGGATTTAAAAAAAGCTGCATCTGTGTTTTCATTAGTACTAATTAAAGTTTCCTTCCTAGCTAATATTGATTCTTTTTTAATGTTGGTTTTTGAAAAAATAATGTGACAAAGTGGCCTTTTTCTGTAGAGAGCACATTTCAGTTTACCACTCTGTCACGGCATTATACGGAAAACGAACGTATAAAATATGCTGGTTAGAGAACATGAAAAATGACATAATATTAATAGATAAGAAAAATATGGATGTTTATTCGAACCGAATAAAAAACCGTTTATATTAATACTCCAACGAGATGCCATAATAAGAAGAAAGACAGACTATTGTCGGTAGAAAAGTAGAACGACCCAGTTACATTGCCTATCAATGACATCCCAATTGCTACTTTTAGCAATTTTGGTAGTCTACTAATTCAATGGCGTCACAATTGTTTTCCGATAGTTTGCCACTGACACATTTAGCTTTGAATCTAGCTTAAATAAACGTTTTTAATATGTAGTTTTTTTTAAACTCATTTCGGCAAACGCTTTTTAAGCTAATAGCAATACCGAGGTATGATTGAATTACAATCCAATTATAAGAAATCAAACGACCATTGTGAATTTCGTAGTCTACTAAATTCACAATGGTCGTTCGATTTCTTATAATTGGATTGTAATTTAATGATACCTCGGTATTGGAATTAGCTTAAAAAGCGTTTCCCGAAATGAGTTTCAAAAAAAACTACATATTAAAAACGTTTATTTAAGCTAGATTTAAAGCTAGATGTGTCAGTGGCAAACCATCGGAAAACAATTGTGACGCCATTGAATTAGTAGACTACCAAAATTGCTAAAAGTAGCAATTGGGATGTCATTGATAGGCAATGTAACTACAATTGCAATAGCAGACTTGGGCCCCAGTAATAGATGTACAATGATTAGCTGGTTACCATTGATTCGATGTTTTATGAAAAAACATCGATACATCGAGTAAATCAATACCTTTTCAAAGCATCGAATCGTTTCGATGCATCGAATTATAAACATCGAGTGAGTTCGATACATCGATGTATATCGAATATCCCTAAGCTAGGATTGCTTTGTTCCTTAGGGCGCGAACAAGCCAAGGATGCCTCACTGCGATACCTCGCGGTCGCGGTTTAGCTCGCTACCTCGATGCCACCTCCATGTAAAACAAATGTATGCAAACAGACGAGCGCGAACATGCCGAAGGATACCTCACTGCGATACATCGCGGTTCACATCGATGTTTCTCGGCATGTTCGCGCTCGTCTGTTTGCATACATTTGTTTTAAATGGAGGTGGCATCGAGGTAGCGCAGTATTGCCACACGCCAGATCGAGAAATCTGGATAGAACGGTCGAAAAATCTGTACAAAATCTGTATGAACGCAAAACGCTAAAATCTGTATAAAATCTGTAAAACTGTAATAAAATCTGTACAAAATCTGTTCAAGAAAACAATATTAAATATTTTTTGTACATATTTTTATTCATTTTAACAATCATTTTTTTATCAACTTGGAGTTTATAACAGGGTTCATCATTAAGAAGTTGTTTCGTTAAAAGAAGTCCCTCAATCGTTTCAGTGCCTAAATGGTTTCTTGTTTTTGTTTTAATTAAATTTACTGCGGCAAATATTCTTTCCACCGCGGCACTGGAATGAGGGAGACTTAGTAAAGCAGTAACAAATTGACGAAGAGTTGGATATAATAATCATTATATCCACATCACAGGGAAAAAAATGTTGAAGGCTATAAATAAAAACTAAATTATTATACACTAAAAAGAGATACATTTTCAATCATTTCATCATAGATTATGTGAGGAAGCGAAAATGACGAAAATCTGTATAAAAGTTATGCTAAATCTGTAATCTGTATTGGTGATGAAAAATCTGTATAGATACAGATAAATCTGTATATATGGCAACACTGAGGTAGCGAGCTAAACCGCGACCGCGAGGTATCGCAGTGAGGCATCCTTGGCTTGTTCGCGCCCTTATCCTTGACTTCTTAATATTTGTTCGGTGATGCCTTGAGTAAGTACAATAATTTAAATACGTTTAAAAGCTTCAAAAAATTAGTAAAACAATACGAATCTCCCGTCCCACTACCCCAGTATGTCTGTAAAGCGCGTGATACACATGCTAGTTACTCGCACAAAACCATGCCAGTTACAAGCAAAACCGAGCTACTCGCATGTATAACTTTCTGCTAGTAACTCGCGTGCCAGTACAACTACAAAGCATACAAGTAGATCGCAAGCCGTTTGATTTTTTTCCCTAAATAGGTAGATACTAGGTACCTACTAATTATTTATTTATTTAAGATTTATTTAGTTTTGTTTCTAAGGTCTAACCACTAAGACTTTTGTTGTTTATTTTAAATTCTTTTTGTCTTTGTGAATGTTTTTGTTATATGTCCATGTTGTGTTCACTTTTAAGTAATCACTACACTTAGCTAGTATGTAGTTAGTCTTTAGTATTTCATTAATGTAACTAATAAAATAAAATAGGTATTATAGATAAAATAAAATAAAAAATGATTAGGTAGGTACTCTAGTGTGGTACCTACTAGTACTACTAGCAAGGCGGGTGGGTGCGCGGTTGTACCTACTCTGTGGTACCAATTTGTCACTGTCAAGCTGTGCTGTCAAAGTTGTCAAGTGTCAAAGTATAGACAGCCAATGTCCATAGACACGAGTGTGCCTAGTAACGACTATAGAAACCTACCGTGATATATAGAGAAAAATCAATATCTACCTATACCTTCAAAATCATTCATAAATGATCTTCTTTCTCACTCGCTCTTAGGGTGATTCATTCATAAATTCCTCGTACATTTAATTTCTCTTTCTTTCAATTCTATAGATGTTAACGATAATGAATGGACAATGACGTCACAGCCGAGCCGCAGCGTAGTAATTTTAGGGATGCGCTTCATTACCGATTGTCGGAAAACTAATCGCAATTAGTGTTGTACTTTATCCGAAAAATACCGATTTTTCATCGGAAAAATTATCGATTCTTCGTTCTTAGAAATTCGTTTTTAGGCATAAAAATTAAAACAAAAAATTGAGTTAAAATAAATTTATTTAAATTGGTTTATTTTATTTTTTTTACTATTGCCGGTTTGATAAGAGATGGTGATAATTCTTAATACGGCAACTTAAAACTTTCTACGCGCCAAAAAAATATCATAAAAAATGTGAATAAGATTTCAAAGGTATAGGGTACTGTATACCCAACCCCTTAAGAAGTTACAACAGATACAGCATGGTTCTGCTCATTAACATAATATCATTGAGATGTTAGATGAATGATGATTAATGATTTGATCATTTGTTGGCAGTATTATATATATATAGTTCGGCCATGGATTTCCCATGTCAGGGGAGTTTTAAATTTTTAATTTACACTTGTTATTATCACCATCTATCAGTCACACTTAAAACTCGGCAGAGCAATTCATTCATAAGGTTTATTTATCACAGATAAAGTATGTTTAAAACTTTTATTTCAGAAAACGTCTTCTAAATAACATATCTCGAGAGATTATGACCTGACCTTTGAATGAATTACTAATTAATGTAGTCTTCAGACAAATTTTGCTAGCATGCAGCATCGCGGTGGATCTAAGAACTCCATATACGCATTTTAGACAAAACTAAATGCATACATAAATTACAATTACAGAGAATATAAATTTAGTTGATATAGAAAACGCAGTATTTAACTAAACAATTTACAATAATGATAAGTATTAAATAGTGAGAAAGGAAATGTGGAATATCAGTTTTTGTCTTAATCCATATTTATAATTAATAAAATTATTGTAAATGGAAACAATTAATATAAATTACATTTAATAACCTATTTGAGGGAGAAAGCAAATTTATGATGACCTACTTACATAGACATTTTTAGTTTTAGTTTTATTAAGTAAAGTTTTTTTATTTGCATTCTAAAAAACATCCAACACAAAGCTTTCGTGTGAAAACTATATACCTATGTTCAATGCAATCTAAACAGATCCTCGTACAAAGATTTTAATATTGAAAAAAATATTTTTTTTTAAAAAGTCTTTGAATAAACCATTTACTACTTAACATATTATTCTAAATTTTTTTTTGTCATTAATTAATGAATTAGACGCTCGCTCGAAATATCAAGAAGAATTTAATGCCTTGAATTGATTTAATATCGCGAATGAAATAACGAAAATAAAGCTATCCTTTTTGAGCTTGTAGCATAGAATTTCATTGATTCTGACTTTTCGTAGTTTATTAAAAAATGGTATATAGCATAAAAATAATCCTTACAGTAATTATACTTAATTTAAAGAAAAACAACTTACTTATTAATAAATATTATAAATAATAATTACTAATAATAATTACTTATTAATGAATATTATAAATGCGAAAGAGAGCCATTTTTCATATTTCTATGAACCATAGATGTACGATCATATAAATATGATAATGTAATAGTTTTTCAATCACACAGTAACATAGAAACTTTTTTAATTGAGATTTTTTGCATTAAAGTGACATAGGCTACTTTCTACTTTGAAATAGGTAATCAAAAATCAAAGTGTTCACGATTTTAAAAACTAAATTCACTTTTCGCTAATGTAATTGTTGTAACTGTAAGTGATTAGAAAGATTAACAATTTAAGTAATTACATAAACCCCTATATATTGAATTCTTGTACCAACAAAAATGTATTGAATAAAAACAGTAAGATATTAAAATTCTTAACATATGTACATACAACGTACATACAACTTATGTACATAGTAAAAAAATGTGAACTTTTAAAATGCTTAAAATCAGAAGTGTGCATGAATTTAATATTCAAATAACTAATATGTACTCAGTTGATACAGAAAACAAGTCAAATACATTTTTTCAGCTTAAATTACAGTTAATGAAAGCGAAAATTTTAAGTAGGTATTTAAGATTGTAGTTACAAACGAAAATTTATTTAATATTATATTGATGCCTGCGACATCGTTCGCGTGGATTGAGGTTTCTTCCCCCGCAGGAACTCTTTATTTTCTGTGATAAAAAATAGCCTATGTGTGTATATAATCTATCTTTGTGGCAAATTTCAGTCAAATTCTTGTCGTTGCGGCGTGATTGAGTAACAAATATCCATCCATCCATAGCTACATCCAAACTTTCGCATTCATAATATTAGTACGATCTAAAATATCAGTTATTTCAACGTCCATTACTTTTTTCCTGATTCAACATTATGAATTCTTATAATGAAGTTTTACACCATTGCTTAACCTAATTCTAATCATATTCACAATAAACTGTTTAAATATTGTGTATGAAATTTTACAACAAAGAGGCTTATTTTCTCCCGAATCTGTACCATTGAATTTCATCGACTCATACAGTAATCATGAATAGATAGAATGTCCTTAAATATTTTCATCTGCAGTGTTACGTTGATGTTCACTTCTCTGCTGAACACTTGTACACCATACTTCACCTGAAAAGTTAATGAAATTTCATCTAAATTAATCATTATACTACTCATCTCATACTATTTTGTATTTTTAACTATAAGCAGTGATAGCCTAGTGGTAAAAACGTCATATTTTTCCTGTTATAGTGGTATGAATCTTTAAACAGTCTTAGATCTTGATTTATATTAAAGTAATGGTATGATATCTTTACTTGAAATAAATTAATGAATGAAATAAATATTATCTATTGCATACTAAAGAAGGAAAACAACATACATAACTTGAAAATTAACAAAACAGAGTACAATAGGCGCCCTCATTAGCAAGAAGCAATCTCTTCAGGACAACCTATGGTTGGAGAAAGAAAATTAAAACAAAACACAGGTTAGGGTGGTACTTGCCTTCATCTTTTCAAATTGGGGTTAAAGTGTTTATGCATGTAACCCATCTACAGCATACAGTTTTTCAAGAACTCCCACTTAGCACACCAACTTCCGAAGTCCTTTACCTGAAAGTTAATTTAAGTAGATTTCATACATCACACATAATATATCAATCACTGCTAACATGAAGCAGATCTGCATATGCATCCTATGATGCATGATTCCTACAAACACTTCAAGTAGCAGTTAAGATTTCTGAAGTTGGTGGTGTTACAACCTTAAAGAGCTTAAAAAGCATGTTGGTCCTGCTTGATTTCACTCCATTTGTGTCTGATGCCTCTTATTGGACTATGAGAATGAGGGAATATAGAGTGCACTTATATCTGTGAACACTCTTGTAAACTATTATATCTAGAAGTTAGCTGTCACACTCGAAATTCGGTCAGGAGAAACTTGGTGCTAACTGATAATGAGGTTGTACAAAATGTCTTAACTTCAGAGCTCTAGATGTAATGTTATCATCTTCCATATTGAAAGTTTTTAGAAGCATGACATTATTTTTAAAGCTATCCATTTAATTTAGTTAAGAGATTGTGTAAAACAGAATTAGTGTTATCATGATACTCACCCAGTATCTCAGTATTCTTTTTCGTCAATATCCTTGAGAAAGATTCATGATCTCCTATTTCTTCCATGTGAAAAGGATCGCTGGTTGCTCTTTGTTGACCAGTACTGTAGTGCTGATAGCCTCAATAGCTCAACAGTTAGAAGGAGTACTGAAATTCATAAGATCCTCAAATCAATTACAACATAATATTGTTGTACCTACTCCAAGTGCAAAAATTAAAATTAGTGGAGCGGTATTGTAGATATGAGTCATGTTTAAAATATTTCTTAGAATTACTTAAGCAGATATATTGTGTATAGTACATGATTGCAAAATATATAGTAATGGTTTCTACTAGTTAGCCAACGAGGGCTACTGCATAACCTACATATTATCTTATTATATTATAACTTGCATAAGTTATTTATTCCTCCCATTTCGATATTAAAAATTAAGTAAATGCACTCAAGTACCTTTAGGGTATTAGCTATCCTGAAGGTACAATTTTCAATTCAATTGGTAGGCTCTACGGTACCTACCCGTTGAAGTGAAAATGTCTTGAGCAGATCAAACAGACAAACGCAAACATCAAAGCATGCACATATCTCTCTGCTTTAAGGTCAGGCACTTATAATACTTTTTCTGTAACAATTTTCTCCCACTTATTTCAAAGTCTCCAAATGATAAATAACTTCTTTATAAGGGCTGTGCACTTTTGAATGTAACTGATGAGGGTGTTTTTTGATACTGTAGCAGTTAATAGCAAGACTATCCACAACACTTTGACTTGTATTTTTGTCCTTACTAAAATACGTGTTACTAAAGTACTGAACTCACTTGATCAACTTTTTGGTTTAAATCATATATAAAAACCAATGCTCTGATGATAACAGACATAACATTAACAAGGGTACTTCAATTTCAAGAAAGTTCAGTCGAAGAGAACTCTCAGGTAAAAGAAATATACTTTTACTTTCTTAGGTTATCCATAAATGTAAGGACATATTTCAAGATATTTTTATTGGTCAAAGGCTTCGATGGTCGAAGGTCAAAGGTAAAACAGTTTCTAGCATAGATTTATTTGGCAAATTCAACGAAAGAACTATTCGAAGTACTTACCTACCAAGTTATAATATGCGCAAGTACTTATTTCGGTTAAGTGCCAGCTGCCAGGGAATAAATGAACATTATAAATCTTAACATAGGTACCTTCCAACGAGATGAGTGCATGTAAAGCAGGTCCATTTGTACAACTTGCACTATTGCTTGCACTACATGAAACTTAAATCAAAATAAACCGACACAACGCACGTTGAACAACTCCAAACCAAGTACAGATCACCACTTTATCTCTAAATTAAAGGATAATACAAACGTAAACACAAAGAATACAAAGAAATTACAATAAAAAAAAGTATCTGGATGATTATTATGATTCAATTAGCAAATTATTGAATTTTGTGCAACGGGCAATATGGCGCATGATTTTGAAAAGTAAAAAATAATAATAATTAAATAAGGAATAGGGTGTGTTGCCAACTTTTGTTCTTTCTTACCCTCGGAAGACTTGTTCCTGTTTTGTTAAATAGCTTTTGTCATGCCAACATGAATCAGTTCACCAATTTCACTTAGCTTGAAAAAAACATAAAGGAGGAGAAAACATTTTAAAATCTAACTGAAATCTCCCAAAGTGACATTGCATCACAGTGTGCGGTGAATCTAAATAAAATTATTTTTTAAACTCCAGCATCACGAAACTAATAAACTTATGAAAATGGGAACTGGGTATAATGTTAAATGAATGTGTTTCCCAAATAATAACTCTCGTCACATAATTTTCCCCAAATTAAGGGTGAAATTTCTATGCTGGCCCCACATTTTATGACGCTATTTCACATAACTATACTAGATATAGTAATAAAAACTGTAAAAGTGTGCGTAAATTGTGATTGTGTTAAAAGAGCGAGAATAAAATGTACGGGTCATTCGACTATGACCCTTGTTACAATGGAATACAGTGCCCACCTTCATTAGACAGAAGATATGTACTTGCTATGTACTTTTAGCACGAATTGATACTTTAGCTGACTAGGCCCTGGTCAAAGTTATGATACGAATTATAGCGCTATCAAGGAACATAATACTCTAAAAAAAAATAAAAAACATTAAAACACTGAAAAAACATAATATTAGAAGACAGAAAGTAGCATTTTAGAATAAAGTTGTTAAATCTTCTTTATCTAATTGATCTATAAATGCTATGAGTCATGGAAGAAGAGAGTAAGCAATAGAACTTATTTAACAATGTTTTGCATGTGTGAACACAATGAGCGAAGTATACCTTACGAAATGTTTTAATTTTTCAGAATTAATTCGGAAAAAAAAGAAGACTTTAAACGGCAGCAACAAGAGGGCCTATGCTGAGGCCTGCAATGACTTAGCGACATATTATTACAAGCAAACTAGGTACAGCGACGCTTTGGACGAGTATAAAAATGAGGCCTCAATCTGTAAGGAGCTCGGTCTTCGTATGGAATGGGGGACATGCAACAGGATGATAGGTGAAATGTACATGCTTATGGCGGAATTCGACAAGGCTCTGAAGTATGAGGAGCGACACTTATGTATGTAATGTTTAATTCTGCTTTTTTTGTTATTGAATCAACCTTAGAATAGTACACCAAACAGATATTGGTACATAGGCAGAAATAGGATACAAAAGCTGGCCTGATTGGGAAGTAGCATTATTTTCTACCCTCTCCATAGAACAACAATAATTCTCTTAGTTCTGTCATTCATGAAAGTAAATGGTCAGTCCTTTGAAATTGCATAAGTTTATACTGTACTAGCGGCCCGCTATGGCTTTGCACGGGTAAAAAGTAAATGACAAAAAAACGTTATTGTGGGATATCTATAAGAGATAGACATATACCATCGTGGAGTTTTCTGTAGACCTTTTCAATGTGTACAATACTTAGTACATTATTTTGATAAATCTCGTAGGGTTCAGCCTGCGTTTGCAATGTAAGCGGAAAAAATTTAATTATTTACGACATGACTTTAGAAACCTCAAAAATAAAAGTATTTCTGCACTATTTAATGGATGTTATTATACATATAAACCTTCCTCTTTAATCACTCTATCTATTAAAAAAACCGTATCAAAATCTGTTGCGTAGTTTTAAAGATTTAAGCGACCAAGGGGATATGGGGACAGAAAAAGCGACTTTGTTTTATACTATGTAGTGATACGTATATATATTTACAGCTGTAGCAAAAGAACTCAACAATTTAGTGGAAGAGCAACGAGCTATGGCAACCTTAGGCAGAATATATCTGTTGCAAGGTCAGAGCTCTACAGATGAAGCAGAATCAAAACAGTCCCTGACTGCAGCCGAGAAGGCTTTCATGAAAAGCCTTGTTCTCTGTGAAAAGTATGTTATATTAATAATATTGATTTACTATATTTTTCTTACACATTTTAGATTCTAACTCGAGCTTCACTGATATATTGCTAACATACTGTATTGAAAAGTTATAACCTTTACAGATTAAATGGCAAGGTGACAAAAACTGAACTTATGGATATGCGAGCGAGACTTCTACTTAACATTGGTGTAGTTCAAGAACACCTAGGCCACCTAGAAAAAGCTATAGATTGCATACACAAGGCCATCACAATATGTAGTAATCAGGATTTGTATGAGATCTTACACAATTGTTATATAACTGAAGCATTATTGCATAATAATAAGAAGAAAGACTATGCTAAGGCTTTGAGTTGTTTGAATAAGGCTTTGGAAGTTGCTAGTAGGCTTGAAGATAAGGTAGAGATAAAAATTATTAAAATTATAAATGCAAAAGTGTGTTTCTGGGTTTGTCCTTCAATCACGCCGCAACAAAACAACGGATCGATGTAATTTTTT
This sequence comes from Hipparchia semele, assembly GCA_933228805.2. Lineage (NCBI taxonomy): Eukaryota > Metazoa > Arthropoda > Insecta > Lepidoptera > Nymphalidae > Hipparchia > Hipparchia semele. Next base: position 4,066,774 of record OW121722.1, read on the forward strand.
GTATGAGTATAGTTGAGGATCGGGAGAGTGACATAATCTACTTTTTATTCCGAAAAATCAAGGGGATCCTGTGGGATTCTTAAAAACTAAATCCATGTGAGTGAAGCCGGTGGCATCAACTAGTACATACTAAACTCATGTGTCGCTAATGCCAGCCTATGCTGTGAGACCCAGCACACAATAAGGGAGCCAAGGTATAGCATCTTTTTTGATAACAACTTTCAGCTTTGTAAACTTTAAAACAAGTGTATTGCCAGTGTCATTTTCGTTCACCTCTATATCAAAGTAGATAAAGCTGAGTTTCAAAAGAGATGTATACTTTGATTCCTCTTCACTTTGTTACTAGTGTAAGGCAAGGTGTACTTAAGGAAACATTGTAAAAATAGAAAAAGTATTACTTTTAGTGCTTTAGATTTGGGCTTTGAGGGTTTTCGTATCTATTCATCTACCTAATAATTTTTTTAGGTATTAAAAACATGTGAGACACTGTCAGCGAAGGCGGAGATATTGTGTAAGATGTCAGATTATCAGAGTGCTAAGCAGGTTTTACTCAAGGCTTGGAAACTCAAAACACCTGATGAGGAAGAAAGGGAGAATATTGAATCAAATCTCAAAGTTGGTAAGTAAATTAATTAATTAATAATACTAATATTATTTTGATGTTGCAGCTTTTTCATAATCAACCAGCTCTTTTCAGTTGTGTTGAAATGTAATCCCATCGGATTATGAGAGTATGGGTATAGAAAGTCCCAAGTGATCAACTACCGTTTAATATTTTTCTCCCAGTAGAGAAGACATTATTTCTTATGTTTTGATTAAAAAATGCTGCACATGACTAATATTCCTCATATCCATCCAACTAAGTATAAAGTTTGTGCTACAAGTAGGTATTACAATGGTGAATGACGATGACAATCTGCTGCTCTACAAATCGCTGTGTCGATCGATCATTTCTTGTAGCCCGGGTTGATCACAACTCATTGGTAAGGTGATTGGGTCAAAACGCCTCGATCACTCTATCATGTCGAATATAGTACATGATCAAAAAATAAGGTTTTTACAAAAAAAAAAAAAAACGTGGTGCATGACTCTGCCCTCGAATGATTCACGGCCGCTGTGTTGTCGCTAACAGCCAGAGATCGAAAAAGACAAACATAGTTCGACGTTATTCTACCTATGTATTTCAGCGAGTGATACTATGTCAGCTCTAGGTACTAGACTAGCTCAAGCGGGTCAAAAATAATTTTATCTTTTTGAGATTCGTGATTCAATCAATTGCGTATGACTTGTAATTGAATCAATCGTAATCGACCCAGCTCTACTCTGAAAGTTGTGAGCCTTTATTTGATGTCAATAGCATAGTATACAATAGAATCATTTTTTATTCAAATAAACTAAAAATTCAGATCGTTATCAGCCACCAGAACGGCTTATTGTTTTCAACAAAACAGATCGCCGCGTCGCAGAAATGATAAAAGAAAAAAAAAAAAAATCAAATAAACTATTACAAAGTGCTTTCGAATACATAAAATTTTTCAATTACCAGTTGCAGCAATGTGCTACACAGAAGACCTGTTGGTGTCAACAGATCCATCAGACCACGTAACATTTAAGAAGCTATATGAAAAGCTTGGAGATGGGGCATGTCATCTTCGCAACTATGCTGGTGCTGTGGAGTATTATCTCAAGATGTTGGACCACGCTGAGCTGGCTGGGGACTGTGGGAAGACATTAATACCTATCTATGTTAGGTGAGGTTCTGGCCCTTTCTTAACTCCTATTGTTACTATGCTAAATTAAACACTAAATTTCAATTATATAATAGAATAGAATAATTTTTTATTCAAATAAACTTTTACAAAGTGCTTTCGAATCGTCAAATGAATCTACCATTGATTCAGAATGCCGTTCCAACTGAGAAGAACCAGCAAAAGACTCGGCGGTTGCTCTTTTAAAAATAAAATAATAATTATTATGTAATAAAAATATTATGTTGTGTACAATTGAAAATTAACATTGATGAAATTTAATCTTTTTAAGTTTATATCAAACATACAAAGACATGGGCTGTTACTACGACGCGCTGCGTTACTACTACAAAGAGTATGAACTCATAAAGGATGTTCCAAAAGAAGCTTATACCACACTGTACAATATTGCTGAAGTATCATTCCTTGCCAAGAAACCTTATGACCAGATTGAGAAGGCCTGCCTTGATGCTAGAAATGCGGTGAGTACATAGTGTGGCAAATAAATGAATTAGGAAATGTGGGTAAGTATAGAGTAAACTGGCTTTTTATATGTTCCTTAAAGCCAGCCTGATATTTGTTGTTTTTTAGAAAGCATTTGATTATGTTAATCACATTGAAAATCCTTACTACAATATTACCTATATTATTTTCGTCATCTTTTCTATTAATGTAATTAAATGATAACAATAATATACAGTTCTCAAACGTAACATGGGCAAAATTTAAAATTAATTTTAGGCAAGAGATTGGAACAAAAAGAAATATGAAGTCAGAATACTAAAAAACCTTTTGAAATATCAAGAGGAATATTGCGAGATGGATAAAATGGAGGAGACGAAATCAGAACTGAGGGCGCTAGGATATGATGACGTTGATAATCTAGAACATTCTGAAGACGATCAGAGTTCTGCCGGTGGAGGGGATGAAGATACTACGCATATTGGTGATGATATATGCCTTGATGATTTGACAGGTTTGTTAAAAAGAGAAAACGACTGTTCCGTAGAACAAAGCCTCATCTGCTAAATTCATAACTTGAGATTTGAGCCTTAAAGGTTTTAATAAACTATAAACATTTTATATGTAGTTTACAGAAACTTTCAAGGCTTAAATTTCAAGTTGTGAATTTAGCAGATGTGACTTTGTTCTACGTAACAGTCGAAACTTACAAACATAATACTTTATGTTGTACATCGTTGAAAATCATATTAACTAAATAATTATTATTAATAGGTCTAAATTAGATGACATTGTAATTTTCCTTAAAAAAAATGAAACTTTCTTTTGAATAACGAAAGTTGTCGATTGCATTGAGTGGCGAATTTTAAATCGCAGTCGATCCAGTACCTTTGGAAATCATATCAACAAAGAAATTGAAAGTACATATTCAAATCATCCAACGTTTTCTTCTCAGATCTTTCGGATACTAATGAAGAAGATGTTAGTGAAACAAAGCGCGAAACAAGGAGGCGAGGAAAAGGGTTTGCTATAAAAAAAAACATGAAAGGAGAAACACAGCTGCATGTGGTATGTACAACCTTTTCTACCTTAGATTTATTTAGTAGGTTTTTAGCATTTCTAATAATTTCGATTCATTAACCGACTTCCAAAAAGGAGGAGGTTATCAATTCGGCCGGTATCTTTTTTTTTTTTTAGAACTTGAACGTTATTGCTATTGCTAAATTCCTTCTGCTTCAATATTAGCAAAATAATACGAGATCACCTTTTTAATTTTGTAATTTTATAAATATATATGGAATATATATGGAAAAAATTTCTCATGTCATTATAGAAACAAAAAGAAATAATAAAATATTACTTTCTATCCATTTGCAGGCTTGTATATCTGGTAATAAACTACTGGTAGAACGTTTAATAGCAAAAGGACATCCTGTTAACATACGAGATAATGCAGGCTGGTTGCCATTACACGAAGCTTGCATAAATGGTCATGTTGAGATTGTTAACATTTTGATTGATAATGGAGCTAATATTAATGATCGAGGGGGTGTTAATTGTGATGGTAAGTTTTAAGCAGTTTTCATATTTTTTATCGTACAAAGAAAAGAATGATAAGTTTGGAATATAAACTTAAAAGTATCAATGATTGTACTGTATTAAGTCAAACATAATCATTTTTAATGTAAACTTACAGGTATAACACCTTTGTATGACGCAGCTAGCAATGGACACTTGGACGTAGTACAATTATTACTAGAAAAGGGCGCCATTCCCACCTTGAAAACTGACTTTGGCGAAACGCCCTTACAAGTACTACAAAAATGGCGAACGAGTACTATACTTACTAGAGATGAAGAGACACTGTACAATAATATATCAAATAAAATTAACAATTTAATTGACAAAATTAATCCTATAGATGCAGTATTAAATAGATCAAAATCAAAAACTCCTGTTAAACAAAATATGAGAGATAGAACACCTCCTAGCACGTCAAAAATGAATACTGGTATAAAAGAGTTGTACTCACCTGCATTCAAAAGACGCAATATTATCGACGATGAAAGTGACGAAGAAATAAATTCTTCTCAAAATGTAAGACATCAAACCGCTTTTCCCTCTGATGACTCAAACTTATCTGATGATGATATAAATACAGATAAAGATAAAATATCAGGGGTAAAAGAGTATAGGAATGCCATTTCTGCTCTAAGAAATAGAAATATAGATATGCCAGAATCAGATGGGAAAAAATCTAAAGCTAAATCGGCGTTATTAGGGCCTGAAGAAGTCGACGATGATTGGTTAGAGGATGATATTGGAATTATGAGTAAGGCAAAGAAGCGAAAACTAAGTGATCCATTAACAGTAGTAGCGAAAAAAACATCAATGGACAATCTGAAAGACAGTATAGAAAGTTTAAACAAAATAAGCCCTTTGACAGATAATAATGGAATCTCGAAAAGTAACTCCAGATTCGATGAAGTAATTGACATGAGCGAAAACAGTTCTGATTCAGATCATTTTCGGAAAAACGAAAATATTTGCCCTCATAAATCTGTTGAATCGTTCAGAAATATATCTCGAGAATTGAACAGTTCTAAAGTTAATGACACAAGAGACAAAATAAAGAGACGATGTAAAATGCAAACAACGTTACTAAAAGCTGGTTTTCAGAGACGAAAGTCCGAAGTTGATCAATCAAGTAATAGTGGAAGTGACAATGAATGTAGAGAAACAAATAGAAGGCAGTCAACTAAATCGTTTTCGAGAAACACTTCAGGCGAGAACTTTGGTTATTCAAATTCCAACGATGGTTTTAATATAATGCAGAATGTAAATCCGAATATAATGCAACCGATGAATTTAATACAACCGATAAATATAATGCAATCGAAGAATGGGCGAGCGATGCAAACGCAAATAATGCCGCCAGCCGCAGTCAAAGTGAAGATAGAAGATAAAGTATTACTGATATCGCTGAAATTAGACATGATAAATAAATTAACAATTAGTTGGCTAGTCGAAGAAGTTAAGTCAAGATATTACAAGTGAGTTAGAATGATTTTGTTTTAATTTATTAAATAAAAAAATAGTAACTACCTCAGTACTATTTAATTATCTCTTTAATAAATAAAAATAATAATTGGGATTTGGGCACAACGATTGGAGTGTATTTGAAGTTATATTCATGATATTATATTGTGAAGTATATTATGTATTGACAGGAGCTATTGACAGTAGCAAACCCTGCAAAGCAAGTACAGAAACATTTTTGTCATAATATAATTTACTCTTTTTACAAGTACTACGTTCATATATTTCTGATAGTTATACTAAAACAAAATGTGTCCAGTTTTCGTTCTGGTATTACTAAAATAATTCACTTTGGCAAATTCACGCAAAGTGTAATGAAACTAAAAAAAAGTCAAAAGACAAAAAGTCTGCCAAAGATCAATCAAAAACTTTATAGCTAAGTTTGTTACAATTTTTTTTAAAGAATATTAGCCAAGCAGAAGTTGACTAATATCCTCCTATCCCCTCCAAATAAGCAGAAAGCTTGTGCCAGGAGTGGGTACGACAATATTGCAACGGGTGGGGTTTGAAGCTGTGACCTTTTAGTTTTCAGTCCGCACCTTTAACCGTTGGGCTATTGAGGCTTCAAAATTTTATTTACAGCTTACACTGGAAACCTCCAATTTGTGTCCGTTATAATTTCCAGATTGACGGGCGTGCGTCCAGTGTTTAGCCTGATGACGTCAGACGGTGCGATATTGTCGGAAGAAGACCCGCTCAGTCTCGTCCTGTCTTCCCCCGAACTGCGAACCTGTATAACGACATTCAAAGCATCGCCGGCTGAAGAAAGATACCTTGAGTGTTGTGACGCTTTGGAGATTTGTAAGTTTTTACATTTATCTAAATATATAAAAGGCAAAAGTGACTGACTGATTGACTGACTGATCTATCAACGCACAGCTCTAACCGCTGGACGGATCGGGCTGAAATTTGGCATACAGATAGCTATTATGACGTAGGCATCCGCTAAGAAAGAATTTTTGAAAATTAAGCCCCTAAGGGGGTAAAATAGACATTTGAAAAATCGAACTTAAGCCGCGAGCGAAGCCGCAAGCAAAAGCTAGTTTTGAGTTTATGAATGAATGAATGAATAAATATACTTTTCTTGTACACCACACATATTATAAGAACAGACACAAAGAGCTTAATAAATAGCATACAATTTGGCGTCCTTATCGCTACATAGCGAGTTTATGTGGGTGTCTTTAAATCAAGAGTGAATAGGCATCTTCTAGACAAGCGCGTACCATCTTTATCTTTGCATCTTCACTTACCACCAGGTGAGATCGCGGTCAAGCGCTAGTCTATATATATTAAAAAAAAAAGAGTTAAGAACAGTTTAAATCCTTATTAATATTATTATCTTAATAAATTCTTTAACAATATTATAATGCAAAAGTGTGTTTGTTTGTCGCTTTGTTGGTTTGTCCTTCAATAACGCTGCAACTGAGCTACGGTTCGAGGTGATTTTTACATGGGTATAGTTGAGGACCTGGAGAGTGACATAGACTTTTTATCCCGGAAAATCAAAAGTTCCCGCGGGATTTTAAAAACTAAATCCACGTGGACGAAATCGCGGGCATCAGCTAGTAAAATATAAAGCCCTTTTAGATGTTCATGTTACAAGTATCTACGCTTCGGCGCCCAACCGAAAGTACTTTGTAAAAGTTTATTTGAATAAAAACTATTCTATTCTATTCTATCAATTAGGCTAATCTGTGGCTCTTAATGAGAAGTCAAAACTACAGTAATCAAAACCGAGAAGTAAGAACTATGGTTCGTAAAAACGGATCTTCTATGCAAGATCCTGAGTTCTTACAATGAGTCAACAACGTATAGAAAAAGTCTACAAACGTTTCAACAATTATTGAATTTTTTTATTATTTTCAGCTCCATCAGAAGAGATCCAGCAAGCTGTAGGGCGAAGTCACACAACCCGACGTCTGGCCTTAGGCTCGCACACACTTACCGCACTGCAGGTCCGCCCTCTGTTCCGCGCATTGACGCACCAAACGCACATAACCGCACTAATGATACCCAACAACAATATAGCGGATGACACCATGAAATATATAACCGAAAGCATATGCACTATGAAACATTTAACTATATTGGACCTAAGTAATAATCATATTACTGGAGAGGGTGTTAAAATATTACTCAACGCTTTCGAAAAAGCTACAAGACCAGTATGCCAATCTTTGGAAGATATTGATTTAAGTTACAACCCGATATCCGATGACGGTTTTAAATCTGTAGCAAAATTGACACACTACTTAAAACTCAAAGTTCTGAAACTAAATCATTGTGAAATAACTGAAAACGCATATGATTCCAATATGAAACTAAATTTCGATACATTGGAGACTTTAGACTTGTGTAATAATTCAATAAAACAAAAGACTGTCGCATCGTTAGTGGCGTCCTTAAATCCGAACGTATTGACCGATTTAGAGTTGGATAATGTTGGCGTAGAAGGCGGTGTCGTGGCGTGTGTGGCGGGCTTAATGGATAAAGCGAGAGATTTGAAAATAAGAAGGTTCAGTTTGTCGAATTGTAAACTGGTGGATGGACAGTTTATGCGGATATTTAGGTTCGTAATTTTTCTTTTGCTATTTTTTTTACTAAACTTTTTTTTTACATCTATATTAAAGTCACCTACAATATAGCTGCATTCAAACTTTGTAAAGTATCTTTTGCCCGCGGCTTCGCTCACGTTAAATACGAATATGCGAACCTCTATTTTATCCCCTTAAGGGTTGATTTTTTTTAGCGGATTGCCTACGTCATAATAGCTATCTGTATGCCAAATTTCAGCCTGATCCGTCCAGCTGTGCGTTGATAGATCAGTCAGTCAGTCACTTTTTCCTTTTATATATTTAGACTATTTGTTGCTTGTTTATCTAGTCAGAGATTATGTACTGTATCTTGTGTACAGCTGAATGGAAAGCTGATTGCTTCCATGCAATTTTGTCATAAAGATTTTTTTTTTACTAAAATTAAAAAAAAAGTTGATTATCATTTATTACTGGTAACCTTAACCTCTCTGTTAATTTTTAGGAGTCTCGGCCGCGCCAAGCATTTGCAGTCAATAACTTTAAAGGACAACCACCTAACTTTCATCACCCTAAAAAAATTACTGCAACGGCAGCCTCCGGTACCACAAATCAACCTCGAGGGTTGCCAGGACATATTCAAATACTCCCCAGATTCTGATTTCCAAGTATGGCTACCCGCTATCGACTTTGGGAGGTGTATTCCAGAAATAAATATCACTCCAGTGTCGAAGACTGACGAAGAACGGGAAAGTTTCAAGTTGTTCTCGAAAACTTGGCTCAGTTGCTTCAAAGGTAGAGGCATGATTGAACACTGCGAAGGTGGTGTCACTAAGTTCACAGCAAGATAGTAGTGCTAGTGTATGTCGACCACTTTTATAAGTTACAATGAAGTACCTGCTTTTTTAATTATGAATTAATGTTACAATGCCAATTCCACTTTTGTTTCCACGTTTTAACGACAAATGATTTTTTTAAATTTACATTTTAACAGAATTTCAATACAAAAACTGTCAGAACATCAATGGGGGTTATGATGTTCTGACAATTAAACGACACTTGGTTAAACGTTACTTAGCGATGGTGAATCTAATTATAGTTATTTTAATTATTATATAAGTCATACTTGTGTGGAATGGAACAAAGAATACTTACTGCATTTCTCCACAGCCAGGCTGATTCTATGCGCTAAAATGGGCTAGCCCATCAGTCACCATATGAGGCAATTTAACCACGATGAAATGTTCGCAGGCTGAATATAATCGCAAGACAGCTGCGTCTAGAAGTCGACTATGATGAATGTTATTGATGTAACTCAAAAAGTGGTAGTACTGAAATGTATTTGTGTAGAAATATTATTGATTTAAATCTGAATTATTTATTGTAGCTGAATGGTTAATTTACTAAGCGATTAAGAATAAACAGACGTAAGGTAGAAGGTATTGACTTACTGGTTTAAGTCTATTTACGCCTGAACGCTCCCACATAAGCTCCTGACAGGCACGCACACTTACGCAATGTGCATGTACACGACGTAACCACAAATAAAGCGGCCGTAACTTCGTGAGATAAACGTACTATTATAGCTCAATAAAATAGTCTCAAATTCGAATTATCAGTGCCTTTATCTCTGTACCCACCAATTTTGTAAACATTATTTGACAATATTTCCATCACAAACTATACTAGCGGCACGCTATGATGGCCGGTTTGACACATTACAATAGTGATGTGGAATGTCAATTTATTCTCGAACAAAAAACAATTAAGTTTTGTTTTTGTACCTGATTAAATAGGTTTAATAAAACAAAAATGTATATGTTTATTTAATTTATTTGAACGAACTGAATATTTGAACGAAAATGAATATACATACTTTATATGCACACAAGAAACATATGAATACAAAAGATACCAAAAAAGGTGCCACAAAAGGCCATAATTAATCAGATTCGTCCATACTACTATTTTCACTGTCGTCACTGCTATTATCACATACATTAATAATTATATGTTCGTTTTCTATAATATTATCTATTTTCACATCTCTTTCATAATCTTCCCTTATTAATTTAACAGTTCTATTCACAACCTTTTCCCAGTCTCCTTTAGTCACATGTTCACAAGCTTCTTCTAATAATTTTAGCATTTTTTTTGTGGTAAATGGGGGTTCTGTATTGTGTCTTGCAGCATATCCCTTAATTTTTTGCCCACACCAACTCAATCGCATTATACTCACAATGGTAAGGCGGTAACCGTATAACTCTGTGCCCATGTTCTAATGCTATTTCGTCAATGACGTATCGGATCTTGGTTGGTTTGTTTTCTTTTAAAAGACGTACTAATTCCGCTTTTAACATATTCATGTTTGCATCTACGCCATTTTTACGAAGCCATGCGACGATATCAGCTTTCTTTTGGGATTGGGCAGGTGGCTTGTCAATTTGCATCGAGTGGTATGGGGCGTTGTCCATAATTATAATAGATGGTTCAGGGAGGCTACACAACATTGAGGTAAACCATTCAGTAAACTTTTCTCCATTCATGTCTTCATGATAGTCTCCAGTGGTTTTTGACGCAAAAGCCATGAGAGAACCTTCGACAAACCCGTTGATGGTTCCGGCGTGACAAATTATAAGTCGCGATCCTTTTCCATCGTTCCAAGAACGGCCTACAGTATGGTTAGCATTAAGCCATGTTTCATCCAAGAACACAACATTTTGCCAATTTTTGATTTCTTTCACTTGCCGTAAAAAAGTATACCTTGCCATCGCTATATCAAATCTTTCCATCAATATTTTGCGTTTGTTACATTTTTTGTATCGAAATCCAATGGTCTTCAAAATCTTCGTTAAAGAACTTTCCCCACCGAAGAATAATCCAGCTTCCTTCAGTGAATGCACCAACTTTTTTCTTGTTGGATACTCCTTCTGTAAATAGTAGCCGTAAACATGTCTTCGGATAGCATCGGCATCAAAGCTATCGATGCCTACGACTGGTTTTGCTCGTTTTCTCTTTTTTGGTGTGTGAAGTTTATTTTCTTCTGTGCCAGTCTCGCCATATTTTTTTTTAGTTATCCGTCTAACAGTTCGTTGTCCAATATTAAGCGCATCAGCTACGCGTTCAACCACTGACGTTATAGGTAAAATTGGCCCTCCATTTTGAGCTTCACGATCGAAATAGTTACGAAGGCGTATTACGAACTCACGTGTCTGACTATTTAGAACAGTTCTCTGCGTACGTTCGGTCATATCGACGAAATCCACAACAAAGGGCTTGAACAGAGTCCAAATTAACGAGCAAGGGTCAACAGTAATGCAGTATCAATATTTGAAATCCAAAGCCAGGTCAAAACTATATCACAATCGCATTGCACTGACAGTTTATACTTTTCGAAGCAACGTCAATTCGAAACTGCTTTGTTTTGCATTGAGCATTGACGCGAGTTTGCCGGAGGTAGTAGTTGTGCTAGCCAGCGATCCTATGTGACGATCGTATTAGATTCCATTTTTAAAAATTTATTGATATTTTTTTGCGATTTCAGAGGTTTGTCCACATAGTGAAAATTGTTCATATTCACAAGTACATTCACCCCTTAAATGGTGCAAACTGATTTTTCTACACTTGTATACATTTAAGAAATCAATTTAATAAATAAATTTTGAGTCCTAAACCTAAAACTACATTCGATAAAATTTATGAATCTCTGCACATCACTATCGTCAATAAAGTAATACAATTATTTCCTTCAAAGTCGTTATCAATTAATACGGAACTTCATGAGAAACTACATTCGATAAAATTTATGAATCTCTGCACATCACTATCGTCAATAAAGTAATACAATTATTTCCTTCAAAGTCGCTATCAATTAATACGGAACTTCATGAGCGGACAAACGTCAAACCGGCCATCATAGCGTGCCGCTAGTTACTATATATATAGCTACTCGTGCTGATTCACTGAGACTGACTGATTGATCACCTCTCCTGTAAAATTTTGTATGAAAAAAATTTTTTTCAGTCATGGTTTCGTATGGAGGACAAAAATTCATTCGGAGCAAAAATATGGAGAGAGCTGATGATTGAGGGTTTCGGAGACGGGTGATGAGCACCGGCCAGGGTATCGAAGATAGGTGGGGGGTGTTCAACCAAATGTCACTCGAAACCTCATCCAATTGGCAAGGAGCCGAAAAAAAACTCCAAAATGGCGGATTCAAGATGGCGGCCATACAAATTTCGTCGGTGTCTATCTCGGAGACTATAAGAGATGGAAGAGTGGTTTCTTGGAAAAAGATGATCAAGACCCGAAGGTCTACTTGATGAATAGAAAAAAAATTCAAGATGGCGGAATTAAATTTTTTCCATACAAAATATATGCAAGACTTTAATACGGTTCCTTTTCAAAATTTCGATGGTTTCGTATAGAGGACAAAAATTCATTTGGAGGAAAAATATGGAGAGAGCTGATGGTTGAGGATTTCGGAGACGGGTGAGGAGCACGGCCAGGGTATCGAAGATAGGTGGGGAGTGTTCAAACAAAAGTCACTCGAAACCTCATCCAATTGGCAGGGAGCTGAAAAAAACTTCAAAATGACGGATTCAAGATGGCTGCCATACAAATTTCATCGGTGTCTATATCGGAGACTATAAAACGTGGAAGAGTGGTTTCTTGGAAAAAGATGATCAGGACAAGAAGGTCTACTTGATGAAGGGAAAAAAATTCAAGATGGCGGATTATTTTTTTTCATATAAAATGTATGCAAGACTTTGATACGTTCCTTTCCGCTGATGGTTTCGTTTAGAGGAAAAAATTTATTCTAAGAAAAATATGGAGGGTGCTGATGGTTGAGGATTTCGGAGACGGGTGAGGAGCACCGGTCAGGGTATCGAAGATAGGTGCCCAAACAAAAATCACTAGAAACCTCATCCAGTTGGCAATGAGCTGAAAAAAAAAAACACCAAAATGGCGGATTCAAGATGGCGGCCACACAAAGGACAATGGGCACTTTTGTATGAGTTGCGTCCCCAGACTGAATCAAGTTGTGATATATGTCATTTTAAAGGTCATGATAATAGCTTCATTTTATTGTATGACACCAACTATGAGACACGTGCAGGGAAAGAACTATGATTTTTTTAATTTTTTTATAATAGAACGTATTTATTTTTGTTCTTTTGTTTTTTTTTTAATACAGAATGTATGCGTTATTTTAGGGGTTTCATTTATTTAGTATAAACTCAAAAAAACGCTTAAACCCTACCTAAAGCCGTCTCCAACCGCCCCTATAACGGCCCCTGACCTCACATCTAATCTATTATACGCGCGTCCTTTGTACAGGCCGTAGTTGGTAACTATTAACTACGCGGCGCGCACATATCTTTTGCTCTTTAGGATCGGTACTATTTTGAGTTTTTGATCTCTGTCCTCTGCAAGTTTAACGGACTTGATTTTTCTGTTTTTGCTTTGATTGTGGCTAGTTGGTACGACGGTAATTAGTTTTATTTTATATAGTGCGGTGTGGCTGCTTGTCTGTGTTGCACCTTCACCTCCGTGCTTGCATATCTACGCAGTACCCCTGCCTGCCTGGGAAAAACGACGCTGTACCACCTGTGCAAGAAACTCACCGGAATCGACTCACTCGTCTACGCTGTACTAGACAGCCAGGGTAGGCAAAAATACTCCGTCCAGGATCGTGCTGAGATCATGGCGGAGTATATGGAGATACAATTTACTCCAAACCCACCGGCCAGTGACAATGCGTACAGGCACCACGAAGAGATCGACCAACAAGTGCGGGAATTCCTGTCAGCCCCGACTCCCCAGCTCCGGGGAGGCGAGTTCATCTCCCCGTCTGAGCTGAGGAAGGCCGTATTCCGACTCCCCAAACGGAAGGCGCCAGGCTACGACGGAATTCCGATCGCCACACTTCAGCAGTTACCCAGAAGAGGTCTCGTTGCCCTAACGAGACTCTTCAATGAGGTACTCCACACCGCACACTTCCCGGAGACCTGGAAAAGGGGGAAGGTCATCACCATTCCCAAACCGGGCAAGGATCGCCACCATCCAGGGAGCTACCGCCCCATCACCCTACTGCCGCACATCACCAAGCTGTTTGAGCGTTTATTGCTGCGAAGGCTTGCCCCGTACATCCAACTACGGGACGAGCAGTTCGGCTTTCGCAGCAACCACTCGACGACGCTCCAGCTGGCGAGAGGACTTCACCACATCGCCAGTGAGAAGAACAGGGGGTACTGCACCGTCGGGGTCTTTCTCGATATCGAGAAGGCCTTCGATCGCGTGTGGCATACCGGCGACCTCTCGACCGACCTACCATCAATGATCGTGCGGCTGGTGGCTTCTTTCCTGGAAGGCAGATCCTTCCACGTCTCCGTGGAGGGCGCGGACTCCCAGCCGCGCCGCATACGTGCAGGAGTACCCCAGGGCCGCTGCCTATCGCCGTGCCTGTACGCATTGTACACTAAAAACATCCCTACCCTCGCCGAACATCTACGCGAGGGGGAGGAAGGCGTACTGTTGTCGCTCTACGCCAACGACAGCGCGTATCTCGCTTCGTCGTACCACCAGATCGTCGTCTGCAACAAGATGCAGCGCCTGCTGGACCTGCTTCCGGAATGGATGGTCAAATGGAGGATGACCGTCAACGTGGGAAAGACGGCCGCTATCCTGTTCGACATCCGGAGACCGGAAGCCTATGCATCAACTCCGCTTCCGAGGGCAGGACATATTTGACGAACTTTGGTGTGCTACTTGGGGTGCCGCATCGACCTCAGCCTTAACCTGATTCCGTAGGTCAACCAAGTTGTGAACCAGGCCAAGGCGACAGGGTCGATGCTTCACCAAGTCTTCAATTCAAGCCTATCACCGAAGACCAAGCTCCTCATCTACGGAGCCTATATCCGCTCCAGACTGACGTACGCGGCACCTGCCTGGTATGCGCTCTACTCGGCAAGTCAGAGGAGCCGCCTACAGGTCCTCCTGAATAAGTGCCTCCGTCTGATCGTTTGAGCTCCAAGGTACGTGAGGAACGACGTCATCCATCGCGACCTCAAGATGCCTACCGTGGAAGAGTACGTCCGCTCAGTTGCGCGGCGCATGTTAGCGCGCTGATTGCGGACCGTACCAGTACCTCAACGGCATCGCACCGCTAACCAGCCGCCCACGACCGGACGTCCCGTACCTCGAGAACTCCTGCGATCGCCAACACCGAGGAGGCACGCAAGTGACTCCAGCGACGACGAAAACGATGCGAAATCCACTGGACGATTCACTCGCCCATAGCGCGGAGCCACCCACCGGATTTGACATCGCTCCGCACACGGCGGCGGAATACCCGCCCGCGGTGCGGAGCCCCACGGATACGACGGACCACAGGCTCCTAACCAACGCCAGTGAGCCTCGGCCATAACTCATCACCGGCGAAATGCTCTTTCCCGTGCCCCGCCCGGGCCATGAGGCCATGCCTCGAAGCGCGTACCCCCTCAGGCCTCACGGACAGAGGAGACGACCCTGCTGTATGTTGTAACTAGACAATAGATTAAGCAGGTGTTAAGGACCTTAATACAGCCGCTTGCTAGTCAAGGGGTAAAAGATCCCCCCACAAACTACACGTACGAACTAGCCACAATCAAAGCAAAAACAGAAAAATCAAGTCCGTTAAACGTGCAGAGGACAGAGATCAAAAACTCAAAATAGTACCGATCCTAAAGAGCAAAAGATATGTGCGCGCCGCGTAGTTAATAGTTACCAACTACGGCCTGTACAAAGGACGCGCGTATAATAGATTAGATGTGAGGTCAGGGGCCGTTATAGGGGCGGTTGGAGACGGCTTTAGGTAGGGTTTAAGCGTTTTTTTGAGTTTATACTAAATAAATGAAACCCCTAAAATAACGCATACATTCTGTATTAAAAAAAAAAAAAAACAAAAAAACAAAAATATATACGTACTATTATAAAAAAATCAAAAAAATCATAGTTCTTTCCCTACACGTGTCTCAAAGTTGGTGTCATACAATAAAATGAAGCTATTATCATGACGTTTAAAATGACATATATCACAACTTGATACACTCTGGGGACGAAACCGCCCATTCTCCTTTCGTCGATGTCTATCTTAAAGAGTGTACAAGTTGGAATAGTGGTTTTGTGGTAGAAAATGATCAGGCCCTGAAAGTCTAAGAGCAGAAAAACCGCGGTCCGCTGCAGCGGGCCGCGCACCCACGCGCCCTACTAGTTAATATATATATAGCTACTCGTGCTGATTCACTGACTGATTGATCACCTCTCCTGTAAAATTTTGTATGGAAAAATTTTTTTTCACCCACCGTTTCGTATAGAGGACAAAAATTCATTCGGAACAAAAATATGGAGAGAGCTGATGATTGAGGATTTCGGAGACGGGTGAGGAGCACCGGCCAGGGTATCGAAGATAGGTGGGGGGTGTTCGACCAAATGTCACTCGAAACCTCATCCAATTGGCAAAGAGCCGAAAAAAACTCCAAAATGGCGAATTCAAGATGGCGGCCATACAAATTTTGTTTGTGTCTATCTCGGAGAGTATAAGAGATGGAAGAGTGGTTTCTTGGCAAAAGATGATCAGGAGCCGAAGTTCCACTTGGTGAACAGAAAAAAAATTCAAGATGGCGGAATTTAATTTTTTCCATACAAAATATATGCAAGACTTTAATACGGTTCCTCTTCAAAATTTCTGATGGTTTCGTAGAGAGGACCAAAATTCGTACGGAGCAAAAATATGGAGAGAGCTGATGGTTGAGGATTTCGGAGACGGGTGAGGAGCACGGCCAGGATATCGAAGATAGGTTGGGAGTGTTCAAACAAAAGTCATTCGAAACCTCATCCAATTGGCAGGGAGCTGAAAAAAAATCCAAAATGGCGGATTCAAGATGGTGGCCATACAGATTTCGTCGGTATGCCTATCTCGGAGACTATAAGAGATGGAAGAGTGGTTTCTTGGAAAAAGATGATCGAGACTCGCAGGTCTACTTGATGAATAGAAAAAAAATCAAGATGGCGGAATTTATTTTTTTCATATAAAATGTATGCAAGACTTTGATAGGTTCCTTTCCGAAATTTCTGATGATTTCGTATAGAGGACAAAAATTCATTTGGATGAAAAATATGGAGGGAGCTGATGATTGAGGATTTCGGAGACGGGTGAGGAGCACGGTCAGGATATTGAAGATAGGTGGAGGGTGTTCACACAAAAGTCACTCGAAACCTCATCCAATTGGCAGAGAGTTGAAAAAACCCTCCGAAATGGCGGATCCAAGATGGCGGCCATACAAATTTCGTCGGTGTTTATTTAAGAGACTATAAAAGATGGAAGAGTGCTTCCTTGGAAAAGATGATCAAGACCCGAAGGTCTACTTGGTGGACAGAAAAACCGCGGTTCGCTTTAGCGAGCCGCGCACCCACGCGCCCTACTAGTTTAGTATATAATATACTCTTATAATTTGAGTTTCGTTACATAGTATAAGTACGTTGTAATCTAAGATAATGTATATTATTCGATTATGTTGTTGTAAATAAAGCTTATTTTTAAACCATCTTTTCTCTTTCTCTTTCCTATATAAAAAATAAATGCATAAAATAAAACCTTAATCAATCAATAAGCTTACGTACTTTTTTCTAAGCAATTTTAATTCCAAAAAACAACAGGAAGAAGAATTGCAGAGCCGACGGGTATTAGACATACCAATCAAATCAAATTCAAAAGCATCTCCCAACCTTGGATTGATTTCTAAATGAACCCAAACCTTTTTATTAATATGAACAGAAGTGGAATCTGAAATGGAGCAGTAGAGGAAACGAAAGCGGAAAAGTTAGAAAAGGCAACGGAAAGGGAAGCAGGAGAAAGCGGCATTTACAAAAATATTGATATTCGTCTATGGTATTTAAATTAGTTACACATGCTACGATTTTGCGCTAGCCGGTTCCGGGTCGCCACTCGCTAGCGGTAAGTATATGGTGCGCTGTCAACGTGTGTGAGTTTCATTAGAAAAACCACAACAATATTTTTGGTAGGTTATTCGTCTGCGAAATAACCTCAATATATGTCACCGGTTTTACGCGGGAGTTTGTTTTTGTTTTCATTTCATAGAAGAAAAGTAAAGTAATTGCATTTATTTGTACTTAAAGTTTAATTAAAAACTCTTAAAAATGGCGGAACAAGTTAATCAACGCATTGAGGGTATGATAAATGAGCTAGAACAAATGAAACGTACAAATCTATATGATGATGAAGAGATAAGGTAAATTATTATTTTATTTGTAATCTTCGTATTTTATGATTCCATTAATATTATTTAACGCACTTCCTTCTTAGGGGATGATGGAATCTTATTAGCAACACAAATTTAATAAAAGTAAGACTTAGGTATTTTACATATAAGTTATGACTGATATAGAGCACAATATTTTTCTATTTATTTCAGAGAGTTATCACGTAAAAGAAAAGAATTCGAATACAGAATACAACGTAGGATAAAAGAGAAGGACGATTTTGTTCAATACATAGCATTTGAATTGACCCTACTTGAAGATATTTCGCTAAGAAGGAAACAAGCTAATCTTTCAGAAAAAAAGAAAGATATTGAATATGCAATAGCTAAAAGATTGAACAAAGTATTCAAACAATTTGTGTACAGATACCAGAATGATGTAGCAATATATTTTGAATATATAAAGTTTTGTCAAAGTGTTGGATTTGATTATGCCATCTCTGCTATACTGGGTCAGATGTTGCAGGTATGTTGAAAAATTTCTTCTCCTATTTCAAAGCTTGCTGATTATGCTGCTGCTGTCAGCAAATTTGTCTGAAAGAATTTTTCTTTAAGAAATGTTTACCTATGCTGACCATGACTAATATTACTTTTTCTCTTTAACTTACAATAAAGCTTGTGGTAGGAGTAGTTACAGCTATTGCTTAAACGCACTGGGTGGGGTTTGAACCATTGCCCTTTAGTTTTTATTCCACTGTTCTAATAACCACTGAGGGATATATTTATATAGTCTGTTCAAAAAGAAAACCATTGTGGGATTTTAAGGTGCTTAATTACCTTTTTTATTTAGCGGGCAGAATAATAGTGTGTTAGTTCACTTGATGGTTCTCTTTTTGAACAGACTATACATCTTATTTAAATAATATATTTTTTTTTAATTTCAAGGGACAAAAGTATTTTATATCCCATAATTCTAAATTCTCTGGGTTGTGAGCTATCAAACTTGATATTGGTTTATTGCCAAATGCATTGGCCAATATGAGAGGAACAACAAGTATGAAAATAGCAGTAGGTGAAAATTCTAGTAGAGAATCTAAAACTTGTTAGCTTCAATATCTTTGATTCCCCTGCAAGTTTCTCCAATTAAAAGGATATACTAACCTAATTCATTCCTTACAGATTCACGGTGACAAGCCCAAGATGTGGCAAATGGCAAGCAAGTGGGAGTGTAAGGAACAAAAAAATCTAGAAAATGCAAGGAGTTTCCTTCTAAAAGGCATACACAGACATCCAGATGCTGAAATACTTTATTTGGACCTTTTTGAAATTAAACTTATGATTGCATTCCAAGCAGAGAATGAAGAAAAGGTAATTTCATTTTATTTACAATTTTTTTTCTTTGAAAAAGTGCTCTTCACTTGAAACTGAACTGCAGTTTTAAAAGTCTACTTTGGTGAACATCATTTAATTTTGCTTCCAATAGTTGTTACTTATGTAAAATTTCAAACAAATACATTTCCCAAAACAATTTTCAAATTAATACATATTTTCTTCCGACAATTTCTCATGCCAAAACTATCTAATAATTTGTTACAGATATATATGAAATTCTAGGATGTGAGATCTTAGTTTGGAGCAACTCCTAGTTTTAAGACTAGTTTACTAACTTTCAGTATGTCTTGTTTGTTTTTCCAGGAAAAATATTTAAAAAGAGCTGAAGTGGTGTGGAGAAGTGGTATGAAAAATATATCAGATGTGAATTACTTGTTCAAATTATGTGATTTATCAATAAAATTTGGAATTGATGAAGCAACTACAAACTCTATAAAACAAGAGATTTGGGACAAAAGAGAAGACAAGGAGGCTTGGTCTTATATTGCTCATAAGGAATTAGAGGTATCCTTTTCACATCCAAATTTTTATTTAACACTGGCATGTTTGCAACTTGTACACATGGGTTTTAAAAATGTAGTGGAAATTTTATTTTTTATTTGGTGCCAAGATAATTCTTAAGTGAGATCTCACCTGATGGTAAGTGACTGTATAGCAATTGAATTAAAACCAAACGCTAACTTCATATTCTTCGTACACTCACCATACTGGCACCAGTATGGTGAGTGGTTTTGGTTTTGGTTTGGTACCAGCAATTGCTTGGTGGCAGGATTTTGACAGTAGGGTAGGAAATGCCATGCTCAAAGTCTTCCACCATCTTTGATTTCTGTGACTAAAGTAAAAGAAAAACATCCAAATAATCCCTACTGGTCCTTCATGAAAAAAAACTTTCATAAAATTAAATAGCTTTAAAAAATTTTTAGGGGGTCCACTGGACTCAAATAGAAGATTTTGTTATTGAAGAATTCAATTATCCTCCTGAAGTAAATAACTATATTGCAGTGTATGAGGAAGCTTTACAACAGGTAAATATTTATAAAAAAATATATTCCTAGCTAACCAATATTAATGTTTAATAATATTGGCACATCTACAGTTACGAATCTGAAAATTTTGCAAGTATTATTTTATAGACCTAGGTCTCCATAGGGCCATTCTCTATCTAATATTGAATTTAGAAACTTAACAAATTGACACAATTACTAAATAAAATTGTATCCGAGACCCCTTAATAGTGCCACTGCAAGAAGGAGGTTTAGTACTTTTTTAATACATTAATTTTGTTTACTATTTCAGTTTCCCGACGAAACTCTCTGTACTAAATACATCCATGGCCTACTTGGTATAAAAGATAGTGTTTGTACGGAGTTACAGAAAATTAGCACTGTTAAACATGCTTGGCATTACGGTCACGAAAATGGGCTGCTTACTAACGAAATGTATGCTTTTGGCATTAGTATGTTGAAATTAGAAGATGAAGTAACCAAAGATGAACTGACTGAGGTATTTATAGTATTTAATTTAAGTTTTTTTAAATCACGAATTACATGAATAGATTGCATTTAAGAAGATCAGTTCTATGGCAACTGCAGTAATTCAATAAACTGTGACTGATTCAGTGGTTCTGAAAATTAAACTATTCATATAAAACAAGTCTTGTTTAAAAATATATTTGTTTACATTATGCTGTAGTTCATATATTAATGAGCTTAAGACTTGTACACTTGTAGATTGTTCAGCTGTGCATTCAGGTACTCATGTTCGTTTAGTTTCTATCTGTGAAAACCTATTATGTACTAGCTATGGGTTACCTAATTTTAAGTGTTTTTAGTATAATTAGCTGTTGGTTTTTTAAAATACAAAAAATTATTTTAAGTTCACAGTCTGACCATCCCTTCAATTTCATTTATGTAGATTATATATTTTGCATAATTTTAAATTTTTTATGCAGATTCTCGATGAAGCATTAGCTAAGAATCCACATTACAGACTATTGTGGGAGGAGAAGCTTATGCTTAACAAATCAGATGAGAAGAAAATGTTATCTGTACTGCAAGAGGCTGGCAAAAGTCTCAAATCTGAAGATATGCTTGCACTATGGAATTTCATGTTTGACAAAATTGATTCTAATGTTGTTGTAAGTAAAAAGTACTATTATCATCAACAACAACCCATTAACAGTTCCAATCAGTGGCATCAACAACTGTTGATTTTATAGTATTTCTTTTTATTATTACATTATTTCTGAGATCTATAGATCGCTCTATAGAGCGTGCTCTGACTTAATATAGAGGTTAAAATGTGACACAAATATGCTCTTATATAAATCTGTCTCGTTTTAACTCTGTCTTGAGTCTGAGCTAAGTGAGAATGCGGCCTATAGATTTCGGCCTATAAGTGCAGGTGTCTTCTCTTAGAAAATGTAATAAGACTTAGTCCACATTGCTGGCCCAATGCAAATTTGAATACTTAACACACCTTCGAGATAATTATGGGGATCTCTCAGGTGTGCAGGTTTCCTCAAGATATTTTCCTTCACCGTTGAAGCATGTGATATTTAATTGCTATAATACACATAGCTTCGAAAAGTCAGAGGGATGTGACCAGGATTGAACCTGTGACCGCCAATTGGGAGACAGTTCTCAGCTATCACTGCTTCTAAACTACTAAAAAAATACTACAAACTATTAATACAAGTTCATGGACTTTAAATCGTGTTATATGTATTTTTTCAGTTTAAGGCATGCTATGAAAAATTCAAGACCTGTGAAAATACAATCATAATGTCTCTAAAACCTAAGCTTTTGCAAAAAATGTATGAGCACAGTGGTATTAAAGCTGCAAGACAAATCTACGAGGAGTTTATTAAGACTCCACCAACACAAATTGATGTTCATAAAGTTATGATTGAGTTAGAATTGTCACAAGAGAAGCTGAATTTGAAGAATGTTAGGAAATGCTACGAAGCATTGGTACAGCATCATGGATCCAATAATATTGAAGTGTGGATGGACTATATGGACTTTGAACAGAATAATGGTAGTGCTGCAGCTATTCCTGCTATACACAGAAGAGCTATTGGAACATTAGAGAAAAGTTTAGTCGACAGTTTTGTCAAAGCCCAAGCTTTAGCAAAAATAAAATAAATGAGATTCATATATCTGGTGTTTTATTTTATAAAACATAAATAACAAATAATAATACTAGATCGAAACAAAATATATTTATTTTAAATATAACCCCACCTGTATTTGACAATCTAGCAAGACGAATTCACATTGAAACATCATTTATACTAAATTATTTACAGTAACCATTTTACACATTTACGTCTCTACAAGAGGTCAAAATCTCTACTTTGGTGATTGTGGAATAACACTTAGCGAATAAACACAAGGTAATAAATGCAATAGTATATTAAAATACAAGGTAATTACTGCATAGCTGCAATGGGAGCAATGTAGTACCTAAAGATTAGCGATGAACCTCGTTTGTGCTGCTTGTTTCTTAAAAGGTCTCGCCAGCATGCTTGCCATGATGGATAGTAAGGCATCAGGGGGGGGTTGCCAGCCTTCAAACTGCTTCCAGCAACAGCCATGCAAGTTGACACTACCACTAGTGGGTAGGTTAAAGTGCTAGTCACAAATGTCAGTAATGGCACAGTGTAGTATCTTAGGTCTTTCGTCTTCACCAGGTATTTGTTTACATAGTACGCCAAAATCCCCGTGAAGGCAACACAGGTCAAGTCTGCAAAAAGCTTTGGCACTATACCATGAAAGAACCCAAGGATGCCATCGTCTCGGTAAATTGATACAATCGCGCCCAATAAAGAACTGTATTCCTCCTCTTTGCCAATAAATGCAGCCATCATCCTAACTGACACTACATGAAATGGGTACGACACTACGACGGATGCAGTGTGCATGATCAGGTCCCGACGTCCGAGTTTGTAGTAATCTTCGAGTTTAGGTTCATCATCGGTGACAATGTTTGGCGGATCATTGATCTCGGGGAGGTCGATACCACAGACGTTTATTACCTTCGAGGTTAGCTGACTAGATGCGATCAAACCGATTACTCGCGCCGACAATCCCGTGTAGCACCCGAAGAAACCATCTGACTTCTTGATATACCTTATGTACTGGAAGACGTTAGGTAATATCATAGCGGGCCGACCGAACAGGGTTGTGGAACGCCGCGGCGGCAAAGGCTCGAATCCGAGTTGAATAAGGACCTTCGCATACTCCATGGGATGGCATATTGTAGTAACCAGTAATTGTGATGGCAGGGCCGCTATTTTTTCTTTTTCAATTTCGTCCATAATACTTATTATTGTATGACAAATTCGACAACCTATTTTTCGGAAATCAAATAATGACAATATGACAAGTGAAAGTGACCATAAACAAAAGAGTAGTGAATAATGAAAAACACAGATGAATAAAAATCTTTGTAACTAAGGCTTCAAACACACGGGTCAGGTAACGGATTCCAGTAGCCACTCGTACAAGAAAAAACTAGGTAAGTACCTATTATGTGTAATCATCGATGTATGTAGGGTGACCGACCCAATTATTAGCACTTTAAGAGTTTATCCTATTTCAAATATGTTTTTTAAATTGAAATCTAACCAAATTCTTTAAATAATTGTGTTCATAAGGTTACTTGTTTAATAATTTATATAATAAAAGAACTTTTTAAGGATTTTTTTCTTAAATCAACAAGAATTTGAAATAAAATTGAAAAATGACCCAGTCTCCAATTATTAGCACATACGGGATTAACTACTGGTTAGTACTGACGGGTAAGTCGATCAGTCAAAATGGCCGAAAACTTCAGGAACTCCAGAACAATATCTTTCAACTACAATACTGACGTCATTTTAAAACTTTCCAGATTAGAAAGGTTTCGATTGTGAAAAATATGAATTCCCCTAAATATTTTTTAATCTGAAAATTTAAAAACTACAATCAGAAA
The DNA here is from genome assembly GCA_933228805.2 of Hipparchia semele. Lineage (NCBI taxonomy): Eukaryota > Metazoa > Arthropoda > Insecta > Lepidoptera > Nymphalidae > Hipparchia > Hipparchia semele. The sequence continues at coordinate 4,091,248 of OW121722.1, forward strand.
CTTATATTTTAATCTTTTTTGCTAAAGTGCGAATAAACTGGTGCAGTGCTAGCAATTGAGTTGGTCACCCTATATAATGTATTCAGATTCAGGGGCCCAAGTCTGCTATTGCAATTGTAGTTACATTGCCTATCAATGACATCCCAATTGCTACTTTTAGCAATTTTGGTAGTCTACTAATTCAATGGCGTCACAATTGTTTTCCGATGGTTTGCCACTGACACATTTAGCTTTGAATCTAGCTTAAATAAACGTTTTTAATATGTAGTTTTTTTTGAAACTCATTTCGGCAAACGCTTTTTAAGCTAATAGCAATACCGAGGTATGATTGAATTACAATCTAATTATAAGAAATCAAACGACCATTGTGAATTTAGTAGACTACGAAATTTTGGACCAATGATAATTGTATTGTAATTGTATTGCGGATCAATGACAATGACATGTAAAATAGCAGACTTGGGGCCCAGGTTCCTAGTCTATCTAGTTTCGACAGTATAGTAACCATTAATATCATAATTTATAGTAACTATTCCTTTGTAACTGACTGACTGACAAATAATGTAGGTAAGTACAGCCATTTTTATTTTTTGTCATCCCACTATAAGTTATGTACTTACCTATTTGTATGGAAAATCATTTTTTTAAACCTCCATACATCGAGCTATCACGCTTAGAACAGAAGTTTCTAATAACTTTCGGCTCCAAACGCAGGTTTAAAACAACCACTAATTATTTTTTGGTACCTACTGGTAGTAATACCCTATCATTAATTATTGCCATGTAATTATTTTTTTGGTACTGGTACTGATAATTAAATTTTTGACGGTCATTGTGATGAATTATGACATCCTTTCACAGCACAGTATGTCATTCTTTAATCTTATTCTGTGAGCTCGTCATCCTTAAGCGACGATACTGCGTAGTCGGCCTTTACAGGCTTACTAAAAATGACATTACTATCACTGCGTCGATTATTGCGCTTCTAGTTCGATGTTCCACATATTTAATGAAGCACAAAGGGAGATCTCAGTTAATTAAATAAGTAAGTTCCTACAGTACCTTCTCGTTTTATTAAAAGAAACTAGATTTTACGCAACATACGCAATAAAAGTCGTCTAAAGTAATATTCGTCCTTTATTTTATCAGATCACGCACTTGATGTTAGTTCAATAGTATTTTCTTCTTCAACTTTATACGGTGCCTGCGTTGATAATTTCCGAGAACTTGATTCTGTGCCATCTCCTGGACTATTTGGAAGAGTATCCTGAAATAATTTGAGTTAACTTAAATGAAGAATATTTTTTTACCAACTTTAAAAAAATGCGTTTGTACCTTCTCTACCGCTATACTTAGTGGATTCTATTTTTTTAATTAGGTAAGTAATATATTTTATTTTATCGATATACCTACACAACAATATAATTGTTTCCTTATTAAATATTATGTGGGTATTTTGATGCAGCATATTAGATTAAATTTTAAAAATAATATTATTGTCTAGTAAGTTTAAAATACCATAAAGAAGATAGGTACAAAAGTATTATTCTAAGGTATCTAATTGCTCATACACTTTCATCGTTAACATCGGTATCATTTTCATCTTCACTTGCTTCATCGGAAGCACTTTCCTTATCGTTTTCTTCCTCCTCTTCGTCTTCTTCTTCTTCCTCTTCTTCGTTCTCTAGTATTTCATCTTTCTCTTCTAAAGGCTCCCACGCTATATCTTTATCCACCATGTCTGTGAGAAAATTCAAAAGTGAACGATAAATAATCTAGAAAAAGGAAAAAGAAAAATCTAGAATCCCAAAAAGCTGCGATGATTGGTTTTTGAACTTTCCGAATGATTGCATCTTTGGTGAAATTATACGTTATAAAGATTTGCTACATAATTATGTACGTTTATGTACAGCATAGGTTCATAGACAATTACAAAATGGGTTTCTATTCATCACCATATTGTTCTGATCTAATAGGAAAATTAATAGATAAAGTGTGGTTACTAATTACCTTAGAGCATTTAATTTGGTTTAATGCTGCAAGCTAATAATTGAAAATCAGGTTTTCCGTTTCATCAAAAAATAATTTTAGATACCTCTGAATCTCAAAGATCCTCGTCTACTAGGTGGTTTATCCTCGGTCGTTTCAATTATTATGGTTGGAATGACATCGATCACTACTCCGTTCAATTTCATATCGCCTTCTTTTATTTCTTCTTCTTTGTTGAGCTGAAAGTGATAAAATGTATTCCTTCTTTACTTACCCATTGCATCTCAAGAAACCCCTTACAATTATGTAATTAATGCAAAGGAATTATGACTGCATGCTCCAAATTGGGTTAGGAATTAGGATTTTCTTAAGCAAGAAACCTCAAATATTTTGCATTCAAAATCATTTCAGCATATACGATATCACTTGTTATAGTTACAGTTTTAAGTTTTTAGACGAGATTATTGTAGAACTTGCTAGCTTCGCAGACGTTAATATTTTCAATTGTAAGAGGTTCAATAGGTAGATCTTTACCTGTACTAATGATACCGCTGGTTCTTGCAGCTTGGTCGCCTTTTCTTTACTCCTTAAAATGTTTTCATCTGTTTCCTTTTCTAATCTCAATCTGTAGGCTTTTTGTGTCCGCCACATCTTAAAAAAAAAAATTTTTAGTCATTATGCGTAAGTATATGATTTGGCTTTTACCGACCATCAAGCATAATACAATATTATGTCGTGGTTTGAAGGATGGGTAGTCCAAAAGACGTCTACAGCGGCAAGGATAGCAAATGTTTTCGTAACTTAAATTATGAAACAGTTGATCTTATTATGATGATATTTAATTAGGCACAAAATTCAAATTCAAAATTTTAATTTGGCGCTTTTAATGACGCTTTTAATGATGCTTTTTAATGATGCAATGGCGTATTCTGAATTCGAAGGAGGCGATAAGAAATTCTATATAGCAAAACTAGTAAGTATTGAGAAATTGATAGAACTTACGTGAGATCCAGTATAGCAGAGACCGAGAAGAAATATTACAGTGAGTGCAATAAAGAATTTATCTGTATTCTCCTCCTCAGTGTCAGGTTGTAAGTTCAAAGAGTCATATGGAACTCTGGAAGGTGGATCTTCTACCCAGGTTTTGTCAACACTCTGTAAAAAATATTAAAAACTAGTTGATGCCCGCGACTTCGTTCGCGTGGATTGAGATTTTTGATTCCCGCAGGATAAAGAATAGCCTATGTGTTATTCCAGACTATAATCTAACTCTGTGCATAATTTCATCCAAATCCATTCAGCCGTGATTGAGTAACAAACATCCAAACATTCGAATATCCAAACATCCAAACATCCATACTTTGACATTTATAATATTAAAAAATAATAGTATAATAGGATTAATAGAATAAGCGAAAAATTGTACAATTTTTACCTAGAAGGAGTTTACAATTACAATCAATATAGCTAATTTAAATGTTATCTTACACTTTCTCAATTTGTTTAACATTTGTAGATATAGTACCTATAGTTATAGTTAAATAGGTAAATATTGAATAAACATGAATGTTTTAATTTAAAATTCTTACAATAAGGAAGCTGCCGTTATGTGTAGCTCCTAATTGATCGTGTTCAGGCCAAGCTTCATCGAAATCGGACGAACACTGTGCGCTTCGAACGCCTTGAGCGTTAACAGCATTCACTTTCTCGGCATCAGACCGAGTAAAGAGCATGTATTCTTCTAGTGGTTTCATTTCATATTCATTTAATTCCACGAAAATATCTGCAATCGATAAAATGTTTACAAATACCAATTTATTTTATGTAGGCCATTCTGTAGCTGTCTAATAAATACAAAATTTATCCAACTTACTAGAAAGACATCCATTATAACCCTTGTATATTTTAAGTCTCGGATCCGTTGTATTGAGACCGCCAATTTGCACTTCATTGGATCCTACATCATATACTTCCCATAGACCTTCAGGTGGTAATTTCTCTAATGGAACTTCTATTCTGTCTATTAGCAGCATTGCTTCTTGGCCTATTCTTGTGTAGTAAACTGTATGACGTGCTCCTGCAACGTGATAAAAAAAAGCTTACTAAATGAACAGTTCCTGACTTCAGAATCTTCATTTAAATGAACAGTAACAGCTTTCTTACCGTTTAGGAAATTCCGATTTTTAACTTCGGCACCGTAAGCAGATTCTTCTCTATCTTCCTCGAACTTCAGGTAGCCATCTTGTGTTATCGCCACCAATAAATAATAACTTCGCCTGTAAATGTTTAATAATAATTCTCACTTGCCTATTTCTTTAATCTTGAATTTTTTGTCGGTGAGTGCGTAAGTATATGTATGTCCTTGTGTGTGTTTGTTGGGTGGTGATCCAACATCCATCCATCCATTGTTGGGTGGTGTGTTTTTCTGATGGTTTTCTGGTGTACGAGTATGTCTCATTTATATTTATTGTTCTCTCTACTCTTCTGAGTGTCTGTGTATCACGCTCTAATATGAAAGTATTTTATAAGTATATCAAACTTACTTGTTTTCTGTTTGCACCAGTAGCAGAACGGTATTCTTTTGTCGAAGATCGTTGCTAGAGAATGCCAAATTTATTTTTACCTGTAATAAAAGTTTTGTGAGAAAAACGAGTTATACCTATCTAACCTAGGCTATTTTTAAACAACAAAGAAAATTCTGTTTTATTATGATAAAACAGAATTTTCTTTGTTGTTGAAAACTAGAGAGCATTCAGTAATGACTACATCCAAAAAAGTGTTATTAAAATAAAAGTTAGTAGGTACCTGAAATGAAAATTTAAAGTAGTTATGTCACTTTTCAGATTCGGCTCGGTGATCGCTACAGTGTGTAATTAACTTTTGAAGCTTACTTTTAACACGGGTCCGGTTAAAACGAATTTCCTCTGTAGAATACTTTCCCCATTAAAATCTGCGCCTTTTTCCTCCATGCAATATTCGCCGAAATAACTGGTTAGTTCGCAATCACAGCTGCTCTCCTGGTTTGTGAAATCTTCGGTGCAAATTCCGCCATTTTTACACGGCTCAGAATCACATTTCATGTTGCATTCTGGTAGGACGCCTGTTAGATCTGTATCAGAATACATACAATACAAGTATCGCGTCTTGGAGAAAATGACAGATTATATTAGTTTAGATTAAAAGTGAAAACGATAATCATCTTGATGATGAGTAGGTACATACTCAGGAAAGTTATACCTAGGCATTAAGTAGGCATGCCTACTTACGTAGGCACCTTCTACATTATATTAATTCATTACCTCCCATACCAATAATATTATAAATACGAAAGTCTGCTTGTCTGCCAGTTACACTTTTCAATTGCTAAACTAGTTAATCCTGGTTTGAGCACCAAGATAGGTTGTATCCTGGAGACGATATCTAATTCTTATTTAAAAATCACACAAGAAGGAACTTATAGAACGCGCGTATCGATTTGATTCTTTAATTGGATATATTTATAGACCTAGAGACTCTCTACGTCTTTATACCTACAGGAAAACCAAAGAGGTTTTTACAGCATTAAAAAATCCCTAAGTCAACATGGTGTAAGTCACGTTACAAGGTCTTATATTAGGTACCTATATTCTGTCCTGCCTGTATTTTAAGTACTCGCAAAATTTTAATTCAAAAATTAACTCAACGTATAGTAATTTCTTACCTTGTTCAATATTCTGCTGAGCTTTTTTGGGCAAATCGACAACGTGATCGGCGATTTTGAATCCCCTCACACAGCCCACGTATCCTCCTTGAGGTAAAAGAGTCGCTCTGGGCGCTAAATGTAGGGAATATGGGTCATAGCCTCCCAGGTTCATTTGGAAGTAGTCCGTTGGAGGCGCGGGGGGTCTTTGAGGACGGATTACCTCTAAAGCACAGAAATACATCTTTTTTTATGGAATTTAGGTGTAAGGGATTTCTCGCACTATGCGGTCACGCACTGCCGTGATCGTAATCTTGGTTGGGATATTTAACTTGATCGCTTCGGCTGCGTAGTGCGTGAGGTCCCCACTGCTGCACACATGTAGTTGCTTGTTGCGACGATCGGCAACTCGCGACTAAGTGTTTTTGCGATTTTCATAATAATTTTGAGAAACTGCGCAGACATAGAAAGTTAAATTGCTAGTTTCGGTGATCACAACTGTTATGAAAACTTTTAAAAAGTTCAGCAATTGAAGTTGCTTCGTGTGTACAGCGCCTAAGCCTTATTCAAGTTGATTTAATACTCAAAGAGTAATAAATATCGTGTTATAATAAAATCTTAATTTGAAGTAGGTATACGTTTTTTTTGTCAAATTACCAATTTGCAAAAATTTAACTCACCGAAATCAGCATTCCTCCAGGGCTTATTAGTGTAGTTAGACAGCAGCTTAGCGACTTTATCAATGGTCGTGTTCTTATCATTAACATGCAAAGTGGTCGTATTCTCCGTCCTTATGATCGCAATCTGAACGCTTTCCCCTTTGTTGATCTTCTCGTAAGTAACATTCATTTGTACGATTTCATCTTCGTTGTTGAACAGATAAATGATTTCCGTTCCATTGTGAATGAATAGATGTACGAAGTTGTTGAGATTGTCGTTCGCGTACAAGACGAGCGCGTTGTCGTCATAAGTTCTCAGGTTCATCAGGACGTTTTCCGTCATCATTTTCTTTAGTCGCATCTTCTCTGCATCGGTCGCGTTGTCTACTAGATAGTTTTTCTTTAGGTACGCCTCCTTTGTTTGGAATGTTAATGCTTTCTCGTTAATATCTAGAAATTCACGTAAAGCACGTATTTAAATGTATGATTGCGTCTAGTTGCTATTTCATTGGTTGATCAAAGTTGCTAACTGCATGGGTAACCTCATAGTTTTAGATTTAAACTTTTGTATAATTGTAAATAGGTATTTATTATTACACTTGTAAGATTGTTGATATTCGATTAGTAACTTTGATCCGATTTGATGCGATTAAAAACCGTCAGAAAAGTAGGAGCATTAAATGCGAAATTGTGTGAAGGTTTGTTTTCAATCACGTAGGTAATAACGAAGCTAAGAACTTATTTTTTTCATGGGTTTAGTAAAAGACCTAAAGATTGATGTAGAATACTTTTTATTCAATGAAAACAAAGGGTTTCTGTAGTGTTTTTAAGAAAAACTTTACGCGGATGAAGTCGCGGGCGAAAGCTAAGTAGATAGTTTAAATAATGGGAGGTTTAACAAAACTGCGAATTGTAAGCCTCAATAGCCCAACGGTTAAGGTGCGGACTGATAATTGAAAGGACGCAGGTTCGAGCCACACCCGTTGCACTACTGTCGTACCCACTCTTAGCACAAGCTTTCCGCTTATTTGTAGGCGAGAGAAGAATATAAGTCGAGTTCAGCTTCGCTAAATATTATTTTTTAAAGAGAACAAAAAAAAAATTGCCGTGAACTCTTACCTTGAACAAAACAACGATTGCATCAACACTTTCAACGACAGCGATGGTCAAATGTAACTAATAAGTATAATTATAATAAAAAATACAAGTTTTACTATCTTTAGGTACACTATGTAAATTTAAAACGTGTATAATAAAAAGATGCAAATATATCTTTTTTATTTTCCTGTAGGTATTCTTTGTTTGTTGCTGTACACAGATAGCCATCGGCCACGATAAAATGTCAGGGGCATTTTCCACTCACAATAAAACACGTAAAATTTTGTATTCATTAATTCCAAATGAACAGCTAAAATCATGATTTTTTTCCGTTCATTTTTAGTAGACACTAAAGAAAAAATTCTTGGCCTTCTTTAGATAGATACATTTACCTGATTGATTTAAAAAAAAGAATATTAGCCACGCTAAAGTTGATTATTTAATATTCTCCTATCCCCTCCAAATAAGCGGAATGCTTGTGTTAGGAGTTGGTACGAAAATAGTGCAACGGGTCGGATTTGAACCTGTGACCTTTTCGTTCTCAGTCTGCAACTTTAACCGTTGGGCTATTAAGACTTGAATGAGGTTTCTAGGGTTCCGTCTGGTTCCGTACCCAAAGGGTGCCAACGGGACCCTATTACTAAACCTCCGCTATCCGTCTGTCAGAGGGCTGTATCTCATGAACCGTAATAGGAAGATGCTTGAAATTTTCACAAAATGTAAGTTTATTTTTAGTGCCGCTTCAGGTACGGAACCCTAAAAAACTAATAATAATTTATACTGATGAAAAGTGTAGACACACCACACAGGCCAGAGTTCTTTTTGTATTTTATTTAAATATTCTCTGTCCTAGAGTAGATTTGCGTAATTTTTATTTTGATTTTTACAATGCTATATTATGCCTAAGTATATTATTACAAGTTACAAGCAAGATTAATATTAAATAGTAATTGGGGAAACGGGAATGGGTCTGCTTTGTCTTCCCATGTTGACATGTGTTGGATTATAATATGTATTGCATTTTTGAAGCTTCACTGTGGAACCACTGTAGACATAGCTTAGTTTGGTTACTTATTGTAAAATTATTTTATTTTTTTGAAAAGAGCAACTGCTGAGTTTCTTGCCGGTTCTTTTCAGCAGAATCTGCATTCCGAACCGGTGGTAGATTTATGACGTGTCATAAGAGCTACAAGGTGGCCTACATGAAATAAATTTTTGAATTTGAATTTGAGTATCTCAATAATAATTAAATGTGAGTTATTAATAGTGTTTGATACAATCTATTTGTATCCAAGATTAGGTAACGGACGATAAATCGTGACAATCTCATTAGTATTGTCTTTTCTTGTGTAACGGCAAATTACCTTTTTTGCAATAGGATATTTACTAAGCGTTTAAATTGTGATAAAGATTGCAATGTTTGTTAGTTTAAGTACTTTGTTAATTTTAATAGTAAAGTATACATATTACACATTTATTAGATGTGATTTTTTTCCATTCAGGGCTGATGGTTATGATTAGAGTTGCCAGATTTTTTTTCAGCCTATAAGGGACAAATGGTTAAATGAGCAAAAAAATACGGGATTTCAGTTTTTTACCCGGGACAAATAAAAAACAAAATTATTTAGTGTCAATTTTTATTATTTTTTATATTTTTCCGAGGATCGAGTCAGTTTTAACATTGTCATTCTGACACTAACATTGGTCACTGTCATTGGTCGATGGTATGTAGTGGATGGTAGTAGCGAGACGAATACGTTTTAGGAACGTTGGGTGTGTGTGTCATAATGAAAAACGACGAACGGTTACAATACGGGACAGAGTCAGTTCCGCCGGGACATTTTAAACTATGCCTAAAATACGGGATGTCCCGGGAAATACGGGACGTCTGGCAACGCTAGTTATGATCTCCAAGTTAACTTTAACCGGCAACGCATTGGTGGTGCCTTTGGTGCTAAAAATGTTCATGAGCGGCGGTAATCACTTAACAACAGGTGCTAGTCTGCTCGCTACATCCTACTATCCCAATCCTAATCCTAATATATTTTTAATATTATAAATGTGAAAGTGTAGATGTTTGGATGTTTGTTACTCAATCACGCCGCAACGACTAAACCGATTTGGCTGAAATTTGGTACAGAGATAGATTAATAGTCTGAAATAACACATAGGCTACTTTTTATTCCGAAAAATAAGAGAGCTCCCGCGGGAACTAAAAACCCTTAATCCACGCGAACGAAGTCGCGGGCATCAACTAGTAATACATAAAGAAAGAAAGTATTATACTTACTTTCTTCACAATGTACTCCCAAATGCGCCCAAGGGTTCTTACAGATGCACTCATACGTCGACCACAACTCCTTACAGGTGGCTCTATTTTGACAAGGGTTCGGCACACAGGACGGCTTGCAGTCCTTTATGATCTCAGACAAATGGACAGACATGTAGCTGTATATGTCCAGAATTTCACCATTTACCACCAAACCGCGGAAGCATCCTATCAAACCTTGGTGTACTGCGGATTTCTTGAGATGTTCTCTGCAATAAAGGATTTTGTTTTAAATTATTAGAAAAGACTTTTCCCTTTGCGGTAAGAATGTTCAAAAAATTTTAGATATTCCAGAAGTTTATGCTTTTTTTTATTCCATGATAAGATAGTCCTTGACTGCGATCTCACCTGATGGGAAGTGACGATGCAGTCTAAGATGGTGGCGGGCTAACTTGGAAGAGCATACTCCTAATCAGTTTCTACCGCCATCGTGCCGGAACGCTAAATCGCTTGGCGGCACGTCTTTGACGGTGGGATGGTAACTAGCAACGGCCAAAGCCTCCCACCAGAATTTTTTTTAAATATTCCAGAAGCTCATGCTTTTTTCGTAATTTAATAAAATATGTAGCAAACTGAAAAGATTATAGTAAGAGCCAGGCAATCAGAATATTATGTACCTACTTTGTTCTTTCAAATAATTTCATGGCAAGAAGAAATTCAGAAATCAATTAATTTCCATTCGTCCTCGTTCAAAATAATTCTTTTCCTTTGAATGGTTCTTCGAAATCTATCGGTTCTTCAAAATATGTGTTCGTGACTCATTCAGCTTACATCAGCTTATCTACTTCTACGGATCTAATATTTTCTGATCTGATCACGTACAAAAACACTAATGCCTGTTTTCACCAATTATACCTTAATCATCTCCTTAATAGGAGTCTCTTTGCTTCAGGTAGCCCCTAAATACAATGCCCTATCCAATGTCATTTTCACCTTTAGGTGTTCTCCAAAGGTTCTTGAAAACGAAATTCACAGAAAGCGTAAACTTAACTTAGCTTAGGCAGCGTAAACGTTAGGAAATGTTGCTGAAAATGGGCATAAGCATCAGACACTACCCTACTTTAAAAAAAAAATTACTCATTAGAAGATTTGGGTATGTACTTACGCAGTAGCACCTCCAATAAACATAGATCCTTCGAATGGACCAAATTCTTCTTCTTGCAGGAGATTTAACATCTGATACTCAGTGTTTAACATAAACCGGACGTGATAGAAGTTGTAATCTATCCAAATCTTGTGCCACTCTCCCCCATTCAGTTTCCTTTTGGAATTGATTACCAGTTTTCTTGTAGTTCCAGTGTTTAGTGTGAAATTGAATGTGAGTTCATGTTCTGTAAATAACTTGTAAGACTGATTAAAACTTATTTTTAATCAGATGCAGAGCAGATACCGATTAGTCCAAAAATCACATTTTTGTTATTTGACCCCAAAGTTTGACCCTTAACCATAAAAGAAACAAGTATTTTGTGTGCAAGTTTAACTTTAATGATAACTTTACTTAAGCTCTTGATATACAACTGGCTTTCAAAGGGCTCATCTGATAATGCTTGAAGTAAAAGAAAGTTTTGACAGACTAACTGAACACGTGAATGTTTAATATGTATTGGTAATCTTAACGACTGTCTAACGTCACAGGAGATAGCATGGTACACAAACACACGTGCACTTTCTATTCCCTTACTCTCATAGTCTGATAGGAGAGCAACCCCAAACGATCGGAGAGACATCAGGCTCAACAGCTTTAAGTCCTCTCCGAGGCTCGAAACTTCGGGCTGATATTGAGAATTTCTTGATAGCAAACTTTCACTAGTAGAATTATTTTATGTAAGCTGATGATATCGTCGGTAATCGTGATTTCCTGATGACAGGATACGCTCAAGCTCTAGTCGTCAAGATCATTTAGAAATAATATATCGATCACGATTAAAACACCGTACCTACCTACTCAGAACGTAAGTGGTTATATCTTGGTTATATGTATATTCTCTTCGACTACTCGTGAGAATGATTGGAAAGAATAGGTATGTTCGTAGCATTGCGACTGTTGAATTTGCATCCATCATTGTTACATCGAGAGAGAGTCGGGAGTTATGGAATATAGTCACATCGCCACAAAAAAAATATGCATCGAATTGAGAACCTCCTCCTTTTTTAAAGTCGGTTAAAAATAAGTTTACGTGTACTTACCACTTGTCAGAGCAACCATAAAAGACGGATAGTTAGGTCTTATAGGCGGTTGAAACAGCAGTATAGCACTTGTTCCTGTAGTTCTAAAGCTAAAGGCGATGTCTCCTTTCCGCCAACCTGGTACCTCTATGTACGATTGTGATGTTGTGAAAGTAACTACGTAGCGTTGAGTATCTAAAAGGAAAAACAGAAAATAGGTAGTTTAGAATACTTTGTCCGCCCGCGTTATTACTTCGATTTCGCTTAGCGATTCTACTAACTTTCTTCCTTTCTGCTCAGCTTCTAAGGATCGTTCTGGGAAGATGAGCCCATAACCTCGATAGCCCAACGGTTAAAGGTACGAACCCAAACTGAAAGGTCGCAGGTTCGAACCCTACATGTTAAAAGAAAATAAAAAGCTCTATATAGGAGGCCTACCCTATATGAGAGACGTGTGTCAAGCGATGGATGAAATTAAGAAAATCAAAATTAAGCAAATCACCAGAAATGAAAGGGAACTCGAAACTCTTTAATTCAACGTTTCTGATAAGAACCGCTAAGGTGTGGAACACTCTTTCGGCATCTGTATTTCCTGCCACCTATAATTTGAATACCTTTGTATTGTATCAGTGCTATTCAGTACTGATTGTAGTCAAGCGCAAGCCTATTTCGGATAAAAAAAAATACTTACTAGTTTCAACACATTCTAAAGGCCCCAAAGTTATCCGACCTTGGGCTTCTTCAGTCAAGTCTTTCTGTTGTAGGAAGAACATTTCAGTGATTCCTAAACTCCTTGGATCAGTTAAAGTGCCTTCATCGGAGAGCCATTTGTTCTCGTTGGCATCACAATTGCAAGATTGGGTTGGATTTACGCAAGTAGTATTGACTCCACACGGGCAGTAGCCTCTAGAAGAATTATTTATTTATTTATTTTCGAATCGCTGTTTTCTAGATCGAAATCATTTCTAGCCATATTTTTTACGAATGGTAGCAGTCATAGTGAAAATTATTGCAGTTTAATTCTTTAACGATAATATGTATATCTACGTCGTCATTAATTAAATTATTTCAATCAATATTCATCAATCATCTCAAACCATCAATATAGCCATGGTTCTTTTTATAGACTGGCTATTACAAAGAATTTAAGTCATAGGGTTTCTTAGGTTTAGAATTTTCAATTTCCATATTAGAATAAATGTATGTATATATTTGGTATATGGAAGAGGTAAACACTTGAAAACAGATAGAAAAATCATTATTTGCTACAGAAAAAGACTTCAATTTTTCTTCTTTATGTAACTGAAGAAAACAGACAAAACAAAGAAATAATAAAAATTACTGTCTTATCGTTTTTAAGAATACCTTATATGAAAAAAATTAACCCTTTTTTTTATTACGTAAGCCAAGACACGATATCAATAAAAAGCTGCCATAACGTCAATAATGTGATTTCGATAATACATTAAAGTCTTAATTTATTGTGTGCGATAAATTTCAATAAAGGTCCGCGTAAATTCGAAAGTCATTTACTAAAACGGCTGGTTAAGGTCAGAATGAATGTGCGAAAAGGTACAATCGAGGGAACAAGGAACGTAATGTATTGCGGTTGAGGTCCTACGGCAATCTGTTTAACAGCGACCCTTTAGGAGGTCACTCGATTCCGTTATAAACGTGGTTTTGAACGCCTTAACCTCCTGCCTACCAGAGACACTTTTTTTAGAATTTGTTTTTGAAACTTTAGTATAATATTGCTAATAGATTACGATATACTGGAAAAATAGTAAAAAAAATCCTACATTAGGGAAATCTGTTTTTCACTATGTCCTATACGTAGGACAAAAGTACGATATTACTATGTGATTTGTATAGGACATAGAATAGTTTCAGGAAATTAAATGCAATTATAATTGGATAAGAATCAAAATATAACAAACATTTATTGCCTTATGTTATATACATAATAAATTTTCAGAAAAAAATACAAAAATAAACGTTGCTCCAAACAAAATTATCAAGATAAGAAAAATGTTTAAAAACTGTAACCAGACTATGGAAAATTGGATATAAAATCCGTCATATTGAATAATATGTGACTAATATCATCCCGAATATAAGAAAGAATCGATTGACCCCTGATTTATCCAAATTGGCTCAGTAATTTAGGCGCTACACCGTAGCATACGTAAATATGCCACAAACATACATACGATTATACATATAAACATACATAAATAGACTGCTAAAATCATAATCTTTCCTTTTGCCTTTGCTATAGTCGTGTAATAATATATTTCTTGTAATAACAAAACAAAACTGAGCATATAATAAACATTATGTAGTGATCAGTCAGTAATTTTGGAGATCAATAAGTTTAGAATAGTACATTTACATTGATGATTTAGAAAAGATTGCCCTCTACTGTTTCTGTAACCTGTCGATAAGTTACTTAGCCAAGTTTGTGTTTGTCAGAAAAGAAACATGACGGTTTCTAACAAATAATATTGTTTTTAAGAATTTATCGATAGATAACACATAGATTGTTATTAATTAAAATTACTATAAATATTGATGAAAATTGGAATAATAATTCCTGTTAGGCGTAAAATATACCTAACAATTATTCTGGCTGCGTCAAATCATTAATTTCAGGTATCTTTCGTCCATGTATCTTGAAAGTAGCCGTTGTTTTGGCGATTCCTGTTTGCAATCTATCGAGTAAATTAGGACAAAGATTGCGTTAATTGAAGTTGCTTGCCAAGACCAGAACCATGTCTACGTTCATGCCCACGTCCACGTCCACGCAAAACACTTCTTCCACATCCTCTTGATCGAAACAATGATGAAGATGCTAATTCCAAATTACTGGAGATCATCTTGGTTTGAAATGCTGTCTGAATCTCTAGTCTAGTGGTCATTGGATCTTTGACTGGGCTCTGAAGGGATAAACTCTAGATTACGATCTGAATTTTTGCCCGAAAAGTCAAAAACTGAGTCTTTTAATGCTTCTAGTAATATATCATTATCTATAAAAGCTAGAAAATAGATAAATAATTGACAAAAACTTACAATGTACTATACAAAGTACAAAGGTAGTTAAACTATCAAAACTTTATTGCCTACTTTTGTCCTCTGCATAGGACATAGAAAATGACAACAAGCTTGTGAAAATTCTATTTATTATTATGCGAAGATAAAACTATATATCAACATTTCATAGTTTTAATTACTTACTAATTATGATAAATCTAATCATTTCGATGATTTGAATAAGATTTCATGCGATTAACTTACCCCTGTGCGAGCACACCTCCACTTGTCTGCCTTCCGTCGCCATTTTTACAAAATTGACAAGGAGAATTGATACTTTTATTTTTTATTTACAAGCCTAGATAGTCGAAAGATGTAACTAGTAAAATGTTTTGGGGATATCATTTAAGAAACCGGTAATAGATTTTTTTAAATGTTATGTTCTTTGTGTAGGACAAATGTAGGTAGGAGGTTAAATTATTTTGGTGAAGGGTTGAATGTGTTCGACAGGATTTGTTTCAATTCTAATATAGGTAAGTGCTTTATAGGTAAATAGATTTCACCTACATAGTTAAATGTTTAAGCTACTTCCGTTTACGGCAGGTGGATAGATATTAGAAAACGATGCTTGTACATCATAGGTTACGAATGATTTTTTAATCCCCTAAAGCATTGACGTACCACCAAAGCGGTTTAGCGTACCTATTAATAAGATGCGGAGTAGAAGCAGATTTGAGTAAAAAAAAAACAACGACCGATTGAAAGTTTTGATTTTTTGATATGGGAATAGCGAAGTTTACGCAATATTTTGCTTTTGACTTTAGATGATAATCTAAATATATAAAAGGCAAAGGTGACTGACTGACTGACTGATCTATCAACGTACAGCTTAAACCACTGGACAGATTGGGCTGAAATTTGGCATATAGATAGCTATAATGCGCTAAGAAAGAATTTTTGAAAATTCAACCCCTAAGGATGTAAAATAGAGGTTTGAAAAATCGAAATTAACGTGAGCGAAGCCGCTAGCAAAATCTAGTATTAAATATTATTGTAAAATAATTCTAACAAAATATATCTACTATGGTAAATTGTGAAAAGTGACAGATGAGCAACTTACCTTTTAACATTGCCAATATAATCCACAGTATTATTTGAAGAGGATATGAACCACGTAGCGCTGTGTAACTCTAATGGTGCCATATTGCAATCATACTTCATATATTGGCGACAGAACAATGAATGGGATATCAGTTCCTGAAGCATTTCCGCTGTGAACTCCCGATACTTGATCTTGAAGCTGAAGTCTTGACCGAGGGCCGATCTGACGTCCTGGACGTCGTTAAAGATTATTTAAAATGAAAAAAAAAAAAAAAAACAAAATCACAAGTTGTCTTCGCTGCGTCTCTCTATGTATCATGTATTTCTAAACGAATAGATTGATCTAGTTTTATTTTATTATTTAAAACCTGGTCTATCCATTTTCTTAAAGACCCTCAATAGCTTAACGGGCGAGAAGTGGGTCAAAGTCTAAAAGGTTGAACTCTACCCGTTTCGCTATTGTCTTACTTACTCCATGCTTACTCCTAACAATAGTTTCACGTTTAATTTGCAGGGGAAAGGGAAACATTAGGCATGGGTTTGTCATGGGTCATGCGAAATATTTTTTTAAAATATCATGGACCTGATATTTCGGAGTTGTCAGAGTTTTTCCTATAATGAAAAACTAAGGGCCAAATAAATGGTTATTTATTTAACAAAGAGTTCATGGTTTCACGATTTAATTATAATTTACAAAACGAGTACGCCCTCGTATAGTACGAATGGTTGTATTCGATCACTTGGATTGTGGTCGCTATGGGATCGGTTTCTATCGACGTAGAGATCACGATCCATGTAGTTAGGACAACATTATTTTATCCATATTTATAAGTAAGAATATAACGTGGTTTTTGCGTGATTTGTTCATTTTGACGAAATAGTTATTTTAATATTCAATGTTATAGTTGTTATTACTATCAGTCAACATCATCATTTTTTAATATTGAAGGCTAAGGTAACAAAAATATGGTAACAATAGAACACAATCCGAAGATTGCTGCCTCGTTTCCCACCTATTAGTATTGTGTATCACCTCGTATTATGTATTATCATAGTTTTAGAACTGTGCTGGTAAAGTACCTATTGTCATTGCCACGACTTGTACCATGACTTGTAATGATTGTTTTATTTTTGATTATAATTACGTGCGAGTTTCATAATGCAAACATCCGGAGCGCACATTAACGGCTTAAAACTATAAAGTATGGATTTATGAAATCTTCATCTGATACTGCACCTTTTACATTTGATTCTTACAACAGAAAGTCATAATTTAGTGCTAAATGTAGTCATTAAAAAATCCAATAATTTCACAAGTAAAAATAGTAGTAGTGTCATCAACTGACAAGTTTATTGCGAAATCACAAAAAAGATTTAGTAAATTAGTGATTTGATGGATTAGACATCGTTTTTTAATGGTAACTTTAAGGACTTTTAGTAACTTAAACAAAAGAAGGTTCTTAATTTAAGTCAAATTTTTTCAAAGTGAGAATATTATGACTTTGTTTCCATGGTCTTTGATACTACGTTTACTTGTGGATATTCATAATAAGTAATAAAATAAAGCAAAAGCCTTACCACTTGACTAGGCAGATTATGTTCAACCACAGTTGTAGATGAATCTGCTTCGATTTGAAACTCGCATTTGACGTGAGCTGGTGGGAACTTGCCGTTGCCATCTATGTCTATGAGGTAAACATCGTTCCTTGTGTAACCCAGAAGTGCTAATTCCTCACATGTTTTTCTGAACGTGGCGAAATGACAATTTTCACCGATGTAACCTGAAGATGAGATTTCTCTTTTTAAATAGGAGTTTATTGATTAAAAGCAAGAAAATGTTCATAATATTATCTTACTTTTACGAAATCTTTCACAAATCTCTGTTAAAGCTTCAACATCAGGAATTTCTGTACTTTTACATAAAACGTACCTACTCTTATTAAGTATGTTCAATGCATATGCGTTTCATTAAATTTAGAACGATTTTGTAATTTTATCATCTCAATCTTAATGGTCTTATGAAATTCAGTATTTATAAACTCTTAAATACGTTTTTTTAAATATTGCCTTTTCCCATTATTCTACTATCTATACTTTTTTGTCTTGTTTATTTTGTCCAATCGCATCTTGATTTATTATAATTCTATTTTATACTATAAATATTACTAACTTAATTTGTTACTATACCTGTATGCTCACAGTTGCATATAACTCTGTCCTCTCTTATGGAGCAAATACCTCCGTGTTCACAGGTATTGGGTCTTGTACATGGATCCACATACCTACAGTCATCTATTGCTACTTCCCCCACCACCCTTTCAGTATTTATTACAAACCTGCAAATAATTTCTTGCTGTATATATGCATTTAATATAATCAAAAGTGAGACAGTTCCAGTCAATCAAAGCTGATTTCGTAGAATTGTTGAAACTAGCAATCAATAATAAATCTTATAGGGCATTTGACATCGGCATCGTATTGCAAACCACAGATTTATCTATGAAGGATCGGATAATATTGTTCTCCTAAATAAGCTCAAGCCTTCAATCACGGAAAAATAAGCTTAAGCTAGGCAATACTGACACAGTAGCAGTACAAATACTAGAACAACATCAGAGTTAGAAAAATCAACCTAACCAACCAACCAACCTTAAAACCAACCTTAAAACCAACCTTAGATCTTAAACCAAGGTTTAAGATCTAAGTTATCAAAGAAGAACATTAATTCAGGCAATATTTAAATGTTCAAAGAGCCACAAGAATTCAGTGATATTTTGGAAATGTGTATGTATAATAAAAAAACAAAGAGATTTAACTTCATTGAAGAACTTACCTTGGTTCAATGAGTAGACCATTGATTTTAATGTTTCTCATGCATCCAATCAAACCCAAGTTGGCTGATTTTAATCCACTTCCAATGACAATCTTGTCTTGTAGTTGAAAGTCTAGCCCTGTATAGATACAATAAACACGTAATTATTTCCTTTTAATTGTTTAGAATGCCTCTCGTAACGTTCAAGGTTAAAGTGGAACTTATTATTGTATTTTCAATCAATTTCATATCATTTATATTATATCTAAATTAAACAACTATATTGGTTTATTATTGAGAAATCGAATTCTGCATTATTAGTCGGAATGGCGAATGTACCTGGGATCGCCTTACTCTTGTTTCAATTTATGCTGTTATCGTTTTTTTAAGGCTCAAGTTGTACACTGATGCAATTTAAATTGAAAGTCAGACCAGGCAGCAGTTATTTTAATTTTAAGACTAAACATAAATCTGATAGGTTTCTTAACTGTATCATACCGAGATGATGAGTCGAGAGTTGAAAATTCTGGACTCTGGTCTGGTGACTTTGGTCGTAGCTACCATTCTACCGTCAAAAACGTGCCGCCAAGCGATTTATTTTTCAAGCACGATGGCATGTAGAAACATTGGAAGTATGGGTTTAATTACAAGTTAGCTCGCTACCAGCTTAGACTGCATTTTGATTTATCTACTATCAGGTGTAGCACAATCAAATACTATTTTATCATGAATAAAAAAATCCCACTAGCTGGATCGACGACATCAAACGTGTCTATCGCTTGATAAAGAAAAAGAAAAAAATCAGCCACCGAGATTCAGCCAATATAGAACAAATTATAAACTTATATTTTCGCTAATAAATGATTTTGATTACTTACCAAACATCTGCGCATGCTTATTGTGGTAGTCGACAGTCAGTTTGATCCGGCCTTTCCTATAATCCAACTCGACGTTATGCCAGTCATTGCTTACGTTGAACTTAACCGACTTAAGAACTGTTACGTTCTTGCCTACATCCGGCACTAGTTCGAATCTTATTTCTTCTTTTACCATTCTAACCTGAAATTTTATCATTGTTACGGTTCCGTACTAAAACAGTTAAACATAAAGGGGGTGAAAATTAAATGCAAGGAGCTCATAATATTACGTGGGGGTTCAGATAATTTTAGAAAAGGTTTCTTTTGCACATTTTTAGATAGATTTTTGTTTGAATACATTTTGCCTTAACATGAAAAATTATTTAAAAATACCAGTGGAGCTTTGAAAACCAAAATATCTAAACCAAAATATTATGTGAACAATATTATGAAGAAAATAAAACACACAGTTTATATTCAACAAAGCACAGTTTATAAGACGATCCCAAAATGAAGGGATTTGTTTGGGAAATGGGAAATAATTTTAAAAATAACCATTTTTACATATACGTTCATTCACAAGGTAGGTACGGACCCCTAACCGTATTTAACGTTACATAACCAATGCAATCATTGATTTTAAGCTTATCGAATGAGGAAATATTTTAATTGGTAGCATGATTAAAGAATAATTCCTTAAAGACAAAATGATATTATCATTAACACAATATCTATTTAAAGACAGGTAGTCTTACCTCCCAGTAGCCTTGCCCCGATGTGATCTGGCTGTAAGCCAAAACCGCCATATTCTTACTGGTCTTAAAGTCAAAAATCAAATTGATACTGTTTGTTTGATTCAAAGGCCACCATATATGAGACGTAGCGAAAGGATAAGTTATTGGTATCACTTCTATATCGATCTCTTCAAATTCAGGATCCAAGACACCTATGTAATGGACTTTAGGATTATTTTGCTTTAGCTCGTAGAGAATTGATACATCGTTGTAGTAAACATACTTGAGATTCCCCGCGAAGTTATTGAACGATTTGAGACCTTTCATTTTGTGTAGATCAGGTCCACCGCATATATAGATTTCAGGGTCAATACAAACATATTTAGCATCTCCTGGAACTTCGTAAGCTGCTCTTATATCATCAAGATATACGACCACTATTTTTTCTTGTAAAATCACAGTTATGTTATGCCAACGATTATTGTTCACTTTATATTTATCCCCTAAATAATCTTCTACTGGGCCATCGCCTAAGTCAATTTGTATGGCGACTTTTTCTTGATGTATAGAAAGAGCGATATAATGATGTTTGTCGTCTATCTGTCCACTCGCATAAAACAGCGCGGAATCGTCAAAACGAGTCTGAAATAATTTATAGCTTGTTTTTAAAACCTTTTAGCGCTTGACATTGAGATTGTAGGTCAGTTATTTTATACTAGCTGTTGCCCGCGACTTTGTCCGCGTCAATTTTTGTTATTATGATCGCGATTAAGAAGTTTTTAATAGCGATCATAATACCATTTGTAATTTCCATTTCAAAATTTTTTGCTATATTCTTTTTTAACCGACGTAAAAATTAAATGAGGGGTTATGATGAAATCAAAACTGTAAATAATAATTATGATAAGTTTTACCTTGAAATGTAAGCTCACTCGAGTGTTAGTGGAATGGACGCGATCCTTCCAATCATACACTCTGTAAGACACGTAACTTGAACCTCGTAGAGTTAATATTGTCGCAGCTAATAAATAAAATAATAATGTAAAAATTAATGGTTCTTTGGGCATAAATAAAGCAAAAACTGAAAAGCATGTGGTAGCATAGATTTTTGTTGTTAGCACATCGATTGTAAGACACAAAATAAGAGAAAAATAAGGACTATTGTACAAAGTAGAAGGAACATAATAGGTATAAAAATTTACTTATTAGAAATTTTTGTAATCATGCAAACCTTAATAACTTAATAACCTTAATCATGCAAACCTTAATAATCATAATATCCTCAGGCAAAAAGAAACAAATAGCAAAGAAAATAAAAAACTTACTAAAAACATCGCAAAGTTGTTCTTCATATAAAGTCCCGAAACAATCACACCTGTATCCATTATACTCATTAATACATCTTGAGCCTTCAAAACAAAGGTTTTCCATTGTTCTACATTTGTCTATACATCCCTCTTTAACGTTTTCGTGTTTAGTTGCAATGAGAGGGACGATTGGTAAAAGGTCTGATGCTGCTTTGCCTGAACTTAGTACCATATCACTGATGCAACCGACAAATGATTCTATGATGTACTTGACGCCATGGAGTTTCTCTTCAGAACTGAGACCTTTGATGATGGGAAAATTTGTTATTTAGTGACGAATAAAAAGCATCCCTGAATTCCTTAGTATAATAACGGTAACAAAAGATTATCAAATACACCAGTCATTCAGGATATCTTAAGCACAAAGGTTTTTCACTTTTCATGATTGTTTCTCAGCTTAGTCTTTTTAACGTTAATTTTTCATATTTGGTTGAAGTCAAAGAAATGACAATATATAAGCAAGATGCATATATTATTACTTATTATGTGATTATCCTTACCTCCAATAAGAATAACGGATGTTAAATTATCCGTGATACCATAATTGGTGTCGAAACTTAAACCCTAAAAAATTTAATTTGTGTTAAGTTTCATGTTTTTACAACATTTAATAAGTTAACTCTCAATAATAAAAGTAAATATTTATCAATATCAAGTATAGCACTTGCCTTTAAGTAAACTTCTTCCTTCAATTGATCGACTTTGGCTATGAGCCTTGCTCCATGGACGTCGATAGTTACAACTACACTATGCCATTGGTCTCTGTTCAAAGCTCTGCCGACTGTTACTGACGTGAGATGTTTTCCAAACACGTGGACCACTGGAATAGTAAGCCAAGTGAATTATCATAATGTATTGTTTAAGTAAAGCTTTTTAATGGGCGAACTTAGAAACAGTTGGCTGGACAGTGGACAAGTAAACAAAAGAGAGCAATAGAAGAAAATGCAATAAGCAGCACGTGCTTAAATGAGGGAGACAAAGTACAAGATTTTTATAAATACTATGAGTCTACGAGTACGTACGTAGAGAAGTCTACATAGAATAATATAAGTAAATCGATAGTTATCTCATAGCGATAGTTTTGATCCTTCCCACATCTCAAGCTCAGCTTGCAGTCTTAATTCCCAAAATTTATACGAGTTTAGTATTACCTTTAAGTTCGCCCTTCTCCACGATGACGTACAAAGCATAAGGCTGCATTTTAAAAACTGGATTCTTAACGTTATGATAAACTAGAAGACCATGAGGGAGTCTCGTTCGAAACTTGAAGGATATTTCTCTGCACAATCTGAAATTGAAACAAATATAAAATCATGACGAAATCTTTAATTAAGTAACTACTGAGACACAGACTGTATTGACAAGCAGTACGTTGAAAAAGTTATGATAGAAAAAAATACGTACATATTATATTTTATTGTCACATGTAGGTATTTTAAACTATTGATTAGAAAAAATAATAACGATTACAGTTTGTATATAACCTTATAATATACTATTTTCATAAACAAGTTTCATATTTGGTTGTAGAATTATAAATTTCTACTTTCAGCACATCTCCATTTAAACTAATTTTCATATAAAAATGTAATTATGATAAAGTATAACATCTAAGGGAGTTCTAAAAACAGTTGCAGTTGCATTTTCATCCACTTTGCATGAAACATTACAGATTTAGAACAACTCTAGCAGTCTAAAACTGTTTAAAATTCAGACAACTTCTGCCGGCATTTTCATACATTTGCATGAACTGACCTTAATTATACTCGCTGGACTATTTATCTTCACCTAGTTATTTATTTTTGGAGAGCGTGAACGTTTTATAATGTTCGAATTCGAAAAAATACTTACCCATAATCATGAAGACACACAAGAAAACATCAAAATCATACAGACCATTAAAATGTTACAATAAAACTTTATGACTTGACTAATCTAAATCAAGTCTAAATCTAATCAACAGAAACGACAGTTTATGAAGCCGAACCTTTTTTGATATTGTCTGCTAGGTCCAGCACGCCATTGAATATAAAAATAAATAGGAAGTTTTTCTCTGTGTATAGGAAACTTGATCTCGCGGTTACTAAATTGACTAGCAACACGTTTTATTTACCTATCTAATCCAATATCAGGTCGAAAATCCAGATAATATGTAGCAAAGTGTACTTGGTAAAACAGATTGCAATCTCAGTACGTGATTTAATTATTATTAAAACACTTTACGATAGAAACTTAATCCAGATATGTGTCTGGATTAAGTTTTTAACTTTCAATCTGTACATTTTGGATTACATAGGTTATAAATAACGGCCGTAAAGTTGCGTTCTAATGGGAACGATCTAGATCAACAAACTTTCTACAGGTAGGTACTGTATCAACTGACCTTAATTGAAATCGCTGGATTATATCGCCATCTAGCTGTATGAATGTGTTGTCCTTGGCGAACATGAAGGTCTGATGATGGCCTGATTCAGCGAATGTCAGGAATCTGTCCCTATCGCTGGGCGGTATTGGCGGTATGGCTGTCGCGTATGTAGAGGTAGAAATGTTAACTGTGGTCGGGATAGGGGACGTGGAAGTTGATGATGCTATAGTTGTTACTTGGGGAGCTGGAAGGGAAAGAAAAAGATTTTTAATTCAGAGCGTTTACCCGTAGTTGAGTGGTTGGGTGACTCTTATTAATTCCTGAATCTTTCCATGTGAATCGTATCCTTCATTGCTGAGATCATTACCTTTTTTAACTTTTCTTCTAAATCTAAATAAGTATATAAAAGTGACTGACTGACTGACTGATCTATCACAGTTCAAATCACTATTGGCCAAATCAGAGTCGATTACAATCGTCACACTCTAACAGTCACTTTTAGAGAATGCTAAAGCAGTTTGATATCAAATGACTCACCCTTTTCTTCAGCAGCCAAATCTATGGGTATGCTGGTGTCAATATCAGCTATTCCATATGAAATCAATAAAACGGCTACGAATATGCTTCTTCTTTCCCGCACACCCATCTCGCTGGATTAAGTTCATTTATCTGAAATGATGATTATAAAGTTTCTTCTTCTATTTTATTTAAAATTTTCGTCAATTTTCCAATGTTTTTAATAGCTATTCTATTACTCGGGACAGAGAAAAATACAACAAATCAAAGACAATGAAAATGGTCCAGCCGTTCTAGAGTTATAAGTGTACGACGAAACCCGACTTTGTTTCATATATTAAGATTTTTATAAGTATAGATTACGCATAATGACGGAAAAAGTTGCAATGAAAGTCACGAAACTGGTTTTATAAATTTAAACGTAAGAGTTAAATATTAACTGTGGTAAAGTAGGTACGCATTTTAATTTTTATAGGAATTGGCGTTCTTATAGTTTTTGCATTGAAAATAATCCTAAACGTGAAATTTTTTCTTCGCTTTTAAACCAGCGATGGTGAAATTGGCACTTATTCATAAATTTTTTAAACTAGCTAACGTCCGCAACTTCATCTGCGTGGATTAAGGGTTTTGATCTTCTTTATTTTTCCGAGATAAAATACAGCCTAGGTTTATGCTATACCTTTAAGCTATTACATTATGAAGTTTCATCTAAATCTGTTCAGTAGTTTTTGCGTGAAAGGCTAACAAGCATCCACCTATCCATCCATCCATTCTCACAAATTTTTGCCTTAAGAATATTATAGTAGGTAGTACGATTTAGCTTTTATCTGGGATCTGACTGATTTCATATAAATATCCTAGGTAATGAATTGATGATAGAGTATTAGACAGAGTGCGGTAACTTGTAAGGAACATTAATTTTCCATTCATACTGATATATTCACAAGTCATATGACTTCGTAGGTATAATACTGATGTCTATCAAATACATATTCTTCTTCATCAATCAAGCAATTTCCTTTAAAAAAATCCTATTCGCTACTAACGTCGCTTACGTAAAGTGTTATTGTAATTTGAGCCCTTTCTGTTTTGGTATAGGGTCCAAATTTATTTACACAACATTCGTATAGGGTTTCAAGCGGAAATATGGAATCAGAGTGCACACACACTACATCAAGCTGTCTAAATGCGACCAGTTTTACTTGAACCGTCTTGATCTCCCCGTTTCTAATTAAAGGGAGTAATGGCAAAGGATTTTACATAAACATGAGAGCTCTAAAGAATTTGGTCGGTGCGTGCAGTTAAATTGACACAAGTGCTACAACGTCTCGCGATAGTTTTGGTATGACAAGGTGATTTGGTGAAGAATGTTTTTTATTTAATTTATATTATTGTTTTTAAATTTATATTTATTTTTCATGAGAGAAGTATGGCTGTTGTATATTAGGTACATTTCAAAACCATATGATATAAGTATGTTATGGTATCTAGGTGTTCTTCTAATAGAGAATATAATACATATTTTCTGTGACAAAATTTTCCGCGGATTTTGTAAACAAACATTCCAACTTTTGTATTCCCAATTGACAAATCAAGGATTATAGGTTCGCATAGTAGTTTAAAGTACTTATTAAAACAAAACAAAAATGTCATAACAAAACGTTGAACATAATTTTTCAAAAGATCCAATAAGTATACTCACATCTAAAAAAATCTCAATAGAACAAAATCAATAATAAAACACAATTAAAAAATAACCAATCCAAGTTTAAAATAATATTAATACAAAATAAATTCGATCCATTTCAACACATAAGAAAAATCACAATTTGAAAATAGAATGTTTATATCGCGCCGCTGATTATGACCATAGATAGACAAGAAATTAAGTTGGGTTCTTTTTTTTTTAATTTTTTCAGTGTTAGGACAAGGACGCGAGGCAGGCGGCCCCCGACAATCGCGGCGGGACTTTAACAGGCATAATGACACCTACAATTTGTCCTCGCGAGTCGTGGGTCAGACCCTGTTCCCAGACGCGGGCGCAGGCCACTAGCGGCGAGATTGAGGAAGCGTTTTAGAGATTCCATTTGTATGTACAAGATTTTATTGTTTTACGCCTTTGCAATGCACTTTACTGGCCACTGAAAATATCAGTGACCTCTATACAGCTGTGCCATACAAAATGATAGGCGTTTATCAGTTTCCCTATCCAGACAACAAACACAATAGTTAAACAATAGCCATGCTCATATTATGTCATTCATGGGACAGGGAAAGGGTTAATGTGTCGATTCAAAGTGAAATACCGCAGGTACTAGGTACATGGGAGAACGTCCTATCAATATTATAAATGCGAACGTTTGGATGTATGGATGGATCGATGTTTGTTCCTCAACCACGCGGCAACGACTGAACGGATTTGGCTGAAAGACACAGAGAAAGATTACAGTTTGGAATAATACATAGGCTACTTTTAAAAACTAAAATTAATGTAGGTAGTTCCTATCTATATAGAGAAAACTTTTCTCTCAGAGATGCCACTTACGATCAAGTTTGTCGTCAAATCTGCATGACGCCCAAAGTTTTTTTTTATCACACGTCCTATCCTTTCAGAAGGGTAGCGTGATAAAAAAAGTGGGAACCCCTGCTCTACAGCGTTAGCGATCATGGAAAGAGAACACGTTTGTAATATGGCTAGGGCGGCAGGGTTATGAAGCACAACTTGACCTCAGTACATGAAATGAAATGAAAGTCTATCGACCAAAGCCATACCAGCTGCTACAAAGCAGCAAACTCTTTGCGCCACCGAGCGTTGCATGCTCGGATTGCATGAATGCACCGATAGCAAGATAGTAATTAAATCTACGTTGGTAAAAGACATTTGACACGTCTTTGCTAATTGGCATTGAGAACGAATTGGATATGAACTCGCAGTCGTATTGCGCACAAACACTTTTTGCCTAGTTCCACGGAAGGAAAAATTCGATACAATGGATTATGAAATACAATACAATTTTGAGCCGAATGCTTTTTTGTTGTTGTTTGCGCAAGAATAACGTTTCTTATATTTTACTAGACGATACCCATGGCTTCATCCGCGTGGAATAAGATTTTTCGATTCCCGCGGGAATTCTTTAATTTTCCAGGATAAAATATAACTTATGTGTACATCTAGATATGAGCTGTCCCCATTCCAAATTTCAGCCAAATCGGTTCATTCGTTGTGGCGTGAAGGAGTTACGTGTATGCACTTCGTCCGCGGGGAGTTAGTTTTTTTAAAATCCCGTGGGAAACACTTTCACCGGGACAAAAGGAAACAATACGCATGCAAAAAATTGCAACGATCGCTTCGTGATTGAAGGATAAACCAACAAACAAACACACTTTTGCATTTATAATATTAGTAAGGATAATGACAAACACATTAAAGATATCTTTTCACACAAGAGTCCAGAGTGTATCAAATTATGTCCTTATAAATGCCAAACAAAACAGCGTTTTTCCAGCAGCAATTGTTATATTTTTCATATCACAAGTTTAAGAATAGATCAAAGAAGAATTATTTCGTTGGCCTTTGCCGAGTAAAGCGCAAAATCGTCACCGAATCTTGTCAATATACTCCAAAAAAAGGCCATCGGACGTGCTTCCGAAGATAATTGAGTATCTTCTCCATTGACTATTGGGCTCACTTTGAAAAGTGAACTCAATAGTCAATGGAGAAACTGAAACTAAAACTGAAGTTTGCGCTTGTCTTGAAGAGCATTGTAGCATTATTAATTACTAACTTTTGCCCGCATTTTCGCTCACGTTAAAAGTTAGATTTTTCGAAATCCTATTTTACCCCCTCAGGAGTTGAATTTTCAAAAATCCATTTTTAGCGGATGCCTACGTCATAATACGAGTTGATATCTGTATGCCCAGCCCAATCTGTCCAGTGATTTGAGCGGTGCGTTGATAGATCATTCAGTCAGTCACCTTTTTCCTTTTATATATTTACTAGCTTTAACCCGCGGCTTTGCTCACGTTAGGTTCGATTTTTTAATCCCCTATTTAACCCTCTTGGGGTTGAAATTTTCCAAAATCCTTTCTTAGCGGATTGTTACGTCCTAACAGCTACCTGTATGCCAAATTTCAGCTCGATCGGTCCAGTGGTTAGAGCTGTGCGTTGATAGATCAGTCAGTCAGTCAGTCAGTCAGTCAGTCAGTCAGTCAGTCAGTCAGTCAGTCAGTCAGTCAGTCACCTTTGCCTTTTATATATTTAGAAGATAAAGATAATATACAGTAGGTATAGTTCTCGCATTTCACGAGGGCGCGCGAGCTTTAGTTGTGGTTACGTCGTGTACATGCACATTGCGTAAGTGTGCGTGCCTATCAGGAGCTTAGGTGGGACTGGTTAGGCGCAAGCAAGCTCTCGCTCACACTTATACAGATACAACACTCACACAACCATGAGCCATGCGCCTTCGTGAGTTAAAAAAACTATATACGCAGGTATAAATAGTAGGTATTAAGTTTATTTAAGTAATTTGAAATTGACTTGTACGATTACCAGACAACCAGGCAATTGTATACACGGCCTTGTGCTGCTATAAAATGATTGTACAATCGATTCTAGCCTGGACCAACATTAGATTATCCTTTTCTGCGCTACCGACTATTATCGAAGTAAATTATAAAAATAAAACTGATAGTAGTACACAAGTAGTTTGTCAGTTAGGTACACATTTTTTTCACAAAACTGCTTTTTTTTTCGGTTTATAATAATTCAGATATTTTATTATAAAACTTTGAAGTCCGACCAAATCCTTACTAATCCTTACCAACTAATATATAAAAGCGTAAGTGTATTTGTTTGTTGGTTTGTCCTTCAGTCACGCTGCAACAGAGCTACGTATCGACGTGATTTATTGCATGGGTATAGTTGGAGACCTGTAGAGTGACATAGGCTACTTTTTATCCCTGAAAATTAAAGAGTTCCCGTGGAATTTCAAAAACTAAATCCACACGGATCTTCGATCACAGACGAAAAAAGATGAAGTCGCTATCAGCTAGTTAAATATAATAATTTAAAAAAAAAATAAGTCTGTCCTCTTCTTGAAAACTATTGCTCTATGACGTGACACTAGAGCTCTCTATAAAATTAATGTATTAACTTTTATTGAACGATGAAAGGTACAGTTTACAGGCACCAATTGGAAGCAAAAGCTAAATATTTTTGTTGTTATGTAACGAGCAATGATATAGAATCCGATGACTGAATGAGTTAGTGAATGGCGGCCGCAATGCGCCACTGTTTCCATTTTTATTAATAAGTAGAAGTAGATAAGTCCGAACTCCGACTCTTCGTCGTCCCGATATTTTTGACGTACTAACCGTCCACCTCAAGTTGGCCGTTGTCGACCGTTACAAAATGACGTCATACCGTACCTACCGTTAACAAGAAAATAAATAATTCTATTTTTTATAATAACCACAACTACGTATAACGGAAGTTTTTTTCACAATCAATTCTGTGCTATTTTTTTTTCCTTTTTTACTCATCTTAGAAGACGATACGCTAACAATAGTAAACAAACAAAATTAAATAATTAATTTAAAGTTAACAAAAACATTCAAACCTTAACAATAACAAAACTTTGAAAAAATTTGGTAGTGACAATCGCAAGCGGTAGCTTCGATTTAAACTCGTACTTGGCCGGTTTTTTTTGTAAATGGGTTTCTGACGTGTATCCATGGAAACGTGGCAGTCTGCGCAGTGACCGGTGGCGGATGCGACGGCGACTGACCGTGTCCATCCACTGTTACCATCGACCCGAATACTTCACGGTAGGTACTGGAGGCGGACATGGGCTTATCTTGACGAGAACTCTTCATTCACTTTAAACTCAAGGGACCTTCAGGGCTCCGCTACGGCCTTCAGGGGCTAATAGTTTAACAGAAAGTGAGCGTACAAAAGATTTCTATCTTCATCTACAGCCTGTTATAATTCACAAATTAAAAATTTGGAATGCCCTTCCGGCTTCCGTTTTTTCCAATTAACTATAATGTCTTGTCTTTAAATCAAGAGTGAATAGGCATCTTCTAGGCAAGCGCGCACCATCTTAGGCTGCATCTTCACTTATCATCAGGTGAGATCGCAGTCAAGCGCTAGTCTATATATTAAATTCAAATTCAAAATTTATTTATTTCATGTAGATTGTAGGCTAACTTGTAAAAAAAATGATTCACTTGCATGCTAATGTTCTGTATGGCAGTAATTGGCAAATGTTCGTAAAACACTACGCTTGCCAAGGGATAGCTTTGTGAGTTTACTTGTGTAGAAAAGAATTAAGTAGTACCATTAGTATCTGCTAAATATTTTGTACAAAATAAATTGACATGTCCTTTTAACAATGTAGCAAAGGATACAGAAGAGTTCCATCGAATTTCAGTAAAATACTATAGTTTACGTAATGGGTACTGGAAATTCAACTAAAAAGAAGTATTTCCGCTAAATTGCAACTCGGAATTATTGACATTAAGTAACCTAAAATCTATAAAACGAAATATTTATAAAAGACTAATTTTAGACGCACCACATTACGAGTTATATTTTCTTCGACTTCGCCCACCGTCCACAGCTCCACAGGTCCACGCCTGGACTTAAGTATCTTTTAGAACCTTTAAAAAGCGACCTGCGACTGTTAACCTGTGTGTCGATTCTCTAAAAACGATTGCATTAGTGTAACGGTCGCAATGGCCTTTAATTGGCTGATGCCCTCCCGCTATTGGTTAAAATGCATTGATTTGCTGCAAGAACGCCATGAATTTAGCCAATCAGAGTCATTGCGATGGTTACACTGATGCAATCATTTTTAGAGAGTTGACAACCTGTATGAGGTCTGCCAACACTGCGCTTTCCGATGCGAGCACGCATATCAAGCACTATGTATGTATGTCTATCGATACTTCGAACTATGTGTCCTTATTGTCACTCTAGCATCGCAACTTACTGTCGAACTATGCTTGTGACTCTGGTCCTTCTACGGATCTTTTCATTTGAATTTGATTTCGTAGAAATACTCCAAGCATTTGAGTTTGAACATTTTATTTCAGGTGAAATGATGCTTTTATTTCATTTAACACAAATAAACAACAAATCAGAAATAATATGATTAATTATAAATTATTTAAAAAAGTCATGTTTTCACTACTTATGGCTATGTTTTTGTGTTTAAGTTAGAAGTTGATTTTCTGAACGGCCTTTAAAAATATGTAAAAGAAAAATGCTTTTCCTATGCTCCTTTCTAAATGGATTTACCATTTAAAATAAACTACACAATTTAATCGCTACAAATAAATAAAAACATTTTATATTTTTCATTTCATAAATTCGAATAGGTACTACACTAGTATGTTTTCAAAATGGCCAGGCTAACTGCTTTCTATCAAGTTATCAAAACAAAAAGAACCATTTTTAAAATAGGTCACTGGAAAGAAGTCGTGTTTGCAAATAGGTAGGTTCTTTATGCGATCTCTATGCGAATAAATTGTGGCCCGGGTAAAATCAGTCTTATATTTTTTTACCGCTGCCGTCAAAATGGTCACGCGAGCCTCCGATAAAAGTTACTTTACATAAGAGCTCAATATAAAACATGGAACAAGTGTGTTACGTACAAGTACGTTACGACTTCAGAGAGCTTTCGTGTAATCATCGGCAAATAGCTTGCTTTGAGTTGTGACTGCTTTGAAAGGTCAAATTGTTTATTTGACACTAGCACGCCACTTCATGTGCCTGGAGCTAAGAATTTTTACATCCCGTAGTAACTTTTTATTTTCCATTATTTCCCGGGACAACAAGTGTAAATTAAAATTTAAAACACCACTGACATGTTACAACATCCTAGACACTTACACAGACACACACATACGCATGCATGCACGCATACGCAAGCGCACACACACACACACACACACACACACACACACACACACACACACACACAAAGAGAGAGAGAGAGAGAGAAAGAGAGAGAGAGAGTGGGGGGGAGCAATAAGAAGATGTTGCTGTAGATGTTAAAATATGAGCTATCTGTAAAAATTTCATCAAATCGGGTCAGCCGTTTCGTGGATTAGTATTTTCGACGTTATAACTCATACTCGGTGGGTCTATTACGTTTGCCTGATAGAATTGAATTCCTGTAAAAAAAAAATCAATTTTTAAGTACGAGTATTCGATCTAGAGATAAAAATTAAGTACCAACTCTGATCTTAGCATAATATTTTGTCTTCTAGACTGCATTGTTGTATTTGGTATATATTGAAGATACTCGCAGTTACAACGCAAACTCCCTCATTCTGATGAGGCATGTATGAATACAGCTGTATAAACATAAAGGCTAAATCCACTCAAAGTGCGCTGGTAGCAACACCGCGAACTGCACGGCACACCATAATAAACGCAAGTGTCCATGATTTGTAATCTATGACTATTAGTAATCTTAAATTATGACGGCGAAAGAAAGTGGCTGACTGTCTATTACTTTTTCATGGCTCAACCGTTGAACCGATAGGTAGTGGTGAAACTTTTTGTATAATTTACCCGGCTGAGCTTGTTGTGGAGCTCTCACAGACCTTTACAGGGCTAATATGCACGCTATATTTGGAACTCTCGTAGCTTTAAAGTAAAAAAATTATAGCCTTTATCATCACTTGGACGGTGGTATATCGTAAAATCGTCAGTAAAAAATAATAATGTTCTCCTGACCCGACCAGTGTTGCTAATATTTATGGGAATAGCAACCTACAGCAGCAGATATAGGTAGTGCATAAGTGTGTACGCAAGGACATGTACAGTAACTATTTCTTACACAAACACCGATATGACAGGGAGGAAATGTGCTGCAGAACAGAACCAACGAAAGCACGTGCTCTTTGAAGCATGGTGTTTAACAAGCCCAATTTCCTTGACAGAAAACCCAGTACAATTTTTTGTGGACTCGAATCAGAGACCTTATCATCTGCAGCTGTATACTAGTCCAAGGTAAATTAAGGCTGCACGATGGTAGACGTCTGTTGCACACGTCTCCGTGGCGCATTGGGTGGTTCCAGACCTTAAAAGCGTGTTTGAATCTAACAGTACGGTAGCTATGAAGGAACGTGTCTCCAGCTAAACCAAGAGAGAGATTAAACAAGACCGCGTACGTGATTGTATGTTACATACTTCGTTGTTCCACAATCTTAACCATAACATCGCAACTGCTATCGATAGTCGGATGTTGAAATTTATCTTAACTGTCAATAATGGAATGTATGAAACATTTTATCTATCCACTAGCTTTTGCTCGCGGCTTCGCTCACGTTAAGTTCGATTATTCCAACCCCTATTTTATCCCTTTAGGGGTTGAATTTCAAAAATCCTTTCTTAGCGGACACCTACGTTATAATAGCTATCTACATGCAAAATTTCAGCCTGATCCATCCAGTGGTTTCAGCTGTGCGTTGATAGATCAGTCAGTCAGTCAGTCAGTCAGTCAGTCACCTTTGCCTTTTATAATATATTTAGATTAGATTAGATAGAAGAAGATAGATTAGGAAAAAATCATTATATCTGATATAGTTCTTGCATTTCACGCGGGCGCGTGAGCTTTACTTGTGGTTACGTCGTGTACATTGTACATGCACATTGCGTAAGTGTGCGTGCCTATCAGGAGTCTAGGTGAGAGCGGCCAGGCGCAAGCATGCTCTCGCTCTTACTTATGCAGATACGACACACATACAACATGAGTCACGCGCCCTCGAGATTTGAAAGAACTATAGTATTATAAGGAGAAAAGATTTGGTTGTTTGTTTGTTTAACGCAAAAACTACTAACCGATTAAAAAAAATTCTTTCACCTATTTATCAATACGAGTATAAACCAACAAACAAACACATTTTGCATACCTACATAGGTATGCGAAATGTGTTTGTTTGTTGGTTTGTCCTTCGATCACAATGTAACAATGAATTTCAGCCGTTTAAAGCCGTAAGCTGAGCTGCTGGAGCAGTACACAGGGTCTTATAAAACTAAAAGATCTTTGTATGGTCATATTTAGTAAAAAAATAATTGTACCTACTGTTGCTACAGAAGCAAATACCTAAATAGTTTTATCTTATTTTAACCTAGCTTTGCTGTAAAGTCTAAAAGCGGATTTAATAACCACGTGCGCATCCAAGGCTCTCATTTCACGAGTGAGCAAAGTAATAATTATGACATAAAGAGTATATTTAAATCTTATTGCAGTGAAGTGCGGTTGTAATTTTGCAAGATCATAATCAAGATCTTAACATCCGCCTAGGCTATGTATGTGCTTTAAATATACTCAATTACTTAGATTTTACAGTAAAGTTCTCCATCCCTTCTCTTCTTTTGCACAGTAGCTGCTGTTTGCTTGTTATTTAAACTGTTTGACAGGATACAAGATTTAATATCAAAAAGTTACCATATGCCATCGACAACCAGTTATGGTTCTTTCAATTCACGAAGGCGTGTGAGCTTTACTTGTGGTAACGTCGTGCACATTGCGTAAGTGTCTGTCAGGAGCCTAGGTGGGAGCGGTCAGGCTCGAGCAAGCTCTCTCTCACACTTATACTGATACGATACACACACAGCCATGAGCCACGCGCCCTCGTGAATTACAAGAACTATACCGTTAGTACAAGTTTCCACATCTCGACAACGTTAATAGATTTCACGAGTACTAGGTATAAGTCAGATAAAAATTGATGTAAAGTCCAGTACCAGTCATAAATAAAATAGCTTTTTGTTATTCCTTACATTATGTTTTACATAACTGCGCTTAGGTACACTTTCATTTTACTTTTAATAATACTAGGTAGTTCATATTTTATCAAAATATTCCGTTTGCTGAAATAAAAATATCAATCTTCTACTGAATACATAATTAAGAGTTTATCTACTAGAATTTACACAATGAGTGTAAAAAAGTAACTAAACAAGATACAAAAGCAAAAGATATAAAACAGATTATTCTTACATCCAAATGGGCCAGCTCTCTGTAAAGATTGAAGGATGATATATATTTTTTTAATTTTTTATTTAAAAATTTAACAGCTAAATGGTATTGTAGGAATTAATGACACTAACCGAGACTATCTTTATTTAAAAAAATAGCCTAATACAAATAAAAAGGCTTTCATTTCAATAGTCCGTGTTATAGTTATCTATTTATTACATAAGTCGTACTTTTGAGGAGAAATGGTGCTGGAAATTTACATTCTATCTCGACGCAACATCCGCCGAGTCCATGAAAATACTTAGATTGTATATTTTATGACCATTTAATGGACTTTACGCGAAATTTCAATTCACTTTCAATATCTACGACTTAATTAAGATTTTTTTCATTTTAGTCCAAAAGGACTGTAAGGTCTGTAAAAACAGTGGAAGAAGTGATGTCTGGACCATATGCTGTGAGATTGTCTAAATTGGTGATCGCAATAATCTCTGATTGGATAGTACACCCTCGATATTGGTTAAAATGCATTGATGCAGCAAAACGCCATAAATTCAGCCAATCAGAGGTTTGGACAATCCCTAGCTAAATGCCGTGTGGGCCACCTGAAAGTGTCTGAGCTCCCAGTGTAACTTTCACGTTCACGATAACTATGTGTTTTGTCACTTACCGAATATGGATTAAAAAGAGTCGGAAAATTATTTGTTCCTTTTTCCGTCCATAATAATTGACAGGCTTACGCACAGTTTACATAAACTTGAAAGGTTGCATTAGGCCTACTGAATGTATTCACCCATTTTTCTATGAACAATATAGTGCTAAAACTGGACTGAAGAAAACCTGTAGGTATATAATTTCATGAGAGGTTTGAGATAGGTAAGTATGTATGGCAACTCGCCAATTGACACTACACCCGATCAAAGCTTTTGGTTTTACTTTCCTTTAGATAACAGAGAAGGGCGTGGCTTTGACGAAGTGTTAAATCGCAATGAGCTTTAACCATTTGTATAGGTACTGGGGCCCAATTCTGCTATTGCAATTGTAGTTCAATTGTCTATCAATGACATCCCAATTGCCACTTTTAGCAATTTTGGTAGTCTACTAATTCAATGGCGTCACAATAGTTTTCCGATGGTTTGCCACTGACACATTTAGCTTTGAATCTAGCTTAAATAAACGTTTTTAATATGTAGTTTTTTTTGAAACTCATTTCGGCAAACGCTTTTTAAGCTAATGGCAACACCGAGGTACTCGTATCATTGAATTACAATCCAATTATAAGAAATCGAACGACCATTGTGAATTTAGTAGACTAAGAAATTTTGGACCAATGATAATTGAATTGTAATTGTATTGCGGTTCAATGACAATGACATGTAAAATAGCAGACTTGGGGCCCATTGTATGCACTTAATTTAATTCCTTATGAGTGTTCATATCAGTGTTGAACTATAATTGCCCTATAAATTGAACTATAACTGGCTATTGGCTACCTTTTTTGGCATGGATTGGGCCAAAAGAGAAACTTTTGGGAGATTTCTGCCCAGATATTTTCAGTTACAGCCAAAACTTAGGAAGTTGGCGGTGCTAAATACCGCATAGAGCACGTAAAGTTGCTCGTAAATCTCTTTCCAAGCGTGTCGGACTACTATCCCATCGGACTATGAGAGCGAGGAATAGAGAGTGAGGTTCGTTTCTTGTGAGCACACTGCATCGGCAGACTTGTCCTGATTGATATAAATTCCTTGAAAGGCTGAAACACCTATTATACGTATAAAAGCCGCTTAAAGATAAGTGCATCGAGCTCGCGTTTCACTAAACCGTGTTAAGTAATAGTTATTACTTACAGAGTCTATTTAAGTCTCATTGCAGCGAGGTGTGATGGCAATTTTGCATGCAATCTAGATGCGCACGGGGCTTTCAAGCGAAAAGTTAGATACATTTTACTGTTTGGCGGGAAATATTTTGCTTAATATGTATTATCAGGTTTATATGGTGGACTAGATTTTAATGCATGGACATAGTTCTTCAGTTCGAAAAACTGATGATCGTTGAGAAAACGCAGTATCGGGAGATCCCTATGGTGGACCAACGTAATTAGACGAATCGAAGAGAGCCTTTGAATACAGGCGATGCAAGACTTAAGCCTGTGGAAGTCCATGCAAGAGACCATTGTCCTCAAAACGCTCCTGAGGAAACAGGTTGTGAGACACAAATAGATGATAGATAAACAGACGGTCAACAAAATGATCCTAAGAGGGTTCCGCTTTTCCCTTTGAAGGAATATGAACCATGTGAATCTGGAATACTCCGGGTATATCTAGATATATTATTACCTACTGGACTAGTTAGTTACGTCGTCAGGTGACCAATTTATACAGCTAATACGCACAACAAACAGCAGTATAACAGTTAAAAGATTGAAAACCCCAACAAGGCCACGTATTAAAAATAAATACAAGGTAGACGTGTGCGAGTATAAACCTACGTACAAAAGTTATGAACGCTTAACCTAGATTGCACGGTAAAAAATGTATCGCTGCACGACATGATCTGGCCGTGTCTATGACAAATGACACCGATTAGATGTTTCGTCACCATTTCACTACACATGCCGTGACATTCCGCTTGTAACTTGAGGCTTGACTCTTGACAGATTTTTTTTTCATTCATTGTTCAAGATATTTACAAAAACAAACTACCAAACAATTTAAGCCATCCTCATGGAACTTAAGGCGTTTATGTGAGGACGAGGAGGATGTTTGTGACTCTTTAATGGAAAACGATGTTGAAACTCAAATTTTTATATAGTTCGCTGGCAATTTTTATCCCATATAACGTAATGAATGCGAAAGTGTTTGTTTGTTGGTTTGTCCTTCAATAATGTAGACACGGATCAATGGATCGACATGATATGGCATGGGCATAGTTGAGTTCTGAGAATGACAGTGAGAAAGGCATAATATCTCGGAAAAATAACGAATTCCCACGAGATTTTAAACATACTATTTATAAAAAAATAAAAAGGCTTTAATTTTAATAATCTCGCACTCTTCATCGTCAACTGAAAGACTCCCACTATGCTGAACTTACGAGTAGGAGTACACACACCGCGGATTTAAGCCACTTGTATCCAGTGGTCTTCAATGTGACCCGTTTGATGTCGTCTGCCAATATTTTTGGGGGTCAGCCAATGCCCAATACTAAGCTTTCCAATGTGAGGCCTAGTACCTACTGAGGTACTAGAGAAGCAAAAAAAAAAAGTTATCAAAATTATTTGAAAATCAGTTTTCATGAAGACATAAACTAAATTAAGAATTACCTATAAAGAAGTCATTACCTCTAAATCAGGCTTTTTTTATTTAGGTAAGTAGTTTATTCCCCTTTTATAAATACAAACCTTATAGAAACATTAATCTTTTTTATCGTATTGGATGGCTACAAATCTACCTGTGCCTGTTTATATTTATTTGTGCCTAGTGGTACTTAGGTTTTGCCCTAACTGTGGACTACTAAGTATGACTTTTCAACTCTTTCTTCACTGCTTCATTAAGTATTTCTCTTCATTATTGTTTACCGAAGGTCGTCCGCAGCCTCGCCCGCAATAGTTACCAAACTTCTGAAACTTCCATGTTCTTACAATGAGCTCCCATTGCGGCAAACATTTCGTAGGTACAGTTGCCATGCAACAAGAAATTCTGCAAGGAAACCGCTTGCTGAGGTTGTTTGCGAAACAGGCAGGCGCCGCGAAGGTGAAGGTGTGGACTCAGCGCCAGTCGCTTGGAGAGAGAGGCGGCTACACGACGCTTGCGCTTAGTACCCTCGCTCGCGGCACACGGACAGACGTCGCGCGCGCATCATACCTACATTCTAAAATTATTATCACTCCCACAATTTTCTGAAAGTGACATAATTAATTCACAAGTTCGGACGAAGTGTGTTTCTGTGACAGACTTTCCCAGTGTGTGTTTGAAGCTTTTCTTATTTTTCTCCCGTCATTTGACACACATATGACGTGTAACGGTGTGGAGATCTGACGATCCATCGACTCGCTAAAAATCAGTGTGTTTGTGTTTGGAACAGTGTGCCGGAATTTTTAACGGACTTGCCTAAGCGGAGGTAAGTAAGAGCGGATGTTTACAGTTATGCTTTATTGTATAACTTGAGAGAAAGCACTCTCTTATGAATCTTATGATAGCTTACCTTTAAGATTTTCATTAGTGCATAATAAAAATGGTGTGAAACTATTGTATTGTTCACATCTAGGGTTGGTGCCCACTAATAGTCCACCCATATTGTATCACAATAGGTACTAACTTAACAATATTTCACTTTGTTTAAGGAAAAAGTTACTGAAACATTAAAAATCTGCCAACTTGGGATTTTCCCACAAAGGTTGCTAGGGATTAGTTTATCAAAAATAAGATCTTTGAAGACATAATTTTCAATTTTGTATCTACCTAGTTCTTTGATACTAATAACTTCATAAATATGCTATAAATAACTTTCTAGATTGCAGCAGATTACTCAAACGTATCTTAATAATACGGTGTATCTAGTCTGTCTGTTTTTGACATTATTTGTCAGAGCAAAATGTTAGTATGTAAAGTAGACACCAAACAAAGAAAACACCCTATAAAGGACATGTTACTATTTGGCGACCAGTACCATTTAAGTCTTAACTTAGTGCCTGTCAAGTTAAGTATTTGATCACGATGAGAAAGTTCTTCAGTGCCGCGCGGCCAATGGACCATATTCGCCTTGATGAAAGTCTCAATAAAACGCGATAAACGCTGTTATAAGAACAAAAAATGCGTTTAAAAACACGTTCCAATAAGACATTGCTATGACTCAAAAACTTGAACGTTAGTAACTTTAAAATAACTTCCCAGCGCTGGGCAATGACCTAAATTCTTATAATATGAAAAAGAAGATTATGGGACTCCCTTATCCCAGATATTTTTAGATATAAATATTATACAATGAGGCCTTATTTATATACACAGATGGCCGAAGATAAAATCGATCGTCTCTTCGTGCTTTAAAAGCTTCTTTAATAACTAGGTACTAAGAGACCATTTTTTGTTGGCATTTCCTGTATCAGAGAAAATGCCAACAACACAAAGACATTATATACTTAACATAATATAATAAGTCTATGCTTAACATAAAGCACATTATATACTTAACATAATATAATAAGTCTATGCTTAACATAAAGCACAAAAGGGTTCAGGAATCCTTTAAGCCTTATGCATCTTTACAAATCTCTCATTCGCAGTGTCTTAGAATATGGTTCTCCCGTTTGGTCCCCTTACCAAAAGACTTACGCTGACACCATTGAGTCTGTCCAAAGACGATTCCTGCGAAGACTTTTGTTTAAATTTAACAGAAAGCTTGTCAATTCCTCTTATGAAGATAAACTAAAATATTTTAAACTTGATCCTCTATGCTTGCGTCGTAGGCTGCTTGATACCATGATACTTCATAAAATAATTAATAATCAAACGGATACATCACTATTATCAAAAATCAATTTCAATTGTAAAATCCCTAAACGAACAGTTTGTACCTACAACATATTTAAACCTAATAGTAGCCGTACTAACCTAGCTTACCACTCCTGCATCAATCGCATTTGTCGCCAATTTAATACGCTCAATCAAAATAATCAGCAACTCAATTTGTTTAATTCCAGGTCAACCTGCTTTCGTCGTAATGTCATTGACTCCCTGCGTAAGGGAGCGAAATTGTAATTTTTGCCATAATGTTTGTTACACTATCTAAAATAATCTTTTTGTATGTCCTTAAATCTTTTGTACATTCCAATTATTGATATTTTTGCTATGTGTCTTTTAGTTGTAAGTCTTTTTGCTGATATCTTTACATTTGTGCATGAATATTGTTGGTTTGTCTAATAAAGTAAAATAAAGTAAAATAAAAATAAAAGCTGTTAGTACATTTCTGCCGCAATACCGTATTAGCGAAAAGTGTAGATGCAAGTTTGACACTTGTGCGTCAAACAGGCTGTCTAACTATGTTTTCATCAGTTTGAGAGCAGCTGAAAAATATATAAACCTTTGATTGGCCGATACTTTGTCACTATTGTTTAATAAATTGTTGCAGCAAAAATCCAATAAAAGCCACTCACTAAACTTGAGATTTTATATGTAGCTTCTCCCGCAATCAACCAGCTTATAACTTCAGATGCATTTCAGCAGGGAGGTAGGTACACTTATCCGAATACCATCGATAATATGACAGTTTGACAAAGACGGCTTGCAGCTTTTTTACAATCGAAACGATAACTTCAGGTGCTTTTTAGCACGCACGAGTACTTATCCAAACACCATCGATGGATATGACAAAGGGTAATGAAGATTAAACGGTACTTTGTGTACCTACTCTTAAAGCAATTTATGACGTCAAAATAACTGTTGTTGTATACGAAAGATGTTAAATTCAACTTCATGGCACGATTTGATTGTCATCTCCATGCCAGTCCTGAACGCCCCTGATACTCTTATCAGTTACGATTTCTATTTCCGAAAAGCGCTTGAAGAGTTAGGATAATACTGGTACTAGCAGATAAAGATTTGTTTTACATTGTACTAATATAAGACTGTCGGTTGATATATGAATCTACTCAAAACAATGTGACTTGATTAACAATAAGTCATATTCATAGACTTTAAAAATAAATATTCATAAGTCATAACTTGCCTATATTTGAAATTTTCTAAGAAAACGCCGGGAGAAAACCGTTTAGGAACGGGTTTGCGTCCAGAATAAACAATGCAACGGGTAAAAAGGTCCCTGACTCATCTCGAGACGTGCTCGTGTCCTAAGGCTTTTGTTCGGAATATATTTACCTTTTAAATAAGTCGAACCTCATTCTGTAAGCAGATGGAGGGCCATATTTCTGTACAATCGAAATACTCAATGTATTTCGATTGTACAGAAATAATATGTAGGCCTACATTGTTTTTGTTAGAATTCCTACATATGTTTAAAAATTTTCTTTCTTTATTTATTTACAGCATAGTTAAATACAATAATCGCAACGTCGAAAATTGCTGTTCTTGGGCCCTTATAATTACTCAGTATAACATTGATACTTATACGTATTTCGAGTATAGAAAAACTTAAACAACAGTAATTAAGATTTTAACTGCATTGTTTTAAGGCTAACTGCACCTCCTTTATACTGTACATCTACAGCCCCAAGTGCTAACTGAGAAATAAAAATCGGTAGTAGTTAGCTGGGTTTCTCTAGTCGTACCTACTTACATTAAGTACGACTTTAGATGAATTTTTATCTGACTTTTTTAGTAATCGTGAAATCTATCAACGTTATCGAGATGTGTGAACTTGTACTAAAGGTACAAAATTATAAAACGTGAGCTCTAGTTTTACGAAACTTTTGATTGGTGATTGCGATTGACACAATCTATATTATTGGCTTTGTTGTACTTTACTGTTGCTAAAATTGAATTAGAGCCAATTATAATGTAAGATAGACAGACACTATTATAATAATAGGTAAGTAGGTAGGTATCTATCTCGTGATTGCATAAAGGTCGCAATACTTTAGCACTTATAGCGCCAAGTAAAACGAAAAGAGAATCTTTACTTTAATGTTATAAATGCAAAAGTCTATTTATGTTTGTTGGTTATTGGTTTGTCCTTCAATCGCGCAGCAACGGAGCAACGAGGGGTGTGTAGTTTGGAGAGTGACATAGTCTATCTTATACCCCGGGAAAACAGAGGGCACCCGCAGGACGTTTAAAAACCTGAGGGCCCGTGTCGGTGATGGTGCACAACACACGAGGGCCTGATTAGCAGGTCCTCAACAAGTATTCAGGTGAGAAAGAAAACTGCCTTTTGTGGTGTTGTCCAGCAGAGTGTACTGGTTTTATTTGAATTTTTGCTTATATAGTACCTAGGGGTTGACAGTGACATGAACGAAATGTATAAATCTGACAATTGATGCTTATTGTCACTGTCATTACATTGAAATTGTTTTACATAAGGAAGATATTAAGGTAGTAGACAATCAGTCTAATTCAGCTGTTGGCGTAGACAGCGCGGTTATATGAAACGAATACCGTCCGCGCGGCGGCCTATATCTTTGTAGAGACTATGTTGCTACATCAAAATAATTGGAAATACGGTTCAAAATTAAAGAGAAGAGAAACAACAAGGTCAGCAGCTGCGTGCGGGGCGGGTGGCATTCGAATGCGGTGGAACAGGCGTCCCGACCAAGAAAATAACCGCAGCGGCCGCGCGGTCGCCGCACGGTTGATGCCAAAGATTTTAAACGTTGTTTCCTAGTACTTACATAGTAGTGACTTAGCTGTTCCGGCGCTTCTTCTGCTTGACGCCTTTTGTCTTTGCTC
Source organism: Hipparchia semele (assembly GCA_933228805.2). Lineage (NCBI taxonomy): Eukaryota > Metazoa > Arthropoda > Insecta > Lepidoptera > Nymphalidae > Hipparchia > Hipparchia semele. The sequence goes on from OW121722.1 coordinate 4,135,346, forward strand.
AAGTGGTGGAGGCGCCGGGACAACCTAATCTATTATATAGATATACCTATTGGGTGATGTGGGGCACAATTTATAAAGTAAACGTTTCTTTCTTTCTTTCTTTCTAGTAGGTAAATAGAATACATATTTCGACTAACTTGTATGAAAGCGCGGCGACCGCGACCGCACGAAAATCGTCGCGTGCGTTTAACTGCCGCCTAAACTCTAGGCGGACAAAGTTGCAGACAAAAGCTAGTAAAATTTATTATATTATCAAAATAAGTAGGTCGAAGCATTTCTGCATTCAATTCAAAGAATATCCTATTTCTGGATCTCGGATTGAAAATAGCATAATATTCTTTGTAACGAGACGCGCTGCAACATTGTTAGGAAGTCTTGTATTACATGTCTCGTCGCTCTTTTATTTTTGCCTTATTTGCGTGTAATTGTATAGCTACTGTAAGGGTTCCGTGCAGGATATTCCCACGGCTTTGTCTATGTAAAGATTTTAACATAAATTTTACAGATGACGAAAGTTTAATTCTTACTTATCCGATTTGTTTAATAATATTTAAGATTTTAATTTAGATTTTAGTTAAGAAACTGATGTTATATATTACGCTGATTATATTATTAATTTATTGAAGAAAACAATATATCTACTCTTTATATAATACTCTACATAATGGAAATTGCGGTAGGGTGGCGGTACGTATTTAACGTAACTTTATTGAAAACGAAACAATTTTCTCAACTTAGCTGATTCTTCTTTTGTACGTTTCAGTCTTCATCCATTCATTCTTCTAAGTCTCCTCTCGAATGAGAAGAGTTTAAACCATGAAGACCAAAAGCAGATTGGTATATTACATACAGCTTTGAGAATATTAACGGAGAATTCTTAGACATGCAAGTTCTCTCAAGATGTTTCCTTTACTGTTAAAACAAGTAGAGTATTAGTATTCAATTGTACGGAAATAGCTGATATCCAGAATTAACACATAGGCTGTATTTTATCCCGGAAAATTAAAGAGTTCCGGAGTTGATTAAAAAACTTTAATCCACGCGGACGAAGTCGCGGGCATCATCTAGTCACTCTATAAGATCCGGTCTGGTGTAATTCTAAAAAACAACAAAATATAATAATCATAATCGAAAAGTATGGTCGTAAACAGGTAAATTAACTGGTCATAACTAAAAATAAATCTTAAAGCTCTTGATGCTAACATCATTAATGTTATTAGCTGACCCATGACCTATCATATGCAATGTAGGTACATACGTACAATGTACCTACCTACATCGAAAGCCTTGTTGCAAATGAACAAGTTTACTTGACTTTTAGATAATAATCGTAGTCATTATGATGGCACCAAACGGGATGTCTAGATGATAAAGTTTTTTTTTAATTTTCACAACTTCGTGGGTAATTTTTTTAACCGACTTCCAAAAAAGGAGGTTCTCAATCCGTCGGAATCTTTTTTTTTGTGTTTTTTGTAATGTATGTTTCCCGATTACTCGAACATGCCTGGATCGATTTGGAAAATTCTTTTGTTTGAAAGGATCTACTCCCAGGTGGTTCACTTGTCATTAGGTCAGGATCTGATGATGGGATCCTGGAGAAATCTAAGGAAACTCTTCAAATTTTATAGGCACAATTGATATACTCTGTAGTGGCGTTTGAAGTCGGTTTTGTAAAAAGAGTTTTTACGTTTATTATTTTTTAAACAGCAACAAAATACAAACTTGACTGTCGAATTGGAAAAAAATTTTTCGTGGAAAATACGCACACACATGTAGCCTGTATGTACAATACACATGAACTCACCGCACACATTGAAAATTTTTGGCAATGAATCTAATCTTTCTAAATATATAAAATCTTCTAAATACACAAAAGACACAAAGATTGACTGACTGATCTATCAACGCAAAGCTCAAACCACTGGATCGGGCTGAAATTTGGCATACAGATAGCTATTATGACGTATGCATCCACTATAGTCTGATTTTTAATTGCGTGGAATTCTGACGTATCTTAATGTTACCAGAGATTAAAAAATCCCACAAAAAAGATAATAAAAAACTTATATAAATAAAAATCAATTGCCACACATAGATATTTATGACAAAAGCCTGACAGATAGTTTGGGGTAAAATAGAACTACAGGTGGTCATACTGTTTTTCATACAAATAACTCGCTCTGTTTATAAAATGACAACTGTCAGAATTCCACCGAATTAAAAATCACTGGTCAACAAAATTTGAACTTTTTTTTGTCACATGAAAACTTATATCAAATTTTGAATGTACTAGGGCCACCAAACAATAATATGTGAATGAAAAAAAATTGACACGTCAGGTTTCCTTGTGACATCAAAAAATATATTTTCGTAAAAAATACAAACATCGGCTACATTTAGAGAAATTTTTGCTTAAAATAGAGTAAATACTTATGATTTTCGTAAATATTTGGCTTCTGGAAGGTCTCTTTTAAGTTTCCAACATTAATCTGCTAGCATTCCTGGACTCTATTTCCCTTGATAGCGCTTTTCTATTAAGGAAATGTCCTGATGGAACCTCTCGCCTTGTTCGTCATTCACATCACCCAAATTTGCCGGAAAGAAATCTAGATGAGAGTCTAGCATAGGTATTTTTAAGGACATATTACACCCCAAAGCTTTATATGACATTATAAGTTCATTTATTAAGTAAGTATTTGTAACTTTCCGATTTATGGTTTCCTAGAAAATTTTGGACAACGTTCACAAAACATTTGGAGGCTTTGGTACAGGCAGTTTGGCACTGTAGGATGGGCCTATTGGCCGAAGACAAGTTTGGATACTGGATAGTGTGTTTGGACTTGGTTGTAATGCCTTTAGTCTGAGTCAAACAAAAATAACAATTACTTACTTGATCCTTTGGTTCGGTCCAAATCATTGGTATAGCAAATGGCTCATGTCTGGGTTCTTGTGTAGCCCAATCTAATAGCAGACTCACACGCGTTACACAACATTTATGTGGGACCCAGGATTTATTTTGACTCCTCACAAGAAATCCAAAATATTCTAAATAGCACTTGTCCAATTAATGATGTGAAATTTCGACGCTGACATGTAAAAGTTAATTCTCCACACCCATAACAAAAACTGTCGGGGTTGTTAGAACACTTTCTTGGCATGTTTACGATGTAACAAACGTATATAAAATGTAAGTTAGTTGAATGCAATAGTTATACAGTCAAAAATGAAGTTATTCAAAAAAGACTCGTATATGAGGTCAGAAATGAATATGTAGCTGTCACAAAAAAACTGGACGTGATTGAAACAAAATTATTGTATATTGTTAATGAGGGTACATCAACATAAACAAAAATCATCACAAAGTTCGTGTGACAAAAACAGTGTTTACCAGTGAAATCAGACTATACGAAAGGATTTTTGAAAATTCAATCCCTAAGGGGATAAAATAGGGGTTGGAAAAATCAATCTTAACGTGAGCGAAGCCGCGGGATAAAGCTAGTAAAATATAAAGAGAAGTGAAAAACTGGCAAGAAAACCACACATAATTTATTTGAAAGGCGCATAATATTATTGGGATTAAGGCTTGCTGGTCCCGGAACTTTAGGTATTTAGCGGGCTATGTCGCCGCGCGCCGCGCCGCTCCGAAATCCTCGTGTACGTATTAAATACGCGCTGGGCTGACATGGAGCGAAAGCGCAGTGAACCCGTACGGGCGCTCCTGGTCACAATATATGAAGCTACAGTAGGTACAACTTGACAGATATTGTTTAAAATTTTAATAGACCAAATTATACGTATGTAGTATGTACCTACTTACTACTCGGCAAATTTAATTTTTCAAGGCATTGAAATTTTACACTTGTAAATTACTGACGTTGTTCTTGTAAAAATTATATAGTGTAAGCATCTGAAATTCTAACTTTGAGGGCTTTAGAAAGGAAGGAGTAGGAAGGTTTTATTATCAGGTGTGTCCTGAATTTCCAAATAAGCCCTGTTTAGAGATGGGTAAATCAGTAATCACCCAGATTAAGCCCACGAATGGGTTTTAACCCGGGTGATTACCCGTCTTGAACGTCATGAAACGGACTTTATAAGGTATGTTTCTTTTTTTAAAAAAGAATATTAGCCAAGCTGATGTGGACTAATATCCTCCTGTCCTCTCCAAATAAGCGGAAAGCTTGTTCTAGGTGTGGGTACAACAATGGCGCAACGGGTGGGGTTTGCACCTGCAACCTTTCAGTTTTCAGTCCGCACCTTTAACCGTTGGGCTATTGAAGCTTATATTTATAGTGTATTCTATTATGAATGAAAATGAATCTTGTAAATTTGGATTTTTACAATAATTAATAATATACATAGAGCTACTCGTGCTGACTCACTGACTGACTCACTGACTGACTGAATCATTGAGCACCTCTCATCAAAATTTCTCTCAAAATTTTTTTTCAGTCATGGTTTCGTATAGAGGACAAAAATTCATTCGGAGCAAAAACATGAAGAGAGCTGATGATTGAGGATTTTGGAGATGGGTGAGGAGCACGGCCAGGACATTGAAGATAGGTAGGGGTTGTTCAAACAAAAGTCACTCAAAACCTCATCCAACTGGCAGAGAGCTGAAAAAAAACTCCAAAATGGCAGATTCAAGATGGCGGCCATACAAATTTCGTCAGTCTCTATCTTGCGGACTTTTAAAGATGGAAGAGTGGTTTCGTGGAAAAAGATGATCAGGACCCGAAGGTCTACTTGATAAATAGAAAAAAATTCAAGATGGCGGGTTTTTTTTTATTTCATACAAAATATGTGCAAGACTTTCATACGGTTCCTTTTCCAAATTTATGATGGTTTCATATAGAGGATATAAATTCATTTGGAGGAAAAATATGGAGAAAGCTGACAATTGAGGATTTCGGAGATGGGTGCGGAGCACCAGGGTATCGAAGATAGGTGGGGGGTTTTCAAACAAAAGTCACACAAAACCTAATCCAACTGGCAGCGAGCTGAAAAAAACTCCAAGATGGCGGCCATACAAATTTCGTTGGTGTCTATCTCAGAGAGTATAAAACATGGAACAGTGGTTTTCTGGCAAAAGATGATCAGGATTGAAGACCCGAAGGTCTACTTGATGAACTGAAAAAAAGCAAGATGGCGGAATTTATTTTTCCATACAAAATATATGGCGGATAGGGAACTATGAAAGACTTTGATACGGTTCCTTTTCAAAATTTCTGATGGTTTGGGGAAAATATATGAAAAGAGCTGATGATTGAGGATTTCGGAAATGGGTGAGGAGCACGGCCAGGGAAGATAGGTCCCCGGGGTGTTCAAACAAAAGCCACTCGAAACCTCATCCAATTTGCAGCAAGCTGACAAAAAAAAAATTTTCTGGCAAAAGATGATCACGACCCGAAGGTTTACCTGGTGAGCAGAAAAACCCCGGTTCACTTTAGCGGGCAATGCGGCGTGTACCCACGCACCCTACTAGTTACTATATATATAGCTACTCGTGCTGATTCACTGATTCACTGACTGACTGACTGACTGACTGACTGATTGACTCATTGATCACCTCTCCTGTAAAATTTTGTATGGAAAAAATTTTTTTCACTCACGGTTTCGTATAGAGGATAAAAATTCATTCGGTACAAAAATATGGAGAGAGCTGATGATTGAGGATTTCGGAGACGGGTGAGGAGCACCGGCCAGGGTATCGAAGATAGGTGGGGGGTGTTCAACCAAATGTCACTCGAAACCTCATCCAATTGGCAAGGAGCCGAAAAAAAACTCCAAAAGGGCGGATTCAAGATGGCGGCCATACAAATTTCGTCGGTGTCTATCTCGGAGACTATAAGAGATGGAAGAGTGGTTTCTTGGAAAAAGATGATCAAGACCCGAAGATCTACTTGATGAATAGAAAAAAAATTCAAGATGGCGGAATAAAATTTTTTCCATACAAAATATATGCAAGACTTTATACGGTTCCTTTTCAAAATTTCTGATGGTTTCGTATAGAAGACAAAAATTCATTTGGAGGAAAAATATGGAGATAGCTGATGGTTGAGGATTACGGAGACGGGTGAGGAGCACGTCCAGGATATCGAAGATAGGTGGGGAGTGTTCAAACAAAAGTCACTCGAAACCTCATCCAATTGGCAGGGAGTCGAAAAAAAATCCAAAATGGCGGATTCAAGATAGCGGCCATACAAAGTTCGTCGGTTTCTATTTCGGAGACTATAAAAGATGAAAGAGTGTTTTTTTGGAAAAAGATGATCAGGACCCAAAGGCCTACTTGATGAATAGAAAAAAATTCAAGATGGCGGAATTTATTTTTTTCATACAAAATATATGCAAGACTTTGATATGGTTCCTTTTTGAAATTTCTGATGGTTTCGTAGAGAGGACAAAAATTTATTTGGAGAAAAAATATGGAGAGAGCTGATAATTGAGGATTTCGGAGACGGGTGAGGAGCACGGCTAGGATAACCAAGATAGGTGGGGGGGGTGTTCAAACAAAAGTCACTCAAAACCTCATCCAATTGGCAGAGAGCCGAAAAAAAATTCAAAATGGCGGATTCAAGATGGCGCCGATACAAATTTCGTCGATGTCTATCTCGGAGACTATGAAAGATGGAAGAGTGGTTTCTTGGGAAAAGATAATCAGGACCCGATGGTCCACGTGATGAATAGAAAAAAATTCAAGATGGCGGATTTTTTTTTCATATAAAATGTATGCAAGACTTTATACGGTTCCTTTTCAAAATTTCTGATGGTTTTGTATAGAGGACAAAAATTCATTTGGATGAAAAATATAGAGGGAGCTGATGATTGAGGATTTCGGAAACGTATGAGGAGCACGGTCAGGGTATTGAAGATAGGTTGAGGGTGCCCAAACAAAAATCACTCGAAACCTCATCCAATTGGCAATGCTGAAAAAAAAAACACCAAAATGGCGGATTCAAGGTGGCGGTCATACAAATTTCGTCGGTGTATATCTCAGAGACTATGAAAGATGGAAGAGTAATTTCTTGGACAAAGATGATCGAGACCCGAAGGTCTACTTGGTGGACAGAAAAACCGCGGTTCGCTTTAGCGAGCCGCGCACCCACGCGCTCTTCTAGTTTTCTATATAGGTAATATTAAAAAGAGAGAAAATACACTAACTATTGATTCTTGATAGCAGGCTGTAAATATTTTTTTATTAAAATAAGTATCGATAGCGTCACATCTCTATTCTCTATAAATGACCGCGGTACATTTCGCAAACCAATCATAGCACTCGAGTACTCCAGTACTCCCCGCCGGTCCCAATTTTTTTCAGAATGCGTTTTCATAGAAAATAAAGCGGGTGCGAGGTCTAGAGTTAGTTGGTCTGAGTTCTAGGCAAACGTTACTCTTTACGGCGTATCACCACTTTCCATCAGGTGTGCTAGTGATCAAGCCTATAATGACCCCCCTCCCCCTCCCAGCTATCTTCGGTATCCCCGTGCTCTAGGTATTGCCGTGCTCCTCACTCATCTCCGAAATCTTAAACCATCAGCTGTCTCCATATTTTTCCTCCGAATGAATTTTTGCCCTGTATACGAAATCATCAGAAATTTAAAAAAGGAACCCTATCAAAGTTTTGCATATATTTTGTATGAGGTTTCGAGTGGCTTTTGTTTGAACACCCCCCACCTATCTTCAATACCCTGGCCGTGCTCCTCACCTGTCTCCGAAATTCTCAATCATCAGCTCTCTACATATTTTTCATACGAATAAATTTATGTGCTCTATAGAAACCATCAGAAATAAAAAGGAACTGTATCAAAGTTTTGCATATATTTTGTATAGAAAAATTAATTCCGCCATCTTGAATTTTTTTTCTATTCATGAAGTAGACATTCGGGTCTTCAATCCTGATCATCTTTTGCCAGAAAACCACTCTTTCATCTCTTATACTCTCTGAGATAGACACCGTCAGAATTTGTATGGCCGCCATCTTAAATCCGCCATCTTCGAGTTTTTTTCAGCTCACTGCAAATTGGATGAGGTTTCGAGTGGCTTTTGTTTGAACATCGCCCACTTATCTTCAATACCCTGGCCGTGCTCCTCACCTGTCTCCGAAATCCTCAATCATCGGCTCTCTACATATTTTTCCTACGAATGAATTTATGTGCTCTATAGAAACCATCAGATATAAAAAGGAACAGTATCAAAGTTTTGCATATATTTTGTATGGAATAATAAATTCTGCCATTTTCAATTTCTTTTCTATTCATCAAGTAGACTTTCGGGTCTTCAATCCTGATCATCTTTTGCCAGAAAACCACTCTTTCATCTTTTATACTCTCTGAGATAGACACCGTCAGAATTTGTATGGCCGCCATCTTAAATCCGCCATCTTCAAGTTTTTTTCAGCTCACTGCAAATTGGATGAGGTTTCGAGTGGCTTTTGTTTGAACATCGCCCACTTATCTTCAATACCCTGGCCGTGCTCCTCACCTGTCTCCGAAATCCTCAATCATCAGCTCTCTACATATTTTTCCTACGAATGAATTTATGTGCTCTATAGAAACCATCAGAAATAAAAAGGAACCGTATCAAAGTTTTGCATATATTTTGTATGGAACAATCAATTCCGCCATCTTGAATTTTTTTTCTATTCATCAAGTAGACGTTCGGGTCCTCAATCCTGATCATCTTTTGCCAGAAAACCACACTTCCGTCTTTTATACTCTCTGAGATAGACACCGACGAAATTTGTATGGCCGCCATCTTGAATCTTGGAGTTTTTTTTTAGCTCGCTGCCGGTTGGATGAGGTTGCAAGTGGCTTTTGTTTGAACATCGCCCACCTATCTTCAATACCCTGGCCGTGCTCCTCACCTGTCTCCGAAATCCTCAATCATCAGCTCTTTACATATTTTTCCTACGAATGAATTTATGTGCTCTATAGAAAACATCAGAAATAAAAAGGAACCGTATCAAAGTTTTGCATATATTTTGTATGGAAAAATCAATTCCGCCATCTTGAATTTTTTTTCTATTCATCAAGTAGACGTTCGGATCCTCAATCCTGATAATCTTTTGCCAGAAAACCACACTTCCATTTTTTATACTCTCTAAGATAGACACCGACGAAATGTGTATGCCCGCCATCTTGAATCCGCCATCTTGGAGTTTTTTTAGCTCGCTGCCAGTTGGATGAGGTTTCAAGTGACCTTTATTTGAACACTCCCAACCTATCGCCTCACTGTATGTATTTACACTGTGTTCACACTGATACCTACATCTGGAATAATTATTCTTCTTCAACAAAATTTATTCACGCCTTTTGTAAAAATTCTAATCCTAGGTAAGCACAGTAATATTATAAAGGCGAAAGTTTGTATATGTGTGTGTGTGTGTATCTTTATTCCTCTTTCCCGTAAAAAGGAAGGTTTTGGTTGAAAATTGGAGTGGAGATAGATTGCCTGGAACGTATACTTTTTATCCCGGAAAATGATAGAGTTCCCACGGGATTTTTCCAAAACCACACGGACGAAGTCGCGGGCATCATCTTATCTATACTTAATATTATAAAGCTGAAGAGTTTGTTTGTTTGAACGCGCTAATCTCAGGAATTACTGGTTCGAATTGAAAAATTATTTTTGTGTTCGATAGTCCATTTATCGAGGAAGGCTTTAGGCTATATAACATCACGGCGTGACTAATACGAGCGAAGCATCAGTGAAAAATGTTGCAAAAACAGGGAAAATTATCCATATTTGAGGGCTTCCGTTGCGTGCGCTGCGTAAACGGTTCAAGTTACTCAAAAAATAACTAAATATTTTCGGAGATAAAGGACATAACTTCTCGTGGATAGTAGCAAGTCACTCTAAACCACGCGGACGAAGTCGCGGAATCAGCTAGTATTTAGATAAAGTGAAAGAAACACTTACCATACTTGTTTTCTAATATTCCTTCGCTTCAAAGCTGATATTTTCTTTATTAAATTTCTTTTATCATCCATTATTATTCATAAAAACAAACACTATATTTAATTATTTACTATAACTGTTTACAAGATAAGATAGTAACCTAAGATACTAACTAAAAACTATATAAAAACTAAGTACTAAGTAGGTACTGTGCTAACTAAGATCTAATAAAAAGTTTTAGTGATTTTACAAAATAATATTTTTACAACGAAATTAATGAAATTGAGAATTTAAGCACGTGGCCTGCGAAAACTGACGTGCGTCCAACCTCGATAGAGTCCCGTGGGACACTGAAACACCCCCGTTAGAGGATGCGCGTGACCATTTACGTCTCGAAATAAGCTAGAGCTAAGCTTAAATTTTTATTTAAAAAAATTGTAAATAGGAACCCTCATAAATGTAATAAGCTTTATTTTCATGTATTTTTTTTTAAATTTAGTTATAAACTTTAGACACAACATTGAAATATTAGTGAAAATCACGATTTCTTCATGATTTTTTATGATCGAGCAAAGTATGGCCTTACACATTTCTCTAATATAAGAACCTCAGATAACATATGTATCTACAATATATATTTTTTTCGATGCAAAAAAAATAGTTCTTCATGAATTACAACTTGTTTGAAAAGACGCGAAATTGCTAGAAACAGGGAAAAGACCCCGTTAAATGTGCGCAATCATTATGATGACACGAAACAAGTTGTGGCATGATAATTTATTATGATACCTACCAGGCAAAACGTTTTTAACATTTAAATGTGAAACGTCTGAGGTTTTTTTTTCAAAAGTATCTTTGCTAAGCTGAACTTTATTAATATGTATTCGCCTCTCCTCTCCAAATAAGCTGAACGTTTGTGTTAGGACTAGGAGTGGGTACGACGGGTGAGGATCGACCCGTTGATGTTTTTTTTTATTTGATGACAAGATAGTCCTTGACCTGATGGGAAGTACGATGCAGTCTAAGATTCATCAAACGCATCTAAGATGCGGGCTAACTTGGAAGGGGTGTGGCAGTGTATATTCAATCATTCAACCCATATCCCGAAATCAGTTTCTACACGTCATCGTGCCGGAACGCTATGCGTTATTACAGAATATAATTAAAGCCTCAATAGCCCAACGGTTAAAAGTGCGGACTGAAAACTGAAAGGTCGCAGGTTCAAACCCCACCCGTTGCACTCCCAACTAACAAAATGGTCATAAGATTTTAAGCTTTTATGATTATTTCGTCACATAGGTGTCGTATATTAGCAAGTTTTAAAATGTGACGTTGTACAGGCATCATGTATATTGCATTTAAGTTTCAATGCAATTAGGTAATAAAAGTCGTTGTACAAACGTCTGTATGAAATAGCTATAAAGCAATTTAATCGTAGAAAATACACAGTCATACAAACGTTTTAGGCGGGACATTTTGGCTGGTATTACAACCTTAATAACGCTGCTATAAGACTATGCATGTGAACATGACATTTTAAATATATTCGCAGTAATGTAAACCAGCCAAGCCCAATAAACGCGACAGAGAGTGATGGTTCCGTACCTATTTTTTAACCGACTTCCAAAAAGGAGGAGGTTATCAATTCGGTCGGTATCTTTTTTTTCCTGTTGAAAATCGATGTCAACACGAATGAACCGATTTGGCTGAAATTTGGAATGGAGATAGCTCATACCCAGGATTAGCACATAGGCTACATTTTATCCCTGATAATTAAAGAAACCTTAATCATGTCAATCAAGTCATTATGGCCATACCTCCCATGGTTAACGACACAACACAACGGCCCCTAGTCCCCGGATAAAGTTGGGAACCGACAATTATGTCATTTTTCCACGTTGACAAAATATGTTTTTGCCGCATTCCCAAAAAACTTATGGTCTCTAAAATGTTCTGTTAATGTAAAAAACTATTTTTTGGAATGACAAATAACGGTTTACTAAAATGTTTTAGGGAACTCTGATAGGTTCGTAATGAAAGAACGCCATGTTGTATAAGAGTTTATAACTCTTAACACAGCAGTATTCATCGTATACAAGTATTTTGTAACTTATAATGGCACGATGAAGGGAGTTTTAACTCTTAACACAGCAGTATTCATGGTATATAAGTATTTCGTAAGTCATAATGGCATTATGACATATAATAATTTATTTTTTATTAAAAAAATAATAATTAAATACACAATAAATGAAGGGGGCATTTAAAATTTATTAATAAACCTAAAAAGTTGGTCCCTAAAGTAATATTCGCATTAAGTTTTCCAAACTTAAACATAAACACATCCCATTTCAAACTTGTAAATAATTTGATTACACTTATAGTATAAAAGTATAAAAATATAGTCTGCACACATGCAGAATTTATTAATAGTTAAATTCTATTACTTATAATTGAAAGCGCTTCAATACTGCATCAAATAGATTCATTGGTCCGGTAAACGTCTGCGCTATGAATGCTATGATAACTATACGACTAAATAATCATACCAATAATAATATTACAACACTACTATGTTCTTGCTTATGACTTTTGAATGACAGCTATACGACTTTATAGAAATAGTAACTGCGCCAAAATCGCGTTGTATAAGCGTTTGTAAGCCTTATTTTCATGCCATTCAGTTTTTCGAAAACGTTTACAAAATTCTTATATGACTTATATTAAGACCATTTTGTTAGTTGGGCTATTGTCGTACCCACTCCTAGCACAAGCTTTCCGCTTATTTGGAGGGGATAGGAGGATATTAGTCAATTTCAGCTTGGCTAACATTCTTCTTTCTGGTGGGAGGCTTGGCCGTCGCTAGTTACCACTCTACCATCAAAGACGTGCCGCCAAGCGATTTAGCTCTGGCTCGATGGCGTGTAGAAATTGAAAGAGTATGGGTTGAATGAACACTGACATATCCCTTCCAAGTTAGCCCGCTAACATCATAGACTGCATCGTCACTTACCATCAGGTGAGATCGCAGTCATGGACTATCTTGTCATGAAAAAAAAGATGTGTGGCACTCGGGGACTGCCGCGGTAAAGCTATTGCATAACATTTTTTATCAACGCCATCTAGCGGTGCGAGGAGTCCCGTGTCAGGTTATTTTCGTTACGAAATTTCTGGATTCGGTCTCCACGCTCAAGGCCCGCGATAGAAGCTATGCAATAGCTTAAAAAAAAGTTTACAACAGGTTTGGTCGTTGGTCGGTAAACATCGCTACGGTTTAATTGGGACACCTTGGGCCGTGAGTCAGACCAAAAGGTAAAAGCTGTGTTGCAGAGGGTTATGTAAAGGTAAGTAAGTAAATATCGTAATAATATAACCGGCATCCTTATCAAAATTTAATGTAAAAAACCGGCCAAGTGCGAGTTGGACTCGAACACGAAAGGTTCCGTAGCATCGTAGCGATTGTTAAGGTTGGGCAAAAAACGCCGAATAAATCGCGTTTCTTGTGTGGGGATAAAAGCCTATGGACGTGATATTTATACATTCGAAATTCTTTCTGTCGCATGTCTACATACATTATCTTGGAGTTATCGCCTTTTATCATCCCTTTTACACACTATAATCACAAAGGGAGCGAGAATCCGAGGTAAAATAAACATGGGAGATATAAAAAAAGTTTGATAACGTATGTTAGCAAAACACGATTATGTAAACTCCTTTGCGGCTACAGAAAAAAGGTGTAACTTTTTAAAAATATTACAGTAGTTTCCAGAGGCACAGACTTTCACTGTAGATGCCAGATAATTTGTGAATTATAGTAATGTCGTGATCCTAAATATAATTGTTATTTTAAATAGTGTTAGCTTCATGTATAAACTTGATGACGAATAAGTAAAAATGTAGAATTTTAGTTTATTGAGGGTAGTTAAATTAAACCCGCACTCCAAGCAGTAAATTGAGCCGTTTGTAAATTGAGATGAATGAATGAGCTTTTAGTTTTACACTTCTTAGAATATTGAAAGTAACCTGGTTTTTATTCTTCTTTACAAAAAACCAGGTTTTAATGATAAGATTGCAAAAATATCGAGATTGATTGATTTGCTTAACAGTATTAATTATAGAAAGCCTAATGAATAATTTGTTGCCTATTCTGTTGATGGCTTATACTTGATTTTAATCATAGAAAGTTTATATTATAGGTCTTATTAGTTTCTAGAATGAGACGTAGGTCGTAAAGTATTAATTAATTTTATTTTGCAGAAATCTAGCAAGTCTTTCATTTTTCTCTCTATTTATTTATATTCTACTAGCTGATGCCCGCGACTTTGCTCGCGTAAATTTAGTTTTTAAAAATCCCGCGGGATAAAAAGTAGCCTATGTCACTCTCCCAATCCTCAACTATACCCATGCAAAAAATCAGGTTGATCCGTTGCTTTGTTGCCGCGAGATTGAAGGACAAACCAACACAGTTTCGCATTTATAATATTAGTAAGGATTTCTAATGGTTTTTTTTTCAAGTGTTATACAATTAAGAGTTTTTGCTCGCGACTTCCCTTTTTCCAAGTTAAACTGTGCCTGTGTGTTGCTTATGTCACTCTTCAGGTTCAAACTATGGAAAAAATCACGCTCATCCGTTAGTTCGTGATTGAAGAACAAACCGGCAAACAAACAAACACACTTTCGACACTTTCGCATTTATATTAGTAAAGTAATGACGTCCCACTTAACTTTTACAGACAGACCTTTTTGAGATTATTGCCAATTTGATGCAGATTTCGAGCGTAGGTGTTGATGTTTTATTGCTTTTGCCATGTCCCGATGCTTTTGGTCAACTTGATGACGTGTTATTGACCAGGATGCTTTTTGGATGGAAGTTAAAAAACTTATTTGGCAACTCAGTCTACGTTACATATGGCATAATTATACAACGTTAAAAAAAGACTCAGTATGTATAGTTATCGCAATTCACGAGGGTGCGTGGCTTAGGGTTGTGTGTGTGTCGTATTTGTATAAGTGTGAGCTTGCTCGCGCCCGACCGCTCCCACCTAGGCTCCTGACAGGCAAGAATACTTACGCAATGTGCATGTCCACGACTTAACCACAAGCAAAGCTCACGCGCCCTCGTGAATTGTAAGAACAAAAGTGTGGATTGAAAATTGAAAGGTCGACGACGGCTTGATCCCCCCACCCATTGCATTATTGTCGAGTAACATTGCGTACCCACTCCTAATACGAGCTTTCCGCTTATTTGGAGTAGAAAGGAGAAAATTAGTCAAATTCAGCTTAGGTATACCTACTTAAAAAAAAAAAACTAAATTAGAGAGTTCTTCATTAGTTTTCAATTAATGTATGTGCACCAGCAGTGGAGTGAAGTGATTCTTCTCTGAGAGACCTCTCTGACGCAGTGGTGAGCACTGTGGTATTGTAACTGGGAGGTCTCGGGTTCGATTCCCAGCGGGGGTAATTTGGGAATTTACAATTTCTAAATTGTTGTCTCTGGTCTGGTCTGGTGGGAGGCTATGGCCGTGGCTAGTTACCACCCTACCGTCAAACACGTGCCACCAAGCGATTCAGCGTTCCGGCACGATGGCGTGTAGAAACCGATTACAGAAATGAGTTAAATCTACACTACCATACTACATAAGTAACTACTAAGTTAGCTCGCTTCCATCTTAGACTGCATCGTCACTTACCATCAGGTGAGATCGCAGTCAAGGGCTATCTTGTCATCGAATAAAAAAATACCTTTAAGATGATGATGATGATGATTATAAATCATATGAAAATGATGATTATGAATCACTAGCATTAGAGCAAGACCCTCGACGTTATCTTTCTGTATTGTCTTGTTATTCTCTACGGTCTGAAAGGTCAAGTACACAGGCCACAGCCAAGCATGTTGGCATAAAGTTGCCATTCAAAAGTTTGCCTCTTTGTAATTTCAAACTTTGTTATGTATGTATGTATGTGTTTATTATACATAGACTTAACGCAGCTTTACTGAGAGCTCAGTCACAAAATACTCATAAATTATACATAAAAATAATTTAAATGTGATGAAAAATGTGACAACTTAACAATAAGGATCTGTTAAGACTGAATAACGGCATCTTTTAGATTTGTGATAAAATACCTAGTTTACGCAGGTATGTATCTGTATTATGACTATTATGTTAAAAAGGAAATTCGACACCTTGTACTAATTAGCTAAGAGTATATGTGCCGAAAGAAAATATTTTTAACCAACTTCAGAAAAAGAGGAGGTTCTCAATTCGACGCGTATTTTTCAGCTTATCAAAATCTGAATACCTATTCTGCTTACCATTTGTATGATAGGTCTATTTTATTTCTTTCAATAAAGCGTTTTAGATTTGCAAGCGGCCTACACCTGAAACCCACATACCTATTATAAATTATTTATTTGGAGCGACTTAATTGGAGCGAGGAGGTTCATTGTAATGTTTGGTGTTATGCTATGAGTATGACAAGGTATGACCAGATTAATCACTGGTATAACGCATATGTTACGTGTTTTCTTTCAAATTAAATTTCACCTCAAACTATCGCCGGTTTTGTCGATTTACGCCACTAGTTGGCGCCACTTTGGCAAGAGGTTTTCCATCCCAATAATGAAGGCATAAGTCTCCATTTACATGCTTTTAATAAAAACAATTCAATTTAATAATAGCCCAACGGTTAAAGGTGCGGACTGAAATCTGAAAGGTCGCAGGTTTTAACCCCACCCGTTGCACTATTGTCGTACCCACTCCTAACACAAGCTTTACGCTTATTTGGAGGGGATAGGAGGATATTAGTCAACTTCAGCTTGGCTCATATGCTTTTTAAAAAAATATACCAAATTAAATGTAATTAAAACTAAATATAACAAATACAGACGGACGGACAACGGAGGTTTAGTAATAGGGTCCCATTGGTTAATCTTCAGGTAGGATTATCTGAAAATAATTTCTACATTGTGACAATCGGAATCATCTCTGATTGGCTGGCAATTTCTTGCTGTTGGTTGATATGCTTTGATGCAGGAAGAATGCCGTAATATCAGCCAATAAGAGGTGCTTGTAGTGCATGACGTTTCAAAGTCGCACAGCTGCAATCGTCACAGTAAGTGACGTATGTGTGTGTATTTTTTTTTAAAGAATTTTAGCCAAGCTGAAGTTGATTAATATACTCATATCCTAATATGACAATATGGTATGACAATAGTGCAACGGGTGGGATTCGAACCTGCGACCATTTAGTTTTCAGTACGCACCTTTAACCGTTGGGCTATTGAGGCTTACGTTGAAACGCTTCGAGGACAACACCCACGAGAAAGCATTGTCGCACTGATCATTCTTGGGCTGGAGCCGTACTACTGGCGTCACATGTTTGACTGTACAGTGTACAAGCCTTACGTGGAACCGTCCAATGCTCTATAAGAACCTGATATACTTAGGACCATGTTATACGTACTCTTACCAACTAGAGTAAGCTTGACTATTGCCTACGTGCCCGGAATATTGTACAGAATTTTATATTCTACTGTGCTACGGTGTGCTTAATCTTGCGGTTTATCTCCGCAAACGCAACGCCAAAACCTCTAAAGGCCGATTTACCTTAGAATATTTTTGACCGACTTCAATAAAAGGAGGAGGTTCTCAATTCGTTGCAATCTTTTTTTCTTACATACATCCCCCGATTATCTGCTCAAAGACGCCTGGACCGATTTGGAAAATTCTTCTTTTGTTTGAAAGGGTCCCAAGTGGTCCCATGGTCATCAGGTCAGGATCTGATGCTGGAATCAAACATGGATGGTAACAAACACACACACACACCCCCTCACACATACAAACTTTCGCCTTTATAATATTAGTGTGTGTGTACTTAGTAGTAGTGTGATTATTATGTAATTATGTTCTTAATTCCTGTCATAACTCTTCACCGAATTTGAAACTCCGAGTAACGTTTAACCGACGAATAAAGACGTTTTATAAGATTTTCAAAACTCAAATTGGCAAAGTCACAAGTCAAATAAATAAGATGTTTTACTAGTGATAGTGATACTGTAGATTTACCTCAATTAAGAAGGTTATCGTGATACTTTATCCTCTCGGATAACTGCGGGTAAATCCGCTGCGGTTTCATTGTATTTTAATATTGTTTTCAATGACCCTTTTAAAGGTGATGTAGGTATCAACAATATTGTCTTGTAACTTGTGTTTTATTGAGCCACGTTTTATAATTAAGAAAAATATGAGTAGAGTCGGTACTAGTATTTTTTAATTTGTTTATCCAAACCAAACTATTTTTTATTTATTGTTTAGAAAAGCATGATTAAATATTACTTATACATATATTGTAATTTATACTAATAAGTGCAACTTTAGTAACCCATAAAGTTGCACTTAAGAGAACGGAGATATAAATAAATAATGAAATTAATGAGAGGTGACGTTATAAAACCTTTATAAAAAATCACGAAAGTAAATTTTTTTTTTAATTTTTATTTTACCATGAAATATTTTTTTGCTTATTCGCTATTATTCTAAACTATTTCTAGCTGCAACACTGAACGTAAAAATCAAACAGTAGCTGCATTTAATTCGATATTGTTTATTTGACATCAATAACTTATAGATACAAATCTCGGAGAAACTGGTTGTAGCGAACTTTAAGCAGGCTCGATTCAAGGCTTTCAGATCGTACACGGATATAAAAGTCGTGAACTCGTGATCTGTGTAGGTATATTTAGCACACTTACCTATGTCTGCAAGTATATTCTATCATATTATTATTTTTTGTCTACACACAAGATTTCTTAAGATATAACACGTCTTGAAATAATCATACTATAACAATTCTTTTATTATCACACTAATATTATAAAGGCGAAAGTTTGTATGTGTATGTGTGTGTGTGTGTGTGTGTGTGTATGTTTGTTACTCCTTCACGCCACAACGAATGAACCGATTTGGCTGAAATTTGAAATGGAGATAGCTCATACCCAGGATTAAAACATAGGCTACATTTTATCCCGGAAAATTACATAGTTCCCATGGGAATTGAAAAATCTTTATCCACGCGGACGAAGTCGCGGGCATCGTCTAGTAATAAATAATAAATAAATTTTTTTTGAAAACCGACCTCAAACGCTCTTCAATGTATATCAAGAGTGCTTATAAAATTTACAGAGTTTCCTTGATTTCTCCAGGATCCTATCATCAGACCCTGACCTGATGACCACGGGAGTACCTGGGAAGTATACTCTTTCAAACGAAAGAAGAATTTTCCAAATCGGTTTAGGGGTTTTTAAGTAATCGGGGAACATAATATCGGCGCTGGAAAGATTTTGCTGTATCTTATAGAAGAATGCTATGTATGGTTAAAAGTTTACACATACTCTGATCACGAGCGATTTGCTCTTATTCATTGAGGAGCTCCGTCCTCAATCTCCGAAGATATTCATCAGAACTTCACCAAAAAATGGGACCAACCAGACGATACATCTTTTCAAATAAAAAAAAAATTGCAATCGGTCCAGATTGGACGGAGTTATGGAGTAAAATCGCCGAAAAAAAGAATACGCGTCGAATTGAGAACCTCCTCTTTTTTTGAAGTCGGTTACAAAGAAATAGAATTATCTTCCATTTAGTTGTACCAGACTACAGTTTGCCGGGTACAATACGTATGTAGTATGTTCATTGCCAGAATGAAAATACCGTACTTACTCATATCCGGAAACGGATGTCGTTAGGCGCAATCGGCGAGATACCACCGTGAAAAAGTAGTTGAGATACTCGCTTGTAATGATACAAGGTTTTCTCTAAGTAGAGCTAAAGTCTACCTAGTCTGTTACAAAGTTATAGTAAAACTAACTTTACAAAAGTGCTAATAGCGAAAGTGAGCTCGTTTCTTGGTTTGTCCTTCAATCATGCTGCAACAGAGCAACGGATCGTCGTGGTTTTTTGCAGTACCTGGAGACTAATTTTTATCCCGAAAAATTGATGTGTTCCCCCGGAAAAAAAAATTTAACCACGCGGACGAATTCGCTGTACAAAATAAAAATATTATCTACTAGAAGATGATAGATTGTTAGTAGCGGTTGCCCGCGACTTCGTCCGTGTATAATATCTGATTTCCCATGAGATCATAAAATCCCGCTGTAAGCAGCCTATCGACGAAAATACCGAGACATCATACCCATGGAAATCGCAATTTACAATGAGCTTAGTCGGTGTTTTTTTATTTTTATTTGTAAATAAATGAAAATAATCCTTACTTACTCCTTTATGAATGCAAAAGTGTGTTTGTTGGTTCATCCTTCAATCACGCTGCAAGAGAGCTACGGTTCGACGTGATTTTTTATATGGATATAGTTGAGGACTTTGAGAGTCACAGGCTACTTTTTATCCCGGAAAATCAACGAATTCCCGCGGGAATTAAAAAACTAAATCCACACGGATGAAGTCGCGGGCATCAGCTAGTAATAAATAGGTAGTGCGCTTGCAAAGAGTCGCGAATACAAAATTATAGCTTAAAAAAAGGAATAAATTGACCGCAAATGACATGAACAACAGCGCTTGCCTAAATTTAACGACAGTAATTGCTTTTTATTGCGCCAGTGGCTTACTCGAAAAGAAGTATGCCATAAATTGAAATCAGATTCCGCGAAAATTGCCCAAAGACACGAGGTTGTTGCTTAACAGTTCTGTTTCGAGTGACTGTTTGTACAACTTCTGCTTTATATCGCTGGGTGGTACTTGTGATAAATTATTCTTGTTTTTTTGTCAGTTTTAAATATCAATTTTATATGGCATGTAATTAAACGAGCTTCTATTTAATACCATTATTGGCTTCTAAATTACTAAGTCAGCTTCAACTAGTGAGCCTCTAAAAAATATAATTTTAGCATCTATATTTATAACTTAGCTTCAAACCGTGAACTCCTAAAATACTTAAATATTAGCATCAAATAATACACCAAATCTTCAACCACATTTTTAATTTTTTTTTTTGTGAGAAAAATGAAATAAAAAAATGTTTCTAACTAAATAAAAAAACGTTTTTTTTTGATAAAATGAAATTAAAAAAAATATTTTTTTTAAATTTAACTCAAGATAAATACCTACACATAACATTATAACATTTTCGAAAAAAAAATCAAAATTTTTTCAACTTTTTTTTTAGTTTTAGGTAGGTTTACGATCCCAACAGAACCTAAGTGCCCGGCCTTCGGCCGGGCACCTGAATATTCATGTATAACCCTAACCTAACCTAACTTTAGTTTAAAGAAAAAATTATACAAAAATAATTGCAATATTAACACACTAACAACAGAACACCAAAAAAACAAATGAATGTTTTGAATGGCGCTCTCTGATTGGTGCAAATAGCCATAACCAACGAGATCGTGCAAATTGCCAGTCGCATCCGTCTCACTCGCACCAACGAAATCGTGCAAATGGCCAGTCGTATCCATCTCACTCGCACCAAATCGTGCAGTGGCAGTGGACAATAATAAAAATAGTGGCTCTTTATTTGATGCTTTCTTTGGAATATTTTGTCGCCATTGTGAAGAAGCCGAGTTAGTTCATTAGAAGCTTCATCATTTTCCCGTTGCTGAGTTATTAAATTAGAAGCTAGGTTTTGATGCCAAAAAATAAATTTTGTTGGTCGACTTATTATATTCCATTTTATATCTTTTAAGTTGATCACGCAATGCTGTTATCATGTTTTTAATTTTAACGACCACTCTGAAGTTAGCTTGAAAACGCGAAGTTAAGGCTTGCGAATCAGCCAAATAAGTGTCATTACCATCAGCATAGACTGTGGACGACTACTGTATTCCTTTAAAAAAAATGAGCATCTCCAGCAACTCCAGTAACTCTTGCTTGTAAAACTTATCAACAAACTATGCGTACATCTCGTCATGATCGTAGAACAACGACGGATCTGCATTTTATCAACTTTATAGTACAGCCATTCAAAATCAGTAAGTTTCTTTATTTTCATAATTTACAATAATATTAAATAAATTAAAACTACTACTAATTATATTTACAAAAAATACACGCCGTCCAATTGGTCGTTTATGGGCGTGGTGTCCAAAATACTGGCGGTATTACCTCTTTGGATTGCGAGGTTTAGACGTTGGGCTAAATAAGCGCCAGGTCTTTGGTCGCCTGAGGCGTGGATCAATCTTTGGGACACGATATTCATAAAATTCTCCGCCATTTAAAATAACTTTCGAAGTTTTGTTAAAGTCGAAGACATCGTCTAGTAGAGATATAAATATCGATATTAAATCGTCACAAACCTGCCATGACTGAGGTATATGATGCAATACAACTTGTTTTGGTGTTTTCGCTGCGGCTGGTGGTGTAAAGTCCGATTGTTGTAAAAGACAATGGTCAAATCACTTGCGCGGCGGAATCTCAATGGAGTTTCGAAAGTGACCGTCGTTTATATGGATATTGTCGTTTTACGTGTTGTCCTAGAGACCTTATTACATACGTTAACTTTGCACTTGCAGGAGGATATTCGGTAGTTTCCTATGTTTGTAAATATTGCGTTTAAATTGGTTGAAAACTTGAAACTTAACCACATGACTATACAAATATTTGACACCAGTCATGCAAATCAATAAAACACCTAATTTATCAACCAGAGTCTTCGTCTTTTTCTTCATTCTTCTTCATCAACCGATAGGCGTCCACTGCTGGACCTAGGTCTCTTTCACTTTGATGTACTCGTACCTCGACCTTGGCCGCCTCCATCTAGCGGTGTTTGATGTGATAGGTCCATCTAGTGGGGTCTACCATCACTGCGCTTTCCGGTGAATGGTCGCCATTTAGAATATCTTAGGACCTCATGTCAAAGACTATCAGTCCTTCGAACTGTGTGCCCCGCTTAGTTACGATTTGCTGAGCCAACCAAATCAAAATAACACTTTCTGCCAATTAATTGAAATTTTTAAATATGAACTCGTACAGTGGCTTTTGTGTAGCCTAAGCACGAACATTTTATGTTTCGAATAGTAAAGGTGAAGTTAACGCCAGCAAAAAACTTTATATGAAAATGACAGGAACGCTTCTGTCATTTTCACCTTAACTTCACCTACTATTCGAAAGTTAAAATGTTTATGCTTAGGCTATTGATACCGTCATGTCGCGTCGTCAGATTTTAACGTGGCATATTACAACCTAATCTCTACCAATCTAATTAAAATATTGCCCACAGAACTGTCAGTATAATAAAAATCAGGCAGCAAGCAGTAGCCTAAAACTTTAATCAGGTAACTATCAAAATAGGACACTTGGCTTAGTATTCGTTTATTAAAAAATTCGTACTTATACAATATGCTCCTATTAATTTCATGGTCGAACACGCACTAAATATTATATCATTCATGCGTAATTAATTATTCAGTTACGTTACATATGGAGTGGTAATGAGCATATCTAACGTTTTTTTCCAAACTCGGAAAAATCCTTCAAAGGTCTTTATTACGATGTTGTGAATATTCTTATTCAAGGGGAAATCTATCTTGCGTGATATTAATTGCTTATTAATTCTACAAATATTTGGTTTCTATTGTAACCTACTTTTTGTGTTTAGTAGTTATAAGTTTTAACGCAGTTGTCAGCCATGCTTTGTACTTAAGTTTTTTTCTGTAGGATCGTACTTAGGACATACATCATAAGAAGAAGATACATTCTTCTTCCATTCTTTTATATCTTCTTCTTATTTATTTTCTTCTTCATTGTTTTCCTTTTATGCACCTTCTACCGTGGTACGCACTCGTATAATTTATCATAATTATGTCATTAAATCACGAATCAATTCTAAAATCTTTAGTTCATAGTATAAGTAGGATATCAGTAGGGTAGGATATCAGTAGGGTAGGTATCACCCTTCTCTGAGAGGAGATCTGCGCTCTCTATTTATTATAGGACGTGTGATTGATAAGTTGATTGATGATTGATATCTGATGTTGTATTCGTGTTTGACCGCTTGATTGGTATCAGCGCTAGTTTCTGTCAGCGGTACATCACCACGGCCAATTCGGCAATTGCCACCGCGACCGGTTGCGTGGTTACATCACAGTGAAATTTGAAAGTTATAATTAACTTTCTATATGTTGAGATTTGTGTCAAAGGTGTAATGTGTTACTTAATGAGAAGCTGTAATTGGACGTAATTGAAACCGGTATACTGATTCGTTATTTGATTAAAGATGCAGGATTTTGTTATCTGGCTCAAGATTTTACACGGTTATCTGGCTCAACCTAATTTCATGAGATATGACAACTTATCCATTCAACATCACACTGATATTATAAAGGCGAAAGTTTATATGAATATATTCTTATCTTTGTGTAAATAGAAATAAAAGTAACTAAGAATAGATTGATACTTATTCCGGTTAAAGCACTTACTTGCGTTATAACACTTAAAGGCAATAACGTAATTTCCGCCTACTTATAAAGTGATTGTGATTTCATAATAATTATGTACTATGTAAGTAATCAAGAGGAACATCATCACTCATCGATGGTACAGAAGCTACATCATTAAATTAAATGTCGATTTACTTGATTCGAATTGGATAACTACATAATGCGAGGTTTAATCAGAAGTTAGTGATCGTAAACGGAACCAGCGGTCTCCAAGAAAAGGGTGGGAAAATAAATTAGTCATCCATTTAGTTACTGATATTTTTTTCGATCAGCACCTACAAACCAATAAACGCCGTTGGCTGATTCAATAATAAGATGGACTTTAAATGCAGTCTAATACCGTAGCGGGAAAACTTAGAAGGGGTATGGCAAGGTATGGCAGTGTAAACTGAAACCATACCCCTAAGCGATTTCTATACGTCATCGTACAGGAACGCTATATCGCTTGGTAGCACGTCTTTGGTAGAGTGGTAACTAGCCATAACCAAAGCCATCCACAATATCCAAATTGTCCTTGCCAGGAACCTCACTTCTAAAACCACAGCGCTTACCAATGCTGAAGGGAAGTCGTCGAATAGTTATACTAGATTGAATTTAAATAAATTTTGTTCTATAAGTCCAAAGTTAAAGGTGAAGCATAAGTAGTCCAATGTCCCGATTTACCATTTTAAAGTAATTCCCAAATCGGCGACTAATGACTTGTAAATTGAAGTATTTACCGGGAATTTGAGCCTTTATTAATTATAATAGAGTCTACTTTAGAAGGCATACCAGCTTTGTAAATGTCAGCATTGCTGAAGCCTCGCTGAGAAGCCTAGTCAAGTTTGGCTTATTGACATTTTGTATGCAATATGATTACATGCGATTTTCGATTTCGCAGTCATAGATTTCAAGTTTTGTTTGTTACATTACTGTGGCTTTATCAACGGCAATATCTTACTACTTACTTTTTCTTTCGGCACTAAAATCCTGGAGTGGATCTTGGGCTTCTCTAAAATCTATATATATAAAATTCAAAGTCCTGACTGACTGACTGACTGACTGACTGACTGAGATATCAACGCACAGCCTAAACTACTGAAGCTAGAAATTTGAAATTTTTACAGTTGGTTGGCGCACACTAAGGAAGGATTTTTGAAAATCCAACCCCTAAGGGGGTAAAATAGGGGTTGGAAAATCAAACTTAACGTGAGCAAGGCCGCGAGCAAAAGCTAGTTTACTTGTATTTAATTATTCTTTGATTCCTTTTCTTATTACTTTTCCTTTAATTTTCCAATGTAAACTTTCCAATTTTCTATTGGTCTTCTGCCGCGTAATCCATCTTTTAATGAGTCTTACTTTAAGTCGTTTTTGCTGTACAACCCATTTTTTCATCACTAATTGCTTTATAAAAAGCATCGTTACTACTTGTCCCATCTACTGCAAACATTGGGATTTTTGATGTAGGTATATCCTATAACTAATATATCCTATAATTAGATAGTTAAAAAATGAGATGTTAAATTTTCATAATATTGTGATTGCTTCTTCAAAAAGCTCTTGACATAAATGCTTCATCACATACTTGAAAAAATCTATATAAGTACATCTAATTAGTGATGAACGACTAAAAAAACTAAATTTTAATTAGTACAATTTTTTTTATTCGATTACATGTAAGCCTTTGAGAGCAATCTCGTGATCTCACCTGATGGCAGTGGATCTTAGACGATGCAGTCTAAGATGGTAGTGGGCTAACTTAGAAGGGAAACTATTAAAATACTAGCAACAACAAATAAACATTGTGTGTTGGATATCACGCTATACTTCATTGAAAAGTCTATGAGATTTCGCTTCACCTACAACAAATACGCAGAAGTGAAAAACTAATATACGTAAACCTCACACCAGTACCGGGTACTAACCACATAAAGATGAATATTCTTCTCTCATTCACAACCTTATTGTCACAGTGATAAGGGGCACATAAACAAGTATGTCTAGTATACGTTTATAGACAAAACAAGGTGTATGTGAAACGGCGTCGCGTGCAACGCAGATTTCTTTTAACATTCAAGGAGAGAACGCTACTGATGTTGAAAAACTATTCATAAATATCTCTTTTGGATGCGGCCTTGTCAATATACACTTGACCGTTTCGTTTTCGTGTATGCGAATGATGTACGATTTCGTAAGAAGTTGCTTGAGATGCAACTTGTTATTTTTTGTGCTTTGACTAACTCTTACGCGTAATTTAAAAACCTTAATATTTTATAATTGACGCAAGTTGTGGGAAGATTCCGCTGTGTTTTTTTATAGGTATTTTATCGTCAATAATTTAATGTTTTAGTGACTAGTGTATTTAAGTTATACCATCAAGCTAGCACAACTTTATCTTCAAAATCATGATGATTTTGATATTTCAGTAAACAAAAGCAAAGTTCCCTAAATCACCCTATGAGGATTTGTAAAATCTAATGACAACTGCTCAATTCATATCGTACAGCTTATAATTCAAAGAAAGGTAGAGCATAGATAAAAATGTACAATAATATGACGCATGATTAATTTATAACAGAAGTTAAGAAGTTAGACAGAGAGCAAGGAAATACTTCGTCCAATGCAAATGATAAGGAATTAAGGGCTCACGATGTTGTAACAGCAAATAAAATCAAAAACACTTTACCGTATCTGATTTGAATTAAAAAGTATCTCCCAGTCGCTATTATGTCCAATTATCTTTGTCGTATGGGAACTGGTGACATTACCGTTATTACGTGTCGCAAGCTGTTGGCGCCCATGACACTATAGCTCATTATTAGGCTTTATTAGAAGTTTTTAATTTAACAACGCGTGTCATCTATCAACAATAGTAACCCGCATCTGTATTAGTAGTTATAATTTGCATTTTCCTCTATTTATTTAATTTAAATTATATGACGTGTGAAGACATCATGAGTCTTATCAACTTATCTTAATAACCCTTTCGATAATAGGCTTTAGACTTTACTAAGGTTTCTAAATAACTTTATTTGGTCTAAATATAATCCAAAAGTTTTATTTAATAAAATTAATAACGCAATTTTTGAGTTATTGACATTTCAAGTATGAATAAACTTCTTTTATTCTTTCAAAGAAAGCAAAAAGGAGTTTAGATTTTATACTTGAAACAGCCCTGGTAGCATGGGTGGCAGAAATTTTATCCCCGGGAAAAGGATAAAACGTTTATCCCCTCGCTTAGCTTTATCCACCCGTCGAGCATGGGCACAGCGGTGGAAATAACACTCAGTGGATATACTTATAGAAATATACATCGCCTTCTCCTCTGTCGACAAGCTTTAGCATAGGGAAAAGATAATTTTATCCCCTGTCAGTGGATAAAATCGAGGGATAAAACTTTTATCTCCTGCCCATGCTACCAGCGCAGCAAGCATAATTTTTTCCATTTCGCTCCCTGAGGTTTGAACTATTAAGAATGATACTTTTGAAAATATTAATAGCTTATAACTACTTATGCAAAGACTTGCATGCAATGTGACAAACATAAACGTAACGCATTCGATATTATATAGGATGGGTATAATGTTTTTTTAATACGCATCGCCAATTTATGCAAAGTACTATTCCAAGCACAATTTAGCCGTTTTCTATTTGTGATGTTCTTATAATAGCTGTTATAATCTATCAGTAGGCGACTCATCAGATATAATTAGGGCTTATGTAACTAGTTCTGTAACCGGTCTCTCACCACAAATTGCAGTAAATATCCCTAATGACTGCTCAGATGTTTCCAAACACGGTACATTGTAATTTATTTTTCAATGTTTACGTTGTTCTTAACTGTTATTTTATAATTAAATTTTTGTTACTCGTGACTAGAGTCAATCTTCCCAAAACTTTTTATGGGTGGTTTTCTATAGTATAATTATTATAATTTAAATATTCAAATATTATCATTAACAGTAACTGACATAATGTAATAACTATCTTCACAGGCATATTTTGGTGTCCTTAGATAACTTTATTGCCTATCCCGTGTGTAATTATTAATGATATAGAAAATAGAATTTATTGCTAAAATTATTATATCTATACATATAATAAAATTGTAGAAAAGTGGTGTCTGTACAATGGAAATATATAAAAAAAAAGTAGCAGGGGTTGTTATTATATCGATGCTGAACCCGAAATTGTAATTAATTTTTTTTTTGTCTGTTTGTCTGTGTGTTTGTGCACGCTAATATCAGAAACGGCTTATTCGATTTAGATACGGTTTTCATTAATATATTGTAGTAAGCTTCACTTAACATTTAGTGTTTATTTCATGTCAATCGGTTCATAAATAAAAAAGTTATGTCAATTTAAAGAATCACGGTGAACATTTTTAACGTACAGAGTACGTACTTCACGCCTCGCGCATGAGCGTCGACGGTATATATGTAATTCAAAATATGCTGCCCGAAAAGTCACTATTCCACGCGAACGAAGTCGCGGGCATAGCTAGTGGATATATATCTTTGCAAATTATACCTAAGATTAAGATTAAGCTTCCATTATTGAAATCAAAACTTTGAAGCAATTAACTTGAATAAAATATGTTGAATGACCACTTATCTAATAGAAAATAACATCAGATATACTTAAGGTGTTAAACTTTTAACACTTTAAGCCATCTCTAACTGTGATCAAGATCGAATATAAACATGTAGCCGATGGCCGAGGCCATGGAGCGAATAAAAGAGAAAATGCCGCAAAAACTATCGAGGCCTTCTCACTGGGGCTCCGCCACTCAGATGTGACTGATTGTGCCCATTGTATTTTATTATCGATTTACTATATCTTAGCTGAGTAATCACTCAAAGTACATAAATTATACAGTCACAACAAAAGTCTTATTGAAATTTTTTTCTTTGTTGCAGGTGGGTAAAACAACTTGTCTATGACAGGTACTGCGTAGTAAAAAAATAGCTACACTTGAACTTCGACATAATATTTCACAGTAAGTACTTGGTTATGAGATTATCTTGCCGGTTTCAAAGCAGATTCTATTTTCCGAACCAGTGGTAGTCTTGATTTGACATAAGAGTCACAAGTTGGCTTAAATGGAATAAAATAAATAATTTTGAATTTTATCACTTAGGATCAGTTTTTCAATGAAATGGAATCTGGAAAGGGGAAATGGATCTTAATAAATCTGATTTATTGGGTCACTAATCAAGCTTTGCTACTTCCTGACCTATGCGTTAGTATATGTTCAAGGTAGAGTTGCAGACTCCCCTAACAAGCTATCCCCTAAGATATCTATTTATGATATGTTTTTTTGTGCAAGGACTCTATTCTTGCTTATTGTTTTCAAACTTATTGGTGACATAGAGCTCAGATCTGTTCAGAAGTTATTGTGAATTTTCTCTTCAGGAATTTTGTTTCACGCAGCCAGTTGGCTAAAGATTAAAATAGTCTTCAAACTAATTTCTACAATGTGATCTCTCGGTCTATGGGCCTTATAAGAAGGCTCAGGATCACTCAGCGGGCGATGAAGAGAGCTATGCTCGGTGTATCCCTGCGAGATCAAATCAGAAACGAGGAAATCAGTAGGAAAACCAAAGTCAGCGACACAGCTCAGCGAGTGGCAAAATTGAAGTGGAAATAGGTGAGGAACATAGTTCGAAGAGCTGATGGTTGTTGTGGTCCCAAGGTGCTGGAGTGGCGACCCCGCACCGGGAAGCGCAGTATTGGTAAACCCCCCCACTAAGTGTTCCGAAGAGGAGGCTTGTGGAAGTCTATCCAAGAGACCTATGTCCAGCAGTGGATGTCTATCGGTTGATAAAGAACAAGAAGAAAAAGCTTTCGGCCTTTGATGGTAAACCATTGACCAACTGACCAACATTACCTCTAACGTTATTACATATTACATTTGCATACAATTAACGCTATTTAACAAGCAGAAAGTTTTTAACTGTACCGAGAAATTAGTTTAGACACCCGTTTTACCGATTCGATGGAGCAAAGCGTTTATAGTAAACAAATTTGAATCTTTTGCTCTTTACAATAAGGGCGGTATGAATTGAAATCATAACGAAAAGCCTTCAAAATGCATTGCTTTTCGAAACGGCGGTCGGAGTAGAAAATCTTGGATTTCGTGCTAGGTCAATGGCCGCTGTGACTGATCGGTGATCGGTTTGTGTAGATGTACAATGACCATACTCGTAGTTGGAGATGATACCGTTATGTGATAAAAATGCGCAGAATAGGTGATAAATTTTATTCAAATAATTGGGTATTTTACTGTTGTCGAAATATGAATATTCATTAATTATAATCGAAAATGTAACATGTAAGAATAACATTTGTAAAAACAGAAAATAAATCGGTCAAAAGACAAATAAGTTATAAACCGTTTTACTGCGACTGTATCCGTCTCTTTCTTAAACGATATTTTGTATGGACAGTGTATGGAGCCACTGAATTTGTGACGCCACATGTCAGTAGCGCTCTCTCTGTCTAACTAATGAAACTTTAAAGCTCTGTATTTTCGAGATTAGTTAAGATATTAAAAAAACAAAAATGACATTATGTTTTGGTATTAAAAAACTTTATTTTAAGTAACTATAAAAAAAATTAGTGAAATACCCAATTCGATTACACTGGCTATCGGATAAAGTTAAATAGCGTAATCAAACACTTTGCTTATGCTTGTGAGTTCAACTTCAAGAAATGATTGATTTCATTCTTTAACCGACGAAAAAGAATGACCAGGTTCTCAATTCAGCTTGTACTCGTATACATTTTTTTAATGTATAAACTGAACACGCATAATACGCAGATTTCCACACGATGTGACCTTCACTGTTAAAGCAAGTGATATTTGATTTCTTAAAATGCACGTGACATTAACATCAAACGACGTGACAAGTCAAAGATGCCGTGCCCAAAATCAAACCCTGGTTCCCCCAAGGAGGCTGAATATTTAACCACTAAGCTATTGACTTAATTAAAAGCAATAAAATTAAAATAAAGGTAATGAATGATTTTATCAAATGTTTTGTGTCCGATTTAGTTCAGGTTTACAGTTAATTGTTGCCTTGTAAAAATTAATCTTGAACCTTACTGTTATTTCATTGTACCATATAAAGAGTTTTTCTAAAATGTGACGCAATTTCTTTGTTTTAAAGTCAAGGACCTGTGTATTTTAATCGACCATTTCCAGTTTCTCGAAACGTGTAAAGAATTGTTATTAACATAGGGCTGTAACTTGATGTTCAAATTATCAATTCTATCTTTAGAAGTGAAGAATAACTACAAGATATACACTCGTAGGTAATCATAAATATTACTACGAACACAAGTTTAATTTATTTCATTGTATTCGTATACCGGGTTATATTATGCGTTTTAAAGGAATGTTTGTGGATAAGGTTGTTATATTAACTTCATAGCTGAAAAAATAGACATTATTTGTTGTTTTCTGTGTGGATTATTTGTTAGTTAAGAATATGGATTATTTATTGATTTTAGTAACACTAAACTGCTTGATGTCGAGTTTATGGCTTATGAAGAAATTAACACTTTTGATGAAATATTATTTTATTTTTTTCCAAATGTGTTTTTGGTTGTAGACCCCTATTATGTAGAGACATACTTCTTTGTACTTTGGTACATACGTAAGATAATACTTACCAAAATGAAGGATCATTTTTATAGATTTCAATCGCAAAGTTGTAATTACACGCATGCAAAGAATCTTATCTCCGGAAAGGGAAAGGGAAACTTGATTTTGAAATTGGCCAATTTGTTAAGCTACCTTCCGAATTTGTTGAGGAAACTGGAGTTTTTAATTTGTTACTTTTGACAACCCTAAAATCTTCCAGATATTATCTCTCTGCACTTGGATTACGAGATTTTTGTAATTCATATAGTCACGCACGTACTCGCAATCTGCATATAAAATAGTTCTGGGCTTCTGATTCCGTTAATTTTACAGTTTTTGGTATCGCCAAAAAATATACTGCAAAGGGTTCATTGCCTTGAAATTATAATAATGTACCGGAGCGAATAGAGTTTGGTCATAAACAACAGAAATTAACATAAATGTAGGTATACTGCTCGTTACACCTTTTTGAATTTGTGATTCAACAACAAATACAGTAAAGTGAATCATCATTTTAACGAACAGGCCCAATTAATTTTGTTTTGGACTAGTAATGCTTCACGAACACATTTTCATTGTTCTTCTTTTTATATTTTTTAAATTACTCTATTTTCAAAACAACAGCCTTACTAATTATCCTTACTATCCTTACTAATATTATAAATGCGAAAGTGTGTTTGTATGTTGGCTTGTCCTTCAATAACACTGCAACAGAGCTACGGATTGAAGTGATTATTTGCATAGTTGAGGACCTGGAGAGTTCCTGTGGGAATTTAAGAACTAAATCCACGCAGACGAAGTCGTGGGCATCAGCTTGTAAGAACTAAAGCGCAAAAAATGAACTGATCAATTAAAAATTTGCATCAAATTCTCATGGATGCAGACATTCACAATTATGACGTAGTTGTAAAGATGTTTTCATTCGGTATAACTGGCTTAAATATCAAAATGGCCGTATAAAAACAAAGGCCAAATGCCAGATTCGGTTTCATTGCGACCGCACATCAAGGTTATATTTGTGTTGTACCCAGAGATCTTTCTGATAGTCCACTGGTCCAGTTTTTAGATCCGGCTGCAACTAAGTGTCAATGTCGTTGTTTGCCGACTTATTGTTATACCATAGCTATGTACTATGCAGGAGGTAAACTTCAATAACAACTTTAAGTAATTAAAACACGTTGTGCACGCGAAATAGATTAAAAACATTACAACTCAAAAAAAAAGACGTGTGGCACTCGGGGACTGCCGCGGTAAAGCTATTGCATAGCATTGTTTATCAACGCCATCTAGCGGCTCACCGCTAGATGGCGTTGATAAAAAATGCGCCATCTAGCAGCTCACCATAGAGGAGTCCCGTGTCAGGTTATTTTCGTTACGGAATTTCTGGGTTCGGTCTCCACACTGGCCCGCGATAGAAGCTATGCAGTAGCTTAAAAGAAAAACAAAAATCGAACTTAACGTGAGCGAACCTGCGAGCAACAGCTAGTTGCAGATAAAAGTTACTGTAAATGTAAGATACATTTGCAATAACTCCGTTTTTACTTGAATTAAATAAAGTAGCGAACGTTTTTGTCCGTCTAATGCCTACATAAGTACTTAGCAAAACATGAAACTCTACTCGAAACAAATAAATACTTGTTATCACATCCCATGACTGTGGTAAATAATACAGGCAACAGCCAACAAGACTTCAATTTAATCACTTAAAATCAGGGTTTTGTACTTGGTTTATCTACTCTTTAGATAATTATGCTGTTAATAATATCAATATAAATATTGTTTGGAATTATTGTTTTCTACTTTTTTGGACTGCAGTCTGTATAAATTCCCATGTTCATTTCATGATAAGTATTTCTGTTGTTGGTATTTCGTCAGATACACATAACAATTTCAACTTTTATCAAGTCTGAACAAGTTGTTTCTTGTTTGATTCAGTAGCAACCTGTAGCAACGCATCGCGGCATAGCATACCAAAGCGTCATAGCTAACCAGACTTTCAAGTTGCAATATATGACGAGCTTGAAATTTGCAGAACAATGTGGGCCGTGGGGGCAACAATGGTTTCTAGTATTAAGGTGTCTAGTCATATGTCCAGTTCTCAATGCCTACCACATTGTTCTATTAATATCTGGTCCAGTTTGAGATCCGGCTGTGGCTTGGGTGTCAATGTCGTGGCTTTTAAATTGGTCGTTGTAATAAATCATTATAAATCTTCCAGTACTTTGTCAATTACACTTTGAGTATTTTAGTCTATGCCTTTATTTAAAGGTTGTTTCACTAATTAGATTTCAATATGACTTCTTCATTTCTATTTGTCTATTTATTTTCTAGTACTTGCATATATGTACCTAACTAAAGTTAATTATCAAATAAATTGAAATCTGAAGCTTCCAATTAATATGATGTTTTTGTTTTAACTTATGAACACAGTAAAATTAAATTGCTTTGATTGACCGTTTTTTGTTTTGTCAGTGGTTATGATTATCAAATGTCCATTTTTTAAGGTTTGTTTTGATATCAAATTAATACTCGACTAGGCGTCAAGACTTTCAATGTCACGACATTGAATGTTTTAGTACGGATACACTTATTATCTTTCTGTATATCTAACAATACTAATAAATGGTCAATAACATTTTGAAAATGTATAATGTCGGCTAATAGTTTTGTTTTCAAATAATGTATATTGATAGTAAAGTTAATCTAGAAACTTTTAATTATTGACATAGTTGTTAATACTACTAACCTTTCACTATTAACTAAGCATTAGGTCTGTCTTAGAGAGAGATCGTGTAAACAATGGTCCGACGGATCGTGGAAACATAGTGATATAAGCATCGAAGCTGTCTCATTTACCTTTTACCTATTTAAATTACAGGTACCTACTCACCCACATCTCCTTTTTGCGTGAATTGATTAAGTGCTTCATTGATCCTGTAGTTAATGATAGGATTCATTTATATTGACTTGATGTTCGAAACTTGGAATAAAAGAAAATTATTGTACAACTATTTATCAAGATAGTATTATAATTTTAAGGAACTTTTTTAATTCATGAAAAATTATAAAGAATTTATTTTATTGGACTTAGAACAACGTTGGATGTTAACTCGCACAAGACTCTATTAGTCTTGATTTGGCTTGAATCTTTGTCAAATTCAAGTAACAAGTTGTAGAGATATATGTATTCATACTTAAATGCAAACACATGATCAGTGCCACGTCTAACTAAAAGTACAATACTTTTCACAAATATAAATTATGCTTATAGGTAGGTAGCTACTCAAAGTTTCACTTTTTTTCTTTAAAAGACTCAATTGACGATTCTATAAGTATTTAATAAAATTCACTTCCGACAAATGCTTCCTATAAGAAATCAGCGGCTGTTAGAAAAACTGCATCCATCATTCCCATCGTTGTATCGTCTATCGACCCGTGTTATGCTTCACTAATCTCTGTAATAAGATCTCGAAACACTTCACTCGTCACACTTCACTCGGTAGAAATCTCGCGGGGAGTTTGACGGTTACTTGATATTCAAAACGGAAACGCGTTTGTGCGATCTTTGCATACGGGATCGCTTTTGTCGTGTCCATTATTGGCTTTAAGTAAAAGTAATAGCCGGTTAAGTTTACTGATATTTGTTTGGTGTGTCCTATTTCCGATTAAATTGTTGACAAACTGATGATTTCCCTAATTAGTTAGCTATTTGGCACTTTCCCGGTTCTCAATTTTTGCTTTTTTTAATTCGTTATTGAACATACAATAATAATGTACAAAGGCGAATTAAATGCTTGAGGTATTCTTTTCCAATTTACGTTTGATAATGTGGAGAATGTGAAAGAAATAGTGCGTTGATAGAGAAATAAGATTTTTCAAATTCCTTCGTCCAAAGGGTGCCTGTTACAGTTATTATAGAGCAATAAGATTATTTTTGAATAATTAGACTTATATTAAATGTAAAAACTTTTCATTTAATGTTCCTTGCCTTCGACTGTGCATTTTTCTTCTATGTAGATAGAGTTGATAAGTGTCCGTACAAAGACCATGACTTGACCAATGCTAGACTAGGACTGCTTGAAGTGATAAAACTGGATACAATTTTATTTATTGGTGATCAGTAACTTCAGCTTTATTTCATTTTGCTCAGACTTTCATTTCTAGTTGCAACGAGACAGATTTATATCTTGTCATTAACCTGTCACGATTTAACTCCTAAATAAAATGTGAGCACAAAATGCGATCTATTGATTTCGGCTTTAGAACATCTCGGAAGAGACAGTTCTGAGGGATACCACCATAAATTGCATCGTCGCTTTCTATCAAGATCGATTCCAACTCGTGGTCCATCTATTTCTATTTTGTTACTACATTTCAAAAATTTTATATCGTCACCGGGAAAATACACAATACGCTCTATGGCTTCTGTGTACATGCGTGGTTTATTGTTTAAAGTTAACGCTCCGACAATTTTTGCAGTATTTTGCGAACATAGTCACAATGGCCGCGAAAAAAACAATTTATAAATGTAAATTGAGGTGTGAGTGAAGAAATTTTCGGATCTAGGTGGCAGATTCAATCAAAAGGTGGTAAATTTGTGCAATGTCAGAACTGGAGTTATGAAGGATATAGAGCTCAATATCGGTTTTGTAATTTTTAATTTTGTTAGGATATGTGGTGCCATTGAATCATTTTTATTTATCAGTAAAATCTTATAGTAAAATAAACTTGAACTCTCTCTAAAGCCATCGTACGACCGTTAACCGTTACCATCGATTTTTATTTAAGAAAGTTTTCGTTCGCGAGTATGCTTGTAGTACGTGAACTTAGAGCTCGAAAAACGAATTTTCGTTTATAAAAATCATAAATAATGGTATCGTACTTTATGAAATGAATAATCTAAGAACAATTTTTATTTATCTGAAACAATGTAGTACAATCAGTGTATTGTTAATAAAAATATTTTAATAGCCTAAACACCATAGCGGTTAAAGGTGTTAGATCTAATATTAGATTAAATTGAATACTGTTAGATCCAGTAGTTACTAAGGTGTTATAACTTTATTGTAAAGTTATACTAACATCAGAACTTTTAAACAATTTTTTTATTTCGAAAAAGAGACGTGAGATTTCGTTGCTCTAACTTATAACAATAAGATAGAGCAAGAATATCGTTGCTTAAAAATCGACTTATTCGTAACGGAGCATGTAGTCATGGAGTTTTTGAAGTTAATAGTGTGACGACAGCGCGTTGATCTCGCGGAAAGATGCCTCTTAACTACAAAAACGTGTTACGAGCGGAGACCTTCACAATTGTGATGAAAAAAATATAATTAGCGTGTATTCTCTAACATGTAGTTACTTAACGTAAACGCAACATCGTTCCGTGTTCAACAGGGTTGCCAACAAAAGCATGTTACAGAGATTCATAAACAGTCTTCATGTTCAAAGAACTGAAAATAAACAAATCAGAGATCATATTTTGTTACGAGATAAAAATTTTGTTCAATTATGAATTCTCAAGTTCTTTAGTTTCATAACTAGGGAGAAAGGTACCAACCGCAAAAGGTGTACAATGCTAAATAACTGCATGTGACCATATTCGCTCGAATCGATCGTATTGAAGAAATGCTGATGACGTCAGGAGAAGTCACCGCTGATATGATGTCATCAGCATTTCTTCAGGGACCTCAAGCACTACGTGTCCCTGACCATGACTGGTTGGTCGTAGTCGCAATTGAGGTCACAGAAGCTCATACGCAAACGTCACGTACGCAATTTTTTGTCATAATGGCACATTGGCACATTGTGCGGCGTTGGTCTTTGCGGCGAAATGCGTTTAATTCATTAAGTATACTTAAAACGAAGTGACGCTTCTCTCTGCACTAATATACTCTTATGTGTCTCTAACAGAATTTGACATATTTTGAAACAATTGCACAGATGAAAACCCTACGCAAAGTCTTCAATCATCTGAACATCTCATTTGTCGTGAGAAAAAGGAAGCCGGCTTGACTTTCACCCACCATTAACGGTGCCATGTTTACTTTTTCGCTTATATGTAGTTGTTTGACAATGGTGTCTGGAGAACACCAATATGTTTAAATGTCACATACATTTAAGTATTTTCTTATCAGAGCTTAGATCATTCATTACCAATAGTTTTGCAAACGCAATTGGTGTGTCATATTAGTCCAACTGTAGTAAGTAATACCTACATGATTTATACTTTTTAAAGTTTTCTCTTGGGAACTTGATGTTTTTCTTGAGGACCTTATTCTTGTCCTGCCTCTCTACTACTGAAGGTTGGTCTTCATTTCGTAAAGCAGTTTCTTTTGCCAAATGAAAAAAACTGTGTAACATTCTTAATGAAATATAAATATGATCCTGTTGAACCCAACATCTGAAGAACCGAAAAATATACACAGCATAGTTTGAAATAATTTGAGACACAATAACTAGGTTTAAGAAATTGATTTAAAAAGTCTCTCCAGTCTTTACGAGACTTAAAAAGTCACTCCACAAAAATCTTCGATTTCAAAATCGGATGCCTACGTCGTAATAACTAACTGAACCTATGCCTTTCAGTCCGATCTGTCCAGTGGTTTGAGCTTTGCGTTGATATATCAGTCAGTCAGTCACCTTTTCTTCAGATTATTCACAACTAGCTTTTGCCCACGGCTTCGTTCACGTTAAGTTCAATTTTTCGAATTCTTATTTTTCCACTTTAGAATTAGAAGGGAAGAATTCTTTCTTAGCGGATCCTCTAGTGGTTTGAGCTGTGCCTTGATAATCTGTTAAGTATCTTTTCCTTTCATATATTTAGGCTTTGTCTTATACTTTCTCAGACATGTCTAATACGTAGGCCATTGAAGAGGCCAATACATCTGTTTGTCATTCAAGAGTCACTCTACGGCGGAGTGGTGCGTAAAACAAATCGCGTCGTCATCGGAATCGCAGGTCGTGCGTAGTGTACCGCGTGCACGTTGGAATAGAAAGCATGTGAAAACGTACATACATGATGCGCGGATTAAATTTGATTAAATAGAAAATGAAAGTGATTTTGTGTGATAAGCGGGTATAATGTACTTTTTCCTTACTAATGTTGTAAATGCGAAAGTGTGTTTTTTCCTTGGGTTGTCCTGTAATCACGCAGCAACGGAACGACGGATCGATGTGATTGTTTGAATAGGTTTAGTTGAGAACCTGAAAAATGACATGGTGGACTCCTTTTTATTATCCCAGGAAAAGCACAGGGATCCTGCGGGATTTTACAAATTGGGCTCCACGCGAACGATTTCTCAAGCAGAAGCTAAGTAGTCTCACTATCCAACTAATATTATAAATGCGAAAGTTTGGATGTATGGATGGATGGATGAAAGGATGCATAGATGTTTGTTACTCAATCACGCTGCAACGATGAACGCATTTGGCTGGGCACAGAGATCGATAATAGTTTGTAATAACACACAGGGTTTTTAATAAATAAAAGAAAGTAAGAGAGTTTCACAGGAATTAAAAACCTCACTCCACGCAAATGAAGTCGCGGGCAGTAGCTAGTATTTATATAAATAAAACTTGGTTTTATCTTGGTCTTGGTCCAGGTGGATTCAGTGATCATCTCAGATTTTCAGAAAATTGATTGATTGAAGTGATGCACCTATTAATTGCTTCACATAGCTTCGAAAAGTCAGAGGTGCATGCCCGGAATCGAACCTGCGACCCTCCGAATATGAGACCACAGTCCTAACCACTAGGCTATCACTGCCTCACACATAGGTATAGATGGATGAATCAAATACAATATTCTTTCTAACTACTCCGCAGTAGGATAAAAAAGTAAGGTTTTCATACACATTCCGCGTGTTCATTTTCAACGCAGTCGAGAAAACCGACACCATGACGCGTGTAATGCGAATACTTCCTGTTTTTTGCACACCGCATATTTCTCTAAATCCACTGAGCGTTTAGGTGCTCACTCGTATAGTCCTTTCATTTCACGACGGCGCGTGGCTCATGGTTGTGTGTGTGTCGTATATCTATATAAGTGGGAGGGAAAGCTTGCTCGCACCCGACCGCCATCTAAGCTCCTGACAGGCACGCACACTGACGCAATGTGCATGCATACAACGCAACCACAAGTAAAGCGCCCGTAACTTCCTGAGATAAACCTACTATGTATACTTATTTTCTTAACTTGGACCTGTAAACTAAATTGACAGCTCTAATTAAACCTTTTCCATGGAGAAAATTGTTAAAATGATAGATTTTTTTTTTCTTTATTGGATGACAAGAATAGTCCTTGACTGCGATCTCACCTGATGGTAAGTGACGATGGAGTCTAAGATGGTAGCGGTCTAACTTGGGAAGGGTATACCCCTAATCGGTTTCTACACGCCATCGTGCCGGAACGCTAAATCGCTTGGCGGCACGTCTTTGACGGTAGGGTGGTAACTAGCCACGGCCAAAGCCTCCCACCAGACAAATTTTAGGCGTGTTTAAGGCGTTATATACGAAGAATTTCTCGAATGCGAGCGGCAAGAAATAGTTTGCGATTATCCTATCCAAAAACTTTCCATACAATTTTCGCGATTATACCTTAAACACAGACTCCCCTAGGGGAGTATAGGGGGGTTATCAGTGACCTTAAATTACACTATTAAACTTTATAACAAAAACTCGTATCAGTTAAGCAATGCTCGGATATGAGTGCCGAAAATTTTGCTCACATTCGTGAAACTCTCCTTGTGCAACTGGGCCGTAACTCTAAAAATGTATCCAACTTAGACTGCATCGTCACTTACCATCAGGTGAAATCGCATCGAATAAAAAAAGTATGCATGGATCGCACCGCTAAGTGGTTGGAATTCCACGAGCTTGCCCAAAGAGCCTCCTTGTTCCCAATACCTCCTTCAAATCCTGGCCTGGATTTGCCTGGAGAGTCTACAATGATTATTGCCACTCTCTGGCAATAAGGTCGGGTAGAAAACGGATACGGGTTACTTTGTAGTTGTTTGTAGCGTCTTTCCATAAGTTAGTAATAGCTGAAAATTCTCTCTCAAGGCAGACAGCCCAGCGCAGACTGTCGCAAGCAATACTAATGAGGCGCGTGCATAGGAATGTCTTTACACATGAGAATTCCCTTTGTTGCGTTATTTCGGTCCGCTTTGTATGTATCGTCATTGTTGTTCCGAAGGTCTGGCGGTCTTTACTCATGTAGGTCTGGTTCGTGTAGGAAGACAACTGTTGTTTGTATACTGTATGTTTTATTTAACTGGCACTGTACGGGTTCTCTCAACCGAAAGAGTGACACTTCAGCCGTACCTATTTGAGTCTGTGGTGACGAAGTATCTATTCGTTTCGACGCTTCGTGTTAATTTATACGTGAATGTTATTGAGCTGTCGACACCTTTTTTTACGTCTTCGTACTTAATATGCTTATTGGTCATGCATTGAATTATAGCAATTCCATTTTAGTTAATAGGGAAAATACACGAAATAAAGGTGTATTTTGCGCGAAGGTAACAGACTATAAGCGACGCTAGTTCGACCGTACTCAGCGCGAGTATTCATGCTACCAAGCGATTTAGCGTTCCGGCACGATTGCGTGTGGAAACAGATTAGGGATATGCGTTGAATGTATACTGTCATACCCCTTCCAAGTTAGTCCGCTACCATCTTAGACTGCATCGTAATTTACCAAGGTGAAAACGCAGTCACGGACTAACTTGCCATCAAATAAAAAAATAGTAAAACATATTTGAAGTGTTTTCTTACTTCGTGGACCCACTGGCTTCTCCACCAGTGGGTCTGGAATGGTACTCACATTTGACAAAATAAACAACTCATTTCATTAAATACATAATTTAAAAACGTTAAAAGAACCAGATAAATAAATTATATTTAAATCGATTGTGTGTACACATCTTAAATGTTTTTTTTCTTACAGTTAGTAGATCGTTCAAAGATCTATTCGATAATATAATATTAATGCTTGAGCAATTACTTTTGGCTTGCATAATACCTGCTGTACCTATAAATCTGATCATCTACAATTATGTAATAACTTATAATATCTATGTGTCCTCTTTATTATGTGAATCTAAAATCATGTTCGATTTATTTTGGAAAGTAGTAGCAATTTATTTTCCTGTTTTAATAGCTGGAGGTGTATTCAAAGAAGATTTTGCTAAACAAAATAGTTATCATTTTCCGTGATGAGAGAAAAAAATTATAAAAACGACGTAATTTTGTTAATGATTTATTTTTTAATTGATTTAATAATGTTTTATTTTCCTTGTCGTAGATAAAATCTTGTATGCCAGTTGTATACAAGACATACGTACTTAATTAGTCATTACGATGCAGTTTCATAAATAGCTATTTTCGTTTATTCATTCATAATATTTGGATATTTAGATTTATTTGGATAACTTAAGTGAATATACAATAGCACCATATAATAGTAGGTATAACATACGATAAGGCTCGAATTTTTTTTATATTTGGTTTTTTCTTCAGGCATTTACAGTGTTCCATTACCGAACCAAAGCACCATAATTACCTAAAAATGTTTGAAAGTCAAAATCGTTCATCGTGCGTGAATCACGAATTTTCAACAAATCGGTCCATTGGCCCACAGACACACAAATCAAGCGGTCGAGCTAACACCCCTTTTTCGTGCCGTGGTTAAATATAGCACGTGCTAATAAACGGCGCATATAATGAAATGGAACATTATACTTAATTACTGCCCGGTGTAATAGCTCTCATTACACCTACCACGTGACGCATTATAATAACACTACACTTATTTAGATTCACGAAGCGTAGGATAGAGTTCAACGCCACGTCTATCTCACCATTACATCACATAACACTCTAATTACACCTTATTGTGTAACACATACGGGTTATAATCCAATAACATAGCCTGAAGAGCTTTGACCTGGTTGTAAAACTTGTACTTTTGGTTAGGCTCAGCTAAAACTAAAAAGAAGTTTTAATACTTGTTTTATAATGAAGATTTAGGTTTTTTCTTGCGGCTATCCCGAAGTCTTTTTTATACCATGTTATTGAGGAACATAATACATATTTTCGTTACTAACAAGTTTTTTTTTTTGAACAAGATTTTGAACTTTAGCTAAGGCTTTTTTGAAGGCGAAATATTTTTAGCAGTAATCAGAGATGAATACCTACCTAATAAAATAATTTTAATATTATTTTTATTTGTGTTTTCTTCTGACATACTATTATATTCCTTACAATCTAAAATAGTATTGAGACCGATATTTGTACCACATCCCAGCAAATAAATACCTCTTATTCTTAATCTGTATTATTATTCTATAGGTATTCGTCTTCTTGAGTAGGTATGTCCAGCTGTAGACATTCATCGTGAGATAGAAATAGATAGTGCATAGCTCTTTTGAAATCGTTTTTACTAAATAAAAGTAGTGCCTTCAAAAATATTACATCACATCACACTAACATTATAAAGGCGAAAGTTATTACGTTTATGTGTGTGTGTGTTTGTTACTCCTTCACGCCACAACGAATGAACCAATTTGGCTGAAATTTGGAATGGAGATAGCTCATACCCAGGTTTGACACAGGCTATATTTTATGCCGGAAAATTGAAAGGATTCCTGCGGGAATCGAAAAAACCTTAATCCACGCAGACAAAGTCGCGGGCATCATCTAGTAGTATTAAAATATATTTTAATAGGAAGATCAATCAATACAGACGCACATCACTAGTTTCAGATAAAGCGATACTTACCCGTAAAACTGTTTTCCAACCTAATCAATAAGGAAATACGTCATTTCCTTCCTTTTAACAGTTCGTTGTGCATAAAATGCCGACCAATAAAAAATAGCTTTACGCCTGAGCGCACTTCCGCTATGCACTTGTCACTGCATC
The DNA here is from genome assembly GCA_933228805.2 of Hipparchia semele. Classification (NCBI taxonomy): domain Eukaryota; kingdom Metazoa; phylum Arthropoda; class Insecta; order Lepidoptera; family Nymphalidae; genus Hipparchia; species Hipparchia semele. The sequence goes on from OW121722.1 coordinate 4,179,245, forward strand.
CGGTTTTGACGTACCTACTTACCAACGTGTTGTCAGATTTCGGTTACGTAATCGTAGAGATTACTTCTATTATGAGATTTTGCCTATTTGCTTATATGTATAGAAATATTTTTTATTTAAATAAACTTTTACAAGTGCTTTTGAATCGTTGATGAATCTACCACTGGTTCGGAATGCCGTTCCTGCCGAAAAGAGCCAGCGACAAACTCGGCGGTTGCTCTTTTCAAAAAAAAATTTTTTACTATAGGTAACAAAACTATGCTATGTATACAGTGCTTCCACAGTGAAGTTTCAAAAATGCATAAGACCTACATTTGCATGTTACAATCCATCCTAAGACGGGCAGCCATAAAGTAGACCCATTCCCGTTGGTGGCACCTGTTCACGAGCATGACGCATGATCCAGCCGTTGCTTCGCTCAACCATATTTGAGGGAACGTAACAACCCGCACCATAAAATCCGTTTGTACAGGTTTTGATTAATATTCAGACTACTAACTGGACATCTCTGCTGTGAACGATAAGGATAGTTAGGTTGAAATCTATATATCACTCTCACTCAGCTCAGACTCAAGACAGAGCTAAATCGAGACAGATTTATGTCAGATCATATTTATATCTCGTTTTAATCTCTATCTTAAGTCTGAGCTGAATCAGAGCACGTTCTATAGATCTCAGCATAAGTCGTATTAAAGTTATAGAGCATACAGTTAGACCCTCAATAGTCCAACGGTTGAGAGCGTGGACTGAAAACTGAAAATTCGATTTTTCAATTTCCACCAGTTGTTATTGCTATTGTTGACTCTTTTCAACTCCACACTTTCAAATCCTCCATCCCATTCCACTCTATCAATTCAAAATAACATCAAAATTATGGATCTTTTTCTCCGAGCGGTCTGATTGTTAACATTTTATTAGGGGATTTAATCTTGCTCAGTTTAATAGCTGTGTAGCACTTGGGGTGACTGTGATTTGTCTAGATTTTATTTAGGCACATTTTTCATTTTCATTGATATTACAAGTTTAGGCTTTCGATAGCAAAATAGCTGTAATTTTGAAAGTATTTTGGTTCCTATCGCAAACAGCTCATAATATATATTCTCAACTGACTTGTGATATTAGCATCAACAGCAATCGAGCGTAAGGTTGTATAAAATTACTCAATTATACTCTTAAAGAAGTAGTCTACCCATAAAAGGAGTGTGAAGCAAAATATCATTATTAAAGTCTCCACAGACCACTATATTCACACTATATATTTTTTGATGACCTATATAGCCGCCTTAAAGCGTCCTCCATGATTTCCGCAAGAATAGCAAAGTCGGTACACGCAAAATATAATATATCCAGCTCAACACAAGACAGCTCAATAATGCGTTCTATAGAAAGACTTAAAATTGGAAAACGGTTTCTCTTGGATATTTAAAAAACGTTTTCGATTTTGATGCCGCATTTATGAACAATTACAATCGATGCTGTTCATCATTCATCATTTTTCAGTTAGAATTTATTTTTAAGAACCATTTAATTACGCCGTAAGGGTCCTTGACCTTAGATGTTTAATCACTTTGTTTATCTCGTTTTATTCTTTAATTTGCATACGCATTAAGTATAAAATTATTGTTACAATGCCAACAGTATTTTCTTATATCTTTGTGTTGTTTCACACAAAGCCGCCAGTAATTTCCACATAATGTTTGTTATTAATGCGCTTAGATAACTTGTCACATCGCAGGCATAATATGACGAATAAAGTAGTGAAGTTGATAATCGTATTCAAATCCTAACCGCGCCCAGACATGCTTAAGCCTAATACAAACAAATATCAATCGTATTTCCTAAATGATTAGACACAATTTCATTCAATGTGTTTTGGTCAAAATGGCCGATGGACCTGTCAGATCACCTCTTACTTTCGTTATTTTCACTTTCAACGGAAGGTAGTAGGTATAATATTATATGTAATATGTTAGTTAATTTGTTGAGTACAATGTACGATGATTTCCTGGGGCATACAGTTGTGTTTACACTCGCGGTAACTGCTTTTTGATGAAGGTGCTATGAACTCGGGAGTTCATCTTGAATGACATTAGACGTTATATCATTAAGAGCCCCAAGTTTACTCTTGGTTTCTACTACTTAAATAACGTGAAAGCTTTTTGCGTAGATTTGTTAGCAATTATTATTACTGCACGCGTAGCTTCTTCAGTTAAGTTTGTTGCGATGTTGATTTCGCACTGAATCGACAGATTTTTTATTATTACACTACTCTTTGACCATTTAAACCTAAAATAATACTGTGTAGGACTACTCCTAAATCGATTTGTTTATCAACTGTTTCTACCAATCGTTATGTTTGTTTGTTTGAAGGTCCAAGTTTTAAAATGACACCAGAAGTCACTGGTGTCATTTTTGAAGTGAACGTACTTATTACTTATTACGCTGGCTCGATGACCCAATAAGGATCTCAGTTTCTAATACTAGAAGCTGCTTTTCATGCCTGACCTGTATCTACCCCTTCCTTTATGCTAATCGGGGTCTTTCTTTTGGACAACCAAAGTACCTATGCCCTTTTGACAGTACCCTCGTCCTTATTCACCATTACTGAGGGTCGTGACCCCTTCCACCAAGGACTCTTTTGTAGATGATGTCGCGCCATATGTGTCGGTTTTTTGCGACATGCAAGGCTTCGTGGGCCTTACTATCGAGAGTGGTGCGGATTTGATCTGACCAACGCATCGGGCTATATCCACGATTTCTCTTTCCATATAGTTCTAAATTGTGTCCCTCCCTTCTGGCAATGTGACCGAAGTAATCAAGTATCCTCTTAAGACAGGTGGTCCAAAGCCTTCTCGTTATTTTCAGTTGTTTCACAATCGATGCGTTGGTTTATTGGTTGAATTTAAGTTCTTAATTTTTTACTACATCTACATATTATATAGTCAAGCTACAGTATGCTGGACGATCACACCAACGCACAATAAGCTAAACGAAATCTAACATGCCAAAAACGAAACATACCAGATATGGAATAATGGATATTTTACCACTTTTGGTAAATAAATTGGGCGTTACTTATCATTGATCTGCTCGTTTAGTTTATTCACCTCTTCCAAAAAATTTTTGAAAGGCTGTACACGGTAAACGTTCTTCTCGGTTCGATCAAATTCTGTTAGTTTGGAAAATTTCCATTAAATGTAGGAAAAAATTTTTACTAAAAAACATTTATGAATCTGTTTTGGATACATAGGATTCAAAAGTAATAATAGTTTGTATAGGTTTTATAATCATTAATCATCATAAAAGTCATGAAAAATCCATTAGGAACTTAAATAGAATTCATTGCAGGGACATCTTCTTCCCTCATTATTTACTATTCCCATTCTTCCAGTGATTAAATGTGTTTTTTCTTCTTTACAGACACTAAAGCGCCTGGGGTATACGATTATCGAAATACTATAAGGTAAGAAGACATTTGTTTCTTAAAATCTAATATTCTTTTTCCGTATAAGTTCAAGATGTACATCTTTACCATTTGACAAGATTTACTCTGACAAAATAAACATAATTTTATTCTTAATTTTTTTCTTATTGATAACATTTTTTTTAATATATAGACTAGCGCTTCACTGCGATCTCACTTGATGGTAAGTGAAGATGCAGCCTAAGATGGTGCGCGCTTGCCTAGATGTCTATTCACTCTTGATTTAAAGACACCCACATTATAGTTAATAACATCTGCTTTTCTGACGTTATTGCTTAATTAATAAATATCAAGCACGCCAATCCATATAATTTACACGATATTATAATAGAGATAGAGACCAGATACCGGTTCGCGCCATATTGGCATGTTTCGAAATGTCAAAACACTAATCTCAATAACCTTTAGCAAATGGCCGTCCTTTACATCTCAACTGTAGTTTATAGATTAGTATGAGTCATTTTGTGAATTATTTATTGGCGCTAGGAACTTGTAAATTGATTATTAACGACTTAGTACTTATTAGGCCTATTAGTACCTACCTACCAATTTGACAAACTAAGGGTCTATTTCACCATCTCAAAGTAAACTTTAACAAACCAAATGACAGTTTTTGTATTGGTATAATCTGTCAAAATTTCAAATTTTTCGTTTCTGTTTAAAGTTTCGTTGTTGTTTAAAGTTTTCTAGACAGAAAAAATGAAAAAAATATAGTAAGGGCTTATCCCTTGCTATCTTTTTCACAATTTTAAACGACAGATGAAAGAAAAATCGTCATAATTGGTCAACATTTAAATTAGCTTTCAACTAAAGATTTTAAACTTGATTCGTGGTTTAATGACATAATTGTTATAAAATAATACAAGTATGTACCACGGTAATTATTTTAGTTGGGATTGTCGATATTTCGATCCAATTGCATGGACCGTCGTCCGACGACGAGATTCTACGCTCTACGTGGTACGTACTTATTATTTTATAACAATTATAGCTTTCAACTACATGAAAGCATAAGCTGTTTTAAAGCCGGCACCTAGATTATCGGGTACATCTCTATACCTTTCCAGGATTTATTTATAAACATTTAATTGACGACTACCAGGTTCAGGCAGATAGCAATCGTTCTTTATTAAACTAAGAGCAAACCGGTGACACGGGTTTGAGGCTTGCTTAATAAATTGTTGATCGTATAAACTTAACAAGGAAGATGTGTATGTAACTATGTACTGATAATCTTAATCTTCAATTTCCGTAGCGTTTGATTTGTGCTTTGATGTGATAAATTACCCAGAACATGTAACATAATTATGTTAAATATCTAAAGTTACTATGTAACATTTCAAGAGCTTTCCTCTCTTAATATCTGCCTGTGCTTATTTTTCCATTATAAATAATTAGACAGTTAATTTGTAATTCACGTTAGCTTTATCAAATCTATTCTTGGATTTCCTTTTTACTATTTTCCACTAGTAGTCCAAGAATTTTTTGACAAATATGGAAATTACTTAAAAGTATATTATTATATCTTTGTTTAATTATCTCAGCAAGGATTAAGGGTTTTTTTATCTTGTGTCCAATTTCTGATTTTCGGACAAAACGAAGCCTAGATGGCTTTATTTTGTCCCGGGAAGTCAGTGTCTGTCTCCTCTTTATCTGTTAGTGAAAGTCCCATCATTATGGTAACAGCGTTCGGAAAATTGGCCCGCACAACCATACTCACTTATTTTATTTTATTTTATTTCTATAAGGTTACAATTAATGGCATAGGTATTTCAGAACAAATTAATCATAAGCAAAAGTCACCTTCATCTTGATTATTTTTTATTCAATTTAGTGTTGATTATTCTATAACTATTAATTTTGTATTTAAGTAACCATGAACTTTTGCATCTAACTGCCACTTTTGTTAACTTTTGATAAATTACTCTTTTAAAGATGATATATTATTGCCACAAATGTTTCCTGCTCTATTTCTATACAAATTGTCGAATCGTAGAATCTGAATTAAATAAATATTATGTATATCTATTTAAGTTATTTAAGATAATAAGATAATAAAGATCTAGCAATAGTTTAGACGGGTGTTTATTGATATTTAAGTCACTAGTAAAAAAAATTCAAGTAATAATAAAATTCATTGAATTCAAAGAAACAATGAGAATGAAGTTATAATTGACTATTAATTGTATACGATTAACCTTGTTTATTGCTGGTGATATTTTTAAACAAGTGATAATAAAAATATTAAAATGTAATTAAAGTTGGCCAATATTCAATCTTTTGAAGATTAATAATAAAAAATTACTCTCTCGTTTTTAATGTAGTACCTATTCGTACGATAATATTGTTAATAATTAGTGTGTTTATTTGTCCTTCAATCGCGCAGCAACAGAGCAATGGATCAACGTGACTTGGAGTGTGACATAGGCTACTTTTCATCCCGGAAAAAAGGTTTCACGCTGGGTTTTTAAAGAAGATAACTCTACTCAAAAGACGTCACAGGCAAAAGCTAGTTATACCTACGAGTATACAAAAATAAGACCACATTGTCGCCTCAATTATGATAAAACCAATTAAACGGTAATTTAGATGAGTTTATGATATCTACAGCGGTAGATATATTGTTTCTAGTTTCGCAATAAAAACCAGATGACGATGATAAAATTCATTAAACAAATTATACTAAATGTCGAAGGAAAATATCCAATATTAATTCAACAAGTTGCATTTTATCGGCTTACAAATTATACATTAGCACTTCATTCACAACGCTATGTCGCAATCAAACAAAGAATCTTGAAACAAAATAAACATTAGTTTTATAAGTTGTTTTTTTCTTGACTTCCCTGGCGTAGTGGTATATACTGGGTCTTGAAGTTCGAGGTCTCGGGTTCAATTCATGGCAGGGACAATTTTGAAGTTTATGATTTCCGAAATGTCTTTGATCTGGTCGGGTGGGTGGCTTTGGCCGTGGCTTGTTACTACCCAAGCGTCAATAGCGTACCACCAAACGATTTTAACCGTTCCGTATTATGACATGTAGAAACCGATTAGGGTAAGATGTAGGTACCTAAGTATCGGTTTAAATAAAATTGTCATATCCTTTATTGAGTTATGCCGCTACTATCTTAGACCATCACCACTTACCATCAGGTGAGATCGCAGTCAAGGGCTATCTTGTCAAGAATAATAAAAAATAGTCTGCAACCGGTCTGTCACGGTGAAAATCGAAACCAGTCAGTGTTAAATTTGTCTAGACGATAACACGCGATGTCACACCTGCCACTTTCGCCGCAGTTTAAAGTTACAAAGAACTCGTAAAATATTTCATAAGCATAAAGTTACGAAAACACGTATATTAGTTAGAGGTCTCGGCCAGGCAGTGACCCGAAGACATTACTATCATGGTTAATTAATACATTGACTGAATTAATGATACTATTTTAGCGATTAACCGCTTTCTTTTACGCTTTTATATAATTATCTGCATAAAACTTTATCTGGTGGTTTCGTAGCGTTTATATTCGCTCTGACTGACTTTATTATTTGATTTGATGAAGTTTTCACTTCTGAAAATAAACTCTTTCCTGGAGTGTTGCGCTTAATAGGTTTATATTTAAGCCACTGATTAATCGCCGCTTTACGCTAACAATCGATTGAGAGATAGTGTCAAATACAAAAGGATTATAAATAAGTACCGACAGCCGTCAAAGCCTCGAGTGATAACAATCGAGACCGTGAAATCGATTATTCGCTTCCATTGTTCTAAATTTCTCTTACCGTTAGGTGTCTGGGTGTTTTATAGATTTATGCATAACTACTTTCGACTACGACTCAGCTCAACCCCTTGTCTTATGGCTTGATGAATGATTTGTAAATGGTAATTCATAATAATAAGCGACACAATTGTAATGTAATTAATTCAGTCGACAGTACCACTACTTCCGGGTTTTAAAACGGCTGTTCAAAAATAAGGAGTGTAATGTTTTCAGGGTTCATGAATTAATGGGAGTTTTTTGATTCAATCATAACTTCTAAATACCTACTCAGAACGTATGGGGTATCGTTAGAATCTTACATCATCCCGAATGACAATGTTTGAGGCTTGTAATTGTTATAAAATAATACGAGTACGGGACTCTCCTGTCGTGACCACGGTCCGTGCAACTGGATCGAAATATCGACAATCTCAACTAAAATAATTACCGTGGTACGTACTCGTATTATTTTATAATAATTATTATAACCCCCTAGTTTTATCGTCGAAAGCTCGATAAGCTAGCTAGCTACGTTTGTATGAAAAAAAAGATACCGGCCGAATTGATAACCTCCTCCTTTTTGGAAGTCGGTTTAAAATATATGAAAATACGTTATTGGATTCAAAAGAAGATTTTAATTTAAAGCAATAGGTACTTGTGTTTTTATTTTGTTTTAACTAGAATATTGGTGAATCACACAAAAAAAGCTTTAAAAAAGCTGTTTCTCTTGAAATACCATGGCAGAAGTTGTTTATTAAGGTACGATTTCTTTTTTGAAGTTTTGTACTATTTTTCCTTATAGCTGGAAGACAGAGTCGATTCTTATGTTTTGTTGTTACTAAAAGACGAAATATGATTTTTTTATTCACAAAACGACATTGGCACGCTTTTTTAACGGGCTAACCGATTGCTTGTAAAGGTCAGCACTCAGCAGCTGTGAGGCTGTAAGTTATATCGTATTAATGTCACTGAACTAGATTTTGTCATTAAGAGCATTGCCAGACGAGACGATGCGTTGCGGTGTCTGCGGCACCGCTGCGGTCCCTCATATAGAAAAATCCGTGGTATGTCACTAGCGATGATCACAAGCAGTGTTTCATATAATTTGACAAAATTAATACGACGTTTTGCATCGTTTGTATTGATACATAGATATTGATAGACAACATTGGTAGTTCAGTGTGTCGATTTTCTAAAAATGATTGCATCATTGTAACAATCGCAATAACTTCTGATTGGCTGGTACTCTCCCGCTATTGGTTAAAATGCATTGATGCAGCGAGAACGCCATAAATTCAGCCAATCAGAGGCCATTGCGATCGTTAAACTGATGCAATCGTTTTTAGATAATCGACACATGCACCGGTGAAAAATATTTTCTGGGGATGTGAATTGAATTCAAACTTTTTGAATTCAAATGATTCTTACACTAAGGCTGAAATCTATAGACCGCACTCTCACTCAGCTCAGACTCAAGACAGAGTTAAAACGAGACAGATTATGTCAGAGTATATTTGTGTCTCGTTTTAACATCTATCTTGAGTCTGAGCTGAGACAGAGCACGCTCTATAGATCTCAGCGGTAATTCCAACGGTATTGCTTGAAATAAACTTGCCGAGTAAGTAAGTATACAAGTCATAAAGCAAATTAAATAATATAGTTAAATATTCCTTTTAAAATTAACTTTGATTTACATCGTTTGAAGCCGAATTTAACCGTCATGATTCTCAACAGTGCAACCCGCAATAGTTTGACGCAAATTAGCTATCGATCATAATAATCGATACTTTTAGAGCCGAAACGTGCCGATGCACTTTGGCTTCTATCATTGAAATTTGAACTCTATTTTTATGTATCTAAGCGTATTTTTGCAGTTTATTGAATGCTGGAATACTTTAGCCTCACCCTTTAGCATCGATGATGAAAACGCGATACGTGAGGCGTCTAGAGGTGAATGATTCCCTCATTATTTTAATAGTGTGTTGGTAAATTGGTTTGTTGCTCCTCTCTGCATCCGTTTGAAGATCCGCTTTATCTCGAGGGGAAATACATACTATGAATCTTTTGCGTATACATTTATTTACGTGCGTACTGTAAGTTGTAGATCAATTGCTATGTCGAGGGCTTCTGAAAAAATCCCTCAGAGATAAGCTGTCTTGTGCACGTCCTTTTAATGTTTATGTCTTATTGTTTTGTTTTCTGGTACTAAAAATAAATAATAAATAAATATTTTTATCAAATGGACATACTATAAACATGATGTTTTAGTAAAAGCTGAATCGCATTACGTGTCGTTCTTCTGGTCTCCTCTTGAATGAGAAAGGTTTAGGCTATGGCTCAGCAACACTGGTCAAGTAGGTACGAATTGGCAGACTTCATCCACCTTCGAGATCAAAGTAGAGAACTCTCAGGCATGTAGGTTTCCTCGGATATTTTTCTTCACTGTTATAACAAGTGATCTGATAAGTCAGAGGTCCGAGCCTGGGGTAAAACCCTGGATATTTTTCATTCCGGTACAGCAAATTTTGACGGCCTTAATACAGGGCGTGGTTCAAAAAAAAAAATAGGGAACCCAACAGCACAGCAGAAAAACCGAAAAATTGAAATTATAATAGTGATTTTGCACGTAAAGGAAAAAAATGGCGGGAGTGAAGCCGCGGCAATCTATATAGTATCTAATAAAGATAATTTATATCATAGGTGCCAGACATAAATAATGAAAAATCTAAATGTGTCTTTGTATCCGATTCCTCGTAATAATTCAAAGAGTACACAGTAACAGGAAATACGAGTACCGCATTATTTAATATTCACTTCACGGCCATCGGCGACTTTGTGTACTTCCAATATGATTTTAATCAATTTTCGATTGGCTTTTTTAACTTTTGTTATAATAAATGAAGCATAGATAGACTGCTGGGTGACGCCCAATAGCCAAGGGATGTTCAACACTTATTTACTTTTTTTACTCGATGACAAGATAGTCATTGACTGTGATCTCACGAGATGGTAAATGACGATGCCGTCTAAGATGGTAGCGGGCTAACTTGCAAGGGGTACATTCAACCTATACCCCTAATCGGTTTCTACACTACCTCGCATCAGAAGAGCAGTCTTAGACCACTGCATCAGACGAGTCGCAGGCGGATACATTTTTTTATTTTTTTTAATTCGATGACAAGATAGCCCTTGACTGCGATCTCACCTGATGGTAAGTGACGATGCAGTCTAAGATGGTAGCGGGCTAACTTGGAAGGGTCACAATCGATATCACAATGGTCGACGTGAACCACGTTCTGAATGCAAAAGTATTTCTGATAGTTTATTAATTAAATTATTATCATGCTTAACGTGTGAAATGATTTCAACAAGATGTAAGAAGATGATGGCTTATATCTTGAGAAATAACACAGAATAATTTTTATCCCGGAACATCTAGGAGATCCCATTGGATTTTAAAACTTAAAACCAAGTGGACAAAGTCATGGTCATTATAGCTGGAACTTCAGTAATGTTTTTTTTTTTATGTTATGTAATCATTGCGTAATATCTCCCAATAAATTTATGTTATTTTACGTAGGCAGAAGCCATGTCAATATGGCCATTGCGACAGTATCGCCTTCGGTTACGTTTATCGCGTTCGTTTTAATTGACTCCAAACTTGGATGACGTTTAAAAGGATGCTTTAAAATCGAATATTTTGTTTATTTTACAAAAAAATATTGTTTGGTATATGTTTTTTATGAATTCGGTTTAAAGACCTTTGGCCAGCACAGAGCATACCAGATCAAAGTCTCAATACTAAAAAAGGGGAAAATAAAAAATAAATCTTTTTTTAAAAAGTTTGTCGCCGACTCAAAATTAGTTACTTACATTAGTTTAGGAGCTTAGTTAGTAAGACTAAAAATAGATATTATATTTAATAGATGTATTTTATTTTTCTCTTTTTAGTTGCTTCTATCGTTTTTTTGTAAAAAGTATCTACAATACATTGATTTACTTGTATTCACATTCTATTTAAAATACAGGATAAAGGCAATGATCGACTTGCAAAGATTATATAAATTAAAAATATCTTAATATATAAAAATGAATCGCTTAATGTGTTGGTAAGCACATCACGCGTGAACGGCTGGACCGATTTCGCTAATTCTTTTTTTATTGTGTTTGTTATTGTTAGGAGAAGGTTCTTATGAAAGAAAAAATTAAGAAAATTGCGCGGAAAATTAGAAAATTTAAGAAATATTAACCACCATATTAAATTATTTCTAATGTAACCGCTTTTACAATTCAAACTTTTTGATGTAACCTTATGGCGTTTGACATAACATTGACAGAATGCGTGCTGCCAATTTCGTCAAAGAGTTTCAATATTCATAGTTAAGACAGGACAACGTCTGTCGGGTCCGCTAGTTTAACATAAAATCAAGTATGATGCAAGAGTACCTAGTAGGTCAAAGACGTTCACGTAATTCTAGACTTGCATAATCTAGATTATTTATCATTATGCTTGGGTATTTTAATAGCATAAAGTTGTATTAAAACAAAATAATGTTTCAAATCTCAGACTGGAATACAATCTACTTTTAAAATTACGATCACAGTCTTCAGTCAGCTCAGTAGCTTAATATGCGCTACGGAGGAAAAAACATTTATTTACACATATACTAAAATCATAACCCTCCCTTTTGGCTTCGTCGTAGTCGGGTAATAACAATAACATTATCATGTCCCCATATCAGATTCTTTACAAAAGATAATAATTTATGTGACTTACGTATTAAGATGTCTGCAAAAAGGTAATTTATATTAAGGGTGAATTTATCATTTGCCAACAATAATACCACCGTAATAAAAGTCCCCAAGGTTGAATACCGGCAATACCGCATTAAAACCTAAATAGTCTTTCAACTCGTAATCGTTTTCGTGTAATGGATACTTTGTGTATTACTTTCACAATCGTATCTTTTTTCTATTCTGCGTATTATTATAGTTTTTTCAATTTATGAGGGCACGTGGCTTATGGTTGTGTGTGTGTCGTATTCTTTCATTTCACGAGGGCTCGTGGCTCATGGTTTGTGTGTGTCGTATCTGTATAAGTGTGAGCGAGAGTTTGTTTGCTCATCTAGGCTCCTGACAGGCACGCACACTTACGTAATGTGCATGTACACAACGTAACCACAAGTAAAGCTCACGCTCCCTCGTGAAATGCAAGAACTATATTATTTCAAGCGTAATTATAGTGAGGTTTCAGTATAACCCACCCCTTTTCCGGCGAAATGTCTCTTCTATGATTTAGTGTTACAGATGTTTCTATACCAAAGAGGACCTGCAAACTCTACAATATTGTCTCTCTAGTCTCCATCAACACATCGGTCTTTCTCTTTTTCTTGTACTATAATGTGAGCAAAAATATATAATTTCTGTATTTCATCTGTTAACCCTTCCCATAATATAGCCAGCCCAGTTCCAGTTGTTCCTCATGGCCATGTATATTGCGTCTTTAGTTTGAAGCTTTTATTTTATTTCCTGTTTTGAATATATTATACGAATATTCATAATGGATCTTTCCATTTTCATTTGTACGACTTTTATTCTAATTTTGCAAATAAATGCTAATATTAATATATATATTGTCTTTTTAGCGATAAATGTCAAAAGTATCAAGGATGAACTGTGAAAACTAAATAAGAGGAAAAACATTATTTTCTTGGTTGAAAGGTAGCTCTTCCAAATATTTTTAGTCTTTTTTTCTGACGTGCAATTGATATTTAGTTTTGCACTCCGTTTTGAACTAGAACGTGCTTAATAAAAATCTAGCTTTCAATTTGTGTCTTATTGCTAATCAGACTGTTTACCATAAGTGTCTCTCAAGTAAGGCCTTCACAAAAGTGTCTAAAGGATACGTTGTACTAATTGTGGTGCTAACAAGTTAGTCAAATGATGGAAAATTTTATGAGTGAGACGTATATTCAACTGTCAGCTTTATTCCAAAACATACAAAAAAATATAATTTGACACGTTTTTTTTATTCTTTAGATGTAGAATATCTACTACGCTTATATCGCTACGCTTTATTAAAGAAAACGATTTCCTAAACATGTACTTTGATATGCTGAGATATTTCACGAAGAAATGTATATGTGACAAGTATTTAGAGCAAAACAGCGTACCTACCAATGATAGCAATACTGAAAGACAAGAAGTAAATAAGTAACTGGAGCCAGACGATTTTCTTCCGCAATACGAGGTCAAGCGTGACCGAGGCAAATTCTTCATAGGTACTTATTCTATAAATATTATTATGGGGTGATATTATAAGTGTAACAAAAAGGGAACTCTGGTTATTCACGTCCATAAGACTTATCTCCCACTACTTTACAAGTATCCTTAGGGTAGTGAACCCACTGAACTAAGGGTTTCCACTGAAGCGGAACAGAGTGTAAAATATGTGCTCAGCAGACCAATCAGTAAAAGATGACGAGAAAAAGTTATCACTTCAAAAATAAGTGATCTGAACACTTAATTAATTCGCTCCAAAGCTATAAGCTTAACTGGATGGCTGCTAAAGGCCAACACTTACAACGAAAAGAGTAGATATGCCAACACGCTCGGTGGCCTTCTACTTGCCAATTACCTTCATAGAGCATACTGGCGTGCAAGTGAAAAGGCTTTACTTCTACAGTGGATTGCTACAGGCTTTAGATGATGTTGATTATGGAAAAAATATGTAAATTAACGACGATGGAAAATATAAAAAAATGTGTATTAATGACATTATAAGAAACGAAAGGCAGATCGAGAGAGTGTAACAAAAATAAAGAAGTTGTATTCTGAAAATATTTAGTTAATCGTATCTATAATTCTGAAACTCACGGTCAACTGTTAGCTAATGTTCCCCAGATAATAAACAAAATAAAAATTTTAAGTGATATTAATTTGATACGCAAATATCATGTAGATACAATAAGCAGTGTTCAAGGGAATATCGTAAGATACTATTAGATCGTCCGATTCGTCCATACGTTTAGCTGATCGCTTGATTTATCTACTTCGCGGTAATCGTTAGATTTTAAGACCATGAAACTGCTATATAAGCATTAAATTGAAGATTGCTATCTGTAACGTAGAATGTAAAACCGTGATTTTAAAACCTCTAGTCTCTCATGCTAATTTTCAATACTAAGACAACATTCGAAATGCTCTATTTATTTCAGTTATAAAATAAGCGAATCTAATAATGCAGCCTCATTTAAATAACTTTACCCACTTTCTACCAGTATTGTAGGCGTAGGTACATCCATTATAACCGCATTATCTAGATAGCTGGGAATCTGCAAATGCCACAGAGTAATGACATTAGCTGTGTTTTAGGTACCTATTGCGATTGTTGACACTGTTTTATTAATGGCACCCTTCGTCTTGAAATCGAACTATTGTGATCAACTTCAGAACAAATTGTCCTGTGTTGCTCCAAATACAGTTGAAATAGGTTAAGATTTTAGATCACTTTATAAATTAGTGATCCCAATCGCGTATCTTTGGAACATTTACAATTACATTGACCTACCTTTAATACATATCGTACAAAATTGCAAATAGAGACTTACGAAACGTTTCACGACAAAAATCACGAATCTGACATTTGGATTATTGTACCGGGCGGGGTAAAATGTGGCATTTGTACGCTTACCTCTTGAAGCTTGAGTGTACGAACTCCTTATCCGATACTATTTTCAGCGTCTCGAAGGAAATCATGCCTTAATATTTTATACAGAAAATGCAACGTCGAGTAGCATACTATGATAGATGCTATCGGCGGTATATTTTTAACGCATTACAAGTCTTATGAGAATTGAAATAAAGGCAACCATTGTGTTTATGTAATGAAAAGTAAAAGTCGCGGTTAGATGCTGAGATGTACTTTGTACCCTTTGCCTAAAATGACCTTGAGAGAAACATGGCCTTATTTCAAAAGACGTAATAAATAACTTTATATGGTATAAATTGCACGTATTAGGAGCAATTTGCTTTTACGTAAAAGGCCACAACGTAGATCGAGATATGCCCAACTCAAGTATTGCAAGCCTAACTTGACGCGATTCAGCGTGTGAAGATTTTGAAAATAACAGGAAAAGTTTTAAAAGGAAGCTATACATTTTGGTTAGCTTAGAAATTGTTAAGATAATCTTGATTAATCACAGCAAAAAAAACCTTAATACCTACAATTAGGTTTGATTATTTTAAAAGATAAATTCTTTATTGTAAGTAGTATCGTTACTATTCAATCACATTTTAAGCTCTCCCAAAAGCAGTTTAGTTCTATGTAATTACCAATTTATCATGTTGAATAGAGAATGAAACCTAGAGGCCATTGGTGCTATTGTGTTGAAATAACAATGTTATCAACCTTTTATCATTGCTAACGCTAGAGCACTACGAGAGTTTACTACAATTTTTTTATAAATTTAGTAGTTAGCTCTAAGTAATAAGGTTTTGAATCCTTACTAATATCCTTACTATCCTTACTTCCTCAACCTTAATAAAAATATTTATAATTTTAGCTAACTAATGACCTTATTTAATTAAATTTCATTTCATTTCCTTACTAATTTTATAAATGCGAAAGTGTGTTCGATTATTGGTTTGCCCTTCAATAACGCTGCCACAGAGCTACGAATCGACGTGATTTTTTCCATGGGTAAAATTGAGGACCTGGAGAGTGACATAGGCTACTTTTTATTCCGGAAAATCAAAGAGTTCCCGCGGGATTTTAAAAACTAAATCCACGCGGACGAAGTCCCGGGCATCAGCTAGTATATTAATCAGAATATTTTTTTGAAAATATTTGATCGCTAACAGAGAAGTTTCTAATAGAGAAACATCTATTGTAGGTGTGGTAAACGTAGGAAAAAAGTAGAAGGAATTCAAAAAAGCTGTTTGAAAAAACAAGCAGTAGATTTTCAGAAGCTAACAGAATAAGATGATTGTTAACGAGAAAAAGGTTTTTTTTTAAATTTATTTTTGATTTTTGTTAACATGTACATTTCAAGTTTCAACCATGCATGAATTTAAGATCTTTCTAATAATATAATAACTATAACTGAATACTAACTTAACTAACAAGATTTCCGATAATTACTGTCAAGTAATGAACAAAAGTTGAGCTTTATAGCCAATTCTGATGTGGAATTTGACAAAACGCTTTGAAAAATAAAAGTTCCCTAGCATTATGCTTTATTATAGTAAAAAGTTGCCTAGAAAGATTTAAGTATTGTTATTTTTTTAAAATTCCTGCTGTAGTGATTAACAAAATACAATCATTCTTAAATAATAGCTATTGTTGTTTGTCTTCTGCCGAAGCTTGAAAATTAGACATCGTATAAAAACAATCGTTGGTATAATTCAAGGTCCATTAGTCGCAACAAATTAATTAAAATAATTAAGTATTATAAAGTCAGGTGAAAGTTAATTGACGTTTGCGCGTAGTCGCAGTAACATTTATTGCAATTTTGATTAACCAATGGTCGTAATTTGAAAAATATAGTACAGGAGCTAGGTGGGAGCGGTCAGGCGCGAGCAAGCTCTCGCTCACACTTATACAGATACGACACACACAACCATGAGCCACGAGCCCTCGTGAAATGAAAGAATACGACACACACACAACCATGAGCCACGTGCCCTTGTGAATTGAAACTTGAAAGAACTATATTGTAAATTAACAGTAACTTGACTGCTTAAGGCGGCACGAAAATCGATGTATATCGAGGGTCCGAATTAGTAGCTAAAAATTAGCTTCATTGATATAGTAGGTTTGTATAGTACATGAACACTTGATAAGGCGTCGTGTACTATAACCAGTCCATCCCAAAGACGTCAAAGTCCATCCCCATAAACGTAGGTGGTATTAAACTGTTTTCAATTTTTTGTTACATTACTTCACCCCCACAAATTATTTTAGTACGAAAAAAAAATACTAACATGATTTTATGATTGCTAATAAACAGAATTAATGCCAATTTATAATAATTTTAGTTTGATACTTTATTTATCGTTTTTTATAGAAATAATTTATGGAAGCACCAAAAGTTTTTATTAAAACCTGAATCCGTCTGCGATCCTCTGTAGACTAGTTTACGTTAATTAATTAATTTTATGGATGGTATTTATTTAGCTCTTATTTTATTTGTATCCTGCTGGTTGTACGTATATTTAAATTTATTTTATTTGTTTTGTCTGCATATTATTTATTCAAGAAACTAAAATAAAACGATGTATGTAGTCAAGTTGTTTTATTCATTTATTATTCCCCGGTTTATATGATTGGTGTTCACTGTAAAAACCCATCGATAAGAATATGTTGACCAACGGTTGTTTTTAGATGACTGTACAAAAGACCTCAAGAAAATGAATTTGTCCATTATATTGAGAAAAAAGTTTTTTTTAAACTTGCAGCATTAACAGATCTCCGCTAGGTCGACGCTCAACAGATGATCTCAAGTAATTAGTTGGAAGATAGTAGACACAAGCCGCACAAGATTAAGTGCTGTGGCAATCCTCGTATGTACATAGGTCACAGCTGCAGTAGACGTCTTTTGGTTGAGTCGACGCAACGATAAACAAGCGGTTTAGTAGTAATTGTTTACTATTTTTTGTTATAATAAATATATTTTTCATCCTAAGACAATTTCCTTCTCTAATGTTGCGTGGCGCTTCTAATATAATAAATGTCAAGACAATTAGCCTTTGCATCATCACCGCTATATATCCCACAGAGATGTGTGAGGGCGAAAGCTGAATTAATTGTATCTATGTAGATACATCTTTAAGTTATTTCAACAAAACGTTGGCTCAGCGATGGCGCAACACTTTCGTTACCCATGCTTACTGCTGTCAGACTATTACGAGTCATAATCTCATTTTATTTACAAACTACACCATTGTGAAGGTCTGGGAATATGAGATCACTATTGCGAAAAAATGTGATCCCGCTTTCATCTTTCTCACTTTTGTTATATCAGTACGCTTTCTCACAAAGACTTTGCTATCGTGTACATCGTTATTATTGTCAATATAGCGTTTATTTATAGTGGCACAGTAGCTAGTACTAGTTTTGCGCTCTTTGCAATACTTAACTTAAACTTTCCAACAAGAGTCATGACAGGTTACAAATTATTTATTGAACCTTTAGCAGGTTATTTATTTGTATCAATTAATCTTTATCAGATACTTTCTAAAATATAGCTCTATACGTTTTTGCGAAAAAATAATATGATTGAAATATTGAACCATGATAAATATTATGCATTGTTAAAATCTCTTTTAAATCATGCTATACGTGATAAAATACTATACTGTATCATTGAATATGGTTCCAATTGAATTTAATGTCCTGATTGGGAGTTTTATTTGTATTTCCTTTTTATAGAATATTGAAATTGTTACCTACATTTTCAGTTATTATTTGTAGAGAGCTCATAAAAAGATTATATTTTGTTTTTATTATTGAAGTGGTGCATACGAGCACACTATAAAAAAACAATCTTTTTATTACATATGTATAGAAACATCTAAATGATTTGATAGATATTAAACTGCTAGCAAAAGCCAGTCTTTATCAAATTAAGAAGATGCCAAGGCGCTTTTTACAGACGAGCATGGAATTCTATAAATGCTTTTGCGAAGCGTAATTGCATCTGCAAGTAAGTAGGTACTTGGTCACTGTGTCACGCGAAAGTACCAATAAATCTTAATTATCGTTACCCAGAAATTGTCAATCCTTAACGTCATAATTCCCTGGAAGATTGATCCGTAGGCGCTTTATACTGCAGATTGACCTAGTGGTTTATTTTTTCTTTCCCTTGCGATTAGATGCTCTTTCGGGTCGGTTAACGAAAAAAATTTACTGTATCCGATAAAACTTATGGTTCTAAAAATTATAAAGGTATATTAAGGTTTTAAATTAAGATTTTTTTTTAGTCAATTGATCATAAATGCTGCTCGAAGCTACCATAATCAAATGAAAATTTATGTAGTAGTTTTGGAGATTAGAGTACTGAAATAGATAGACAATCTTTATAAATATTACTCTACTTTACTTGCAAAGGCTATATAAATATAATAATATAAGCAAATATTTTTGATGTATAGATAGATACGATGGATTAATAGTTTTACTATAGTAAAAAAAGAAGATAGAGATAATGAAATAGGAAAATCTTCTGTAGAAACTAAAATAAAGTGGTTAATCGTGTTGTGGTAAAGCCCAAGGTTACATATTATACATATAAAAAATTCGACATTTTGCGACGCAATGTTAAAGCAAATTAAAATACATATAACATTTGGCTTATACACTTTTAATGTATGTCTTGAAACCTCCTTCCGGGCAGGTGAACTCAAAATCCATCTGCGGTTACAGTCAAATGAGAAAAGAAAGCATAAGCGACACTAGTCTTTAACTCGTAAACATAAGTTTTAAAATCGTATGTCTGAGTTTCCGTATTGGATCGCATTCTTGTGATATTTGATGATATGGGTCAGAAAGTTTAACATATGGCGAGTGCGCATGGAGGCTTTTAGATAATTATCAGGTGGTATTTTGCACGTTAATTAATAAAATAAAACCAGTCATAAAGCTCTTTAATAAACAAGAACCACACATATTAAAACAAGCGTAGATGACGATTGACGATGTTCGAGTAGTGTGACCGTACCTACAAGTTTTTGGACATTAGGTAAAATTACTTTTGGTCCACAAAGGTAATAATTGTACGTTTTCTTCTTTCTTTATGATAGATGTTTACTACTGGACAAGTCTATCGCATAGGCTTCCACAGGTATCGCATTTCCGATGTTTGTATCCAGCAGTTCCCTGCAACTTGTCTGATGTCGTCGATCCACCTTATGGGAGGTCTGCCAACAGCGTTTTTGTAAAATATCAGGTTACTAATCGTTTTCTGCAAGCGAAAAAAGCCAAACATATGTTAGTTGCACTTGCAATGCTCTTCAGTCGAGGTTTCTTCTATTTTCAAGCAAAAAACCTCCTTCTCCTCAAAAAAAGATCAAGAGATCTTTTCAACAGGAGAAGAAAGGTTTTTCTCTTCTTCAAAACGAAAGTTTTCGTTTTACTTCTTGCTATCGTTTATGGTAAAATAGTGATGATAAGGGCCTTGATATGCCCGTTCCTGGCCAGCGATTCCAAGGCCAGTCGAAAAAACGGTGGATTGACATCGTCCAGACAGATGCACGTGCCAATGATCTTCGAAGGGAGGACGCTTTAGATCGTGCAAAGTGGAAGAAGTTCAGTAGGAAAGCGGACCCTGGCGTAAGCCGGGACTAACGCTAAAAGGAAGAGTGATGATAAGGGAAAATCAAAGAACAAAAGCGGCATAGCACTTGGCAACGATATAAAATAACTTTATTAGAAGGAAGTGTTTGATCCACGCATCAAGGTTGACCGGCCTCTCACCGATGCGGCGCACCCAATAAAACATAACCGGTACATGTTTGTTTACTAACCATTCAGCAACTATGTGTATGTGTATAAAAACAGAAGTAGGCTCTGGTCAGTTCAAAGCATTCGTTGTGTTACTACCAGTCTTAATACCAACAATTATTATAATAGTTTTAAAACCAATAATAACAAGAGCAAGGGTTGCAAATATTAAAAACTGAGGTTGTGTTCGATTGTTATTATTTATTGCTTAGGCATCAGTGGTGAGGTCATTCATCCTCATAATGAATAAGCCTTAAAAGGTCCTAAAACAATAAGATGACAAAACCACTGATCTACCTGTTGGCCTCTATCAAATCGTAGTATGGAAGATAATTTTTTATGACTAATGAGGTTAATGATTTTAAGTAGTGGAGATTGTTAGCAATATTATCATGCCTTTTATTAATATGAATGTGAAGGGAGAATAATTTGGAACTTTAAAATTACTAAAAAATTGATAATAAAATGCAATGTTTCTTAATTCTTCGACGGTACCCTAACATCTTGATTGAATGCAAGTTTTTAACGGTACTTAACGAGTATAATAGCGGTGGTGTATGTTTTAACTGCTTTTTGCAACGACTAGTTTAGTCTTGAAATTTCATTTTACTTTCGGATTTATCGCTACTTCACGTCTTTTCCCTGCAAGTTCCGTTTTCTTACTTTTGTGGATTTTTTGTTGAATTCTCAATACTTCTATTGTCTGTACATTTCATCGGTTCTGTCAAGTAACATTTTTATAATCTCTTTTATCTTACGCTGTGTGATAAATCTTTACTATAGTTGAATAATAATAATAAGCTATGTTCATTACTTCATTAATTCATTCGGTGTCTGCAACTTTTTGTCTAAAATAATTATAATTTTAATCATTTGTTATGAAATAAAAGATGCACGATAACAAAGATTAACTTGTATGTAATTTTTTAAATTTTCTTATAAATCTGACGTTTTTTCATCTTTCTTAAGCATGCGAGTGAATAATATGATCTATAAGCGTAGTAATTGTCTCTATTCACAGGCACTAAAGAGAAATTTCTCCAGACAGTGAATGTATAATAGATGTCTTCTTCGGTTATCCGCAGATCTCCATTGATATGTAAAACCGCAAACTGGGCCGTTTTGACTTGTACATTTAGTTCAGATAACGGTTCCGTAGGTACTTACTAAGTCGACATGACTAAGCGCAGCCTATGCCGAACTGGGAAGTGGTAATTAAATTGAATTGATAATAAAATAAAACGAAAGGCAAAGCGAAACCACATGTAAAATTTTGGGTTTGTAGTATAATTGAAAATAATTGTAACTGTATTATTTTACTGATTACTATGCAGATTCATTGGTGCATATCATAATAAAAATAAAACGAGTGAAGTGTACTTTCCACTAAAAGTTACATAAATATTTCTTCTTAGATATTTTTTATACTTTTTAGACACACTTTTACTTAATATAACAATCAGCCATGTCCAAAATTTCACTCAATTATTATGACAAATTAATTATTTATGTCCGTCAAACTGTTCATTTCGTTTGCAAATAATGTCCTGGTTTAGAAGAGATAAATGCTGTTTGAATTTCATCGTATATGTCTTATCGATTAATCGGAACTGTGGTTTCATAATGTGACCAGTTATCTTGATATTTAATCGCACTTAAATCGATACTTATAGGAATCGATTGCAGATCATGATAAGTGTAGATAGGCATAAAGTTTGTAGCGGTTAATTTTCTTAGTAGGAGGCTTCGGCCGCGGCTAGTTTTTATTCTTCCTGTAATGCCGTGCAGCTAAGCGATTGTTGTTCTGATACTCACCGTGTAGAAAAAGAGGGTTGGAAAACTTGTATCTTCTAGTGTTTTCTTTATAGTTGGAACCGAAGGGTCGTAGATTAGTGGGGGGCTTGCTAGCATGTTTTGGACGACCTCCCTGGCGCAGTGGTGAGCGCTGTGGTCTTATAACTGGGAGGTCTCGGGTTCGATTCCCGGCGGAGGCAATTTAGTAATTTATTATTTCTAAATTGTCTCTGATCTGGTCTGGTGGGAGGCTTTGGCCGTGGCTAGGTTACCACCCTACCTTCAAAAACGTGCCGCCAAGCGATTTAGCGTTCCGGCATGATGGCGTGTAGAAACCGATTAGGGGTATGGGTTGAATTTACACTGCTATACCCCTTCCAAGTTAGCCCGCTACCATCTTAGACTGCATCTTCACTTACCATCAGGTGAGCTCGCAGTCAAGGGCTATCTTGTCATAGAATTAAAAAAAAAAATGTTGGATCGTCGGTATAAAGAGGGTGCCAGGAAACAGCTGGATGATGAAGGATAAGAAATGTTGTAGAGCTCGTTAGGGAAGGTCTAATGTCCAAAAGTGGACGTCTGTAGGCTGATGTATTGATGTATGTTCTTATACGAAGCCTCAATAGCCCAACGGTTAAAGGTGCGGACTCAAAACTGAAAGGTCGCAGGTTCGAATACCACCCGTTGCTATTGTCATACTCACTCCTAGCACAAGCTTTTCGGTTATTTGGAGGGGAAAGGAGGATATTAGTCAACTTCAGCTTGGCTAATATTCTTTAAAAAATATATACATATCTATTGATAGATTTCCAGTGCTGGGCAAAGGTCTCTTGCATTGACTTCCATAGGTCTCGGACTTGCGCTGCCTATATCCAGCGGCTCCCTGAGACTGACTATCACACAATGTCTGATGTCATTTGTTTATTTATTTATTTATTAATTCTTTATTGCACTATAAACAGAAAAAAGTAAACTTAACAGAATATATTATGTCAGTACAAAAATGCGGTCGTATCGTTAATAAGCGATCTCTTCCAGACAAGGAAGAGATCACTTCACCAGGGAAGTGGGCAGACCCCCTTCCCTGGTGGACAATGTTTGCAGACAAACTCTGCGCTTTCCTATGCGGGGTCGCCACTCCAGCACCTTGTACATCGCCTGATGTAATGACTTCTAATAAAAACACCCACATTCGGAGCTAGAACAATACTTAAACTATTCATCATAATGGAACGAACGTTCCATACAAATCCACCATTCCACGTTCATTGGAGCATTAAAACCGCTTTGAAATAATGACACAGTACAAATAGTCGAAAGTGGTCTCGTATTGTGTTGGATGATTTCCGTATTTTGTGTCTCACTGCGCTGGTTTCTTTACGCGGTACTTACTAGAGCGTAGGATGGGCGTGATTAATATTGTTTAGTGAATGAATACGTACGAGTATACATTTTTATGAATGCATATTAACAACTAGTATTTATTCATAAAAATGTGCCCGCGACTTCATCCGCGCAAATTCATTTGATTCCCGCGGGAATTCTTTAATTTTCCGGGCTGAAATATAGCCTATATTGTGCTAGTTGAGGTATAAGCTATTATATTGTGAACTAAAATAAATCAAAATCTGTCCAGTAGTTCCTCACAAACTTTCGCAGTTATAATGCTAGTAGGCTAGGATATTTTATAGTAAAGTGCAGTTCTCTATCTACTTTGGACTATTGTCGTATCAGCTCCTAGCACAAGATTTTCGCTTATTTCGAGGGGAGAGGAGAATATAAGTTAAGTTCAGCTTGGCTTATATTCTTTTTGAAAAAAAAAAAAAAGTTGCAGATATAATTAGTAAGTGCCAATATAATATTATGCAAGAACAGTATGTAACATCATCGCAAGCATTAATTTAACGAACATCAATCTTACTGTCATTCCAATTGCTCATAAAGGCTGTGAATTACGCTATTAATAACTTTTTGTTTGTTAACGTATTCTCATAATCTTCATAATATGAAAGCGTACAAAGAATGAGTTAGTAGTAGAGTGAGCATCTTCAAGTTTTAAAACTCAGGACTCCAAAGAATTTATATAAACACAGTTAAAATGAAAAACATAATATAATGACATCTACTATTTCATATTTAAACCTACTTGTAATAAAATTCTAGCAGGCTAGGAACGTAATAATAACTCGCATTAATAAAGTAATAAAAAATTGATACTTTTAAATGTACAAGTTGGTTTTTTTAAGGACCGGCCAAACTTGACCCATTGACCCGAACATTTGACTCAGCGGAAGGTCCCCTGTTTGAACATCATCGTCTAAGTTTGGCCGGTCTACGAGTATAAGTAAAACTACATAGTAACTTGTAGAGTGGGTAACGGAAGGTTGTATTTTTTACTCTTCTTCTTCAACTAATAGACGTCCACTGCTGGACATAAGTCTCTTGCATGGACCTCCACAGGGCTCGGTCTTGTTCCGCCTGAGTCCAGCGGCTCCCTGCGACTCGTTTAATGTCCTCGGTCCACCTAGTGGGTCAGCCTACACTGCGCTTCCCGGTGCGGGGCCGCCACTTCAGAACCTTGGGATCCCATCGACCATCAGCTCTTCGAACTATGTGCCCCACCCATTTCCACTTCAGTTTCGCAACTCGCAGAGCTATGTCGTAGAGCTATGTGTTATTCATCATTTATATCAATGATTTTCCTTCCATAATTCAACATTCCATGACAATTTTTGCCGATGATTGCAATCTCATACTTGCTGACGACGGTACAAGTGACTTTGAGAATAAGATTAACAGCACATTAATAGATATAGTTGACTGGGTAACAGCTAATAAATTAATTCTTAATTTTGACAAGACAAAAGTTATGACATTTATAAATAAAAACAAGCGGCGCCCAAAATTAAAAGTTCAGTATGAAAATCATATTATCACTGAAACAAGCACGATAAAATTTTTAGGAGTACATATAGATCAAGAATTGAATTGGAAGGCACACGTAGAGTCTCTTTGTACTAGACTGCAAAAATTTTCGTATGCTCTTTACATGCTCTCCAAAACTGTAAACCGAGATACCCTCTTAGTAACTTATAACGCCTACGTTGGCTCTATATTAAGGTATGGAATTATATTTTGGGGTAACTCTGTAGAGCGAGATCGTGTGTTTAGAGCTCAGAAAAGGTGCATTAGGTCGATATGTGGCCTAAAGCAAACTGATAGTTGCCAGCCGTACTTTAAAGAATTGAGAATCTTAACTTTGCCCAGTCTGTATATATATGAATCGTTGGTATTCGCCAAAAAAAATATTAATCTTTATAGTAATATAAATAGTATGAGACACCGGCATAAACTAAAAATACCTCCATCAAGAACTGTAAAGTTCGGTAATAGTGCATATGTTATGCTGCCGAAACTATATAACAAACTACCAGCCGATCTCTATAAAATTGATGATATTTTCAATTTCAAAAATAAATTAAAATCTTATCTTATAAACAAATGCTATTATACAATTGGAGAATATTTGATCTAATTATCTTGTTTTTTAGTGAATGTTTTGATTTATAATTTGACTTTGATTTATTATTATTGATTTATTATTATTGACTAATTTATATTATGTGCTAGGAAATGATTATTATTGAATTGATGACTGAATTATTATTAAATATTATTAATGAATGTGCATAAAGAAGTAAATACGAATAATAATTATATTTTTTAAACTGACATATATTGCACGCCTTTAAAGGCATTTGGATGTACTAACTAACCAATATATAAGACCTAATGTAAACCCAAATATGCAATAAATGAATTTGAATTTGAATTTGAATTTGAATTTGAATTTGTATATTTTTTAACCGACTTCCAAAAAGGAGGAGGTTATCAATTCGGCCGGTATCTTTTTTTTTTTTTCACTCTAACGATAGTCTGTTCGTAGGATACGAGTATTTAGTGCTGAATTTCAGTTTTGATTCTATCCTATGTCAATATTCCATTAGGAAAAGATAAGCATTAAATATTTTTTGACCTATCTATTTAGTTTACGTTCTAATAGCGGACGCCCGCGACTTTGTCCGCTACTATAATTTTATGAAAGATTTTTTTTTGTTCTAGGCAACGTCTCTATTCAGGTACCCGTAAACTACTAATTTGATTGAAAGTAGTTAGAATAATGCAAATTGGATTTTGATAACTGTTAAGAATGTTATTTAGGAACTCGTCCGTGGCTGAAATGTTTTCTATCGGAGATCTCATCAATTTAAATGGTGCGTGAAATCCGGATCGATTTAACCGATTCGAGATCGATTCTTTTAGATTCTTTTTTGTTTAGATTTTTGTATATAATACGTTAAGTTTGTTATTTAAGTACTCTTTGAAAATATTTTTGAGAGGGTTTGTTCATTTTCTCTGAAATCTGCTTTTCAAATCGATAAGTTGGAGTCACTACAAAAAAAAAGAAGATTAATTTTAATGATTTAACTTTAAAATAGCATGTGATGTAGAACTACAATACATGATAGTAATGTTATTTGGATTATTTTTTACTGCTATATTTTAAGATTATGCCGACTCCGCAACATGATTTTGTATGTAAATGTGAAATTCATAGCATGAATAATGTATTTGATGTTTTGTTACTCTATATGACTGCTCTGTGCAATATGACTTCAAAATGTTTCTGAATTAAGGCTTTGCTGCTATGCTTCAGAATAATAGTCAATAGAGTAATGCATAAAACTACGAAGAACTTACTTTTTAATATGATTTTGCTCATTTGCCTTTCATTTCACTATCGTTTACATCTGTTTTTTACAAATAAGTTAAATATTAATGTATTTTAAGTCATGTTTTGACGACCTCCCTGGCGCAGTGGTGAGCGCTGTGGTCTTATAACTGGTCTGGTCTCGGGTTCGATTCCAGGCGGGGACAATTTAGGAATTTATAATTTCTTAAATAATTGTCTCTGGTCTAGTCTGGTGGGAGGCTTTCGTGAAAGACGTGCCGCACAGCGATTTAGCGTTCCGGCACGATGGCGTGTAGATTAGGGGTATGGGTTGAATTTACACAGCTATATCCCTTCCAAGTTAGCCCGCTACCATCTTAGACTGCATCGTCACTTACCATCAGGTGAGCTCGCAGTCAAGGGCTATCTTGTCATCGAATTAAAAAAAAATGTTTCTAGAAGATTAGAAGAAGTCACAGTCTAGTTATACTAATAATGTTATCCGTTTCGTGTTCGTAATTTATAAGACCTTCGTCTGAGAGAAGATCATGCTATAAAGACGCTTTTCCTTTACAAATGCGAACGTCTGATCATAATCGATCATAATTTACGTACAATTTTATATTAACATCAAAAATTAAATTTGCAAGGGCTTGTCAGTTGCAATAGGTCTACGTACGTATGTTCATCAATTTTGTGGGACGACCTGATATCATAATACATATATCGACCGTTCCGTAGAACAAAGTCTCATCTGCTAAATTCATAACTTGAAATTTGAGCCTTAAACGTCACATCTGCAAGGCTCAAATCTCAAGTTATGAATTTAGCAGATGAGACTTTGTTGTACGGAACGGTCGATATTTTTCTTTTTTGGCACAACTTTTTTTCAAGTGCGGTAACCTCAAAAGTTTCGCCTACGGTCAAAGCTATCGTGTATGTGATGTTTTGTTTTCTATATCACGAATTCATTTTTGAATGCACATAAATGCCGTAATATTTAAATCCAAGTTAATATTTAAATCCAAGTGTTGGCACCATACTTATAAATGAGAAAGTGTTAGCTAGTCGTTATCATGCCGCTATAGCACTACAAATCGACGTGATTATTTACATGGTGTAAGGGTAATTGAAAATCTGGAGAGTGGCATAGAAGTGGCACAGAGTGAGATCCCAGGGTTGCCAGACCCTATTTTTTACTGCAGAAAAGTAAAGGGAATGAAGAAGAAGAAGTGGTTGGTGATAAT
The DNA here is from genome assembly GCA_933228805.2 of Hipparchia semele. Lineage (NCBI taxonomy): Eukaryota > Metazoa > Arthropoda > Insecta > Lepidoptera > Nymphalidae > Hipparchia > Hipparchia semele. Next base: position 4,207,761 of record OW121722.1, read on the forward strand.
AATGAGCTTTAACATTAAATTGAAATTATTTATTACAAAGCAAGGTATAAAAGTCCACTGACTCAGCGTGATCATACACAAATCGACCTTTTGGAAATCAGGCAAAATTTAAATATGGAATGCACCTTGAACCAAAACATCTGCAGTAACGTTCAATCGCCGGCACCTGCTTTTGGCAGTAACAAGTAATTAACTGAACTCGCTTTTGAAGTTTTGACGTTACACGATAACGGAATGCAAGCAATTTCGATAAAGTTTTGACACCAAAATTTCTCGAAATTTAACATCAATAAAGTTTAACTTTTGACTGGCATAACTACTTCAAAAACGTGTCAATAACTACCACACATGCGCGCGTATATTCTGAGACATTACTGTTTTAGTTGACACGTTGTAGTGGATTGTAGGTATATGTCGATGGTGTTTTTGACGACCTCCCTGGCGCAGTGGTGAGCGCTGTGGTCTTATAACTGGGAGGTCTCGGGTTCGATTCCCGGCGGGGGCAATTTAGGAATTTATAATTTCTAAATTGTCTCTGGTCTGGTCTAGTGGGAGGCTTTGGCCATGGCTAGTTACCACCCTACCATGAAAGACGTGCCGCCAAGCGATTTAGCGTTCCGGCACGGTGTCGAAACCTATTAGGGGTATGGGTTGAATTTACACTGCTATACCCCTTCCAAGTTAGCCCGCTACCATCTTGGATTGCATCGTCACTTACCATCAGGTGAGATCGCAGTCAAGGGCTATCTTGTCATCGAATAAAAAAAAAGGTATATTATAATATTGGTCATTTTATAACTAATTCTTGGGCCTCAACATCAAAATCTTAGATAAAGCTTCGATCACACAGAAAAAGTCATATAATCTTAGGCATCAATTCTAGGTGACTCCATTAGTAATTAGTAATTTTAATTGTAATTTTGCTAAAATTAATAAAAGATTATCTGTTATCGCATTAAAAAATAATTATAAACCTAACTATATAAGATGTTAAAATCATTGATATTGTAATTGAAATTACAGTTACAGGGCTAATATTGCATTGTATTTCAAGGCAAAATTTCCATCAGTAAAACAAAATTAAACAAATTGAGTTTAGCTTGATCCGATTTGTCGCAAGCAAACCTGAGACCGCAAACTAGTTTAAATTTTAAATTAAAGGTTGTTTGTTGGAAAGTTTCAAAACGAGTCAGTGTAAAGGTTAAAGTTAGTTGTTAAAGTCAAACTCACTGCATTGCAGGAGGTAACAGCTGTGTTAACGTTCAATGGAAGCCACCTGCACTTGGCACCAACTAATCGGTAATTAACTAACTGTGGTTTTGACGTGCTACGATAAGATATTGCATGCCAATTTTAATGTCAATATTATCTTAATTGAATTTTAAGAATGTATGATATTAACTTTGATTTTTGATTCAGTTATTATAAGATAAGAAATCAATTCAGAAATGAGGAGATCCGTAGGAGAACCAAAGTCAACGACCATAGCTCAGCGAGTCGCGAAACTGAAGTGGAAATGGGCGAGGCACAGAGTTCGAAGAGCTGATGGTCGATGGGGTCCCAAGGAGCTGGAGTGGCGACCCCGCATCGGGAAGCGCAGTGTTGGTTGACCTCCCACTAGGTGGACCGACGACATCAAACGAGTCGCATGGAGCCGCTGCATCCGACGGCGACCGATGAGACCGAGGTTTATGACAGTCCACGCAAGAGACCTTTGTCCAGCAGTGGACATCTATTGATTGATAAATAAGAAGTAGGTAAGATAGATTTTTTTCCAATGTTAGTTAATTAATTTACAGAAGAGTTTCCACTATACCATGGGATAAATGGGATACCGACAAATTCCTGAAGAGCTGGCAACGCATTGGCAGTGTCTCTGGTGCTCCAAATGTTCATGGGTGGTGGTAATCACTTAACATCATGTGGCGGACCAGCTCGTTTTCTCGCTATTTATATACAAACAGACTGTGTAAACTTTTTGAAAATTTTATTATAAATCATTGCCAATAATCAAAGTCAATAGACTTTGGAAGGTTCATCATTTCTTATAAGTTCATATTGTGCTAAATATAGTACAGAGATAAACGCTGCACTTAATTATAAGTTCTAGATTATATTTTGTTACATACGAGGATTTCACGATATACTCGTATAGCGTGCTATGCAAAGAAGTTTTATGACATCGAGAGGGTAAACACGTGTAGCACTCTACCGAAGCCCAAACTACTGATTGCGTAACTTTGTTTTTTCTGTTTAAGTTTGTTGAATTCAGTTTATGATTCGCAAGAAAATATGATTTTCGTTTCGTGCACGTCCTATTCAAAATCAAGATATTATTTTTTATTTCGTATCAAATCTGTCTGTTTATACTGTAAGGCAAAAACCTAATTTTGCCAGTTTGACTTTACTGAAATTCATTTTGAACTTGGGGTTTATTTCTGCTGGCAGAAGTTTAGCATTAGCTCGCTTTGAATAAACCATAAGTCTAAGTGGAGGTTCGTAAATTGTCAGTCGACGTTGATAGAAATACCTGTGGTATGAGCATTACGAAAATTGGGAAACTTGCCACATTAAAGTCACGCCATAAACGTACAAATTGTTGTGTAATGCCGCGGCAGTAATGCGATTGTTGCTGTTGTCATCTGTATATCACATTTACGGGAAATCTGTATATTTTCTAAACTTCCTTTCTTCATCATCTGTATTTATATGTACATTATGCTTAAGTTTGTTAACATTGTTGATTATATTTGTTTCGATTTGTTTGGTAATATTTTTATTTTCACCAAAAATCAAAACATCCTGGGTTCCATCAACCATCGAAGCTCAGGTAGTATTTTGCACAATAAAATAATATTATGTAAAAGCCTCTGAGATTATACTAAATATTCAAACTATCTCCTCATTTCTGATTTCTCGCAGGGATACTCCAAGCAATCAATCGCCCGCCAAGAGTGATACTGAGCCTTCTTATGAGGCCCATCGTCTTGCTCGTAGCACCATAGACCACATTCATACGCTGCGGCAGGTTATACAAAAACCTGCTACACATCGAACAATAATATTATCATATATATGTATATTGTATATTAATTTTCATACATTTATTCAATCATCCATCACAACCCATCTGCAACAACTGTGCAGTTTGGCACAGGTCTCTCTCAAATGAGAAGAGAAGGGGACCCTTCTTAATATAGTACGCGTATTTCATCAATAAAATCACTGATTTGAATCTACTATATCATAAATCTCACTACTCCACTTTTACAGTAATTGGGTTTTAAAAATTTATCATTTCATTTAATCAGATATTTTAATAAAGATTAAATTTCTTAAACTGATTGCACAGAAATTCGACCCACATTTAAAGCTTGTATAACGTAATCCGCCTACACTCACAATTTAATTGAATTAGAACAAACATTTTGGTTTACGGTAAATTATACTTTTTATGGAATTGATGATAAAATCAGTCAAGAAGCATTGAAATTGAGTCAATCATAAGCAGTAGAAAGTACTGATTGGATAGCTTGCTGAACGGCACGGAATGAAAGAAACGAAAATATCTGATTTTTAAATGGAAGGTTAGGATGGCTAAAAATGTTAAGACGTTACAGTTTGCATGTTGAAGAACATTTTTGTAAGGAGCTTATTGACGAAAATTTACTGACGTAGGTTATTAATCAAAATAATTGGAAAGGCAAATGTCTGCCAAGAAATCATCTTGGCAAACATTCCGTGACTTTTTAGCAAAAGTGGATGAAATATTCCCTCAAATATCTATGAAACTATGTAAAGGCAATGTAGTCATTTTTAAATCAAATAAAATCTTTTAGACACACTCGTGACTGAATGTAAGCTATCTAAGACTGAAATCTCAGAGCGTCCTCTAATTTGACCTAGACTTGAGACAAGAATATGTCTTAACATAAATCTGTCTTCTTTTAACTGTTTTGAATCTGAGCTAAGTGACACTGCGAGCTACTATCAGCATCAATACCTTTCGTCAATGTTCCACTGAACATAACTTGATGTAAGTTAAGTTGAGCTTACTTAACTTTTAAGCTCGCCTGACAGAGAGATAGACATGTACACACTTTTGCATTTATGATATTGCATGGAATAGATTGATTGGAATCTACAATAAATAAGGTTTCGTGGCTTTATAGCTATGCCAAAGCTGGGCCACAAATAGCTTGTAGCTCTTGTGCAGAACTTTTATGTGATCGTGTCAATAGTGCTATTTGTATTTTTATCGTTTCTGATTGCATGCCTCCTTATTCTAGAAGCGATGTTTTTTCTACATTGACATCGCGTGAGCAATGCCGTTTGTATATTTAAGTTAAATAAAAATTATTCTGTCTTTTATTAGCATAACGAGATTTGGAATCGTAAAGCGATTCTGGGGTCAAATAAGCCGGTTTTTCTTATGATCCTTGTACACGTTTCTTCCGTACATGTCTGTGACTCGTCTCATTTTGGAGGTTTTATTTGAGCTTAAAGATTATACGGAAGGATTTGGAAATAAAAATGCTGATGATTTTTATGTCAAGAATATTTATGTACCTAACTTTATCTGATGAGTGGGAAGAGTTGAAGCTTCAGAAATAAAGAAAGAATTTGAATTGAAAGATAATTCATTTTAAAATAATCATCAAGGACTAATGAATCTTATTAAGTAATAATTACGTGGATATTCCCTTATAAGATATTATGAGCTGTATGGTATATGATAATTTTATAGTCGTTATACGTAGTCATTTTTTTCAGTCCAGTAACTATTTTTTATTATCCTACAAATAAACCCACATTCTGTTAATGAATTTTTAGTTTTACATTTCCGTTTATTAGTGTTTTACATTATTAAAAGTTATACAAATTCTAATGTAATTATGTATATCTAAATTTATTATAATTTAGCAAACAGTTTTTACAGGGAATGCAAATGAAAGAACTACTCAAATTAAAGTATCGCATCATGTTAGTTTAGTTTTGATAGACGTTATATCATTCCTACCAGAATTTATTCAGTTATAACACTGCATTGTGTCAGAAGAATACAAATTATCGTTACTATGATCTTTACTTACGTACAAATTTTTGCTCCAACAAAATTTTCACTCCATTCAAAGAGGTGATTGTACTTTAATTGCATAATAATTGCTTGTTTGTGACTATGATTTTTTATTATGATAATCATAATAACTATAACAATTTTCAAATTTAGTATCAAAAATATTTGATCTCCATTGTTATCAATATTAATTTTGTATTTAAATAAAACTTAATTTATGAACAGTTTGTATTTAATAAAACTAAATAATGTCAAAAAATTATAATTAATCTTTGAATTGTACGTTTGACATTTCTTAAAATAGTGTGGTCTTTGGGTGCACTTTACGAATAATTTCATAACCTCAATGATCTCATACAAATTGTATGGTATCGCTTTCATAGTGTTATTTATCATGATTGCATCATGAACCTGAATAGGTCTTTGAATTGATTTTAAAGGAGCTTCCTCTTGACCGCGTATTTATATTATCTATCTAAGGTCATTACAATGAGTCATGATACCATCGGTCTATTTACATAGGTCTATTTTGAGTCACATAAAATACTTATATTGAATCCAATTTAAATATCACCATACCTAGATATTATGATTATTTACGACGATTTATATTTTAATTTACTGTACCTCCGTGATCATACATTAAGATTACAAAATATTGTTGTGTTCCCAGAAGTTTTTCTTGCCAGTCAATGTACCGCCTTCCTAAATATTAGACGCTGGTTGCGCAGTTGGTCTAATAGATTGTGAAATTGGAGCGAACGTGTCTATGTAAGGCTGTTAACCCAACGCTTTTTGTTTGTGGTTTTTTTATTTGGCCAAATGTTAATCGTTATTTGGGCAATTCAGAATGGGCTTATGGGAAACATGTAATAGTTTTACATCTACCTAATCAACGCATTACTTCAGATAGCTACCATTCTTCTGCGCCCACGTTTCGATAGCTAGCATGAAAACGTTTCATTTTGTTTTTGTAACGTCATTAGGTCTAAGTTGGCTGTAATTGTTGGAAATAATATTTTCTGAATTATCATCATTTACTTATTTATAGTCTATTAATTCTGTGTCCTTCCTTTTTCACGTTTCGTGCAATGCAGTAAATAAATTAATTTAGAATCCTGTACTTTAATCCTTCAGTGCTAATTTTAATTTGTATACTTAGCTAACAACTTAATGTTATATTCATGTCTGCTTTTTATCTTTATAGGTAAATCATCTGTCTTCATAAAAATTGCCAGTAAAACATTTAAGGTGAGTATGGTAATATTACATACCTATTTAGTTTTAAGATTGTAGATATCAGAATTCTAGATGTTATTAATTTTTATAATATTCTTAACATTTGCCCCTTGGATTGTATCCTTTGGTAAATTTTTTCGTAGGTTATTTTTATTAATATTCTATTTCTTTTTTGTTTAGTAACAGTTTAATTCTGTTGTAAATCCTTACTAATCTTATAAAAGCCAAAGTGTATTTGTTTGTCCTTCAATCACCCAGCAATAAAGCAGCTGATCGAAGTGATTGTTTGCTTAGATACTTGGAGAGAAAAAGAGACGTAAGTTACTTTTTATCCCGGAAAAAGAGGGTTCCTCAGGGATTTACCTTCCCTGGGAAGGATCCCCAGTGATTTTCAAAGCCAACTCCACGCAGACGAAGTCACGGGCATAAGCTGGTCCTACTAGCCTATGAATATTATAAATGCGAAAGTTTGTATGTTTGTTACTCAATCACGTCGCAAAGACTGAACCGATTTGGCACAGAGATAGATTATAGCCTGGAATAGCACATAGGCTACTTTTTGTCCCAGAAAATATGAGAGTTCCCGTGGGAATAGAAAAAAAAACCTCAATCCACGCGAACGAAGTTACGGGCTTAAGCTAGTCACACAAATATTGCAAAGGTGAAAGTTTGTATGTGTGTGTGTGTGTATGTTTGTTACTCCTTCACGCCACAACGAATCAACCGATTTGGTTGAAATTTGGAATGAAGATAGCTTATACCCAGGATTAAAACATAGGCTACATTTTATCCCTGAAAAATACAAAGTTCCCATGGGAATTGAAAAACCTTGATCTACGCGGACGAAGTCGCGGGCATCGTCTAGTAAATTATAAAATTTTAAACATTGTCTAGCGCTCTCGGTTACAACTTACAATACTATGTAACAGGAACAGGCATGCACATACGGCATAATTGACTATTGTTTCTCTGTTTAACCTACTTGTGAAACGGACCGTACCGGCGTTCAATGTATGCACGCATCCCATTTGCTTTTATCACAAACTGAATGTTAATTGCTTATTTAAATTAGACGGACTTATTGAATTGTTAACTTATTTATTAATTTATGGTTGCCCGCGGTTTCGTTAGAATACAATTCTTACTAATATTATAATAATGCGAAAGTGTGTGTTGTTTGTTGCTTTGTCCTTCAATCTTCAGTAGCAACGGTAAATATGATTTTTTGCATGGGTATAGTTGAAGAGAGTTCTGTTGCTATAGTTCTTGCTACTCACGAGGGCGCGTGAGCTTTACTTGTGGTTTCGTCGTGTACGTGCACATTGCGTAAGTGTGCGTGCCTGTCAGGAGCCTAGGTGGGAGCGGTCAGCAAGCTCTCGCTCATACCTATACAGATACGACACACACACAACCATGAGCCACGAGCCCTCGTGAAATGGATTTCTCTTTTAATATAATAAGTATTCCCGATATGATATTATAAAATCAGAGGCGTAAAGGAAAATCAAATGAAAATGTTGCAAAATCGGTATAAATAGACGTTAAGATTTACATTTAAAGCCGCTTCAATAAAACCAGAAATACTCATAGGATTGGCAAGCTACCCACATTTCGCAACCCTTTCGTGTTGAGTCGATTACACTTATCAATTATAAGCCTGATTATGATAATATTTTGTCGCGTTTCTCGCTTTTGCATAAGTTTTCCATGCACTTGCATTTATTACGCAAGCACCAAGAATGTTTTGCTTATGTTGACTTGACTAGTGCAGTGGGAAGTCGTGGCTTCGATTCCTGGCAGAGACCATTTGGAATTTATTTTAAAAGAGAATAAAGTTAACACTCAGCGTTATTTGAAGAGACTACGAAAAGCTTTTTCAAATCCTTTAAAATATGTATTTCATGAGACTGGACGGTTTTTTTAAAGCAGTTGTTTTTCTGCGATAAAGGTTACCAATGTCACTTGTCACTTACGTGCAGCGAATGAAAATAAGCAAACAAATCACAGCAAGAAGAGAAGAGTTTAAGTCATTTTTAGGTTTTCAACTAAATCGATGCAAAAATTCACGTCGATCCGTTGCTTTCTTGCTGCGTGATTGAAGGACAACAACAAAAGACACTTTCGCACTTCTATTATTATTAAAGGATAAATAATTTAAAAGCATGTGTCGTTTAGTCTTGACATAGTTATTATCTAAAATGTAATGTAATGGAAACGGTCAAAGACGAATAAGGCACGACTACGTCAACGCCCTCCTCGCTACTAGTCGTTCACATTAATTAAGGACAGATCAAGAGAGATTTGGTGTGTGGTAGGAAATGTTTACTTTTTGCGAATTTGTTCCTGTCCTGAAAATCTGAAAAATGCTGAAGGGAAGAAACCAAGAGGACTTAACTCTATGGGGGATCCGATCTAAGGGTATATTTTGTAGGGATTAGGGGAATCCCTTTCCAGTTTAATCTGTTTACATCTTGTACTGCATCGTCACTTTCTGTCATGAATTATTGAATAGAGCTTACAAATATAAATAAGCTGGTAGCTTATAACTTGGATTTCACGTTATATTGTACCCGCATCTACCGATATAAAAAAGATGGTCGCTTACAACCTGGATTCCACGTTGTTTTTAGAATTCCGAGACTCAAAGAGTGCCTACTAGACCCTATTACTAACCCTCCGCAGTCTGTCCGTCCGTCTGTCTGTCCATCTGTCTGTATCTCATGGATCCTAATAGGTACACAGTTTCAGTGCTTCGATCCCACGTTATATTTTACCTGCATCCACCGATATAAAATAGCTAGTCGGTTATAACTTGGATCCCGCGTTATATTTTATTCACATCCACCGATATAAAATAGCTGGTCGGTTATAACTAGAGCCTTACGTTATTTTACCCGCATCCACTGATATAAAATAGGTGGTCGGTTATAACTTGGATCTCACGTTATATTTTACCCGCATCCATCGATATAGAATAGCTGGTCGGTTATAACTTGGATCTCACGTTATATTTTACCCGCATCCACCGATATAAAATAGCTGGTCGGTTATAACTAGAACCTTACGTTATTTTACCCGCATCCACTGATATAAAATAGGTGGTCGGTTATAACTTGGATCTCACGTTATATTTTACCCGCATCCATCGATATAAAATAGCTGGTCGGTTATAACTTGGACCTAACGTTATATTTAACCCGCATCCATCGATATAAAATAGGTGGTCGGTTATAACTTGGACCTAACGTTATATTTTACCCGCATCCATCGATATAAAATAGCTGATCGGTTATAACTTGGATCTCGCGTTATTTTTTACCCGCATCCACCGGTCAGGTTAACGGTGATCGTTAATAGCGAACTGCCGCGAGGGATTATCAAGTGACCCATAACAGCTTCTGATAACTTACACCTGATTACAGTTTTTGTCGCACGCTCGGAATAGAGTCATTTCGACCTTATACGACGGTAAAAGGTTTTCGACTTTTATAGTTTGATACAAATGTACATTTTCTTGTTGAAAGGTAATAAAAAGACTACTTCCTTATTTATTGCTTGCGCAATTTAAACTCGTATTACCATTGGAAGATCTTGATAACAGGGAGTAAAAATGTAACTTATGAATTTAATATACACATTTTAATAACTAAACAAATACATTTTAATTTAGCAACCCAGTGTAGCACCCATTATTATTGCATTGTTTTTTCATTATTATTATTAATTGCTATTATTAACTCATGTCAATGTTGTAGGTATTTTCGCTTCTGCATTTTGTACTTAGCTTTAGTTTATGTGAATTGCATGCTGGGGTCATTTCTAGAAGGTTGCAACTGTAGGATTTATTTTGTGTAACCTGTTAAGATACATATAAAATTGTAAACCAGTATAATGATCCATATAAAAAAAATTTATACCTAAGTGCTGACTAAATATACCCAAACTAAAATTTCCATAACATTGTGATTTGTGATATTATGCAATAGTAAATATAAATAGAAATCGCATCGCATGCGCTTAGCAAATGCCTATCATCTAGGAAAATACAGTCTCGGAAGGGATGTTTCACATCCTCATGGAAGCAAGTATATGGAAAGAGGCAAAACCTGTAATTGAAGAAATGTTAATGACACATGGTAAGACTTATTACTCTGCCTATTATTTCAATGGTGAATACCTCGTTACCCTGAACTCATTGCCGACCCACTATTAAGCACAGCTTTACTCTCGAAATGACAGGTTTTAGGCCATAGTCCATAAATTCCATAATGCTGGACAAGTGAGAATAGGCACACTTCACACTTATTTATGGAGTACTAGATGATACCCGCAACTTCATCCGCGTGGATTTAGTTTTTAAAATCTTAAATTTTCCGGGATAAAAAGTAGCCTATGTCATTCTCCAGGTTCTCAACTAAACCCATACAAAAACCCGTCAATCCGTTGCACCCTTGCTGCGTGATTGAAGGACAAACCAATAAACCAACAAACAAACAAACACACTTTCGCATTTATAATATTAGTAAGGATTGTCAGATGTGCAGGTTTCCTCACGATATTTTCCTTCAACTTTACAACAAGCAGTATTTTATTACTTACCTACATATCGTCGAAAAGAAGACCAAAGTCATATCTACTAGTTTTAGGCTGAGATCTATACAAGGCTTAGACTTGGGAAGGAGTTAAAATGAGACATAGATATGTCCTGACATTAATCTATTTCTTTTTTTGTAACTCTCGTTGGTTTAACTGTATTGACTCTGAGCAGAGTATTAGAGTGCGATGTATAGATTTCCGATTTAGATCACTGTTATAACAAGCCAGCCCCGCAGCAAATAGTGGCAACTTTGCTCACAAACACAAGAACTAGTTGAAATAACAATAATTACGCCGTCTCTAGACGAAGAAAACTAGGTCTCGACCCACGGGCTTGCAGATTAATTTGCATTTGCAGTAGACGAATTAAAATAACGTATCAAAATACCTCCTCGCACAAGTCCATGATGTGTGAACGTCACAGTCTAGTTGCGTCGGTAATTAGACTCGTTGCGTCACGTTGTGTCAGATCCGAGTGTCGGATAACGTACCAAAACATCCAAATGTGGTAAGAATCCTTACTCGTGTTATAAATGCGAATGTGTGTTTCTTTGTTGGTTTGTCCTTCAATCACGCTGTATGAGAGCTACGAATCGATGTGATTTTTTACATGGGTTGAGGACCTGAAGATTGACATAGGCTTATAGGCTTTTTATATCGGAAAAACTAACTCCATGCGGACGAACTTGCGGCAAAAACTAGTTGTACATAAAGTTATTTTGTCTGTGAGAATCCTCTTAATTTTCTTTGCATAAAATCCGAAGTCTCCGAAGGAAATTGTAATGTAAGTACCTAAATATAATTGTATATTGTACCTTTTGGAGAAACAAAAATTGGAATGATTTAAACTCGCACTGCTAACTTTCAATATCCTTCTCTAGGCTTCATAAAATCAAAGGCTCAAAATGTATCATGTGTAAGATATGTATATATATATATTATATAAATATAAATATATGTATATATGTGTGTGTGTATATATTAGTATGGTTATTGTAATGTAATTATGTTAATTGTATGGATATCTATATTTAATATATTATTATTAATACGTTTTTTCCGAACCGAATAAATATTATTTAAATTATTACTGGAACGTCTAACAATTGTTCTGTCTGGTCCGTGACGTCACCGTGGGGTCATGCCTGAAAACCAGCGCTATGGTCATTTTTGGCTGTGGCATCAAGCTGAGGCAGCGCCCTATTTAGTGGCATTATGTATCCTAGATATTGGTAGGCGCCTGGCTTTTCAGAGAACCGATGGTTTGTTTTTTTATCTTTCCCTCGGTTCTTTGAAAATCTTTAGGGCGCCTACTTTGTTTTTGTTTTATAATTATTTTTTAATCTACTAAAATGTGTTGTGTTGCTGCTAAATAAATGATTTATTATTATTATTATTATTATTACATACTTAGGTAAGTACGTATATAAAAAAATGCCCGCGACTTCGTCCGCGTCACTTCGGTTACTGCTTTTCCGGGATAAAAGGTCATTTTACTTACCGAGTTTCTTACTGGCTCTTCTCGGCAGGAAAGGCATTCCGAACCAGTGGTAGATTCATTGTCGATTCAAAAGTGCTTGTAAAAGTTTATTTGAATAAATAATATTTCTATTTCTATTTGTTTCCTTGCGTTCAATGATGAGATATGAGCCGATGTATGAGAAAATTAAATTTTTTAATTTTTTTTTGTGAATTATTCCGGTATTTTAAAAGTTATTGTGCTATTCGGGACGGAGACAAATACAACAAACCAAAAACCATGAAAATCGACCCAGCCGTTAAAGAGTTATAAGTGTTCGAACAAACCCGACTTTGTTTTATATATGAAAGATTACTCAACTTTTAAAAATGCTTTTCTTGTGCTGTGTAAATATTTGTTATTATTTTGTGCTATTATACTCTTTTCAATTTGAATTCGAAGTGAATGAGCACTGAGCATGAATGGAATAAGGGCAAAGATATTGTTGAGCCAAATAAGAGATCTCAATTTTTGTTAGAACTAATAACACACATTGGCCAAGCTGAGTCATGATTACTTTGTTGTTGTAGTATGAAAGGCGACCCTAATAATTCCCATGGATCGGATACATGAAATTATTTTGCTATGTTAAGTGCCAAAAATGATTGCTTGATGACCTTGTGCGTTCAAGTCCAAGTGCGTTCCTATTTTTATGTACCTGGTTTCCAGAAACCATGATTTAATCAACCCTTTAATGAAGTAGGAAATGAGCTGATGATCTTCAAACGCCTGAGTAGATCTTCATAATTTATAGCTAAGAACCTTCTCAATCACATTAACTTTCCCCAGAAAAAACTGCATCAAAATCAGACAATTCGTTTGGGAGTTATGAAAAAACAGACAGACACAATTAAACAGAAACAGATACACAGATAGACGGTTATTCACGTCAAACTTAAAGCACCCCTCTCTTTGTGTCAGGAATTAAAAATATGACTCGCTCAACTGTTCAAGGTATTTTAATCTGCTTCAGTAATTCTGGTGTAAATTGATAAAGAAAATCGTACAGCCCTCTCTCGATTATGTTATTAAGTTAGTATCTTCATAATAAACGCTTTTAGGTCGCGGTCAACCTGTAATTTAACTTTTTCACGACACAGCCTTGCGTTTAACGAGCATGTACTCTTATAATATCTGTGTGTATACAAAATAAATTGACAGCTTTTGCAATACCAATGTGTACACCCGCTTAACTTGTATTTGGCCGGTTTACATTGTTCCTGGTGATGGATCAAGTAGTCATTCCAGCATATTCAATTGTTGACTTATTCCAGTCACTAGTCGTAAAACTTCCAACATAGCGATGTTGGAAGTTCTAATGCGATTAAAGATCTGAAACCAGTCGCTGGGATCTGAGAGCTTTGGTCACAAGCGGCACAACATCGTGAAAAATCTTGCAAAAGACTTTTTATATCCTGTAGGCGTCTATCAATACTTCATCTATCTACCAGGCGACTAGACGAGTTTGTATATACTGTAGTAAATTACCTAAGCTATTTGACAAAGACAATGCTGGTTTACATCACCTGATTGATGAAGTCACGCTATACATTGCCGAGTTTCAGACAACCACTAGGCTAAATATGGATTAAATCGAAATCAAAGCTTTCCGAAAGTTATCCGGCTAAGTTGAATTCGGCAGTTGACCTTTTCCCAGCTACTGGAATAATGCAAACCGGTCAGTTTCACGCGTGTACAGAATGTGGCTTATGATGAATTGTGGCAAAAACAAGGCCAGCCTGGAATGCGAATCTGGAAAAAAAACTCACTTAAAGTTCACATAGTTAATGTTTCAAGTAGCTTTTGGAATTTAAGGCATGCCGTGCAAAAAATATTAGTTATTTATTATTCTGAGATTAAAGACTCACTTGTACTTTATTTGATTTTAAAATTAAGTTTATTTCTATGCGACACCATATTATTTTCTCTTCTTGATTTTGTTTATAGGACTTGCATTACACGAGGGCGCGTGAGCTTTACTTGTGGTTACGTCGTGTACATGCACATTGCGTAAGTGTGCGTGCCTGTCAAGAGCCACTGTCAGTGGTGGGAGCGGTCAGAGCAAGCAAGCTTTCGCTCACACCTATACAGATACGACACACATACAACCATGAGCCACGTGCCCTCGTGAGAAAGAACTATACCTATTGTACGATGTACAGATAAAGAGTTAAGTTAGAAAAAATAAAAAGAGAAGCTATTATAATGATGATCGAAATTACCTATTTATATAAGACCATCGAGGAATTTATCTTGCCGACGTTCAGAGTGACTGTCAGAACTGCGACATTATTTATTTTTATCTGTATCCGTCTAAATTACTTAATCATGGACACTTCCTACATACCCATTCGAGCGTATTTCTTTGGCTCGTAACTGAATTATAGATATTGCAAAACATTAAGACAGTAAATCTAAGTTTATCTTTAACACATCTAGAACTTAAAGGCTCTGTTTTAAAAGTGTTTTCATACTAGGTGCAATTTACCGTGGTGTTAACTTGGGGCGATCATTTATCTCTTCAAATAACTACAAGCTTAGAAAGTAGGGAGCAATAAATTGTTAAGTCGCGAAGTATTTTAAAGGTAAGATTATTTATTTGGTCAGCTTGTAATGCTGGTAATGACTGGCCTATAGTTTCGAAAGGTGGAAGAAATAAGATTGGAAAACACTAAGCGGAGTACGATGAAAAACATTAATCTAAATCTTTTTGAGTATTAATTTGAAAAGAGCAAAACTGCATTTTTTGGGCTCTACTCAGCAGAATTTGCATTCCGTACCGGTGGTAGAGCCTTGACGTGTCATAAGAGCCACATCATACATGAAATAATTTGAATTTGAAAACTTTCTGAACTTGAACTTTTTCTGGAGTAGTACCTACCTTAATTTTTTATTGAATAAGTTACCTTATTTCCTATTTACCTTACCTATCGAACCGCATTCAGAGAACATTTTCTAAAGAGAAAAGAGAACTCATTAAATAATCCAGAGATACATTTTTTATTATCTGTAAGTCTATCGGTTTGTCTGGGTTAGTACAACTGGACCGATTTTGATGAGGTTTTCAGGTAGGTAGAGAATATAATAAGGTCAGGGGGAGTAAGTGAAACATACTTTTCTGTTTTTTCTACAAAATGACCTCTAAATCAATAAAAAAAATGTCAATTTAAATAACGATCAATGCAAAGTACTCTTCCTTAAATGGGCTTTCTATGACATGATCTTTAGGTCCTCTATTAGTGCAAATAACGATAAAATTACTAAGTAAAAGTAGACCATGGTTTCGTTTCACTTACCCTCAAAATGGGGTAAGTGAAACAATGATCAGTACGCTGCTAATATAAGGTCTACAGAACTATTTCAAGGACTAAAATGACACCTTTAATTGCTTCAATCGAATACGAGTCTCAGTGCATGGCTACTTGGTCTAGTTTCTTAAATAAAAGGAAAAAACTGAAAATGGGGTAAGAGAAACATAGTCAAGCAGTCAGGGGTAGTAAACCAAAACAAAAATTGGTACGTTATAAATTTTTATTAGTTAGCTAACACCATGTTTACAATATTTTTACGTCTTCTTCTATTCTTGCTTTCTTAGTGGATGCCTGCGTCATAATAGCTATCTGTAGGCAAAATTTCAACCCGATCCGTACAGTAGTTTGAGCTGTGCGTTGATAGATCAGTCAGCCAGTGTCAGTCACCTTTTCCTTATATATATTTAATAGATTAACTTTTTTATAACTAGCAGCTCCCTCAAATTTTATCAAAATAATTATGGGAATAAAATTAAATATACTAAGTCTTACTGTCAATAAAAACATAAATTTATTCTATACAACGAATATAATATTATGTACAGATGATTCTATATGTGTGATAAGTTTTATCAAAATCAGTCGAGTAGTTTTTGATTGACGCTCGAACAAACAGAATGACTGGTGTGTCAGACACAAGACGGCCTATAATCAAATATTAGTTTTTTTTTAAATAAGACTAGCTTTTGCCCCCGCGACTTCGTCCGCGTGGAATTAGATTTTGGGGTGGAATTTTCAAAAACTGTGAAACACGTACTTTTTTATTTTTAACTGAAAGCTCAAATACCAACTTTGATGGAAACAGCTTGAAAAATGACGGAGTTTCATATAAACTTCCATCCCCTATTTAAACCCCTTAGGGGTGGAATTCCCAATAATCCTTTCTTAGTGTGCGCTTACGTCATAAAAGGAACCAACTGTAAAAAATTCAAATTTCTAACTTCAGTAGTTTAGGCTGTGCGTTGATATCTCAGTCAGTCAATCAGTCAGTCAGGACTTTGAATTTTATATATATAGATTATTTTAAAAAAGGTTGGTAATCTCTGACATGGGGTAAGTGAAACATATGTTTCTCTTACCCCGCTCATCTCTGTTTCACTTTCCCACTCGAAACTTTTAGTGACTAGAATCTTTACCATGTCTTAAATTAATAATCTGAACGTTTTAGACAAAAAATACAATTGGAACATTAAATCTATACCTTATTCAAGGTACTTACAGCAAAAAACTTTTGAAAACTCTATAAAATCACTTTAAAACAAGCAATAAATATAACCGCGTCTAACTCGTGTTTTGAGTTTTGAAAAATGTCAAATTTCTTTCCTAAATATTACCTTGTAGAATTATCGCAGCAACATCTATGTTAAAAAATTGATACCATTTCGTCAATACTCTTTTATCGACTGAGAGCAAATATCGATAAACTGCATAGTTTGTTAGATATGGCTTTGTGTTTCTCTTACCCCACCGTTTCTCTTACTCCCCCTGACCTTACCTATGTAGAGTTTCCAAGGTTACTTTGTATTCCTTATGTATTTAGGGCTCTCGCGTTAAAATCCTAAAAATTTATGCCAATATATAGGTTAGGTAATAATATTTTCTTAACTTTGACTTAACTGCTCAAGCATTTGGTGCAGAAATAGTTTTAGAAGAAAATTTGTTATTTTTTATCCCAATCAAATCAAATCAAAGAATCCAAGAATCCTCTCGGGACTTTTAAAAAACATATCCACTCGGATGAAATCCTTGTAACCTCGTCCGCCTTACTCAACCAATGAAAGTGTATCTTAGGCTGAAATCTATAGAGCACTCTGCTCAGACTCAAGATAGAGGTTAAAACGAGACACAAATATGCTCTGACATAAGTCTGTCTCGTTTTAACTCTGTCTTGAGTCTGAGCTGAGTAAGCGTGCGGTCTATAGATTTCAGCCTTAGATCAATAGGTATAAAAAAAAAATTAAATGAAGCCTTTGTTTACCGCTATAGGATTTTACGCTTTCTGCCCCGCTTTAGCTGTAAAAAGTGTTATGCCATACTTCTACCGTACTTGGTAGAGCTAGCTGTTAACAACCTTACGGCCGCGGGCCGCCCGAACCGGACCTGCAATTTATATCCCTCTGAACTTGTCCAGACTCCAGACATAATTTTTATTGCTCTTTAAGTACTATAAAATTGTCGGTAACTTTTTCTTATCGTTAAATATTTCTTCTGTTTCAATGGTAACTCTATCATCGTTGTTAAATGTTTCATAAGATATATTGCTTCTTTTAAATGGACTTATTTCTTTCGTTTCGCAACTGAACTTGTCAAATTTTTGAATCAACTTTCATCCTTACTAATATTACTAGTGGTTCGCCCCGAACTGAGACCTCGCGATATCCCATAATTCCCAAAAGTTTTAATTATATATTGTAATAATTAACTTTTAACATTAGACGCAATAAAAAAAATAATCACACTAATATTATAAAAGCGAAAGTTTGTATGTGTGTGTGTGTGTGTGTGTGTGTGTGTGTATGTTTGTTACTCCTTCACGCCACAACGAATGAACCGATTTGGCTGAAATTTGGAATGGAGATAGCTCATACCCAGGATTAAAACATAGGCTACATTTTATCCCGGAAAATTACAGAGTTCCCATGGGAATTGAAAAACCTTGATCCACGCGGACGAAGTCGCGGGCTTCGTCTAGTAGTTGACATAAAACTGTTTTACTGACACAGCGCCATCTATTAGCATTATAGTGAAGCTATTAGCTTCACAATAATGCTAATAAATGGCGCATTAAAATTAAATAATTTCGTTTCTTTATAACATTTATCTAATTTTAGTATTTGTTGTTCAAGTACAGGATATAACTGAATTTTCAACCAAGTTTCACGTTCTAATATTCAGTAATTCAGAAGTTGTAGGGCTCTGACAGACATTTAGACGGACACATTTCTCTGTCTAGTAGGCAAGCGCCCTAGTTGACTCAGAGAACTCGCTTCGCTCGTTCAATAAATGCGAAAGTGTGTTTGTTTGTTGGTTTGTCCTTCAATAACGGTGCAACAGAGCTACGGATCAACGTGATTTTTTGCATGGGTATTGTTGAGGTCTTAGAGAGCGACATAGGCTAGGTACCCTTTTTATCCCGGAAAATCAAAGATTTTAAAAAGTAAATCCACGCGGACGAAGTCGCGGGCCTCAGCTAGTATTCTATATGTAACAGTTTATCTTGTATACTATTTGTAATTATATTATGACTGGATAAGAATACTTAATTTATTGCTAAGTATGCGCTGATCTTTTTTTGATGAAAAAAAAGTTTTTATTTTGCTCTTGTTACTATCAAAATATGAACTTATAAGACCCAATTTTATTGTTTAATACATTTTGAAAAGTTCTCGAACATTATAAATCATAATTATATTGTTTTGCGTACACCTTTAACCTTTGCTTTCAAATCAACATATCCTCTGCAACATGGCTGCCTTAATAAAGATCGTTTATAAGCGATAAGCGTCCGGTTTATACATTTTATTTTAAAGTTTATTTATAAGATATTGCCCGCGAATTCATCCATTCATAAAAATGAGTTAGGTTCCAAAAATCCCACCGGAACCCTTTGTTTTTCCGGCATACAATTTACCTAACTTATGTAACTTTCCAAGTCCTTAACTTATACTTATATATGCAAAAAATCACGTAGACCCGTTTCTTCGTTGCTGCGTGATTGAGGGATAAACCAACAAACAAACACACTTTCACATCGATACTAATATTATAAACCTGAAGAGTTTGTTTGAACGCGCTAATCTCAGGAACTACTGGTTCGAATTGAAAAATTCTTTTTGTGTTGGATAGTCCATTTATCGAGAAAGGTTTAAGGTTATATAACATCACGCTGCGACCAATAGGAGCGAAGCATCAGTGAAAAATGTTGCAAAAACGGGGAAAAATATCCATATTTAAAATATATTCTTTTAAAAACTTCTTAATCGCGATCATAATAACAGAAATTGATGCGGACAAAGTCGCGGGCAACAGCTAGTTTATAATATTAGTAGCGATAGGGATGTCTAATATGTAAGTGGTGTACAAAAAGTGTAATCATTTCATTTCAGCATACTATACGTACTTTTTTGTTGATTGATAGCTATCTGATGTTAATGTATGCAACATGGTTATGATATAATGCAAATTACATGTAACAAGTGTACCTACTAGCTGATCTAAACGCGGCACCGCGCCGTTGAGCCGATATTGCCTAATATGTCGATACAGCATTAACATGTCCCACGTTTCTCTAGAAAGTAGCACTTGTAGTATGTTGTTGTGACTGTCAATGCGGTGTCTATGGTTGGTTCCGGTCTACGTGATCTATGGAGACCCTTGCAATACACACATAATGCAATATCTAGGTGAATGTCGTGAGTTGTGTCTCTTATGGTATCTATGTCTCGCAATAGCTTAGCAGGCAAGGTGTACAGTCATATAAACGATGTAGGGGTTCAAACCCCATCCGTTCGTCTTTTTAACCGACTTCAAAAAGAGTAGGTTATCAATTCGATACATATAGTATACTAGCTTTTGCCCCCGCGACTTCGTCCGCGTGGAATTAGGTATTGGGGTGGAATTTTCAAAAACTGTGACACACGTACTTCTTTATTTTTAACTGAAAGCTCAAATACCAACTTTGGTGGAAATAGCTTGAAAAATGACGGAGTTTCATATAAACTTCCATCCCCTATTTAAACCCTTTAGGGGTGGAATTTCCAATAATCCTTTCTTAGTGTGCGCCTACGTCATAAAAAGAACCAACAGTAAAAATTTCAAGTTTCTAACTTCAGTAGTTTAGGCTGTGCGTCGATATCTCAGTCAGTCAGTCAGTCAGTCAGGACTTTGAATTTTATATATATAGATATTTAATATTATTGGAAGTGTAAAATATTCACATTATTATGATAATCTACAAGTGCTTCTAAACAAATATGCAAATTTTTATAGGTGTGTGCACATAAGTATGTTTGTCCATGCATTTCTCGGAAAGTGTTGATTGGATTGTGATTATTCTATTTTTATTTCCTTACATTTACTTCAACTTAGGGAGCACTGCTAATTTCATCAAAATCGGTAAAGTAGTTTCCAAGATATGCCCACTTTTCTCTTTTCAATTATTCTTTATATTATATTTCTTTTAGTTTTGAGTAATTTTTAACCGTTGGGCTATTGAGGCTATTGGCTGTGTAAAGAAAGAGTTTCGAATACGAACCTTTTTGAGTAAATATCAAGTAACAAGTTTTTGTTGTAACCTCTAAACAAGGACAGCCCGTATCTAAGAGGCCCGTGCCCGTAATCAAAGTCTTAAGTCATTAATTACGGCTGTAGACCACGGCAATTCTATTCTATTATGACTATAAAAAGAATTAAATTCGAATTAAACATCTTGCGAGTAAGCCCTTGTGAACAACAGAACAACTCTTGTATTATTATATATTTTGTAAACAGCTTATAGTCGATTAATATTCAGGTTAAAGAATTTTATTTTCTCAAAGAATTACAAATTCACTTACAGAGAAAACAATAAAAGTATTTACATTTACATATTTCAGCAGTCGAAGTGTATACAATAGTAATAATTTTACGAGTATTGTACGTTTAATTTTAAGTTTACCCACAAATTTATCATAACTCCGCTCCGGTTGAAGAATGCGAATTCGTTGCCACAGTGTAGACTACACTGTGGCAACGAATTCGTTACAATAACAGTAAGTTAGTTTATGATTATTAAATAAGATTATTTGAGTAAGTTTATATCATGAAGTACATGTTTTTTCAGTTTGTGTTTGAATGTGTTAAACGATAATATTAATAAAATCGTCAGTGAGTTAAATATCCAATTTTGCTGATATACGTCCGTGGCCGAGATAGCTTTAGCAATAAAATGCGTCTGTCACTTTGTCAATTAATTACTAGGTCTACTACATGTCTAAAAGACTTCTTATAATGTTTGACCTAATAAAGATAATATGTGAACAGTGGTAGCCAAGAGGTTACGCCTACCGTCGTCTATACGGTGGGTCGCAGGTTCGATCTCGATCTAAGACTTTGGAGTGAGTTTAAGTTTAAATATCACATGCTTCAACAATTCAGGAAAATATTGTGAGGGAATCTGCACACCCGAGAATTGTCCATAATGTTTTTAAAGTAGTGTGAAGTCAGTTTTGAGGACTTTTTTCCTTTTTGTCACGTTTACTGACAAAAAAACTTCTTTTTTTTCTTCTGTCAGTTTTGAGGACTTTTTTCCTTTTTGTCAGTTTTGAGGCCCTTTTTTCTTTTTGTCACGTTTACTGACAAAAAACTTCTTTTTTTCAGTAAGGTTTAGGCTTTTTAAATAATTTTCGAGTTGTTTATTACTCAAATAAAATATAAGGCTTTCGCCTAGACGATCGTCTAGGATCGTAGGAATGTAATGAACTTAAGCATTCTTGTTACAAGGTTCATAAATGAAGTTAAGAAGACGCAAAAGTTTTGTCACAAAGGCCAGATAACTTTTTGTGACCTACATTTATTACACAGCGTATAATGATCGGTATCCACAAAGGTGCCGTGTGTAGGTTTAACGATGCGCACTTTCTTACAACCTACGTCCCATCGTTTGCATTATCAATACACACGTTTTGTTTAGACCATTAAACTGTAAATATACGCGCTGTATTTCGCCCAACAAAAGTTTTGGACCGTCCAACTAATCAATCAGTATTGTTTTCCTTTGGAATGGAAAGTTGTAATATATGCGAATACAGACCAAATCCTGTTTATTATAATAGGACAAATTACAATTAACTTTAATATATGTAATAATAATACTAAATATACTTAATACAAAACTAAATTCTAAATTAAAAATAAAACGTAAATATCAAAAATAAAAGCTAAATATAAAAAAAATCATCTAAACCAGTGGAACGAGGAAAAGTGCCCAGAACTGAATGGCCAAACTTATATGCTGACCGATTCCTTATTTTTTTTAAACATATTTTGTGTTTATACACTATTCATATAGTGTTTGTTGATTTTGTCTTCATTTATTTGATCTAGGCTACTTTTAGATCCCTTAAAAGTATGTGATATTTTGGTTTAATGTAGTATTTGATAACGCTAATGTCATCGTATACGAATACGATCAATTGAATTAAATCTTATTCTAACCATACAGTTTATCAGCGAACATATTCGTTTCAATTATCATACGTATTAGCACACTGCATCCAGTTATCATAGAGGTTCGCCCACCTTTGTAAATCGCTTGGGCCTGGCAATATAAAGCTTACATTATGAGGAAGCGGCTAACGGCTTGCTATTGACCTTTCAAACTTTTACGAGTATACTCGTAGATATTTGTGATTTTCGTACAGTGGTTATGGTTTTTTCGAGAATGGGTCCTTCGCTCTAAATTCAAAATTATTTATTTCATGTAGGCCAACTTGTAGCTCTTATGACACGTCATGAATCTACCACCGATTCGGAATGCAGATTCTGCTGAGAAGAGCCGGCAAGTAAATAATAATAATAAATTAGTTTATTGTAGCAAAATGTTTTACTGTAAATTATATTGCACGTTGGAAGATGCCACGTCATAATTTGTCACTACAGTTGCTTCAAATGGAAGATAATTACGTCTAATTATTTCAAAGACCCGTTGTGTTTGTATTTACTTTACTGTAAATATCTCGTAAAGTAAACGAGATCTTTATAGCAAGAATTGTTACTGATACTTATCTACTCAACTGAAAAATGTTTATTCAATTCATATAAGTAAAAATTAATAGCAAATAAAATATTAAATTAAAAAAAAATCAAAACCCAACTGCGTAAAAATTTAATTTTATATAAAAACTGAGAAGGAAAACACAAGTTCCTGTTTACATTTGACCGGATTCAAAAGCGGGCAGTTCAGGTTGTGGACAATCCGAAATTAATCAAGTCGTTTGAAAGCCTGGAACACCGCAGAGACGTAAGTTCTCATTGCGTGTTCTATCGGCTATATAACGGGGAGTGTTCTGAAGAGCTATTTGAACTTATTCCACCCTCTGTCTTCTACAACCGCACCGCACGCCACCGTATGCAATTTCACCCTTACCACCTGGGTACCTGGAGCACTTAGCCCATCTGCTGTTCCAGATCTTTTTTTCCACGCACTACCAACTGTGGTAACGACTCGCTTCGACGGTGTTTCCATTTAATTACACCATTATAAAATTACAAATGGGGTTATTCAAGGGGCGAACAAACAAATTCCTGAAAAGCATTGGGGGCGCTACAAGTGTTCATGGGCGGCGGTAATCATTTTACATTAGGTGACCCGCCTGCTATTCATACAAAAAAAATCCACGCGGTCTTATTATTGAACAATAATAAAATAATCATAAATCTCGTAGTTAGATTAATTTAAAGTAGGTACTTACTATTAGTTAATTTTATCTTTACCCACTATTGCACGCCATACATGGCAAAACAATGTTTCCCAACAAAAATTTTTGTAACACCATATTACGTGTATTTTTGCAATAAATAAATAAATTCTAAGTCTAGATTACACTGTTATTTGGTATCTTTATGGTTGTATTAATTAATTAAAGAGGTTTCGAATTTTTCAAAATAATCAAAGTAATTTTAGAAAAGGTCGAGGTACTCGTAGCGATACTTCTTCGAAATGCTGTTAGAACTTTATAGGTGTTCATAGCTGCTTGACATTTAATTAACTTAGTAGTATTTAAATATTATTAACTGTGGAGTAGTTTACATCTCTTCCGCTATTATAATGGCAAAATTATATGGAAATTCGAGGTGAGTAGCCAATTATGTTAACTGTTGTAATAAATACTTTAAAAGGCAACGCCAAGGTTACGTGTACCTACATTATTCACTTAAAATTATAATTACAACTATCTAATAAAAACTTCTTGGCCGTTAACTATGGGCCTCATAAGAAGGCTGAAGGTCACTCAGCGGGCGATGGATAGAATTATGTTTGGAGTATCTCTGAGAGATCCCTCAAATCAGAAATGTAGTACACAGTAGTATCTTTAAACTTCTCGCGAGAATCCCTTAATTAATATCCCTAATATATAGTATACCCAGAATTGCGAGAAGTCGTGAGCTTTGGCATTCTTATGTGATATTAGAACCGCTAAGGTGTGGAACACTCTTCCAGCATCCGTATTTCCTGCCACTTATGATTTGAGTACCTTCAAGGCAAGAGTGAATAGGCATCTTCTAGGCAAGCGCGTTCCAACCTAGACCTTATCAGTGCTATCCAGTATTGAATGTCGTCAAGCGTAAGCCTATTTTGAAAAAAAAAAGACACGTTCATAAATTATCACGCTTAGAAAGCAAAGAATCACACCTGTACCTACCAGACAGGTAGGAAGCTTGTATGCTCTCGATTTATTACGCGTACGTATTTAATAGGCATCGGTCGGTGGGAATAGGAAGCCGGGTCGATGACCCGCTGCAGCCGCTGGCGCCGCGACACGGATGCGCTCGCATTGCGCAATAATGGCTGCAGGTTGAATGCTGTGGAAAGAAACCGGCCAAGCGCGAGTCAGAACCGCTCATGAAGGGTTCCGTACCATCGTACAGAATTTAACACTATGTACCTTTTTGGGTTCCATATCCGAATGGTAACCAACGGGACCCTATTACCTAAGCCTTCGCTGTCCGTCCGTCCGTCCGTCTGTCTGTCAGCGGGCCGTATCTCATGATATGTAATAGATAGAGAGTGAGAATGTGTATTTCTTTTCCGCTATAACAACAGATAATAAAAATAAATTAAAAATTAAAGGGTGCCCCTGTTAGAAACATGTTTTTTTTTCGGCATTTTTTTGGTACTGTAGTGTATACACTATACACTGTCTCGTGTGTTCATGAGCAATGTTGCAACGTCAGTATTACGCGAACCGCCGGTGCGAGTAGACGTGCGACAGGTGCTCGTGTGCATTGCCGAGCCAGTGTCGGGGCGGCGCTATTGGAGATACTACATTGGCGACGAGAAAAAAGGTAAGTGGAAAAAATATTTTTTATAAGGAAGGAGGGAAGGATATGGCAGGCGTTATTGGTTATAAATTAGTTGATATTTCAGACGGTTAGTTTCGAGAATTGTTATTATAACAACGTAACGAAACAGAATATAAAATTACAAAGGGAGTAAAGGCAAATCGGTTAGAAAATGTCTTTATTATAAAATAATCTGAGTGAAATTTTTATTTTTCACAATACCCATATATTTTATTAATCATAGATAATGGATAATTTTTTAAATGGTCAGAGTTAATGACGTAGAGATAATAAATATCGTTGTTATTACATGATGTGATTTGTATTTCGGGCTATGGTTGACTTAATATGATATCATAGGTAAAATCCTTGTAATAGGAAGTGGGTCAGGTTGGTTAAATAAATAACTTCGTATTTCACTTTAATTTGGTGTATTTAAAAAGCGTGTACTCGCGCCAAGTTTTACAATAGATCTGCTGGTACCGGTCAGGAATATAGGAACCCCGGCCTCAAGTAACAATAATCAATTGATCATATTTTAATACAAACAAAAGTTACCTTAAGTGACGCCGGAAAAGTCACAAAGGAAATTATTATTTATCAAGCTCCATATTGTTAATACGATCCCCTAACGTTTAAAATAAACAATCTGTAGCTATGCGAGTCGCATGAACAAAGGCCGTTGGTAGGTACCTAATAACTATTCAAAATATCAAAACTAAAACGCACAGTCAGGACATTCATGAGGCTCAGCAATAAGTTACATTAACAAATTCTGTTACACTTTGCAAGTAACCTAATATAAGCCTGTTCTTCGCCTTCGCCAGTTCAGTGGAGAAAATATTAAATTATTTTTCTTATCCCAACAAAACAGTTAAGGTAACAGTTTAACAGTTAGTTAGTACTTTTATGCTTTATACTTGTTTGTGGAAGAACATTTTAAAGATCATGGATGTTAATATGGAAGTAAAACTAAATAAGTATATTTTAGTTAGTATGGAATCAGTTTTGCCAAGAGTTGCCCTTAGACAACCAATCATGGAAATGTTGGGTTCTGTGTTTATTACGCAATGGTTACGATATAACCTTACTGCGGGTAGTTATTTTTATCGAGATAGTTGGTGATTTCTTTTATTAGTTGCTCGGTGAGGTGTATCGTCTCCTTCATGAGATAATCACGTTTAATAATGCTCAGTTATAGTCGTATGGTTGTTAGTTTAATTTTTTCCGTTTTGCTTCTGATGTTCGGCCAGAGGTGCCTTTGTCGTCATCAAAAGTGAGATGGTAATTTCATACCCACAGATGTAGCTTCATGCCACGTTAGAATTTTATACCCACATGACTTCATCCCATGGGATATGATTTTATGACCACATTAGTTTCGTTAGCTAGAAACCTCTTCCTAACCTCTTATGAGAAGGGTAACATAGAATCATTGTTGATTATTAAGGTAAATGGGAAATTAAGATTTCTGTGGGGTCAGCTTACGTTCCGGTAGTTTCGTGGAAACTAGGGGTAGTGTGCGATCCCGTGTGTGGATGCACAGTGAATAGTGGCGATTCATTTATTATTTATTGCACCACAACAGAAAAAAAGTAAACTTAACAAGATATATTATGTCGATTGTTGATATAAAAAGGCAGCCTTATCGTTAAAAGGCGAACTCTTCCAAACAACCTTATAGCTAAGGAAAATAAAAAATAAACAAACAGCAGGAGGTGTTGCAATAATAAAAAGATAAACTTACATGCTAATATTTAAATAAACTAAACCAATATAATATTATGTTGACGTGGATGCATGGATCAGAGAGATCCTTTGAGGATGATCGATGCCATGGCGATTCCATAGCCAGTTAGCGTGTAAGATATTTCACGGTTTTACAAGTTACACAAGAATTAAGACGTTGATAAATATTAAAACCCGTTTTACTAAATAAAGCAACCATTTAATTAATTCACAAAACACAGCAGTGTAATAATAACAATTGATATTGACAGCAGACCACAGACTGCAGACAAATATGTATGCACATGGAATATAATAGGAGAGGGTTGCAATTAGGAAAAAGGGGGTTAAGAAGGCACAGCTATTGCGACATTTGTGGAGTCATTCAACAGTAATGTATATCAATGCTATGATTCTTTAAGGGGTTCCGTGTTTATTATTCTTTGTTCAATGATCTTTGAGACTTTTTAGTTAATGAAGTTGAGATTAATGCTGAGTTAAAATGAGATCAAAGTGGGACTGTAACTTGGTTGAGGGCAACATGCTCAGACTAAATGTATTGCGTTGATTATTAGTAGCCGCAGTAGTCATTATAGAAGGTAGTGATCTTAACTAGAGGATATTGCGTTGATGTTCATTGCGAGAACTTATAAATAAAAGAGTAATGCCTAATTTTGTAAGTTGTCGAGAAAACTTATTTCATTGCTAAATTTGTTACTGTTTTGTTGTTTTGCGTTCCCGCTCTGTGAGAACGCCAAATAGAGGTGTTTGGTTTGGTTAAGTCGATGACCAGATGGAGGTTATGGATTGCAGTAACCGGATAGAGGTTACGTGTATTAGTAACTGGATGGAAATTGTATATGTGTTTTGTGACGGAACAGACGTCGCAATAAAGAGTTTACCAAAATAATAAACCTTAATTTGTTTGTTTGGGTTACGCTACGAGTGATTATGTTGAGTACCGTTGACAATAGAGTCCATTAGTTTGAGCTGATGAGATTTAGGTTTTCATTTTTAAATGAAGTTTCCATTTTAAGTTAGATCCAAAGTTTAAAGGTTCTTTAAATTAACAGAAATCTTAGATGAAGACTGACATGTTCTGAAGTCATTGATTAATAAGCGTACTTACAAGTACACTCACGATAGATTTCGAAGGTAGCCTGGATGTGAAGTTCCCTTAAAGTTAGATAACGATAGTGACAATCATGTTGATAAAGATGATTAAACGTACGCATTGGCGGGACGTATCTGCAGACATCGGACGTATCGCTTCCACTTTGTGGTGGTGTAATGAGCGTCCGACTATGCTTTGAAACTCGAGTCTTGAGGAAACTACAGTTTTGGCCTAGGGTGGTTCGGGTTCTGAGAAGACTACAATTGGCAATTTGATGCAACCCGAATACCTGTGGGTATACAAGTGTATTTGATTTTGTTTGGTTAACTTGCGTGACCGATGGTCGCTGTTGTAGTTACGCGCTGCAGGTGGCAGTCGGTCCTAAAATTGTACGACTAAGCAGTTACTGGTCCCTTTAATGGATTCTGTATTGATGTGTGACTGAGATATTGATCAATTTAAATTAGTGGGAACTTTTCATTCGGATAGTTATGATTTCAATTAATTAATGGGTTACAGTTAAATTGAGTTATTTGATTTTAAATAACATGTCAGGTAGTCCGAACCTTATAAGTAGTATATCTCAAATGTTTCCTTTCCCTGTCAACAAGTGCATTGCCACACGGGAACGTGTGATTGTCAGTTCTGGCCGTGTCGGAGATTAAAATTAAAGTGATTATTATTTAAAGTGCCATCTAGTAACGGTAGTCTTATAACGTTGGTATTACTATTCATTGAGCATTACACCATTGCTCCTCGCTCGTTCGGTCCATTAAAATGAGACTCGCAACGTGTGTATTGTCAACCGTCAATCGGTATTTCTTGTTTCTATTTGATTTTCTGGTGTAGTGTTGTCAGTTTAAGATTACTTTGGTAATGTGACGATTAAGTTATTGGTTGGACAGTGTTGTGCGATTTTATGATCTGACAAAGCCAGGTAATTCATTCCAGGAGATGAGTTCATAAAATTAATTACAATTAAATCAATATAGGTCAATTTTCTTTTGGTTTCTGTATATAGAAAAAGGTTATAATTTGTTAAAATGGACACATTGAGTGTGATTTTAGTAATTTTATATTGAAGCACTTGTTGAAGATTATTTCCATTAAATTGGGAATTTCAAAACCAGAATATTGGTATAACGGGTCACGTGACCACCATTAAATTGGAAACATCTAGTGGTATTGGAAAACCCTCCATTAAATTGGGAATTTCAAGTATAAGAATATTTGTATTATTGGTCATGCAACCACCATTAAATTGGAAATATAAAGTGGTTTTGGAAATAAGCCTCCATTAAATCGGAAATTTTAAATATTGGAAAAATTATATTATTGGTCATGCGACCACCACTAAACTGGAAAATGAATTTATGAGCGCAACCAGGATGAATTCGTAAAGAATAACAAATTTTTTGAGATCGAACTATGCTTTATATTGCTCAGAGGTAACCGGATGGTGATACCTCAGAAGTCGCATAAGAATGTTATAGATGCCATACGCAAAGGCCATTCCGGGATCGTAAGGAAGGGTCGATTATTTTCTAAGGTAAAGTGGCCGCGGAAAAATAGATGACAAAAAATTTAGTGAAATCCTGCAAAAAAAAAAAAAAAATTATTTTAAACAATTGTGGATAAAATAGATTGATTAGGAATAGACACTGAAGTGAGAAACAGAGATATCATTCAGAAAGAGAAAGGGAAAGAGTACGGAGAGGAACTACAGAATCGACGGGATATCACTCAGAAAGAGAAAGGAAAAGAGTGCGGAGAGGAACTACAGAATCGACGAGATATCACTCAGAAAGAGAAAGGAAAAGAGTGCGGAGAGGAACTACAGAATCGACACTAAATGAAGGTGACTAAGTTAGTTAAGGAATGTAGTTCATCTTAAAAAGATTGAAGGCCAGTGGACAACAGTACCGGAGAAAGATCAGGATGAGAAGAATAGACAAAGTAATGGAATCAGTGAATAAACTGTAACTGAGGGAAGATTGAATAAGTGATTAGAAAATATTATTATTATTCCGAACCGGTGGTAGATTCTTGACTTGTCATAGGAGCTACAAGTTGGCCTACATGAAATAAGTAATTATGAATTTGAATTTGAGATTTATTATATATGTGCTGATATTCTAAAGCTGTATCGTGCAGATAACTATACCAAAACTTTGGAATAGTCTAACTCATGTCACTACTATGATTTGAGGATTTAGTGATGCCGGAAATTATTATATAGAAGTGAACTCTTGAAATTATCTTAGTTGTTTATTTATTTAACGTGGAAGGGATGTAGTGTATACACTATACACTGTCTCGTGTGTTCATGAGCAATGTTGCAACGTCAGTATTACGCGAACCGCCGGTGCGAGTAGACGTGCGACAGGTGCTCGTGTGCATTGCCGAGCCAGTGTCGGGGCGGCGCTATTGGAGATACTACAGGTACGGAGACGGATTGATAATGTGGGTGTCTTTAAATCAAGAGTGAATAGGCATCTTCTAGGTAAGCGCGCATTAGGCTGCATCTTCACTAACCACCAGGTGAGATAGCAGTCAAGCGCTAGTCTATAATTAAAAAAAAAACGGGTCTCTCGAGTCGGACTTGCATACGAAGTTCATTACAAAAACTGTCATAATATCACGCTCGGATAAAACTTATTTTATGTTAGTGAAAGCAGTCATAAGTATACAATATACATATACTAGGAAGAATAACTCTTGACAAGTGCATTGACCCCAAACGAAACAATCTATTGTCTTTAAGTACAATAGGACCAAAAAAGGTCATAGTCTAGCTAGAAAAACAATTTTCTTATAAGTCTGAATGTTGATAGAAAATAGTAATCCTATTTATTTTTGAACATCTAACTGTACTCTGTAACTCAAGCAGAGTCCGAAAAAGTGGATTACAAGAAAAACAATTCTAATCTCGTTACCAACTTTTTTGTTGTTAATGTCTATTTTACTCAGCCAAACTTGATTGTTGCTAATAAACACAATAGTAAACAAAAACATCGAAATTAAATTGAAACTAAGCGTTAATAAAACATGAGCAACGATTTAGCACAAAGTACCAAAAAAAAAAAAACGAGAATGAAAGGAAAACTCGTTACACCATGCCTTGTTTACTGAAGCGTAGCGACTACCGTTGGAACCGTTTAGTTCGACCTTAAACCCTTGTCATACATAACGCACGGCGACAGCGACATAAATTATTATCATGGCAGTAGCACGGAATAAAGCTACCCTGAAAACGTGACGAAAATCACATGTCACGGAAATAGGTCCTTAAAATCTATAGGTACAATAAATTGAACTGTCTGCGATTTCTAAATAAATGTCTTTTGATCTCTTTTTAATTATGCTATTGATTGTATTGAACGAAGGCATAACCCATATACATGTTATAAAATAATTTTTTTCTGTTTGACTGGCCGAATGTTCTAAATGGTAAGGAGAACAATGAAGTAGTCCTCTAGGTCGTTTTTAATCCGGGGAAATCAAAGAGTTCTCATGGAATTACTGAATACCACGCAGACGAAGTAATATAATATACTACGAAGAACTGTATGAAAGTTGTCATACTGTGGAACATAATGGAAGCACACTGCCTAGTGGGAGTGTGAGTGAAATGTTGAAATCTATAGATCATTGTCCTGGACGATCTATAGATTTCAGCATTTCACTCACACTCTCACTATACTCAGTATAAAGGTCTCTAAAACTAAATGTTAGCGTCTCGCTTTAACTCTGTCTCAAGTCCGAGCCAAGACAAATCGCGCACTATAAATTTAACCTTAACCATGTGCCAGATTCATTAATTGTGACACTTCCTATAGATTATCTGAAGATTTAGAACATGGAAGTAGGACTAAAGCATGGATTGTTTATGTAGTTTGTCACTAAAATTCCAAGTGAGACAATATTATGCGACAAAATGAAGTCTATGAAACGATACGTGTAGTTTGAACAGGAATATGGTAAATTAAATTTGATAGTATAAAAGACGAATGGTGTAAGGTGTCATTTGACAATTTGATTAGTGACCAGTTAATAATCGAATAAACACAAACGGCGATGTTTTATTTCACTTAAGTGATGGTAATAAACAAAAATTTGATAAAATATAGGTGCAATCAGTTTTTATTTCAGTTAGGGGGCTTTAGTACTACTTCCATGATTTAGAACAGGGATCACCAATTAGTTTCATTGAGGGTCCGATTTTAAAAAATAATATGAGTGTCATGGTTTAGTTTGTAGACGATTACTAGCAACCTATATTTAAAGACATCAATCAAGAAATAAGACGAAAAATAATAGAAAAATATGCATAAAAAAATAATCGAGTACGTACCTTTACACTAATACGTGACACGCAATAATTATAAATACCTAACTATCAAAATTAATAAAGTAAGTAATTAATGTTAAAGTCAAAAATGTCATTATTAATTTGAATTATCTGTTTAGACAAATAAGTCTGGAGTAAAGTTGATGCAAGGTAAAACTTGGGCTAAATAAGATTACTCAAAATTTTAATTCTAATATTTTTAGATTTTTAGTGTCTGTTTAAGGTCCGCACAAAATAGATCGGCGGTCCGGATGCGGACCGCGGTCCGCCATTTGGTGACCCCTGATTTAGAAGCACTCACTTCACAAAGTTTTTATTATACCTTCTAGCTCTCTTGCTAGTTACACCTGAATCGCTGTCGTCGCTGCGTCGCGTGTGATTAAGGTTTTAGTTCGCCCTTACTCTAAAGGTCACATTAACAATGCCTGGCTGGTTTGCGTTCAAAGTTCTAGGACCAAATACCTTGGTCCCGTGCGACTTGGGTTCGCAAACTTTATAAACGTGCATAGTTTCTAGTAAATCACCGATTGCGTTGTGCATTTCGCTGCATGTTTGTGGTTTCAGAGTCTTGAACTGCTATTAGTTATTTACAAACATACCTACTAATATTATAATTATGTAATTGCACAAATGTCTTCGTGTGTCTATTCGTTTACACGGCATAACAAATCGCTATCTTGACGAAATAGAAATAGGTTCATGCGTAGTTTATTTTTTTGAGATGAACTTTTATGCTTTTTATCCCCGAAAATAGAGATTACGAAAGAAAAACTTAATTTCAGAAAGACAAATTCGCGGGAAAAATCGAGTCTTTTTTTGGAAATATACAGTATTGTAAAAAATGAAAGGTAATACTTAATTGTCTCCAATAAAAAAGCACTTATTGCATAATAAATTGGTCATTGGCCCGTATAGCAGCATACGAAAACAAGAACGATTTTATTATACAGAAATTTACAATAATTTTCTTAGCAGAATCAACATTGCGAACCGGGAGATGGTAGATTCTCGACCTGTCACATGAAATAAATTTTTTTTTTTTTTTTTAATTTAATATGGTAGAGTAGTATTGTATAGAAAAGCCGAAGTCCCGAGGTGATCATGAAGAAAATAATGATTTATGATATTTAGCTACATAAAAGTTTTTCTTTTTTCCAGAGCAATGTCTCGGTGGAAGGGTAAAGTGAGGTAGCCAGCAGATGGCAGCAGTCAGCGCGGCGATGTTTCGGCCTGGGGGCGTGCTCGACCCCCCATGTTACGTTCAACGGGTATGTAGTTCCGTTGTTTTTACATAGATGGCGCTTATTTAATTTATATTTTTCGTATAATGTAGCCTTGGCATTGGTCGGTAGCGCTCCGTACTAGTCCATTCAAAAGACAGTACTAATTCGGAGTTCTAGTACAATTAATACAGTAGTTCGGAAATAAGCGACAGAATGACAGGCTAAATAGGTCCAGAAGGAGCAAAATACTAAATAAACGATGTAGGTATGCCTACAATCTACGTATGTACCTAGGGTACGATCTATCGTTCATCAATCTTGAATTGATTGATGGAATGGAGTAATGTAAAACCTATCATCTAATAGATGCCTTACTACAGTCTTGTTCATGCATAATCAATTGCCGTCCATCAGTCCTGTCAAACATACGCCATATTTGTTTGCAGTGACACGTGCTCCCGTAAACAGATTACCTGAATACACCTAAATACATACTGTGGCAAGATACGCAGCTTATATAGCAGATTAGTGATGTTTGATGTAAGGAATGCATGTTACTATGCTTATCCTTACAAATTACTAATATTATAAATGTGCTCAAGTGTGTTTGTTTGTTGGTTTGTTGATTTGTTGATTTGCCCTACAATAACGCTGCAACAGAGCTGCGGATCGACGTGACTTTTTGCATGGGTATAATTGAGGATCTGGAGAGTGATATAGGCTACTTTATCCCGAAAACTCAAAGATTTCCCGCGGGATTTTAATAACTAGGTATATCCACGCGGACGAAGTCGTAGGCATCAGCTAGTCACTATATAATTATCAGGTGATGTTTTCATCATCAACATCATCGTCATCAGCAACCCATCAATGGGTCACTGATGATCGCAGGTCGAGAATATGTCGGGTTAGAGGCCATAGTCCAGTACCTAGTGCATATTGGCAGACTTCACGTACCTTGGAGAATATTATTTAAAACTTTCAGGTGTGCAGGTTTCCTCACAATGTTCTTCACCATTGAAGCATAATATGACGTTTTCTCTACGTAAAGTCAGAGGGTGTGTGCCTAGGATTCAAACTCTGTACCCTCTTAAAAGGAGACCGAAGTCGTAACCAATAGGCTATCACCAGTACAAAATTAGGATTACAGTGATTAGGATAC
This sequence comes from Hipparchia semele, assembly GCA_933228805.2. Classification (NCBI taxonomy): domain Eukaryota; kingdom Metazoa; phylum Arthropoda; class Insecta; order Lepidoptera; family Nymphalidae; genus Hipparchia; species Hipparchia semele. Next base: position 4,243,122 of record OW121722.1, read on the forward strand.
AATAGGATTTCTTAATGACATTTATTTGCATGGAAGCGCCTTTACCATTGCATATCTGCCCATATCATGGTAAAAAATTGATTCCCTACATTCATTCTACCACTCAACATTCTACCATTTTAAAATTCGAGAACAGCTTAGTCTGAATTTTTTGCCAGTTCTTTTCAGCAGATACTGCTTTCCAAATCGGTGGTTAAGTCAAAATAAATACTTTGTCTACATGAAATAAATATTTTTTTATTTTCGGCTTAAGATTTAAAACAGTCGTGATTAAAATAATTATGCCACAAAATCTTTTTGTCAAGGCAGCGTGTTCTGGTAGATAATCAACTACCGCGGAAATGTCCGAATATATATACAGTTAATAATTTGAGTTAATTGATTATTACGCACCGCATGTACTTTGTATAATTAATGCCCGATGCCTGCGCGGTTTGAATGCGAAATGCGAACGCTGTCAATTGTTAATATAATTTCGATACGAAAAGTCACGTTTGCGTCCAACGGCCCAACGGAACGTGTAATTTATGGAATTTTAAATGTTATATCATTTTATGCCGTAGTATAATATTGTTTCGTAATTATAATAATGCAAACCATGAGCCCATGTTGATGAAAGGCGTACGTACCTAATTATTGTTCATTGATTACTATACGGTTCATAGAACTGGCATTTTGGAAGAAGAAAAAACTACTTGTTATACGTTGAAGTTAAAAAAAAATGATGATGAATCAACTATGATAAATATCTGAATACTAGATGATGCCCGCGAATTCGTTCGCGTCGATTAAGGTTTTCTGATTTTCGCGGGAACTTTTTTTAAATTTTCTGGGATAAAATGTAGTTTATGTGTTAATCCTGGGTATGAGCTATCTCCATTCCAAATTTTATATCTCCAGCAAAATTACTTCATTCCTTGTGGGGTGAAAGAGTAACAAACATACAAACACACACACAAACATACAAACTTTGTTCAAAGATATACGTCTTTGTTTACGTTTGTTTGTTCAAAAGTATATGCCATCTATTCGCGTTAAAACAGATATTCCATCCGAGCTTAGTAGCGAGCGTACCGGTCATATTTTTTCGGATTAATATTGTCATGTTTGTTCGACAGCAGTAACATGTTTGCGTTAGATTTTGTTTGCTCAATCATGCGGTTCACAGGCACTTTCAAATAGTCGAATATTTGTATGTCATTGGTCAGAGGTCGTGTCAAGGGGGTCTATGAGACGTATGTTTATACACATGATACATTCGTCAGTCGAGAGTGTTGAATCACTGATGGAACAGAAAATGTTTTGATAACAAACACTATGGTTATAAATAATATCCATAATTTTATCAAAAATGTTCTAGGTCGGTACTGAATATGGCTTTTTTTTTGGTATATTTTCTTTTTTCTGTACTTTGGTCAAACTTACTACACACATTGGTGTAGTTCGTATCTTAACAAACTTAACAAAGAACTATATTTAATTTTATATTCTAAGTATTAGGTCAATGTTAGTAAGGTACACATTATCTTTTTTTTGTAAACTTATTTTTTTCATTATTTCTTTATTTTCATTATTATTACTTATAATTAAAAAAAAAAAATTGTATGTTACCTATAATATGCAGGAGTATCCCTGGGGGACCAAATCAGAAATACGGAGATCTGTAGGAGAACTAAAGTTAACAATATAGACTCAGCGAGACGTGAAGCTCAAGTGACAATGTTTACCTGTTCTTGGAACTATGCCCCTACAAGGCACATAGTTCCAATAATAAGAAGAGGACGTTGGGGGTCCCAAGATGCTGGCATGGCGACCATGCACCGGGAAGTACAGTGTTGGCAGAAGGGCGTCTGCCAACTAGGTCGACCAACTACACCAGACGAGTCACAGGGAGCCGCTGGATGCAGGCGGCGCAAGACCTGTGAAAGTCCATGCAAGAGACCTTTGTTCGATAGATACAGCGACAGCTTAATACAGAGAAAAGACTCCCGAAGGCCTCAGTACAAAAGTCGTGCATCGTGCGACCTTATTAGCGTCGAGACAGCACGTGATATCAACCTTTTCTATACATTCCAGCATGGACAATTGATTTGAAAGGAAGGTCGAGTAGATCGCCCGTTTTTTGTGTGGGCTGTCCATTTTGTATCGATCTTATTACAGATTTACATTATTCTGGTTTTTGTAATTGCCTACAATTGTAGCTAAAAGGTTCTCTACTTATCTTCGAATTATTGTGAATTGGATTTTATTTAATAAAAGAAAAAAATGCTTAAATCAGGATACTATGTTTTACCTAGGTTTTACCAGTACTAATTGGATTTGATGATTGTTATGATAGTAAGGTCAAAAGATCAACTGTTTTTATATCTTGTGGGTTAACTGATCAACTACTACTTACGTAGAAGTACGCCAAGCAGTATTATACGTACCTACTTAAAAAGCTTGTAGCTTTTTCTCACGACTTCCTTGGTCTTAGTTTTTTTAAATACTACGGTGCGCAGCTCTTTTATTTCAAAAACCGATGTCACTCCCCAAGACCTCAACTGTTGGGTTAGTATAAGATTTAATTCGATTGATCGTATTCGTATTCGATGACATTAGTGTCAATGTAAAATGAACTATAATCATTTTAAATTAGAGCTCAATTTCGTGCATGCATTCTTATACATTTACATATACGGATACACTGTAAATTAAAATCGGTTGTGCTGAATTTGCGACTTAAGTTATCAACACAGTTAAGGTTCTTTTTACTTCGGCCTACCGACAAACAAACACAATTTTGCATCTATTATATTAGCAAGGATAACATCGATTATATAACCATATCGATGTAATATAAGCCCGTATTATTGCATAGATTAATCAAGTACGTCGCCAAGTAAAGCAAACATTCCCCAGTCTAAGGTCATCTTAAATTCCTCGCGTATCACTTTCCACTGGTATGCTGTTTGCGTTACAGTATTCATGAGGTGGATGGAAGGTAATTAATCCTTGATGCTGTGACTTTTAATAGATTTTTTTTTTAAATTCACTAGCTGATTTTCGCGACTTTGTTCGCATGGAGTTAAAAGTTTTCAAAATATTTTGGGAACCCCTTTGTTTTTCCGCGATAAAAAGTATGTCACTCTCCTCAACTATACAAATTATTAAAATCGGTTATACCTACTGAATTTGTGACTTAAATTATTAATTCAATTTAAGGTTCATTTTTCCATATTAAATAATGAGAAAAAAATGTTCATTTTATTTTGACACTAATGTCATCGAATACGAATACGATCAATCGAACTAAATCTTATACTAACCCTACTGCTCCTTTTCATGAAAAACCACGTTGATCCATTGCTCTGTTACTGCGTGATTGAAGGATAAACCAACCAACAAAAACACTTTTGCATTTACAATATTCTTATCAACACATCGCCGGCCCAAACTCTATGTTTAGTACGTGAAACAGGTCAATAGCAAAAATAACTTTCTTCTTTTTGGATCGCAGAAAAAAGCAAAATAATTTAGTCTTAAAACAATAATTATTTTATTGACTTTTATAAGTCGTAAGAGCTCGTAGAGTCGTAGAGATACTGTTTAATAAAAAAACGCATAATCCTGCATTTAATAAAACCATTCTCAACAAAGTAATGTATGTAAATTACTGTTATTTCACTTTTACTAACTAAACAGTTTAAATTCCAGCTAAGCTAAGATTTTCTCTCAAGTAAAAAGTTCTGGCGGTCGACCGTTGATATAAAATAACAAGGATACGAAGTTTACTTATGCATCCTCCCAAAATGTGCGAACCGTTTTCAGTGTCGTAAAAAGACTAGTTTTGCTCGCGATATCTTTTGCGTGGAGATAGGTTTTCAAAAATCTAAGCAATAATCAACGTGGTGATAAGCCAGTTTTCGTAAAACTTTAAAGGCCAACAGCGCACTATCATAACGTTAATACGACGAGCTCAGAAAAAGTAAAAAATAAATTTAATTATCAGTACAGAAAAAAATTACTTGGCACTCACATACTTGGTTCTATTGAGTCTACATTTAGAGCAAAACTTTGTTAGACACTTCCGAAAGTGTTATAGTTTTATGCAGCAATCGTTTATTTTACCGGGTACTATGTCACTTTCCTAGTGCTCAATACTCTTTGTGTATTAAAAGACTATATCCATATAAAATGTCTTTTTGATCTGTCGCTCCGCCGCTGGATGATTGCCGGACAAACCAACAAACAAACTTTCACATTTATAATATAAATATTTATAATAAAAATAGTAGAGCTACAAAGTACAAGAACTAGTCTAAAAAAAAATTATGAATTCTACATCTCATTGAAAATATAAAATTACTTAATGCAGGATTTTTTAATGGATGAAATGCATTTTGTGTAGTTTCGTTTTTTCTTTTGTAAAGCTGCGCAACAGCCTCTTTGCAACAGCTGCATAATTGGTATAACAATTGATGGCGGTACAGTACTGCTGTGACGAGACATATTTTGAATGAAATATATATGAAAAGAGCAACTGGAGTTTCTTGCCGGCTCTTCTCAGCAGAATCTGCATTCCAAACCGGTGGTAGAGTCATGACGTGTCATAAGAGCTACAAGTTGGCCTACATGAAATAAATAATTTTGAATTGTATACCATTCATTCTAGGATTGTACATCAATGGGCTTTTCTCAAAATTGTACCGTGAGTGTGTTTTCGCTTGCAGCAGAAAAACCGGATTTGAACAGTTGCCCCATTCAATTTGTAACAATGACCACGCTTAGGTGCAAACACAAAGAAAACAAAGTTACGTAAGTATGATGTAAGGTTGCATTCACACTAGATCAGATTTTTTGTCCTCTGATCGCTCCAACCCCTAGGCTGAACGTTTAACTCCTCCGATGATTCTCCAGTGGTGACGCAGGCCAGCCGTTTAGTCGATCCAAAAAAAATAAAATTCATTAATTAAAAAAGAGAGATACGAAAGATAAGAAATTACTATAATATGTAAATAATGACTGTAAAATACTAAGAAATACATTGTTTGATTTCCAAGTAGACGCTCCTCTTTGATCGGATTGAGTCTCTTTTCTCGGAATGGTCGTGTACATATTGACAATATCACCGTTTCTACATTTATACTATTATCACAAAATTTAACGTATAATCTATTTTATCTAAAGAAATCTTATTCAAGTTACAAACAACTTAACAGTGTTACATCATTATAACTGCTTATCTTACGGGTGTGATTTAGTAGGTAAGTTAAGCAAATAACACGCAATACAGTAATTGTATTATCTTAATAATTACGAAGTATTTAAGAAATACGTGCTGAAAGCAAAATATACTTAGCTTTTAAGATTATCGTGATTACATAATAATCACGTATGCAATTTGTGGTTTTACTTTTATGTCGATATCCGTCCGTTTAATTGTAAAATTGTAAATTTTACAAACGCATACATAATATACATGTAGAATCGTAGTAGAAAATTAATGCGTATCATCTGCCCTGTCCTTCATAGAAATACTTTGAACTGATTAGTGTGAATGGAACTATGTGGCAGGCGTTTGAAATGTCTTTTTTTAAAACGCTGTCAATCTGAAGACACCTTCAGAAACAGTGATAGAAAGGTACAGGTGCGCTTGCGTCGATTCTACGCCCACGAAGCTTTCCAATAGTAATATTAATCTATTGTTCTGCCAATTACTGGTTGTTATTAGATTTTATAGCAAAGTATCATAATATTACAAGCAATTAAATACTCGTATCACTTGCTTCGACGGTGAAGGAAACCATCCTGAGGTAACCTGCGCGCCTGTGAGTTCTCCCTAATGTTAGCTACTAACGTAGTTTTCTATGGAGAGTATATCGAGCTACTCGCTCGTGACGTCATGATTTAGTAGCGCTCTCCTTGTCTAACAGGAAGCTGACAAGCTCTATATTTTCGAGACGAGTTAAGATATTAAAAAAAAGAAAACGGTAGGTATTGTGTTAAAATATTAAAAAAACTTTTATTAAAAAATTTTTGTCAAATATCCAATGGGTTTTACTTCCAAGCAAATATAACGCTAAACTTATTAACGTTCCTCTGCCGCTTATTTGCTGAGATTGGACACAAGGAGGTCGACTTAATAATTGTATGCAAACTGCAATTTTGCAAACGTTTTGCATCTTCGCCCGCCGTTTACTGGTCTGGTTCTCCCAAAGCAATCGGGACGGCTTTAAAATTGTCCCGAGGCAGCGTTATATTTAACCGGGTAAAGAAGATTGTGTGAGAATATTTTAATTTCTAAATGCAACTTGATTTTTTTTTTTGGTTTTTTACTTTTTATAGGCCATGCTGAACTATTCCCTTCTCCACTTCAAATAACGTATCCCCATTCCGAATTTCAGCAAAATCGGTTTGTTCGTTGTGGCGTTAAAGAGTAACACGCACACGCACACACGCACGCACGCACGCACGCACGCACTCACACACACACACACACACACACACACAAACACACACACACACACACACACACAAACTCTCGCATTTATAATATTAGTGTGATTAGTGTGATGTGATGGTATTAACTTTAACAAGATCCTTTGTTATTTACCCAGTACAATACAACAGTGTACATTTGAACCGGCAAAAACCCGATTTTTCATTTACGTTTTTCATTCCCCGGAGCAACTTAAGAATGGAGAAAAACTTGACTTTCTTTTGTTACAAACTTGACTAAAGTTGGAGCTGTTTCCAAAGACAAAAGACTATTCTTTTAAAAATGAGTGCCAAAACGAGTAACCATCCTTTTACAGTGTCATTGCCTGGGTACATTCTAAGGTCTAATATACACGACCGATTAAGGGAGTTTGCATGATGCTTGAAAAAAAGATCTAAACCTGAATAGAGAAAAATCAGCAGTTTCAAACTTAAATATAGGGGGTTTCTTTTGAGTCTTTAGAAGCAGTAGACGGTGGGTATCTCTGATGTTGTTACTTACTATAAGATTAAAGATATGGTTTATTTGTTTTTGAGTATTTGGTTTGAGACTTTGTATTTGTGTTAAAAAGTGCTATATTATATTATAATTTATTTAATTTATTCTTTTTAAGTACTTCATTATCATTATTACTATTATTTTACATATATTTTCACTTTTACTATTATTTACAATTTCCTTATATTATTATGATTGTACAAACATTCATGAAACAAAAATCTAACTCTGGTTCAGTTTTCTTTTAAAGATTTCCCTTTTTATTTTTCTTTTTAAATAACATTAACATGAATTGGTACTTTTTTATTATAATAATAATTATTAATATAATTATTTTTATAAATTTAATATATTTTTTAATATAATGCTTCTTCTTTTTATCCAACAACGATGAACGTGGTCTAGAAGCAGTGTTTTGAAGACAAATCACAGGATTTTTATTATTTTCGTAAAACATCACAGAAAATTAATGCTGTACAAAAACAAATTAAAAGCTTACTATACTTTTTAAAAGTATCCGACTAAATAGGACTAAATAGATATTAAGAGGACGTACTCAGGCCAGTAAAACGTATCATTATCATTTTGCTAGAATTTCCAACTTCATTTAAATGAAATTTCCTTTTTAGGTGGCTGTTATAGTTAAGCGAATAAAATGGTTTTTTTTTAACCGGCATTCAAAAAGGAGGAGGTTCTCATTTCGGCCAGTACTTTTTTAAGTTAAGTTTTTTTTAATGGATGACAAGATAGCTCTTGACTCGCGAACTCATCTGATGGTAAGTGACGATGTCTAAGATGGCAAAAGGCTAACTTGGAAGGAGTATGGCAGTGTACATTCAACTCATACCCCGTGGTGGAAGGCTTTGGCTGTGGCTAGTTACCACCCTACTGTCAAAGACGTGCCGCCAAGCGATTTAGCGTTCCGGTACGATGGCGTGTAGAAACCGATTAGGGGTATGAGCACACTGCCATACCCCTTCCAAGTTAGCCCGCTACCATCTTAGACTGCGTCACTTACTATCAGGTGAGATTGCAGTCAAGGACTATCTTGTCATCGAGTAAAAAAAAACCACCAGTTGCAAGTAGCAATAGTAGAACTTGAAATTGTTATGTAACTTGGCCAAGGTTGGCCAAGGCAAGGAATTTATTAGCAAAAACGACGGCGTTGGGGCAAAATGTCAATAGCGGAGGTCACTCTATCGTTTTAATATTCTTTGTTGTCGTGATTAAATTTGCATTCATATGATATTCTCTGACACACTACATTGTTTCAACGAGAATTTTTACATAAAGTATCGTTTTCTTATGGAAATTGTTGGGTGTGACGTGCAGTGATTTGAATGCAAGGGGTCGCGAGTTCAAATTCCGCTAAAAACTTTAAAGTTTTCTATAAAAGAGCTTTGATATTTAGAATTTATTATTTACTAGCTTTTGCGTGACTTCCGCGGGAATTTAGTTTTTAAAAGTACCGTGGGAACTCTTTGAGAAAACTTGCAGAAAATCACGTCGATTCGTAGCTCTGTTGCAGCGTGATTGAAGGAGGAACCACCAAATAAACACATTTTCGCGATTAGGTAATTTTATAATGTCATTTCAATTTAATTTTTTTTGTTTGCTGTACTATAGGTTTACTTACCTAACCTAACCTACCAGTAGTGTAAAACAAAATAGAAGAGAAACTAAAGGAATGTATTTATCTAGAAACAATTTTTCCACCAGACATAATGAATAATGACGTAAGATCCCCGAATCTAATTAACAGAAATCCGTTAAGGATCCCACCTAATATACAAGAGTGAAACCAAATAAGAGACTCGCAAAAATCTAAGGCAATCTCGACTCCTATAGCGGACGTAAAATTTATGGCGACGATAAAATGCGGGATGCTTCCGCGGCTAAGAGCGCCGCGCCCTGCGAGCTGGCATTTGTTACCATGCTCCTTTACAACGCTGCAAAGTTCACCACCCACTAGACAGTTCTGTTTAGATTCAATCCAGCAGGAGATCCGCGCTGCCCTTGCGATGACCTCTCAGAAGAGTCTGTAGAACATGCTATATTAGAGTGTCCTCGATTCGACAGACAGAGGTACGATTGCGAGTGCAGCGCGGGTCTCCCTATTTCGCGAGACAATCGACCCAACCTCGTCAACAACGATGACTGCCGGACACATTTCCTGGAGTTTGCGGTCGCAATAGTTAAAACCGTTGGTAGAGGTAATCATATTGACCCATTACACCTCTACAGTAAATAATAGGGTTAGGCTAGGTTAGGCTATGTGATATGTAGTACTTATAATATAAGAGGGAAAAAACCCCCCCGTCACAAAAAACGACGAGGTGTTATAAGTTTGACGTGTCTGTCTGTCTGTGTTTGTCTGTCTGTGGCATCGTACATCCGTCATGTTGATTTTGTTTACATAAAATGTAACCTACGTCACCCGGACCATCATAATGAATCGATTGACACATCATTCATCAAAATCGACTCAGTTGTTTATTCGCTACGGTGGAACATTCGTAAATATTCACATACATACATTCACTGCTAAAATCGTAACCCTTTGACTTTGACGTAATCGGGTAAAAAAGACAGGGTCGTGCTCTAGACGGTAAAAAATCGTGAAGTTGCATTACGCGTCAAGGTTGCATTCATTTATTGCTAATTGGGTATTTATGCGACACAATAATATTTAATTAAAAATAAAATCAGTTCATTTTATCGAACTTTTAATTGGGTATAAATTATAAACGTATTATTTTTTCAAAAGGTGATTATTCTTATTACGTCATAATTCTTTATTTACATTATACTTTTTTATATAATATTTACCTTTATAAAGCGCTTTACAAGTACAAAAGCTAGGAAAGCCTTCCAAATATCGTTTGAATTTGTATAAATGTTATGGAAGTTGTTTGTATATTCTTGATTTTGTGTTACCCACTTGAGTTGAGATCATAATAATAGTGATTCGTCATTCTTTGTCGTAACTCGTAATATTATGTTTATGATGTAACACAAAAGTGTCTAAATTAGAAAGGGACATCTTGTTTACTAACGAACATAATTGCTAGTACTACATTATACTTGTTATTTCAAACAAACTTTTGTGAATTTTATAAATCGAAAAACTTTGGATGTTATCTATGTTAAAAATAAATTAATATTTTCTTACCAATTATTAAATCGTTTTAATGTTAATTTTAAGTGTGAGAACGATTTTAAACTACAAAAAGTGCGTCATAATATTATGTTTATAACGCCATAGTTCACTATTTCCTGTATTCCTATTATGTATTGACGCTTGGTTCATAAAGCCTCTTTAGAGTTGCTGATTTGGTTAGTTGGCAACATCCCTATATGTATGCGTATTATAAATTTTTTAATGTAAAAGTGACAGCTGGCCACCTACCATACCTACCGACTCTAAATGCCGGTTGTCCTTGACTTCCTTGCTTGGAATTTGTTACACATACTTGTATACCTTTTTGGGACTTAATAAATTCCTGGTCACTGGTTACCTACCTGTTTTTGGATTCCTTTTTTATTGTTTCTAGACTCTTCTGTGGTTTTTCTGATAATTTAGTAAAAAGTAAAATTCATTCATTAAATAAAGGGTAATGAATGGATTTTACTTTTAATGTTTTATGATCTAATTTCACCAAAATTTAATATTCTCCAGAACAATCAGGAATTATTTTCCTCTCCATTTTTACTCCTGTCCCAATTAGGCTATAGTGAAACGTAAATAAAGTTTATTCTTAGAATAACTGCTAATTACTTTCGACCAAGACTTCAAGATTCCATGTTAGTGAAATTGGACATTAATTAATTTAATAGAAGATATCATAAAACCTCAAAGATTTTGAAATAGTTTTATTCGTATGTTGTGAATGTAAACCTTTAAAGAGTACTAACAGGGTTTACAATTTAGTTTTTCGTAAAATTATCCACAGCGTTGCGTTTCCACTGGTTTTGCGTATTTTGGAAATTATTTTGCCCCAACTTAACCAAAATCCTTGGAGATAACATTTGCATTATTTTGCACTTAAATTGCAGTGCTAAACCGTCGGTATGTTAACAACCGGTGCTATTCTCTAACCGTATAGCTTGTAACGCTGATACAGCGATGAAATGAATCGTTTGAAAATCATTTAACATAAATAATGCTGAGTGGTGGCTGAGTGTAACTGGCAATGGAGAAATTCACGAAAGTTTTTCTTCTTTTTTATCAATCAACAGACATCTCTGTCTGTTCTCTCTCTCTGCTCTCTTCCTTTTACTCTCTTATCTCTGGTCTGTTGCTTTTACCTGTCTCTAAGTAGGTATTTAAGCAAAGTTTATTTCACACAACATATACTTATTTGTAAAAACGCAAGATTGAGTAACACATTATTTTATGAATCAAAATCACAGTATATAAAGTCATACATAACAGTGAAGAAATAATAATTTATCTTTTTAATATATAAGATATGTAATAATAATACTTAATATAATATCTTTTTAAACAATAAAAAATATAAAATGAGGACCCTAAATGACCTAATATTTATTTTGGAAATACAGAAAACCACCAAAACAGCCCTGTTTCTATAATAACCACAAGTTCCCAAAGTACTAGCATAAAACTCAAGGCGCTTATCTCAAATTTGACACCACACATACGATTCCCGTTCGTAATAATCGTAAAACGGACCTAAAGGAAGTAGGAATTACGCGAATGACCCATAAAGACGGCCAGGCGCTAATCGTTGTGACCCTGTCACGGACATTAGGCTCTCTTGATGCTAGCTTCCGTCGCATAAGAAAATTATAAGTGACGTTTCCACTTTTCACTGAAGGGTTGTTAATTTCTTCATTATTTACTAGCTTTTGCCCGCGACTTCGTCCGTCTGGAGTTAGGTTTTATAAATGTCGCGAGTCACCCTGTTTGTCTGTTTTTTCTCAAGTCGCCACACCACGTACGAAACCCATGAACATTTAGTAGGGGAAAATAAAGGGAAAATGATTTTTTTTTTAATTTTAGTTTTTTCGTCAATTTTTCAATGTTTTTAATAGTTTTCTGCTATTCGGGACGGAGACAAATAGTACAAATAGTAGAAATGGCTGGATTTTTTTTTATGTTCCCTTTGCTTTACTTGATTTCTTCATCTTTTTATTGATCACTAGATGATGCCCGCGACTTCGTCCACATGGATAAAGGTTTTGGGATAAAATGTAGATCCTGGGTCTCTATTTCATTCCAGCCAAAGCAGTTCATTCGTTGTGGAATAAAAAAAGCTATCTCGTGGAATTTTTAAACCTTGCCAACGCGACGTAGCGGGCTAAAGCTAGTATCGAAATGTTTTAAGGTTTTTATATTAATTCTTAAACTCTATGATAGTAAATATCTCGTGAAATTTTTCTTGGAAGCATTATTCTAATTTTATGGAACCGCTCGCGTAAAACTAATGAAGAGACGGATTTGAAATTCAAATTCGTTCAGGAATTTAAAGCGGACTGAAGTAAAGTGTATCCTATATTAAAGTGCATCAATCAGATTTCAGCTGTTTATTAAATAACATAAATAATTTGAAACAAAATGTAAATTATTATTTATTTTTTAAATTTAAATTTTGAAATCCATGTTTTTCATATCCATTCACACCGTTATATTAAATCCCTTAAAAATCCTTAAAAGCTGTTCTAAATTAGACGAACTTATTACCGCAACTATACGCAATACTCATGCAGGAAATCTATAGTGTAAAAGTGTATGCGCAAAAACAGGTATCTACACTCTCTATTCCCTCATTCTCATATTTCGATGGCACAGTAATTACACGACCGGAAAGCGTAGGACCAGGCTTTGAGTACTTTCTTAGGCAAGGGAATGTAAAACTGCTCCACCCTGCCACTTGGATATTGCTCGTCTGAAAAACTCATTTTTTTTTCAAAATTTTGACCCGACCAGAATAAGTAAAAAGCACTATGTCACGAAATCGTGGCAATGAAGTTAAAGGAACGAATGGATAGTCAATTTTTTATTTGAAATCAAAACATTCAAGCGCTATCAATATTTACGAGTGTATGAATATCAAAGTGCTCACTTTTGTAGAGTATTCGAATGATACTTGCATAATAACAATAGTTTTACGTGTCACAGTTTTTTGCTATGGGTGGTGGACAGTGGATATAGTATCGTATAGAGCTTGTAGGTTCTTTTGCAGAAGGCGATAGCGAGACGGCTACGATGCGATTTCTAAGTATTGTTTTTGTTGATAGCCACTTCCATCGTAGTCCTCAGACAAAAAAAGACGTGTGGCACTCGGGGACTGCTGCGGTAAAGCTATTGCATAGCATTTTTTATCAACGCCATCTGGCGGCTCACCGCTAGATGGCGTTGATAAAAAATGCGCCATCTAGCGGCTCACCGTAGTGGAGTCCCGTGTCAGGTTATTTTCGTTACGGAATTTCTGGATTCGGTCTCCACGCTGGCCCGCGATAGAAGCTATGCAATAGCTTAAAAAAATATTATTCAAACTGAAATAATATTTTCCTCTCTCCTCCAAATAAGCGAAAGCTATGCTAGGCCAATCCTTACTAATCCTTACTATCCTCACTAATATCCTAATTATAAATGCGAAAGCGTGTTTGTGTGGTTTGTTGGTTTGTCCTTCAATCACACTGCAACAGAGCTATGGATCGACGTGGTTTTTTGCATGGACATAATAGACTACCATACCATAATAGTTAACAACCTGGAAAGTGACATAGGCTACTTTTTATCCCGGAAAATCAAAGATTCCCGTTGGAATTTAAAAACTAGATCCACGTGGACGAACTTGCGGGCGTCAGCTAGTACGATTTTTTTAAAATATTTTTAGCGAGCAAACGAGCAGACGGGTCACCTGATGTTAAGTCATTACCGCCGCCCATGAACATTTGTAGCACCTGAGCCACCACCAATGCGTTGCCGGCTTTTTAGGAATTTGTTGGTCCGCCTCTACGATTATAAGAATTTCATAATATGTGTGTGAACCAAAAGTCGTATAGTATAAAGACCGCCACAGTTATGAATATAAAACCACTTGAATTGCACGCAACCGCAAAAAAGTGGTATTTTTGTATCGCAGAAAACAATCCCGCCCGCTGATGCACTATTCAGGCGGAGCGGTGAATGTGGTTGACATTGTAAAAGCTTTGACCGCGTTAATGTGTTTTAAAATAACATTTACTTTCTATTGTATTTTGTTGCCGGTTTATCAACGTTGATTTCAAGCATTTTGTATATTTACCACTATAGACTGGCAGCTGATGCCCGGGAGTTCGTTCGCGTGGATTTAGTTTTAGAAATCCCGAGGGATCAGGGAAAAAGTAGCCTGTCACTTTCCAGGTCCTCAACCGTACAAAAAAACGCCGGAAAAAACACTTTTCTAGTAGCGGGCTCCCCATTTTAAATTTTAATTAATTTAAATTTTTATTATTTGTTGTTATAGTGGCAATAGAAATAATACACATTCTCTGAAAATTTCAATTGTCTATCTATTACGGATCTCATGATCCGTAATAGATAGTCAGTTGGAGCAGTATGGAACCCTAAAAAATAGGTCTACTATTTTACATCGTCATTTCAAATTACGAGTACTAGATTCATTCAAAATCAAGTACAAAACAAGGCCCAACGCAGACGACTGCAATTTGTTCGCGACAGATTTTTATCTAACAACGGCTCCGGCTTTAGAGTTTTAAATCGGTATCAGATTTTACGCAGATTCAACCCGCAACGTTGTTCAGCTTTGTTAATGTGTAAGGCTCAATAGCCCAATGGTTAACGGTCAAACTGCAGTTGACTAATGTCCTCCTATCCCCAAATAAGCGAAAAGTTTGTGATGGGACCACTCCCGTACTACAGTAGAGTAACGGGTGGGGCTCGAAACTGCAACCTTTCAATTTTCAGTCGGCACCTTTAAAACCGTCGGGCTATTGAGCCGTCTTAAGATCGTAGCCCACTTACACGACACCGCTCCCACACAACCAAAGTATGAGCATTCAAATATGGACTTAATATCGTGCTGTGGAGGTGCACTTTACAGTAACAACACAAAATAGAATACAGCGCGCGGTACCGGTACCGCGCGTAAACTGTACCATTGTAAAGTGCACCTCCAGAGCACGATATTAAGTCCATATTTGAATGCTCATACTTTGGTTGGGTGGGAGCGGTGTCGTGTAAATCGGCTACGACCTTTACCCATCGGTTGTCTGCGCTAGTCGCTAGCTAGAGCCGCACCGAGCTACGTCATCAAATACGCCGTCGAGCTGTTTCGTTCCACTGGCTCGGTGTAATTTCAGCTTATGTTGTTTGCAGACTCGGGCCCGATTGTTTTAACTGCAACCGCGCAGCTTTATATGAGGAGCTACGAGAAGCGAATGCCAACCTCAATTTTGAATGCATTTTCGTATCATTGTGATAAAATATTGAAGATTTCTGCGCTACTACTAACTAGATGATGCCCGCGACTTTGTCCGCGTAGATTAAGGGGTGGATTAAGGTTTTTTTTATATTTTTAGCGAGCAAACGAGCAGGCGGGTCACGTGATGTTAAGTGATTACCGCCGCCCATGAACATTTATAGCACCTGAGGCACCAATGCGTTGCCGGCTTTTAAGGAATTTGTTGGTCCGCCCCTTGAATAACCCCATGTTGTAATTCAGTGGGAACACCGTCGCAGGAAGTTGGTTCCACAGTATCAAAGGTTATTTTTGATTCCCGCGGGAACTCTTTAATTTTCTGTAATAAAATAATTAAAATGCAGCCTATTTGTTAATCCTGAATATGAGCTATCTCTATTCCAAATTTCAGCCAAGGCGCTGTATTAGTTGTAGTGTGAATGAGTAACAAACATACTCATACTAAATACATACATCCGCTGCACTGATTTTAATGAAAGATAGTCTGCATTCTGAAGACAGAGTCTGATGACTGAGGATAATGAATGAAAAGAAGGTAGTCTGTGAATATTGGAGGAAACATATTATAAATACAGGCGCCATTGAGTCACTAGGGGAGTCGTGCTAGGACCACGGGTCGAACAGCACGTCGGTTGTGTAACACACATTATGTGTGCCTGAAGTGTGCCTTGGTGTATACGTACTATATACTTGACTGCTATATACGTAAGTGTTTGAGTATACTACAATGGGGGAAAACTTTTTATCCCGGACAATCAAACTAAACCGATGTGTGTATCAGAAAGTTCCTAACCTAAAACCTAACCTAAGGGTCGTTAATCACTGTATATTCAAATTACACGTTTGTAATATGGTTAGGGCGGCAGTGGTCAAGACTTAAAGTTTTTCCTGAACTTTGTCACTAGTGATTTTATACAGTCTTCTAGTTAAATATTGAAGTTTCTTGTAACTGTAATATAAAGTTTATAAGTACGAGTAAACTCTAACGTTAAGATGGCTAGACAAAGTTTACCTTTCACGATTAGTTGTACGCAACTACATAACAGCCAATGGACGAGAACAGTTACAGTTCTATTGATTATTATTAAATTTCCGCTGCTAAATTGGATATTATGTCAACACTTAAGCTTCTAGTTTAGACTGAGTAAATATTATAAATGTGAAGTGTTTGTTTTTTGGTTCGTCCTTCAATCAAGCTGCAACAGAGCTACGGATCGATGCGATTCTACATGGGTATAGTTGAGGAATTTGAGAGTGATATAGGCTACTTTTTATCTCGGAAAATCAAAAAGTTTCTGAGGTGTTTTAAAAACTAAATCCATGCGGCCAGTGTTCAACTTTGCAGAATTTCTGAATAAAATGAATACTTTACTTACCTAATTCAAAAGTGGATAAACAGATCGGTTAAAACAGCTATAAGTATTCCTTGTTGTACTACAAAACTCTAAGAAGCATGTACGATGTATTAGAAAAGAAAGAAAACTGACGGTAGATCGTTTAAAAGAGTCTGACATTCACACGGAGCGTGCCCTAATTCTGGCAAACGCTTAAATGACGCGAAACGAGGATGGCGAGAGCACGATCTATCCAGGAATAAACGTTTTCGCTCTGTAAATTTTTATTCAGGCATTATCTTGCAGCGAATTTGTGGGCTGAGACACGTACGACTGTGAACTGGTAAACTGGTAAATAGCGTGCATTTACCTGACGCTACCGGTAAATGACTATTACTTACGTGGAGTTATAGGCCGTAGAGATGCAAACGTTGATACACCAGGCGTCGAAAAAGCGCCGACAGTTAATCGTACTAAGGCGTAATGGTAACTTGTTATGTGACAGTTCTAAGGCTGGTCGAAATCTGTGTGTGTGTGTGGTGTGTGCAATATGGTGTCTGAAATCTGTCAGTCAACGTGGTATAGCCGTATGGCATACACCGATCAATTAAAGGTATATTCTACATTATGAAATCGCTCCTTTGAATAAACCAGTAAACGAAATGATTCGGATCTTTCAATTTACTGCTAATTTAGAGAGAAATGTAACCAGTGATTAACTACAAAAGATAAAGATGATAATAATAATTAAGACTTCGATGATAAATGAATGAATGATGACTTCACCGACCGGAGTCACGTCTAATCCTCTTATTCAGTAGGGTGGAGACTGTTTTGTAGGATCTCACCACCTCTGGTACATAGCATCTCTCTGATAGCTCACCTGATACAGGCATGCATTTGCCTGGAGACATTACCTTAATCGGAACGCTTAGTCACTTTGACTAAATTTAACTCGAATTACACATTAAGAGGCGCAATTAAAGTTAGTGGCGTTTAACTGGGCACTCTAGAATGATGTGAATCGTATGCATTGTTTATTTTGTTTCCATATGAGCATTTTACTTCTTTTTTTTTTATAAAGAATATTAGCCACCCGAAGTTGACTAAAATCCTCTTATCCCCTCCAAATAAGCGGAAAGTTTTGCTAGGAGTGGGCGCGACAATAGTGCAACGGGTGGGAATCGAACCTGTGACCTTTCAGTTTTGAGTGAACCTGATCCTGAACCTTTAACCGTTGGGCTATTGGGACTCCTTTTTAACCGACTTCCAAAAAGGAGGAGGTTATCAATTCGGCCGGTATCTTTTTTTTTTTTTTTTTTTTTTTTTCTATGTATGCCCGCCGATTACTCCGAGGTTTCTGGACCGATTCACGAGATATTTTTTTTAATCGACAGAGTAAGCTCGCGAAATGGTCCCATAAAAATCTTTACCTTCAACTCCTCAAGCCTGATGCTGCAGGGGTATTTCCCTCCTAAATTATGGGACCTTAGGAACCGTCGTTTACGAATTGGTATGCTTAGCCTAAGCATATACTAGATCATAGATCTCCAGGTCCTACTCCTCAATCCTGATGCTGTAGGGTACTGCCTACTTAAATTATAGGGTAAATCCCTATTGCTAATCATGAATTGTTATTGTATGTAATAAGCATATACTTCATCATCGAGGTCTAGGTTCTAGCTCCTGAATCCTGATGCTGCAGGGTACTGCCCACTTAAACTATGAGGATTTAGGAACTTTCGCTTGTGAATTGATATTGTTAGTATCAAGCATATTCTACATCGTGGAACTCAAGGTCCTAGCTCTTCAATACTGATGCTGCAGGGGTACTGCCTACCTAAACTATGAGGATTTTGGAGCTGTCGTTTACGAATTGATATTGTTGGTACCGAGCATATACTTCATCATAATGCTCAAGGTTCTAGCTCCTCAATCCTGATGCTGCAGAGTTGGAGGAATTACGAACTGACGCTTTCGAAATAATATTGTTGGTATTAAACATGGACTACATCATGGAGCTCCTAGTCCTAGCTCTTGTGTATTGTTAATAAGTACTGTAGCTACCAAGTGTAGAACTACATTAGTGCCGTAGCGTTGGAGGAAGGGGAGAAAGAGAGCAGGAACAAGCTACACTAAAAAGCTTAAAATAAAAATTCTTTTCAAAAAACCGACTTCAAACGCCACTACAAAGTATAAAAATAATTTTATTTTGTACACGTTTGTTGAAGTCGGGCGGGCTTAACTAGAAGCGATGAAATCGATTTGCGACGCTTACCTTATGGTGACATATAAGAGACACGTTTATTGAAATCGGGCGAGCATCGCGTATCGGTTTCATCGTTTCTATTTAAGCCGCCCGACTTCAACAAACGTGTACAAAATAAAATTATTTTTATACTTTGTAGTGGCGTTTGAAGTCGGTTTTTTGAAAAGAATTTTTTCTACTAATAAATAATAACACATTTCGTTTCACATTTCAACCCATCGATGGCCCTGTACTAGACACATGTCTCATCTTCAATGAAAGTGGATTAGGCTGTAGTGCACTATGGCCAGAGACGGTGTATAATTATGTACATTGTACATCAATCTTTGATAATATTATGGATATCTAACTCTCAGGCATGCAAGGATATTTTGTGTATACGTTTTGAAGCAAGCAAGTTTGTATAAGTTAAGATTATGTCTAGGAGCCTTGAGTGCCATGCCCTTATATCTCATCCTATCTAAGAATATATCAAAGTCTTGCTTGATCGGTGACATGCAATTTGTTACGGAATGGGTACCATGCCTTTATTTGAGATAGTGTCAGCACAGGGTTTTATGTGGAGTCTTCTTTTTATCGGTCCGATTTGGTGATGTCCGACAATCAGATAAGACAAGATTCTTTGAGTGTTTTCCTCTAACATGGCCCAATAAAACTAGTCGTAATTCAGCCATTTCAGCATTTTACTGAATTGTATTTTAAAAACGTTAGCCCGCTCACATCAATCTGCTTTTGAAGCGATAACGTAAACCTTTAAGAAATAATTAAGTGATTATAAATAGTCATACATATACCAAATATGCAGACCCCCCACTAGGTGGACAGACGACACCAAACGAGTCGCAGGGAGCCGCTGGATTCAGGCGGCGCGCGGCGCAAGACCGAGACCTGTGGAAGTCCATGCAAGAGACCTATATCCAGCAGTGGGCGTCTATCAGTTGATTAAGAAGCAGAAGAATTTATATATTAGCTTATTTAATCGCGAAGCTAATAAGTAGTATTAAGCATGTAGAGCTATATGCCCAGCTCGACGAATCGTTTACCATTGGATTCTCAAGGTGCTCAAGAGGCTTTAGATGGACGATTGATTTCAAATGATTACTGGCAGCCACTGGACACAAGCAACACAAGATCTTGTACTGTGGCGATCCTTGCTCTATATACAATTACGTACAATAGTAGATATTATATTTATTAGGGTGATCTGTAGGAAGGCTTTTTCATTTATACGACCATTTAAACCGCTGAGGAAATTCTCGCATAGTTGATTTTTTGTAGAAAAACTTTTGGAATTTAAAAAGGTTTTACTTCAAGGCGTGATTTTGTAGAGTGGCTGCTTAGAAAATAGAGTTTGAAATTGAAGGGAATAAACAAAAACGAGACTGGAGTCTATAACGTGTCTTGTAAGTCAATACAAATGAAGGCACTCGTAAGCGTAAAATCTATTCAAGGCTGTACGAAGATAAAGTTTCTAATCTCAGTTCTTACGTGTGATAGTATGAAGCCAAATCAGTAACAGGATCACGTAGCCGTGTTGGAGATAAGCGGCGCTGTGTTGTCTTACACTGCATTATCTACACTAATGAAGGATTAATCTTGAATTCTAGGGAGTAATGAGTTCATTTTCTTTTCTCTTTTTTTTTTATTCGATGACAAGATAGTCCTTGATTGCGATCTCAACTGATGGTAAGTGACGATGTAGTCTAAGATGGTAGCTAGCTAACTTGGAAGGGGCTATGGCAGTGTACATTCAACCTATACCCCTAATCGGTTTCTACTCGCCATGTAGCCGGTACGGTCTTTGACCGTAGGATGGTAACTAGCCACGGCCAAAGCCTCCCACCAGACATCCCTTAATTTGGTACCTCCAAATCTCGATTTAAAGTATGGAATTTCGCTCATAGTTCGAAGTACTGATGGTTGTTGGTGTCTCAAGTTGAAAATAATGTCCTCCCGACCGAATCCGGCTACGGCGGCCAATCGCCACAGAGATTAGCTATCTGCACGGGAGATATTATAGTGCACAAGTGTGTGCGCAAACACAGGTGCACTCTCTATTCCCTTACTCTCATAGTCCGATATCCGACACGACCGGAGAGAGATCAGGCGCAGAAACGACAGCTTTACATGCTCTCCGAGGCACGGGGGTGACTCACCGTCAACTTCCTAACTCCGGGCTAGTACTGAGAATTTCTTGATAGAAAAACCCAGTACATTTTATGGCCCGATCCGGGAATCGAACCCGGGACTTCGTCATCTGCAGTCGAACTTGCTAACCACTAGACCAACGAGGAGTTGCACGAGGAGTTGAGGAGTTGCGGTTGATAAAGAAGTTGGAGTTTTGAACATTTTAAACGTGGTTTATAAAATATCCCTTTCTTCTCCAAATGAGCGTAGTTTGTGCTAGAAGTTTTTTTTGCTAAATTATGACAAAGAGTGTTAGTTTGCTCGTCAATTAAGAGCTACGGATCGACTTAATTTTTGTATGGGTATAGTTAAAGACTTGAAAAGTGATTTAAACTACATTTTATCCCAAAAAAACAAAGGGTTCCGGCGGGATTTTTAAAAACCCAACTCTAAAATTGAGTAAATAAATAAATAGGTGTGCTTTTATTCTTAGTTCTAAGTTAACATGCAACAAGATTAGTAGCAAGATCACGTAGTCGTGTTCTAGATCCTAGACAAGCTGGAGCCAAGTCTAATGGTGTTTTATCCACGGCACTAATGAAGAATTAATCCGCACTTGTGCAACGCCGTGAGTTCATTTGTGAGCTCATTTCTTGTTAGTAAGTGAAAAGAATATTCTGACGCCGAATAAAACACGTTCCTAGTAGGGGAGCGCCATTTTATTTTTGCTTTATTTTTATTATTTGTTGTTATAGCGGCAACAGACATACAGATTCTCTGAAAATTTCAACTCTCTACCTATTACGGATCATGATACAGCCCGCTGACAGTCAGACGGACGGACGGACGGATGGACGGACGGACGGACGGACGTACGGACGGACGGACGGACAGGGGAGGCTTAGTTATAGTGTCCTATTATAGTTACCCTTCGGGACGGAACCCTGAAAAGAAATTTAATTTAGAGGTGACGACTTCCCTGGTGCAGTGGTGAGCGCTGTGGTCTTAGAACTGGGAGGCCTCGGGTTCGATTCCCAGCAGGGGCAATTTAGGAATTTATAATTTTTAAATTGCCTCTGGTCTGGTCTGGTGGGAGGCTTTGGCTGTGGCTAG
This sequence comes from Hipparchia semele, assembly GCA_933228805.2. Lineage (NCBI taxonomy): Eukaryota > Metazoa > Arthropoda > Insecta > Lepidoptera > Nymphalidae > Hipparchia > Hipparchia semele. The sequence goes on from OW121722.1 coordinate 4,265,397, forward strand.
TTACCACCCTACCGTCAAAGACGTGCCGCCAAGCGATTTAGTGTTCCGGCACGATGGCGTGTAGAAACCGATTAGGGGTATGGGTTGAATTTACACTGCTATACCTACCCATTCCAACTTAGTCCGCTACCATCTTAGACTGCATCGTCACTTACCATCAGGTGAGATCGCAGTCAAGGGCTATCTTGTCATCGAATAAAAAAAAACTTTCCTTGTTCCTTTGAGTAGGTACCCTAGAGCTGCATTTTAAGAAATATTTTTTTAAATTGCATGCCGAAATGCGTAGGTATGTTAAGTAACCTAAATCCACGGGAACGAAGTCACGGGCTGATGCTAAGTGATTGATATTTAATTCGTTTTTGTATTAGTAGGTAAATACTATGAATATTTACCTACTAATACAAAAACGAATATACGGCAAACAAAACAATACCTAAAATGATTACAACTAGCAAAAAATCGAAAATTTTTATGAGAACGTTTGTGACAATATCGGGAAATGAAAAAGTTATCCTTTTATCAGTAAGACAGTAATAAATTTTAACAATTTTTTAATACCCGATAGAGCAATTTTATCTCTAAAAATTCATTCCGAGAAATCGCTTTTGAAACCGTGTTTTATCAAAAATATTAGCCCAATACGTTTAACATTAAATTTATTTTCCTTTTTAAACCGGTTCCCGAGTTCCGGATATCTTTTATTGGAATCGAAAAATACTCGACAAAAAATTTCATGGATTCCACCCTGTGCTTTTGTTTCCCGTTTGAATTTATCATAAAAATAAGGGAAGAAATATAGCGAGTTCCAGATTTGGAACAACAAAGTATTTTATGAAAGCATAATAATTTACTGAAGTATTTTTTATATGAATATTACAGTCGGGTCCTTGATTTCAATCTATAATATTATAGAAACAGAATAATCTGGAGTGTGCTTGCTCAGAACTTATTCATTAGAAATATGTTAATGTGATGTAAAATTACTCAGCTAATTATTTTCTCTATTAAGCATTTGTTTTTTTTTCAGGTAAGTACCAGTTCGGAGGTCAAAGTTGATGGATGCGGTATACTCGTACGTATGTTTTATGAAGTAAACAAAAATCAAAATACCATTAAAATAAACATAATATTCCATTGTAATAGCATTAGTGCCCCATGATAACTGCATTGGTGTAAAACTAATATGCAGTTACCATGCTTTCCAGTGAATGATCCATATAATTATACAATTCATATCATCTGGTTGGATCATGCTCGTGAACGGGTGCCACCAACGGGTATAGGTCTACTTTCTGTCTGCCCGTCTTAACATGTATTGGGTTGTATGTAGGTATTTTTGAAACTTCGTTGTGGAAACACTGTATACCTAGTTTTGATGCCTATTGTAAAAATTTTTTTTGAAAAGGGCAACCGCCGAGTTTATTGCTGGCTCTTCTCAGCAGGAAGGGCATTCCGAACCAGTGGTAGATTCATCGACGATTCAAAAGCACTTGTAAAAGTTTATTTGAATAAAATATATTTCTATTCTATTTAACGATCCGAGTTTTTAAAATGTACGGGACTCTAAAAAGGAATCATTATTTACTTCTATTAAAGGGAAAGGAAAGGAACAATAAAAAAGTTACACTCTAAGTGATATAATAAACGTTCCCCTAAACTTCCGTGGAGGAAAACAGAGTGGAATTTGATAACGCCAGGATTGGGGAAATTAATCGTCCGTCACCGATAGGCGGCCATTGCTCCTAAAATGCTGTTAAACAAAAGAACATGATAAAATTATGGTGAATTTAATTAGACAGGAGTGTTTTGTTAATGAAAGCTATATTTTTTAATATTATGGGTGTGAACTCTTAAGGCTAAATCAGACGGTTCATTTTTCGAGATTTTTGCTTACATTTTCAAGGCTTCATAAAAATGAACCGTCTAAACCGTTCACCGTTCACAAGCCTCTGCGACGAAAGGTTTACTGGTATCGTGCATCGTTCAAAAATGAACGATGAACGGTGTACCGTCTAATTTGGCACTAAGGCTACCTATTGTCAGTAATATTTTAAATGCAAAAATGAGTTTTGATGATTTTTTTATGAAATCTTAATTTCTTCATTACTAGGTATATGGATGTTTATTCAGTTTTAGTAAAAATACAGAACATACAACAAAATAAAACTTAAATAAATAACTTAAATAAATTAAAACTACCACTACTTATATTTACAAAAAATACACGCCGTCCAAGTGGTCGTTTATGTTTTTCATCAAAACCTATCTACCTATTAAAGCAATCCAAACTGGTGAAAAAAAAAAAAATGAGTTTGTTTGTTGATTTATCCTTCAGTCACACAGAATTGCAGATCAACCGATTGATGTGATTTTTGCATAGTTGAGAATTAAAAAAAGCAAAGGCTTCCCGACAAATTTTTAAATATCTAACAAGCAAGTAACAATCTGTGTAGAAGCGACACAGGTAACTGGAACAGTATAAATCATACAATACACACAAAAGTCATATTTTATTAAAGTTTTAAAAGCTTTTAAAATTTCCCGAATCCAATTCCCTTAACATTTTGGCTACGCTTTATTTATTCACGTTTCCATATCGAAAGAGACTTCGAACTGGTAAAATATATTCATACTACCCGCCATTTATAACATCGCTTTATACACCATAAATATCTAAAAAGTACATTCTGCGGGGTTGATATAAAAAAAAAGAATTACATCACAAATAAGCATTCGGTTTTATATTCGGAAGTACTCCTAAAGGAAAAAAAATCGGCTGAATGTAGCCGAATTACTGTTTCAAAAGTGTCATACGTATAAAAAAATCCACTCAAAAGTTACGACCTCCGCGGACGTAAAAATAGACCGATTTCACACGTCGCAAGAGCCTATACGTTTTTATATCGCGGCGTAAAACTTTGTTCAATAAAATTTTAACAGTTCGTAACGGATTCGTGGAACCTTTTTTTCTATGATAAGCTGTTTCAAATAAAATTTCATCATTTGATCTCTTTGTTTGTCTTTGATTTTCGGTGTTGTTTGTTTAATATTAATTGCATTATGAACCGATATATCAAATTACGTAAATAATTCCAAAATATCGGGATGCTCAACTACTGCTAACATCACAACACATATATTCCTACTAATATTATGAATGGATGGATGGATGTATTGATGGATGGATGTTTGTTATTCCTTCACGCCACAACCAATGAACCGATTTAGCTGAAATTAGAAATGTAGATAGCTCATATCCTGGATTAACACATAGGCTACATTTTATTTCGGAAAATTAATGAGTTCCGCGTTAAAAAGCCTTAAGACAAAATCGCGAGCATCAGTTAGTACACACATAAAAATTTATTCTATTAAAGTGAAACATATATTATCTCTCCACAATATACCTACTATTGCATACCTATAGGAAATCGTACAAAGTAGTTTCAACATTGTACTGTGCGAAAAGTTAAACGAAATACGAAACTTTCCCGGCACGTATTTGATAATCCATTTCAGAACCTGCGATTGCATTTACATTCTGTTACATAACCAAAACGAATATATTGCCACAATCAATTTTCCCGCATCTTGGCACTAGTTTTTGGTTTGTCGAAGAAAACTGGCAGCATTAGGTACTCGTAAGCGAGAACATTATGTAGTATGTTTAATACAAAGAGAGCGGGAAATCATTATATTTGTATTCCAAGCAAGCCATTATGAGATTAATATAAGCCTCAACTCAAGGCTCAACAGTTCAACAGAAAGTTTACACTTTTTTTTCTTTAAAAAACAAATTAAAAAAAATGAAAAGGGTGAAACATTCAATAAGTTCCTTTTGGAAAAGTTTAGCAATATTTTAGTCTATAAGTTCAAAAATTAAATTGTGATGATTTAAAATCATATAGTAATAGTTAATTATACGAGCATTATGAGTATTATAAATACGAAAGTTTTGTTTGTTCGTTTGTCCTTCAATCACACGACAACGTAGGTGTTTTTTTGGCATAGACACATTTAAAGACCTAGAGACTGACATAAAAATCACAAAATACATCTGTTTGTCCGGGGAACTATAAAACCTAATCCAAGCGGGCAAAGTCGCAGGGAAAAGTAAGTTTTGACCTAAGTTATAATACTCGAGTTACGTATTTAGATCGAAAAAGTTACACTTGAACGCTGGAGTACGGAAATAATATTCTCTGAATTGTAGGAACCACTTTCAACTTCGGCTTTATACCTAAGCGATGCTTGAACGTAAACCAGAAAATTCTCGTCACGCTCTTGACATTCCATTTTCATTTCAATGGAACTCAATAGTATTGCATACAGTTTTTCCAAACAAAATAAATGGCCAATTGCCTGTCAGGTCTTGCGCAGTGTATGGTTTAGTAGTGGTTTAGTAGTTGCATTTCACAACATAATGCGTACTTAGAAGGGTGTGCATATGTAATTTTTCATCATTAAAATGTTTTTGTTTCATTTTAAAATAATATCAAAAATAATAATGCGCCTAGTTATAAATTAATAGCAAACACTCAATATTTAATGTACAGAATTCGCCCCGTTACAGTTTTATTATAAGTATAGATTATTAGGATAATACAAAAGTTGTATTCGTGTTGAATAGGGAATTTTGCAATAGAGCCAGAACATAAGTTGTTTTCCTGTAGACAGCATTGGTTATTTGAGGTTTAATTATGAAATGGGTGTAGCTACACAATCGAAATGTATATAATGTATACTGAGCTGGGAAATATGGCTAACAAATATATAAATTGGCTTCCGAATTGCTATTGTATTGGCTGAATTAAAATACAAAACGTGAATTTCAAGTCACGTTTAGTTCGGTCCACAATGATTGGGAAACAACATATTAGTAGGTATAGTTTCTCTATTGTACGATTTTCCTCTAAAAAACTGCATTTGGACTGCAAATAAAGCTGGTGATTTTTTCCACATTGATTGGTAACGAGGTTGAAATAGTTCTCATCTGATTATTTTGTTCAAATAAAGATACGTAAGTAAATTCGTATATCTATTTATTTTACGTAAGTATAGTTCTTTCAATTCACGAAGTCACGTGGCTCATGGTTGTGTATGTGTCGTATCTGTATAAGTGTGAGCGAGAGCTTGCTCGCGCTTGTCCGCTCCCACCTAGGCTCCTGACAGGCACGCACACTTACGCAATGTGCATGTACACGACGTAACCACAAGTAAAGTGCCCCTACCTTCACAAGTTTCGTACTATAAAAACCGCAGCGGTTGACGGAGATGACATACGTCGTAAAGGGGGATTTTTCAAAAAAGGAGGACGTTCTCAATTCGTCGGAATCTTTATATATTTTCCCCGATTACTCAAAGACGCCTGGACCGATTTGGACAATTTATTCTTTTGTTTAAAAGGGTGTACTTCCCAGGTGGTTTCATGGTCAGGATCTGATGATGGGATCCTGGAAAATCGAGGGAACTATTCTAATTTATAGTCACACTTGATATACTTTGTAGTGGCGTTTAAAGTCGGTTTTTGAGAAAGATTTTTTATGTAAATAATTCTAATTATAATTCTAAGTATCTTGTTTACATGATAACGGCCATCTTTAAATGGATAGAAAACTCAACTATTGCGGTGACATGGGTGCATTCATGTGTTCTGTCCTCTTCTTTATCAAAAATCGGTCGATTGAGAGTTGATTATTGCGAACTCATCTATTCCGATTTTATAGAGACGTTATTCTTCAAAGACATTTGGGAAGTATAGACGTTTTTTGTTGTATACTTACTCGTATTTTTTGTCTATTGTCCGCGGCAATATAATTGAATTGCTATGCGTATTTTCCAATTTTTTCATGTTTTTTATTTCACCCAACACTCTAAGTAGGTACCAAATAGGTTAATACGGAATTTTGATTCATATTTGATTTCATTGGTTTCATTCGAAAACTTTACCGTCTAATTCCTTAAAACTTGAAGTTGCTTTAAGTTTAAGTTTCATTCTATAGAAATCCATATGACTAAGTATTATATTGTGATTGTGGCTGTTAAAACATAATATAAGCTCACACAATAGTTTAACGAAGCCATATTGTGGTTAAATTTAACCCTATATGGATTTACTTTTGTTGCTCCACTTCTATATTAATTAACTATTCTAGAAACTAGTCAAAGGGACTACGTATGGAATACCGGTATTCAAGTCAATTGAATCCGGATTTTGGGGAGGTATTTTGGAATGGCTTTGTGTGATGTTGTTAAGCGCAATGAAAATTCATGCAGCGTTTTTTCACTAAATGAAAATAATATGGGAGTCTGAAAAGCAAAGGAATTTAGAAGTGTTTTTCTGATTTCATGTGTCCTCTGATAAAAAGGGGAAATATTTTTTCTGCACTTGGATATATTTTTTATTCTGATGTGGAACCGACTAAGTACGGTATGTACTAAATCAACTAACCTATGTATTTAAAGAGACTTTCAGTAAAGTAGATCAATTTTCATTACGATTGAATACTTTATTTTGCCAGTGTTACAAAGAGCTGCAGGATTAATTTCACTTAATTTTACGACATAATATCTATTATATAAATTCCAATTAAAATTCAAAATTATTTATTAAATTTAGGCTAACTTGTGGCTCTAACTGAAAAGCAAATTCTTCTGAAAAGAGTCGGCAACAAACTCGGCATTTGCTCTTCCTAAAATAAAATTGTAACATATTATTGTTACACTATCAATATATATTATAGTAGCTTATCAATATAGTATAATACATTAATATTACACTATCTTGTGGGCAACTTAATATTTTCAAGTAATGGAATATATTTTCATAAAAAAAAGAATGATATGGGATCGGATCCAAGCGAAAGTATGCAAAAGTGTATAGTAAATATAACGAAATACAAAATAATATATATTTAAAAATAGACAAGCAAAATAACGGCCATCTCCTATCAGGAAAATGAAAAAAAAAAACTGCAGTTTTTAGATGTTCTACTTTTATTTTCAAATAAAATAGAGGTGAAATAGTGTGAAAAAACATCAGAGTTTTTGACGTTCACGCTGAAAGAATATTATTTATGCGAAAATGCTTTTTGATGTTTATATACGATCAGAGGGGAATTGTGGAGTACGCTAGAAATCAGAATAGCTTTAGATTTTACTGTTCAAACCGATATTAAATATAAGATGTTAAAGAAAAATAAAATAGCTAAAAGTAGATGGTAAAATAAAAAGAATTTCAAAGAACAAGTACAAGTACGAAATAAGAATTTTCTAGTTGATCAGACTTTAGACAGGTTTCATAAATTATTTATCATTTACTAGCTTTTGTCCGCGACTTCGTTCACGTGGATTAAGGTTGTTAATTCCCTCGGGAACTTTCTTACTTCCCGGGATAAAAAGTAGCCTATGTCCTATTCCAGTCGATAATATAATCTATCTCTGTGCCAATCAGCCAAATCGGTTCAGTCGTTGCGCCGTGATTGAGTAACAAACATACAAACTTTGGCATTTATAATACTACTAGATGACTAGATGACTAGATGATAATAATAGGATAATAGGATTACACAATGTTGTATTAAGCATACGATATGGTAGGAAACATGCCTACGTAAATATAAACATTAACACAATTTCCTTTCGCAAACATAACAATTCCAATATCACTTTTGAGGCATTAATGCTCGAAATACGCTACATAAAGGGGATTTCGCAAAAACGCTGACGTTTGCGTAACACCCCTTATCTGGCAAGCGGGATAAACGCTACAGAAAATCGACATAAAGTTGTGTAGCATTGGCAAAAATATAAATGCACATTATTTTTTTGGAGAAAACTTTTTTTTGGTTTAATTGAGCGATTAAATGTCAATGTTGGATTTGGAAGACTTTTCTAGAATTAAGTGATACCTACTATTACATAATACTGTGATATTTGTATGGCTAGCTCAACGTGATATAATAATGTTGATTTTGTTTGACCATTTATAAATTAAAATTAATAAATAAAATAAAAAAATTCTTTTCAAAAAACCGACTTCAAACGCCACTACAAAGTATAAAAATAATTTTATTTTGTACACGTTTGTTGAAGTCGGGCGGGCTTAAATAGAAACGATGAATCCGATACGCGATGCTCGCCCGATTTCAATAAGCGTGTCTTTTATATGTCACCATAAGATAAGCGTCGCGCATCGATTTCATCGTTTCTAGTTAAGCCCGCCCGACTTCAACAAACGTGTACAAAATAAAATTATTTTTATACTTTGTAGTGGCGTTTGAAGTCGGTTTTTTGAAAAGAATTTTTATTTTAAGCTTTATAGTGTAGCTTGTTCCTGCACTATTTCTCCCCTCCCTCCAACGCTACGGTACTAATGTAGTCTATACTTGGTACCTACAGTACTTATTAACAATACACAATTTCTAAAGACCTGAAGCTCCATGATATAGTTAATGCTTGGTACATACCAACAATCGAATCAATTCGAAAGCAACGGTTCGTAATTCCTCCAACCCTGCAGCATCAGTATTAAGGAGCTAGAACCTTGAGCTTGATGATGTAGTATATGCTTGGTACCAACAATATCAATTCGTAAGCGACAGTTCCTAAATCCTCACAGATTAGGTAGGCAGTACCCCTGCAGCATCAGTATTGAAGAGCTAGGACCTTGAGCTCCACGATGTAGCCTATGCTTAATACTAACAATATCAATTTTCAAGCGAAAGTTCCTAAATCCTCACAGTTTAGGTAGGCAGTACCCTGCAGCATCAGGATTGAAGAGCTAGGACCTTGAGCTCCACGATGTAGCCTATGCTTAATACTAACAATATCAATTCGCAAGCGAAAGTTCCTAAATCTTCACAGTTTAGGTGGGCAGTACCCTGCAGCATCAGGATTGAAGAGCTAGGACCTTGAGCTCCACGATGTAGAATATGCTTAATACCAATAATATCAATTCGCAAGCGAAAGTTCCTAAAGTCTCATAGTTTAGGTGGGCAGTACCCTGCAGCATCAGGATTGAGGAGTAGGACCTGAAGCTCTAAGATCTAGTATATGCTTAGGCCAAGCATACCAATTCGTAAATGACAGTTCCTAAAACCCCATAATTTAGGGGGGACAGTACCCCTGCAGCATCAGGCTTGAAGAGTTGAAGGTAAAAAATTTTATGGGACCATTTCGCAAGCTTCCTCTGTCGATTAAAAAAAAAATCACGTGAATCGGTCCAGAAACCCCGGTAAAGTCTCATAGTTTAGGTGGGCAGTACCCTGCAGCATCAGGATTGAGGAGTAGGACCTGAAGCTCTAAGATCTAGTATATGCTTAGGCCAAGCATACCAATTCGTAAATGACAGTTCCTAAAACCCCATAATTTAGGGGGGACAGTACCCCTGCAGCATCAGGCTTGAAGAGTTGAAGGTAAAAAATTTTATGGGACCATTTCGCAAGCTTCCTCTGTCGATTAAAAAAAAATCACGTGAATCGGTCCAGAAACCCCGGAGTAATCGGTGGGCATACATAGAAAAAAAAAAAAAAAAAAAAAAAAAAGATACCGGCCGAATTGATAACCTCCTCCTTTTTGGAAGTCGGTTAAAAAAGCCTTTATTTCTAATGCGTTACATACATTCGGTAACTTTATGTTCGCGTGTTAAGCTTTTTAACTTTCACAGGGACCCTTTCTTTTCTTGGGAGAAATAGGGCATGGTGTATAATCTATAAAAAAAATTAAAATCTATTAAATAATATTGACGAAAAAAATTTTTAGCAAAAAAAGTTTATAGTTATATTTTTGGTTTATATAAGTTTATATAACTTATTATAACTAGCGACCGTATTAGCTAGCCGTATTGGATTTGCACAGGTGTAGTTTACTATTAAATAAATTGAGATTTTCGTATTAAAAAATTACACCCCCGACTTTTTCCGGTGGATTTTTCAAATTTTTTTTTTCATCCTGGCAATTACGAAAACAATGAAAAAGTTCTCAAGTGATAGTCTTTCATACATGCAGCATGCGGCAAATGATTATATTTATTTGATGTAGTTTATAATATATTTTGCGAACGGTACATGATGTCATATTGTTATGGCGTTCCAAAGGTAAAACTGATTTTATCAGACACATTAATAGCATTAGCTCGTTTGCCGTCTTTATTGCGACCGGTAAATGCGATTCTCTCGATTGGAAGATGTGATTTTTCGTTCCATTTTCCCGTTCGTTTTATTGATGGCGAAGGTGGGAGGTAGATTGCTCTGATTGTGCGTCGGGCTTATATATGGCTGTTGATTGTGAGGTCGTATGACATAATAGAACCTATAGGTCGAGCTCACACACGTCCTCAAGCCTACCAAGAGGCACAAAAGTCACAGCGAATAAGTGTAAATTAAAAATTGAATAGGTACATCCCCAACATGTCAATCTGGGGCAGGACTATCCTTAGGTACCTACTAATATTATAAATGCGAAAGTGTGTTACTTACAGTGGAGTAGGTGTTAGATGATGGCCGAGGATTGAAAATGAGGATCTGATGTTGGAGCAGAAAACTGGATAGTAAGATGTCAAATATATCGTATGCCCGCGACTTCGTCTGCGTGGATTTAGTTTTTAAAATCCCGAAGGAACTCTCCAATTTCCGGGATCAAAAGTAACCTATGTCACTCTCCAGGTCCTCAACTATACCCATACAAAAAAAACACGTCGATCCGTAGCTCTTTTGCAGCATTATTGAAGGACAAATCAACAAAATAACACACTTCTGCATTTATAGTATTACTAGATAGTAAAAGTGTCTTCATTCGAAACAAAATTACATTAGAAGACTGTAACTCGCCTAGGCATGGTATAGTATCGAATATGCTTGCCTCTAGAGACCTTTTTTCCGTGTTACGTCAAAGCTGACACTGCGCTTTCCATTGTTACTTGCGTTTTCATTTCTTTCTTTTCTATGGACGCTGAAAATGTAGCTATAATTCTTTAGGGACAAGCAAGAGTATATTAATTTTTAAGCTATTGCATAGCTTCTATCGCGGGCCTTGAGCGTGGAGACCGAATCCAGAAATTCCGTAACGGAAATAACCTGACACGGGACTCCTCTCACCGCTAGATGGCGTTTATAAAAAATGCTATGCAATAGCTTTACCGCGGCAGTCCCCGAGTGCCACACGTCTTTTTTTTTTTAAAAGCAAGGTTTTTGTAGCTGGCTAACTCAGCGGACCATGGATCATCTAGGTCCAGAGTACCTTGTCAAGACAAATCAAAAAAGTCCAAACACGATGGAGTTACTTAGTTTTATTACAGAGTTTCTATTCTGCGCCACTTTCCAGCTCCATCATAATTTATTGCATTATCATCCGATTTACATGGAAAATTTCAGCTCAGTTGGAAACCGGGAAGTGACTCTAAGCTTGCAAGATTTAGCCCTTAACAAACAAACATACGTACATACATTCGTAGTTAAATAAAAGCTTGTAAAACAGCTCTAATTTAATCAACTTGGTATTACTTAATACTCTCAGGCTTAGAAGAGTAACTGGACGTATCAATAATAATTAAATTAAGAGCCTCAATATCAAATCAGTTTAAGGTCTAAAAACTAATAGGTCAACTGTTCAATCCCCATCCCTTGCACTATTGTCGTACCCTCTCCTAACATAAGCTTTCGGCTTACGTTTAGGGGAGAAGGGAATACTAGTCAAAGTTCAGGATTGCTAAATAATCTTCTTAAAAAGTCCTTTTTATGTGTGTTAAATCTTATGTTTTAGAAACATTTGCATCTATACCTTTGTTCAAATCAAATAGGTATCCATAAATTCTATACATTTTCGACTAGCTTTTGCTCGCGTCTTTCGTCCACAGGTTAGTATTTAAAAATTCCGAATTGTTTATTTTTCAAAAAAATTTTTTTTGCAAAAAATCACGTCGATCCATAGCGCTATTACGGCGTGATTAAAGACAATGCAAGTACAATCACACTTTCGCAATTATTATATTATATATTAGTATGATGTGCGTAAACATTGCTGTCATAAACGACGCTCATCATTAAATATTGTATACTTAATTCAATTATTAATTAATTTTGTGATTATCATCGAAGCCTTTGATCGAAGCATATATATTAATGTATCAAAATGTTTTAACATTTATCCATTATTGAATGCGTCTCGGGAGATTGCTTTGACATTTCAGTTGTGGGATAACGAACGCACATAAATATTTAATCATTTGCTATTAGCGATGATGATAATAATTATGAATTAATCAATGAAAATCAAAACTAGTTTCATCAAAATATATTAATATCCTTTCTGTTAGTATTTCTAAGGTCCATAAATCTGGGGACCACATTTTTAGTGAATTCATGCAACAACCTAGAATACTGCCTTCATCTTCTAGAATCTAGAATTTATCTTAGATACCTAGGACTTAGAAGTATTAAACAGAGTAGTAAAACTCTTTTTTTTTTAAATCATTCCATACAGAATTGCGAAAAGTCAATACTGTTGATATCTTTATGTGCTTAAAACCCAACCTAATCAAACAAAATGCTTTAGTTTAGATCAACGTTTCTAAAACGAGCCTCTAAGGTGTGGAACGCTCTTCCGGCATCCATGTTTCTTACCACGTATATCTTGAGTACTTTTTCAGCATGAATAGGCATATTCCATGAAAGTCCCTCCAACTTAGACCGTAGATTTTATACCATGTTACTCTTGATACAATATTACTCAAGTAATAGTCAAATGTCCCTTTCGGTTCTTTGTAACTTATAGGTTATACAAAAGAGCGTAGGTAATATTCGAACGACTCACTCCTTTGTGGTAACAAAAATGTATGGTATTTTTCATATTATAAATCGACGCCAGAAACCTGTTAAAGATATGTCAAAAGAGAAATATGCAATAGGTATCGCATGTTACGGGCTCAGTTACCGAGGTAACGTTACGGTAACGCGATGCGAGGAAATCACTCGAAAGCGGGAACGGGAGTGGAAACAGTCGTTTTGTTACGCTCACTTGTTAGGATACCCATTGTACGCTGGCTTTGTTCTTGTACTTGTATCCCATTCATAAAGACTTCTTTTTTTTCTGTTTAAATTGAGGTTAGTTCAGCGTCTATATTTTGTTGAATGGTTGACTGTATCATGGAACTGTCCAGATTTTATTCCATTGCTTTTTTTGTTAGCATCTAGGTTGTCATCTTTTGAAGGTCATACGCCATGGAAACTTTCGTTTTTTTTTTTTTTTTATTCTATGACAAGATAGCCCTTGACTGCGATCTCACCTGATGGTAAGTGACGATGCAGTCTAAGATGGTAGCGGGCTAACTTGGAAGGGGTATAGCAGTGTAAATTCAACCCATACCCCTAATCGGTTTCTACACGCCATCGTGCCGGAACGCTAAATCGCTTGGCGGCACGTTTTTGACGGTAGGGTGGTAACTAGCCACGGCCAAAGCCTCCCACCAGACCAGACCAGAGACAATTTAGAAATAATAAATTACTAAATTGCCCCCGCCGGGAATCGAACCCGAGACCTCCCAGTTATAAGACCACAGCGCTCACCACTGCGCCAGGGAGGTCGTCAAACTTTCGTTTCCATTAAATTAAAAGGAAAATTAAAATTATTTCAACCACCATTATTGTTATTATACTAGTTGATTCCCGCGGCTTCGCTTGTGTGGATTTAGTTACTAAAAATCCCACGGGAACTAAGCTATTAAAGTATTACAAGATACCTGCTTTGTCTTGGAGGCGTGGAGTTATAATTTCTAAATAATACTCGGGAACCTTCTGTTGTTCCAGGATGAAAAATAGTTTATGTCCCTCCAGGTCCTCAACTATACCCTGCATTCATGTCAATCCGTTGCTGTATTTTTGAAGTCCAAGTTACAAACAATTCACTTTACAATAATGGTAAGGTACATGGTTATACGTAGATTGAAAGGTCAGTCTCTGATAAAAAATATGTGAATATTTTTGAGAAAAATAAAATAGCATGTTATCCAAAACGCCGATATTGGATTAAAAGTACAATTAAAAATTTTTGCATGAAAAAATACGCAAAAATGATTCCGAGAGAGAGTATGAATAGAAAAAAATACCTATCGCGTCGATTGTACTTTTCAACTTTTGTGTTTATTTTTAGGAAAAACTACAAGTTAGTGATGTAGATAGATTCAAAACTATAATATGTTTGTTGTAAACATTCATACATTTTATGAGATACCGTAAATAAAAGTACTTTTAACTTACATTATTAACATTATTCTATCATAGACTTTACTAGTAATAAATATTTTTTCTACTAATTATTGGAATTTAAACTGATCTAGATTTTTAATGGGTCCCGACTGTTTAAGTCATATTATTTAACTGTATTCTAGATTACTGGACTGTTTTTTCCTTTTCAGTGTTTATTTACGCAGTCGGATTTTTGATTTTCTTCAAATATTTTATTTTTTACTTTTTAGTTAGGATTATAAGACGGTAAATTTAGTAAACAACTTTAAACTGTCATTCGAACTGAAACATGATAAGAGAAACCTAACAATTATTTTCAAATATCTATTCAATGATACCTAACTCAATATAGTTCGCCGACTTTAATTTTTTTCTTTTCACAATAAGGCGTCTGGTGGTCGCCATATTGATTTTTGTTCACTGTTATGTTTTTAGTGACACTAATAAGATTAACACAAATCGATTGATGTAAGAATCATCAAAATCGGCCCACGCGTTTGGTATCTAGTGCGCCACATACATACATACAGATTGATAAACACACACAAAAACATTGGATAGAATCAGGCGTTACTTTGCGGAAGTTCATGATTAGCAAGAAAAGGTTAGAGTTATTTTGCTATAATCCACCAACAGAAAAAAATCTGTATGGTCAAATATGATGTATTATCAGAACATTGTAAAGTCGATATCTTCTGAGGATGCTCCGGTGTCGGGGCGAAACGTTCGTCGAGAGTAGTATAAAAGTCTTGTGTGCTGGTGCATGTTAGTTGTGGTGGCATTGCTTGCTTGGGAACTTGGCTTTTTTGCTTGGTTGGGAAGGTAAGCGGCGCTTTGCTTTTAACTGCATGTTTGACCGCACAGATTTTTTCTGTTGGCGGATTATAGCAAAATAACTCTAAGCTTTTCTTACACACAAAAACTGCAATCGGTCAAAAGTTTAAAACTATAACTACACGTATGAGTAAATCGCAGTTATAAAGCATCCACGCGAAGTTGCTGTATGTTCCCAAACCGAGTATCCGATAACCTTTTAAGAAACTTCTGGAAATGCCCTGTTATCAAGTTCTCGAAGAAAAATACGATATATTCGAACGAAACGCGAAGTTTTCCTCGGGACTACGCGAACACGGGATTGGTTTTGTATCGCCTGTTTGATAGTTTGTTGGATTGGTTGAGAATACTTTGCGAAATTCTCGCAGTTTTATTCCTATTTTGGTTACATTGCGAAAGTGTCGTAGGTATATGCGAACAGAAAGTTTGGAATATTGCATGCTCCAAAGTTAGCCGTCAAACGTTACAATGCAGTGCACTGTTAATAGATTGTCAAATCCAGTTCTTTTGCTAAAAGGCATTTTCGCTTGGCTCCCTTGCGAAGCCAGTAAAAAACCAGTCAAGTGCGAATCGGACCCGCACACGAAAGGATACCATCGTAAAAGATTTAACCCCAGCTATTATTAATATTAAGATCGAACAACAACTTTTTGACTATAACATAAAATAATACATACGCATAACAAAATTCTAAATTAAAGAATATATTATAAAAAATATATTCTAACCCACTGCAACGAGGAAATATGTTATATGTTATATTGAATACAAATAAAATAGAAAAAAATAATTAACTTAATGTTGTTTTTATTAGCTGTTATAGCGGCAATAGATTTCTATTCACATTTTATGAAAACTACAAGTATATATTGCGGTTCATGAAATACAGCCTACTGACAAACAGACGGATGGTCGGACGGACGGACGGACATACGGACGGACAGACGGACAGCAGGCTTAGTAATGTAATAGGGTCCCGTCGGCACTGTTTGGGTACGGAAAAATAAATGAGAATAAAATCCAATGTTAAATACCAAAGTATGAATTAAACTTTCACGTTTTCCAAGTATTGGATCTTCAGAAGTGTTCTATAAACATCGTTTCAACTTTGGTTCAATATCTTTATACCGGCTTTAGAAGTTTTGTGTTGAAAAAATGGTAGGTATTCCGGAAAGGCCATTTTTCATCGGGATACCGAATCCCATTACTGTGAGAGCGCAAGGGCGAGAGGAATCCAACTTTAAGGGCAATTAATTTTATTGCGATCTAAACAAATGTTTCGTCCAAATAACTTATTCATTAGCAGAATCAATTTCGCGTAATCTGCTCCGTATCTCAAATTGTTTGTTGAACTTTGAAAAGGGTTCCCCTTTAGGTCGAAGTTGGAATTTGTTTTAGAATGGCCCATTTGGACTAAGTAGGGGAAGCTAATTATTTTGTTCGTTGTCATTTTCGGATTTGTATACCTTTTAATGCTTCTGTGGAGTTCTTCCTCCAAGTTTAACTAACTCTTTTTCTCTTTGTTTTTTTTTGTTTTTAACTAATGCCTTGCTCTTTTTTTTTAATTGCATAACAGCTGATGCCCGCGACTTCATCGTAAATTTAATTTTTTTGAGAATCCCGTTGAAATTTTTTATTTTACATCGTTTTTGGAGTGCCAAGCTATCTCTGTTGCGAATTTTGTCGAGATCTGTTGTGGTGTGAGTGGTTTAGCCGTTAAATGTTAACAAACCGATTGATTTATCTAACGTAGATTATGATCTCAGCTTGGTCAATGATGTATTATGTATATTTCAAATTTTAGGATATTTTAATTAAATATCCTAATAATGAAGCTATCCTTACCGTCACTGAATTTATTAAAATAAAATGGAGTTCAATTTATTCTAAATTAGTAATGATTTCATTTCATTTGGCTTAGACAGGTTCTTTAAATTTTATTTTATCACTTATTGCACAATATTCTGACAAATTAACACGCAATTTCTTGGCGAGTTTGTAATATAGAGAAATCTCTGTTTGCCGAGTCTTGCCGAGTTTTGTCACTTTACAATTTTTCAACTATATCTGTGTAAAAAATCACATCGGTCTGCTACGTGTTTGCGTGATTGAAAGACAAACCAACAAACCAAGGAATAAACATACTTTCTCATTTAATATGATAATATCATTAAGGATTGAAAGATAATACCGTATTACCACTATTACCACTATTACCGTATTACTAAAGGTAGTATTATATTGTAATTTACAAAAGCAATATCTATTGCTAAGTTGGTAACATCGAGTAGTGTTATCCATGAGCCGAGTGTAGCAGTTAATTGAAAACCACGTAATACCCGATACGATACGAAAGCCAATTTAGCCTCGTTACTTGATAGTGGATACCAACTTAACCGTAATCAGAATATAGGTACGAATTTATTCTCTGATTGTGTTTGGATAATAGATTTTCTATCCAGAGTCGTGTTCTTTTTTTGTAAAATCACAAACAAACAATAAATCAACGTGTCTCTTAAAGTATCTTCAATTAAAGGTGTAAATATTGCTCGCTAATTGTATCAATTCAATACAGCACCTTTTGTTCAAAACAAGAATTTTCGAAACTCAGACAGCCTCGCTAATCAGTTGAGGCCCGTACAAAGGGAACTATTGTTAAATAATTACAAAAACGATTTTAACTGGTTGAAACTCATTGGTATAACAAATGAAATTATAAGGCATTCAAGCTGAATACTATAGAAATAATTGATAGGGAGTTTCTGATTAAGAATGAAATTAAAAAAGCTTTATTTATGAAATAATAAATCTGTCTCCTTACTTCATTCAGTACATCTTACAATTTCATAAATGAAAATTTGAATATTGGTTATTGAATGTGTGTTTAATTTTTTACTTAAGAAATTGTACATTTGTCACTTTACCTATTTAGTCACTTGAACTGAATTTATATGAATTTATTTTTCTTTTCAGATTTACGAAACACCGGAAAATACGCGTCCAAAAAAATGGTCTTCGAAACTGAAACTTAATACTTCAGGAAGTTCTAAATCTTCAGATAAGTCACCCGAAAGCCCTTATATATATGGAACCATTAGCGGCCAAAATGGTTCAGCTCTATCAAAATCCATGAAGTACGCAGAACCATGGCTTTATGGGTCCATTAGGACCCAAACTCCTACTGGAAGGCCGAGTGTCTTCTCAGCATATCCAGAAGTTCCCGGACCCGTCTTAATAAGCACTCCTCAAAAACCAACTCCCCATAATTATGCTGTTATACTATGTTCCTGTCCTGAATACCTTAACGGTACGAAGAAAACCAGATCTACCAAAGTCAGTATATGTAAGAAATGCAAGGGATCTCGTTTGCCACTAACTATCACTGAAAGTCCACGATTGCTAGTGGGTGGAACTGTACGTGGTACTCAAGTTAGTCGTGATGCTGGTGGCTTGTTAAGAGCTGGTACTGTAAGAGTTCAAAGCACTAAGTCTCGACCGAGTATTCTAAAGCCCAATGGCGATAATGACCCATACGACTTAATGCGTAGAAGTAGATTAGCGCCTCCTCATGAAACTCGTATCGGAAGTCAGTTTTCTACAACGAGATCTCGAGCAAAGAGTATAAGCCCCTGTCGGATAAAAACTAAAGAACCAAGTCCAGAAACTCTAAGCAAAAGTAGAAGTAAATCAGTGAGTCGAGTTAATGAATTATGGATCGATGAAGATACTTCATCAGATAAAAAGAAATCCATATTATCCTGTGACATAAATCCCTATGAGTTGGTGAAAACGAATCATTCTAAATCTATGGTGGAAGTCGAGTTTGATGATGATTTCAGTGATGTTTTTCAAGATTCTCTTAAACCTAGATCTTTAAATAAGTCTAAATCTGATAACAACGTTAAAGCAATTAGTGGACAAAGAATTCGGGTATCTAATGAACTAAAATCTAATAGTATAGAAGAAGTGTCTTCATATGACCCTGTCAATTATGATCTCAAAAACTATGACTTTAAATCTACTGATATGTCTTCGGCATTATCTTTACCAAACATTAAAAATGAAAATAGTAAAATAGCTTCATTAAGTAAAAGTAGCAATAAAAAAGTAGTAAGTATATCTTCATCAAATCGTGTAAAGCAGAAAAGCGTTTCACCGAAAAGACCACCGAGAAGAGTAAGACACAATAAAACAGAAGATGACAGTGAAAGTGACAGTCAGCGCTTACCTGAGAGAAACTTTAATAAAAAGCCCACCAGTGATTATTCACGTAATTCTAAATATAAAAATCACAACTCTGATACTATTAAATCAATTCTTAAAAAACCAAGAAATTACGAACAAAATGAGACTAAAAACAAAGTTGAAATTAATGAAGACTCATTTGAAAGTAAGCGTATTAATTCGTCACAGTTTTACCTTCCAAAACCTAAAGATAAGATATTGAATTCATCTCAAAATATATATCAACGAAAAAGAGTTCAATTTCTTGTCGAGAATGAAGAAACCAAAGTTATATTTACAGCAGACTTAAATTTACACGATAATATTTTAAAAGAAGATAAGCCCAGTATTGTTATTGAGGCCGAAGAGGAAGTTATTGCTGAAGGTGATGTCGTAAGTCATAGTTTAGAAGCAGCGGAAAATAATGTAATATATCCAAATGATAATAATGAACTCCAAAATGATTCAGAGGTATATGAGGATGTGCAAATCAATTTAGAGTTAAATAAAATTGCAACAGACATAATAGAAACAAATTCGAAGAGCACGTTAAAAGTTGAAAGCGATGCTATTTCTATACAAAATGAAGGTAACATTTATTTTACTTTTAATACTTTGTAAAAATTCTTTTATTTTAATTTTTGTTAAAAATATATTTTTGTTCCAGATAATAATATACCAAGAATTCCAATTTTACGCCGTTCTGAATCAGAAAGGCTAGCATCAACAATTTCCATAACTCCTCCAAAGTTTTTAGATACTATGGCTCTTAGGTCAAAAAATAAACATGGTCATACAAGTCAAGTATTTTTGGAGTTTGTTAGTGAAATTGAGACAACAACTCAACAAAAATGTGATGGTCCCGAAAACCAAATCAGAACAAATATTGATAACATTCAAGATACTCCAAGTAATAATGATATTGATATTGGTAATTTAAGTGACAGTAGTGAGATAACAAGTAAAGTATTGAAAAATCTCCGCCATGGTATAACAGGTTCACCAGAACCACCACCAAGATTTAAGTCAAAATCAAAGAAACACAATTACGTTAAAACTAGATTTGTGCGTAATAATTCTTCAAGCTCAACTAGTGATGAATGGTCGGATTCAAATGAAAATGAACAAAAAACTATACTTAGAGTAAAACAATTTGATTCTGATGAGTTTGAAGAGCATAAAGAACGAAAAGAGATTCATAAAACTATGGAGATAGAACCAAGAAAAACCTCAATACAAATCAACGGTGATGAATGCTATTCTACTATGAATGTAAGGGGCGATACACCAATATATCTCTCATCAGTAGTTGTAAATGATGACTATAGTAATGCATGTAATACATATCAAACAGGGACTACTGTTACTATAAGTGTAGGGTCACCACAATCTGAACATAAAAAGTCGAAAAGTCAAATATATATTGGGACAGAGTTTCCAGGAACAATTGATAAAACAGAAGAATCCAACACATATGAAGATTATAGTAATGATACTTATAAAGATCAATATGTAGAATATATACGTAAAAATGATATAACTTCTATTTTGAATGATCCTGTTGAAGCGGTTAGAAGAAACCTGATACCCCATGTTTGTGGAAAAAAAGATGATCTAGAAAACTTGGAAAAGAATGACCACCAAACGGATATGGTGAATGAAAGTAAACCTTGTGAAAGTGGTAATTATATAACTAAACTTTTTGATGATCCATTCTTTTCACATTTAGCAGAAGGACTTGATTCGGATCTAGTTAAAAAACTAATAGAAAACTCTTTAATAAAACTCCAAGAGACCAAGCATCAGGAGGGGACAGAAAGCAGCAAAGCAACCATAGAAAAACTTATTGAAAGTTCACTTATAAATTTAAAAGAAGAAGTTCAAAAGGAAAATAATCAAAAAGAAAACATTCAAAAGGAAAACAAAATAAATAATGTCACTACACAAACTTTAGAAGAAGAAAATAATTCGCATGAAATTAGTGGTTGTTTAGAACACGATGACAAAGGCTGCTCTGCTCCCTATGAAAGTATGGAGTACGAGAGCGGAGCTATGGGTGTTTTCTCGGACCTTGAACCAATGTCAGACTGTTATAATGCGTCAGCAAGTGAATTATCAACCGAGGATGACACTAACTCTACGAGATCAAAGTTTTACCAAATGTTAGTAGATGCTGCAATTTGCGATATTGAAATAGCAAATAATACAGATGATGATCACCTCTACGAATCAATTAGACTAAATAGTGATCCAATTTATGAAGAGATCGGAGATATGCCTCCACCTTTACCAACTAACCCTCCTCCTAATTCTTTGTTATTGTTAGATGATGAAAAAAGGAGTGGATCACGATCAATATTTGAAGGTGCATCCAAATACGACATATTATCTTACTTAGTAGATGCTAAAGAAAGAGGAATTGATGATGAAGAAACCTATATTACAAATTATGCTAACGAAAATGATAATTCAAATATTTTAGATGATTCAAAAGAAAAATCTGAAGTGAGAAAATCAAAGCTAATCAGTAGTAATACCAGTCAGCTATCTAATGCATCTGATTCAAGTGAAGATAACTCATTAGTTATTAATCAAGATGGTATAGAAAAAGCCGCGGTATGTAAAAAACCTTCAGCTGAAATTGAGAGAAACGATTCAGGAGTTGGTTCTGAAACCAGTAAATCATCTAGAAGTAGACTTCAAGGAAAGATAACACCTAATAATATTATAAATGATAAGGATTCTCCGATTCATTTATGTGAAGATTGTGATACTGCAGTTGAAACTCAAATTACAGAACAAGGTAAGATAATCACTAACGTATAAGATTTATGGAATTTATTTGAACGTTATTGCAACGCTATAGCATATAATTGAATTGAACCATTTATTTTTTAGGTTCAGTTTACGCTCCTTTAGTATGCCGAAAATGTTCAAAGAAAAGGACAGAGAGAAAAGAAATAATAACAGAAATTGTAGAAACTGAAGAGAAATATGGCCGCGATCTACAAATTATTCTTGAAGAATTTTATAAACCTATGTTAGTGGCTGGTCTGCTAACACAGGAACAACTAAGTGCTATCTTTTTAAACGTTGAAGAATTGATAGATAATAATCAAGTATTATCCGAAAAATTAAGGGATGCTCTCGAAATAGCCGTGGAACAAGGAGATGAGGTATTTGATATAATATATCCTCAAATTTTTACACATAAATGATTCGAGTATTTTCGAAATGGAAATTAACATGCCAGAGTTATCCATAATATTTAAAATCTATACTTTATTTGTTTCAGGACTTACTGACGGTCAACGTTGGCAAGATTCTCTTGGAGTGTTCTGGCATGCTGACAGCTTTTCAATCATATTGTGTAAAACAAGCAGGTGCCGCATTGCTTTTGGCCGGTTTGGAGAAGGAGAAGGAACTCCTGAGGATATTCTTGCGCGTCTCGCAAATGGAAAATGCGGTTCTGAGGAGGATGAACCTTAACTCATTCCTCATGGTAAGTTGTTGTTAAATATTATATTAATTATTTCCACAAACTATAAAATCTATAAAAAAATGATGAAGGAGCTTTTAAAAAGAATAAAAAGTAATTTATATATTCTGAAGAACAATTTTGTCATTTACTAAACATAATAATTTTACTAACAGTAGGTACATGCTGTGATTAGTTATAGATCCGAAACAATATGGTTGTTAATTAGAGCCGTAGAAGAAGGCTCAGGGTTGCTTAGTGGGTGTCGGAGTATCCCTGCGAGATCAAATCAAAAATGAGGATATCCGTGGCAATAGGCGATGCGCATTTTTCGAAGAACTGATGTTCGTTTTCAGTCCAAAGAGTTGCGACATTGCATCGAAAAGCGCAGTGTTTGCAGTCTCCCCACTAGGTGTTCTGACGACATAAGACGTCAAACAAGGAGCCGCTGTTTACAAGCAGTGCAAGACTGAGGCATGTGGAAGTATATGTAGAAGCCTTTGAACGTGATTGTACATCTATCGGTTGATAAAGAAGAAGGATTTATTAACATAAAGATTCTTTGTGTAGGGTTTAATAATAAAATGATTGTCGTCAGGTGCCAGTTCAACGCGTGACAAAATATCCCCTCCTTCTTTCACGGCTGTACCGAGCAACACCGACTTGCGCATCAGAAAGAGAAGATGTAAAGGGCGCTCAGCGTTGTGTTGAATCGAGACTAGAAGAGATAAATGCTGCGGCCGCGGCCGCCGCTGCAGCTGCGAGGGATGTGCCGCTATGGCGAAGACTGGCTGCTGCGAGGCGGACGGCCCATGACTTGCACGTCGCTGACATAAGGCTGAGGAAGATGGCTGTAGATGTGCTGGATTGGAATCATGATGATGCTAGGTAGATAGCTCTGTTCAATTAATTCGTGAACGAAATTGAAGTAGAATGGCGTTATTTATCTATGCATTGACATTAGCAAATTGTAGTTAAAAATTAGTTTTGTGCATGTGAGAGATTTGTGGGTTTGGTCTGTATTCTGAGATTTGTGCATTCCGATCTACTTACTTCAGATACTACTTACAACTACAAAATTCTTCAAATTAGGTCATTAATTTAAAGGAATTCATAACCTAAAATTTACAGTTGGGGGTCAATCATATACATACGCGCGCGCGTACACGTAAAAAAACTATCGCATTTATTTAATTTTAACGCATATTCAAACTGATTTTTTAATAATTTGCGTGCTGTTACAATTTTTAATTTATTTTGAAGGTTTGCAATGGAAGGCAAGCTGCTGTTTACACAACCGAACGACAACAACTGGCGTAAGGGTCGTACGATCAAACTGATGTCGATCAACGCCCTTTTGGTAACTAATGGAAAGGTAAACTTATATTTGCTTTTTATAATTTTAACGTCATCCTCCCACTCATGTGTGGGTGAAGAAGTTGGGTGGGGAAAAGGTGCTGAGTGCATGACTACACCTGGTTCGATGTACTAGCGCGTAGGACAGCCAAAAGACGATGTCGACGACGACGTTATGTTGTGTGTGTGACGATCGCCACAGAATAAGTTCTTGGGATGCTTGTATGCATTGTATGCCAGAACTTTGCTTAAGATCAACCATGAGTGGTTTTCCGGTTTTGCATTTTCCTGTGAGGGTTTGCCATACCCACTTTCACTACAAATCATAAATATTTTAGGAACTTTGCAAAGTTTTTCTTTAACGTTTTTCTTTGAAAACTGCAACACTTAATATTATAAATCTTAGACAAAAACGTATCATATTTTCAATTCCAGCCAACGATCGCTCACAAAACGAACGAATTACGGGAAACGCGGGAAGCAAGAGATCGTGAGGCGAGAGAGAGAGAAGGGGAGGCTCTCTTCGCACGCAGTGGAGTGAGAGAGGCTGCTTTGTTGCTAGTGAGAGAGAAGGCAGGAAGATACACGTTGCAAAGAGAGCCGCTTTTCCTCGATCGCTGCGTGGTCGCCGCGGATCACGAGCCCGAACACTTTTTTGAGGTCCACGAGATTACGACTAAGGATTCCTTTATTTTCAAGGTAAGGGACGAAAAAAACATGTAATTTGTGTTAGACTAGTCCTTTAGATTTTGGCCTGCTTTCCAAAATCCGAGGTTGAATGCCAGGCGAATTCGAAATCTTGAAATTGTTGTAATAATAAGTTGCTTTGGTTAAAGTACCTTATGCTTACACAAACGGAGAGAATACAGAGAAACTAAATAGATTGTTGGTGCGATTTCTTCTTAAAAGCACCGACTTGCCTAAAGTCAGAAAAAGAAGTCTCTCTTGCGAAAGAAGTCTCTCTCCGGTCGTGTCGGATTTCCGTTCCATCGGATTACAAGAGTTAGGTAATAGAGAGTGCACCTGTATTTGCGCACACACTTATGCACTATAATATTTCCCGCACAGAGGGCTAATCTCTGTAGAGATTGGCCGTCAGGGAGGACATTATTGTTATTTACTTCAATGCTCAAGGAACTATTTTGATACGTTTATCTAAAATCAGTATGCTTACTCCGGGCAGTGCCAACGTTTATGCATTGCAGTGTAGTCAGCACTTGCAATATATTTTGGCACAAGCCATTGCACTTTATTTACGAGTGCTATGCTCGCTTTATTTGGCACGAGATTTTTGTGACGCGCCTGCGGTGAGTGCCGTAGCTAACATGTGTTTGCATAAATTTGTTAAAAACATTTTCTATACAATATGTTTATTTTACAAGTGTTACGCCGCATGTAGATTTGGAATTTAAATGGCCTTTATTACAAGCTTTTATTAACAGGCAATGTTTGTATGTTTGTGTATGTTTGTTTAGGTCCAGATCTTGCATGCTGAATTACAATACCGCTTCCCTGTTTCCGATCGAGCAAAAATTTTGTACGAGTATATCTAAATCGGATGACAATTTTAAGATATTTTAGTGCGTGCATAATAATTAATATATCCTATTTTGTGTGAAAAATAGGGCACATCAGCCACATCAGGGCACACGAACGAAGCCCTTATTGAACTTTTTTAATTAACTAACAGAGATCGCAGTCACTGTTGCTGAAATCGGCAATGATGTCATATACAACGTGTATTGAAACTCCGAAATAATACTGAAGGAGGTGAATGTGCTCATTAAACTCAACAACTTTCCCCAAGGAACATAGGTCGAAATGTGAAAAAAAATTTGGACTTTCCATACAAAATTGACGATCAGCTGATTGATTTACTATGGGAGGTAAAAATTTTTTCAATACACTTGCTCATAAAATGGCTCCCGGTTCACTGCAATTAGGCACACAATGACACCTTTAACTCAAACTGTGACTTTTTATTACCATTATTCACAATGTGAGTTATAGAATTATTTTTTTAAATTATATTGGTTGAGTTGCTTTGTTCTTAAAAAAGTTTCTACTACAAAAAAAATCCTACCTCAATAGGTAATAGGTATCTTGGCAATCCAAGATACCTATTGCTTGCTCATTTCATACAACTTCGTATTTAAAAGATAATTTCAACTTGTACGTGTTTAATAAACTTTGTACGTGTTTTTTTATTTAACTGTCACTCAAATATATTTTTTGTTTTTTCTGTAATAAAGAAAACTGGAAATTTCCCATTTTGTACGTGGCTATAAGAGAAAAGCCAAAAAAAAAGAAACCTCATTCTTTTAGTCTATGACCATTAAAGGTGCGCGCGCATTCCGGAAAACTGATTAAATCAAATAAACACCTGAATAGGCTGTATGGTCGTCGATCTTTGCCTAGGGAATGCAAATCTCGCGAGATTGGGGCTCAAGCGAGATCTCGCGAGATTGTAAATAACAATACTGCGAGATCTCGCCAATTTCGAGATCTCGCGAGATTGGCAGTTTTTTGTGTTTTTTTTTTTGCAAATAATCACAATATTTGAATAAATTAGAAAAAAAAATAATAAAAATTATAAGTATTATAAGATAACATTTATTTTCACGAATTTTTTCAATAGACTTTTATGAATCAAATTGTCTATAATTTTTTTAATCTAATTTTTTTAACAATCTTACAAATATTACTAGGTACCTGTACCTAGTAATATTTGTAAGATTGTAGGTATTGATATATCGGATCATAGGTTTTCAAAATTTAAAAAAAATATTACTAAATCACTTTTTGTCTTTATACTCTGATAATTTTTCTTCTTAATTTTTTTAATAAACTTCTAAGTAGTAAACTTTGACGTACGTTTCAATCAAATCACTGTGGAAGCACTGTTAACATAGCACAGTTTGGTTACCTATTGTAAAAAAAATTATTTTTTATTTTTTGAAAAGCAACTGCTGAGTTTCTTGCCGGTTCTTCTCAACAGAATCTGCATTCCGAACCGGTGGTAAATTTATAAGAGCTACAAGTTGGCCTACATGAAATAAATAAATGAATTTGAAATAACAAATGAAAAAAACAACCAGTCTTCTCTTCTAATATCAAACGCAAATCTTTTAGTAATTTAAAAATTAATTCGCGCACCGAACGAAACCGACAGGTTGCAACTCCGTCAGTGTCAGTCCGCGCTTCGAATACGACTTTTTTATGCTCGAATGCAATCTCGTTAATCTCGCGAGATCTCGCCCTTTTTTCGGCCGAGATCAATCTCGCTAAAAAAGGCCGAGATCTCGCGAAAACGAGATCTCGCGAGATCGAGATTGCATTCCCTATCTTTGCCTGCCCTCAAGAGCATCTCAAGAGGGCGAACAAAAAAACAACATTAATTTTTCCCGCCATTGCGAAAAAATTTTCACAACTCGTTTACACTGTTTTGCACCATAATGCACTATTTTAGTATTATTTTCTTCACAAGTGTGTTGAAAAACGTCGTGCGATACACGTGTATATTGATGATTAAGACCCTCACCTAACGGCTCGGGTCTCAATAGCGCCTCAGCGGTAATCACCAACTTTTACACTTGTACCATAATGTACTATTTTTTATATTTCGACCTAGGTTCCTTGGGGAAAGTTGTTCAGTTTCATGAGCACATTCACCTCCATCAGTATTATTTCGGAGTTTCAATATACGTTGTATATAATTTTATTAGTGACGTAGTGATAAAATATTTCTTTATCTCATTACAGGCGGAAGAAAGTGCCCGCACGCGCATCTGGTACCGTCAGATCCAGTACCACGCGCAGGGCGCAGGCGCGTGGCGGAAACGTCGGAACGCGCTCGCTAACATCATGATAAACCCCATGCTTACTAGAAACTAAAGTTAAGGACGGAATTAGGCTACAGGAAAAATGATTACATTCTTAATGCCCGTTTTCACGAACGTTTCCTACCTTTTACGGAAGCAATTTAGGTGACGCTTTCCGTCAATCACGTTTTCACTAACTCAGCCGAATTTACACTGCGAAATTAGTGGCATGAAATTAGTTTCATGACTTTAATTTCATCAACAATTTTTCGTGTAAACTTCTAATTTCGCGATGTATCCATTAACTTCATGCATGAAATTAAAAGTTTACACGTGAAATTGTTGATGAAATTAATGTCATGAAACTAATTCCATGACACTAATTTCGCAGTGTGAATTCGGCTTAATTAGGGAACGCCCAAATGACATTGAGTAAAGGATTGTAGTTAGGATCTACGTAAAGAGACTCCTACATAGGGTATGATTTAGGTAATGAAAACGAGCATTAGTATCCCATCCACAGTTCCACTTGGTATGCATGTTTGTGCATATGATGTAGGGCATTACGCTGAGCTGTAAGCCCTTTCTGGGTGCCATAGGCTATTAATGTTACGTTAGTATATTTGTTTGTCTGGGACACCATTACTGGATAGAATACGGTTTTTTTTTCTTTCTAGTTTTGAAGGGTATGCTTAAAAATTAAGCGCTCGTTACTTGTAAGGGAAGTTGACTCGATTTTTATAAGTAATTGTTTTGAACAAAAGCTACTCAGCTTCTAAAATAGAAAGAAAATTGAATATCTGCATAAAGTATAATAATAAATAATTGGGTATGTTTTCTAATATTCTTTTATATACTTAAAGTAAATGTTTTTAGTAATATAGCTCAATGTCATTTTTCTTTTTTAATATCTTAACTTGTCTCGGAAATATAGAGCTTTTAAGTTTCCTCTTAGAAAAAGAGAGCACTAATGCAACATGACGTCACAATTCATTAGCTCCATACACTCTGCATACAAAATTTCGTTTTAGAAAGAGATAGATACAGTCGCATTAAAACAGCTTATAACCTATTTGTTTTTTAACCGATATTTTTCAACAATTGTTTTATAAATTCACAGAGAGTTTTAATTTTAGTATTTTATCTATGTGCACATATACAAAGCTCAAAATCAAATATTTATAAGTAAGTAAGTACTCTATTGTATTGATTTTTGAATATAAATTATTGTCCATTTATAAATCAAGTTGACAGAGTAGCATTGATCGATGGTAACATTACGTTAGCGAAAATCCTTGGAAAGCTGATGAAAGTTAATGGAAATTCACTTTTCCTGTAGCCTAAGATTATTTATAATGAGGTATTCATTATATGCATAATTTAAAACCGCCTCAAAAATATTATACATTTGAATGAACAACATTTTTATTTATTACGTGCGATATGAATAGTATCAATTGAGTTTTATTATTTATTTTTATGCGAAGAAATATTTTAATTTCAATGAATGAAATGAAAAAATATATATATATTCGTATTGAGTAATTTAATTAAAAAAATTGTGCAGGAAGTCATGGTAGTTTTTTGAAAAAAATATTTACTTGATTGATTTATTCTATAGAGATTATTTTTTATTCTAGATTGATTTCTTGAGAGTTTGGATCAATTATATTTTTTTAAGTTTATCTATTGCACATTTATTTTTTAGGTCTATATATAAAGGTCAAACTATGTCACCCCGTCCTTACGAACAAGGGTATTTCTGACATCCGTAGGTACAAAGATATGCTACAGATATATTTTTTTAATTTCAATGTAGTTTACTGTCTCACTTTCTTTATTAATTAATTACTCTAACTTTCAAGATGTTTAATGTAAATTTTAATTCATAATTTTGTAGTTGCTTAATATTTTTATTTTTTGTAAATAAGAAAAAATTTGCCACTAGTTTAGACTTTAGCTTATACCAAAATATAGTTCGTTATTATAAATTAATAATATTTTTGAGCTGCCGTTAATTTTTAAAGATAGTTTTAAAATGTACTCAAAAACAAATAACCGTTTTTTTATATGTAAATAGTTAACTTTAATAGCTGTGATATCCTGACTATTGAATCGAAAAAATGCACTTAATTTTTTTGAAATTTGTAATTACTTAAAAAGTTAACTGAAAAATTTAACGACGACGTTATTTAACTGTAACTTCCTGACTAGTCTATAAGGATTTAATTGGTAACATTATCTTACTATATAATATAAGTAAGTAAATATAAAACCTGGATTGTATTTATTGTATGTATTTTTAAACATATTTTCGAAATACTATGTAAATGTAGTTTAGAGATTTCTTTCGCCTTTAAAAGTTATTGTGTTTGTTAATTTTTAGGGATGACAAGGAAAATAAATAAATTAATGAAAAAAACTGATTGTGTTATTTTTGAAACTTAAAAATTAAAGAGAGTTGAGACAATAAAAAATCGTTAATTTCTAAAATGAATTAGTTTAATAGGTAGGTACTATTATGAATATCAGCAACGTTTTAGAAACATTACAATATACATTTTCATTGGTGAAAAGGATAGAAAAGCTTCCTCAAAAAAACAATGAAAATGGACCTTTAAAAAAGCATTAGTTCTTGCAATTCACAAGAATCCATTTTACAATGTATTAAAAAATTACTTACTCCAATTATGTCCTTGTAGAAATTACAGAATTCGTAATTAGGTGCTTATTATCTGCCGTCAAGAAGGAATGTCGCCGATATTAGCTTGAAGGCCCTATCATATTTTCCCTCTGACAAGTTTCATAATATGCGATTTAATATATTAACATTGTGCTGTGTTTAAAATATTATGTTGCCAGTTATTGTTATGGGAGTGAGAGTATATTAATTAGATTATTATTTTATTCTATAACAACTATATTATTGTCTTTAAATATGTAAAAGGAAAATGTCAGAATTTCACTGACTGAATGACTGACTGATCGAACCACCGGAGGGATTGACCTGAAAGGCATACAGATAGCTATTATGACGTAAGCATCCGCTAAGAAAGGATTTTTGAAAATTCAACCCCTAAGAGGGTGAAATAGGGAATTAAAAGATCGAAAGCCAGTTATTATTATTGTAATTTTATATTAATTTAAAGCCTCAATAGCCCAACAGTTAAAGGTGCGGACTGAAAACTGAAAGTTCGCAGGTTCGAACCCCACCCGTTGCACTATAGTTGTACCCACTCCTAGCACAAGTTTTCCACTTATTTGGAGGGGATAGGAGAATATTAGTCAACTTCAGCTTGGCTAATATTCTTTAAAAAAAAAAATGATATTGTTTAATGTTCCAATCGCAAATTAAAGTGACATAAGCATAGTAAGGAAATGGGATATAAGCCCACTAATGCTACCGCGGGTAACAGCGCTTCTGCAAGTCGGGAACTAACTCATGCAGTTTGAATTTAACCGAGTTTAGTTTCCCATGCGAACTAGAACTTTTGTCCGGTGTGGAATATAACCTATTATAGTTTGTTAAGGCGAGGGACGAACTAGTTGAGAAACGCTTCAGGTTTTAGAAGCCTTCGGGACGAGCCCAATGGGCGTCGTGTGGATTAAGTCTACGCGGACGAAGTAGGTAGTTTCCAGTATGAAAAACCTATGTCATTCTCCAGGTCCTTAACTATAACCTTGCAAAAAATCACATCTAAGCCATTGCTCTGTTGCTGCGTGATTGAAGGACAAACTAACAAACAAACACTTTCGCATAAGTAGGTAAGGCCATTTCTTTCAAGATCTCCTGCTTTCCGATCGCACGAATTTCCACTTTATTGAGTCCACTACTTCTCAGTGGAGTTAGTATAAGATTTAATTCGATTGATCGCATTCGTATACTATGACATTAGAGTCTAAGTAAAATGAACCATACGTCCATTGGATTAGAGCTCAATTTCGTATATGAATTCTTATATTTTAACGTACGGATACGCTCCAAACTAAAATACTGTACTGAATTTGTGGCTTTAAATCAATACGTTTAAGGTTCATTTTACTTTGACGCTAATGTCATAGTATACGAATACGATCAATCGTGTTAAATCTTATACTAACCCCACAGATCAAGCATTTAGTAGACGGTACTATTGAACTATGCAAAACTTCAGTAATCCAAGTATGTCATAAGCGTGAAATGATCCAAGTTCATCTCGGTCAACCGCATCTTTCCTCGGAACTTGCAGTTCTCTCAACCACGTTGAGTTTCTTGTATTAGTTACAGACAACCAGTTCCTTAGTAACATTGGTAGCAACGTGAGCATTCTAATTTAGAGTTAAGACTGTATGATTATGACTGGGAGGTCTCGGGTTCGATTCCCGGCGGGGGCAATTTGGGAATTTATAATTTCTGAATTATCTCTGGTCTGGTCTGTTGGGAGGCTTTGGCCGTGGCTGCGTACCACCTTCAAAGACGTGCCGCCAAGCGATTTAGCGTTGCGGCACGATGGCATGTAGAAACCGACTAGGGGGTATGGGTTGAATCTACACTGCCATACCCGATCCACGTTAGCCCACTACCATCTTAGACTGCATCGTCACTTACCATCAGGTGAGATCGCAGTCAAGGACTATCTTGTCATCGAATAAAAAAATGTACGAGTACTTAGGCATCGACTTTATGAACCAGTTATGAACCTCAACAGCCCAACGGTTAAAGGTAAACTGAACTGAAAGATCGGCGGCTCGATCCCACCGATTGCAATCCACCAAACCAAAAATCCCGGGGGGAACTGTTTGATTTACCGAAATAAAAAGTAGCCCATGTCACTTTCCAGGTCCTCAAACTTCCAATATGTTCTATGGTCCAATGTCAAAAATAACATCGATTCGTAGGTCTGCTGCAGCGTGATTGAAGGATAAACCAACACACTTTCACATTAATAATTATGATTATATTATATACTTTCCCGCGACTTCGTCCACGTGGAAAAAGTTTAGAGTGACTTGCTACTATCCGCGAGAAGTTATGTTCTCTCTCCGATAATATTTAATAGATCTTCACCAAAATTGGACAAAATATTACTAATACAGAATTTATAATAAAAAAGAATTATCAAAATCAGTTTAAATTTGACGAAGTTATGGTGCAAAATCAACAAAAACTTTCATCCCCTATCCCGGATAAACCTTATTGTTTATCAGGATAAAAAGTATTTTATATATTGACCCGGAGTATCAGCTACCACTATACCAAATTTACCTAATTCAAATCCGACCAGTAGTTTTTGCGTGATGCGCGCACATACAGACAGACAGACAGTCAAAAAATACAAAAAAAAATTGTTTTGGGCTCATATCGATAATAAAGAACAAAATATATTTAATGTACAGAATTAGTCCCGCTACAGTTTTATTATAAGTACCTATGGATATAGATTTCCTTTTCCAAAAATGTGTACTTATATTGTCTGCTTTCAATCTTTGAAATACCCTTGAAAAATCAACATTCCCGGGATATAACAGGTTTTTAAAGCGACCCAAATGTTTTGTAAGCTATTGAACGGTTTCCGAGACAAACAACAGAATTAGCCGACCTATAAAATGTTTACTCGACTTTTTTTGCAAACAGTAGGTAATTCCTTTCTTTTATGGATCTTTGTATTTTTCTTTTATTGAGACACATTATATTTCTACTACAGAACCTATAGATAGTAAAAAGTACTTAGTACTTACTCTCCAGGTCCTCAACTCAACTTTTGCTGCGATGTAACATATTGAAATACTAGCTTCTGCCCGCGACTTGGTCACACGTGGACTTAGAGTAGCTTTTTAAAATCGCTCAGGTACCTGTTTCTCCGCGATAAAAGATTTCCTATATCACTCTCCAAGTTCTTAACTATATCCACGCAAAAATCACGTTAATCCATTAAATCATTCGTGATTAAAGGATAAACCAGCTGAACAACAAAAATCACACTTTAGACCTTATAATGGATATTTAAGACACGAGAACTCTAATCACGCCCCGGTACTAAGCCACCCTTTATCGGCCGACTCGACCTCGGGGGTAATTATTTTAGGTCATAAACAAGTAGCAGGCGACCTCTAAACATTGTTCCCAACTTTTGTTTCACTACACGTCTGTGGGTTATGTAGTCGTTGGACATAAAGTTATTTTTACGAGGGTCATCCTCTTTATTGCAGCGATAAAGGGCGACGTTTGTTGCAATTTAAATTTTATTTTCTTCATAAAATAAAGCATAAACTATTGCACAATCATCTCTTTTTCAATGATATGTGGGTTTGCATGGCTTTAGCATTTTTTCTTCTTATACTCCAAGATTTAGGCATTTCACACCTCTTAGCGCTTTAAAGCGGAATTATTCCAATTTTGTTTTAATCTTAAAACAAAACTGAAATATACTGCTTTAAACGTTGGTAGTTGGTATAGGCCCTGATTATGTTTAAGAGGAAAGCAGGCCAGATCAGCCAACGCATGTTGTTTTAGTCACTTAGAATGTTTCCAGTCCCAACATACCAAATTGGAGTAAACATTACTCTAAAATCCGTTACAAGTTAAACCGGCTTACAACCGCAGTGTTATCTTTCCCATCGCTGATCCCTCGATAATCCACGGTTTCGAGAGCTAATTCTCTAAAGCCACTTCACTGATATAACAATTATAATCTCTTTGTAAATATACCTAAACTTTGTAGCTAGTAGGCACCCTGTTTATATGCTTACAAGCACTTATTGTAACAGATAGTGTCTATTTGTTAGTAGATTTATTTTTACAATAAAACCTAAACTAATCTAATTACTATATAAATCATGCCCGCGTGGAATGTTGCCAAGAATATTGGCTGCATCTCCGCGCTGGACAGCCAGGCTGATCCGATTCCGTTGTGCATAAAATGAGCCAACCCTTCTGTCACCAGTATGGCTCGGATGAGGCAAGTAACCGCGGTGAAATGTTCCTGTTGTTTTTACTCGTAATGTTATGATAAACATTAAGGGTGGAATTTGGAACCAATTCGCATTTAATTGGATGGTTTTGGTCCAAAATAAAACCCAGTACACCTATATTCGATCCAATTATTGCTTATTACCACGACGCTAGTGTAAGGGAAACAAAACATCGCCGTTTGTGGTTTATTCGATTATCAACTGGTCACTATCCAATTGTAAAATACCATATTCCTTGTCAAACAAGACGTGTCGTACTATAGACTTTTTTTGTCGTATAATTTATTTATTATATCACTTGGAATTTTAGTGACAAAATACGTAGACAGTCTTACTTCCATGGTTTATGAAATACGCCCTAAGTGCCGATTTTTCTATAAAATTTTGTGTTTGGCATTTAATTTCGCCAACTCCGTTACCGGATAAATGTAAATATAGTATGATGAATTTTAGAATCCGCAGCGACTGAAATCGGTTTACAGCGTGGACGGTGTAACGTCGTTTCTGCTTATCCGTGGTAATCCCTGGTTTGGAGCTTCATTAATCTTTTAACGTTACTTTGATATTCATTGGAGGTTAACTAGTTTGGACCTTCGATTTTTTTTTCTAGAAGTTATTACGTTTTACTGGTGGTCCCTGTTATCATTATAAAATCTGATAATGCGAAAGTGTAGTTAATTATTATTGTTAGTTTGTCAATAAAGCAACAGATCGATGTTATGTTTTGCATGGATATAGTTCAGGATCTGAACGCGACGTAAATATCTAAAAACATTATAAACAAATTGTTCTCCAGAGCAGAACCATTTTAAGGGTTGATACTTGATACAATCTCTGTTTAGAGGTCCTAGTTGTTACATTAATATAGAGTACCAGAGTAGCATCTATGTACATTAAAATTGTACACATAGCTCAGGTATAAAGTGGAATTCCTAATGATGTTTGTGAGGATTAAACAAGAGTTACTAAACTACCTATTCCGTTGGCCACAACTCCGCCTCAAGGGGGTTGCTTAATTTAGCAAAATAGAGCTGCAACATGATACTAAGTATGATAAGCGTTTAGTGGACGGTTAAATTTAATATTTAAATGAAATTGTGTGGCCAAAGTATACAGTCATATTGTGTAGCTCGGACATAAGTTAAATGTTCCGAATGATTATACTACCCATTCACTTCTAGTTGGCTTATAACTCCTGTCACGCCCCATGTCACACCAGATTTACACAGTGTGTGATTCTCTAAAAATGATTGCATCATTGTAACGATTGCAATGACCTCTGATTGGCTGGTACCCTCCCGCTATTGGTTAAAATGCATTGATGCAGCAAGAACGCCATAAAATCAGCGAATCGGAGGCCATGGCGATCGTTACACTGATGCAATGAATTTTAGAGATTCGACGTGCAGATAGCAATGTTCTGCTCGCGAACGTCACTACCGAGTTTTTCAAAATTCTGTTATTATAGCTTTTACAGAATCCTGCAGGAGTTGTAAGGCTCTGAGGCTCTGACAGACAGTTAGAGAAGTTAGAGAAGTGCAAATTCACCCAAGTAGACTCGCAGATTCTTCGCTCGTTCAATTAAATAGCAGCTGTACTTTTATTATAGTACTTGCAATTCACGAGGGCGCACACACA
Organism: Hipparchia semele; assembly: GCA_933228805.2. Lineage (NCBI taxonomy): Eukaryota > Metazoa > Arthropoda > Insecta > Lepidoptera > Nymphalidae > Hipparchia > Hipparchia semele. The sequence continues at coordinate 4,301,939 of OW121722.1, forward strand.
CAAGCATGAGCCACGCGCCCTCGTGAATTGCAAGAGCTATAAAAAAAGATATGATCCTACATTTGACAACACGAAACCTAAGCACCAGAAAATCCAAATGGATAATACGGAGGCATTATAGGAGCTTCCCTTTTCAAGTAGGCCGAATGCCGTTAAAGCTTTCGCCAGTTGTAATCCTTTACCTGACGGAAGCAATGCTCGCTTCGTCGAATGGAAGATTTCCTTTTTCCTTCGCTCATTTTGGAGTAGTAAGGTGGAATGTTTTATTTACTGTCTTTGTTTTATTTGCATCTCTCTGGTGTATATTCATTAATTCATCTCGACCCTTTGACGGCCCTCTACTAGATGCAAGTTTCCTGAGTGTGAAGGGTCTAGGGGAAAATTTTCACTTTGAAGCTTAATATTTTCCAAACAGACTCCTAAACCGAAAAAATTTTGTACCTCCAATATTTTTAAACGACCTTTACAACGATACTCCACATAACGGGGAAAAATATCACCCCTTTTAGTGTATCTGCTAGTCCCCAAAATAATAGTTCTTTCAAGATTTTAATGTATATAACTTTTTCGGAGTAGATAATAATATTAGTACGAGTAAGAATTATTCAGTTTGTGTTCAGCAGCAGCAGTCTATAGTTCTAACTCACTAACTAGATGGCGCTGTATGAATTTAACTCGCGTTAAAATTTGAATGTTCTGAGAAATAATATATCCGTACACAACAATATTGAGTTAGACAGACGGACGGTGAATCCTATAAGGGTCCCGTTGTTATATTTTTGGAAAGTGTATTTATGTTTTAAATACATTATTATTATTGTAAATGTAAATTAACTTAGAGAATGATTTAAAGAACTGTGTACTGTGTAGAGGTGAGAACGGGGACGGGAGACGTCGCGTAGTGATGTGCCAACTCGGAAAAAACAAAACTCGATTTAACCCGAGTTAAAATCCACGTAACTCGGGTTGAACTCGAGTTACGTAACTCGAGTTAACTGGATGGACAAGTGAATGCTTTTTTTGAATTTTTACCAGTTTATTCCATCAGCTTTGCATTAAAAATTTAAAAAATTCGAATAGACAAACGATATTTTTATCTGTTTCAATTCTTTCATTTTTTTATATTATTTATTTATAATGTATTGTATGTATGTATATGTAACTAACTAAAGTAAGAAGAGAAAATTATTGTTTGATATAGAATCATTTATTTATGTATTTTTGGCTTGAATTTTAATTTAAAAAAATATTTATATTTATTATCAATGAAACTGTGAAGTTATATAGCAGTCTTTTTAAAATAAAATCAGACTAATATTATTTAACATTATGATGATGCAGGTATGTACATAGGTACATTTACAGGCTCATAAATATGTAGGAGATTAATATTAAATTGACGATTATTTAAAGCGCCATCTAGTGACGCTAGTCTTATAGCGTTTAGTGACGGTAAACTTATAACGTTTGGAAGGTAATCTTATAAAGTTTAGTGTAGGTGGTTTGATAACTTTGGTATCATGGTTCGTTGAGCGTTACGTCGTTCGGTCCATAAAAAGGAAGCGTACATTGTGTATTGGATTATTCTTATTCTGATTCTGATTCGGTAGAGAGTTGTATTAGTGGTCAGTCAGTGTGGACTGAGTGTGTTCAGTTTAAGGTTACTATGGTAGTGCGACGATTTAGTGATTGTTGGAAGTGTTGTCGAGTGGCAGTTATCTGGTGAGTTCGTTCCAATACTTAGTCATATTGTGTTACTGTGAAATCCCTATAGTGTTTGAAAAGAGGTTTTACAACGAAGGTTGCGACCTTCGTTGTAAAATGTACCGTTTACCGTGTTGGCTCTGAATCGAAGCTTGTGTACTAGTCTGATCTGAGGTCCGCTGGCCAGCAGTGATGTTCTGATAATAATTATGGCGGTTCGTTCTGTTGGTTAGCTTATTGCGAAGTTGTTTAATAATGGTTTAGTGGGATTTAGGATTTGTTGAGTAAGATTAGTGATTTATTGCGATGATGCTAGTGAAGGATGATTACGCAATTGTTATAGTTCGATCATTGCTGGATTGTTTGGTGATCATGGTGGTTGGTTTGGTTGGCAGGCTAACTGCGCAGTAATTCTATAATGGTGTTGTTAGTTGATTGGTATCGATGGGATGCGAAAGGCTGAAGATAGGAAATATTGGCGTTACTTAGAAAGAGGCTTATGTCCAACAGTGGACGCATATGATGACGATGATGTGGATGATGATGATGTTGAGTGATGATGATGATGTTGTGTGATAATGATGATACTGATGCTGCTGATGATGATGATAGTGTTCTGGTTATTCTGATTTAGTTCAGGAACTGTTGTTGCCCATTCGTGGCCTTAAGTGGTTAGCATAGACGATGGCTAGGGTCTTCTACCATGGTGTGCGATGAGACGGCTAGAAGGGGATGGTGGAGGCCGTACCTAGGCTAAGCTAGTTAGCCGGGTTTGTCTAGGACATGGAAATGTTGGGTTCCATGTTAGTTATGTAATGATTACAATGTAATCTACTGCGGGTAGATGTTTTATTGGAACAAGGTGGTTGCTGAGAATAATTATTAGTTCTGAGATAGTTTGTGATTCCTTTTATTAGTTGCTCGGCGAGGTGTGTTATCACTCTTATGAGATACGGATATGGAAAATAATGCTCGGTCATGGTCCTAAGGCTGCTAGTTTAGTTTAGTTCCGTTTCACTTCTGATGCCTGGTGATACGCGCTTCAGCGTGTGCCTACAAATAATTATGAGCCTGTAAACAATATTTAGCGTAATATATATACATAGCTTTTTTTAATGTGGTTTAATAATGTGGTCGTATTTCTACTATATTTGAATGAATCTGAACACTGTTTACACGCAACACGTCCAGTCACGGGCGATGCGAATACATTCCAAACTAAAGATTTTCTTTTAGGACCCGGCATTTTTCAAAAACAGAACATAAATAAAACACGAAAATCTACAACAAGAACCGGAAGTTTAAAGTTAACCTCAAATCTACATATATGTGACACTTGTTTGCTTGCTTTGTTATGACCATAGATGAAAAATCTCTTGTTATGACTGAATGAATGAACATAGTCTCACTCAAATGATCGGCAAACTTCGCTCCATGTCGGTTCCATTCGGTTTACGAACTCGAGTCAGAGAGAATTCAACTCGAGTGGGTTCGAGTTACACCCAACTCGAGTTAACCCGAGTTAGTTACTCGAGTTGACCATCACTAACGTCGCGACGCATATTACTTTCTCCGTCCATTAACAGTGGTCTTAAAATGACAGCACTGAGAATATGCAAAGACGTTGCAACGGCTGGATTTAAATTTCTAGCACTGAATAGGGTAGACTGGGTACGGTTGTAACGGGGTACGGTTGAAACAACTCAAATATTTCCGAAACTATAAACAACACAGGAAGGGGTACAAGGAGAGAAACACGCGGATTTCAAGTGCCAACATGATTCAAAGTGTTGCGTCGCACTCTGCGCACTTATAACGTTTAGACAAAGGCCTATTGTGTTTTGGCAACCAAAAGTAAGTATTTTTGATGAATTTCTTCACGATATAGCGTGACTAGTAATATAATTTTCATATTTGAGTATTAATATATGCAATTGTTGTATTTTAGAGATTATAATGAGCTGGTTCGTTTTTACATACGTTATTAGGGCTCAGGCCTCTGTCCGTTTTATTGCCAAAATAGGTGGTGGGTACGGTTGTAACGATTTTCATGGGTACGGTTGTAACATTAGTTTTACTATATTTTTGCATTGCAGATGCCTAGGAAACGAGTAAGAAAGACTTCGAGAGGTGAAAGCGATGTTGTACAAAAACACCTATGATGAAATAAAACTTTGGGGCGTCTTTGAGGCAAGCTGTAAAAAATAAAGTTCTACGAAAAATAAATTTAACTGTTGATTTCATTTTAAACTTAGATTTTATTGATTATTTAGTTTTATTTTATATAATAATTAGAGATTATGTTCGTTTGGTTGAGTACCGAAGTAGTTGCAGCGGAAATATTATCTATTTTTGTTAATTTATTTTTACTCTAAAAAATTACCTAAATAACTGTTAAAAATGTGCTTAAGATATTGTGATACTAGTTAAAGTACATTTAAGCGTTTTTAAATAATAAAGCCGGTGTAAATACTTCAGCTCTGTATTATTTCTGCTTGTTACAACTGTCCCCCATCACTGTTACAACCGCCCCCGGTATGGGGTCGATTGTAACAATCGCATGCACTCAATAAAATTATTCATATCTGCTAAATTATTTTACCTGTGCATGTGTTTTTGATATAAATTTAAAGAAAAATAACCAATCTTTCATATCAAGTGCTATAACAGTTGTTTATAGCAATATTGGCAATGCTGTGGGTGTTCAAAGGGAAATTGTTACAACCGTACCCAGTCTACCCTACATTACTTACAGTACTTCAGTTAAAATAAAATTTAAAAGAAAATCATAAGACGACCTACGAATTTAGTACTTAAAGCATTATTTAAGTCTTTCGTCGAGAAAGACTTAAATAATAATGCTCTAGTTGGTGTTGTTGTTGTTACCTATTGTAAAAAAATTTTTTTTTAAAGAGCAACCGCCGAGTTTATTGCTAGCTCTTCTCGGCAGGAAGGGCATTCCGAACCAGCAGTGGTAGATTCATTGACGTTTCAAAAGCACTTGTAAAAGTTTATTTGAATAAAAAATATTTCTATTCTATTAGTGTATACGATAAGTATACGGTCCTCAATCGGTGAATTGCACTGAAAAGGCCTTATTTCAGACACAAAGCGGTGCGAAATGAACTGTACCTTTTTAGGAGCCTTCAATGGACGAGGACAAAATGAACGGCAGTGAATGACGGCGGAGAGTCGACGGTGCGCGGGGCGCTTTGTTGGGTATAAGCAGCACTTTACATTCTGAATTCAAAGACCTCCCTGGCGTAGTGGAAAGGTTGTGGTCTTAAAACTGGTAGGTCTCGGGTTCGATTACCAGCGGGGGCAATTTGGGAATTTATAATTTCTGAATTGTCTCTGGTCTGGTCTGGTGGGAGGTGGGAGGCTTTGGCCATGGCTAGTTACCCCTCTACCGTCAAAGACGTGCCGCCAAGCAATTTAGCGTTCCGGCACGACAAGGATTTTTAAACTTCTACCTATATAAATACTTATGCTATTACTAGACGATGCCCGCGACTTCGTACGCGTACTGTAATTTTCCGGGATAAAAAGTAGCCTATGTTTTAATCCTGGGTATGAGCTATCTCCATTTCAAATTTCAGCCAAATCGGTTCATTCATTGTGGCGTGAAGGAGTAACAAACATACACTCACACACACACACACTCACACATACACATACAAACTTTCGGCTTTATCCGGGATAAAAAGTAGCCTATGTTTTAATCCTGGGTATGAGCTATCTCCATTTCAAATTTCAGCCAAATCGGTTCATTCATTGTGGCGTGAAGGAGTAACAAACATACACTCACACACACACACACTCACACATACACATACAAACTTTCGGCTTTATAATATTAGTGTGATGTGATAATAATAATAATACGCTGATAGGTAAGGAATCGCAAGTGAGGAGTAAAGTGGGTATCAGAACGTCAAGTATATTGCTCATAGACCGGCCATTGATTCAAATTCAAAGTCTTGAGTCCTACTTGCTTACCCCTCTGAAAGTATGTAGGACTGAAGAATTTCATTTAACTTCATTTCATTTTTTCACCTATGAATCCTAGGATATATTATTATTGTCACTCTAATATTTAGTTTTGTTTCTATGATAGCACTTTTGTTTGTTTTTTTTAAATATTTTTGTCTTTTTGAATGTTTTTGTTATTTGTCCATGTTGTGTTTACTTTTAAGTAATCACTACACTCAGCTAGTATGAAGTTAGTCTTTAGTATGTTCATTGATGTATTAGTGTAAGTGTTTGTAAGTAAACCTAATAAAATAAAATAAAAATAAAATAAAATAAAATTGATTCACATGTCCGAGGTGTTTTAAATTTTTTTACACTTGTTCATCAAAATTGCTATAAACGCTACAGTTACCAAACAGCGTTCACCCCTCCTTACCCTAAGCTTGTTAATCCAAAACTGATGAACCGAGCCACGAGCCAAATTGCTGTACGCTGAAAGATATTTAATTATGAAGCCATCGAACCAATCGATATCAACGATTAGAGCAATATAACCACAGAATCATTTGTCTGACACTAATTCGCAATTCCGTTGTATTATAATGTATAATCTGTACTCGAACATTGCGCTCTACTGTAATGTGAAAACTCATCCTTTATTAACATAAAGTATCTTTAATCCGAATTGGCTGGATGAGTTTGGATATCATAAGTATAACAGAAAAAACATTGTATGGAGTAACTAGCTTTTGTCCCTGATCTCATCCGCGGACTAGTTAGGTTTTAAAAAAAAATGCCTTTTGTTACGATAAGTAGCCTATGGGCTATGCCACTCTCCGATCTCTCTCTTACAAAAAAATCCAACAACTATACTTACTTTCGAATTTAAAATATATTTATTAGTGGGATAAACAAAATCTGTTATCCTGAAGTTACACAAACATTTGTAGTAGAAACTGTGTCTACTAAAAAAAATTCTAATTCCTGTAAGTAGTAGATAGCTAGGTTCCTATTTCAAACAAATAAAAAAAAGTTAAAAAAAATTTTTTTTGACAAACAATCGTTGCTATCATAACTAATCGACAGATTACAAACATATTAGATATTGGAAACAAGGTAGGTACTATTTATTTTATTTGTCTTTTCATAGAAATACTTTGAAAGACAACCTATCTGAAAAACTGTAGGTAGGTATCATATTCGGTAAAGTATATCACATACAATAAACGAAAAACTTGATTAAAAAATGCACATAGCCAAACTGTCACTGCGAATGGAGCACCACTCGAGCTTTGGACGAAATTCTAATTGCTCATACTTGCACAAACCAATTACTTAGGTACGGAATGGTAACATTTTGAAGTCACTCGAGTTTGTTTAATTGGTCCTCGGTCAAATTAGAGAAGCGTCGATAATGGGGCAAAGTGTAGTCCGTGCCGACTGCCGTATTGAGTAGGTAGCTTCGGAAAATATTGAGCAAATGAAGTTAATTATAGCTGCAAACTTTATTTATTCTTCTTCTTCTCTCTTATTTATGTGGGAAAAGCTCAAAGTAAACACAGAATAGTTTAATCAACTTATTTATTTCAAGAATCTTTCAACAAGATTTTTACACACATAACTACGCTAACACCGATTCGCCATCTTCCATTCTATATCCCTCCTCTCTTTCTCTCTCATACATTTATCTCTTTCACACACTCTTACATTCCGTTTCTCGCATTAATTTTTCTTCTTCTTTACTATATATATAGCTACTCGTGCTGATTCACTGATTCACTGACTGACTGACTGACTGACTGACTGACTGACTCATTGATCACCTCTCCTGTAAAATTTTGTATGGAAAAAATTTTTTTCACTCATGGTTTCGTATAGAGGACAAAAATTCATTCGGAACAAAAATATGGAGAGAGCTGATGAGTGAGGATTTCGGAGACGGGTGAGGAGCACCGGCAAGGGTATCGAAGTTAGGTGGGGGGTGTTCAACCAAATGTCACTCGAAACCTCATCCAATTGGCAGAGAGCCGAAAAAAAACTCCAAAATGGCGGATTCAAGATGGCGGCCATACAAATTTCATCGGTGTCTATCTCGGAGAGTATAAGAGATGGAAGAGTGGTTTCTTGGAAAAAGATGATCAGGAGCCGAAGGTCCACTTGGTGAACAGAAAAAAAATTCAAGATGGCGGAATTTATTTTTTTCCATACAAAATATATGCAAGACTTTAATACGGTTCCTTTTCAAAATTTCTGATGGTTTCGTAGAGAGGACAAAAATTCATTTGGAGGAAAAATATGGAGAGAGCTGATGGTTGAGGATTTCGGAGACGGGTGAGGAGCACGGCCAGGATATCGAAGATAAGTGGGGAGTGTTCAAACAAAAGTCACTCGAAACCTCATCCAATTGGCAGGGAGCTAAAAAAAATCTCCAAAATGGCGGATTCAAGATGGCGGCCATACAAATTTCGTCGGTGTTTATCTCAGAGACTATAAAAGATGGAAGAGTGGTTTCTTAGAAAAAGGTGATCAAGACCCGGTAGTTAACGTGATGAATAGAAAAAAATTCAAGATGGCGAATTTTTTTTTCATATAAAATGTATGCAAGACTTTGATACGTTCCTTTCCGCTGATGGTTTCGTATAGAGGACAAAAATTCATTTGGATGAAAAATATGGAGGGAGCTGATGATTGAGGATTTCGGAGACGGGTGAGGAGCACGGCCAGGATATCGAAGATAAGTGGAGGGTATTTGAACAAAAGTCACTCAAAACCTAATCCAATTGGCAGAGAGTCGAAAAAAAATCCAAAATGGCGGATTCAAGATGGCGGCCATACAAATTTCGTCGATGTCTATCTCGGAGATTATGAATGATGGAAGAGTGGTTTCTCGGAAAAAGATAATCAGGACCCGATGGTCTACGTGATGAATAGAGAAAAATTCAAGATGGCGGATTTTTTTTTTCATATAAAATGTGTGCAAGACTTCGATACGTTCCTTTCCGCTGATGGTATCGTATAGAGGAGAAAAATTCATTCGGAACAAAAATATGGAGAGAGCTGATGATTGAGGATTTCGGAGACGGATGAGGAGCACCGGCCAGGGTATCTAAGATAGGTGGGGTGTGTTCAACCAAATATGTCACTCGAAACCTCATCCAATTGGCAGAGAGCCGAAAAAAAATTCCAAAATGGCGGATTCAAGATGGCGGCCATACAAATTTCGTTGGTGTCTATCTCGGAGACTATAAGAGATGGAAGAGTGGTTTCTTGGAAAAAGGTGATCAAAGCCCGAAGGTCTACTTGATGAATAGAAAAAAAATTCAAGATGGCGGAATTAAATTTTTTCCATACAAAATATATGCAAGACTTTATACGGTTCCTTTTCAAAATTTCTGATGGTTTCGTATAGAGGACAAAAATTCATTTGGAGGAAAAATATGGAGAGAGCTGATGGTTGAGGATTCCGGAGATGAGTGAGGAGCACGGGCCAGGGTATCGAAGATAGGTGGGGGGTGTTCAACCAAATGTCACTCGAAACCTCATCCAATTAGCAAAGAGCTGAAAAAAAACTCCAAAATGGTGGATTCAAGATGGCGGCTATACAAATTTCGTCGGTGTCTATGTCGGAGACTATAAGAGATGGAAGAGTGATTTCTTGGAAAAAGGTGATCAAGACCCGAAGGTCTACTTGATGAATAGAAAAAAAATTCAAGATGGCGGATTTTTTTTTATATGTATGCAAGATTTTGATACGGTTCCTTTTCAAAATTTCTGATGGTTTCGTATAGAGGATATAAATTAATTTGAAGGAAAAATATGGAGAGAGCTGATGATTGAGGATTTCGGAGACGGGTGAGGAGCACTGCCAGGATATTAAAGATAAGTGGGGGGGGGTGCTCAAACAAAAGCCACTCGAAACCTCATCCAATTGGCAGAGAGCTGAAAAAAAACTGCAAATTGGCGGATTCAAGATGGCGGCCATACAAATTTCGTCAGTGTCTATCTGACAAAGAATAAAAAATCGAAGAGTGGTTTTTTGGTAGAAAATGATCAAGCCCTGAAAGTCTAAGAGCAGAAAAACCGCGGTCCGCTGCAGCGGGCCGCGCACCCACGCGCCCTACTAGTCTTTATATATTCTTTAACCACCGATAAACGTCCACAGTTTGACATGAGTTTCTTTTATAGATATCACATGTCTCGGTCCTGCGCCGCTTGTATCCAGCGCCTCCCTGCGACTTGTTTATCCATTTTTGTCCATGATGTCGTGTGTCCTTTCCGGTGTGAGGTAGCCATTACAGCACCTTGGAATCCCAAAAATCGCTTCTTGGTAGTAGGTATCTACTCAATGGCCAACCTTAGCCACATTATTTAAACACTTGCTGCTGCCTGCGACTTCGTCTGCGTGGATTTAGTTTTTAAATTCTGGCGGGAACGCGTTGTTTTTCCGGGATAAAAAAATTAGCGTATGTTATTCCAGACTATAATCTATCGCTGTGCCAAACAGCTCACAGTTGCGGCGTAATTGAGTAACAAAATAATATTATTAGGAACGATTTGTTTACTTAAGCGAACTAAGGGAATCTTGGAAGTTTTCTTGCTGGAGGTTATTATTTCGGGGAGTAGTAATTTACCTTGTTGCACAATTAATTTTGTTTCCGAGTGGGAAATAAAGTGTATAGATGGTGCGAAATGTATTAGTTCAAGAGATCGATAGCTAGGGACGGAGTTGGTGATTAGTGTTCGACAAATGACTGTAGCGTTGATATTGACTAATTACGATCCGATTGACTGACGATGATTTCGGTTTAATTGAATTTCCTTTGCGCTGAAATATCGTTCTATTTACGTACAGGCGTACTGTTAGGCTATTAAGAACAATAAATTAATTTGCTATATAACTTCGTAAACATACATACACAAGCACAAACACACGCACTACGGGACCCTAAAAAGGTGTTGTATAATAATAGCAACAGGATTGTTAGGCCGTCTTGCACCAATCTGTTTAATCATCTAGGCATTAGGCATCTTCTAGGCAAGCGCGCACCATCTTAGGCTGCATCTTCACTTATCTTCAGGTGAGATCGCAGTCAAGCACTGGTCTATAGTATATTTAAAAAAAAAAAACATGTTCACTTAAATTTTGTAATGCTGTCACTTTTTGGCAAGTCTAGTTCATTGGTTGGTTATATACTCAAAGGTTCAGAGTGAACAAGAAAAGAAAAAAAGACGTGTGGCACTCGGGGACTGCCGCGGTAAAGTTATTGCATAGCATTTTTTATCAACGCCATCTAGCGGTGAGAGGAGTCCCGTGTCAGGTTATTTTCGCTACGGAATTTCTGGATTCGGTCTCCACGCTGAAGGCCCGCGATAGAAGCTATGCAATAGCTTAAAAAAAATGGACCTTAGTCTTTTAATCTTAAAAAAAAAAGTTCTTTATGACGTCCGTTACCTACGTACCAATGGACGAAATTAGAACATCTCCGCAACGCGGTCATCTATCCAACACGTATTACTACCCGAAGCTATCTATCTTCTTGATTGATACGTAATTATCCGCCGTCTACAGACTGCTCTCAGAATCCTCGAAGTAAAGGAACTGAACATAGGGTTCAGAATTTTTAAATGTGCTCGTAATAAGTTTGACCCACTTTTTCACAGATTCTTTAAGTCTTGAGACTGCTTGTTCTGAATTCGAAACTAGTATAAGTTCAAAATTTAAAACATACACACACACGCACGCATGTACGCACACACACACACACACACTTTTGTCTGTCTGTTGTCTGGACAGTTAACGTGTTAAGTAAGTTAATTCGTGTACTCAATAGAAAACAAGTTTATATGAAGATGTTTGTAGGTATCATTAAGATAATTTAACCAGTTTAAATTTTGAAAATAACATTCAAGATACGGTTGTAGCCAAAATTTACTTCATACTGTAAGTACAATAAATAAGAACACCGTTTACACTTTGTCATTCCGACTTAAATTATTGCTTCGATAATCCCAGAATAATAACTTTAGTAAAAGTAAACAAGTCATCTAACCTGATTTGCTAAATAAAAATTAAAAAATCTCAGACGCACTCGTACCTATGTTACATAATTCAGGGGAAAAAAATCAAAATCAAAGTTTATTTATTTCATGTAGGCCAACTTGTAGCTCTTATGACACGTCATAAATCTACCACCGGTTCGGAATGCAGATTCTGCTGAGAAGATCTGGCAAGAAATTCAGCAGACAGCAGCTGCTCTTTTCAAAAAAATTTTTGTACAATGGTTAACAAAACTATGCTATGCATACAGTGTTTCCACAAAGAAGTATCAAAAATGCAAACCTACCGCAACCTAACACGTGTTAAGATGGGTAGACACAAAGCAGACCCATTCCCGTTGGTTGCACCCGTTCACGAGCACGACGCATGATGAAGTTACGATAAGCATAACACAAAAATAAATTATAATAATATAATCAACGATATTGACCAGACAACACTTAAACGAATGCTTAGTTAGTTCAGGTAAACGATACAAGCCAACAGCCAATTAATTATACCTAACAGCTGCAAAGGAGGTTCCTTATTTAATGCTATTTTAGCACACGGCGTTTAACAGATACGGGCAAATGCCGCGTGCAGTTTTGGAACAGCTCTTAAGATAAAACTTTTACCACAAAAATACAACGTAGAGTTCGTACGTAAGAGTCCGGGCCAGTTCCAATAGCGTCCTGAGGGCATTTGCTGACAGGTTCGATTGTCAGTATTTGAACCTCTGTAATATGGTTCATATGCTGACAAATCGGTCCCGTCTTAGGTTAAGTTTTAGGTTTTAGTATTTACTAACAAACAGGTTTAAGTTTTATATTTTTCAATCATTTATTACTAACACAAAATATGATCCTAGCTGGTCGAAATAAATATTTATTTTTAAGCTATTGCATAGCTTCTATCGCGGGCCAGCGTGGAGACCGAATCCAGAAATTCCGTAAAGAAAATAACCTGATACGGGACTCCTCTACGGTGAGCCGCTAGATGGCGTTGATAAAAAATGATATGCAATAGCTTTACCGCAGCAGTCCTCGGGGACGTGTGGCACTCGGGTGCCACACGTCTTTTTTTATTTATTTATTTATTTATAACAGGCGTAATGAAGTCCTCATTGGTGCTTTGTCTGTCTCACTTCAAGGTATGTTAGCGGATACACTTTTAGAATACGCGTATTATTATCATTACTTCAGGAGAAATCTTAGATTTCCTGAACCAATAGTAATGTATAATTTAATTATATAGTTTAGAGACGGTACAAGAGAATGAAAAAACATGCGAATGAAAATCGTTTTCATTTGACAGCTGACGAACCTAAAGTTTTATCAAATATACTTTTTAAGCTGTCAAATGCATACGTACAATTTTCATATAATCACAATCGATCGTTTAATGTAAAAAGCGCTGATTCGTCCAAAATGTTTAAAATAAAACCCAATACATTTTTGGCCCAACCCGGGAATCGAACCCGGGACCTCGTCATCCATCTAGTGGCTATATACATAACAGTAGTAGTAACATTCTGGGCGAGCTCATTTGGCTTGTTAATGGAAAAAAGTCGACTCCGATAATATTCCATCTGCTGCAATGCGGTGTCAGCGAAACGTTGCTATTCTGAATAATAACGGGAATGAAACGATAATACAGTAGAACCTCAATAAGTCGAATTTCGCGGGAGCAGCCAAAAAATATTCGAGTTGTAGAGTTTTCGACTTATGAAGGACTAGCTGATACCCGCGACTTCGTTCGCGTGGATTCGTGGATTGAGGTTTTTTTTTATTCCCGCCGAAACTCTCTTATTTTTCGGACTAAAAAGTAGCCTATGTGCTATTCCAGACTATAATCTATCTCTGTGCCAAATTTCAGCCTGATCGGTTTAGTCGTTGCGACGTGATTGAGTAACAAACATACAAACTAAAATAATAGGATAGGATAGGATTTCGACTTATTCGGATTTTGTAATGAAGTACCTAGGTATTCGACTTTTAGATGTTAAAATTCTTTCTAACGATCCATAAAAAAAGACTTGCTTCGCTAAAGTTCAAAATTCAGTTGGAATCAATAACAATAACTAAATACCTACAACCACAAAAATAAAAAGTAAACAAGCACGAGTTAAAGCCATAAATTCCTTTAAAATTTCATAGAATTGGTATCTAATCCTATTTATTGTATACCTAGTACCTACCTATATTCTATTGTTTTCTCACTGATTATTTCGACTTCTAGAGGGTTGAGGTTACGTGTAACCGAGGTTTTGGGGCTTGAAGGGAAGGGAACAAAACATTTTTTCGAGTTTTAGAGGTCTTCGACTTACCGAGGTTCTACTGTTTACAATTTGCGATTTACTTTAAATTTTTTTTTTGCACACTAAGTGCCAATTTCAACGAGAAAAAAATTGGGCGTTCTGACAGTTTTTGTATTGAAACTCTGTTAAAATATTACGTTCGTATAAAGCTTATTTTACGTTGGTGAAATCGGCCCTAAGTCGACTTTTGAGTGTATTGTGAGAATAGTATCTAGCCTTCTAATATAGGATTGCGTATCCCGACTTAACCTAGATTTCCTTGAGTACTCGCTACGTTGAGAGGGCTTCAAGTATTTCTACGTATAACAGTGAACAATATGTTTTATCTTGGACTTAGCAGCTTTGCCTAGAGTTTAACAATTGTTCCTTTGAAAGGTTACTCGTAAAAAATAATGAGAGGCTTTCAGAATTTTCAGACGTAGTTTGCGAGAGCTAATTACATACCTAGTCAGAGATGTGATTGTATAAGAAGATTATATTCATTTGACTTATATCCTGAAGAAGAGGATAGGCATATTTTTATCCCATAAAATTAGTGGATTGCCTTGGAATTTTGATACTATTCAACCCTTGCGGGTGAAGTCTAGGGCATCAGTAAGTAATTTGTCTGTCTGACTGTTTGGTTCCTACCTTTTTACGGCGCACCCGCTGAACAAATCTTGTCAAGCAATGACAACTTTTTTTTTTTTTTTTTTTTAATTAAAAGAATATCAGCCAAGCTGAACTTGACTGATGCTCTCCTTTCCTCTCCAAATAAGTGAAAACTTGTGTTAGGAGTGGGTACGACAATAGTGCAACGGGTGGGGTTCGAACCTGCGACCTTTCAGTTTTCAGTCCGCACCTGTAACCATTGGGCTATTGAGGCTTATTTTGTACAACTTGTATTCTAGAGGGCACAGAGGATAATTTTTATCCTGTATTGTTAAAAACCTTAAATGAAAGCGGATAAAGTCACGGATCAGTACCATGTAGAGATATCTTAGAAAACTTCATAGGCACTAATTTTATTGATATAAGCACGTAAAGGTCTAATTTGTTTTTCTGGACATACATAATTCCCAGTTTTGATACTTCAGAATATTTTTCAGGAGAGTCTAACAACAAGAACACTAAAAGTACTTTTGAATCGAAAAAAATTACAGATAAAAAGGTATCTTATTTTAATTTACCTGTAATATATTAAATATGTGTGGAATAATGTGAAAATATGTTATGCATTATACTTACCTACTAATCTAAAGTTTAGCTAAATATATATATATACGTGAATAAGTATAATATAATTTTTGTTTTAAAAAAATATCATAATAAAAATATCACAAATTTGAAATCCTTTGAAATAATTTCAATAATTCATTGTTTCTTATCTTTCTTCTGAGACTTCAAATATGGAGCTCAACAAATCTTTATAAGTATCCTTATTAGCTTTCAGAAATAAAATATTTTGATGATTATTAATATCAAAGTTGTTGTACTTTATTTCTTTGTTACGACTCAAAGTTCGTAACAAATGCCGAGTCTTCTGACTTTCGAAAGTTTATTGACAATAATTTTATTAGATAAGCAAAAGTAGCTAGGCTTTGTTGTGATTAAATTAAAGTTATCACAAAATATTTTATGTTTTACAATAAAACGATATTATTTATGAGAAACACTCTTCATTCAAAGTTTGTTTGAGAACTTTGAGTTCTATACCTCTTCTTTTGAGTGCTGTATCTATACCTTTTCTTTTGAGTGCCTCTCAGACTCATTAGTCTGAGAAGTCATTATAGTATCTCAAAAATTAATCTATGAATAACACCTGACTGGATGTCCCTTAAAGCTTAAATTAAGCCTCAATAGCCCAACGGTTAAAGGTGCCGACTGAAAATTGAAAGGTCGCAGGTTCGAGCCCCGCCCGTTGCACAATTGTCGTACCCACTCCTAGCACAAGCTTTTCGCTTATTTGGAGGGGAGAGGGGAATATAAGTCAAATGTCTCTGGAATTAAAAACGCCACTAATTTTAGTTCCTTAGACACTCGTAACTGTTAACAGCGCAAAATGGCGTTACTCAAGTAGGTACAAAAAAAAGGATGACAGTTAAACTGTGTTAATCACAGATTAATTTATTATCATTAGAAGTCAGTGTTTTGTATAGGTACTCCTATTGGTCACGAGGTAAAATGCTCAACAATCGTTTGCTTGTCGTTAAAAATAATCATAATTCGCCCTAACTAAGCAGGTATAGAAGATATTAATAACATGCATTCATATCCAAGTCACCTATTCACCGTTTGGGCTGTTTAATTGATAACATTAGTTCCCGTCTACGTCCAACATCTACCAAGGTAATATTAATTACTGTCAAAGTTGCCCCATCTGAATGTGGTGTGAATGTGCTATTGTTCTCAAACATTTACCGTGGGTCGACGCCACCGTTGTAATTACGAAATTGGGATGCAATAAGCATTATTGTACCTGGCATTGCTATCAAGGATCGCTTTTAGCGACTTAAGTTAGCGGCAGCGAGGGTTCGACGAAAGGAAACGAAGACCGTGACTAATACTACTTTGATTTAGGATTCTTAAACCTAACTTACTTCTGTATCGATGGTTAAAAACCTTAATACTTAAGAGCGCGTGTAATGGTAAATCTTCAGACGCAAAGATTTTTACAGCAGTAGATCAAATTTTAAGTATCCGCAAAAATTACATCATATTTCCAAAATACTAAATAAAAACACAAGAAAATAATGAATTTAAGAAGATGTATATTTTAAGCTTTCATCTAGTTTTTTATTTTCACTAAAATTATTTCTTAATTCTATTTTAAGATCAGCATTTTGACTCTCTTATCGGAACCACACACTCTCCGGCAGATTTCAGTACTGAAGAGAATTTCCTTGAAAATATGGTACCATTAAGGAGCATTATGTAAAATACAGACTGCATCTTAAACGATACCGAAGACTCGATGTTGCCATTGAGCAATTTGTCTGGACTTGCAAAATCTTCTAAGTTGTAACCAATAGCGGCTAAAAACTATCGACATCTTAACCAACCAACTATCAAGAAGCCACCATATTAACTGGACAATGGACATCGCTTTTTGTTTTGCGAAAATATCTTCTAAACCCCTACAATAAAGTTCATTTAACAACATGAATAGGTTTCTGAAAATGTATTCATCGTTAAAGTGTGTGAATTGGAAAAAAAACGTTCTAAAATGAACTCTATTGCAACGATATAGAGTTTGTAAACGAAATCGTTCACAAATAGATTCTAAACTTGAAATTGCGGCTGGGCTAACTACAAGTGAGATGCAATTCATGCTGCGCCAAACCGCGTCATCCCCATGGTTTAAGTGGCCACTATTTGGAGTGAGGTATGATTACGCGGAGAAAATTTTTTGAAAAATTTTGAGGTCACCTATCTGGCGTCCATATTATGTACAATTTACATTAACGACACTGACAGAAAGAATATGTGTCACTATCTCCGAATAAGTACATAAAAAATACAGCAGTTAAAAAACCCGACTGCAAAAAAACCAAGGGACATGTATAGAGGATCTTACTTATATAATTACGGTTTTTTTGAGTTTCATTTCATAGAGTTAAAGTTTTCATCTTTGAGAAGAATCAACAAGATTATTTACTAGAATTTTAAAATCCTTATAAACAAATATATTAGAACACTGGTCTGAAGTCACTTACTACAGCTAAGGATAAATATTAATATCATGTAAGTACTAACTTTGGTAAGAGATCTTATAACTTGATAAGTTCTCTAAGTGTAGCTGTAACCGCATATCCGCTTTACCAATTTACAAAGTTGAAACCGGGAATACTGTTTCAAACTTTGGCGTGAATAATGAAATAGAACCCAAAGTAAAATTTAACCTTTCAGGCTAACTTTTTCACGAAAAAGAAATGTTATCATTGATGCCTCTTTTTAACTTACTTCTATAAAATGAGCAGGTAGGCAAAGCAGCACCAATATATGTATATTTTTTTATATAGGTATGTTCCCCGATTACTCGAAGACGCCTAAACCGATTTGGAAAATATTTTTTTTGTTTGAAATGCTTCCGAGGTGGTTCCATTATCATCAGGTCCAGGATCTGATAATAGGGATAGTAGCGAAATCAAGGTAACGGCGCGTGGCTTATGGTTGTGTGTGTGCCGTATCTGTATAAGTGTGAGCGAGAGCTTATACGCTCGTGTCTGACCGCTCCCGCCTAGGCTCCCACAAGCATGCACACTTACTCAATGTGTTAATACTTACAACTTTTTTATTTACGTTAACATTTATTTATCCATCATCCTTCTTACTAATATCCTTTTATAAATATAAGGATATTATATTTATATTATAAACGCGAAAGTGTATTTATTTTGTTTGTTGGTTTGTACTTCAATCACGACGTAACCACAAATAAAGCTCACACGCCCTCGTGAACTGCAAGAACTTATAATAATTGACAACACAGAGTAGCTAGTAACATAGAGTAGTTAGCAAAATTTTGCTCTCGCTCACACTTATACAGATACGACACACACACACAACCATAAGCCACGCACCCTCGTGAAATGCAAGAACTATTCTTCTTTTAATGTTTCTGTTGGTTTCAATGAGTCAACAATAAATTATACGTCATTGTAACCTAAAACATTTCGAGTAAACTACTACAGCCGTGTTGTTAGTCCAGCAAGAATCCGAAACAATGTTACAGTTTACTTTAATAATATATGACGCAATTAAGAAGGAATTATTGTGGACGAAACTACTTACGGTAGTTATCTCTACAGTAATGTTCTTTGTTAAGCGAAATGTGTAATTGCATTTTATATCAACTTCGAGAAACATTTTATGTCGTTGTATTTGTTACAACTTTTTTATTTGCGTTAGCGTTTATTTATCCATCATCCTTACTAACATCCTTACTAATATTATAAATGCGAAAGTGTATTTATTTTGTTTGTTGGTTTATCCTTCAATCACGCCGCAACAAAGCAACGGATCGACGAGATTTTTTGCATGGATATAGTTTAGGACCGGGAGAGGAACATAGGCTACTTTTTATCCCGGAAAATCAAAGAGATCCTGCGGGATTTTTAAAAACTAAGTCCACGCAAACGAAGACGAACTAGTTAAATATATGCCCATTTTTACCAACTAATTTAATACCTAAATCGTCCCGACGGTTTCTAATTAGTCGATTGTGTGTTTTGCCTTTTTGTTTATGAAGATGAATGTTTTGTCTCACAAAATATACTGTAAAGCTACCAATCTCTTTAAATTAGGTAGGGACCAACTATGACTCGAAGAAAATTGAAATTATTTTGTTTGCTGCAACAAGAACGTTTCCAAGGAATTTCTTTTAACAGTAAATATTCTGTGAGGGATTGAAACTATTCCAGAGAGCAGTAGGAGTCATTTATCAAGTGCACCTCGGCATTGAAGGATGCTGTAATATCCGCTAAGAAATGGTATCATGGAGCAATGCGAGCCATGTTGATAGAGTGTGTATTGTGATTGATTACAAACGTAGTGTTAGTATTATTGTTCGATTCCCGGGTTTGATCAAAAATAAATAACATTTTATTTATTAGAATGTACGCATATCAGCTGTTAAAATATGATCATTTAGATCCATTTACATCCTGCCATGCTAGCGGCGGGTCTGACTAAGTTGCGGGGTGATAAGGGTGCAGGGAAGTGCGACGCGAGGTAGTGGCCAACTTGCAGTGAACTGATATTCATTGTTGCACTCACTCTTAAAAAAGCTTAGGGTAATAGTCAAGGTCTGCATGGCTTATATTCTGAAAAAAAAAAGACGTGTGGCACTCGGGGACTGCCGCGGTAAAGCTATTGCATAGCATTTTTTATCAACGCCATCTAGCGGCTCACCGCTAGATGGTGTTGATAAAAAATGCGCCATCTAGTGGCTCACCGTAGAGGAGTCCCGTGTCAGGTTATTTTCGTTACGGAATTTCTGGATTCGGTCTCCACGCTGGTCCGCGATAGAAGCTATGCAATAGCTTAAAAATGATATCTCACAGGTCACTTTTCTCCTTCACCTTAAGTATATTTTTATTTAATATCTTGAAGTTGTTGTACTAAGATACGAGTATCAAGACGAGAACCGCAAAGGGCAAATTCAATCAAGAAATATTTCATTTTATATCCAGGCCGGCAGACCTGAAATATATTTTTGCGTTTGTATCATTCGAGTTTGGAGTTCTACCGACATAATATCTTGGGATTACAATTAAAGTGACGTAAGACAATATTACTTATTTTTCAAACTTTATAAAAATCATTACTAATCCTTACTAATGAATGAAGTGCTTGTGCATTATGCATGTGTGTGTCTAAAATAAATGCTTTTTCTTTCTTTTCATAAATTCGAAAGTGCGTTTGTTTATTGGTTTGTTGGTTTGTCCTTCAATCACGCCGCAATAAAGTAATTGAAAGGGCTGCTGGACATGACTTTACGGCTCGGTTGGCCAAGCTTAAACACATCTTTAATGTATAATTTACATCCTATTGTACCAATTTTTTCTTGTTCATTATTTTCTGTCTAGAGTCATATATTGTAATAAAACTAGACACCCAAGTTGTGCAAATCAAATATTAATAAATATTGGGTTATAACTCTTTTGTTATGGATCTACAATATTTTATACTGACTTCATTTCATGTATATTTTTCCTTCTTGATTTCGTGTAGCGCAATTTGCATATTGAATTTCGATAGAACGTTAGAGAAATTTATCATATTCTTTGAATATTGTTGTGTTGTGAGAATACTATAAGCATTTGTTTCTTTTATGGCCTATGGAATATGTGGGAATATTGTTATAAATAACATTTTACGGCCTCAAGTTTTCTCACTTTAAGTTACTGAGTTTAGATTTTGGAAAGCTTTACAATAAACCTTTGAAATTGGCTTCGTGTTGAACGAATATGTTTATTTAATTATAATTCCTTAGTCTAGTTTTTTTATTACTTTGATATAAGTCGAAAAGGCTGGATAACTATTTAATAATACATTATCAAAATATTTTTCCCAATAATGATAAACCATTAATTATTTCAAAAAATAAAGTAAAACTACTACTTGCATTAGGATATAAAATAAGTTTATGATTTTTACGAATTCGTATATTCTGTTCTGAGCTAAGCAAAGTCATCTGTTCTGAGTTTTGAATAGATACAACATACAAACCTTTACCCGAAACAATAGACTAATAATTGCAATGTGTCGGAATAAGAAGTCGTTAATATTTGCTTAAAACTAACTTAGACCATGGCTGTAGTGTAAAGTCAATACACTCAGGGCGCGATTCCCTCAAGATGATGGGTTGGTAATTTTAGATATATTGGATAGAATCAGGCGTTACTTTGCAAAAGTTCATGATTAGCAAGAAAAGGTTAAAGTTATTTTGCTATAACCCGCCAACAGAAAAAATCTGTATGGTCAAACATGCAGTTACAACCTAAGCTTACCTTCTCAACCAAGCAAAAAAGCCAAGTTCCCAAGCAAGCAATGCCACCACCACACAAGACTTTTATACTATGTACTCTCAATGCATGTTTCGACCCCGACACCGGAACATCCTCAGGAGAGGAAGAATTTTAGATATGCACTTAAAATTTATTCGAAAATTTCCTGCAGCCAAATAATACTAAACATTATATTATTATCTATATTTGTAATAGGTACATTTTTCCTTTGGCCGTTGTCAACGAGCCGCCATCAATCAACGTCCGAGGCGCCCGGCCGATACCCACGTCTCACCTGGCCTAATAAATGATACGTAGCCCAACGCTGGAATTACACAAGTGACACACCACCCTCACCTGACGAATTTCCTGTGTAGTAACCTTGAAAATGATAATCTATCACTGATAGATACCTTGTTCAAAATGAACGTGGAAAATATTATAGTTCTTGCAATTTACGAGGGCGCGTGGCTCATGGTTGTGTGTACGTCGTATCTGTAAAAGTGTGAGCGAGAGCTAGCTCACGCCTAACCCCTCCCACCTAGGCTCCTGACAGGCACGCACACTTACGCAGTGTGCAGTACACGACGTAACCACAAGTAAAGCTCACACGCTCTCGTGAATTGCAAGAATATCAGCTTTATTTGCGGACCAAAAACAAATCGTGTCTATGTTGTGAACGTGGTGTGGCAAAAAAAAAAAAAACTTAGTATTACCAAGTTATTTCTGCTGTTGTGTTGCTTTTCCAATCTATGGATAACGTGCTTTTGAGCCGAAAATTAAGTTGGTAATTTTTTCAACGCTATTTTAAACAAGGTATGACAAAGTAATTGACTAATTGAACATAAACTGTGATGTGTCGATTTTGTTATTTAAGAATTTCTCATTTATTAGGTAAATTTACTATTTATGGTTTACTAGCTTTTACCTGTGACTTCGTCCGCGTGGAGTTAGGTTATAATAAAATAATTATATTTTTGTGTTGGATGCAACAACTTTTAGCTATTATTATTTACAGTTAGTTATTGTTGCATGATTTTTCAAAAAAAAAAAAAAAGTCGTATAGGTAATCCGTCACACGTTAACGATTTAGCAAGTGGAGAGAAGAGTAGAGCTGGAAACAGCTGGACCATAATAAATATAACGGGGATTCATTTGTCTCCCGTCGCCTCTTATTTTTCACTGTCAGCTGAAATGTTTGTGTTTGCTGACCCCCTGTGGAGTACCCACCTAATGGGCGAGCTAATTACGGCTACACTACGCGTTCCTGAACACGGATCTAGGCGGTGAAATGAAAATGGCTGATCGATTTTAATGATCGATCAGTTTAAGACGAAATGCAACTGGTCTTTTCTCCATACAAACGCTCTCGCCCAGTCGCCTGTTTCCTCCCTGGTTAAATGAAACCTAGAAAAATGATTTTTTACAATTAAATAAATAGCAATGTCTTCTATGTCTGTATGTTTTCCGTTTTGAAGATACATTATTTTTCTAAGCACTAGAACCTACACAAAATGCTCAAAATTGCCTATTTTATACCGCTGTCAATAGAGAGAGTGTACTGACAACAGCTATTAACGAAAAAAGGAAAACATAGGAGTACAGTAGATATATATCTTTCTTATTCAGTATATGAAATATCTTTTAAATTGGTCCAATATTGCAGGAGGAAACAGTAGAGAGCCAAACCTCGAATTATGCCTTATTATGTTGGCTAAATAGTCGAATCTGGATTTTGTCCTTATCGTGCCCGGACATCCTCCGAACTTTCGTAGAGTGACGGCACTACTTTTCAAAAGTTTCTCCAACCGCATTTCCTCTTAACCAGAACAGACCGATGGACTAGCTTGGTGCTTGGGTCTTCACTCAAGCACCAAGCTAGTCCTCTCTTGCTCTTGCTGATCTTCATCAGCAAGACAAATGTGGGGAGGCAACCATCGCGCTGGTCCGACGACATCACCAAGCTTGTGGGGGAAACTTGGAAGAGACTGGCATAACATCGAAAGGAATGGCGTGCGTATGAAGAGACCTATGTCCAACAATAGATGTAATGAAGAAGGAACTCATAATTAAGGCTCCAAGAGAAGACAGTTTAAAAGTCTAGCTAACCTTAATGGGTAATATTATTTTTAAGCTATTGCATAGCTTCTATCGCGGGCCTTGAGCGCGGAGACCGAATCCAGAAATTCCGTAACGAAAATAACATGACACGGGACTCCTCTCACCGCTAGATGGCGTTGATAAAAAATGCTATGCAATAGCTTTACTGTGGCAGTCCCCGAGTGCCACACGTCTTTTTTTTACCAATGGGCGCTGGGATCCCAACGTACTGATTGATGACAAAAAAAAAACTGTACTTAAATGTTTAGTTAAACGTTTAGATATAAAATCATGTTCTAATCATGGTTTATAATGAAGTATAGAAGTAGTATTTGTTAATTTGTTCTTTGAGTAATCAGTTGAATACAAGAGCAAAAGTGTTGAATATTTCCACAGTTGAATATTATATTAAAAAACTTTTTGGTTCG
Organism: Hipparchia semele; assembly: GCA_933228805.2. Lineage (NCBI taxonomy): Eukaryota > Metazoa > Arthropoda > Insecta > Lepidoptera > Nymphalidae > Hipparchia > Hipparchia semele. The sequence goes on from OW121722.1 coordinate 4,325,987, forward strand.
AAATCGTTCAGTTTTACCGCTTCATCTTGCTAGGTAGAGGATCGAGAAAATTAGTTTGTAACACTGAAATTTTCAGGAGCTAGGTGTGGACGATATTCGCTTTTGCTTTTAACCATGACCAAATACAAAATAAATAAAATGTACCCACGTGTAAGTCTTTATTTCAAACTATTTATTAAATATCTTGTGGACAACTAAAGCCAAGCTAATTGCTTCCAAGCAACTTTGTCCTTAAGAAATTCGTTAACTGGATAATAACCTCTATTAGTGAATAGATAGGAGTAATTAAAACAAAATCCGTTTAGCAATTTAAAACAAAGGCGACAAACAATCTGTAGCGCACTTTTTTACCTATTAATATTATGAAATGAAAGCACTTTGTAAAAGTTTATAGAATAGTAGACAATGCCCGCGACTTCGTCTGCGTGGATAATGGTTTTTGATTCCCGCGGGAATTCTTTGATTTTCCGGGAAAAAGTAGCCTATGTGTTAATCTAAGGTAAAATCTATCACCATTCCAGATTTCAGCCAAATTAGTCTTGTAAGTTTTTATAGTATTAGTGTGATTTCTATTTCATAAAAATTAAATATGGCTTTGATCGTGAGGTTATCATAAATAGAAGGACGTTGCTCTAAAATGAGCGAGTCGAAATGAGTGCGAGATTATTGTGTCGGTCGGATATATTAAAAAACTTTTCGGATCGCACCGCGCCGGCCCATTCATTGCTGCCGCTTCAGTTTCATAAAGGATTGGGGAAAATTAGAGTGCCTCATTTGTACCAGTTTAGAATTCGCCGGGTGATAACAATAAAAAAAGTCAATAAAAATCCAATTGAGTAAAAAAGTCGAATCAAAGTTGGATATAAAAATGATTTTATACATCGAGGCGAGACGGTTAAAAGTTTCATGGGAATAAAATTATGGTGAATACAAATGAATGTAGATGGTTTTTTAGCGACTTTCCTTTTTAGGGTTCCGTACCCGAAAGGTAACCAACGGGACACCATTACTAAGCCTCCGCTGCCCGTCCGTCCGTCCGTCCGTCCGTCCGTCCTTTTGTCAGCGGGCTGTATCTCATAGGCAGAGAGTTGAAATTTACAGAGAATGTGTAAATACACACTCGCATTGTATTTGTTGTTATAACAGAAATCTGTTGCCACTACAACAACAAATATATTACCTACGTTATATACCGGCGGCCATCTTGTACCGATTTTCAAAAACACAAAAGTTAGAGGCAGATTTTCACGATTTTTTTAGTGAACAAAAAAATATAAGCATTTAAGGACATTCTCAAGACCAGACGACAAGCTGCATCTTGGATTATATTACATTTCCAAACAGATGTAATTGCAACCATTCGTTATTCCATAGAATCTCTCAACAAGTTAGAGTTCAAATAGTGTCCGCAACAAATTGGAATCTGGCCTCGTTCCAACAGCTAATCAATGGGGTGTCCCATTTCACAGTAAAGGCAAACGAAGACAAATTTTAACACATACAACACATCAAATCCGCATGTCGATTCCGTAAAAATGTTTTTTTTTTTCTTTTAATTCTATGACAAGATAGCCCTTGACTGCGATCTCACCTGATGGTAAGTGACGATGAAGTCTAAGATGGTAGCGGGCTAACTTGGAAGGGGTATAGCAGTGTAAATTAAACCCATACCCCTAATCTGTTTCTACACGCCATCGTGCCGGAACGCTAAATCGCTTGGCGGCACGTTTTTGACGGTAGGGTGGTAACTAGCCACGGCCAAAGCCTCCCACCAGACTAGACCAGAGACAATTTAGAAATAATAAATTACTAAATTGCCCCCGCCGGGAATCGAACCCGAGACCTCCCAGTTATAACACCACAGCGCTCACCACTGCGCCAGGGAGGTCGTCAAAATTGCCGATTGGGATTGCATCAGCGTAATGATCGCAATTTCCTTTGATTGGCTGATACCCTCCCGTTATTGGTTAAAAATTTAAAATGCATTGATGCAGCAATAATGCCATAAACTCAGCCAATCAGAGGCCATTGTGATTGTTACACTGATGCAATCATTTTTACGAAATCGACGATGATGCTGTAGCATCTAAGAATGATCGCTACAGTGTCGCTATCGCAATTAGATCTGATTGGCTGAATTTGTAGCCATCTCGCTGCATCAATGTATTTTAGCTAATAGTGGGAGAGGACGAGCCAATCAGAGGTCATTGCAATTTAACTTTTAAGCGAAAGCAGGAGGTTCTCAATTCGTCGGAATCTTTTTTTTATGTTTTATGTATGTTTCCCGATTAATCGAAGACGCCTGGACCGATTTGAAAAATTCTTTTTTTTGTTCGAAAGGGTATACTTGCCAGATGGTCCCATTGTCATCAGGTCAGGATCTGATGATGGGATCCTGGAGAAATCGAGGGATTTCTTCGAATTTTATAGGCACAATTGATATACTTTGTAGTGGCGTTTGAAATCGGTTTTGTAAAAAGAATTTTGATAGAGAATACTTTTCTATGTTCACGCCTGAACTCCCCGAGGAACCATAAATAGATAGACAGATCTAAATATATAAAAGGCAAAGGTGATTGATTCACTGACTGACTGACTGACTGACTGATCTATCAACGCACAGCTCTAACTACTGGACCGATCGAGCTGAAATTTGGCATAAAGGTAGCTGTTAGGACGTAGGCATCCGCTAAAAAAGAATTTTTGAATATTAAGCTCCTAAGGGGGTAAAATAGACATTTGAAAAATCGAACTTAAGTCGCGAGCGAAGCCGCAAGCAAAAGCTAGTAGATAAATAATTTCTTTTATTTTAGTGTAGCGGTTAACACACTCGGGCGCGATTCCCAGAGAGACGTGGGTTCGAATCCCGCCGGCCTCGGAATTTTTCATATGTATTTATAAATCTATTAGGTTATTTCCTTTAAGTGTAGGTTAACACTTCAATAAAAAAAAATTAAAAAATTCTTTTATTTTTCCACGAAACATTTACAAAAATTCGCTTACCAAGTAAGTAAATCTAAAAATCAAAAAAAAAAAAAAACTTAGTACAAAGCCATAGCAATCAGCAGCACTGGTTTTCAGGGGGAACCCAAGTCCCGCACAAGGTAAATAGATCCCGCGCTTATTATCTTTCAGTTAACCCCTGGCCTCTAGTTGCTTATGCATTGGCTTTGAAACTGGATATTTCTAGTGAATATTTTAAAGTGGAACAAAAACCTCATTACCAACTATTTCCATTCGGGCGCGCATAAGGCGGGCTGCTGAATTTGCTGATGACCTAGTACTGATGCACTGACTAGATTTGCACTGTCTGATTTCGTCCGCATACAATGAATTTTAACGTACTTCTTTTCTACGCTACGCTACTGCTTTTTCGTTTTAAATCTCGTAAATAATTTTGAGTGAGTGAATTTTGAGCGTTACTTTGCGGAAGTTCATGATTAGCAAAAAAAGGTTAAAATTATTTTGCTATAATCCGCCAACAGGAAAAAAATCTATACAGATTTTTTTGACCATACGGTCAAACATGCAGTTACAAGCTAAGCACCGCTTGCCTCCCCAACCAAGCAAGAAAGCCAAGTTCCCAAACAAGCAATGCCTTACCTATATTAATTAAGGGACCAATAAAATTACTTTGTATTAAAGGTATTTCAGAATCAGAATCAGAATCAGAATTTATTTATTGCATTATACACATTATTTGTAAGATGGTACAATAAATTCTTAGTGACTAGTGTATTACCAATATGGTGTGCAATAATTATTAATCAACATTATAATAGTTTTAATATTACATGCAAATGTCAACGATTTATTCAACTACATAGATATAATCATTTTATATAATCTTAAGCCTTAAAGATAAAAATTAAATTTGAAAATATAAATAAAAAAACAACAAAGATAAAAAACAAATAGTAAAAAACGATAGTGCCCGTATTTATACATAAATAAACCCAGCATATAACCTGTTGTTATACATCATTAAAAAATTCATTTAGCGTGTAGTATGCTTTATCAATTAACCAATTTTTTAATTTATTTTTGAATTTAGGCAAGGGAAGCAGTTTAATATGGTCAGGCAATTTATTATAGACTTGTACGGCCATGATATATGTACTTTTACGGTAGATATTGCAGTTTATTCGAGGCAGATGCAGATGGAGTTCATCTTTTTTCCTGCTTGGTCTTATTCGCACTTCCGATTTTTTTGTAAAGAAATGACTATTATTTTTAACCAGGAGGCATAATTCAAGTAAGTATATTCCAGTTAGAGTGAGGAATCTTTTTTCTTTAAATAATGGTCGTACAGATTCCTCTCTTTTTTTGTTAAATAGAATTCTCAAGCAACGCTTTTGTAATATAAATGTACTTTGCACATTGACAGAATTTCCCCAAAAAATAACTCCATATAATAGAATTGAATAGACACTACTGTAGTAAAAAGCAGTAGCCACCGATGTGGAGGATACATCCATAAGCATCGACAGGGCGTAAGTACAACTGGACAATTTTTTGTTTATTTTGTCGATATGCTCTTTCCAACATAAGTGATGGTCTAGTATAATGCCGAGAAATGAAGTGCTGCTTGTCTCTTCAATTTTTTGTCCATTTAATATTAAGTCGAGTGTTGGTGGTACTTTTTTGTAGTTTCTAACCTGCATGAATTTCGTTTTGGTTGCGTTTACATTCAAACCTATATTATATAGCCAATTTTTAATCGTTTCTAGCGAGACGTTAATTTCATTTTCATATTCTTGTACCGATTCTTTGTCTCTGATAAACAGTATGGTTGCATCATCAGCAAACATGACACATAAGTGTTTTGTTAGTTCAGGCAACTCGTTTACGTACACTAAAAACAAAAGGGGGCCAAGGATGCTACCCTGAGGGACACCTACAGTAGTTAGGTCGTAGTTGGACTCAAATTTTTGTAAAGTTTTTGTGTTGTGGTTAAATTTAGTTATTATTGTAGATTGATTTCTATTACTTAAATATGATTTCATAAGATCTAGTGCAATACCTCTAACTCCGATATTATTTAGTTTCCCTAGCAGAGAAGAGTGCCATTTGTTTTCATAAAAGTCAAATTACTAAGTATGTGTATAGTTCTTTCAATTCACGAGGGCACGTGGCTCATGGTTGTGTGTGTCATATCTGTATAAGAGTGAGCGAGAGCTTGCTCGCGCCTCACCGCTCCTACCTAGCTCCTGACAGGCACGCACACTTAAACAATGTACACGATGTAACCACAAGTAAAGCTCACGTGCCCTCGTGAAATGCAAGAATTATACTAAGGGCCGATTTCACCAACGAAAAATAAGTCTTATCCGAGTGTTTTTTGATAATATTTTGGCAGATTTATTTCAATACGAAAACTGTCAGAACGTCTAATTTATTCCTCAGTTAAACCCCATTCGACATTGGTGAAATCAGCACTAAATTATGAATTAAAACTTTGGCTAATAAAGATAAATTAATATTTATCTAATAATAAAAATAATGAAAAACGCAATATGCATGTACACGATATAACCACAAGTAAAGCGCCCGTAGCTTCGTGAAATAAACGTACTATAACACATAAGTTAGTATAATGAATATGGAAATCAAATAGTTACACATAACAAACGTATTTGGCGTTACTCCAACGTTAATCAATGGAAGTGCCATGCTAAGTAACTGCAGCAGGAAACAGGTAATGGGAACTGACTTATTACCCGTCAGTTAACACCTTGCTCGTGTTGGTTGTTCTGTTATACATCGGATTATTTATGATACCATTACCGCTATGTTGGATACATAGTGGCACGGGTTGAAAAGCTTCGAAGTTCTATAAAATTCTGAAAATTCTATTTGTGATATTAAATTGATAAATTTTTGGTATTAATTATTTATTCTATACCTATAAAACCGTAAAAAGAATTACCTGGTACACCGATCCCTATCAAGATATCCCTACCAGTAGGGATAATAGGGATTTTTTTTAGTAATGGTGTCTATAATTACTGTCTAACCTAGTCACAAAAAACAATGTCTAAAATATTTAATTACATGGTTATAAACTGCAATATTATTGCAGTTTCATACTTTAAAAAGTACAACTATAGTAAAGAGTTATATTTATTGAATTTTTAAGTTTACACCAAATCTGTTTATAATATTTTAACAAGACGATGTCTATAATTACACCTTACTTACTTTCCAGGGAAGCTGGAAGGAATTTCTCTTTTTTAAAGATAAGCTTCATCAATATCCACTTTTTCTAATACTTTTTCCTTTTAATTTTTGTAGGTACCTATGTACACAAAAAATAAAAATAAAAGTCCATCAGACTGTTTTGTGTAGGCCTTATCTAAAGTCTTGAAAGTTTAAAGACGCTCTTAATTCTTATAATGAACTACAAAATACAAGTTGAAAGTCTTTAAGCCCTCATTGTTTAGACGTTTAAAGACTAGTCCACATTCGCAATTAAAAAGTTGCAGTAGTTTTAAAATAAAAAATTTTATTCGCTGCTTTGTTTTTATTAGAAACTTTCTGTTGTTTGTGACTTTTTCCGCATGAATTTAGGGTTTTTGAAATCCCGTACAAACTTCTGATTTTTAGAGAATCAACACACGGGCTTAAAGTATCGTTGCCGAATTTTGTCGAAATCATTCTAGCACTGTGGGCGTGAAACGGTAACAAACAAACAGATAGACATAATTATTTATTTTCGCTTTGGTAGTATTACCATAATATTATAAGAAAAGTTTTGGTCTGGTGGGAGCTTGGAGGATGGTGGGAGGCTTTGGCCGTGGCTAGTTACCACTCTACCGTCAAAGACGTGCTGCCAAGCGATGTAGCGTTCCGGCGCGATGATGTGTAGAAACCGATTAGGGGTATGGGTTGAACACTGCGATACCCCTTCTAAGTTAGTCCGCTACCATTTTAGATTGTCTCGTCACTTACCATCAAGTGAGATCGCAGTCAAGGACTATCTTGTCATTGAATGAAAAAATAAAAAAAGTGAAAATGTAAATATAATAACTCCGTGATGTTATGTAATTAAATCTTCAGCAAGCAATGCACTGTCAGGTCCCTCAAAAAATTCAAAATTTCATACAACATTTCATGAGCATGAAAATAAATCTATAAACCAAATCGAAAATCGCAGGTATGTACTCGCTCAACTTACGTACAGGCTCTAACTTATAGTTGGCACATTCCCAACACTGTTAGCCGTTCGTAAAACCCACAGGCAAAACCTAGACGCTTTTTGTTTGCCCAGTGGTGATTAGCGGAACACGGTAAATCCAGGTAACACGCTCTATCAGTTGGCATTGCAACTCCTCGCTCGAAAAACTGTGTACGTTACAGTGGACAATTTGTTTTATGATTGTTGCTTGTTATGTGGACGTTAACGAATCAGATAACATGGTAATTTTTTTAAGATATTGCATAGCTTATAAGGGCCAGCGTGGAGACCGAATCCAGAAATTTCGTAACGAAAATAACCTGACACGGGACTCCTCTACGGTGAGCTGCTAGATGGCGCATTTTTTTTATCAACGCCATCTAGCGGTGAGCCGCTAGATGGCGTTGATAATGCTATGCAATAGCTTTACCGCGGCAGTCCCCGAGGGCCACACGTCTTTTTTTAATACATTATAGGCACACGCTTGACCACTATCACACCTAATGGAAAGTGATGATGTGGCATAGAAGATGCTTATTCAGTCTTAAAGATACCCGAATTGTGCGTGGAAACACAGATCTTGGAAACACAGATCTTGGAAGAGCATTCCAGGCCCTAGCTGTGCAGATCAGGAATGAAGACTTAAAGCGCTTAGTGCGCGTAGATGGAATATCTAGGTGAATCCCGACAATACTTACTTTTGCCCGCGGCTTCGCTCACGTTAAATTCGATTTTTCGAACCTCAATTTTACCCGCTTTGGGACTGATGATGACTTTGGTTGTCCCTGTGCTAATGAACAAATTATTAATTCCATCGAATTATAACGTATAGAAAGTAAGTTTCTAACAAAGATCCAATCCAAACGCAGCCTCAAAACAAGCAACGAATTTGTGAGTGCCATGTTATTATTTTTTGGACTGGTACTTACTGATAATTACGTTTTTGATGATTATTGTGGTGAGCTATGGCAACCTTCCACAGCAGCACGTCATTTTTAAGCTATTGCATAGCTTCTATCGCGGGCCAGCGTGGAGACCGAATCCAGAAATTCCGTAACGAAAATAACCTGACACGGGACTCCTCTACGATGAGCCGCTAGATGGCGTTGATAAAAATTGCTATGCAATAGCTTTACCGCGGCAGTCCCCGAGTGCCACACGTCTTTTTTTAATATATTTTTGCGAGCTCGTTGTACTAACGTGACGATAAGCAATTAAAAGAGATTAACAACCCCGACTGTTATAGAGGAAATCAACTAATTTCTTTTTCACAATATAGCGTCTGGTGGCCGCCCCAAATGACACTACCGACGTAAGTATCATCAAAATCGGTCCACGCGTTTGGTCTCCAGAGCGCCAAGTACATATATACTACATACATACACACATACATAGATTGATAAACACTATACCCTCCTATGCGTGCCGCAGTCCGGTAAAAATGGCCCATTACCGCGTCGACTATTGCGCTTCTTGCGTTATAATTCGATGTTTTTTCATTCCGTAATGGTTTATGTTTTGTAGTAGGTATAAGCCCACATTAATCCACTGCTTGAAAACTGTTCACAGAAATTTCGGAAGTTTATAAGTGAAAATTGCTTTGATAAATCGTGAAAATGCGGCAACATGTTTGCGGAGTTAAGTTCGGCATTGGCTGCAAGTGCTCTCCGCTCTTTGCCGGCTTGCATCGAATACAAGTGTTCGCAGCGAAACTTCTAGTGCTAATTAAAAAGAACAAAATCCCTCCAAACTTTACCATTTTTACCGTCAGGAATTCTAAATTTTGTTTAAAATTAAAGCACTTTATAATTAAATTGGGCAAAGTAGTTTCCTTTTTATGTGCAAATCAATCCTTCTTATCTCTACTAATATTATGTTTGTTGGTTTTTTGATTTGTCCTTCAATCACGTGATTTTTTTAAAGAATATTAGCCAAGCTGAATTCGCCTTATCTCTCCCCTCCAAATAAACGAAAAGCTTGTACTAGGATTGGGTACGACAATATTGCAACGTATGGGGCTCGAACCTGCACCCTTTCAGTCCGCAGTCCGCACCTTTGACCGTTGGGCTATTGAGATTTTTGGATATGTCACTCTCCAGATTTTCAAATATACCCCATTTTTGAAAATCTGGAGAGAGACATATGTAGGCTACTTTTTATTCCCGAAAATCAAGAGTTTCTACGGGATTTTAAAAAGTAAATCCACGCGGACGAAGTCGCGGGCATCAGCTAGTGAAATATAAAAGCAAAAAAACAAACCTTATAACATAGAGATGTTGCGGACTGATTTCAATCTTAGAACAGCACCTACTTAAATTTTTTACTTGCCTTTTAAACTATTTTGGAGACCAGTGCACCATTTTAATGTAGGTATAAATAAACAAATCCTCATAGAAATTATGTGGGCGCGGATCAGTAAAATAGAAAAAACGGATGCAGAAACCCAAATTAAAACGGATGCAAAAAAAAAATTTAAGAGCTTGCTTCAGTTTCGATCCTGGAAAATCGTATGAGATCATGCTTTCTGCAAACAAAAAATATTCAAAACACCAAATGGTACGTTTAGAATGAAACCTAAAAATCAATCAAGGGAGATCTCAATTTTCCATTTCAATGCCTGACCGAATATTTTCTGATATTTAGCCATAGAGATGTCATAATATTGATGGAGGAGCAAAATCAAACACCTAGGCGGGATAACGCGACGGCGGGGTGGGAGGATTCAGTTCTAGCTCGCACAATGTCTTTTGTATGATGTTGTAAGCACACTCGTCTTTCATATAAAGATGATCTGTCTGCACCGAATGGACTAAACTGAATTTCAGAATTATTTAGATTGAATCCTATAATATCTCCCTCACCAAACCGCACCGAATTTAAGAATAATGACAGGAATCTAGGTATCTCTTAGTTAACTAAGGTTTAAATAGGCTCTAATACGCTAATTCCTGTTATAAATATTACCATGGGGGTGGCGGCAAATAACAAAAATAGCAATAGTATTGATAGAGTAAATAAGCAGGACTGGTCCCGTCGTTAAGGCTTTGAACGCCTCTAATAACATGACAGCTCTCTGCAATTGACATAACGTTCGATTTCAGTACATTTGAATATCATAGACCTTTTTTGTTTTTTTTTCGCCTCGCCTTATCTTACCCTTATGATTTTACGTACGGCTGTTTGCATATTGAATTTCGATAGAGTTCTCAAATTTATTGCAACCATTGAACGCGGTATCTTGTATTGTGGGCACACTATAGCGATTTTATTTTATTCGTCTAGAAGGGCTACTCGTTAACTAACAAAAAATGTTCCTTTACTCTTACTCTTTACTCGCCAGTACAAAGTATATCAATTGTACCAATAAAATTTGAAGAGTTCCCTCGATTTCTCCAGGAACCTACCATCAGATCCTGACCTGGTGACATTGGGACCACCTGGGAAGTATACAAATCGGTTCAGACGTCTTCGAGTAATCAGGGAACATACACAAAAAACAAAAAAAAAAAAAGATTCCGACGAATTGAAAACCTCCTCCTTTTTTGGAAGTCAAGTGTTATTTAATTATGATGATGATGATCGTTTTAATAAAAAGTATATGAACATTTTCAGTCATAGGTTAAGTTTAGCTTCAAGTTACAGTGAGCTATGGGAGCACGAATGAAACTGTAGACATTCCGACTCATATATCGAGCGCAGCGCTCGGCATTGAAGGATGCTGTAATATCCGCCAAGAAATGGCTCAGTTGAGTAATGTTTGGGATGTAGAGAGTGAAGAAATGGGTATGCAGTTACAAATCTCAAGGAATATAAAAGGAAATGACTTTTGCGCTTTGCCTGTTCGAGTAGCTAATATCTTAGTCCTTATGGCCTCGTCATGTCGATTTGTTTCCTTATTAGATACTACGACTTTGTGGGAACTTACTACTTAGTCGTAAATTCCAAGTTAAAGTTAATGGGAGTAATCTTCCAAGCAAGTGTGAGCTCAATTTGATAAAATATTAGTTTCAAAAAATCCCTCAACGCTATAATCGTTAGGTTCTAGATTCTTACTTAAAACAATCGCAAAGTTTAGGCCTTTCGCAAGGCACTTAAAAGCTTCTGATTTATCACCTAGCAGATACTTTTAAAGTCCGAGCAATACTTTAACGTCTGCGAACTAAGCCAAAATCGTAAAATAAATTGTCCACATTGAGTTACGTTGCCCTTTTTTCACGGGTGGAGATTTACACCGGCTGCAGATACCTGCGTGCTACCTGAATTTATCGTGTTCCGCTAATCACCGCGGGCCAAACAAAAAGCATTAGGTTTTGCGAACAGTTAACAAACTTGGAGGTGTGCCAGCCGCAAGTTCTGCCACTGTTTGGTAACTGTACAATCGGCCAAACAAAGTTTAAGGCCTTTCCAATAGTATCGGTTTATTTCGGCTTAACGCGGAACTGACTGATATAATATTCAGTCTATCTGTATTCTAAAGATAGGTTACAAGGTTGTAATTTGTAAATTTTTTTATCAGATGCCAAGATAGTCCTTGTCTGCGATCTCACCTGATGGTAAGTCACGATGCAGTCTAAGATGGTAGCAGGCTAACTGGATGGGTCATGAGTTATGACAGTATACACTAAACCTACTTATAGGTACTTATCCCTAAATCGCTGGGCGACACGTCTTTGAGGGTAGGATGTTAACAGCTAACCACAGCCAGTCTCCCACCACAGAATAGATTCAACCCATACCCCTAATCGGTTTCTACACGTCATCATGCCGGAACGCTAAATTTACATTTGTTAATTGTATGGACTTGTTTGAAAATTACATCGTCGCTAAGGAATAAATCTGTCAATTGTGGTTAGATTGATTAAAGAAACCGGCCGTTAGATGTGGGTACATCGTGAGTTGCGACGCAATAAAAGTGATCAGATAAATTCATTTTTAATGAAGAGATATTGACTTTTGTTTCGTAACACTCTGGGTTGAGGTTGATTGAGACGACGATAATTACAAACCTGTTCGAATAAAGTAAAAGAAAGTTCGATGACTCGGTTGCTTTTGTGGATTATAATGCTTAAGTCCACTTTAGGGTCGAAAAACGCGCGAATCAATTTCTTTCTTTCTTCTTCTTTCTTTTCTTTGGTGAATGGCTTTTTCCAGTGCCAAGCCAGCAAATAGAGATGTTGCCAACTAATCAAATTAGCAACTCTTTATCAAACGTCAAAACTTGCTCATGGTATAGCGTAGCGTAAAGCTTATGCTATGAGTGGGTACGACCTGTGGGGTACGACAATAGTGCAACGGGTGAGGTTCGAACCTGCGACCTTTCAGGTTTTAGGCGCCAGCTTTAACCGTTGGCTTATTAAGGTTTCAAAATATAAATTTTGAATAATCTTAAGCCTCAATAGCCCAACGGTTCCAGGTGCGGACTGAAAATTGAAAGGTCACAGGTTCGAACCCCACCCGTTGCACTATTGTCGTACCTACTCCTAGCACAAGCTTTTCGCTTATTTGGAGGAGCGAGGAGAATATAAGTCAAGTTCAGCTTGGCTAATATTTTTTTAAAAAATAATTTGAATTTGACTTTATGTGGACTTTATGATTGTTAAACTGCGCTGCTATGTTAGAGTGGGCACATACTAACTACGATCGATTCGCTGCGGAAAGACGCGTTCCGTGTAGCAGCTGTAAATTGATTTCTTATTCGTAGGTACGATTGATGACTATTCCGTGCTATTTTCGTACGTATAATATGTGTTCAAGTTTATTTATACATCAAGTAGTTAGTAGTGGCAAGTATACGGTGATAGTCTCGTTTTCGATAGTTTTAAGCAAATTAGCTTTTTGATATTTCAAACCCCTACTTTACCCCCTTAAGACGAAATGCGAGCGATCTTTTCTCCATACAAATGCTCTCGCCTGATTCCTCCCTTTTTGATGACCCTAGATTTGATTCGTCCGGTCCGTTACAACGGAATTCCAAAAAATACAACATACATTTTTTAAGCTATTGCATAGCTTCTATCGCGGGCCAGCGTGGAGAGCGAATCCAGAAATTCCGTAACGAAAATAACCTGACACGGGACTGCTCTACGCTACTACTAGATGGCGCATTTTTTGCGCAAAAATGCTATGCAATAGCTTTACCGCGGCAGTCCCCGAGTGCTATATGTCTTTTTTTAATACTTGTTCACTACTTTTTAACCGACTTCCAAAAGGAGGAGGTTTATTTATTTATTTATTTATTTATTAGGTATACTAACAATATACATATTATACATTCAAAAACAAACATACAAAAACATTGCAACATTGACTGATATGTATATCAATAACAAGCATACACAGCATTCATACAAAAAAAGAGGCACCGGATAGACTTAAGTCTTAAAAACAAAATTTCTAAATAAATGAGCAAACAATATTGTAAAATTATTATAGGTAAAATAGATTACATACATGCAAAAAAAAGTAGAAAAATACAGAGGATAAGTACCTGCATACATGCAACCGAACGACTAAGACATAATTTACATATAAAACTAAATGTAGGTAAAAGAAAAATACCGATTAGTTTTTAGAAGATGAACTCACTGATAGATGATCAGTGAGTTTCTTTTTAAAAACACAAAAAGAGTCATGAAATATGTCAATGCCAGGTAGGGTGTTACATAGTTCGTTATATTTAGCGCATATACGCGAGATCGGAGCTTGCTTTCCAAGTTGGGTTTTAGTGAAAGGTATGTGAAAGATTTTCTTAGATTTACAATAACGGGGGTATTTACGCGGAACGGATATCGATACACGGCTGAGAAGGTTACTGCATTTAACTTTATTTTGGATTATTTTATGTAAAAAACATAGATCGAGTATTTCGCGCCTATTTCTTAAAGACATCATTTTGAACTCTGCAAGTCGCTGATAGTATGGTTGCCTGTATGATATGCCACTCATATTGAATGCAAGGTAGCGAGTGAAAGCGCGCTGAATACTTATATACTTGCGAGGTTATAAAAGAGTAAAGTAAAATTGAATTTGAAGGTTAGAAGCCTATAGTCGGACAGGAGGTACGCAAGTAAAATGGTATGATTAAAGAAGCCCAATTTTCATTTCACTAAAATAAAAATTTGTAAGACACACTCTTCGAAATGAAGTTGGAATTATTTCGCGGTTGGATATATTAAAAAAGTTTTCGGTTCACCCGCCGTCCGCAGTGGGCTCGCTCGGTACTGCTTCTGCAGCACTTCGCATTAATAAATCGTGGTGAAACTTTGATGGCTTTCAGTTAGAAAACCTATGCATTACAAATATTATTATGCGAAAAGCTTAGTTATATTTTTTTTTTGACCTGACGGTAGGTGTCGATTTAGTTGAAGAAGGTAGCAGGCTAACTTGGTGATAATCCATAGGTCACTGTTTCATATCCGGCTCGAAGGACCATGAATAAAGATGTGCTGTGCTGGATCTTGTAGGTTGAGGTAAAACACGCTTTTAGTGGAACGTTTTAATTATCAGATATTTTACACGTATTGCACTCGCAATACGTGTAAAATACGTGTAAAATGTCGTAGTGAGAAGAGACCGCCATTCCAGTGTTGCCACTATAATTCCTGTGTATTAAATTATAAAGTTGCTAATTAATGTTATCAAATAACTACTTTATGTTTAATAATTTAATTAAACACTTGGAAAAGGTATAACAGTATACACTAAACCTACTTAAATTATCTGCTGGGCGGCATGTCTTTGAGGGTAGGATGTTAATAGCTAACCATAGCCAATCTCCCACCACAGAAGTCTAGAGACAAAAACGACCCTCTACAAAATTTAACCTACTTAAAATTCTGATTAATTTCAATTTTCGCTTACAGTAATTACAACCGTCACTGGTTTTTTAAGTAGTTTAGGTAAAAGTAAAATTGCTCATTAGCCAGATCATTAGGCTAGATTGTAGTTTTAGTTCTTAAGTAAACAAAGTAATATAATTTTAGTGTACACTCATATTACTGAAAAAAAAAACTAGCTTTTTATAATATTTAATTTTTTAAATTAAGAAAGAAATTGCGTATCAAAATTTTGTATGTTTATTGTATATCGTTGAATTTAATAAAGCTTTTAAAGCCAATTTTAAGTGGTGTGTGCAGTGAAACGGAAGTTACTCGGAAAATATAAAAACCTCTTGTCAGTACCGAAGTAGGTACTTAGATGAAATGCATTTTACAACATGTTGCTTCTATATACTTTTAAAAATTTTAAGAAAGTAATTTCCAATGAAAAGTCCGCAGTCCAATGTAATTTCTACGCTTAATTTAAACTGTAGGGTTGGCATAAGATTTAATTCGATTGATCGTTTTCGTATTCGATGACATTACCGTCAAAGTAAAATTAACCTATTAAGGTTAATTTTAAGTAACAAATTCAGTACAACCGATTTTAGTTTAGAGCGTATCCGTAAACGTATAAAAAGAGCTCATTTATTATATTATAAAAAAAAATAGAATGATCTTAGTTTCATTTTACTTTGACACTAATGACATCGACACTATCAATATAATTAAATGGTATATACTAACCCTACAAGTAATGAAGGTGTAAAGCTCATGTGCCCTCGTGAATTGCAAGAACTACCTATAATATGGTGTTTGAAAACTAGGCTAAAACGTAGCAACAAATGAAATGAAGCTGAAGTTTTAGATGAATGCTTTTGCCTATTAATAAAATTTTACCTTTACCGTTACTTGTCAACTCAATTTTTGAAAGTTTTTAAACGAAAACCGCTTTTGCACACTGCGACGGCGTGTGAATTTGTGCCAACAAGCTGTTAAGTGGAGTTATATTTAAGTTCAATATTGACGAGGGTTTTAAGCTCTTTGCTGAGTTGCATTGGCCTTAAATGTTTAAAGGATCCATTCGCTTCAACGTATACGCTTGATGCGTTTGACGACCTCCCTGGCGCAGTGGTGAGCGCTGTGGTCTTATAACTGGGAGGTCTCGGGTCCGATTCCCGGCGGGGGCAGTTTAGAAATTTATAATTTCTAAATTGTCTCTGGTCTGGTCTGGTGGGAGGCTTTGGCCGTGGCTAGTTACCACCCTAGCGTCAAAGACGTGCCGCCAAGCGATTTAGCGTTCCGGTTCGATGGCGTGTAGAAACCGATAAGGGGTATGGGTTGAATTTACACTGCTATACCCCTTCCAAGTTAGCCCACTACCATCTTAGACTGCATCGTCACTTACCATCAGGTGAGATCGCAGTCAAGGGCTATCTTGTCATCGAATAAAAAAAAAATACGCTATATCACCTTACTGAGACAGATTTGACAGTCAATTTTTTTTTTGACTTAATCTTTTTAGTGGTTAAAAGGTGTAAAAGAGGTAAGGCAAGTTTAGCTTGGCTGATATTCTGTAAAAAAGAAAAAAAAAGCTTCAATAGCCCAACGGTTAAAGGTGCGGACTGAAAACTGAAAGGTTCGATCCCCACCGTTGCACTATTGTCGTACCCACTCCTAACAAAATCTTTCCACTTATTTGGAGGGGAGAGGAGAATATTAGTCAAGTTAAGCTTGGCTAATATTCCTTTAAAAGAAAAAAAGATAGGCACGCACGTGTAAACCGTGAGTTCAGTAGTAACTAGGAACTTTTAGACAAACTCACATATTGTATAACTTATGCCCGTTTTCACCAACCATAATATCTAAATCATCATCAATTAGGAGTCTCTTGCCAAGGTAGCCCCTAAAGAATTGTGGAACATCTAAAGGTGGAAATGACATTGAACCTGTATATATTACAGGCAAACACCACAGAAGCAATAGAAATCCTAACTTTTAGAATTTATAACGACGAAAGTTTGTATGTGTGTATGACGTACGTGCATGAGTGCGTGTGTGGGTGCGTGCGTGTGTGTGCGTGTGCGGACATCATCTCGTGATACATAAAATATAAAAAAACACACTTGTTATTAAAATCGTTATTTTATTTTCTGATTCTTATTTATTACAATTTGGAATCCTACAAACACAAGTTATGGCACCTACTTATTGTAAAAATCTTAACTAATTAAATTAAAAATGCTTCGTGAATTTACTATACTAAAGGTATACTCAAAGCAAAATTAGTTAGATAATATACATACAAATTGAGTACTTGTTTTTTATTTTATTTTAATGTGAATATGGAAAGTTACAGCTGTAAAGCATTCATCCGAAGTGCATTGCATAATAGAGTTTACTTTGATACTTTGTAGGTTTCATTAGAGGAGTGAAACCTTGCTAGCTTTTGATTTTCCAAGAACTAAAGTGGGTATGCGATTTCTAGGTAAGCAAGTAGGTAGGTCCCGGAGCCGGTGACATTAAAATTGCACTTACACGAATTTCCAAATCTTCCAAAAGTGACTGACTGACTAACTGACAAATCTATCAACGCACAGCTCTAACCACTGGAAGAATCAGGCTGAAAGGTATACAGAGCTATTATAGAGTAGTAGATTCATTTGACGATTCAAAAGCATTTTGTAAAAGTTTATTTGAATAAAAAACTATTCTATTCTATTCTATTATGATGTAGGCATCCGCTAAAAAAGATTTTTTGAAAATTTCAACCCAAAGGTGGTCAAAAAGGGGTTGAAATATCAAATTGAAATTGAGCAAAGCCGCGAGCAAAAGCTAGTTTTTTTATAAGTTGATAGTGTACAGATGGCTGTAATCGTGGATGATTCTACCTATGACGGTACAATATAAGCTCAGTCATACATATTTAAAAAATATACAAAAGATAGGTGTGACAGCTTTTTATGCCATGATGGCAGTTGTCTCATCTTTTTCTTAAAATAGATTTTTGCAATAAAATGGTGTACTTCCAATGAATGATTTAAAAAATACTGTTACCTGGATAAATCCTGCCACATTGAGCTGAAAGTGTACAGAATGACTCTAACTATATCAATTTATTTAAAAAATTGGAAAATCCGTGTAAGTGCAATTTTAGTATCACCGGCTCTTTGCTCACTAAGGCCAATAACAAATCTAGCGGAAAACCGTGTGAAGAATTAAATATGCATTTTTCTTGGCATTTTTCGCATTTATTTATTTATTATATGACACTGCACCATATAATAATTGTCATACAATATGTCATAATACATATTATTGTCATAAAGTGATGTAATTAGATACAAAAAATACAGCGTGTATGCTTTATTGACCAGTGGAGTGTTGGCAATACACATAAAAGATTATTTGCTTGGAAAAGATTTTCTGCTTATATATTCCTGGGCTTAAGGCCACCGTAAATATTAAAGGCAATGTCACAGGGAGAGTACCAGCCCCACTACGTTGCTTTTACATGGACAGCTATTCCAGCTTTCTATGAAGACAAATGAAGAAAAATGGAGTACCTAAGATCGTCGATGTTTTGCTTATGCAGCCCCGCTGCATGGACTTATATAGAAAAATCCATAGTATGCAACACGATGTGCTGCTAAATGTCACTTGGCACGATATATTTGCCACTCCAATATCGCACCAGAAGTTTCGGACCGAAACTTACGTTGCGGCGTTGCAACGCGCCGTGTGGCATTGCCTTATTATAACCACTAATGTCGATGAGGTACATTCACACATTCAATAAGCTTGCCTCTTTGTTTATTTTAAGGTTATTTGAATGTCTATCTTGTCTTATGAGTAAAAGTATCATTCTAATTATTATACACAATAATATTAAAGGAGTATTTACAAAATATACGCAACACAGTAACATAGGTCCAAAAAAATCAATGAAAAATTTTTTTTCATTTTTTTTTTTTAAAGTTACAATATTTTTATTACTTTGTAAAAATATAGCCTTAGAAAATAGGAACACTATAAAACCTGTCATGGATAATTTTATAATAATGAAATGGTTTGAAAAGAACAACTGCGCATGTTGAAATTTGAATTTTTTGAATTTGATATGATTTATCGAATATACTTAATAAAACTACATTATTTAGTTTTTACAATGTTCCGAATGTAATATTGACCTCGCATTAGTCTACATATAAATAAGTATCAATAATATTAAGAAACTATAGTTTAATTGTTAAACAAGTAGTAACGTGGCATGAGTATAACAATAATTAATTTATTATTAATGTGAAAATATAAAATTAAACTAAGTAAGCGTTTTGAAATCGTCTTCTTTAAAATATAAAGAAATAAGTACAGTACTACCAATTTTACAACGTATAGCACTTGAGTATATAAGTAGAACAAATTAAAACACAACATATATTTTATTCGTGAAATATTCTTAGCCGCTATAACTTATTTATTAGTGGCCTATATGTTAGGTAGTCTAAGGCCTGTTTTTCATTGGTATTTACGATATTTTTAGTCGGCGTTAAATTACTTACTCCTGTCTGCGCTACCAAATGTTATAAATTTAGCTTGTAAAGATGGTAGTACTGTAAACATCTTAGACGTAAACAGTATAATTACAGAGACATAAGCTTATAACAGTTAGGTAATATTTATGATCTAAGCTAGACATAGATTTATAAATACTTAATTAATTATTACTACGACTTTATTGTTTATTAATCTATAATACTTTACTAATGACTATGAATAATAAGACAAATATGATAAATAGCCTATTTATTAGGTATTACAACTCCTATGTGCCCGGTATTTGATTATAATTGGTATTTTCTGTCATACCTTTTCTTGACCTGAAAAAAAAAAATAGTTTTACAGGTTTTTCAAACATGTTTGTGCATTTTCTTATAGTTCTTGCAATTCACGAGGGCGCGTGGCTCATCGTTGTTTGTGTGTCGTATCTGTATAAGTGTGAGCGAGAGCTTGCTCGCGCCTGACCGCTCCCACCTAGCTCCTGACAGGCACGCACACTTACATAATGTGCATGTACACGTAACCACAAATAAAGCTCACGTGCCCTCGTGAAATGCAAGAAGTATACTAAGGGCTGATTTCACCAACGAAAAATAAGTCTTAGTGAGTGTTTGATAATATTTTGGCAGATTTATTTTAATACGAAAACTTTCAGAACGTCTAATTTATTCCTCAGTTAAACCCCATTCGACATTGGTGAAATCAGCACTAAATTATGAATTAAAACTTTGGCTAATAAAGATAAATATTAGTATACTTTACTCGTAGAAAATAAAATGATGAACTTACCTATGGTGCCGTCTTCTGAGACCTTGTTTCATAACATGAGTGTGAGAAGTAACTTCTACACAGAGAACAATTAGCTCCTTATCACAGGAGTACCTAAAAACAATAAAAGCAATATTAAAGATAATATTAGCCATGTGCGCAGGAGATATTACAGTGCACAAGTGTGTGCACAAACACAGGTGCACTCTCTATTCCATTACTTTCACGGTCCGATGGGACGGTAGGTACCCACGTAAGCTCCTGACAGGCACGCACACTTACGCAATGTGCACGTACACGACTTAAGAGGGTACTCTAGTGGGCATTTCTCCATACAAACGTATTCTGCTGTTTTCTTCGTGGATAATGCCTCTAGAGTAATGATTTTTTCCAAAAAATCTAGGTCTAATTAATACGTGCCTCTATGTTTTTCTTTTTTCCAAAACATTATCATTAAAAAAAATATGACAATCCAAAAACCCGAAAAAAACCCTCGATTTTACCGCCATGTTCAAACGACTATCAGACAAATTTGATAAGTTTTTAACAAAAAAGAAAAACATAGAAGCATAGATATACTCTTCCTCTAAATTTTGATATAAGAATATTTGAGATTTGTCCAGTTTTGAAGAAGGAAACAGCAGAATACGAAACGTCTTTTGGCCAAGGTTTTTGTAGGTAAAATCAGCCCGAGCTGCAGTCGTCCCTTTCGTACTTTACGGGGGTAGGGTGGAGGTGAGGGAGGGTAAGGCTTACATGTACACTAATAGGGAAGTGACAATTGTCGATATTTTTATCGATACTCTAGTGATGTACTCTGATGTCGATATTTAGGTTCACTAATGATTAACAAAAAACGCTAAACAAATGATCATTTCACAAAAAACGTTTTAAAAGCTAATCAAATCACAAACGGCGCATTCCACAAACTAATCATTTTACAAAAGATCATTTTACAAATATTCTCTTCGCAAATGTTTTATTTTGCAAATGTGCTGGATGTTAAAATTTCATTTTAAAATTTATTATTTCACCAAATAATTCTTTTTCCAAATTCGCAATTTTACAAAATAGTACAATAGATGGTAAATTATTTATTATTTGATAAACGGAACTAATAATCAATACGCAAAGCGATAGGAAAAAGTTTATTATTATTTACCTGTCGCAGTCGGATTGTATAATCCGCCGTATTACATTACGGCTAGCTGTTATCAAAAACAGGGCCGTTTTGAAATGCAATGGGCTACGCCAGAAGACTCGCTCCGTCGCCCCTTCATTCAGCTTCGCCTACTCGACCTTCGTTTCGCTACGGAGGTCGCCGGCTCGCTTCGCTCGCCACCTCCCTCCTTCGCTCCACTCGGCCTCGTAGGCTCGCTTCATTCAGGACCTCCTTCGCGAGCTTCTGGCTTCGCGCTTCATAAAAACACTCTAGGGGTAGGGCAGACAAGACTACGTGGAGTCGGGGTTGGCCATTTCGGTTTTGGCGTAGCCCATTTAATTTATAGCGAAGCGCAGCCCCCGCCACAGCCTTGAACAGTTCATTTTATCAAAAAAAAATATGCTACATGTTGTTTTACTAATTAACACAATTAAGAAGTCAATTGTTTGTCAAATATTATTTAATGAAATCACAATTTGTCTAGTAATTTGTTTTGTCAAGCGAATTATTTGTGAAATCAGAAGTTTTATAATGATCAATAAATGATTCATAATTTTGCTAAACGTTGTTTGTGGAATGACACTTTGTTATTTGTTTTTTGTGAATTAATCGGTCACCCGATATTTACACTATACAATGATTATTTTATTTATTACTAGCGGACACCCGTGACTTCGTCCGCGTTTCTAAATCACCACAGTTTAGGTTGGCAGAACCCCTTCATCATCAGGATTAAGGAGTTGGATCCTGGTATTAACGATGTCTTTACTTGATCCCTACAATAACTATTCATAATAATCAACAATTCCTAAATCCCCACAGTTTACGGAAGCAGTACCCCTGCAGCATCAGGATTGAAGAGTTGGAACCCGAAGTTTTTATGGGACCATCTCGCAAAGTTTTTGTGTCGATTAAAAAAAGATTCACGCAAATCGGTTAAGAAATCACGGAGATATCGATTTACAGAGGTAGAAAAACACAACTCCTCCTCCTTTTAGCCTATACGATGCCCGATAATATCTACCAGTGAAAGTCCCGTCAAAATCGGTTCAGCCATTCCCGAGATTAGTGGCAACAAACAGACAGACAGACAAAAATTTTAAAATTGTTGTCTTGGTTTATACTAAGACTTGGTTTATTTTAAAACAATTTTTAATTTTTTACGGTACTTATGTACCGTATTTACTTTCGTATGCAGTTAGTAAAAAGCGGCCAAGTGTGAGTCGGACTCGCCCATGAAGGGTTCCGTAGCAGCAATTGCGGTTTACGATTTATGACGTATTAAAAAAAACTACTTACTAGATCTCGTTAAAACTAATTGTCGGTGGAAGTTTGCAAAGTACCCCTGCAGCATCAGGTTTGAGGAGTTGAAGGTAAAAAAATTTAAGGGCCCATTAAAAAAAATCGCGTGAATCGGTCCAGAAACCCCGGAGTAATCGGTGGACATATCTACATAGAAAAAAAAGATACCGACCGAATTGATAACCTCCTCCTTTTTGAAGGTCGGTTAAAAATAGGGCTATCCATTATGGTTTAAGATAGTGTTATGCCAGCTTAAGATGAGCCGTACATTCAAAGTTTCCTGTACGTAACGGAGTTCAAGTTATTTGGACCTATTACTGAGCATTGCGAAGTCTATAATTTCTGAACTACTAAACTGACGACCTTGAAATAATTACAGAACAATTATTGCAGTATGTTCTTTCTAATAAAAAATGAATTAATGAAATCGGAGTACACGTTAATGAATTACAATGAAATACACATTTTGACTTTCATCCCCTCTCCCAAGGGAACCGTGCTGAATTTCGGGATAAAAAGTATCCTATATTTTACCTCGTAGTATGAACTTAAATCATGTTACGTTTCATTTAAATCCGTCCAGTAGTTTCAGTGTGATGCGCGGCCAAGATACAGACAGACGAAAAATTAAAAAAAAAAATTGTTTTGGGCTCAGTATCAATAGTAAAGCATCATCCGATTCAAATTTTCAAAATATATTTATTCACCCGCAGGCGGCCGGCGGGTGAATGTTACGGGCATGGGAGGGGCGAGGGCTCGCGCACACAAATACACTACTCGTACACATGGATAACTCCTGTTGGTCGGGCGCAGCGCGACGGCGATAGTTTCTTCAAATACCTATTTTTCAAATTCCTTGGGACTAGAGTACCGTCTTAACCACAAGTAAAGCTCACGCGCCTTCGTGAATTGCAAGAACTATACAAAGAGACTAATAGCGAATTTACGAGTAAAATGTTTTTACATCTGCTATTCCCGGGCATTCCAGAAATACCAGCGGTGTACTTTTAAAAAAAGAACATGTACATGGACGGGCAAAACAAATTTGGTCGAATGTAATTAATGGTGTCTAATAATGGAAATGTTAAGGGTTGCCACATTTAAACTAACTTTAATACGCGTACGTATTTTACTGATTTTTATTTTTTTATTGATTAATATAATTTGATTTTCGATATAAATATTTAAAACCTAAATTAAGATAATAGTAATTAGCTTAAATAGAAACAACTAAATAATTTAGTATTTATTTGTACGTTAATCATGCAGCAACCGAGAAGAACCTGACTTTTTATCTGTATTGTACAAAATGGCGGTTTAATGTTCCTATTCGTATCTGATCACATTTTAATATAAGGGTGTAAGGGACAAAAGCTAAAACATAAACATATAAAGTTAATAAGCACACTTTACACATAAACTTATCTCTAAGGAAGAGATTTTTTCCCGAAGCCATCGAATGTGAGAACAATAAGACCACGATATAGCAGAGGTAGGATAATTTTTATCCCAAGATAACAAAGGATTCACACGAGATTATTATCTACGCGAACGAATTCGCTAAGGCGCTTAAGCTAGTTTCCAATTTATGTTTTCGTACTTTTGTTTTCGATTCGACAACCCTATACGAGTTCCAAACATGTTTCAGGAGGGTATAATAACCAAGTTTTAACGGTTTACCCATGTCCATCTATGTCTTCAAACGATACGGTGGAACAATAGTCGTTTAGATTAATGATACACCCGCGTTACGCTTTAGAATATCGTTGTGTTTATACACAACCAGCTGTTATGTAAGGGGTATTTGACTCTTTTTTATTCACAAATCTACATTTCCCCGTTAAAAGTTACTTGTTCAACAAGATATCAAAGTTAATTTTTGTTGCGAGTGCCTAGTTTGAACCCCGAGCGGGCAAAGGATTCTAAGTTAGGATCCTGAGTGTAGTGAGGGATTCAAAGGCACAAGAAACAAAAGTTCAACGATTATTTATAGGTGCAAACTGAAAACTCAAAGGTCGCAGGTTCGAACCCCACCCGTTGCAATATTGTCGTACCCACTCCTATCACAAGCTTTCCTCTTATTTGGAAGTGATATTGCCTGCGTCAGCTTGGCTGATCTTCTTTAAAAAACATAATTACTTTTTACAAAAAATTGAACCTACGAAAAAAGGAACTAAAAATTGAAAAATATAAATATAAATCTGTTTAGTCTTACTAACCAAGCTCCTAAACTACTGTAAGTAACTAGTTTTGAGTCGGCGACAAACTTTTTCAAAAGCATAGCTTTATTTTTTTACGCATAGCAGATTTCTTAACTACTAGCTGTATTTTTAAGCATGGCTGCGAGATACCTCTTAAAAAAGTTTGCTGCGAAAAGTTATGCGTGGTCATACATAAAAAAATATATACGCGACGAATTGAGAACCTCCTAATTTTCGTCGTTTAAAAAATTACTTGCCTTCTTTGTTCTAAAAGTCTATAACTATGAAGTGAGGACACATACGACGCAGCCCCCTGGCTGGTCGGGCTGTCGCTCTCCCAGTTCTCGCAGGAGGCCCTCGGTGCCCTAGTGCCGTTAGAGTGGCTTCCGTGCCACACTGCTTTCGTCCTCCTGAAATATAACAGGAATACTCTGATTTATAAGACGCGCAATCTAAGTTGGCCGACCAGGGGGTTGAAGGTTTGACGAGAAATGTCATTTACTACTTCATAAACGAGGTTTCCACTGCGAGCGCAGCGGACTCCGTACAGACTCCACTCAACTCGCAGAGTAAAATTGTATACAAGCACTTCCACCGACAAAAAGTCTAGCGGAAAGGACTGAGCGAGCAAAAAGAGTTCAAAAAGAGTCAAAATGAGCTCCTTCGGAAGTGGCTTTAAGGCACCTTTCAAAACTCTTTGTTGGTGTAAGTGTAAACCTACTTTGTCTTCAAAAAGTCCGTTCCGCTTAGCTATTTCCCGCTCATTACCCTTTTGCGGTGGAAACCGGGCTTTAGTAAACCTTCAATGGATAAAAAATATATGTCAGTGGATTTCATTATTTGATAGGCACTGAGTTATAGAATCAGGATGCTGAAATTGGTCAGAAATGGATCATACTCTTTTCATAGATTTTGCACTTTGTTTTGTCCTTGATCACCCAAACGAGAAAGTTTTTAGGTGAGTGCTGAAATTCGGAATGGAGTTAGTTCATACTCAGGATTAACACATAGGATACATTTTTTCCTAAAAAATTACAGAGTTCCTGCGCGAATAAAAAACCTTTATCCACGCGTCGCGGGCATCATCCATAAATCCTTACTAATATTATAAATGCGAAAGTGTGTTTGTTTGTTGGTTTGTCCTTCAATCCTGCTGCAACAGAGCTACAGATCGTTGTAATATTTTGCATGGGTATACTTGAGGATCTGGAGTAGGCTACTTTTTATCACGGAAAATCAAAGAGATAATGAGAAAGAGATCATGGGATTTAAAAACTAAATCCACGGGCATCAGCTAGTCTTGTAATTAATATTTTTAATGCGATGTGTTTGTTTGTTGGTTTGTCCTTCAATCGCACAGCAACGGAGCAACGGGTCGATATGATTATTTGCGTGGATACAGTTGAGGATCTGGAGAGTGACATAGGCTACTTTTTATACCGGAAAAACAAACCTTATTGCTAACCTTGCTAACCTTTTTAAATAAACTAAAGAAAGGAATAAATTCTTACCACGTTGGGTCAATCAGTATGCTCTTGCCACTGAAGCTGTAGATGTTGACGTTGGAAAGCAAGGCACCGGATCCATTGAACATACTCGACCAAGAATCGAAAAGCACTTCGCCTCTGGAGTTCTTGACCGGAACGGAGCTGTACATGCCAGTCTTCCCAACTGTCTTAAGGTCATCCACGCTAAAACAATGAATAATGTTCACACACCTACACTAATCATAATTTTATTAATACTGTGGTGGGATGCTTTGGTCGTGGTTAGTTTCCACCTTTCCGTTAAAGAAATGCCGCCTACCAATTTAGGGTATATTCCGGCATGTAGAAACCGATTAAGTAAGGCTGTTACTATCTTAGACTGCATCGTTACTTACCATCAGATGAGATTGCAGTCAAGGACTATATTGTCATGAATAAAAAATGTATATATAATAATTATTCAGTGCTAAGTAACCTAGTGAAGAAGCAGTGATAGCCTAGTGGTTAGGTCTGCGGTTTTCTAGTCGGGAGGTCACGGGTTCGATCCCGGGCATTCACTTCTGACTTTTAAGAGTTATGTGCTTTTAAGCAATCAAATATTCCTATCACATGCTTCAACGGTGAAGGAAAACATCTTGAGAAAACCTGCATGTCTGAGAGTTCTCCATAATGTTCTCAAGGGTCTGTGAAGTCTGCCAATTCGCATTGGGCCAGGTTGTGGACTATGGCCTATAGCCCTTCTCTGAGAGGAGAATTGCCGAGTTTGCTAGTGATGAGTTGCTGATGATAATGCCTTACCTAGTAGCCAAAAAAGCCACAAAATTGCTGGTCCGGAACGTTTTCCAACCCTGCCGTGAGCATTCCTGGTTTGCGGCGTTTCGTCCAGTCCTGTTAGCTGCCGTCAGCATATTCCCAGGGTGTGGCTTGTTTAGAGCCACTAACCGAATCTGTGAAAAATATATCTACAAGTGTCCCACTAATTGTAAAATATCACCTGCTGCTTACGAGGAGCATCGTGGTTAATTGGGATAGGTGGCTGGTTAATTTTAAAGATAAAGCTTTTTCTTTGTCGTAAAAGTGTGTTTGTTTGTTGATTTTTCCTTCAATCACTCTGTAACAGAGCAACGCATCAACGTGATTTTTTGCATGGATATAAATAGTTGAGGACCGGAAGGGTGACATTTTATCCTGGAATATCAAAGTTTCCGTGGGGTTTTTTAAAACTTAATCCACGCGAGTGAAGTGAAGATTTAGTTTAAATATCAACAGCTTCGTTGAAAGATTGTTTTGAACTGAAGTAGCAATAATATTCCAAAGTATTGCTTCTACTCAATACACCACCGAAGAAGATAATTATATGATTCTAAGGCCTTATCACCAATGCTTAAAACAGTTTTAATATTGTTTTGACATGTCATGCAATATCAACCCTACTAGAATGACTTTAAGGTTGTCATTGACATGACATCTAAGATGCTGAGTGATTCATATAATTAAGGGTGACATTCCAATGAAGTGGTACGGAGATATTTTCAACAGATCATTAATAGATGACGCGATGGAGACAGAAAAACTTTACGCACTACAATAAGAAACTAATATGGACTTACTTACATAAATATCGTTGCTCGGTTTTGCTTGAATTTTTGAGGATTGTACCGTTTTATACTTTGGCGGACTCCAAACTGTGCTCGTGTGTAAAATGGAATCTGTCTGTAAATAACAGTTTAATATGATACACAGAAATAATGCTTGAAAAAAGCTCTCTCCTCGCTATTATTATAAATGTGAAAGTGTGTTTGTGTTTGTTGGTTTGTCCTTTAATCGCGCGGATAGACATGGTTTTTGCATGAGTATATTTGAGGAACTGGAGAGTGAGATACCTATCTACACTTTGTGCTTCATAGACAATGATCGTGCGGGTGACATTAAACGAATCATTCCTTTTCATTCTTGTCTGGTGTTGCATTTTAAAATTATGACTTAATATTTGCACTTGTACCCTAAATATCACGGTCGTATAATATAAACGTAAAAATGCTCTTTACAAAACCGACTTCAAAGTATGTAGTACCTTTACGTCGGACAAAAGCCCCCTAAAATTTAAGATATTAAAAAAAAAGTATGTCAACTGTGCCTACAAAATTTGAAGAGTTCCCTCGATTTCTCCCGGATCCCATCATCAGATCCTGACCAGATAACAATGGGACCACCTAGGAACTAAACCCTTTCAAACAAAAAAAAGAATTTTCCAAATCGGTCCAGGCGTCTTCGAGTATTCGGGGAACATGCATAAAAATAAAAAAATATAAACGAACAGAATGTCGGATCATCTGGTCCACTGTGTACCTATTATCGTAAAAATATCGAAAGTCTAGAAGTTGCACTATTGTCGTACCCACTCCTAGCACGCTTTTCGCTTATTTTGCTGGGGAGAGGAAAATATAAGTCAAGTTCAGCTTGGCTAATATTCTTTTTATTAATAAAAAAAATATATATTAGATTCCATGCCAAAAAATACGCTTTCATTTCATAATATCCTACAACGTTGCCTTCGTTAAAGTTTGTTGAAAATTTATGAGGAATTTTCTATAAATTATGAAAGTTTTTACTGAATACCTAAGTATGAAACTGAATAGTTTTTCTACTTACAATAACAAATTTCCATCCCTTTTCGACTCTCAATAACAATTTCTCTTCTGCTATAATAAAAGCTAATGTTCCCAGCGGTATAGTTGAGGTTTTCTGGAACAAAAATATTATATTTAACTACCCATTTTTGTTGGGTATTGAAAGTAGGTACCTAAATAGAAAAACCACCTGTCTCTCTCAACTTACCTAAGCCCAGCAAACCTGTTATCTACACAAATAAATAGTATCCGTTTGTAATATCAAAATAACAGTTTTTTTACTAAATGCATACGTAAGTAAATACGGTACTTATAACAAAAAAAAGGCTTTAAAATTTTTGTCTGTCTGTCTGTTTGTTTGTTGCCGCGAATCTCAGGAATGGCTGGACCGATTTTGATGTGACTTTCACTGGTTGATAGCTGATGTTATCGGGATTGACATAAGCTACTTTTTTAAGCCTTTCAAAAAAGGAGCAGTTGTTTTTCTACCTATGTATATCGATATCTCCGTGATTTCTAAACCGATTTGCGTGAATCTTTTTTTAATCGGTACAAAAACTTCGGGTTCCAACTCCTCAATCCTGATGCTGCAAGGCTACTGCCGCCCTAAACTGTGGGGATTCTCGATAATTCTCGATAATGAATTGAAGATGCGGAGGAAGTCGCGGGCAACCACTAGTTAGTTATACAGTTTTATTGTTAAGCAAATATAGTGCTTCATTTTTTTTTCTTATGTACGAGCATCTTACCTTAAAAAGAGCTCTACTGGTTTTGTATATCACAGTTCCCGCTGTGTAGAAGTCATCTTCGTCATCAGTACCTGAAGAAAGAAACATTGATGCAAGAAGCATAGGGACTATGTTGTTTGGTAAGAAACACATTTTTAATACCACCCCAAATCACGATATACGTTCCTATAATATAGACAAAAAGATTTGTTGCTAAAAATGTGTTTCTGTCTTTAAAAGTCCCTGTGTTTTTAACCCCCCAACGAAAAAAGCGGGGTGTTATAAATTTGACGCGTGTGTCTGTGCGTCAGTTTGTCCCTCGTTGGAGTCCTAAAGTGCTGGAGTGGGTACAGTTTTTCTTTATCTTCTTTAATAAAGAATATTTACCAGGCTGAACTTGACTTATATTCTCCTCTCCCCTCCAAATAAGCTTGTGCTAGGAGTGGGTACAACAATAGTGCAACGGGTGGGGCTCGAACCTGCGACCTTTCAGTTTTCAGTCCACACCTATAACCGTTGGGCTATTGAGTGAGTGAGGTGGACCGACGACATCAGATAACATTAGGGAGACTATGGATACAGGCAGGATCGAGGCTGGTAAAAGTTTATTCAAGATGTCATCAGTCTTCACTTGATGTAGTCACTTATGTCCATCAGTGGACTTCTATCGGTTGATAAAGGACAAGTAGTTATAACTATACAATACATATTATGCTTACCGTTCTCAAAATTGAAAAAAGAGCTTTTAATAATTTCCCCCGGTTCTCCCTTAGGACCGGTTATCGATGTACCGGGCGGACCAGGCGGCCCCGGTGGGCCAGGTGGCCCCGAGGTCACAATAGAATTACAGTTTTCACATTTCCCTGGTATACCAGGTTTGCCAGATGGACCTGCGGGACCAATGTCCCCCTTGTCACCTTTTTCTCCTATTAGCTGCAAACGAAACATTTTTAACATTCAAGATTGAAAATATAATTATTTCTCTAATATGCATACTAAATAATACGCGTTTCATAAATATACTTTACACTTATATGAAATCTGGACAAGCATATTCAAATATTATAGCACTCATTAAGTTTTGAAATATAAATATTGAACTAATACCATAATTGAATACATAGTTTGATACCTTCCCAACATCAATGAAAGGCATCTCGCCCTTTTCACCTTTTGCTCCCAATGCACCTTTATCTCCTTTAGGTCCAGTTGGCCCCTAAAAGTTATGAAATATACAATGGCTGTTTATAAATAACATTATATTCGTTACAATATAATATAAATGGTGAATATTTTTTAGGAATGTTGAAACCCTTTTTTGTATAAGTAGAAAGTAAATCTGAACCTGCGGAGCACACTGCGGAGTATGATAATCGGCAACATAGGCATTATTTCCCATGAAATTACTGGTATGTGTATCAATCCGAGATGTCCGATCACTTCATCTAAATATATAAAAGGCAAAGGTGACTGATTGATTGACTGACTGACTGACTGACTGATCTATCAACGCACAGCCCTAACCACTGGACGAATCGGGTTGAAATTTGGCATCCAGACAGCTATTACGACGTAGGCATCCGCTAAGAAAGAATTTTTGAAAATTCAACCCCTAAGGGGGTAAAATAGGGGTTTAAGAAATCGAATTTAACGTGAGCGAAGCCGCAAGCAAAAGCTAGTTAAATTATAATTTTAGTACTTACCGATGGACCACGTGGCCCCGATGTACCTCTAGGACCTTTAGGGCCTGTTGGTCCTCGTGGCCCAGTTTTTCCTTTGTACCCTTGTGGGCCCCGTGGGCCAGGCAGTCCTTGTTGCCCTTTTGGTCCCTTTAAAAGAAGTATTTCAAATAAAAGTTATTCAGTATCAGTTCATGTTCTCGTAGAAAGATACATTTATTTTGAAACCGATACGACAGTAATGTTAATTGTTGTCAAAAGGAAAATAAATTTAACTAAAAATACTACCTTCATTAAACTAATAGCTGACGTTGGAACATTTCCTGGAGCACCCGGTTCACCAGGTTCACCTTTGTATCCCCTGGGTCCCTCAGTACCAGATTCACCTTTGTCTCCTCGAAATCCTCTTTCTCCAGGAGGGCCCTGTGGCCCATCAGTTCCTGTATCCCCTTTAGGGCCTTCAGATCCTTTATCCCCCTTGTCGCCCTTAAATTTCACAAATAAAATTAAATATTGAAAATTGAAATAATTTTTGTTTTTACAGATTTATGGAAAACTTATTTTTTCTATTTTTGGTTACTTTGCCATCAGTTCGGGAAGCAAATTCAATCGCCAATAATAATTTTAAAAAGTCTTCGCATAACTCAACAGATTGCTTCTATGCATCTTTGTAAATAAGAAAATAATAAATAATAAATATTTTACTTTGTGAATTGGAATACTGCATAAATAAAAATATAATAAAGAGCTTTATACCTACTTTTTCACCTGGTACACCCATTTCACCTTTTTCTCCTTTGATTTCTACTAATATGGCTTCCCCTGCAATTATGTATATTTTTATTATTTATATATTAAGCCCCATTGCCAATAATATTTTTTCTCCAAATCCATAAGCCAGCTCTGAATTTGAATACCAAATTTATTGAATTTCTATTCTTAAGGGGTCTTGTGGTCTTGTAAATCGTACCCTTATTGCAAAAACCGATTATCTGCATTTTTGTACCAAAATTAGGTTAAATATATCAATCGACTCCTCAACTCACGGCGAAGCTGTAGGTAAAACCCATTATCTGCTACGACGCTTTTTTACGGAGATAGCTAGAGTTAAAAGCAACTACCTACAGGTATGATTTAATTACCTTCTTAAAAAAAGAACTAAACTCATTTAAATAATTTAGATTTATAAATCTATACCACAAAAACAATGTATTGTATTATAATACTTTTCAGATGTAGTTGCTTGATTTATCATTATGTCAATATTATTCTGTTAATACATGTTAACCTGCGTTAACAGGTTTCAGCTTTTATTAATATACTAGAAATTGCTGATGTATCTAAAAAGTAAAATGAACTAAACAACATTAGTTGCTTTTTGCAGAATAATGAACTCAATATTTTGTTAAAATTATTGCAGGTAAAATAACTTAAGTTCACTTTTACTGTATAACTGGGCTACGAGGGTTTTTGAACATCTTCACAAATCAAAAGTTTTTTGATTTGTAAAGCTCACAATATGACTCTATCTTTAAGGTGATAGAGAAAAGACTGTCTAAAGATCTTAAGTTTAGTGACTGGCCAACTGCCGGCATCTATAAAAGTAGAAATAAGCTGCTTGACTTGTATGCAGAAAAAAATATAATTATTCTCCCGCGTTTATTGAATATGTAAGAAACTATTCTAAATTGTTTGAAAATGTGTGCATACAAGCAAAGTCACTTCACATAAAACAAAAAATTGTCAATTCTGATAATAAAATTAAAACAGCTTGGGACATCATCGGCGATGAAATGAGTAAACATAAGGTACATAATAATAATAATAAATTGGAGCTTAAAAGTGATAATCATGTAATTAACTCCGATACAGAAATTGTAAATATATTTGAGAACTTTTTCAGAAATATTCCAATTACCTACTACAACCCCTCTCTCTGAATTCCTCGCCAGCAGAAGTCTATCGTCTTCTAAGTAGCAATGTCTCTGAGTGCAATAAGTTATTTAGGTTTGAACACGTTACCCCATATGACATAGTCAAAACATTTAAATCTTTACAAAATAAGAAAACAGCAGATCTATGGGGGATATCAGTTAAAACAATTCATAACATAATTGATATCTAAATATATAAAAGGCAAAGGTGACTGACTGACTGACTGACTGACTGACTGACTGACTGACTGATCTATCAACGTACAGCTCTAACCACTGGACCGATCGAGCTGAAATTTGGTATACAGGTAGCTGTTAAGATGTAGACATCCGCTAAGAAAGGATTTTGGAAAATTTCAACCCCAAGAGGGTTAAATAGGGGTTAAAAAATCGAACCTAACGTGAGCGAAGCCGCGGGTTAAAGCTAGTTATTGATATAATTGATATCTTGCTTTAATTTTTAATAAATCAGTAGATTCTGGATCTTTTCCAGACCTTATGAAATGTAGTAAGCTAATACCGCTTTTTAAATCGGGAAGCAAAAGTGACCCGAATAACTACAGGCCTGTTTCAATTTTGCCAACTCTCAGCAAGATATTCGAAAAAATAATGCTCAACCAACTGCTTTTACACTTTAATTCAAATAAACTCCTACACACTGAGCAGTATGGTTTTACAAAGGGTCGATCAACAACCGATGCAGCCGCAAGGCTGTTACAACACATATTCGATGGGAGAACTCACAGAGTGCCGTTGGTATTTTCTGTGATTTGTCAAAGGCATTCGACTGCGTTGATCACGAGACACTTTTGCTTAAACTGAGCCACTATGGCATTAAAGATTTTGCACTTAGTCTCATTGCGTCTTATCTCAGTGAACGATTCCAAAGAATATGTGTCAATGATGTAAAATTATCCGGATCAGCCTCAGTAATGGGTGTACCCCAGGGTTCTATTCTAGGTCCATTCATGTTTTTGGTCTACATAAATGATTTACCACATTTTGTCCAAAATACTTGCAATATTGTACTATTTGCTGATGATACGTCTTTGAATTTTAAGGTTGATAGGATGAAAGAAAATTTTGACGATGTAAATAATGCATTATCTCAAGTTTCTGAATGGTTTACGGCAAATAATCTACTTTTAAATACTAAAAAAACAAAGTGTGTTGAGTTTTTATTACCTAACCCGAGAACTGTCAGTAAAAATTTAAAGATAAATAATGAACCTTTGAAAACTGAGGACTCCACAGTGTTCTTGGGATTAACTCTGGATTCAAAGCTACAATGGGGCACCCATATAGCAACGCTTGCAGGCAAACTTAGCTCTGCTGTATATGTTATCTTTACATAGTATAAAACAAAATCGATTCCCGCTGTCTGGCCCTCTTTATGTACGCGTAGATCTTTTAAACTACGCAACGGATTTTAATTCTGTTTTCATCAGTAGATAGAGTGATTCGAGAGGAAAGTTTACAGTTATAGTGTTTCCCTAAATTCCTACGGGAACGGGACAAATGTAGGTGAAACCGCAAGGCATAGCTAGTTATTCTAATATAATAAAACGAAATAGTTTTTTTATTTAAATGAGACCGATTTCAACGAAACTTTCTTTTAAAGATAGCTGAGATTATAAGAAATAATGTAGGCTTGCCCATTTCCCACGGGAACGGGAACTCCTCGGGTAAAACCATAGGGCGCTGCAGTTAGTACGTACAAAGTTAAATGAAATCTACTTTACCTTCAGCCAAAAGCAACTAAAGATATTTATTTTACACCTGTACTGGCTAAAGTTGAACTAAAACGATTTTTGTCTTGATGATTATTACTATTCAAAACAAGTGATTAAATAAAAAATACCATTAGAGCTACCAGAACGGTAAATTTGAAAATTTGGTAGTTTTTCTACATTCAGGAAAAACTAACTAAGTGAGCTCCTTACCGGTTATTTTCTTCTTTTTGTTGAAAAAATAGTAAGTTTTTTTCAATTATTAACCTACTTAACATTTCTTGAATAGTTTCTTGTTTATAAAAATTATTATTGTTTAAAAATTGACATCATTATAACTAATTTTTAAGTCGTTAAAGTTTCAAATGCTTATAACTCAAAAACTTTTCGCTCAAATTTTGGTGCAGATAATCGGTTTTTGCAATATGGGTACGAAATAAAATAAAATTTCATTTTCAAAAGTGCGTAAGTTTATACAAAATTTTTCAAAATTCAATCCTTAAACAAAAGAAGGCGGACTAGAAAACGTCTATTTCAAGTTTTTGGCAATTGATCGGAGAGTATCCAGATTTCAGACTTACAAGGCCTAGTAAGTTCAAAAGTATATATATGTATAAGTATGTAGTAATAATTATATTCTGCCGAGAGAAAAGATGAGATAATATAAGGCGTGTAAAAGTCACTTATTGAATCAATTCAAATTCATACATATTATGAAGTCGCAGGCATCTGTTATAAGGTATTTGTAATTTTGTATTGTAATTATCTAATTAGTGTAAAAAAATATGATTTCGAGTTTCAGTAACAGCTTTCAGACTTTTTTGAAGATTTTTATTTTACCTTTTTCTCCTTTTTCACCATCATGACCATGTCTTCCTGGAAATCCAGGTACCCCATTTTCTCCTGGCATCCCGGTATCACCTTTTTCTCCTCGAAGTCCTGGTTTTCCGTCCTTGCCCTTAATAAAGTAAAAGAGAGAGTATGAGATTATTTGTCAATGGAAAAAAGCTTGAACTTTAGTCTGTAGTTCCATTTTTCGTTTGAAATGAAATTTTAAGTAAAAGTTTGCAATAACTTGATTTGTGTGGTATTAAATATTGTAGTCCATTTTAAAACTTACCTGAATATGATGAATTACTTCATCGCCTTTTTCGCCTTTGATTCCTTCGTTTCCTTTGTCCCCTTTCATTCCATCTTTACCATCTCGTCCGGGAGGACCAGGGGGTCCAATTGGTCCAACATCACCTTTTTCGCCATTGAGTGGTTCTTTTGCCTCTACTATTTCCTGTCAAAATATGCTCTGACACTATTTGTTCCAATTAAAATCTAAATAGTTTAACGACTGACTAAGGCCAGATTCACTATATTTTTATCCAACGAGACTGATATGGACGGCGTTATCTCTGACTATGACTGACGATTTTTAATAGATAAAAATATTGTTCTAAAAAGCACAATGGATTCAAACAAGGTTGACATAGTTAAAATGGTATTGCAATTTTATAAACTGAGTTTTATTTTTATGAGCTTTCGGTCAACTTGGCTGTAAATATTTAAATCATAACTCTCTAATAATAATCACCTTATGAACAGTTCCTGGTTTTCCTGGTGGTCCGGGTAAACCAGGTGATCCTGTAGATCCTGGGACTCCATCTTTCCCTGGTTCTCCTTTTGGTCCAACTGCTCCATCCCATCCTGGGGGACCCATAGCCCCTGGTTCACCTTTTCCACCATCCAGACCAGGTGGACCTCGTTCCCCTTGGATTCCTGGCAGACCCTATCATTTAATTTTATTATCATTAAAGCCTTAAAGAATAAATTTTCATTTAAAGCTGTCAGCAATTCAATTTATACAAACAAAATGAAGAATTGATTTTTTTAATCCACAATTACATATGACAAGTGTAGACACACATGAAACATAGTCAACACACGCGTTTCACTGATATTTATAAAAAAAACTTTATTTGAGAGGAGTAGGACTCATACAATAAAACGGAGTACAAAAAAAATTTTCGTTTAACATAGGCCTTTGGAAGATATTTTGAATCAAGTGAAGTTTGAAATATAGCATAAAAATATGTTTTCATTGATGATTTGAGAATTTGTCGCTGAACATGATTCTGTAGTTACAAAGTTGTGAAGAGTTCGTAACTACGTAGATGTACGATCTAGTAATCCAAAATGTAGCCTAATTTTGAAAGTTGTATTTACAATTTAATAATACTCACAGTTAAACCAGTTACTCCTGGTTCACCAACGTCACCCCGTGGCCCCGGTGGACCAGGATAACCACGTGGACCAGTTAGAGTTTCACACACCTACGAGAAATTAATAATTATTTATTTTTAGATCATGTTTTTGGGCATTTGTTTCATCAGCTGGTAAAGGGCTATTTTTCTACAAACTTATCCAGTAGATTCCAAAATGCTTCAACTACACGTAGAAATATAGCTATACGCAAAGATTTAAAAACAATTTTAGCAAGACTTTTCAAAGATCTTATTGGTATTATTTTAAGTTCTGTATTAAAAGTACCCACCCTTTAAGCAAAACTAATATATGTTCGTTTACCAAAATATAACGGTTACCAATAAAACAACTTCAACGGTGAAAGAAGAGACATCGTGAGGAAACCTGCACACCTGAGAATGCGCCATAATTTTTTCAAAGTTTTGTTATATCTGCCAATTCGTACTGGGACCGCGTGTTGGACTCTGACCAACACCTTTCTCTGAGAGGAGACCTGCGCTCAGTATTAAGCCGTGGGTTGATGATAATGGAGCAAAATTATTAAATTAAAGCAATTAAAATAGTTAATAAATATTTTCTTACTCCTCTATCCCCCTTTTCGCCGCGTATTCCTGATGGTCCTTGAGGGCCTGGGGGCCCTTGTGGACCTTCTGGTCCCATAATGGATTCACCATCGTTACCCTGAATCAAAAGAATTAATGTCCATTTTTTGTACCTAGATTTCACACACAGCCTGTCTTTATTGCATTGACTAATACTTTTCTTACATTATCACCTCGCTCTCCCATATCTCCTTTTTCCCCCTTTTCCCCTTTTTCACCCTTTTCCACTCTTGAATTATTTATTTCTGAGCTCGAATCTGTAATAAATATCATCATCATCATCATTCCTCTATTTGCTATCGCTGGACACAAGTTACGTCACATACAATAAGAATATGGTCCTTCACTTTTCTTTTCCAGTCATTATGCTCATTGTTACTCACTAAGGTGAGTATTATTTATTTTCGTTTCATTAGTGTTAGAAAATATTTTTCTAACATTAATGAAATTGAATGAAACTTACCGTTGCTATATTCTGGGACGTCACCTCGGTTCAAGAACTGTAATTTATAAATAATTTAATTATAAAAAAATATTTTTTAGAACTATAATTATAATATACATACATGCATTAGCATACATAATTGATATTTGGAGACTATTTAAGTGGTCTATTGATTAAAAGATTTTCTAGAAGGATTCCCCAAGAGCAGAAAAACTTCAACTATACTTTAAGAAAAGTCGTAGTCCAATAATTGCAAACCAGGCATAAACAATACAAAAAAATCTGTGCTTCACACCTCAATGCTCAAATACCAGTACCATAATAAGCGCAACAAGCTGTATATAACTTTTTGTCGTTTAGTTAATAGCATAAAGTGTTTTCCATTAAGAAAAAATTATACGTACCTCCAGATTCTGTGGACTTGAAGTATCCTAAAATTAGGTTAAGGCTAATTAATTATTAATTTGTTAATCGTGTAACCACCCTGTTTAATGGTTAAAATTTTAATGATATTTTAAAGAATGTAATTAGTAAAAAATGTTGCAACTTTTTAAAGTAACAAAAAGCTTAAGCGTCACAAAACACAACTAAAGCCAAAGTTTTGGTCAATTAGTCCTCAATAGACCATTTTTCTGGGAGAGAATTCTATTGGAATTCTGATTTGAAATTGTGCAGCCTAAACTTATCCCAACTCTACATAAAACAGTTTGCAGCTGAAATCACCTATCTTTTAGGTATTCGAAAGAAACCATTGGTTCAAGAACAACACCATGTATCTAGGCCACAACTCACACAGTCTAAACTAAAAGTACAAATTCACACACACACGAAGAATAAATTATTACAACAATTATAAACGTAAATATATCAAAATCTATATACAGTCTATGAAACATATATTGGTTTGAAAAGTTTTTGTTACTTTATCAAGAACTATTACTATTATTAAGTTTGTACTACTTTTTTTTAGTGTAATGTAGTGTTGTGGAAGTCAGAATACTACTAACTGAGACTTACAACTTTGTCGGTACTGGAGTTAGGTTCAATCTACGAAAAAAATACTGGTGTTAAAAATGAAGGAGTGCCCCAATTATAAAAAAATAATGATTATTATCAATCAAAAATAAAAAGCAAAAGGTATTTATTGAGTTGATTTAAATTTTTCTCTCAATATTTACTTTATATTAAAAATTATGTTATATTAAATAATTTTAATAATTTAGTAACTAAATATTTTAGACTAATAACGTGGTTTAACGAAACAAATTAAGGTAAAATAAGTTCCAACGACGTGACCATTTAGTATATTATAATTAAAATATTTCTTAATATTATAATATTGTACTTATGTTATATTGTGAGCTATTCATGCCGTAAAATAATACGACTGTATTAGGAAACAATATAATATTATATAATTTATTGGTAAATAGGTAATTACAAGAACAGTTTATTTTTGATTGTATGATAAAATATGTTTTACTTAAGTGGTGATATTCCAATATAATACAGTGTTGAAAAAATGCCAATTAACCTGCTACATATAAGGACAAGACCAGGATTTTAAAGCCAACATTGAAGGAAGTAGAGCAGAAGTTATCTACCGGATTTAAATAAAAACTTACACTATCGGGAAGATTAAGGTCCTGTAAGATAAAAATTTATATAATTTATACGTATTTAGGAAGTCAATGAACTTATGTCTATTTATCAAATACATGTTGCACAATATTGTAAATAATGGAAACTTACATCATTACAAATGACATTTCTTCCATAAAAGTCCGGATTTGGAAATATTTGAAGATTTTGTATTGATCCCTGTAACAAAAATATAATTTTTAAGCATAAAAATTTAAAATGCCTATAATTAATTGGTATATATGTGTGTTGTTTCGTATAGTGGTGTTTTTACACCACTATCTGGGTCAGTTCCAATAGCTGCTCCTGAGGGCATTTGCTGACAGGTTCGATTGTCAGTATTTGAACCACTGTAATATGGTTCATATACTGACAAATCGATCCCGTCTTAGGTTAAGTTTTAGGTTTTAGTATTTATTAACAAATATTTTTCATTCATTTATAATTTATAACTACTAAAACAAAATATGATCCTAGTTGGTCGAAATTTTATTAAGTAGAAGTTACTGCACTATGGCAATCAAACGCACGGGAAACCCTGAAATCTGTTAAAGAATTTTGTTTTTGGTGCTATCTCATTGTTCTGTTAGAAGATTAAAAATATGACTGGAGTGAACTCTTTTGTGACTCGTAGCGGAGTTTTAATGAAACTGAGTCTGAAATGGATTCGCGTGTTATCGACGCGAGTCGACTTATGAGATTGGATTTTTTGATGTATATGCGATTTTAACTCGAGATCTGTGATAAGTGGATTGCTTGAACCGATTCCGTCGGCTCCAGATTAAATGGTATTATCAAATCGAGTAGTCAGTAAGCGATATTATTTCATAATCTGGAAATATACCTATACGAAGTATAAAGATATGGGTTGCCACGATTCGTTCATAGAAGATCAAGGAGCTCTTAAAATATGCGCTGTGGCTACTAAAGAGTTGTATGTAGGTAACAAACCTAAATAGTTATTAATAGTCGTTTCTTGCACACGTCTGGTAGGTACGTACCTAATATAACAATTTCAAACTTACCTAACACAAACATCATAAAACATACAAGTTATTCTATAAATTAACAGTCTTGGATGGAAAATTGAAATGTAAAATTGTATTGTAAATTCAGACAGTCATGTTACAGCATAAGTACGTATAATACAAGAAGTTTTAAATATCAAAAAGTATACTATGTTACATTTCATAAGACAAGGAATATTCTCATAATGCTGGGCAGACAAAATAAATAAATATATAATGAATGTCATGTGTAACCAAGTTGGTATATCACAACTTTTATGAGCTACCGAGGGGACATAAAATATTACCAAGATTTAATATCCGGGCATGGTAAAAATATCTGCAAGACGAGATTCAATTTTGATATGTATTGCAGAGGCGACTGGCTATTTTCCCCATTATTAACTAAGGGTCTGGTCAAGAGGTTACCAGGAATATTCAGAATAATCTGAATCGCAGTTACATATAAGATAGTCGTAGGTATCTAATGCGGGACCATGGTTATCCCCTTATTTTTTTTTTTTTAATTTTACTAGCTTATGCCACTCAAAATAAGCTGTGGATTCTAACGGTACCTCGTTCATCAAAATCGGTTCTTGCGTAATGTGGGCCACATATCATCCATTATATAGCTATTAACTTCATAATACTTCACACGTGCCCCCTTAATAAGTCAGTGTAATAAGAGTTCACAAATACCTTCTTATACAGCATTTGGCGTAATTTTATCCACTAAACAGCCCTTATTCAGCCTAAGCTGTTTAAATATCACTGACAGCTATTATTATATTATGGTGGAATTTGTATATTCCACTCACATACATACATATACATTATACATGAGCCCTGAAAACAATATATTCCTTTTTTCAGGCAGTCGTATAAAAATACAGGAAAATAATTCTGGATGAAACTGTAACTTCGGCATACAACACAATGCAAATAAAAACATGGAAGACAGAGGGTAATGGGGGTCTTGAATGAGCTCGAGTGCTATATTATTTATGGAATCTGAAAGTAGCACCATTTACTATATTAAACGCAATATTATGTCTTAGTCTGTCGTATAATTTAACTGAATATTACTCGGGATTTTTTATTAAAAGTTGATTCAGTCTAAATTTTATAATTGACCAATAAATATTAGATAAACGCAGAGCGTTTTTTCTTTTGATGGATACTGTTCTACATTAGTCCGTTT
Organism: Hipparchia semele; assembly: GCA_933228805.2. Classification (NCBI taxonomy): domain Eukaryota; kingdom Metazoa; phylum Arthropoda; class Insecta; order Lepidoptera; family Nymphalidae; genus Hipparchia; species Hipparchia semele. The sequence continues at coordinate 4,368,311 of OW121722.1, forward strand.
TACTTGTGATGGCGCTGTAATGCGGCTGTGGGAACTCTAATAAAAAGACGTAACCCATTCGAGTTTGGCTTAGTATTAATAGGTATAAATTAAATTTTATGTCACTCTAGTTTAATAAGTAGAGATAGTTTGACAGGCTTCTTTAGATTCTGTCCTGGACAAGTATTCTGGTCCTAGATGGTACCCAGAGACTGATGATGTAGCCAGAAGACATGGAATTCGACTATGAGAACTCTGTAATAAAACAACCCAACCCCATCGACTCTTTTTAACTTTCAGTTCTTTATTTACAACTACTATATTATGCTTGTAATAAATTTTTATTTTCACTTGTTAGTATCCAAGCTAGCTTGCTTAAATCTTAGGCTAAAATCTAAGGACCGCACTCTCACTCAGCTCAGACTCAAGACAGAGATAGGAGCATATTCGTGTCTCGTTTTAACTTTTATCTTGAGTCCGAGCTAAATCAAAGCACGCTCTATAGATTTCAGCATTAGAAATCAACAATCTACAACGTCCAATCGTTTCCAATAGGTCCACCTATTGGAAACGATTACAGTCAGTCTATCTTGTCATCCAATTAAAAAAATTGCACCTTTAACAAAAAAAATACCATAAACACGTTATAATATACCAAGATGGTCGTATCATAAAAGAATTCTTCGCGTACGGCAACTTTTATTACGCGAAGTAGCTTGAAATTGAGTTTTATTAGAGACAGCCGAGGTAAGCAGGTTGAAATGTATTCTAAGAAAAATTGGGTACACAACACGCGTTGTAATGAATACATCACCCGCATTAGAGCGCAGAGGGAATGCGCAGGAAGGTGGTTTTCAAACATTTGAAACCACTTTATCTTATTAGATTTTTGAGAGGCAAGAGCGAGTTAATCTATATACATATAATAAAATTGTAGAAAAGTGGTGTCTGTACAATGGAAATATATAAAAAAAGTAGCAGGGGTTGTTATTATATCGATGCCGAACCCGAAATTGTAATTAATTTTTTTTTTGTCTGTTTGTCTGTGTGTTTGTGCACACTAATATCTGAAACGGCTTATTCGATTTAGATACGGTTTTCACTAATATATTGTAGTAAGCTTCACTTAACATTTAGTGTTTATTTCATGTCAATCGGTTCGTAAATAAAAAAGTTATGTCAATTTAAAGAATCACGGCGAACATTTTTAACGTACAGAGTACGTACTACACGCCTCGCGCCTGAGCGTCGACGGTATATGTAATTCAAAATATGCTGCCCGAAAAGTCACTATTCCACGCGAACGAAGTCGCGGGCACAGCTAGTATAAAAATAAGTTTAATATAATAACTAGACGATACCCGCGACTTAGTCCGCGTGGATAAGATTTTTTAATTCCCGCGGGAACTCTATCATTTTCCGGGACAAAATGTAGCCTATGTGTTAATCCTGGGTATGTCCTGTCTCCATCCTTCAAGCAAAATCCGCCTCCAGTAGTTTTGACGTGAAATATTATAAACACACACACACACACACACACACACACACACACACACACACACTTTTCATTCAAACTTTCGCCTTTATATTCGTGTGACTAGCTTTTGTTCGCGGCTACGTCTATGTGGAGTTCTTAACATTCTCGTGGTAATGATCTGTTTTCTGGGATAAAAAGTATATTATGTTACTTTTGTCACTTTACAACTATACCCATGGAAAAAATTCACATCAATTCCTGTTGAAGGACAGATAGGGTATTTACCCGGTCGGGAAGACTGCATGTATTATTGCTGTCAGAATCAGTATAAGCAACATTCCGAACCGGTGGTAGAGTCATGACGTGTCATAAGAGCTACAAGTTGGCCTACGTGAAATAAATAATTTTGAATCTGAATTTTTAAATTTTATTTGCCGGAGCGACTAAATTCACATTTTTTGTCATGTTTGTTTATGATCCTTACATTACAATACCTACAATCTACTCGTACATACTAAAATTAAATTGAAAACTTTTCTCAATTTTTTGAAGTCGATTAAAAAAGGAGAACTCTAAAAAATACACTTCACTACATAAATATTCATACGCTATAGCGAAACAAGGACCGTACAAAAAATATAGCTCGTACAACATACCTACACCTTTTATTTCATAAAATATTTTTCAAACCGACGAGGCATTGCACGACCATCTGTGCCAAAATATTATGTAGGTAGTCATCTCGAAATCTCGGCCTAATTTGTGAGTGAGACCGTAAATTTTCCTCCTCCAAAGTTTTTGAAAAAGTAAGCCCATATATTCCGGGAATACATCACGCGCCGTGACAGCCGAATGCCCCTAAGTGTTGCCATCTTAAGAGCGCGTATAATGATAAATCTTCAGATGCAGATCTAATTTTTTAAAGCTTTCGTGTTTTAATTATCCGAAAAAAATAGCAAAACTTACATCACAACTAATGTAGTCTATACTTGGTACCTACGATACTTATACCAATCCACAATTCCTAACTCCCCGCAATTTAGCAGGCAATGTGAGCAGTATCAGGATTGAGGAGCTAGAGCTCCATGCATGCATGAGTAGTACGCTTGGTGCCAACAATATTAATTCGAAACTGAGCAGCCTGCAGCATCACGATTGAGGAGCCAGGACCAAGAGCTCCATGATGTAGTCTATGCTTGACAGCTAAAATAACAATTTGTAATCGAAAGTACCTAAATCCTTACATTTAGGTGGGCCGTACCCTGCAGCATCAGTATTGAAGAGCTAGGGCCTAAAGCTCCATAATGTAGTCTATACTTAACACCTACAATAACAATTCATAATCGATAGTACCTAAATCCTTACATTTAGGTGGGCCGTATCCTGCAGCATCAGGGTTGACTAGCTAGGACCTAGAGCTCCATGATGTAGTTTATGCTTGGTGGTAAGCATATGAATTCGTAATCGACAGTTTAGGAACTGTTTGTGGGATCTAGGGATCCCACAATTTGGGTGGAAGGTACCCCTGGGTTGAGGAGTTGAAGGTAGAAAAATTTATGGATCACTTTTCCAGTTTCCTCTGTCGATTAAAAAACAATCAGGCGAATCGTTCCCGAAATCCCGGAGTAATCGGTGGACATACATAGAAAAAAAAGATACTGGCCGAATTGATAACTTCCTCCTTTTTGGAATTCGGTTAAAAATTATACAAAGTCTGTTAATGTTTCACAAAACATATTCAATGTATATATAATATTACACATACATTCGCAAAAAGTTCGCGTGTCTGGAAATTCGAATACATTGTAGATACCCGAGTTACTGAACTGAGGACAATAAAGGTCTGGACATACATATAGCGTATCAGAAGCGACGCTCAACGGCGACAGCATGGCAGATGGGACATTGAACACAATCTATAACATGATAACCAAACAAAAACTGTACTGAATAATTTTGAAAATAGTAGGTATGTTATGTGTAAGGGATGATACTGACGTCCTAAAAATATTTTTTATAATTTATGTCTGTTGTGTAAGTTACACTTCTCAATTTTTGATATTACAATCTGTAAGAGCCGCATTGGACAAGCAACTTACAAGTAAGCAGTGATAGTTAGTAGTTAGGATTTCGGATTCCTGTTCGGGTGGTTGCAGGTTCGATTCCGGGCACACACCTCTGACTTTTCAGAGTTATTTGCGTTGAAGCAATTAAATACCATATGCTTCAACGGTAAAGGAAAACATCGTGAGGAAATCTGCACACCTGAGATTTCTCCATAATGTTCTCAAAGGTGTGTGAAGTCCGCTAAATCGCATTGGGCCAGTGTGGAGGACCAAGGCCTATAACCCTCCTTTGAAAGGAGACTTGCGTTCAGTAGTGAGCCGTTGATGGGTTGCTGATAATGATTGGCCACAATGTTTCCATCACATGTCCGATTAGGGGTATGCCCTTTCCAAGTTAGCCCGCTACCATCTTAGACTGCATCGTCACTTACGATCAGGTGAGATCGCAGTCAAGGACTAGATAGTCCTTGACTATCAATTCAAAATTATTTTATTTTATTCGATGACAAGATTGTCATCGAATAAAATAAAACATGTCTCCGAACCCGCGTTGTATCTGTCTCAGCCTTACGTTAAGTATATACCTTGCTAATCGTGAGAAACTTAGCAGATGCCATGGTGCTTAATAATACAGGGAGCTTACAGTAGGGACAATTGTAGACACGGTTGTACTTTATTTTTTTAATGTTATTTCGGTCACAATATAGGTAATTACATAGCTTTAATACTACTTCTAATCTTCTACTGTACGTACACTTTGATGGCTTAAAATATAACATTATACCGTACTCAAATCTTAATAAATAAAACAAAGTCGGATTTGTTCGAACACTTATAACTCTAGAACGACTGCACGATTTTCATGGTTTTTGATTTGTTGTATTTGTCTCCATCTCTAATAGCATAATAACTATTAAAATATCAGAAAAATTTCATTTTTTCATACATTTTGAACGGGTTTTTTGATGGCAAGGAAAGTGCCCTTTTATCCTTGAGAAACAGTAACTTAAGTCCCGCGAACGAAGTCGCGAGCAAAAGCTAGTTTAATAGATTTATAGATTTATAAATACATATCAAAAATTCCGAGGCCGGCGGGATTCGAACCCACATCTCTCTGGGAATCGCGCCCGAGTGTGTTATCCGTTACACCACGGCGAACCACACGTCAGCTACGAAATTAGTGATATGTATCTACTTTTTCAATCAGTTTTATAGCAACTGTTAGCGACATCTAGTAGCGACACATTACAGTTGTCGATCTAGTTTCGTAGCTGACGTGTGGTTCGCCGTGGTGTAACGGATAACACACTCGGGCGCGATTCCCAGAGAGATGTGGGTTCGAATCCCACCGGCCTCGGAATTTTTGATATGTATTTATAAATCTATAAATCTATTAGGTTATTTCCTTTAAGTGTAGGTTAACACTTCAATAAAAAAAAAAAAAAAAAATTAAAAAGCTAGTTTACCTATAAAAAACGTTGATTGCACAGTTCCTACGTAAATGCTCAGGAGTAGGAAGCACCGGGGTAATCTACCTAAGGGTATGGTTATGTATGGCGTTACTTTTAAACAAATTAAAGCTTTTATTGAAAAAAAAAAAAAAGAACTCGGTTCACTAAAATGAGCCATTAAAAGCGAACACTTTAAAAGTGAGATTAAATTCGGTACACCTAAAGTCATTCAGCCGTCACGCGGTGTGCAATATCTCCGGAAAATATGACCTCACTTTTTGCGGAACTTTTTCGGAATATTTACGGGCTCACTCACAAATTAGACCTTACAATCGAGATTCATATTTCGAAGCTAACCACCCGCTTGCCGATGCTTGTTGTCCAGTGAATGTTTATGAATAATAATAGAGTAGCTTATAAATATTTTTTCACCTCACTAGCTCAAAAAGGGCGCCTTTGCTGTCTAAAACCAGTGAGCAAAAACGACTTTTGCTCACTAGTTTTAGACAGCAAAGACGCCCTTTTTTAACTATTTATTTATTTATTCTGTACATAATAATCTTATAAACTAACTACTAGTAGTAGTATGTCATGGAATAAATTAACAATATTTCAACCATAAAAAGCAATTTCACGATCCTCATTAGTATGCGCATCGTCATACAGACATACAATCAAACATTATTGATTACTCTATTATATTCGCAATCACAATCACAAAAGACACAGGTTTCTAAGAAAAAATTCGACGAAAGCATTCTAAGAACGATTGACGACCTCCCTGGCGCAGTGATGAGCGCTGTTGTCTTATAACTGGGAGGTCTCGGGTTCGATTCCCGACGGGGGCGATTTGGGACTTTATAATATCTGAATTTTCTCTGGTCTGATCCCGTGCGAGGCTTTGGCTGTGGCTAGTTACCACCCTACCGTCAAAGACGTGCCGCCAAGCGATTCAGCGATCCGGCACGATGGCGTGTAGAAACCGATTAAAGGTATGGGTTGAATTTACACTACTATTGTTAGCGACACAGTCGCGGTATCGGTCATGTTAAGCGGCCAAATTAAGTCGGTCGCGCGAATCGATGGTTTAGGTATAACTCGGCCGCGTAGCGGAGGACCGTCGATTCGCGGTAACTAATTGTCAACCGACTAGTACACTTGTAACATAAAATCTGTTCTTTTTACGAAATATAAAGTATAAGTGGATTCAGTCTATTATTTTGGCTACCGAGACATCCCCAACATCGAGAACAGGGACTCGGCGCCTCCAACTATACCCCTTCCAAGTTAGCCCGCTATCATCTTAGACTGCATCGGTAAGTGACGATGATTTTTTTAATCACAAGGGCCATCTTGTCGCCGAATAAAAAAAAACGATGACAAAGTCCAGAGTCCAGAGTGTTGTACAGTCACCACCATTCGTAAATCACGTCCCTTTTTAGACGATTAAAAGAAGTCGTTAAACTCACACCACTGCAGGGCAAAATAAAAATTGCAGCAGGTGAAGGCATTCAGCCGTCAGACTCCGTGATGTATCTCCGGAAGTGTTACTGCTTTTTCTGGAACTTTGCAAGCTGATTTACGGATCCACTCGCAAATTGGATCCTGTTTTCATCTTTTAACATACTTGTACCTACTTGTAACGTGCTTGTAACGATGTAACTATGTTATGGTTCTTGCAATTCACGAGGGAGAGGAGCTTTACTTGTGGTTACGTCGTGTGCATGCACAGTGTGTCAGGCACCTAGGTGGGAGCGGTCAGGCGCTAGGAAGCTCACGCTCACACTTACAGATGCGACACGCACACAACCATGAGCCATGCGCCCTCGTGAGGTGAAAGAACTTTTCAGTTAAGGTGAAATGCAATAAAACCCTTCTCACATAACCCTGGGCTTAACCAATAAATTGCTACTCATATGAAAGTGTGATTGTTTGTCGGTTTATCTTTCAATTACTCATCAATGGACCAATAGATTGAAGTGATTTTTTGCATAGGTTTACATTTATAAAGTTTACTTTTATTAATTTAATTAAAATCAAGGAGGCTGACGGCAACTAACAACTAATGGCCACGACCACTCTGACAAGAGTGACCGATTGAGACGAAGTCTATTAGAATTAAATATAGCAACAAATATTAGCGCCTTCAGTGTACCCATATCTTTCGTTTCACTCCTCATATTCTCCCCAAAAAGAGAACCTTCATTTGTAGTGGATTTTTCCTTACACCCTCTTTGTATCCAATTGAGAGTGATCTATTCAGTGCAACAGCTCCTTTTTGAATAATTTTGTAGATAGATAGATAGATATATTTTATTTTAGTTTTCCACGAAACATTTACAAAAATATTATGCTTACAAAGTAAGTGAATCTAAAAATTTAAAAAATAAATGCCCTAGTCTTTAGATTTTTGGGCATGCAAAGCCATTACATTCGAGCTCATTAGACGCATCTTGTATCTCGTAGAATGTGTTGCTGCGGAAAAATTCTTCATATGCGACTCATTTTCAGCGGGTGTTCAGTTTATAAATCCTTTTTCAGCTTTTAAGCCTAAGTCGTTACGCATGAAATAACATGACAACGTGCTTTAGCGAACCTTTTCAAAAGAATCTAGATCTCTCCTTGGGCGGAGAGAGGCTGCTTCTGTTTTTGCGAACATTTTATTTCGTAATCTTAAGCCTATTTTCCTCTTTGTCACAGTTTTTACACCTACACAACTTTTCCTGCTTTTTCTTTTTATTTTAAAAAACTTTTCGGGAAATGAAAACTTAATTTTAGTTTAAAATTTTATTTTTGTTCAGATTGTAAGCTAGTATCATTAAATCAATCCTATTAATCCTGTAATTTCTTGTTAATATTATAAATGCGAAAGTTTGGATGTATGGATAGATGGATGGATGGATGTTTGTTAATCAATCACGCCGTAACAACTGAAACGATTTGGCTGAAAGGCACAAGGATATATTATGGTCTGGAATAAAACATAGGCTTAAAACATAGGAAAAACTTAAAAACGGCTTGAGCGATATGTGAGCACAATGACACTAAACACTACTTCATTAATTCGGTACTAATTAGGCATATTATGTGGGTAATTATAGGTACATATCATGTAAGAACACGAAATCTAAGTTCGGAGAGAAGCACTAGTTCCAAAAAGTTAAATTCAAAGCGTGTTGTTCGAATGGTAACATTTCGAATTTCATAGCGGGTAAGGGGCCTTGTTATGATTCAAATTTCAGCCCAACTATTAAGCGAGTTGTCGCTAATGTATTTAGTGTAGCGAGCAAGTTGCTGTGGCAATCACACAAATGAACTGACGAGTTATTGTCGCTTAGCGTTGATTTCGAACATTTGGAGAATTATTTCCTGTACTAAATAATGGCTCATTTTCATTTGTCGATGGAAAGCGAGTTACGGGTTTTAGAGATTTCTCAAACGCACGCTATAAATGTACCTATATTCTTGTTAAGTGTGCTACTTGTTAAGTAACAGAGGTTAGAGTGAGAGAGGAGAGGAGGAGAGTGAGAGGTTAGAGAGAGAGAGAGAGAGAGAGAGAGTGGAGATGAGGGAGTGATAGAGGGATTTAGACATCGGCTTGTTATTCTTCCGGGGTTCGAATCCCAGGCAAGTTTTTTCTTTAACTTTCATCTCACTTAAACATCAACAGTACTGAACGTGCTGCAGGAGCCATTGGATATATGCAGCGCAAGACCGCAACATGTGAAAGTCTCTACATAAAAACTGTTAGGGCAGTAACATCAATTTCGCAGAAATCTTTTTAAACGTTAGTTAACATTAGGTAGGTTAATTCTCTTTTTTTAGTTATATTTTTAATGTTTTAAACTGATATAAAAGTGTAAATTAGATTGAAGTTGTTTAGTTCAGTCTTAAGAAGAATACCTTCCGACAAAAAAGTGTTCTTTCTGTAATTAAAAAGTGCTTTTAAGCTTAGAGGAGATTATTAACTTTATGAAGAGAAAATTTTCTTTAGGTTTACTAACGGGGTTTAATTAAGGTTTTCCACTGTGGATATAAGAACACTGAGACTTTGGAAAACGTTAACCTGCTTAGTACAATGTTTTTACGACACCTTTTACTCCTCGTACCTTTAATTAGTCGTAAAAAATTGTTGTAATACCTAATGTTACCCAGCCTTTTTTATGAAAATTTGACAAATTACCATTAACTATGATTTCGCTTGGTTGTGATTAATTATGCAGTCTAAGATTTGAAGTTGCCTAAAATAGGAAAGGTAAGAGAGTTTAATTAATTATCCTATACATCGTTTTGCAAAGATCTGTGATCTTATAACTGGGAGGACCCGGATTCGATTCCCGGCGCAGGCAATTTGAGAATTTATGATTTCTGTATTGTCTCTGGTCTGGTCTGATGGGAGACATTGGAAGTGGCTAGTTACCAGTTACCACTCTACCGTCAAAGACGTGCCGCCAAGTGATTTAGAGTTCTGGCACGATGGCGTGTAGAAATCGATTAGGGGTATGGGTTGAATGTACACTGCCATACCCCTTCCAAGTTAGCCCACTACTCTTTTAGACTGCATCGTCATTTTAAATCAGGTGAGATCGCAGTCAAGGACTATCTCCTCATCGAATAAAAAACAAATAAATAAACCTACTTGTGACAAACAGCAAATACTAACATGTGGAGCGGGTGTTTCGCTTGGTTTGGCAAGCGCTAGCGGTCGATCCGATTGGCTGCTCGCATTTGCCACTGTTTGGGGTTAGTTGTTTGTCACAAGCATGTGGAACTACGTAGCACCATACGTATTTATGTATAGAGCCCCGATTTCTAACTTCTCCCGAGCGTGGATCCTTACCACGATCACGGGGGCGTACCTACGGGGTAACTTTGCTCAGCCATTCCTCCCATTCGTCCCAACGTCATCCTAAGCCGTGGTCTGAGCCTCACAAGAGGCGGCCTTAGGAAGACGTTGCCCCCCGATGTCATCGAGCTCTAGGGCTTATCCCCTTGGCGACGCTTCGCGCTCGCCCCCCAATCCGGTGACGCTGTAGTGGCCATTAGGGCCAGCAGCATACTCGTGCTATTAAAAATCCCTTTCTTTAAAAAGCCCGTTAAAAATAGTGAATTATTCGCACCGCTAACTCGACTTAAATTATGAGAGACGTGCAAGATTATGATAAGGCATTTAACTCCGTAAATCATAGGATTTCCCGCCCGAGAACTGAAGCGAATTCAAGGTGGAACTCTAGACGTGGTCAGGCAGAAGTCTCGGTGTTTTGAGCTTAAAGACTGTTTAGGGCCAGGAACACATTTTCGGCCCATTTTAACAACCTATCTGATCCAAACTCTACGGACTAAAAGCCGATAATAATATAATACAGATATGTACCTATGCAAATTACCTACCTGGATTGATTTATTGACTACGTGGATTGATTTATTCTTTAAAAGATACATATCTGGATTAATTTTTTTCAAATTTCAATTTATAGATTTTGGTTTGGAATGGAGGTTTCTTATATCGAATATTTGCCTAATGTGTTGTGTACTGCTTGAGTTGATACGAGTACTTTGGAATGATCAAAAAGAAGCCTAATTACTACTTATTATAAATGCATAATTATATTGATCTTTAATCCTTCATTCACTTGAAGTATAAATCCAACTTCATTCACAAAACAACGGAAAAATCGATCGATATGATATATTTTTTTTTAACTATAGGTATAGGTATAGGTACCAAGTTTACTCTATAGTTGCATGGGTGTAGTTGAATAACATAAGAATACTTTTTATCCCGGCAAAGCAAAGACTTCCCGCGAAAAACTCAAAACCCCTAAGCTGGCCAAAGGTAGTAACCAATTAAAAAAATAATAACTAAGACATCGCCTAACCACGCCTTACATTCAAAAGTAGATAACTGACCGCGAAACCCAATTCATAACTCGCTAATGTTCACACTAAATCACTACGAGCTAGTTATACAGTTTCCGTTGTGTAACACGTTTCTCTAAAGTATTTGTTTTAACTAATTCGGCAGCAGCGGCACTCGCTACAATTTATTTATTTTGCCGCTAATCGCCGTTTAAGTTTGACAAATGGATATAAAACAGAATCATTAGTATAGTCTCGGAGCTTGTCAACGGAATTTTAATTTTTCAAAACATTAACATTAGTAATGTCAATACAAAATATAGTACATTTATCTCACGAAGCTACTGCCGCTTTACTTGTAGTTACGTCGTGTATATGCACATTGCGTAAGTGTTCGTGCCTATCAGGAGCCTAGGTGGGAGCGGTCAGGCGCGAGCACGCTCTCGCTCGCACTTATACAGATACGATACACACACAACCATGAGCCACGCGCCCTCGTGAATTGCAAGAACGACAATTTAAATCAAGTCTTAAAACAATTCTATTGTAAGTATGTATTTCGTTAGGAAGTTCCTATGTAATGTGAAGCCGAAATATACATACTCATTGTACATTAAAAAAAACAAAAATTTTGTGAAATTTATTAATTAGATTGTGATTATTTGCTTACATTTACTTCAAATTCGGGAACAGCACAGATTTCATCAAAATTTTTCTTCAAATTCTTTATTTTATAGCTTGTTCACTTTACAGTGTTAGCCAGTAGTATTCGTGACATATTTTTAAATGGAATTCTATTTTATATACTAAAATTAAAATAATATTTTAATTTGATCTGCAGCTTTGCAACAAAATTATTATTCCAGGCTTTAATCTAATGGAATATACTATATTCGTATGCAAGCATATGCATTCAGAGAACTCAAAGGGCAGTTCCGGCATGAACATTGACGTGAACGGAACGTAGGCCGATTATTGTGGGAGAGAAACCTGTCTGCTCTACGTACATAACTAAACAATAGTGTATAGAATTTGATCTGCGAGACGTCATGCCACAGATGTATTAAGTTAATTAAGCCCTCTTTGCGTCGTTATGTCTTTCACTTCAAGGTTGTGGCTGCTTCCATTCCTTACACAATATTGAAGGATTTCTTGGAGTCATGAATGAGAGTAAATAGATATATACTTAACTAGCTGATGCCCACGACTTCATCCGCGCGGATTTCATTTTTTAATTTCCGCGGGAACTCTTTGATTTTCCGGGATAAAACGTAGCCTACGTCACTCTCATGATCCTCAACTACTCGTATATCCATGCCAAAAAACACGCCGATCCGTAGCTCTGTTGCAGCGTTATTGAAGGACAAATCAACAAACTGTACTCATAATATTAGTATAGTAATAACGATATTAGTAACACATAGATATATACTTAATATCTTTTTATTTTCATTCTGTTACTACATTTTACTCCAACGCGGTCGAAGAGCGTCCAGTAGAAGCGTGGACTCAAATTAGTATTTATTCCAAGAACAGCCATATACTTTTACGAGCAAATCATTTTAGCAAAGTGTTCTTACGAAGCGAGTTGTAAAATATGTCACTTACATTTAAAATAGAGTACAGATAGAGATAGTTCAACTCATTCGTGCACGCTGAGCTATAAATTATATGCGTCAGATTCTAAATAATTTATACGCTTTGATTTGTGCCTCACAATCTTAGTTTTCAATATTGGATAGCTAAGATTGTGAGGTTATTAATTCCTGCGGGAACTCTCTTATTTTTCTCTCTTATTATCCGTGCCAAACAGCCAAGGCGGTTCAGTCGTTGCGGCGTGATTGAGTAACAAACATACACACACACGTACTCATACAAACTTTCGCCTTTATAATGTTACTGTGATGTGATGTGAAAAATTCTCACTTTGTAATGTCGGGAATCGAATTCGAGACCTCGCCATTATAACACCACAGCGATCACAACTGCGTCAGAGAGGTCATCAAAGCTTTATTTTACACTTCAAATATTCGAGACTGCCCTTCCGTTGAATTTGGAAACTTGCATCCATCCATCCAACAAACATCCATCCATCCATACATCCAAACATCCAAACTTTCGCATTTTATAATATTAGCAGGATAAAGAGTCCAATTTCATCTTACTCGATCACGTCGCAAAGAAAATCAAATAGAATCTCTTTCGGGATACTTTTCTTATTTGTGGTTGTGCGCTTTGAGCGGAACAATATTACGTACAATATGTGGCGCTTTCAATTCAAGATGCACGTCGCGAGACGTCCCGCATACAGTGATTGTTGCAGGAAACATCTCGACCCCGTATTCTGATTTCTGATGAGATTTCTACAACTTACAGCAGCATGAATAAAGCGGTTTGATGTTTGTAGTACTTTCTGAAAATTGACAATTAAAGAGCACTTGAACCCTCAATAGCCCAACGGTTAAAGGTGCGGACTGAAAACTGAAAGGTCGCAGGTTCGAACCCCACAGGTTGCTATTGTCGTATCCACTCTTAGCACAAGCTTTCCGCTTATTTGGAGGGTAAAGGAGGATATTAGTCAACTTCAGCTTGGCTAATATTCTTTAAAAAAAAAGAGCACTGGCCAACGTATTATACGATGTAGGTATAATGAAGTCATTTATTTTTCAAAAACTTGGAATTTTGAGAAATGTTGGATGTGCCTTTGTGATAAATATTTTTTTTTTATATGAAAGCGGAAAAACTAGCAGGCCGGTCACCTGATGTTAAGTGATTACCGCCGCCCATGAACACTTGTAGTACCAGAGACACCACCAATGAGTTGGCGACTTTTAGGAATTTGTTGGTCCGCCCCTTGAATAACTCAATGTTGTAATATTTACATTGCTTATTTATACCTAGATTATACCATGGAAATCCTTTGATTTTCCGGGTTAAAAATTAGGTGCTACTTCCTTCCGCTAGACCTTTTTGAAATTAGTAATTTGAAAAATGTCCTGATTTCGTTTCTCAGTAGGTACAGGCATTATACTATAATGTACCGTGAATTGAAACAAAAATAGATACCACTTTCCTGACTATATCTAGACCCATATTATGATTCTGGTCGCATCTGTCCGGGCGTGACCTCATTTTGTGTCACAAGTTATAAAATATAGATTTATCGGCCAAGAAAAATTGAACGCCTTTGAAGTCTGAGCTGAGACATGAAAATAAACACGTCACGGAATGTGTGCTGTAAATGTAAGTATAAATAACGGATGTCTGTTTGTTTATGTGCACTGACAAGAAGAGCGGCATCCGTAAAAAAAATTGAGAATTCCTGAAAGGTTGAAAAAACAAAGGGCTGCTAATTAAAGATGCGGTAATTATTAAGAAATGTGGAAAGGTGGGCTAAATGGAAAAGTAACCCGTATAATTAAATTGATGCATTGAACAGGCTCTTGCAACAATTTTAAGCAAAAAAAGCTGGAGGAAGAGTTTAGCTCACACAATATAAGCGACAAGTATGTCATGCTCTCTTTAAAGTTTCTGTGGTGGTGTCGTGTGGTGCGGGTTGTTACGTTCCCTCAAATATGGTTGAGCGAAGCAATGGCTGGATCATGCGTCATGCTCGTGAACGGGTGCCACCAACGGGAATGGGTCTGCTTTTGCCTGCCTGTGTTAACATGTATTGGATTGTATTTATTTGTATTTGTATTGTATTTATTTTTACCTGTATTGTACTCAGGAAAATTCATCGTGGAAGCACCGAATACATAGCATAGTTTCAATAACAATTGTAAAATTTTTATTTTTTTGAAAAGAGCAACCGCCGAGTTTCTTGCTGGCTCTTCTCGGCAGGAAAGGCATTCCGAACCAGTGGTAGATTCATTGACGATTCAAAAGTGCTTGTAAAAGTTTATTTGAATAAAAAATATTTCTATTCTATTCTATTCTAAGCGTATATGTATACCTAAGTAAGTACGTTATCTATTACAGTATTTTGTTAACACGTGTCTTTGACATAATATTTAAATGCGGTCAGCTAATGGAGAAAATTCCGTACACTCGCTTTGCAACTACTCAGTAATTTCAAACACAAACTTTGTCTCATTTCCATATTCACATTGAATTTCTGTACACAGCAGTTAAAGCGTTCATTTAGTTCGTTCTCTAATTCTAAACTTTCAGTATTCCTTAATGATTTTAAACTTATGATGAAGCATAAACCGCTTATTCTATAGTAAAATTCCACAGTCAATATTCCAATTATATTGCCTTCACTTAAACCTGTAAAAGTAAATTCATGATAGAGCATATTAGACTATTCATTAGTCTTCAAGCAAAAGAAGTTAGTTTTTATAGGTCTTCCTTGAATGCTATCTGATCTGATGTTAAGTGACGATGCAGTCTAAGATGGTAGCGAGCTAACTTGGAAGGGGTATGGCAGTGTAGATTCAATCCAAACTACTAATCAGTTTCTACACGTCAACGTGCCGGAACGCTAAATCGCTTGGCGGCACGTATTTGACGGTAGTCACGGCCAAAGCCTCTCAACAGACCAGACCAGAGACAATCCAGAAAGTATAAATTTCAAAATTGCCCCCGCCGGGAATAGAACCCGAGACCTCCAAGTTATAAGACCACAGCGCTCACCACTACTAACTTAAGATCACAATATTTTAAGTTCTCATAAGGTCTTTTACCGTCTGTATCAACTCGCAGCTGTTTTCTGCGACACGCCTGAAGTCGTCAGTCCACTCTAGTCGAAAGTTCCCTATCGATCTATCGGTTCGTCAAACTGTTTTTTTTTAAATATTTTTAGCGAGCAAACGAGCAGGCGGGTCACCTGATGTTAAGTGATTACCGCCGCCCATTTATAGCACCTGAGGCACCACCAATGCGTTGCCGGCTTTTCAAGACTTTGTTGGTCCACCCCTTGAATAACCCCATGTTTTAAAATGCCTAAGAAAAATTACTGTTTAAAATTCTAAAACAATTTCAGGAAGCAATAAAGAGTGCAATTTCTATACTGAGGTACTAATACTAAATGTTGTTCCGAGCGTTAAATCTTGTATTATGAGTTCATTATGCTAACGTCACGCCGTTCCGCTGTGTAACTGTGTAACGCTGTGTAACACGTGCCGGTGAAATATTGTTTTAACAAATTCGGTCACATTGTATTTAATTTATGGCAGCCCGCAATATTTGCCCAAGAAGCCGACTTTATTACCAGCTAGGATCGGGACAGTGTAATCGTTCTATTTAGCTTCTAACAAGAAATAATAATAATAAAAAAAGTATTTTTTTAAAAACCGACTTCAACCGCCACTTCAAAGTATAAAATAATTTTAGTTTTTACACGTATGTTGAAGTCGGGCGGGCCTAAACAAAAACGATTAAAATATTCATCAGACCTTCACCAGAATTTGAAATTTTGAAATCGGTTCAGATTTGACGGAGTTATGGAGTAACATCGCCAAAAAAAAAACAAAAATGCGTCGAATTGAGAACCTCTTTTTTTTAAATCGGTTAATGGCAAAAACTTAACTGGAAATTTTGTATTAAAATACGCTCTGAAAAGCCGTTATTTTTCATTGAGTTAAACTAGAAACTTGAAATTTTGACAACCTTGCGTTCAGAATAAATTCCAACTTAGTAACTCAAATTTTTTCTGAGAAAAGGGACCTTGACGGACAGACAGAGGAACAAGAAGCGATCCTACAAGGGTTACGTTTTTTCGGAGACCTAAAAAGGGTATTTAATCAATATTTATTGATATTTATTCCAATTTTCATTAAAATTAACTGTAAATAGCGCTCGCCCATTCATGGGAGAAGGCTGGGTGTCCTTAACACCGCTCGATAAAGTCTAACAAGGACAAATGTTTTCGAACTTTCAGATAACTGTTATCAAGTTTAGCTATAAAATGTTTCTATGATCTAACCCACTAACGAAAAAATTGTTAGAAATGGATGATTAATTTATTTATTTCTCTATTCATAATACCTGATGCCCGCCACTTTTCTCGCGGGAACTCTGTAATTTTTCGGAATAAAATATAATCTATGTGTTATTCTGATGTAATATATAAGCTATTACATTGTGAAGCTTCATCAAAATCCGTCCAGTAGTTTTTGCGTGAAAGAGTAACAAACATCCATTCATCCATCCATCCTCACAAACTTTCGCATTTATATTGATAGTAGGATAAGACTTTGCTGATGGTAAGAGATGAAAGAGATATAGGTTAAGGTCGTAGCGGGCTAACTTGGAAAGAGGTATGGCAATTTTAAATAAAGTCGGTAAAGTAAAAGTATATTATAATAGCCATACCTCACTGAAGAGATAAAGGTCTATTACCCTAAAATATGTTTAATTAATCTAAGTCTATACCTCAATTTATTAAAATTTACAATACACAATACCATAAACATTAATTAATTTATTGTATTGTATAAGTATTTTTTTTTATATAAAAAGGCTTACGAATGTCATATAATTATACATATACATATGAGTGTATATATAGATATGTCAGTTATGTTTATTTAGTATAGAAGATAAAACATATACCAAATTTGTCCTTACCTCAAACATTTCTTCATCAAAGTCGTTGTATTTTCCAAGGAACAGTAGGCTTTTCTTCGAAAATTTTATCTCTTTGATAGGGTTCTCAACGTTGATAGTTTCTCTCCACTTACAATCGATGTACAATTCAACCCTAGTTGCATCTACGCTTATTATTATTTTGGTCCATTCACCATATTCAAAATCACTATAAATGAATGATATGTCTGAGAAAAAGTCTTCATCCAGCAACTTTATTCTAGCCTTATTTCTGTGGAATTGCTCGAAACATAAAGCAAGTTTTCTATTGCTGTCCACAGATATTGAGAATAAGCAAGGCGAATTGCCAATGTCCAGAGTTATTAACGCGTATATTTCAAACGGAGGCTTGAGACTGTCTAGGGGTTCGTGAAATTTGTCTAGAGCTATATTCACCGGTACATCGACTAATAGTTTTATAGCACTAAAAGCGTCAGTGCCATTTGCCATTTCAAAAGACTCTGATGGAATATTTTCTTCTATAACTTCTAATATGTCGTAACTTTCTGTAACAAAAAAAAGAACCATTGACATTTCACTCATTTTTTTCTCATTGCTCAGCTCAACTTATTAGCTGCAGCACTGTTTTAACTCCAAAATTGGGGTTTAAAAAAAATTAAATGGGGTCTAATATTAGTTTGTAATTTATGGTAGATCCGAAAGTCTCCTATGAATTTACTTTTCAACTGATGTCGTTATCATGATATGATAATTTTTTCATTCTAGTAAAAAAATCGCTACTTTTTCGAAATAAAACATTGTTGTAGGAAATGAGCGGTTTAACATAGCTAGAGACTCGCCTCATATTAGAGGAGGTATTTTAGCTAATCTTGATAAAATGCTAATGGCAGTAGTCACGGTAGCTTATAAAACAAGTTCAGTACAATAATAAAGTTAGTGTACCCACCTATTTGATGTAGGAGTAAAATATGATTAGACGTTGCCTGTATTCCTATTGCAATGGTAGGTACTAATTTTTTTTTTTCCTACTATAAAGCGCATCATAATGTGATGATGGCTTTATTTTAAACTACCATCTAGCCTGTAGGCTAATAAGTAATATTATTCTAACTTAAACTTCTACTTATTATTAATTTCTATATCTAATTTACAGTCCAATAACTGTCCTTAGTTTTTTCTAACGAGTTCACTATGAGTTCACTTTGTTCTTGTGACCTAGTTAAGTAACACAGGTACTAATTTGAATATGATATTGTTCTAACTTAAAGTCAAATCAAATATTGTATAGTTCTTGCAATTCACGAAGGCGCGTGAGCTTTACTTGTGGTTACGTCGTGTACAGGCACGCGTAAATATGCGTGCCTGTCAGTAGCCTAGGTGGGAGCGGTCAGGCGCGAGCAAGTTCTCGCTCACACTTATACAGATACGACACACACACACATTCATTAGCCACACGCCCTCGTGAATTGCAAGAAATATAGAG
Source organism: Hipparchia semele (assembly GCA_933228805.2). Taxonomy (NCBI): domain Eukaryota; kingdom Metazoa; phylum Arthropoda; class Insecta; order Lepidoptera; family Nymphalidae; genus Hipparchia; species Hipparchia semele. Next base: position 4,387,178 of record OW121722.1, read on the forward strand.
TGAAATATATTAACTTCAAATTATATTATAGTTTTATCACAATATTATCTATTATCTATTTGATACTAGTTTTACTTTGTGTTTACATGTATAGATAAATTTTACGTTTATTTCTAATAAAAATGATAAAATGAATCGCTTAATGTGTTGGTAAGCGCATCACGCGTGAACGGCTGGACCGATTTCGCTAATTCTTTTTTTATTGTGTTTGTTATTGTTAGGAGAAGGTTCTTATGAAAGAAAAAATTAAGAAAATTGCGCGGAAAATTAGAAAATTTAAGAAATATTAACCACCATATTAAATTATTTCTAATGTAACCGCTTTTACAATTCAAACTTTTTTGATGTAACCTTATGGCGTTTGACATAACATTGACAGAATGCGTGCTGCCAATTTCGTCAAAGAGGATGTAAAAAAACTTAAGACAGGACAACGTCTGTCGGGTCCGCTAGTTTCTAATAAAAATGATAAAATATTATACCTGTTAAACCCATGGAGTTTGATATTGAAATGGATGCGATAAATCTGAAAAGAAAAGAAATTCATATAAATTATAATAATAATTGTAGATCCCACACAATGGGCGAAGGGAATCTTAGAATAGAAATTACTCGGTGCCACTAAGCACGGCAGAAAAATAAAATTGCGGTGAACTATCAAATGCAACTAAAATAAAGATTTTAGACTTGATTCGTGGTTTAATGACATAATTGTTATAAAATAATACGAGTTCGTACCACGAGTACGTGCAATTGGATCGAAATATCGACAACCCCAACTAAAATAAAAAAAAGTTATCGTGGTACGTACTCGTATTATTTTATAACAGTTAGGAAAATAAAATGCATAAATCCACGTATCTAGGTTTACTTATAATCAGGGCGTCACAAACATTATCTCAACAAGTTGTAATTGATTACACTAAAAGGTTTTAAATGGTTCATACCATTTTGCATATTAATTAACTGGTAAAGACCACATTTTTATCGTACACAATATCTATGTATGGATTCTTTTATAAGCGTAACTTAGTTACTTAGATACTGCTTAGATATCGGTTTATAATTTACAATGCCTAATCACTTAGTCGTACAGTAATATCTCATTTATATTTCCAATTTGCATTAAGGCCTATAGCAGACTATCACCGGGAAATAAACAAGGCGCATGCGCATAACAATAATTCTGTTTTTTAAGTATATGTCATACAATGAAAAAGTTACGGTACTACGGTAAACGATACTACGGTTGCTTAATCCTTGAAGGCTATATGCAAAGCTTTGCATTCGAAAAACCATAGGCATAGATTCTTTAATCTATCCCTATATTTTTACTTAATTTTATAAATCTAGCTTTTACCCACGGCTTTGCTCACGATTTTTCAAACCCCTATTTTACCCACTTAGGGGTTGAACTTTCATAATAATATAAAAAAATATTTTAAAAAACCGACTTCAAACGCCACCTAAAAGTATAAAATAATTTTAGTTTGTACACGTATGTTGAAGTCGGGCCAGCGTCGCGCATCGGTTTCAACGTTTCTATTTATATAAAAAAAAATACGCGTCGAATTGAGAATCTCCTCTTTTTTTGAAGTCGGTTAAAAAATTCTCTCTTAGCGGATGCCCTTGTCTTAATAGCTATCTTTAAGCCCACAGTCCGATCCATCCAGTGATTTAAGTCGTACATTGATAGATAAGTCGGTTGGTTCGGCCACATACTGCGCCGTTCTCAAAGCTATGGTGGTCACAGGTGCCTTATTATGCCCGTTCCTGGCCAGCGGTCCCGAGGTCAGCCGAAAAAACGGTGGGTTGACATTGTCCAGGCAGATGCACGTGCCAACGGTCTTTGAAGGGAGGACGCTCTAGATCGTGTAAAGTGGAAGAAGCTTAGCAGGAAAGCGGACCCTGGCGGCAGCCGGGGATTATTTATAGATAAGTCAGTCAGTCAGTCACTTTTTCCTATTACATATTTTTAGATATGTGTATATTTCGTTTGTTGGTTTGTCCTTCAATCCTCCTAAAATGGCTCTTCTTACAGTGCCTCCCATTAAAAGAGGTACCACAAAGCTGTCTCCGTTATTTCCCTTACGTATTACCGCGCGCATAAATTTATTATTTGAAAGTGAATGTCTGACTTTACTTGCAAACGTTATTAATGAACATAAAGAGACGTTATTATGCGTAATCACGATACACGCATAGTCTATGGCACCTAATATAGAGAGTCATTTGCTTCAGTTGATATTTTACTCGCACACGAAATTGCTTTCGTGTAAAATTAAATTAGTTATTCATATGAGGTTATATGTGGGTGGTTTTAATTAACATGTATGTACAATGTACATATATTATGTGTAAGGTGTGAGCATATAATATAGTAATAACGTATCTAGTATCTTTTTTGTTTGGGGCTAATTGTTATAAAATCGGCATGCTAAGATAGACGTCAGGCTCAAAGTAAACGTCACATTTCCATAACAATATTATTATAACACCTAGTTTCAAAATAAAACGGACACAATCATTTATATAACATACTAGTTGATGCCCGCAACTTCGTTCGCGGGGACTGAGGTTTTTTAATTCCCGCGGAAACTCTGTGTTAAAAAGTAGCCTATGTGTTATTCTAGACTATAATCTATCTTTGTACCTTTCAGCCAAACATCCATACATCCAAATTTTCACATTTATAATAAATATTAAATAATAATAATAGAACTTACAAATCTCTGGCATTTAGCTTCAACATTGAGTTTGATTCCCTATTAGGCTAGCGTGATAGTCTTAGTCTATAAACCTCACGATCTATCTAGTTCTTCAAATATCAAACATTTTACTAAAATTAAGTAAACGTTTATTCATGGAATGCTCATGTGTAATTAGCCTTCAACTTGAGTATGGAAATTTTAATGAGATGATAGAACATGTAGGTCAATGAAATCATTGAAATTCTCCCCAGAAATGTAGAGTATCAAAGTAATAGATTCGCATTAGAAATTCTCACAGAAATTGTAATCATGCATTTATGTCATACAACGTCCATTCCTTTGCGAGATTTTGATTACACATTTTACTTTGTGGCCATCACTTTGATGTGTATTCTGCAGTTGAAACATCTGAAGAGCTTAAATGTAACAAAAGTGATATAAAATGAACTGCGCTAATGTTTTATAGCAACTGATAGTTTCCTGTTAGAAGATGTTAATGGTTTCTAGAAAGATTAATGTTCTTTCTTTTTTTAAAGAATATTAATTAGCCAAGCTGACCTTGACAAAATATGTTCTTCTCTCCCCTCAAAATAAGCGGTAAGTTTGTGTTAGGGCGTCTTTATTTTGTCATATCTTGTCTTGGCTTAACCCATCCTGAATTTTTTTTTTCTGTGTTCATCATGCGATCAGTCGGTGGACTATGAGCAGATGGGTTGTGGGAGTTATTGTCGTGCGGAGACAACTTTCCCAGTGGGAAGAACTCCATGCGTCCTATTATTAGCTATATTGTCCAATATTTGCATCGGAGATAAGCTGCAAGAAGCCCGTCTAATATGGTATTGTCATATACCACGGAAACCACAAAGCTACGTCGGTAATAGATGTCTTAACATCGCCGTCCCTTGAGCTAAATCTCGCGGCCGTCCAAGAAAGCGCTGGCTGGACCTCGTAGGCGCCGATATGAGAGCCAATAAATTAAGAAAATTGGATGCACAAGACCGGGCAAAGTGGGCAAAAGCATGCCGGAAAGCGGACCCCGCCTAGTGGGATAACGCTCAGTCGAAGAAGAAGATATGCCGTCTCATTAAGCTGCGTATCACTTCTGGCATTGTTAACTGCCCTGCAAGATTGTTGGAATGATTGGACAGTCTTGTTCTGTAAGTACAGTTGAAGTTTTTAATTTCTTGCTTCACTGTGTTCACATTTAGGTTTTCATGGAGTTCCAATGTCCGTAGGAACTATGGCGCGTTTGAAACTTGTTTTAAAATATAGTTTTGCGATCTTTGGATGATTTCAATGCTGGAATCGCATGCTGATCCCCAGAGCTGTATTCCGTATGTCCATATTGCCTTTATCGCTGTCCTATACAAAAGAAGCTTGTTGTCCATGGATACTCTAGAGTTCCTTGCTAGCATCCAATATAAATATCTGTATCTACCTATATAGAAATCCTGAAATTAGCGTTAATTCTAGAGATGGACTTAGGATAGTTGACTATCAGAAAACCAAACTGGAATTTCCAAAAACGTAAATACACGTGGGCGAAGTCGCTGGTATCAGCTAGTTCAAGGTTATTTTGTAGAACAAACGTAATACCTCTTTCATAATACGAGGATCAATAAAAGATCTTTGCCAAAAATCTCACTGTTTTCGTTTCTTACACCACTACGTATAATCCCATATCACATTCTTTAGCGCTGAGCTTACTGGTGTTAAATGTTGTATCCGTGCCAGTCTAATTTACAATCCAGTAAAACTTGTCAGTGTGGAAATACAAGATTTTTTCGCAGCATTTCTTTTGTTAAAAATATATGCCACTGAAAACTATTGGGGTATTTTTTGCGCTTTTCTTGTTATAGCATTTCCTTGGCCAAATAGGTCATTCTTTAGATACATCCAATACGCTGCGATTTTCTTCCACTCAGTGTCAGAGAATTGGGGTCAGATTTAGATTTAAACCATATTAAGGAGTATTTTGTTTTAAAACACTATTCTATCACGGTATGAAAAGAGATATCTTCCTTAATCTGTGGTTTTATTGCTTTTCTACACACTTGACGCAATGCGACAAGAATAAGGTTTCGCAGCAATATTTTTAACCGGCAAAGTTATTTGTATTTGGAACTGTATTGATCACTTAAGTGGTACTCAGACTCTCATATCATTTGGTTGAGTATAAAGGCTCAGTTACACAGTATGCGATTATCCTATGCGATAACTCTCCTTACAATTCTCGCCTATAGTTCTTTCCATTTAGGCGATTAACGCCTATATTCGCTGAAAATGCCCAGGAAATAAATGAGAGAGACTCGCCATTCGTGACTATGGAAAATCGAATGGTGAAACTCGTACAATAACATACGTGGTGACCTAGGAGAGTTTAGAGGGCGATAATTGCTTTGATGAGGCAAAACTCCTACCATTTGTTTACAATAGGCGATAAGATTATTGCCTAGCAAGAAACTGTCACTCGCATTCGAGAAACTTTCCTTATGTAACTGAGCCTTTATGCCCAATCAAATGATGTGAGAGAGGCAAGCTTTATGAGTGACAGTCAACTATATTATTTTTTGCTGTATCGACCGCATAAAGCCCGGATGAACTCTGACGGATGGGTAGAAGGGGCTTCAAGCTGTCAAGTTTGGATTTCGTTTATTTGTTGAATGAAACAAAACCTTGTATGAATAAAATAACTTTGAACCCTTTGTTTTTTGTTGTTTTGTAAAAATACTCTATTTTGAACGCCTCGTTGTTAATATTTTTTTGTTATCTAAAGCGTCTACAAAAGAAGAATTCACGCGTCGCGCAATTATTATTCTCGTTAATTAAAAATCGAAATTTTATCTTCGAAATCAGACAATCTTGACAGTGATGGTTGCTGCCGGGATGATTTGACTTCGTCGTCAGTCTTTGAGTCGTCGTCAATAATTTTGTCTTCGTCTCTTGTGCGATGCTCCCATTTGGGATTTGTGTTGGTTAGCAGCGCTGCAGGAGTACTATGCCCCAATTGTCTAGGTCACCACCACATAGTTCCCACGCGATATAAAATAATACATTAAACCCCTACTCAAATCTATCAAATGAACCGGCAAGTTGAGTGTCATTTTTATAATTAAGTCGACGTGATCTGTCAACAGCTGTCATTATTTGACAAGTGACAACAACTTACAGTAAGTTTCTTTAACACATACTTTAAAGTTTCACACTTTGCTGCCGCGCGATTTAAAAAAATCTTAAATAATGAGTTATGAATTGTAAAGCTATTGTAAGCACCTACAGATTGAATTTTAGGGCAGATATAGAAAACGTATGTGGTTGTTTTTCAAGCTGTAACCTAAACGTTATTATAACCATGCGTTTCTTTATCATATGCTTTTTGTGTCTTTAATCTAAATTTTCTGCTGGATAGAATAGGTTCTAAAGAAATTTTGATAAAAAGATTTTCCGATAATAGCGCGGAGATTTTTTTCTGTTTTTCAGTTTAAAATCAGAAACAGTCCCTAATCTTCAAAATCTGCTTGATTTTTTTTGTTGCATAAGTTTCAAGATCTCCTTTGGGCTACATGACAGCGTAGTTTTTTCTTATTTCTATCAAAATCTGGATCTATGTAGCTTCTTGCAAGCATTCAAACTCCTATAACTGTGTATCTTCTGTGGGGCAAGCTTATCTGAAACTAACTAGCAAGGCTCGGAAACCAACTGACTCTTAAAAAAAGAAACAAAAAACAAAATATGAAGCCATTTTTTTAAGAGTCGGTCACAAAAGATAATTGCAGATCTTTATCCTCTCGTAAAATTTATTTCATAGCTTTCTTAATATAAGTTTAGCGACACTGCATTTTCTGCCATTTAATTTAGAATTATTAAAGTATGTATTTATGTCTACTTTTGACTTTGGTGCCTTATAATTTAGATAAACTTACTATAGAAAAATTTCCTAAGTATAAAACGCGGAAACATAATTCCAGTAGTTTTGAGATTTACAAACGAAAATAAAGGAACAAGCAACATTTTACTGCCACCGGGTGCAAAAAAAAACTCGTTTCTGCATAATAAGAATTTCTGTAACACTCTCCAAGAATTTAATTTATGTCTATTAGTTTGTCGTCACTTTGTTTCCTTCGTTTCAACTATTTACCATCGAAGCACGTTTATTATGTAGATTTAACTGTTCATTACGCACAAAATTGCTGTACTTACAGCCTTACAGAAAATTGCTGTAGAACTACACCTTCAGCAAATTGCGAGTCAGAAACAGGATCCAATAACGACGCTGTCAGTCAGATGTGTAATTAAGTGGAATAAGCAGAATCTCGTTGGCACTTTTCATAAATATGACGATAATAAAATCCGGCGTTAAGGCCAGCAACCAACTTTACCAGTACATAATTTCGACACATTTTAGTCTTTACTCTTGGTGATAAACGATTCATGAACACGTTGTTGGTATACGGCTTTTTGTTTATCCTTTACGTACTTACGTCATATTCATCACTGTCTTACGTAATACACGTGCACTGTTATGCCGAGATCTATAGAGAATGCTTTGACTTAGCTTGGACTTAAGAAAGAGTTAAAACGAGACACTAATATGCTCTGACATAAATCTGTCTCGTTCTAACTCTACCTCGAGTCTGAGCACAGTGAGAGTGTGGTCTATAGATCTATTTCAGTACCAGACATAGGTCCCTTGAAATGATCGCTATAAAATATTCCAGCCCCATTCCAGAACCTTTCAAATCCAACATAAATTCTTCCTACCATGTACCTCACCCATTGCCATTTCAGTTTTGTGAGCTGTTAGAGCCAATTTCTAATAAAAATAGAGATAATATGAAGACATATCTTTCTTTTATTCAATAAAAAGACAGTCCGTGACTGCGATCTCATCTAATGGTAAGTTACGATGTCTAAGAAGGTTAGGCTAACTTGGAAGGGGTATGGCAGTGTACTTCAACCCATACCCCTAATCCGTTTCTACACGCCATCGTGCTGGATCGTTAAATCGCTTGATGGCACGTCTTTGACGCTAGGGTGGTAACTAACCACGGCCAAAGCCGCCCACCGAATTATTGTCTATCGCAGGAGAACCAGCTTAAGTTTTTCAAATGCAAAACAAGTTTATTACCAACAAATGTAAACAACAGAAAGACATTTAATACAGTCCAACAATAAATACTCGCGTGGGTGAATCAGTAGTTGCCACTTAAGTTTATAGCTTCCTTAGTACTAAAACCGGTGACATTATGTGTATTGCTGGTACGGTCCTGTGGAGTTTATCAAGATGTTAATTAAACTAAGCCGCTGTAAATAGAAATGTATTTTCTTTAGGTCTGAACGTGTAATGTGTGAAACATGTCGGTCTTTTTGCCGTCCATGTGAAAATGTCTGCTCTGTGTCTTCAAATAACAATCCTTACTAATATTATGAATGCGAAAGTGTGTCTGTTTGTTGATTTATCCCTCAATCATGTAGCACCGGAGCAACAGATCGATGTGATTTTGCGCACGGGCATATAGCTGAAAAGACTTGGAGAGTAGTGACAAAACTTTTATTTCGAGAAACCAGAGGGTTCCCACGGGATTTTTAAAAACCTAACTCCTCGAAGTCGTGGCCAAAAGCTAATAAGTATTTGCATAAAAAAGGTGAAGCCAAGAGTAAAATAATATTTTTTCTTAATAACAGCAGCGCTAACGTCTTCTTCTCCGTTCTTTCGCTCTTGACAAAGTGGTCGTGGTCGTTACTAGTGTGCACGCTTGAATATACAGATGACTATACGCATGATTATACGGATGACTATACGGATGATTATACGGATGATTATACGGATGAATATACGTCTCGACTCCTCCTTAACTCGTCTTCCACGTGTATTCATGTAAGGGAACATCCACCACAGACCTCACTTGGCCTGTTAGGTCTAACGTAACGTGCAATAAACTTGACTGCCTAATTAATAATAATAATTTTTAATAGAACAGAAGAGAGTTATTCACTTTAGACAAATAATATTCCAATTCAATGTATGTGATGCTGCTATTAAAACAAAACAGAAACGGAATAGTCCAATTGTGACAACAAAAAAGGAGTAAGTATGAAAATTCATAACCTTTATGTGGAAATTGAAATGCACTTTAGAGTGTACGGATATTGGAAAAACATTAGTCTTGAATGGAAGAAACGAGGATATGACAATGGGATGTTCTTCGGTGCACTATATTGATTCTGCCTATACGCTTGAAATACTACGAGAAATCTTGATTCTACAACGTTGAACATGAAAATGAAAATGGAACTGTAACATGTAGTGAAAATGTTATTCTGAAAAGGCAAGGTACCGTTGGACGCAGATACGCAATAAGAAGTCAACCCACACGACTTATCAATTGAAAAGTTAACTTTATTCTTTTACATTATGTATGTATGTATGTATGTATGTATTTAACTTGACTAAGGTTTGTGGGTTAAATCAATATTGCGTATCTGCGTCCAGTTTTGGTTAATCTCATGAAATAATAATACCTAAGAATAATATTATATTAACAATTATAAATGGCATAAAATAGTTAGTAATACGTAATAGGTAGCTAGTTACGAAATACTCTTGCTAAATCTTATACCTTAACTACTAAAAAATAAGAGTGAATTGAGATTTTAGTTTATACAAAGTATTATAAAGACAAAGCATGTGGAAATCTATGCAAAAGACGTTTGTCCAGCGGTGGACATCTAACAGTGAAGGAGTGCGACTGACAAAGAGTATGTAATATGTATGCAAAAAAGCATATACCTGTATAGGTAGGTAGTTCATTCCAAGCAATTCCTATAGATTCGCGCAGACTATAAATTTAACCTCGCCTTACAATTTAACTTGATGTGCTTACGTTGGAACACTCTGAATCACTAAATACTTCAGAGAATTGATATTAATTACGTAATGTGTAAATCGTATATATTCTATGTAGCTATCTAGCTATGTGTTCAGTGGAATATAACCTGCCTCTACCGATCAAATTTGCTTTAGAGTATCGCTCGATCAAACACCATTGAGAATTCAATATAGCAATTGGGAAATCGCACATGTTAACAGCATTATGCAGCGGAATTAACTTCAACAGGCTTACGCGTGAAGTGGTGAGCTTGGCTTTATAGCCCGGCTGAGATATACGAGCTTCTTCCATTACAGCTCAATACGGCCAGAGCGCTACATAAAGGAGCAACCATAATCTCTCTTAATAAAGGAAAAGTCTTAATGTCAGTAGCCTCAGTATCTTATTTTTTATAGCAGCAACTTTTTTTTGTTAAATACTGTTCTTATTATTTTAGTTGCATTTGTTCCTTTGGATATTTATATTCTTTTATTATTAACTAATTATTATTAGTATACACTCTCTCCCTGCTCTAACCTGTTTGTTTTAATTTTCTTTCCTCCAGCCATGGATTCCCTAGAAAAGATCGCTTCTTAGCGATCAAGCCGCCTATTAAACTTGCTCTGTTTTTGTTTAGTTTCTAAGTTATGTTATTGCCTAAGTGGTGTGTAATAAAAAATATTTCATTAATTCATTTCATTTCATTCAATCATAGCCAACAAAACTATACACGTAGGAAATATCACGTCAATCAGTAGTAAACACTTACCAAAGGTAGCACTAAAATAAAAGTTATTTTCCATTTAATACTTAAATTGATTGTTACCCTACATCAACAATATTATAATATCGATACGGAGTAATTATCACATTCAGCTCGATTTAGTGATTAGGTATGTCTCTTGATTTCGCATTGGCGAAGTATTATTATTAGATATATTGCATTATTATTACTTTGACAAGGTTGATATTACTTGAAATGTTCTGATTTTCTGTATTGTATTATTTGAATAGCTTCAGTAGCGCAATTTTAAGCCGTGAACTGAAACTTTTTGAAAATCGACGGTTCAAATTCCACCGGGTGCACTAATGTCGTACTCACTCTTAACACAACTTTACAGCTCACTGGGAGGGGAAAGGGGAATACTAGGTAGAATCAAAATATTGCGGGGCCGCGGCCGGCGGGGATCGAACCCACATCTCTCGAGAATCGCGCCCGAGTGTGTTGACCATTTTACACTACGGCCACAGTCGGCCGGTTAAAAAAGTGGGAATACTAAGGCTCAGGGTGGTTCATATTATTTTTGTTAAAAAAAAAAAACTCGCACTTCTTTAGGAATCGCAATAGAAGTAAATAAAAGTGAGTTTTTTTTTTAAATAAAAATAATATGATCATTGAATACAGGCCCAAAGCCAAACTATCCGTCCATCGAATAAAAATAACCGTCCAATTTCGGCATCATCTAGTCATCTATAAGTGCTAAATGGCCTTTTTATGCTTAAAATACAATCAGAATAAATTATATGAACCTTTGCCCTTGGGTGTTATTTATTCCTTTGGTGCCCTTGTCTGAGCCTTAATTGTCTAAGATTAAGTTTTTTCTTTACTTTGTGCGAGTGACCTAAGATTTATGGTCCTAAACTCTTTAGACATTTAGTTAGAAATAATCGAAAGCTTCTAATTATTACTTGTCAGTCAGTCTGGCAAATTAGGCTAACTTCTCAAGTTCCATAATTATCTAAAGGTCTATTAAATATCAAGGTAGATTAATATGCTGACAAAGTACATAAAATGTCCATTGAAACTTTTCTATTAGAAAAATAGCTAATATTATTGACGCTATTGTTCTTTAGGTGAGTTCACATTTTCTGAAAATCAACTGAAAAATTCAACTGTCTAACTATTACGGATCATAAGATACAGCTCGCTGACGGACGGATTGAACGAACGGATGGACGGACGGATGGACAGCGGAAGCTTAGTAATAGGGTCCCGTTGGTTACCCTTCGGGTACGGACCCCAGAAAGCGACACAGAATATTTTTTACACCCGAAAAGCCAAGGGTTTTGCGGGATTTTTAAAGAATCAAAATCCACGCAAACGAATTTGGGTACAAAAACTAACTTGATATAATTATTTTGAATAAAGATTTATGAGTGAGTAAAATATTTAATTCATATTCATTGCAACATAACTCTATAGAAAACGTATAGCTTTAAAAAATAGAGTAGAAAGAGGTATTCCATTAATTTTATTTTTAAATAACCTAAATGAAAATAAAGTTTAGCGTACGATACGTACCGCCATTAATTAAAACGAAGTCAAGGCAGGATAAAGGATATTTTATCTATGTGAAACTTAACCGAATACCACCTACATTATACGTTAGGTGTGGTCACATTATAAATTTTATAGTCATGTTGCCACACCGTATAGTTTAAAGGATTAAAGGTACGTTGAATATTAAACACTGTTCTTTATACATAAACCATTTTGCAGTCGATGTGACAGGCTTACGAATTAATCTGCAATGTCCTTTATAAAGCCCAAAATAAGAATAAAGTTGCGAAGGATGCATACAAACATATTGCATGTCATTTTTTTATATTTCATATCTGGTTAAGGTTAAGTAGAAATTGTATAGCTTCAGAAAAAATTCATTTGTATTATGAAAATAAATTTGATTTTCTCTTGATCGATGTTAGTGAAACAGAACACAATAAAATATAGCATTAATAATATAGCAATAATAATAGCATTTTGAAAACCTTATAAAGATAGTAATCATTCGCCGAATCGTCAGATATTTTAACAATGTTAGTTTGGATTTTTATTAAGCTTTTTTCTTTCGAGATTTTGCCCTCGTGGAGTAAGATTTTTTAAAATTCCGCGGAATCCTTTTTTTTCTCGTTAAAAAGAAGTCGTTATCGCTCTTCAAGTCCTCAACTATAAAAGCCATGTAAAAATCTAATTCATGGGATCAAGAAGGGTTATGACTTTTAGTACTACATATTTCTAGTAATGAACAAGTTATATTAGGATCAGCTATTCGCGTACTAAAGTGAATATGAGGCCAGCAACTAGTTCGAAGTACGTAAAGAGTTTTGATTTCATTCACTATCTCCATGCAAAGGAACTTTATCCAGCGATGGACGTTGATAAAGAAGAAGAAGGAAAATTAGTAAGGTAGCTTCAATGATCATACGCGCACCTATAGCTTCACTTTACGTGTATCATCACTAAATACGAAATGATAAGTGTGATGATAACCCCTAAGACTTAGGCTTATATCTAACTCATAAATAATAAGAAATAACGGATGCATAAATTATAATGTAGTAAAAGGAAAAAGGTTATCTAAGGTGAAGTTTATATTATTCATACGTCTATTATTACGGCAAAAGCTTTGTTTTCTTATCACCACAGAAAATACAAGCTATTATTGGTTGTTATTCACATCATCGTCTATTTTTTAATGTATAAGTATTAACCATGTTGAACGTGACTTATAAAATTTTCGTCATAACCTTCCAACTCAAAGTGGGCGTTTAAACGTAAAGCGCTTTTAAAAAGCACTTTTAAAACGTCCAGTAAAGTTATAAACATAAGCTTATTTCGTTTAGACTTTTTGGTGAACTGACCAGATTTGGAAAATATGCTTGCAATAATACAATCGAAATGTAACCTTTTGTTCTTAATTAAAAGATTCAATTTCAGGTGGTTTGCTATTGGCATAGATTATAGTAAACTTTTGATTTTAATAGTAAGATAGAAACTTAAGCTTATTATGAGTTTAAGACTCTACTTTGGTAGGTTGTTTTAGGTAAACATCTTTTGTGTTTTCCTTTTGACCCTGATCGCGTTGAAAACCCAAAGCGTAAGTGTAAGCATAAAAGTCATTTATTGAAAAAAGCACAACGCATAAACACTCGCTTTCTAACTCTGTTTCCTAACTTTTCTTCCAACTTAACGTAAAGCTTGTGAAGGTAGACAATAGTGCAACTGACGGGCTTGAACATCGAAATTCGACTGTCGCACTACTCAGAAGCGGCTAATTTCCTTACTAAAAAGAATATCGTGCGACTGTAGTTGTAATGAGAATGTATCTGCTTCTGCCGCACTACTGTCGCGCTGCTAGCAACCTAATGTGAAAGTGCACTTACTTGTTACGATTCTGACTGTAGTTTTTTCTCGTGTTTTACAAGAGGTTTATTACTACGATTGTTTTTAAGTGGCATGTAAAACATAAAGCTACCCGTATAAGATTTCTTTTGATCCTTATTACGAACATCTATATAATAGAGTTTTCAGAAAAGCAATGAAGCAGAACGGTGACAAAAATATCGATGCCAAATCGCGGACTTATCGAATGAATCTTTGGAGTTCTGCCAGGAGTTAAATTATCGCTAGACGTATTTCTTTTATTTTTCATGCATAAGAGCAAATTATAGCTGGGTGTGAATTGGAATATTAGTCAGATATTAAATGCGTTAGTAGATTTGAAGGTTCAGGGATGCTGCTGGCGATGGAGAGAGCTATTTATGCTCAGAGTATCCCTGCGCAATGATAGATAGATAGATAATAATAAGAATAAGACATAAATATTAGCTTTTCGACACTGAAGTGGCATCGTGTGGAGTGCATAATAACTGTACAGTTACGCCTGTTTTTAACCGACTTCCAAAAAAGGAGGAGGTTCTCAATTCGTCGGAATCTTGTTTTTTATTTTTTATGTATGTTTCCTGATTACTCGAAGACGCCTGGACCGATTGGACACACCTACACATACACAAAAACACACAAACTTCGTCTTTATAAAATTAGAGATTTTATATCACAGGGAGAGATATTCTCGAAATATCCCTGTAATATAGATGTTCGTAATAAGGATCAAAAGAAATCTTATACGGGTAGCTTTATATTTTACAATCCACTTAAAAACAATCGTAGTAATAAACCTCTTGTAAAACGCGAGAAAAACTACAGTCAGAATCGTAACAAGTGCACTTTCACATTAGGTCGCTAGCAGCGCGACAGTAGTGACGAGGAGATCCGTAGGAGAAATAGATTTACTGACATACCCTCATAAGGTAGATCACCGCCACCTGCTGGAAATTAATTATGTCCAGCAGTGGACGTTTATCGCTTAATAAAGAAGAATAGTTAAACAATTATACAAACTTAGTCAGTACACTCTTAGTACACTCTACATTCGATATTAATATGTTACTATACCGGGATGAAACTAACTTCAATGTATATTGAAGCTCGACAAGAAACTACATAAGCTATTTAAGGAAACTTAGTCCCATATACTGAATAATTTATGTACTTGTGCAATCATAACATCCGAAGTACTACCAACTAAATAAACCTAATGAACAGTTGAATTATTAATTATATTTATCCTTCTCCATATTGTAAAGACGGAAGGGTTCATAACGACATTGAATATCTAAGGACTCACACATACGAGCGACAAGTTGCCAACTGATCAAATGTAGGAGTGTGACAGACCTCTGGGTCTGTCACACTCCTACATTTGATCAGTTGACTGCATTGACGAAGTGGATGTTAAATTACTAAATAGAGCAATAAAGATCAATGCTTTTATTTGGAATTATAAATTACAAGTACAGTAACAAAATAGCCGTTAGCTCATCGAAAGATGCAATTGACATCGAAAGGAATTGAAAAGTCTTTCCTCGTTTCTTCGTGAAAGTGGATAGATTGTAAAAAAAAATTATTCATCTCATTGTCTATACATCGTCAATATTTCTCGACAGAGTAAAAGCAATAGCTGTGTTTTCTCTTCGGAATAAATCCTGTATAGAGAGAGCCAACAGCACAAATCGCGGGCTGTCGTTGAGGCACCGGCGACAACCGATTGAACGTATCGCGGGTATGTCACAGGCATAAGTTGCCTCTGCTATTGGAAACTTATCGCTCATATCATCTATGAGCCCAAACTAACATTGCTTTAAACGAAACACGTTAAATACTGAACATGGGTCGCTTGAAAGGATCACCACATAGCACGATCTTGTGCTTTCTCCCACCAGCTTTCCTTTTTCAAGATCGTTCGTCAGTGGGCGATCAATCAACGCTGCGCTTGTCTCTACGAGGTCACCAACACACTTTGGGCATTTTCGAGTTTTCAGACTCAATTATGGTTCTCCTACAGGTCTTCTCATTTACGATATTCCGCGTGGGATCAAAACCCCACAGGGATATTTTCAACATAGGTCGCTGAGTGACGCTGACCCTTCTGGAATGGCCAATAGTTAGGGACCATGTTACGGATACATAAGTCATCAACGCAACAGAACTTCAACTCACTAATAGATTTTGTCAGAGAAGACTCTTGTCTAGAGAAGAAAACTTGGACTCGGCTATAAATAGTAGTAGTATAACAGTTCTTATTTATTTTTCCGACATCGACAGAGTGAATTACCAATTTTCAAACCTATCCAAATCCAGGTCAACATCTTAGAAAGTGTCATTGGGTCGCCGGGAAATCTCCTAAGACCTCGTGTCAATATTGGCAAGATTCAGTTTCCACACCCAATATTATTTTACGTTTACATTAAACTCTAGTGCCATAAACTTAAGAGCGCTATTGAATTGATTAGAGTTCTGAATAACTTTGCAAAAATTGACGCTGCAAGATTGATTGACTGGAAGGTGAGTGAACTTTGTAAATATAGCAATATAGTCGATACTTATTCGTTAGAAAATAAATATTTTGGGAAATTCAGGGACATAATATTGGAAAAAATAAACAATTACATAATATAATATTGTGGCGATTATATTTACCTACTCCTGTGTAATTTAGTTAACTGGAAAAAACGGCGGAAAACTATGGAGTATTGAAATGACTTGCTAAGACATAAATTATGCAGAAATTGTTAAGAAGGCAAAAAAGACCAAAGAATGTCTCAAAATATGGTACCTACTCCTTCAACAAGAAAGAGGATTAATTTAAAGTTTACATCTACAACGAGAGACGTACCTAATGAAGTAAAGTTTTATATATTACAATCTCATTAAGAGTGATAGCATGCACAGCTTTAGAACTTCACGTCTACCAGAGCAAGAATAACAAGTGACTTGGTAACATATAGATGTATGCGTGTCATGCAGAGATTACCGCAAAACGGATGCTCGATGCATATCTTTTCCATACATTATGTGTGCAGTCTTATTTCTATCAATTACATCACGATAAAATACTTTCCATGTAGCTACGAGAAATGAAAAATTGATCTAACCTAAAGTCGCAGCGGGTTACAGATAGAAGTATTTTTGTAGGATATCATAAAGTAACCAATAGTTACTGCATGCATACATAGTATTGTGCGGATAGAAAAAGTCTCTCTCATAATTTTGTTATGATTTTAATCAAACTTTAAATAAAAATGTTTTTAAATTAAAGTAAAATTTACTGGCAATTTTAATGTCACTTTTCCCAAAAAATATGTATTTAAATTCAAGACATTTTTTACAAACGTAGCTGTAAATTTTTCAACACGAAAAAATCGTGTACAAAACAACTCACTTTGATGTATCTATTACAAAAAATAAACCAAACTTTAAAGGCAGTAGATATAATTAGATAAGCATAAACATGTTTTTTTGGTCGGGCGCACCCAGTAGGATACCCATTATTGTGCATTTGAGATTAGACCATAAAAATATTGTGCTTAAGTTTAATTTTCATTGTTTTTATACCAAGATTTGTCTACGTGAATCTCTAATTGGGTTGACCCCTCGATACTAATAAGTAGCAGTCACGGCAACGTAACGGTGCTGTACGTGAAGTTTCTTAACAGTGACGCATCGTGCAGTGACCTTTATTTGAATTTTTTATCTACGTATCGCATTTCGTGAGTACATAACTCATATTAAACTTCTTTTATCATGACAGGACTCAGTTTACAACGACAGGTATTTCGCCTTGTTTCATAAGTACTACCAAACACTGAATACGTAAAAAATTGTTGTTTAAAAGAACAAGAAGCTTTAGAAGCTTTGCCCACCCTAAATATTACTATGTAAAGTATATTCGTTTAAATACGGCCGTCTTTGGGAAGCGCCGCCTTGCCTCGTGCGGCCAAGACATCAAACGTCGCCGCATGCGGCGTACACTCGCAGGAGATTTTGGCATATTACTTTGAAAAGCCGTAGTGAAAGGCTGTTTTTATTGACTCTGCTACGTATACAGAAAATGTTTTTTCGTACTTGGGAGGACAGTGAAGATGAAATTTTGAGTGAACCAAAAACAAAAAGGCGGATCTTTTGTAAAACATGCAAACAAATTATAGTCCATGGGTATTGTGGTCAATTGAACTGTCGTGATGAGAATGAATTATATGTGTGGTCAAGGGGACGCTAAAAAGAGTGGCGGAGGCGACTTTAGGCAGGTAATTCTAGCTTCTCTTAGGCAGCTATGAAATGCTCAACTTAGTAGTTCACCAGTATCACAATGGGAATCTAATGATTTATAAATTAACCACTTCCCTTTAGTTAACGATAAGAAACGATGTGCAGTATAAGCGAGCAGTAGTAGACAGAACTGCGGTCAGGGAATTCTCTGATTTTTCTGAGTTATGTGGGTTTAAGCAATTAACTACCACACGCTCCAACTGTGAATGAAAACACGTGAGGAAACCTGCATGCTTGAGAGTTCCCCATAATGTTCTCTTTAAGAAAGGTCTATATTGTGTAGAGTGTGTTAATTTGAATTGAGCTAGCATGGTGGACTATGAGCTATAACTCTTCTCTGAAAGGAGACCTGCGCTCAGTAGTGAGCCGTTCATGGGTTGCTAGTGATAATGGTGAAGTAGCCAATAAGTGCCCAGTCTAAAAATGATTGTAACAGCTACGCAGAAATCAGTAATGTCCCGCCGGGATTCACGTGTCACGTGTCTGGCGGTGACCCTTTTCTTAAAGGAAAAATTATTAACGGAGACACATATTGTGATAACCGGAGGGATATCAGAGCTTATTGCCTTACTGAAATTAAATGTTTTCTCTTACGCGCAACGCTCACTTCCTTTAAGTAAATAGCTGAACCGAGGCATAGCTTTTAAAAAGTGTGCTAAGTTGTAAGGGTATGATTGTCTTGGTATGTACTTAAGTCACAGCAAGATAACTAAATGAAGCTAAATAACTATTTGTGTTTATCGTATAATTTTTATTAAACGTACAAGGCTTTTCCCAATAACCTTGGCTTTAGATTTAAATGGTCGCAGGAATAATAGTTTTCAAGTTAATGTTTTTACTGAATAGTTCTTTCCTTAGTTCTTTCATTTCACGAGG
The DNA here is from genome assembly GCA_933228805.2 of Hipparchia semele. Lineage (NCBI taxonomy): Eukaryota > Metazoa > Arthropoda > Insecta > Lepidoptera > Nymphalidae > Hipparchia > Hipparchia semele. Next base: position 4,406,083 of record OW121722.1, read on the forward strand.
GCTCGTGGCTCATGTTTGTGTGTGTGTCATATTTGTATAAGTGTGAGCGAGAGCTTGCCCACTTAGGCTCCTGACAGGCATGCATACTTACACGATATGCATGTACACGACGTAACCACAAGTAAAGCGCCCGTAACTTCGTGAGATAAACGTACTATAGCATTTATTATAAAATTAGTAATATTAGCATACTAATCCGACTCCGTAAATATACGTAATAAGTCAAATTTCTATTTATATTATGATAATAATTATATCAAGATGTTGTTCTGATTTGCAACACTGGTAACATTGTGTCTGGGCATGATACTGAGATAACTTAGCGTAAACAGAGAATAGACATGCGTAAGCTTAGATAAATCTGCCAAGAAAAGTGCGGCCCCGAAAACGTAATTTCTTACCCTGTCACATACTTGTATCTGATACGAATATAAAGGAGGATACTGACGGCCGTAAAATCTATAGGCGCAAAAGCCGCAAGAATAAACTGAAAATTAAAATCAGCAGCAATGACAAGAGCCATAGAAATATAGATGAATTCAGCGACTTCCTTTGATGAATCTTTCTGTATGATGGAGAGACTTGGCGTCGACGTTCGAATTAAACAACTTAGCTGTCGCCATTTTACCGTTAATGACTATTTTCTTACAATTCACGAGGGCGCGTGAGCTTTACTTGTGGTTACGTCGTGTACACATTGTGTAAGTGTTGGTCAAGTGCGAGCAAGCTCTCGCTCATGGTTGTGTGTCGTATCTGTAGATATAAGTGTGAGCGAGAGCTTGCTCGCGCTTAATCGCTCCCTCCTAGGCTTTTGACAGGCACGCACACTTACGCAATGTGCATGTATACTACTTAACCCCAAGTAAAGCGCCCGTAACTTCGTGAGATAAACGTACTATACCTACACTGCCAGAGGTCAATAGCTGTTGACGTCTTTATCATCGCTTCGTTGCCCCTGATGCGGCTGAATTTCGCTGCAGCTTGGGTGCAGCGAAATTCAGCCGTGCGCCTTTTGGAATATATTTTTGCGGCTTTTGCGGGATACCTCTTGGTATGCAAACGTACGATCACCTCTATCTAATTCTAATCTAATCGGACCTGAATAGTAATTGTCTCTTTTGCTCTCCACAAATCCCGATTTCGTGACTGCTAGGACCAGATTGCTAGAACGTGTCTAATTTCTCTGGCAAATGAGGCTTCATCCGACCTCGCCTAACACAGTGAGCGTTCCAAATAGCTAATCCAAATAAACCTGAGCACCTATAATAATAATGAATGTTAAAGGAGTTAACTTGATAGATAACTTCAACAAATAGTGCCACGATAAGTAATTAATATCCATCATCATCGTGTCAACTTATCGCTTGCCCACTTCTGGGAAAGGATTTCTTCTCAGAAGGGCCATAGTTCGCCACGCCACCGTAGATTTGCAGAATCAGAATCTTCATAATGTATCCTATTTCCTACTAATATCGTATTCTACTAATATTATAAATGCGATACGATGTCAAAACTTTTTGCAATTTAAACTCTTTAATATACTATTTTCATAGCTTTTAATAACATTACAGACAAAATAAAAGAGTAATAAATCAACTACATAATAAAAAGATCGATGAAATCAGTAGAAAATGGTAATAAATCCTCGTAAAAACGTCATAACTCAAAGAATTACAAGTTAATGTACCTACATTTTACAGATTGTGAAAACATGGACCACACACATAACGGATAGAAATAGCTGACGTTAAAATGAACGACTTTAAATAAAATAAATTGAACAAAAAATGCAATAACTTTCGTTTGCCAAAAACGTCATGCCTCTAAAAACAGTAAATGGTGTAAATTGTACATGTCACATGTCATAATACGACAGACCTAGACCAGATTGCCTAGAAACTAGACCGTCTCATGACCATTTCTATAAGTTTAAACTAAGGGTCCAGAGTTCTAGGCTCCATTAGAGTCAGAAATTCCGTATTGTTTTATATACTTTTGAAAATCCGTGTATTCTGTTCAATGATGACGCCACTAGATTTTAATAACATAAAATATTATGTCGGAAATGTGACGCTTTAGAAAAGTCTCATAGCAATACTAAACTTGTTTTGTAAGTTTTGTATTGATGCTGAAACGATTTATGCAGGTTTTATGAGTAACAGCGATTTTGAAAAAAATTAAAATGGTGGACGGGAGGCACGCCAAAATATTCAAATCCCTTGCGTCGAAAATGAGATTCAAGTTGACGATAATGTGTGCTTAGATTGGATAATTTTCGCAAAACACAACAATTATTCATTACTGCTATGCTTCTTGAGATAGGGATAATGTTGCATTTAGGACGTAGTATGAAGATGAATCTAATATATAAGTAGGATGCACTAAAATAGAGAAGCAGATGGTTTCGACTTGTTCTGAGGAATGTGGTTAGCATTATAAATAAACCAGTGTAAATGCAAAGAACAATAAAAAAGTCCTCTACGTTTGTCTCATAGTATCAGAAAACTTGTGAAACTAGTATATTTACTAAAAAACTGTTGCTATCGAATTTCATTTTATCATTTTGATTTGTTACTAAGTGCCAGTTGCTGATCAGATAGGTTAAGTCGCCGTTAAGGTTAAACTTGCGCACCAAAACAAGCAAAGTAGGTTATACAAGTCGGCATTCATATGCCATGGGCAAGGTCTGAGGGGTCAAATTGTTCTATCCAAATAACATTGCTTTTCTTTTAACATTTATCATAACCTTATTAAGCAGCTGATCCTGATAAAATTGAAAATTTATAAATTTTTATTTCATGTAGGTCTTAAAATACGTCAAGACTCTACTACTGGTTCAGAATGCAGATTTTTCTGAGAAAAGCCTGCAAGAAACTCAGCAACTGCTCTTTTCATAATAAAATAATACAATATTAATAGGGATGTAGCTGCATAATATTACAATGTTATAAGTTATTACACTATCTAGTGGGCAGCTGGATGCCACACCAATTGATTTCATCCAACTTTGTCATTAAGAAAGTCACAACTGAAAGCTTGAATCTATTTTTCCTCTTAGGTTTCTTAAAAGATAAGTTAAACTTAGAAACGTATCGGAGTAACGTGCTTTGTGCAACCGATGAACATAGTCGGGCGCTTCCGACATTCTTTTGTTTTGATTTTCACTTGTAGTAGGGTCTCATTATCAGGGCGGTACTGAACGTCCTATTCGCTGCATTTAACGCATCGCTTACGTCATTCTGCGAGAAACCACTTGTTTAGTTTTTAAGATAGTTATGGAAAAATAGATAATACACCTTGTATAGCAAACTGTACGTTAAAGTCCGGAAAGAAGAAAGAGAGAGTTAAAATCCGCCTGCGTTTAAACGCAGTGGGTGCTCCGGTTTAGGAAGGGGATTTTGAGATTAAATGAAACAAAATGTTTATTTGGAATAATATTATGACTAATCCTAATCGATAGTCCCGTAGTGGAACATTGCGAATCTGTAGGATGTAGTAGTAGGTGTGTGGGAAGAGTGCAGTTGAAATAAAATTGCGTAATAGCTACATAATATAAATTATTGCAACATTTTACGATAAGAAATTACTAGCTGTTGATCACGGCCTCGCTTGCGTGAAATCTGCAACTTTGCGTAGTTTACGTATTTGAAACCTGATCGATGCCTAATCATTTAAGGATTTCCCAAAAAATTTTTTCACGGAATTTAAAATAAATCTAATTCCATGTAGTCGCAGGCAAAAGCTGGTGATATCGCTTATTTGCGACAAGGGTGACATAATTCAAAATTCACCAATTTTAGTGTCGAAAATTTGTGCTTTTTGCTGTAATAATAACATTACGCTAAGCACAAAAAAAATAAGAGTGAGAGAGGTAGAGTAGAGGTAAAGGTTCGAGACCGTAGTATCCACAGAACATTACTCTCATGAGAGAATTCTCTCATCGTCGAATTAGAATTATGTCACCCTTGTCGCAAATGAGTGATTATTAATAATACGCTTGACAGGTAGTATCATTAAAAACGGCAGCCGAATCTTGCTCTTGAGAATATTTATGACTTCTGACTTTTCCCGATACAATTATTTTACTACATGTAGTATCTCCAATAGCGCCGCCCCGACACTGGCTCGGCAATGCACACGAGCACCTGTCGCACGTCTACTCGCACCGGCGGTTCGCGTAATACTGACGTTGCAACATTGCTCATGAACACACGAGACAGTGTATAGTGTATATACACTACATCCCTTCCACGTTAAATAAATAAACAACTAAGATAATTTCAAGAGTTCACTTCTATATAATAATTTCCGGCATCACTTAATCCTCAAATCATAGTAGTGGCATGAGTTAGACTATTCCAAAGTTTTGGTATAGTTATCTGCACGATACAGCTTTAGAATATCAGCACATATATAATAAATCTCAAATTCAAATTCATAATTACTTATTTCATGTAGGCCAACTTGTAGCTCCTATGACAAGTCAAGAATCTACCACCGGTTCGGAATAATAATAATATTTTCTAATCACTTATTCAATCTTCCCTCAGTTACAGTTTATTCACTGATTCCATTACTTTGTCTATTCTTCTCATCCTGATCTTTCTCCGGTACTGTTGTCCACTGGCCTTCAATCTTTTTAAGATGAACTACATTCCTTAACTAACTTAGTCACCTTCATTTAGTGTCGATTCTGTAGTTCCTCTCCGCACTCTTTTCCTTTCTCTTTCTGAGTGATATCTCGTCGATTCTGTAGTTCCTCTCCGCACTCTTTTCCTTTCTCTTTCTGAGTGATATCCCGTCGATTCTGTAGTTCCTCTCCGTACTCTTTCCCTTTCTCTTTCTGAATGATATCTCTGTTTCTCACTTCAGTGTCTATTCCTAATCAATCTATTTTATCCACAATTGTTTAAAATAAATTTTTTTTTTTTTTTCAGGATTTCACTAAATTTTTGTCATCTATTTTTCCGCGGCCACTTTACCTTAGAAAATAATCGACCCTTCCTTACGATCCCGGAATGGCCTTTGCGTATGGCATCTATAACATTCTTATGCGACTTCTGAGGTATCACCATCCGGTTACCTCTGAGCAATATAAAGCATAGTTCGATCTCAAAAAATTTGTTATTCTTTACGAATTCATCCTGGTTGCGCTCATAAATTCATTTTCCAGTTTAGTGGTGGTCGCATGACCAATAATATAATTTTTCCAATATTTAAAATTTCCGATTTAATGGAGGCTTATTTCCAAAACCACTTTATATTTCCAATTTAATGGTGGTTGCATGACCAATAATACAAATATTCTTATACTTGAAATTCCCAATTTAATGGAGGTTTATTTCCAACACCACTTTATATTTCCAATTTAATGGTGGTTGCATGACCAATAATACAAATAATTTCATACCTGAAATTCCCAATTTAATGGAAATAATCTTCAACAAGTGCTTCAATATAAAAATACTAAAATCACACTCAATGTGTCCATTTTAACAAATTATAACCTTTTTCTATATACAGAAACCAAAAGAAAATCGACCTATATTGATTTAATTGTAATTAATTTTATGAACTCATCTCCTGGAATGAATTACCTGGCTTTGTCAGATCATAAAATCGCACAACACTGTCCAACCAATAACTTAATCGTCACATTACCAAAGTAATCTTAAACTGACAACACTACACCAGAAAATCAAATAGAAACAAGAAATACCGATTGACGGTTGACAATACACACGTTGCGAGTCTCATTTTAATGGACCGAACGAGCGAGGAGCAATGGTGTAATGCTCAATGAATAGTAATACCAACGTTATAAGACTACAGTTACTAGATGGCACTTTAAATAATAATCACTTTAATTTTAATCTCCGACACGGCCAGAACTGACAATCACACGTTCCCGTGTGGCAATGCACTTGTTGACAGGGAAAGGAAACATTTGAGATATACTACTTATAAGGTTCGGACTACCTGACATGTTATTTAAAATCAAATAACTCAATTTAACTGTAACCTATTAATTAATTGAAATCATAACTATCCGAATGGAAAGTTCCCACTAATTTAAATTGATCAATATCTCAGTCACACATCAATACAGAATCCATTAAAGGGACCAGTAACTGCTTAGTCGTACAATTTTAGGACCGACTGCCACCTGCAGCGCGTAACTACAACAGCGACCATCGGTCACGCAAGTTAACCAAACAACCCGAACCACCCTAGGCCAAAACTGTAGTTTCCTCAAGACTCGAGTTTCAAAGCATAGTCGGACGCTCATTACACCAACACAAAGTGGAAGCGATACGTCCGATGTCTGCAGATACGTCCCGCCAATGCGTACGTTTAAGCATCTTTATCAACATGATTGTCACTATCGTTATCTAACTTTAAGGGAACTTCACATCCAGGCTACCTTCGAAATCTATCGTGAGTGTACTTGTAAGTACGCTTATTAATCAATGACTTCAGAACATGTCAGTCTTCATCTAAGATTTCTGTTAATTTAAAGAACCTTTAAACTTTGGATCTAACTTAAAATGGAAACTTCATTTAAAAATGAAAACTTAAATCTCATCAGCTCAAACTAATGGACTCTATTGTCAACGGTACTCAACATAATCACTCGTAGCGTAACCCAAACAAACAAATTAAGGTTTATTATTTTGGTAAACTCTTTATTGCGACGTCTGTTCCGTCACAAAACACATATACAATTTTCATCCAGTTACTAATACACGTAACCTCTATCCGGTTACTGCAATCCATAACCTCCATCTGGTCATCGACTTAACCAAACCAAACACCTCTATTTGGCGTTCTCACAGAGCGGGAACGCAAAACAACAAAACAGTAACAAATTTAGCAATGAAATAAGTTTTCTCGACAACTTACAAAATTAGGCATTACTCTTTTATTTATAAGTTCTCGCAATGAACATCAACGCAATATCCTCTAGTTAAGATCACTACCTTCTATAATGACTACTGCGGCTACTAATAATCAACGCAATACATTTAGTCTGAGCATGTTGCCCTCAACCAAGTTACAGTCCCACTTTGATCTCATTTTAACTCAGCATTAATCTCAACTTCATTAACTAAAAAGTCTCAAAGATCATTGAACAAAGAATAATAAACACGGAACCCCTTAAAGAATCATAGCATTGATATACATTACTGTTGAATGACTCCACAAATGTCGCAATAGCTGTGCCTTCTTAACCCCCTTTTTCCTAATTGCAACCCTCTCCTATTATATTCCATGTGCATACATATTTGTCTGCAGTCTGTGGTCTGCTGTCAATATCAATTGTTATTATTACACTGCTGTATTCTGTGAATTAATTAAATGGTTGCTTTATTTAGTAAAACGGGTTTTAATATTTATCAACGTCTTAATTCTTGTGTAACTTGTAAAACCGTGAAATATCTTACACGCTAACTGGCTATGGAATCGCCATGGCATCGATCATCCTCAAAGGATCTCTCTGATCCATGCATCCACGTAAACATAATATTATATTGGTTTAGTTTATTTAAATATTAGCATGTAAGTTTATCTTTTTATTATTGCAACACCTCCTGCTGTTTGTTTATTTTTTATTTTCCTTAGCTATAAGGTTGTTTGGAAGAGTTCGCCTTTTAGCGATAAGGCTGCCTTTTTATATCAACAATCAACATAATATATCTTGTTAAGTTTAGTACTTTTTTTCTGTTGTGGTGCAATAAATAATAAATGAATCGCCACTATTCACTGTGCATCCACACACGGGATCGCACACCACCCCTAGTTTCCACGAAACTACTGGAACGTAAGCTGACCCCACAGAAATCTTAATTTCCCATTTACCTTAATAATCAACAATGATTCTATGTTACCCTTCTCATAAGAGGTTAGGAAGAGGTTTCTAGCTAACGAAACTAATGTGGTCATAAAATCATATCCCATGGGATGAAGTCATGTGGGTATAAAATTCTAACGTGGCATGAAGCTACTGTGGGTATGAAATTACCATCTCACTTTTGATGACGACAAAGGCACCTCTGGCCGAACATCAGAAGCAAAACGGAAAAAATTAAACTAACAACCATACGACTATAACTGAGCATTATTAAACGTGATTATCTCATGAAGGAGACGATACACCTCACCGAGCAACTAATAAAAGAAATCACCAACTATCTCGATAAAAATAACTACCCGCAGTAAGGTTATATCGTAACCATTGCGTAATAAACACAGAACCCAACATTTCCATGATTGGTTGTCTAAGGGCAACTCTTGGCAAAACTGATTCCATACTAACTAAAATATACTTATTTAGTTTTACTTCCATATTAACATCCATGATCTTTAAAATGTTCTTCCACAAACAAGTATAAAGCATAAAAGTACTAACTAACTGTTAAACTGTTACCTTAACTGTTTTGTTGGGATAAGAAAAATAATTTAATATTTTCTCCACTGAACTGGCGAAGGCGAAGAACAGGCTTATATTAGGTTACTTGCAAAGTGTAACAGAATTTGTTAATGTAACTTATTGCTGAGCCTCATGAATGTCCTGACTGTGCGTTTTAGTTTTGATATTTTGAATAGTTATTAGGTACCTACCAACGGCCTTTGTTCATGCGACTCGCATAGCTACAGATTGTTTATTTTAAACGTTAGGGGATCGTATTAACAATATGGAGCTTGATAAATAATAATTTCCTTTGTGACTTTTCCGGCGTCACTTAAGGTAACTTTTGTTTGTATTAAAATATGATCAATTGATTATTGTTACTTGAGGCCGGGGTTCCTATATTCCTGACCGGCACCAGCAGATCTATTGTAAAACTTGGCGCGAGTACACGCTTTTTAAATACACCAAATTAAAGTGAAATACGAAGTTATTTATTTAACCAACCTGACCCACTTCCTATTACAAGGATTTTACCTATGATATCATATTAAGTCAACCATAGCCCGAAATACAAATCACATCATGTAATAACAACGATATTTATTATCTCTACGTCATTAACTCTGACCATTTAAAAAATTATCCATTATCTATGATTAATAAAATATATGGGTATTGTGAAAAATAAAAATTTAACTCAGATTATTTTATAATAAAGACATTTTCTAACCGATTTGCCTTTACTCCCTTTGTAATTTTATATTCTGTTTCGTTACGTTGTTATAATAACAATTCTCGAAACTAACCGTCTGAAATATCAACTAATTTATAACCAATAACGCCTGCCATATCCTTCCCTCCTTCCTTATAAAAAATATTTTTTCCACTTACCTTTTTCCTCGTCGCCAATGTAGTATCTCCAATAGCGCCGCCCCGACACTGGCTCGGCAATGCACACGAGCACCTGTCGCACGTCTACTCGCACCGGCGGTTCGCGTAATACTGACGTTGCAACATTGCTCATGAACACACGAGACAGTGTATAGTGTATATACACTACACTACAATTTACTTATTCTATAGTTTCATGGACCTGTATTTGGTAGTAATCAGCGCTAAAAATAAAGACATTCAAGTTGCTTCTCTTTGTATCGTGCCTAGAACTATTCCAGCTTATTTTAATAGAAGTTATGGCTCCATTCGTTTGAAATATTCTCGATCATGTTTGCCACATTACTGTAACAAACACGACTTAGTACCCTACCTTTCTATTTTGTGTATTTAGTTTGACATAAAATTAATATTCACAGACGCATATTCTATAAATAGAACATACATTATACAATCGAACGTATCGTGTCCGCTATATGTCTGCATGTTAACTACATATATGCTAATAAGAAACCGCTGGTGTGAAAGTGGGTTAACCTCAAAAATTCAACAAAGAGATAATGAATACACAGTACATTTATGAGCCTCAAAAGGGTTCTGACTCTTATTTAACATTTTGGTATGCTGCTTTAAACCGGTCTATTATTAAATTTTTATTATTTAAATTATTATTTTTAAGCATATATTTTTCAAGGAGCCTTGCAATGTTAATTACTCGTATTAAAAAATTATCGACACGCATACTGTCTCAGTTTACCCACTATTTAATCTAAAATTCATACTATAATAATTATATTATAGTATTATTAAATCATATAGGAATAGGTACTCATAATATATTCTTGTCACAAATCTGACTACTTTCTTTAAATAAATTTTTTGTTTGAATTTTCTTTTCGTATGCTAATCATGGTGAGATTGTCAATAAAGCGTGACGATATGAGATTTGGGCACGCATGATAATTGTCGTAGATTGTAAATAATTATCCAGCGGCATGTTAAATGATGTGAAAACAACATTACTGTTAATGTGTCCAAAATATACATGGGAAACGTTAATTTGACTATTTACATATACCTAGACTATCACACTGTATAACACTCATCTTCTTACAGTTGTTACACACTGCTGTTCTTGCATTCCTACACATCCAAAGTAGACTGAGAGAAAATGCTTTTAGCATTAAGTCCGCATTTTGCAATAAACTGAAAAATAGTGTCTGACTTTTGTCATTCAAAAAGTTAGTATGTATTAAGATAATATTGAATAGGTTACTTGGTAAGACTCCAAATCTCTACTCTTAATTGTAAAATATGTTCCAGTATTTTTTATATCCGTTACTCACACAGTTTTAAACGTGAATAAAATTTTTGTGTGACAAAAATATAAATTTAAATATTCGATTTATGTTCATTTACAAATTGTGATCCGATTTACAATTAAGCCTTTCAGACTTATATTGGCAGCCGGTGCGGTAGAAATATAGGTAAACTCAGAGAGTTGTTAAAGACTAGAGGCGGTCTTGTTTTTCAAAACAGGCCTAACCTGACTAGCATTAATGAAAACCAGTGGCGATTTTTCTCGTTAATTAATTGAGCACTGTTTTTACTCTAGTCTTTGTCATAATTAATATCACGTAACTTATTTATACCAACATAACAGAAATTATAGAGATATTGTTTTCTTTAAATATTAAATATAAATCACGGGATTACAACATAGGTACTTCACGTCCCATAAAACCTTCTGTGTCAGTTAACTCTCTTCTTTACGGTCAATTGCCAACGTAACAACAAAGGCGGCCATGAAAAGTAGGTCGGTATAATCTCTAAGTGCCAATACCAGCTGAGTGACATTCCTTCCAAAATAAATACATATTCCAAATCTAATATTTTATCTTATTACAAAATAAATAAAATATAGGGTTTTTGTCAAATTAAAGATTTTCTCTATCATTTCCATAGATAATAAATTAAATAATTCGTTTTTTGGCTAATTTGAGCTTTTTTACCCGTTGCTCTAGATGCAGCCTTCGTGACTAGATATGATCAGAGTTTTATACATAAATTATCTAGGTGGCGGCGTGGCAGTTCCAATTTAAACTCCGTTTTAATGTATCAGGTCTGCATCTCTATTGTTTATAACTCAACGGGAACTCATTATTAAATTACATTTTACCAGAGAAATCCCATTTTGAAATAACAAAAAGAATCACGTACAAATCATTTTCGAGAGAATTCCGCTTTCGTATTTCAATTAAACATCGGCCGCAGACTTTAATGACTACGGTTTAAAAGCAAATTATTTTTGAGGATTCCTGTTAAGCTCTTTCAGCTATCATTTTAATTTAATTTGTTGATCTATCACAATAATTAACAGTAACATGCGTTGGAGATTTTCTATAAGGTTTTAACAAAAATAGCTCATATATAATTTTCAGATAAAATTGTTGAAGAAGATACAGATTAAAGTAAAAAAAAAATTTAAACTTTGAAAGACTGTAGGAGAATTTTCACTAATGCTGTATACACTCCTAACACAAGCTTATGTTAAGGGAAACAGGGAACATTGGTAAAATTCAGAATGGATCTCTAGAATTAAGATGCTTTGACTTTTGTTAATATCGGTTGAGATTTTACTGTTTGGTCAGTCCGGTTCTAAATGTCGGTAGTGTTATTGACACATAAGATTTTTACAGGGAAATATAAAATCATTCATTCAATTCATTCATCTGCGAGGTTCGTGAACTGAACACTTATCTTTCATCATAAAAACGTCTACTTCACTTTTGGCACTCGGTCAAAATCAATCTTCACCATTAAAATACCTATTGTAAAAAAGCATACGTGTCCGCTGTAAAAGATAAATATTTTCTTCTTTCTATAGTCTATTTTAACTTCGAGAATATTTTACTAATAGTCTTTCTGCATCGTATTTCTCAATTCAGAAATAATAAACACAAGAACTAATGGCAGGTGTTTACTAATTTTGTTATGACTTCTGCGGGACGAGAAAATGGGCGCATGATGACTTGAAAGAGATATGGCAGTTTAAAACTTTAAACAAACATATCCCTAATTGACCTAGAACCGCAACACTGAGGCAAGTCCAGCAGTGGACATCTAATTTAAATTTATTTATTTCGTGTAGGCCAACTTGTGGCTCTTATGACAAGTCGAAAATCTACCACCAGTTTGGAAAGCTAATTCTGCTGAGAAGAGCCGGCAAGAAACCCAGCAGTTGCTCTTTTGAAAAAAAAAATGTTACAATATGTAGGTTATCTATGTTGTGGACAGCTAAAGCAAAGCAGTTTGGTTCCAAGCAAATTTGTCATTATTATTATCTATCGCTTGTTAAAAAAGAAGGCTTACAAGAAATAGCGATCGAACACCAGTTAAATTAAATGAAGATAACAGCCAATGATGGACGGATACTAATTCAATATCACTTATAAAGCATAAAGGGTACATTAAAATATTTTAAGATAAGATAAGGAAGATGTAAGCAACCAGTTCAACGAACTGTTTCGACAAAAGTGATCGAGGTATGCATGGTATGTCGAATATTATTTATTGATTCGCGATTGCCCTTCCATTTTTAGAGGGACCACCCGTGATTCCATTTGTGTATCCAGAAGCTACGGAGATATTTACAATACAAGTATAAATCCTATTTATTAGTAGCTATCTTGCACCAGATCCTAATCCTTCCTAATATTATTAATTAATTAATTAATTAATTAATTAATTAATTAATTAATAATATTATAAAGGCGAAAGTTTGTATGTGTGTGTGTATGTTTGTTACTCCTTCACACCACAAAGAATTAACCAATTTGGCTGAAATTTGAAATGGAGGGAGCTCACATCCAGGATTAAAATATAGGCCACATTTTAACCTGGAAAATTAAAGAGTCCCTACGGGAATTAAAAAAACCTTAATCCACGCGGACGAAGTCGCGGGCATCATCTAGTTTCTTTATATGCTCCCTGGACTCCCTGGACCACGGAAAGAGAGGGGGTTGCAACCCTCGATTTTTTTCCATTGTCGCATGATTTTTGTACGGCGTTGCGAAATAATGGATTAGAAGCTGTATTGAAACAGTATGAAACTGATGCCGTACAGAATGAAATGACCAAATTTACCCTGGAAATTGTCAGAAAATCAAACAAATTTACCGACTTTGTGGCGCACCATTTTTGTACGGCACTGCGCGCTTTCTTATTATTTTTCATGGATCTATCGATGGTAAAAATGCCGTACAAAAATATATGACCAAAATGTACTCCCTCTACCTGCACTTTTCAATTCTCACCAGCACTCAGTTGGACAGCTTACAAGTGACGGCATAGTGCTGAATCGTATTATTTTATGCTCTTATATCGTCCTATATAGGTCACCTGGTGGTTCATATGACCCATCCATTTTTGGACCGGGCCTGTAGTCTAAAATTACCAAAAATAACTCTCAAAAGTCAGACACATTTGAACTCGTGTCAGTTTATTCAAAATCTCGTCTAGCGTCACAGCCTTCGCATTTCCTGTCACGATATTCACTCGTAAAATGCCTTCCATGCAAATACAAACAATATTGTGAAACAATTAAGGTTCAGATTTGTATGTCTTTTTGCGTTTCTTTTGTTACTCTTACTGTATGTGTCAGACGATGACATCTCAAATGAATGAATGCTGCTGTAATCTTTCAACGTTGCCTAATCATATTTTTGTAAGAAAAATTTTTGAGCCATACCACATGGCGCGTTGCGGCGCCATAACGCTTATTTTGTCTATATTTAACACAGATGTTGGAATAAGTGTAAAGCTAGTGATCTGAAATAAATGTAATGTCAGACTACATCATAGCTTTCCTTCAGGTGAGATCGCAGTCATGAGATATCTTGTCATCGAATTTAAAAACATTAGACAAGAGATTTTAAGCATTCTATGAAACATTTTAGACGAGTATTGCTGCTTTGCTTCAACTCTGTGGCAATGTGCCTTTAACCTAACTAAAAAAAAATAGTACGCGTCGAATTGAGAACCTCCTCTTTTTTTTGAAGTCGGTTCAAGATAGACATATGAACGACGTGAAAAACCTAATTTGTCTTACTTTTTGATTTGATCGTTTTTATGGTAAAGCTAATTTATTTTCAATAACTAAGTAAAAATTTTAACTTCTGTATTAAATAGTAAGGCAATGAGCGTAGGTATTCAATGGTGCAACCAACCTTCGCTTTAGCTATAAATTTATCTTTTATACAATTTATTACAAAATTTACATGAATAATATGCGTCAATTGCGGACACTGCGGATGATCAAAGAGTCATTTAGAAACACCTTCGTAAGTGTTTGGAATTTTATGGTTATATGTATTCGTAATAGGTCGGTCACATACCTACCTGTTTTTGAAGTCCTTGATGCAGATCGTTGTGATCTTGTCTGCATAGAAATATTTACGTAATTTAATAAACGACAAATAAAGCATAATCTATTGCAAAGAACGCCATAAAAGAGACACGATGACCGATTTCGAAAAACTGTTGGATAATGTTCGGAAGTATCTACTATTTCGAAAAAATATCTTATTTCAGCAAAAAAATAGTTTGGTAGATAAAATTACCATTTCAAAATTCACGCAAAAACGCTCGACAGTGTCATGGCGTCGCTCGTCACTTCTATGTTTTCATAGTAAGTTTGTCAAGGTTTGAAGATGGATGTGACGTATGGCTCTGATTATTAGTGTTGAATACAATATGGCGATTGCTGTATTTTATAGCTTTATTTTATCAAAATAAATATCAATCTTGCTTAAAATATAAAAATAAATAAGAACGTTTTTAATAATCCATGAAACCTATTTCATTGGCAGACTTCACACACCTTTGAAAACTTATGGAGAACTTTCAGGTATACAGGTTTCCTCACAATATATTCCTTCAACGTTAAAAAGCAAGTCGCCATCCTCGAAGAATAAATTGGTAATGACCATTGTGTACAATGGCTATTACCATTTTATTCTCGGGATAGCGATTAGTGTTATTTAATTGCTTAAAACGCACTTAACTCTGGAAAGTCAGAGATGAAAAAAGTAGGCCGAATTCTTTACAATTATTGTTTTAACGAAATATTCAAGAATATCTCGAGAACAAAAGGTGCAAAGTACCTGACAACAATATGATAATTAGATTTAAACTGTTGTCATTCAACATAACTTTCGTAACTTAAATGGTCATAGAAACTCACAGTCAAATAAGACCTCCATTCTACATCTACTACAACTACAGTATAATATAGTACCTACCGACTACCCATGCTGACTTAGTTCAAACTATTTAACATGCAGGTAGGGTAAATATTAGTCATGTTTTTCTCGGACACATCATTTGTTAAAGGGCGTTCAGAAAAGGCGGAGGTTAAATTAGTTTTGACCTACATGTTGTTCAGCATACATTTCATCAACTTAAAGTGCATGTCAGATTTGTAATGACATATATGACTCGTCGTTGGTCGTCGTTAAATAGTTTATATTGAAAAGGTTGCTTTGCAGGTAGCATCCTTTTGCAATGAAACCTTAGTTGAATATTGTCCTTTTTGGTTTTAAACGTTGATTTGCTTTGTTTAGCTGATTTTCAATTTTTAGTTTGTAGAAGTAAATATTACAATAGACAGTGTCAAAAAAAGAAATGTCCTGTTTTTCTTGGGAATTTTTAGGATTGAAATTTTTTGTAGTTAGACACGGTTGGTTACCCTATTTTCAAGTAGTCCTATACCTGGATATTGTGTTCATTGACTTCGATAACTTAGTTACCATTTGCAACGTAGGAAACTGAATGCAGCCAACCTTATACGATAATGTATGCAAAGTTCATAGTCAAATACACATAAAATGTTGCGGGAATCCACTAGCTTTATCCAGAGTCCTAGACTAGTGATTGTCATTGAATCTAAATGATTTTTCTTCAAATTAGCCATGTTTTGGTCTAAGCGTGACTAATGTTCTTCTTTATTCTCCAACGATTGAATGAAAATATACTTTTTTTTACCACATAACAATCACCAAATAAAACATGAAAATATATAGGTATCTACAATTTCCTGCCTGATATTTTTCTTAGATGTATGTGTATTAACACGGATGTTCCATCCAAAAAAAATTCAACAAAAGTTTAAAATCATTTTTAAACTTTTGTCTTTTTTAGAAAAAAACAATATTATTCTTTTTCTCTATATTTTGTGGATGGATTTTAACATTGACTAGCTTTAACCCGCGGCTTCGCTCACGTTAGGTTCGATTTTTTAACCCCCTATTTAACCCTCTTGGGGTTGAAATTTTCCAAAATCCTTTCTTAGCGGATGTCTACGTCCTAACAGCTACCTGTATGCCAAATTTCAGCTCGATCGGTCCAGTGGTTAGAGCTGTGCGTTGATAGATCAGTCAGTCAGTCAGTCAGTTAGTCAGTCAGTCAGTCAGTCACCTTTGCCTTTTATATATTTAGATTATACACTAAAATACGTATAGTGAACAAATATCTACCGAGAAAACATAATTCCTATTCCTTCCTTTCCTATTCCTGTGGGAACTTCTGGAAGATAAACTATTTTTGAGTTTTGACATGGACACAAACATCCGGAAGCTGAGTTTTTATAATATTCATAACACCTTATGTGTAACGCAGCTATGTTGCTATGGGTATCTACTTAATATTGGGAGAGAATGCGTGATGTAATCTTTTAAATTCCAAGAAGGCGATACACGGGAGAGCGCTTGTGAGAAGAGCTCGGGAGCCGACTGATTTATCAAAATTCAATAATACGATCTATATGCGGATGGAATACGTATAACACGTGCGAAAAGCTTCAAATTATTCAACAACTAGCTCATTCCACTGTTGGGTGGATTTAGCTTTTTGTAAAGCCCATGGAAACTATATGATTTCCTGGGGTAATAGTGATCTTCTATTAAATTAAGTCAGTATAATGTTTTTGCTTTTGAATGCACTTTTTTTGATTTTTATGAACTTTTTATTTTAGTTTCGTCTTTTTTACAAATTATTTTTAAATTTCAATTAATGTTATTTCTAAATCTCAATTAATTATGTTCATTGGATTAGGAGTTATAAGGCTATGACAGACACTCAGAAATACAGACCAACAAGTGCAAATTCACTCAAGTAGACTGGGAAACCTCGCTTCGCTTGGTCCTTGGTTCCTTAGTCCTCATAGGGACTTACTTAGTATACCTGCCTAAGTACATAGTATCTACTTTTAGTACTCTTGGCTAGGTACTAGTTAACAATGTTATGGACATATTCAAGAGTATTATAATACATTGTTGCTGCCGTCATGTACGTGACTCTGCTTGCTGTTGTAAGCCAAAGTAAACGCTCAGACTGCTTAAATGTTTCCCGGTAGGTAAGTGTTTACATAAACACACCTAGACGAAAATTGGCTATCAAATTTCTTGTCGATCCTCTGAATATTTTTGTACCTTTAAGCTATTTTCAAACAAAGTAACTCATGCCCGATGTATTTTAATCTAAAATAAAAGGTAAAGGTGACTGACTGATTGACTGACTGACTGATCTGTCAACGCACAGCTCAAACCACTGGATGGACCAGGTTGAAATTCGGCATACAGACAGCTATTATGACGTAGGCATCCGCTAAGAAAAGTTTTTTGAAAATTCAACCCCTAAGGGGATAAAATAGAAGTTTGAAAATTCGAACTTTGCGTGACCGAAGCCGTGGGCACAAGCTCGTCAATCGATAAGATGTTATTTTCTAACTTTCAATATAAAATTTCAAATATCAACTTTACTAAGCAAAAGATTAAAAGATAATAAACTAAACTATAAATACCTTATCAACAGATTAAAAACAGATTGTGTAGGTATAAGTACAAAATAATATATCAATCGACAGTTAAATGAGTAGGTTCAAAACTATAGTTAAACGCTGTTCGTTTCCAGATAGAGAGACAGCATTTTTTATTATTCTAAGTGAAGAAAACTTCTTTGATGTATGACTGAAAGTAAAACAGAATAGTAATTTCAAACCAGACGCGTCTAAAGCAGCGGTAATATAATTTAAACGTAAAAATTCTTTTTACACACCCGACTTCAAACGCTATCCACTACAAAGTAATTGTACCTATAAAATTTGAAGAGTTCCCTCGATTTCTCCGGGATTCCATCATCAGATCCTGACCTGCTATCTATGGGACAACCTGGGAAGTATATTATTTTAAAAAAAAATAATTTTCCAAATCAGTCCAGGAGTCTTCGAGTAATTGGGGAACAAACTTTAAAAAATTAAAAAAAAAGACGCGTGGCACTCGGGGACTGCCGCGGTAAAGCTATTGCATAGCATTTTTTATCAACGCCATCTAGCGGCTCACCGTAGAGGAGTCCCGTGTCAGGTTATTTTCGTTACGGAATTTCTGGATTCTTAGAGCTTAAAAAACATTCCAACGAATTGAGAACCTCCTCCTTTTATGAAATCGGTTAAAAATTAGATTCAAAACATGTCCAAAATCAAACCAAAAAATCAAAATCCATTTATTTGTTACTGCGGTTATGATTCCATGGATCAAAGCTCACGATTTTCGAGTTTATAAAATGTGTGATATAACAAAATGACCATTTATCAAGCATTATAAATGTTTTTATATCTGTGGAATAGTTTACCGGCAGTTAAATACCTAATCGTTCATAATACTTAGATATTTCCTATACATATATTATTTTGTGCTAAATTACTAGGTATTTAAAGTGTATTTACATCAATATAATTGAATAATAAAATAGATACTTAAGTTCTACCTAAAGTGTTCATAATAATTTTATTATCTACACTTCTACACTACTATTATAAAGAGGAAAGATTTGTATTTTTTTTTATATGTTTGTAATGAATAAACTCAAAAAATACTGGACTGATTTAGGTGAAATTTAAAATGAAAATAGATATACCTTGGATTAAAACATTGGCTACTTTTTATTCCGAAAAAAATTATAGTTCCCGGGGATCTTGAAAACTAATTCCACGCAAACGAAGTCGCGAGTTTCAGCTAGTCTATGATAAACTAAGCAACTTTAGCAATGCAGCATAAACCATAATTGCAAAATCTGCAAAGTTTAGCAAAAAATAACACTAATAATAGGTTATGGAAACCTTAATAGTTTGGCCTTTCCTCAGCATAAAATAATTGAGCTTCTATGACTTTAATTTTCAAACGTAACGTTTTCTAACGTACTAACTACTAATTAAACAAGGAACTATTACGTTTATTGAACTCAATTTATTACTAAATAAAATAATTCAATTATTTATGAAGAATAAATTCTACTTACAGAATAAATTTAAGTTTCGCGATCCAATTGAAAAATTCCATTTTGTCGTCAAACGCACACTAAACCAATAGCAACACACATAAAATAAATTAAACTTAATTAAACAATGAATTTTCGCGAACCAAAATTTCGAACATTTTCCTAAGTCGCGATGTTTTTCACGCACCGGGCGGCGTCTGCGCATACGAGTGTATGCTTTAACGACGTTTCATTAACTGATTTGCGCTTTGGTTGCATTCCCCACGATAAAAATCGCCGAGCTTTTACGTGACGTCATTAAAAGTATAATCATAATAAAATGTGGGTCACTCTGTCGATCTTGATTTATCGATCCACAGATATATACGTACAATTGAGAGATCGATCTATCGATTTGAAACTATCGAGTTTTTACTGGTTCTTTTCGATAGGATCAACATTTTTACAACTTGGGTCATCCGACACTTTGACGCAATAGATAATTAGGTGCATTATCTCAAGCATTCAAAGGAACTTTATTCTGAAACTGAAGCTGAAATACAGTAAATCTGTGTTGACAGATGCAATAATGCTTCATTTGACATCTCCGCTGCAAAAAATTTATGTTCCTTTACGGCTTTACTTATTTTGATCAAGCTTTTTTATCAAGTAGATACTATTTTTTATCCTATATTGTTTTCTAGGTCTTTAAATATAGGTAAATCCTTAAATCTTGTCAATCCGTTGCTCTGATATTGGATTGTGATAAGGATAAACTGCCGAATAAACACACGATATATTATACGAGTATTAGCAGAGATTAGTATGATAGGTAATTCACATGAAGTTAATCATTCTTCTGGGTAGGAATTTTATACACTGATCCAACATGTAATCGAACCCGAGACTTAAAGCTAACATCACTGCGCCTGAGAGGTCGGCTGTATCGTTTTATTTTTTGCTGCGTGCCATACCCTTTCGTGAATCATGACTCGATGACACAGTTATTATAGTGATTAATTATACGATTAAAGTATTTGTTATCTTGTCTTGATATCACTTATAGAGTAGAGCCCAGGTGATTGACCGATTGAGCTATTTGCAGTTTAATGATAACGTAGTTTTGGTAACCGGTCGAACTTTTTTAACCGAGTTAAAAAGTGGTAAACCAATAATATAGCAAATGGCGCATCAAACTCTATAATTAAGCTGTAGAATCATACAACAAAAATGAAATCATAGATTAATTATATAGGTCGCTGCGCCAAAATTGCTTATCCAGAGACACTTATATCTACTTAACGTAATGCTTAAAGCGCCAAAATGGCATCTATGAAAACCAAAAAGGCGTCAATCAAGTAGGTCTAAAAGCAAATTCAGTGTTAATCATAGATTAAAGTTAGAGAACAGTGGACTGAGTGCTTCAAGAACCTACAGAATTTGGGGTTCCAAGGCAATTTAAGCTCACCAAATTCTATAGGTTCTTTAAGCCACTCCGCATTTGGAAACGTAGTGATGAAAGACCCTTCGGTAGACACACAGATGATGATAAGCCAAATGCTGATAGCCGCTGGACATTTGCAAGATGTTCTGTGGCGATCTTTGCAAGAGACTAGTAGGCCAGAAGACCCGTAGCTATCCAGCTGTGAACGTCAATCGATTAAAACGAAGCCGATAATGATGATTCTTGTGAATATCGCAATTTTATACAGGAGATCATTGACCGTACTACATCGGAAGTTTACGTAATACATATTATAAATATAAAAAGTTATTTTAGCTGCTTCGATTGTCGTAATAAATTTTTTCTTCCTGCCTACGTTTATTATCTAAAATAAAACGTGACTTTATTACGTTAACGTTTGGCTTAATAAATTACACATTGAGTAGGTGTTATAATAAAATACTTACATTATCTTATATCTGATGTTATTGTTCTTTTTCTTTTTGTTCTAGTGCCTCTTTAGCTAGCGAAAGGCGCCAGTCAGCTATGTTCAGGTACTCCCGCTTATGCTGCGTGAGGTGAAAGAGTTCAGCTGCATTCAGATTCCCATTCCCAGGCCTTTTTTGATAGGATGCCATAATAACTGTATCATCGGCATATCTAATGTTTCCGCCAATCACTTTGACTCCATAGTCTAGATTCTCAACAGCTTCTGCTTTTACTTTTTCAAAATACAAATTAAATAGCATAGGTGATAGCATACAGCCCTGTCGAACTCCCTTTGATTAATCTTTTGACAAATCTCACTGAAGCTTTTCTTGAAGAGTATTTCTCTGTTATTATTAAGCAACATCGAAAGTTATTTTAGTTAGATAGTACGCATTCAATGCACGTCGCGGACAGTGTCCTTGAGTCGTTGCCATGGGAACCGTTGTCTCCGTTCCCGAAAGGGCCTCAAGCATGTGTTACCTGCTGTTACCTGCTCACTGCTGCTTTTTGATTTTTTTTTAAATGGGCAATTATTGACCGACAGATGTGAGTCATTTAAGCGTGCTTGGGTGAATTTTAACTTGTCTGTCGGTCTGAATAAAATACTAAATAAATAATTCCTTCAAATTTCACATATGTACCTACTAATTATGGAGGTAATTGCATGACCCAAGTAATAGTTACAATTAGCACAAAGTATTTGTTGTTTAATTTTATTTAAAATCGCTATCAAAATCGCCGTTTTTAGACCTATTTTGGCTCGGAGTCTATCGCGAAAACGATTAATATCAAGGGGACCTGGAATCAACGCTTATAATGTGTGTAGATATTTCATACAATAACCATGTCAAAACAATATTGAAATATTGTAAGTCTTCTAGCTTTGGTGGTAGGCCCCAAGAGCTGTAGTTCGAGCAATGCTCTAATAAATTCACGCCGACTACGAATCTCTACACAAACTAAGTACCTATTGATGCCTTTTAATACTATACAAAATTTACGTACTTAATTACCTACATAATACTATTTATTTATTTAAGTTTAACGTGTAGGTTATTTTGCTATAATAAAGGTCTTTCTTTTTATTTCTTTCCAGTATTTAAATATTGATTCATCTTTGACCAAGACATCTTGACCCCAATTTCTGCAACTCTCTAACTCGAGTAAAGCCGGGGGAAACGCCAGTAAATTAATAGTTACGTAAATTAACAACTATTCGGTTGATTATTTTGAATTCCTCAATATTTTAGTAACAATAACAAATATTAATTCGGAACGAAAGCGGGCCAGTAGTATTATTTGACATCGAAGGAGTTGCCAAGTGTTCTTGCTGCCAAAAGTATTTAATCAATTACAAATTCTGAAGCTACAAGACGTAATTGAGCACACTCTTTCCTTACGTTTCATTACCTACTGAACAAGCAAGTTTCAACACATATATGTCAAATCATCATTATCATGCATCATCATATATAATATTATAAACTAAAGTAATTGCGCGGCGATTTTCTGTCAGTGCACGGTAATCTCAATTTACTGCAAGTTTTCATCCATTTTTTATCAATGTACCGCCTGATTCTGCAAGAAGGTTTAGTTATTTAATGCGGTAGATTCTTCTGTACACAATCTATTTCTTCCAAAATAAAAAGTAACCCATAAAACTGTCCTGATCGTCAACAATAACTAAGCAACAAATCACGTCGATCTGTTGCTGCTCCGTTGGTGCGTGATTGAAGGACAGATCAACAAACAAATGCACTTTTGCATTTATAATATTTTAGTAAGGATGTTTTAAGAATAACTGGAACTAATTAGTGCTAAGAACACCCATCCCAACCTTGGTTAAAAGGCTAAAAGTCGCTCGCCTATTTTAATTAGATAAATTCAATGGTATACCCGTATAATGTCATCTGTTTTGGTGACAATCTACAGAGGATCATATTTCAAAGTGTCATAATTTTTCATCTTATAATTAATTGGGGCACCTTGTGTATAATTTAGGTCACACATTTGAAAACGAGGATATGTTTTATGATTAAAAAAAAAACTCATTAGTATAGTTACTCAATAGTGACAAGCTCGGTATACCATTATAAAATTAATGAAGTGTCATAGTTCGGAGCATAATTTATAGTTACTAAAATACCAATTAGGTCATACATAATTTTGGAACATAACTAGATTGACTGAACTAAGCGTGAATTTGTATAGGTATATTAAGTAGGTATGTAATGTTAATTTAAAGCAAGTAACAACTATATTTTCGTCTAAATAAGCCCATGAATGTCTGTTCCTAATAAATTTTTAGGCATAATGTCCAACGATTAAAGGTGCGGACTGAAAACTGGAAGGTCGCAGGTTCGAACCCTGCCCGTTGCACTATACCACTCCTAGCATAAGCTTTTCGCTTATTTGGAGGGGAGAAGCGAATATAAGTCAAGTTCAGCTTGGCTAATATCTATTCTTTTTTTTTTAAATAAAAAATGACAATTTGGTGAACAGAATAACTGCCAGATCTAAATGTTATGGCTTCTCCTAGGTCTTCTCGGTTAAATTCATGGAAATGAGATCATTTCTGCTCACGGAGAAACCGTCAAGCCGTTATATTTTTAGAATAGGGACTTATATTATTAGCCTATAGGATCATTTTCATTGGTCGGTTTTGAAAACGCAAACCATAAAGACTACACAAATCCGCGGAACTAGCTTTTTTTGCCACATCGTCCGCATTAGTTAGATTTTTTTTATTTCTGCTGTAATCATTTGTTTCCACGAGATATTCTAGGTATGTCCAATTCGTTTTCTTTAACGATAGGTATACACTATACATGCAAAAAATATTGTTACTGTTACTTATATTTTAGAAATCTAAGTATTTCGTACCGCATCAAATAATAATGAATAATAATGGATATAAAAAAATATAATATATGAAACAGGATTTCTCTATTATCATCCCTTTCAATTAGATTAAGTAATTCTCATGTAGATTTAATGTTAACGGTAGGAGCTCCAAATACTTTGCCAACATAAAATAATTCATGAAGTCAGATTCAATTATTGATACAGTTGTTGTAAATCAGCTTATGCTGATTTGACTCCAAGATTTAAACTGGAAGTTTGCAAGTTCGTTTAGCGATTTGAAGTTGTTTGGGGCAATTAGCTCCAAAGTTTACGTCTTGATTAAGTTTGATGTTACTGAAGTGTTTAACTCTCGTCATCACAATCCATGGCTGGTCCACTATAGTACTGAGTTGAGGTCGCCTTTTAGAAGGGTTTAGGTCAGTCTACCAAATTAGGATTAGAATACTTCACACTTTCTTCTTCTTTATCAACTTATAGACGTCCACTGCTGGACATAGGTCTCTTGCATGGACTAAACTATTCGTTTTTAATCTTCAGGCATTTTGTTTACCTGATGGTAAGTGACGATGCAGTCTAAGATGGTAGCGGGCTAACTTGGAAGGGGTATGGCAGTGAACTCATACCCTTAATCGGTTTCTACACGCCATCGTGCCGGAACGCTAAATCGCTCGGCGGCACGTCTTTGACGGTAGGGTGGTAACTAGCCATGGCCAAAGCCTCCCACCACACCAGACCAGAGATAATTTAGAAATTATATATTCCCAAATTACCCCCGCTGGGAATCGAAGCCAAGACCTCCCAGTTATAAGACCACAGCGCTCACCACTGCGCCAGGGAGGTCGTCGAAAATTCAAATTGAATACAATTATTCATTCAATAACTATGCATGATGTCATGAGTGTCATTGTGTCTACATAACTGTTGAATAATAAATACCTAATTTAACCACATTCACCAGTGTCGGGTTTTTCCAGGAAAATAATAATTTCGTAACGGTTTAAATAGGATTCTATTAATTAGGCAGACCGCTCCGGGCCAGGACGTTAAATTGTTTAAGAAGTCACCTGAAAATCAGCGCTTGAGTAGCGTACCTATCCTTTCTTATTACTATATCAGAAATCAGAGTTCCCGCAGGATTTAAAACTTAATCCACGCGGATGAAGTCGCGGGCATCAGCTAGTAATTTGTTTTTTTCTTAGTTATCTTAAAAGGTAAATAATCGCAGAAAACGTATATAAGTACATCTAGAATCTATCGCCAAATTTATTTTAAAATCAAGAAGTCTACCTCAAGGTCTTATGAGCTTCATTTATTTACAACTGGTTTGGAAACGCTGGATTAGCATAGACAAGATATATGAGTAGGCCTTTTGTCATATGGTAATCTGAATTCAACGGCGAAACAACAATGTTTTTGGTATCGTCTATATTTAAAATAGTTAATGACTTCGTGAAAGAATCATCATTCAAATGTAAATGTATACCAATTAGTGTCTTGTTTTTTTTTTCAACGCGGGTGAGATGGGCTGAACGTATACTCGTTGGTACTTATAAGGTCAGAGCTGTACATTTTTCTAGTACTGCAAAGAAAAATATACAGATGCTATAAAATGCGTTAAATGTGATAAGTACCCACTAAAATATTTTAAGGTACTTTGTATTGATACAGTGATTGGACGTTCTTTGAATAGTTACAGTCACCAGCGGACTCTGTCGCTGTTGTGCTGGCTAAGTGTGCATTCTACTCTATCTAGCGCTAGCAGACAGTGAAGGAGCAGGAAAAGTTTAGCCAGCAGCGGTGCATGCTAGTGGCGCTAACGATAGTCACTATTCACTGGTCTAATAAAAACCTGCGTTAAATTTAAATTGACAGACAGTTGTGTACTAAACTAAAGAAAATTACAATGTAATGAGGTCAAAGAGTTTAAATACGGAATTAGGCTAACAATAAGCTGCACTATTATATTATATTAAAGCGGTGTAATGATGCGCACATCCTGTAAAATGTGATCGGTGTCTATTTAGGTGTGCCCAAATCTAACGTAAAAAAAGAGCTCTGAAAGAAATACTATCCTTTGTGCCCAGAGCATTATAAACAGATTGCACTTATTTTTGACCTGTCATAGTTCAATGTATGCACAATTAGATAGGCTCCAATGTATCGCTTATTATCGTACAGTGGGGTAATGACGCGAACATCCTCTGGAACGTCATTATCGAGTTTACAACGTAGGGGAACTGTAGTGAGCTGAAAGCGATAACGCTCCGTTGATTGGAATTAATGTTTAGAACTTAATAGCACGGTAACGAGAGGTAGCTAACTATATTAACAATCGAGAATCGAGTTTTCAATGAGAGCTACCAAGTACGGTTCTTGATAGGTACTATAATAAATTGCAAGTAAGTACCTAATGAAATAAATCGAATTCTATCTAAGTCTTAAGCCTCAATAGCCCAACGGTTACAGGTGCAGACTGAAAACTTGAAAGGTTGCAGGTTCGATACCCACCCATTGCACTATTGTCGTACCCACTCCTAACACAAGTTTTCACTTATTTGGAGGGGATAGGAGAACATCAGTCAAGTTCAGCTTGGCTGATATTCTTTAAAAAAAGTCTATTTGTGACTTTTTATCGTCTTACAAAAGCAAATCAGTAAATGTAATGTAATGTTTTAACCAGTTAAAAACCCCAGTGCTTATTAGCCATTACTTAAACAATAAAAAATAAACAATAGCAAGCATTACATAACATCTATTGCAATAGTAACGAAACAACATCTTCTTATCAAACAATAGACGTCCAAAGCTAAACATCTTAGTAGATCTTTTACGGATCGCTCAAGAAAAAGTTGCTTAGGAGCAGTCGGCTTTATATTTAGCTGCCCACAAGATAGTGTAATAACTTGTTACATTGAAAAGTTATATTATTACACGAATAGTAACATTTCTTTTTGCAAATGCTGAGTTTTATACCATCTTCTCAACAGAATTTGCTATCCGAAACGTTGGTAGAGACCTGACTTGTAAGAAGAGCCACTTTATTTTTGATAGGTACTTTATGACAAATGTAAGCATTATGAAAATTAAGTATAGATCGACGATAATATCTGAGACACTAAACAGAAAATTGACAAATGAATTAAATGATTGTAATAAATAAAAATAATCTAATGGTTATTTATTATCATTATTCAAATTATGTAAAATATAATAAATCTTATAATCTATTCATTCATCATAATATAATATAAAATCTCGCTTTTAATATTTTTAAATGTGGAGGTGGGCTGCAATTTATTGATGACATGTTTTGTAATGGCCCGTTTTCATTGATACAATGATAGCGTTTCTAAGTGGTTTCTAATATTATAATACCTACAGGCGCCAAGCGTCCCAAGTAACATTTTGGTACTATAATTTAAGAATTCATCACGAAAAGGTTGAGTTAACATCGTGTAAAGGTTGTAGCGATAACCATCCGTTATATAAAAGCATTTGCTATGACTTTTTTGCTCTATAAGCTTATATAGCCAAACTATCCTTTTAGCAGGGGATGTAAAGGTTTACAAAACCGTTTTGTAGAGCCGTTATAGGCAAGTTCTATAAAAACCTCGAATTTAGACAATATAGCGCTATATTAATGTATAACAGCGTTTGAATTCACTATTATGTACCCCATTAGTACTATAAAGTTTTCCTGGTAACCGCTATAAGTATGGCGTTTTAGCAGTGATGAAGGACACAACAATACAATAATTTGACGCTATTGTGGTCCCACAAAACACTGCTATAGTACATGGTACATAATTACTCATAACAACACTGTTATAGAGCGGTTTTGCTTTATAAACGATTTTCGGGACATTTTTATAACAATAAAAAGTGTTTTAATTATCTTTGTTGGGTTTATTATAGTCTCATTGAAGAAGAAGTCACCATGACTCTATTACATGACCAAAGTTTTCTATTATGGTTTTGGTTGTTCTGTTTTAAGACAACAGCGATATATAGCAAATTCCTTTATTTCCTTTATAGAACAAATTTTAGAAATTTATCAATATCCATTACTAGGGGCATATTTATTGAACGAGCGAAGCGAGTTCTCTGAGTCAACTAGGGCGCTTGCCTACTAGACAGAGAAGTGTGTCCGTCTAAATGTCTGTCAGAGCCCTATAACTTCTGAATTACTGAATATTAGAACGTGAAACTTGGTTGAAAATTCAGTTATATCCTGTACTTGAACAAGAAATACTAAAATTAGATAAATGTTATAAAGAAACGAAATTATTTAATTTTAATGCGCCATCTATTAGCATTATTGTGAAGCTAATAGCTTCACTATATGCTAATAGATGGCGCTGTGTCAGTAAAACAGTTTTATGTCAACTATTATTTTTTTTATTGCGTCTAATGTTAAAAGTTAATTATTACAATATATAATTAAAACTTTTGGGAATTATGGGATATCGCGAGGTCTCAGTTCGGGGCGAACCACTAGTTATAAGTACCTGAGAAAGAAAACCAATCATGAGGAACGATTACCTACCTACCTATTTTGTTTCTTCCTTGGATACAAAAATGTATTCAAAAATTAAGTATGTGGGACAAGACTAGTCATAAGGAACCCTAATTTTACGTCAATGGCGGCAGATTTTTTGTCACTTGTGCTATAGTTAACCTAAAAGAGAACCAAATTAGCTTTTTGGCTGTGTAGCAGAAACTACGGTTAATTTTATTTATTTTTATTAATATTTTAATTAAAAAACTCAATTAATTTAGGGCGCATTGAAAATAATAAGTAAAACTAATGCTATTCTATCAGTAAAACTTTGGTTCCAAGTGGTTTTTATTGTATTGGTCGAATTTATCCATGTCTAAATAAAAGATGACATTAAACTCAGCAAGATGGAATCCTTATCCCTTTTATTTTTTTGTTTTTGTATAAACACACGTAGACCACCTTGCCGTGAAAAATTAAAATAAAAAGCGTAGTAAAAGAATCACGTACTTTTTTATAGAGTATAATAGCACTATAATGGAATTACGAACGCTGCTACAGAATAAAAAAGAACTATAAAAGCTTTATTGTGCCTCGTATGTCAACAAATTGTCATACAAGGCACCAATATATCAAATTTATAGAAAAAAAAGTCCCAAGCACAACTGCTATAGTTTCGCTATGTCTCTAAATAGAGATATAACTGCGCCAAATCAGCGTTATACGACCTTCTTATTGCTTTTACAGTGCTTAAGTGGTGTTAGAGGAAACGTTCTATGGGCTGCTATAGGACAAGAAATTGTTACTTGGGGTGTAACCACTTTTTCCCGCTAGTCCAGTGCTGTTACCAAGCACGAGATCAAATGAGTCTATTTATATACACCCTGTATGTTGTTGAATTTTAATTAAAATCAAGATGAGGTAGACAGATAGATAGATACGTCTGGTGGGAGGCTTTGGCCGTGGCTAGTTACCACCCTACCGTCAAAGATGTGCCACCAAGCGATTTAGCGATCCGGCACGGTGGCGTGTAGAAACCTATTAGGGGTATGGGTTGAATTTACACTGCTATACCCCTGCCAAGTTAGCTCGCTACCATCTTAGATTGCATTGTCACTTACCATCCGGTGAGATCGCAGTCAAAGGCTATCTTGTCATCGAATAAAAAAAAATACACAGTCAATTCTTTAAGGAAATTAATAAAGAAAAACATCTCCAAAGTGGTTAAAACTAACCAGCGTACAAGGTATGAAACACGTAAAGTTGTAACTCTTAATGGTACGCAACTTCAAGTAAACCATTCAGATAAAATACTGTACTTAATTAAATGACATTAAAACCCTCTACTAGGTAGATGTACGATCTCAAGCAAGGCTTGGTAGCCGCTCGTTTAGGGCTTAAACTTTAAGACCCATACAAGCTATTTAAGACTTAAAGGAATCATTATAATCCTTTTCCACAGATAAGTATATAAAAAAGGTTAGATGATTCATTTTTAGACGTAGGTATACAATTTGGCTTAAAAACTGCACAAACCAATTAGCACCAATGTCGACTGAATTGAATGAAATTAGTTTACTTACACTCAAGAAAAAAACGTCGGTCATTCTAATTGCAAACATATTGAATGGGCCTTGACCTGATTTTTAAAGCGGAAAATAGCCAAGTGCCAAATTAATTAAGAGTGCAATCATCAAAAAATGGGCCAGACGTTAAAATTGACACATTTTTATTAGATCTAAAGTTGTGATGCGTGGGTTACCTTTTTATAGCGCACACGTTCAGACCACACAAACACAGTGTACACCGTACTTATTACTAGCCATTTAAACTTTGTCTTCTTCTTTATCAACCTATATAGACATCCACAACCGGACAAAGGCCTCGGCTTGCATTGACCACTTTGATGCCTTTATAAGCCTCAATAGCCCAACGGTTAAAAGTTAACTCAAAACTGAAAGGTCGCACTATTGTCGTACCCACTCCTAACATAAGTTTTCCGCTTATTTGGAGGGGATAGGAGGATATTAGTCAACTTCAGTTTGGCTAATATTCTTTTTAAAAAAAAAAATGTGTTGTTAATTAAAGGGCTAACACGGTAATTCTTTTTCTTTTCTTATTTATCTGTATAGTTAATAATCAACAATAATACTTCAACAGCTCGCTCAGCTCATTACTGAGTGCCGGTCTTTTCTTAGAGAGGGATTCTAGGCTCTAGGCCATGATCCACCACGCTGGCTCAATACAAATTGGCAGACTTTGCATACCTTTGAGAACATTATGAAAAACTCTCCGGCGATAAAATAATAATATACCAAAGTATGTGTAGGGAATGGATAATATTATGTTGTCGAGTTTGAATGGCATTCAACTGTCAAAATTAAATAAATAATGACATCACGGGCTAAATTTTAGCTTAATGCTCCTATTGTTTTACTTATAGTTGTACTGAGGTGATATTAGTATCTAATTTACGATCACCATGGCCATTAAATGTTGCAATAAAAAACGTCACGGGTGGCATTTAAATCATAGAGGTTTTGCATGCAAACTACGTTTTGATAAAATATAATGAATATCCTTAGACTGAGTTAAGGGAAATTAAATGAAATAATTAATAAATAAATTATATTCAACACAGTTTTCCTATAGTGGAAATACCATTTAACATTTTATAATTGAATGATAGTGTCGTGATGATTGTTATCCTTGATGAATTTGAAATCATCGCACATATTCACAAGAAACATAATATTTTACACTGCTTGCACCATTCTTCATACTATACGTGTTATGGTGATAGGTCTATCTATATATATAAAATTCAAAGTCCTGACTGACTGACTGACTGACTGACTGAGATATCAACGCACAGCCTAAACTACTGAAGTTAGAAACTTGAAATTTTTACAGTTGGTTCCTTTTATTATCACAAAAGGAACTAAGAAAGGATTATTGGAAATTCCACCCCTAAGGGGTTTAAATAGGGGATGGAAGTTTATATGAAACTCCGTCATTTTTCAAGCTATTTCCATCAAAGTTGGTATTTGAGCTTTCAGTTAAAAATAAAAAAGTACGTGTGTCACAGTTTTTGAAAATTCTACCCCAAAATCTAATTCACGCGGACGAAGTTGCAGGGGAAAAAGCTAGTTTTTTATAGTTTTAAATCTAAAACTAAAGTCAGGCGTAGACCTTCATAAAATATTAAAATTATATTGTTTTGGAAATCATCATCCCATCACTACTTTAGTGCTAAGGAATATTCGTACATTGCTTTGCACCATTCCTGCACTAACGACATTTTTGCTTAAGCATAGTTGACATTCACTTTGAACTTACCTTACTAGAGTCACTGTATAAAGCGTAACGAGATTAAAATTAGAAGTTTGTGATTAAGGAATAGCTATAGTCTATCTTCTTATTCTTTATAGTCGTCGAAAGATCGTATGTGTGCGTTGTCTTTAATTACATTGTCCGTTGTAGAGTGATGTAAGTTACGCATTTAGTAAACCGTTAAATTGTTTACTGGATCAAAGTGAGGGCTTCTAAGAATCGCTTTATGGGAGTCAATGACAGCAAGATAGAGTGGTGATAATGCACTGACTTGTAATAAAAGCAATTTGAAATTGTTACCAATTTAAAGGGTGTTAGCGATGAAAGTCTTATCAATTTGAGTTCACGATATTAAATGAGATAGGTTAGTTATTTACTTTTTTTTTTTCATTGAAAAGATATACAGGCTTGCCTCATTTTCTGATTTGGAGAATGACATTTTTCCAGCTATTTTACGGACGGTCAAAGACCAAGTGAGCTTAATTTATTAAATATAAAATGCCTTGATAACTCTTTATTCTTAGAGAATTAAAAATTCTCAGGGAATTAAAAAGGGAACGGCCGCGGCATTCGGAACCAGTGGTACACTTGAAAATTTGAAAGCACTTATTAAATGTAACTTTTCCATTCTATTCCCGAAATAGATTTAGTCGTATCTAGTCGTAGAGCTTAGTTTCTATCACTCATACTTATATTCTGTATTGCTTCTATGAAGTTGAAACCAGCCGATTATGTTATTTACTGTCCTAGGTTAGTAATGTAACTATCTCTCTTTATGTTTTACTTAGTTATATGTATATTTAGGTATGTATTATATTATTTATGTATTTTATGTATTCATATATACATAAATACTTATGTATTATGTAGTTTATTATTTATTTTTATTATATAGTAGGTATTATAGTATATGTAGTGATGTACATTTTTGACCTAAACCACTTACTTTACTCACTTTCAAGGGAAGCTGGAAGAAATTTATTTTTTTAGAGATAAGCTTCACCTATGTCTACTCTAATGTAATATGTTGTCTTGTAATTCCTTATATGTATAAACATAAAAATAAAATAAAATAAATGTTTGTTTATTTCTTAGTGTCTTCACTAAAGCCATATAGCTGATAAAATTTCATTCGTATAGATCACCAGCCGAGGCAGGCGGCTTCATCAAGGCTTACAGTTTTATTACTATCGCTATAGCAGTGGCCATGCACATATATTTTGAATCCAATCAGACTTAACGGCTGCAAACGTGATTTCACAGAATTAACCGCACCTGACCTACGAGAGATTTATGTTTATCTTACAATGTTGTCAGCTAAAGGTCTTCACGGCAATGCAAAAGATAATTAAAAAGTAATCTACCAGTACCTGCAATATTAAAGACTTTTATAGTTATGGCGTTTACGTCTTAACGGCAGGATCTCCGAAAAAAACAGCCTGTTTTTGATTCAATAGTAAACAATCAAATATTCTTTGTTTTGATAGGTTAAAAATATATGTTGTAGTTTAATACACGTTCTAAATTATTTTACCGTTCAAAACTCCATATTTTGAACTTCACTTGATCAAATAATATTCTGAAAACAGTGTAGTTTTTAATTATTTTTCAGGTTGTATTTATAGCATATCAAAGTTAAACTAAAAAAAATTTCAAAAAATAGGCAAAATCTTTTAGAAGAATATTTTACCATTAATTTTTCTCTAAAAAGTTTTTTTTTTTTTTATCATGACTGTTTTACTTTCTTTAACCTCCCTGGCGCAGTGGTGAGCGCTGTGGTCTTATAACTGGGAGGTCTCGGGTTCGATTCCCGGCGGGGGCAATTTGGGAATTTAGAATTGTCTTTGGGTCAGAATTAGGGGTATGGGTTGAATCTACACTGCAATACCACTTCCAGGTTAGTCCGCTACTATCTTATACTGCATCGTCACTTAACATGAGGTAAGATCGCAGTAAAGGACTATCTTATCATCGAAAAAAAAAAGAAAACATTTTAAACCAACCTGCATGTCTGAGTCCTTAATGTGCTCGAAGATATCTGAAGTCTGTCAGTCCTCAATTTGCAAGTTCATGGTGGACTATGGCCTTAACTTTTTACATTCCAAGAGGAGACCTGTGCTGCGTAATAGCGATGGGTTGATTAAAATGGATGATGATGATATACAAAGTTGTAAATGACTATTAATTACTTATTGCACGAAGATAGATAACGGTATAAAACTTTACAACTATTGCTAATTGCACTCACGTAGCAATGCACATATATTTGGAATCCAATCGGCTTTTATAGCTGAAAAAGTGATTTCCTAGAACCAGTCGCACCTGAACGAGGCTCTATTTACGTCCATCCGACAATCTTGCCTGCAGACAGACTTGCGTGACCGTAAAATGAAATGCTAAATGAAACAGGCAGAGAGATGTAGATCATACCACTGGAGGTGAAAACTATAATCGGCATTTAGAACTTTGAATACCGATATCTCCTCCTCTCCATGAGATAACTTTCACTGATGTAGTATCATCATCATCATTTCAGCTTCTGGACGTCCACTGCTGAACATGAGCCTTTTCTAAACAGAGCCACCACACGCGGTCTCAGCCTTTCTCATGCAGCCACTTCCCGCCGCTCTCTTTATGTCGTCGGTCCATTTTGCTGGAGGGCGCCCTACACTACGTTTACTTGTCCGCGGTCTCCACTCCAGAACTTTCCGGCTCCAGCAGCCATCGTTCCTGCAACAAGCACGGCCTGCCCACTGCCACTTCAGCTTACTGATGGTTTGGGCTATGTCAGTGACCCTAGTTCTCCTACGGATCTCTTCATTGCGAATTTTATCCTTCAAAGAAACTCCTAACATAGCCCTCTCCACAGCTCGCCGAGCGACTTTAAATTGGTGGATTAAGTCTTCTATCAGTGTCCACGTTTCAGCGTCGTAAGTGAGGACGGGAAGGACACACTGAAATATTAACGATAACTTCACTTAATTTTCCAAACGCTGCCCAGCCCAGCCGTATTCTTCTGTTGGCTTCTTCATCGAAGTTTGATTGATATTTAATCATTTTTAAATAATTAGGTATTATTCTTATCAATACCGCGAGTATTATTGGCAGAATAGTATTTACTTAAAACACAACTGTTTTTGTCATCGTACTCTCGTACACGCTCTAGAAATATGACAACTCTAGAAGTCGTCTGAACTCATGTTATTGTGTTAATAGACTTTCTTTGCAAATTAATAACGTAAACGATTTTCTTATATAAGCTGGTTTGGATTTATAAGAACAGATATAATTTACATAGCAGCAAGGGACGAGTGGGAAGACCAGCCATTAAAAGTACAAATTGCAACGCAAAAAGTGAAAAGCTAATAAAGTATAAGATAATGACTGTTTTATTTAAGAAATAGAAGAAATTAATATGGAAAATAAAAAGCTAAGCGCAAACTTAATTGAAAAGAAGATTTCACAAGCATTCATGTTCTAAAGATTTATTGCGAAAAAACCTTGACTTACACGTATAAAGTCAAATTTTTTAAAGTTGTTTTTCCGCTTACACACCTCTGAACTAAATTACTTCCGTAGTTTCTTTCCCGTGTTCTCAAATCGTCATTGGAGTTAAAAAATGACACAACAACAAGGCAAGATTGATTTTACATTTGATTTCACAGGTGTTCATTACCAATGTTTGCTAACATATTTTATAAAAAAATTACATATTTGATAGACAAGGTTGATAGATTTTGAGTTTTACACTACACCGTAAACATAAAAAGGGTCCTTACTGCAATATTTTAAGGTTTAATTTCCTCAATACATACTTACCTAAAAACCATTTAAACAATACCTAGAAACTCCGGAATAAACATCGCAATTACGTAAGTTACTCATACTTCGTAGATTATATTCACTCGTTTAGCACAATTTATTAGACGCTACTTATTTATGCTTATACGTTAAAGGTCATTTTACTTTATAAAAATTAAAAATTTAAAATTATAATTTATTTCTTGTAGACTTATTAAAATTCTACTACTAGTTTTGATATCTATCATCTTGGTCGAGATATGCAAACTCGTACTAAGGGACTCATGATCTCAATGTTGATCGAAACCCTGTGTACATGTTGTTACAATAAACATCAATATTTGAATTTTATCCGTTTGTAAATACAAGGTAAATACTAGATAGAGTAGTTGAAAATTTTCTATATTTGCATCTAACGCTCTGTAGATTTAACAAATATTAAATTATAGACTGACATCTGGTAATTTGAAGTTCAAGGAACTGAGTTCTTTTACTCTTTTTGCTGGAGTTTTTATTGCCATCATTGTCTACCTACGCTGGATTAAATAGAACCTTATAGAACGACTGTTTTAACGATCAAGTAACAGCGATTAGTGACAACTATGACTGGCGATAGTCACTGGATCACTGCAAATAAACCTTTCCGAAAAGGGTTTTCATGATAATGTTCATACAATTACATAAACCTAGACTCTTAATCCGGTCTTGTCTGGTTTTAACATACACCTATATTTTAAACTAACTCAATCAAAAAAGACGTGTGGCACTCGGGGACTGCCGCGGTAAAGCTATTGCATAGCATTTTTTATCAACGCCATCTAGCGGCTCACCGCTAGATGGCGTTGATAAAAAATGCGCCATCTAGCGGCTCACCGTAGAGGAGTCCCATGTCAGGTTATTTTCGTTACGGAATTTCTAGATTCGGTCTCCACGCTGGCCCGCGATAGAAGCTATGCAATAGCTTAAAATTAAACGCAGATCACTTTGCTTGGAATGGTATTCAACTTACAACCAGAAAATTTACGCGAACCCTCTATTTTTCCAGGATAAAAGAAAGCATATTTTGTCATTTTCCAAATCAAGTCCAGAATAAAAATTAACTCTTTGCCAAGTTTCATAAAGGTCGGTTTATCTGCAAAATGAAAACCAACAAACGGACCGACAGACTTTTTACATTTCAAATTACTGTCGATTTGTTACTTCTTTTTAAATTTCCTGATGTGACTAAGAGTCAATTCACACTGAGACGCGACGCGACGCGACGATGTTCGTACTTTTGTCGATAGCGATATTGATATAGATCCTCTTTACTGCACAATAAGGTACCAGTGAGAGAGAGTTCTATTCTGTTCCACGGTGTTTCCACTTTATTTGTCTCAGTCATGTCTTAAGCCTGCAGTCTGGACGCGTGGGAAGTTGCGATTGAACACCCACATTGATAATTTCTATTCACACAGACATATCATACAATATTAGTATACGCACCCTGGAAAGTAACAATCTTAACAATCTACGTTTGGCGCTTCCCTCAAGTTAAATGTACATCACGCGTTCGTCTTAGTAAGATATTAATGAATTTCACAGAAAATACGCAATGTATTTAACCATTAGATTGTCGTTTTGTTTAGTTCGCGGGCGGCGTCGTGCGGTAGTGAGTAGCCGGTGGCATAGGGTGGGGTCACAGTGCACGCTTTTTGTCATGTAACTTTTGCGTGAATGAATAACTTCTAAATAAGAGGTCCGATTCGAATTATTTAAAGAGGAATTTCCAAATACATAGTCAATTATAGTTACAAAAATATGTAATTGGATAAAGATTACTAAATAATCATGATGAGAACGTCAACATTTTTCATCGTACTCATGTTTCAACAGACTAATTTGAATAAAAAAGGGGTTATAGTTGCTCAACTATAATAGTTCAATATATAGACCCGCGGACGTGCTTGTAGGTAATTATGAGTATTGCAAACATGTATAGTACGTATATCTCACGAAGTTACGGTTAATTTTTTTTAAATAAAATATAGCTCATGTTACTTAGGAATAATAGCTTTCCATGAGTGTAAGAATTTTTAAAATCGTTTAAGTAGTAGTTTTTGAGTTTATCCATTACAAACAATTTTACAAACTTACAAATAAGCAAATATTTCATCTTTATGATATTAGTTTACACAAAACAAGTGTCACTAAATAATTCAAACTCAAACTCAAAATTATTTATTTCATATAGAATGCTGATTCTGCTGAGAAGAGCCGGCAAGAAACTCGGCAGTTGCTCTTTTCAAAACAAAAAATGTTACAATATGTAGCTTATGTATCTTGTGGCAGTTGAAGCAAGCAGATTGGTTCCAAGTAACTTTGTCATTTTACAATTATATTTTGTATGTTTTGTACTTATTTCCTGAAATAGAACTCTCGTTGCTTTTTCAACATCAGTGCACGCATCATCCTTCAAGCTTTTGTTTTCCAGAATTGACACTTTGTTTCCTGAAACAATATAGTTAATAAGGTATTTATTAGAAATTAGGATATAATTAATTAAATTAGATTTTTTGCAAACCCCAATTAGATTTTAAAGGTTTAAAAGGTAGCCTATATGTTAATCCAGGGTATAAGCTATCTGAATTCCAAAATATGTATCAGCCAAATCGGTTTAGTGTTTGTAGGGTTATAAAGACAGCTAGTCCATTTTAAAGTAATTTTTTAATACGGTTGCTCAAAGAGCTTTTTGTAGCTGTATCTCGTGCGGAAAGTTCGATTTTCCGCATTTGTATCAAAATATACTATTGAAGGTTAACAAACATTCAGCCAGAAAACATAACAATGTTTTGGGCTTCGCCACAGTCGAAGTCGAAGCTTTGTCTGGGGGGAGGCTTTAGCCGTGACTAGTTACCACCCTACGTCAAAGACGTGCCGCCAAGCGATTTAGGGTTTCGGCACGATGGCCTGTAGAAACCGATTAGGCTTAGGTTGAATTTACACTGCCGTACCCATTCCAAGTTAGTCCGCTACCATCTAAGACTGGCATCGTCACTTACCATCAGGTGAGATCGCAGTCAAAGACTATCTTGTCAACGATAAAAATAAAAAAGTCGGGTAAAAAGATGAGTACATTATAAGTACTTACAGCTTTATGTTAAATCTTCCTTTGTTTTTTTTTTGTGTTTTTAGTAATTTCCTTTACGCTTTTTCATATCTACCTGAAGTGAGAAGAAAAATAAGTTACGATATTAATGAGTACATTAGTGTTTGCTAATTAATGAAGTGTTTGATGATTAAATAAATACATGATAAAACTCACATACTTACTACGTACTCGAAGAATACAAATAAAATTAGCAGTCGTTTCCGACACTCGCGACCCACCCTAATGCTCGTCGAAACAATTATTATATCGCGGTCGCCGGAGTTGCGGTGCTCTACGAAAACGAGCGTGCTATCACCTTGAATATTGGGACGCGATTGAATTCATTTCTGGTTGAACACTGTAATATAAAGCGAATTACGGGCGCCTACTGCTTCATACTAAAATGTATGAGCAACGGGGAACGATTTTCGCTACAAAATTAATGATTTTTAGTCTTATATTATTGCTTTTTGGTTTGAATTAATATAAAATTTTAATGGTGAAAATAATCTCTATACTTCCTTCTCACGATTTAACCAAAAATTATTCCAAATATAACATCGGAATAGCATAAGATGTATTAAATAGAAAAGGTCGATTTCGGTGATTTTGATAATGTTGCCGATTTTTTTTCTCAAAAACTGAGATTTATTTTAGATATATTTCGTGGCGTACTTATAGCCTCATCTATTAAGCAATTGAGGTTTTTTTGTGGTGTCATTCAATTCAATGAGTTTTTTAATTTGCGTTAAACCGTAAGTATCTATTTGCGCATTTCTTCCAGACTTGCCCCTTAAAGTGAGTAGTTTAATATGAGTATTCAATTCGATGCCTTAACATGGGTAGCCTAAGTATGTCATGCTCTCTTTAAAGTTTCTGTGGTGGTGTCGTGTGGTGCAGGTTGTTACGTTCCCTCAAATATGGTTGAGCGAAGCAATGGCTGGATCATGCGTCATGCTCGTGAACGGGTGCCACCAACGGGAATGGGTCTGCTTTTGCCTGCCTGTGTTGACAGGTATTGAATTGTATTTGTATTGTATTTATTTTTACTTGTATTGTACTCAGGAAAATTCATCGTGGAAGCACTGAATACATAGCATAGTTTCAATAACAATTGTAAAATTTTGATTTTTTTGAAA
Source organism: Hipparchia semele (assembly GCA_933228805.2). Classification (NCBI taxonomy): domain Eukaryota; kingdom Metazoa; phylum Arthropoda; class Insecta; order Lepidoptera; family Nymphalidae; genus Hipparchia; species Hipparchia semele. Next base: position 4,446,397 of record OW121722.1, read on the forward strand.
AGAGCAACCGCCGAGTTTCTTGCTGGCTCTTCTCGGCAGGAAAGGCATTCCGAACCAGTGGTAGATTCATTGACGATTCAAAAGTGCTTGTAAAAGTTTATTTGAATAAAAAATATTTCTATTCTATTCTATTCTAGAGCGCGAAAGCGACCTAGATACGTGTCGAAGTTGGCCGCCTCCTCTTTAAGCAGCGCGTTCTCTCGTGCTTCTTCAAGTATCTGCGCGCCACGTCGCGTCGCGTCGCGCCTCGGTGTGAGATGACCTTAAAACTGTGGGAAGCTGCTCTTAAATGGGATTAATTTATAGTCGCGTTCGCTAACTTTATGGAGACAAGAAACGGGTTTTATGTTAGGAATAGTAAAGCATAGTGCACATTATGACTAGGTGGAAATTAATAGGTGACCAAACCAAAGAGTTTGATTTCATGAGAAACCCGCATGCCTGAAAGTTCTCGATAAAGTACTCAATGGTGTGTAACGGCTACCACTACATTTATAGCCCCATAGGCTCAACGAATATGGACTTCCGTCAACCTGTGTGTCAGTTTAGTCGGTTTGATTCCCATCACTTGCTCTATCCTAACACATCTTTCCGCTTATTTCGAGGGGACCTCTCCCCTAAACCTCTCTCTATTTGTCAAGTTCAGCTTGGCTAATATTTCAAAAAACCAAACCCATTTTAAAAAAACTAATTTACACAAAAAGACGTGGATTTGTTTTTATATTGCTGTTGCAGTTTGTTTCTGACCTCGAAAGATCCTCATTTCTACCTCCTCAGAAATGTAGAGAGTTGGCATACTTTTTAAGAAAAATATATTGATTGCAAAAGTTTGATGGAAATCAGACATAATTCGCGCATCAAAAATAGCACGTTTTGCACACTCTATTAATAGAAATAGAAATAGAAAGGATTTATTTGCCTGATTGTAAATACAAGGTACGATATTATCAATCATACGTAGTGCAATTCACAATCAGCCATATAATTGACGTGCAAAACTTAGAGCCTTATTACATCATATTAGTTACTACAAATAACACAAATAATAATGTGTAATTTTATTCTTTAAATAAGGAACCTTGTAATCAATGGAAGAGCTACTTGTTTTATTGTATTTTTTAACGCCAAAATATGCAATAGTATGATCCAGAACTTTAATGAATAAAATAAATTGATGATAATTACGATATTATAGTATGTTCACGTCTTTAGCACTAGGTGAAGCACATGTGCGGCCATTCATTACAATGCGAGGCGCCAGTGACTCACAGAGTCAGATTGTTTATTCCGTTTATATTATTATCATCCTTTATTGTATTAAGTTGGTATAAAATAATGTTAACATTTAAAGTTTCAAGTTCATCGTTTTACTTAATATCACGTATGCTACCATATTTTGTAAAATTCTTTTATTGTGTTTTATTTTGTTCATAATAGGAAAATCAACATTATGTTATGTTTTAATTAAAAGCAACAGACAGTGGCATGTCCAATTAAAGATTTTCTCAATATTTGAGCTACTTAACTGTAATTTTAATTTCCTTATGACTGTATCCGGTCACAGCAGCCAAGCTCCTCAGAGATTTGCTCTCTTCTTCTTCTTCTTTATCAACTAATGGACGTCCACTGCTGGACATAAGTCTCTTGCATGGACCTCCACAGCCCTCGGTCTTGCGCCGCCTGAATCCAGCGGCTCCCTGCGATTTGCTCTCTACACGGGAGTTATTATAGTGCACAAGTGTGTGCGTTAAACACAGATGCACTCTCTATTTCCTCACTCTTGCTATGTAACATGCACGTTGGACTCGATGGGACGGAAAATTTGACGCGACCAGAGAGATACGAGGCGCAGGACCGACCCCTTTACATGCTCTCCGAGGCACTGGGGTGACTCGCCGCCAACTCCCTAACTCTGCGCCATGAGAATTTCTCGACAGAAATACCTATGTTTATAATCCAGACCCAAGAATCAAACCCGGAACCTCGTCATCCGCAGTAGAACATACTAACCACGAGACCAACGTGGCAGTTAGCCACTTTAGCCATTTAAAATATTACTAAGTACCGACTAGATACTTAACTTTGTGAGGGCGGCCGATTAATTTATCAAAAGTTTTTGTGATTTCTGACATTGACCTGACACAAATATCATTCACATTAAGGTCACGAGACAGCGCTATTATTCACATAGATTTTTTGTGGATAGAGTAGGCATACAATTAATTTATTTTTGACTCCTTATATATAGCCGACACGGCTTGCAGCGTAAAGCGAATTCGCTGTGATATGACGGTTGATTTCATAACTTCTTCAATAAAGGAACCTGTATACTAGGAACCTAAGACTTAAAGGTGCAAATAACCTATATAAACATTGTAATTTTTTATGTGAATAAAGAATATATTTTACTAGTTGATATGACCACGACTTCGTCCTCTCTAGCCTCTCTCTCTTAGCCTATGTCGCTCTCCCGGCCCTCAACTATGTATATCCATGCAAAAAATCACGTCGATCTGAAGCTTTTTTGCGAAGTGATTGAAGGACAAACCAACAAACAAACACACTTTATTATTTAGAATATTAGTAAGGATTATTACCTACTGTTTCGTGTAAAAGTGTCACGATTCATCACGATAACCATCAAAAACGTAAGTACAGAAAATTACTACATGGTACTCACATATTCATTCGTTTTTTTGAGTCTACGTGGAGGTTCGTTTGGAGTGGAATTTTGTTAGAACCTTCTGTTCTAAGCGTTATAGTATACTCGTAGTTCTTACGTTTCACGAGGGCGCGTGAGCTTTACTTGTGGTTACGTCGTGTACATGCACTTTGCATAAGTGTGCGTGCCTGTCAGGAGCCTAGGTGGTAGCGATCGGTCGCAAACAAGCTCTCGCTCACACTTATACCGATACGACACATACACAACCATGAGCCACGTGCCCTCGTGAATTGAAAGAACTATAACTAAATAATTAAAAAATGAAACTATTTTTTAAGTTCATCGCTACCGATGTAAAACGTTTGCAAAATACAGATTTAGACAAATAACTCAATTAAGTATGCTTCGCCAATTTAAACCAGACGGGCAAGTTTCGTTTCAAAATTGAAATTCCAGACTGGATTCGCTGAAATTATTTGCAACTCAGCAACATTGGGAAAGTTAAGATTGATACAAAGTAAAACGAACCCAACATTACAACTCATTATGGGCGAAGGGAGGATAAACTTTTATTACTATTCGAAAAAATATTTAATATTCAAAAGGACTTTGTTTAAGTTTATCTTATTTTTTACGAACTATATTAGAATATAATATTAAAATATAAATTATAATATAATTTATATTTTAAATAAACTACATTTTCTATAAGCAAGTCTGCCGTTAGGAAATATTGTATGTACCTAATATGTTTTTAAATAATAATAATTCTAATTTAAACTACTTATATCTTTGAGTATATAAAGACTTATATGCATAAGTGTGTTTGTTGGTTTGATGTTCAATCAACAACAATGGAGCAACATATTGACGTGTTTCTGTATCGATATAGTAGATGGACCTGGATAGTGACATCATTGTATTCATTGAGGGATTGCGATAGCAATCGCGCCCTAATCGAATAAATATTGTCCTGAGGTTTAGATGAGTGTAATTGATTAAATAATACTTGGATATGTTTGATAGTTACCCTCACATTCAGATGGTGGTTTTTCTAACGTGTTGTGGTTAAATTGATTAGATGTGAGGTCAGTGGCCGTTATAAGGGGATGGTGGAGACGGCTTTAGGTAGGGTTTCAGCGTTTTAATTGTCACGAGCAACCTAATGTTAAGTGATTACCGCCGCCCATGAACACTTGTAGTATCAGAGGCACCACCAATGCGTTGCCGGCTTTGACATAGTACATAGGCAACTTTTATCTTGGAAATCAAAAATACCAACGACACATAATACATAAATGTACCGGAGGCACCAATAAGTAGGGTTTAAGCCATAGTTTACCTGGCTGGCTGTGGCGCCTAATGGTGAACTCTCAGGCAAGCAGGTTTCCTAGAAACGTTTTCTTTCGCTCGGATTCAGTTTTTTGAAACGCATTAGGCTTACCAAGGTAGGACATAAATACTCGTATCATAATACAACAATAAAGCCAACATGCACAGGAAGTCTGTAATAAAATGTGTCATTAAAGACAATTTATATGTGCGAACACATAATTTGAAATCAATATTATACCATAGAATACATAATAGTATAAGTAAAGATTACAATCTGACATGTTTGAAATAATGAGACCCAATTTGCATGATTTTTGTTTAAGTCTGTATTTCTTGTACCGGTTTGCATTATTTAAATAGAATTTTAAAAACCCACAATTACTTGCAAAATAAGTTTGACGTGTCTGTGTGAGTGTGTGTGTGTGACTGACTATGGCATCGTTACTCCCAAACGGATGAACCTATTTTGATTTCGTTTTTTTTTAAAGGTGAATTGAATACTAGAAATAAAAAAGGGTCTAAGTGCCAAAACAAAAAAGAGCAGGCATTTTTTGTTTCAATTAATAAATCTTTTTAACAACATATTTCTTTTATTTTAATTTTCACATGGTTATTATTACAATAATAGTACATTATGGTACAAGTGTCAAAGTTGGTGATTACCGCTGAGGCGCTATTGAGACCCGAGCCGTTAGGTGAGGGTCTTAAGGTAGCCGAGGACGGTAATCATCAATATACACGTGTATCATACGACGTTTTTCAACACACTTGTGAAGAAAAGAATACTAAAATAGTACATTATGGTACAAAACAGTGAAAACGAGTTGTGAAAATTTTTTCGCAATGGCGGGAAAAATTAATGTTGTTCTTTTGTTCGCCCTCTTGAGATGCTCTTGAGGGCAGGCAAAGATCAACGACCATACAGCCTATTCAGGTGTTTATTTGATTTAATCAGTTTTCCGGAATGCGCGCGCACCTTTAATGGCCATAGACTAAAAGAATGAGGTACCTTTTTTTTGGCTTTTCTCTTATAGCCACGTACAAAATGGGGAATTTCCAGTTTTCTTTATTACAGAAAAAACAAAAGTTATATTTGAGTGACAGTTTTATTTATTAAACACGTACAAGTTGAAATTATCTATTTAAATACGAAGTTGTATGAAATGAGCAAGCAATAGGTATGTTGGCAATAGGTAGGATCTTTTTTGTAATAGAAACTTTTTTAAGAACAAAGCAACTCAACCAATAAAATTAAAAAAAAAATTCTATAACTCACATTGTGAATAATAGTAATCAAAAGTCACAGTTTGAGTTAAAGGTGTCATTGTGTGCCTAATTGCGGTGAACCGGGAGCCATTTTATGAGCAAGTGTGTTGAAAAATTCTTTACAACGCTAGTCGTTTAGTTTTTATTTTAGGTTATTGGCGAGGGAACATACTACATAATAAAGTAATAAAAACCGAAACGAAATTTTTGGCACTTAGACCCTTTTTTATTTCTAGTATTCATTATTATTCGGGAGTGTTCTTAGCTATATGTTTGATGAAAATTGGTCCAAGCTAGCCTAGACCACAAACTGACGGGTTGCATATTTTTATTTTAACTATTACTGACTAGCTTTGAGTATATAATACTATAGCGATTATAATGTTGTAACGTGTCGGGAGTGTTTTAAATTTACACTTGTTTGTTGTGTTGTGATCAAAATTATTTTTAACCGACTTCCAAAAAGGAGGAGGTTATCAATTCGGCCGGTATCTTTTGTTATACACAAAAGTTTTGATCGTGATCTCTGTACCTACCAATAAAGTCTGGGTCTTTAAACCCTTTCACGAAGGTTAGAGGAGACTTTTGGCTGGCAGTGTAACATTCTGTTACAATTATTCAATCTACAATGCAGAAAGCGAACGCGTCGACCAACAATTTTGTAGTCAAAATAGATCTAAATACATTTTGCAGTGTGAATTCTAGACGCTTTTGCTGAATGTGCCATGTGATATCGTCTCTTATAGAATGTTTCATATATCAACAGTGCAATAGGTATCTTCTAGGCAAACAGGGTCCACCAACAGGATAGACCATTTCCTTACCTTCCATCAAGTGTGATCATGGAAAAGCCTACTGTGCATAGTATACCTACTTATAAAAAAAAGACGTGTGGCACTCGGGGACTGCCGCGGTAAAGCTATTGCATAGCATTTTTTATCAACGCCACCTAGCGGTGAGAGAAGTCCCGTGTCAGGTTATTTTCGTTACGGAATTTCTGGATTCGGTCTCCACGCTGGCCCGCGATAGAAGCTATGCAATAGCTTAAAAAAAAACAAAATCTCTCGTGCACTAGTTCAGGTTCCCTAACGTCGGCCAGATAGTCAAGGTACTGTTTTATAATAGGTGCATATGCGAATCATCATTAGCCCAAATGCATCCACTGTGGGATGGAATAGGCCTGTTTCAAGTAGCAACAACGGACCCTATCCTCGGCCTTTCGCATACAATCGATGCCTGCCACTTTCCGGATGTCATCGCTCCATCTACCCCGGGGGGCGCCCTACACCTCATTTGCCGAAACGCGGTCTTCACTTGAGGACCTTATACGACCAGCGGTTCTCCGACAAAAGATCAGCCCATAAAATGCGAATGGTGCAATGCAATGTGCAAAATTCGCTTAGCATTGACCTACTATTGTAACAATTGTAATAGCCTTGAAGCCGAAAAAACGACGGCTCTTAGATCATCGTCATATTAATATTAAAATACTCATATTGTCGTAAATGACAATATGATTTTGACAATAAACGACGACCAATAACTACGTACAATAATGGTTTTTTTTATATGATTGTTATGATATTAAATTGATTGATTTAAAATTGTAAATTATGAACCTACTCTCAGATAATATATGTCTGCTGAGTGTAGATAGGTATATAATTTACATGTTGTATTTCTTAGGATAATTTGGGAACTAATAAAGTATTTTCAGTAGAATTACAAAAAAAAATGCTTACACTAAATGTTTGTCCATGCCAACCGACGCAGACGGTCTATTTACCCGTTTTCAAGAACAAGCCAACAAACAAATACACTTTCGCATTATTTTATACTCAAAGTAGTTAACATTTTGTAACCATTTTTGTTTTTCATAATTATGACTATACATTTTATTTTAATTTTACAGTCTTAAGTTCTCTATAAGTGAGCAAATTGTTCTTTGAGAATAAATTCTTTAAACCTAAACCTATAACTTTATCCGTTTGCCCGTTTATGCGTGATTGGAAAACTAGCAAATAAACAAACACACTTTCGCATTTATAATTTAAGTAAGTACCTAGTTATACATTATATAAATAGGTCAAGTTAATCCAACTTAAGATAAACAAAGTGATATTAGATTACAATTTCGCTATTCCAGTGGTAGGTATTGGATATCAAAAGTAATGAATTCTCACTGCGGCTTTTGTCAACGACATGAAACAATGTGCTCCAAATGCCAAAGCATCAAGTCATGTTTGGAGCTCAACTCTGTTTGATATTTGACACTCTAATAAATTCGCAGTCAAGCTTTGACGCCCTATATAAATGGATTACGTTGTACACATTGTATGAGATTTTAAAACTACATTGCAACATTGAAATACCTTCCAGATGTTATAATAATAAGGCATAGGCGATGCCCACATCCGCAATCGAGTTATCCTGGAGAGACCATAATACCCTTCCCATTTCTTGATTAGATACTTCACTTCTTTGCAGAAGTCTTGCATCCGCAGGAGAGAAAGAATGTTAATGTTTAACTGGTAATGATCCTAACTAATATTATAAATGGGAAATTTTGTGAGGATAGATGGATGAATGGATGTTTGTAACTCTTTCACGCAAAAACTCGGTCGGATTATAATGAAATATCACAATATAACCCTTTGTAATATTATATTTAATGCGAAAGTGGGCTTGTTTGTTGGTTTGTTGGTTTGTCCTTCAATCACGCCGCAACAAAGTAACGGATCGACGTGATTTTTTCATGAGTATAGTTGAGGATCGGGAGAGTGACATAAGCTACTTTTCATCCCAGAAAATTAAAGGGTTCCCGCGGGATTTTGCAAAACTAAATCCACGGGGATGAAGTCACGGGCGTCAGCTAGTTATAAATAATAACAAGCTGACTTAGGTGGAAGGGATTTACTATGAGTAAAATAGTAAATATAAAAATTCTTTTCAAAAAACCGACTTCAAACGCCACTACAAAGTATAAAAATAATTTTATTTTGTACACGTTTGTTGAAGTCGGGCGGCTTAAATAGAAACGATGAAACCGATACGCGATGCTCGCCCGATTTCAATAAGCGTGTCTCTTATATGTCACCATAAGATAAGCGTCGCGCATCGATTTTATCGTTTCTAGTTAAGCCCGCCCGACTTCAACAAACGTGTACAAAATAAAATTATTTTTATACTTTGTAGTGGCGTTTGAAGTCGGTTTTTTGAAAAGAATTTTTATTTTAAGCTTTTTAGTGGAGCTTGTCCCTGCTCTCTTTCTCCCCTCCCTCCAACGCTACGGTACTAATGTAGTTCTACATTTGGTACCTACAGTATTTATTAACAATACACAAGAGCTAGGACTAGGAGCTCCATGATGTAGTCCATGGTTGGTACCAACAATATCAGTTCGAAAGCGTCAGTTCGTAATTCCTCCAACTCTGCAGCATCAGAATTGAGGAGCTAGAACCTTGAGCATTATGATGTAGTATATGCTTGGTACCAACAATATCAATTCGTAAACGACAGTTCCTAAATCCTCACAGTTTAGGTAGGCAGTACCCCTGCAGCATCAGTATTGAAGAGCGAGGACCTTGAATTCTACGATGTAGAATATGCTTGATACTAACAATATCAATTCGCAAGCGAAAGTTCCTAAATCCTCACAGTTAAAGTGGGCAGTACCCTGCAGCATCAGAATTGAGGAGCTAGAACCTAGACCTCGATGGAGTAGTATATGCTTATTACATATAATAACAATTCATGATTAACAGTTCCTAAATCTCTACAATTTAGGTGGGCAGTACCCTGCAGCATCAGGATTGAGGAGCTAGAACCTAGACCTCGATGGTGTAGTATATGCTTATTATATACAATAACAATTCATGATTAGCAGTTCCTACATCCCTATAATTTAGGTGGGCAGTACCCTGCAGCATCAGGATTGAAGAGTAGGACCTGGAGCTTTATGATCTAGTATATGCTTAGGCCAAGCATACTAATTCGTAAACGACGGTTCCTAAAGTCCCATAATTTAGGGGGGAAATACCCCTGCAGCATCAGGCTTGAGGAGTTGAAGGTAAAAATTTTTATGGGACCATTTCGCGAGCTTCTTCTGTCGATTAAAAAAAAAATCTCGTGAATCGGTCCAGAAACCTCGGAGTAATCGGTGGGCATACATAGAAAAAAAAAAAAAAAAAAAAGATACCGGCCGAATTGATAACCTCCTCCTTTTTGGAAGTCGGTTAAAAATACCTACTTATTTACCTAAAAGGGAATCCAGGGCTTTGGGCAACCGAAATGAGCGTTTATGTTACTGTACCAAAGAGGTGTGATCTATTGAAACAACATCAAAGGTATCTATTGCTAAAAATATTGAATCTAAATCATATCAAAGAAAATTATTCAGCGAAAGAAAATAATAAAGGCTATTCGTATAACAAATTTCTTAGGAATACATGTATTATTGTAAATTTACAAAGGTAAAGCAAATATAAAACATGATTATGATCATTTCGAGTTGATCTTTATATTATTATATTCAGGTAAAAGCTCAGGTATTGTTATTTATTGAACATGCCCTTGATCGAAGAATGAGATTGAAATATTCAATAACTTATTATAATAAGTGGATTCATTCAGCTGATTTTATCAATTGCAAAAATAGGAATACATTGAATTACTTAGAACCTTTAGAACCTTTTTTGCTTTTTTAGACAGGAAATGCCTAACGCATACCCCTCCGTCCATGGGGTTTACACCCACTAAAATCTATCTGTGTCCTTCCTCGGACCCTGGTAGTAGCATGGGTTACACTTGGCGGAGTATTCACCATGCCACCGCCAAGGTCTTGACCCGGCATCTCAGAGGCGAGTCCCATCCCACATCGGTCCTATCGGTCCCACAGCCTGGCCGCTGCCAAATCTAAGAACCCTTAGAACCAACTAATTTCTGTCCGCGATTTAACTTGTGTGGATTTGGATTTTTTATCAAATGAATCATTAAAATCGATTTTTTTGTAACATTATTAATTGTTTGCATGTTGAGTTAGCCTTTAATGTATACGATGTTACGATCATGCAAATAAATCTATTCTATTCTATCTATATGTAAATTTTTACTAACGAAAGTTTGGATGTATAAATGAATGCATGTTTGTTACACAATTACGCCGCAACGACTGCATCAATTTAGCTAAAATTTGGCACAGAGATAGATATGGTCTGGAATAAAACATAGGCTATTTTTTATTCCGGAAAATGATAGAGTTCCCGTGGAAATTAAAAAAACCTTAATCCACGCGAATGAAGTCGCGGGCATCAACAAGTCTGACACAATTGACAGCAGAATGAGCTCAAAGTTTTACATCATAACTCGTACAGACGCTACCTATCGTAGTTACTACGACACAAAATATGCTTTCATTCTGCTGACGGATCCATAATAAATGTGACGTCAAATACAGGAAGATTTAGAGAGATGATGTTAGCTTTTATGCCTTTATTTGAGATAGATACAAAAATAGATCATGCTCCGCGCAGAGAGTGCTTCTAAAATAATAAATGTGTCAAAAGTACCTACTTGCTGTTGGTAACTGGCCATCAATCAAATAATCAGGGACATATTGCATAAGATTGAATGAATACCAACAATGAACTTGTCACAACAAATATTAGGTATCGACACTTATAGATTACTAGATGTTGCCCGCGACTTCGTTCGCGTCGAATGAGGTTTTTTGGATTCCCGCGGGAACTCTCTTATTTTCCGGGATAAAAAGTAACCTATGTGCTATTCCAGTTCTATAAGCTATCTCTGTGTCAAACAGTAAAATCGGTTCAGTTGTGCGGCGTGATTGAGTAACAAACATACATCCAAACTTTCGCATTTATTGTTGTTAATAAAAAAAAAGAAATTTCGTATTCTGAAATTGCTTCAAAATCCGTTTGCGGTCAAATTCAAACAATATTACTATGGCGTGTATGGTCCAAGTATCCAATTCATTATAATAATATAATGAATTAAATTATAATATTATTGTAATGTAAACATGGTAACGACTACGCCTAATTTAGTTGAACTACCTACCTCCCTCGTTAGATGCTATCAGCAAACAGGTCAAATAAAAGTGCTAAGGCTCAAGAAACATTGCGGCAGATTTTAAGAAAAGCGTTGTATATTTTTTTTAATGACAGATCTTCTAAATAAACTGAACTTTTCCTCCACTGCGTAGTTTAAGCACTATAATAATATAATATTGTCTAAAGAATAATGTTAAAGAGGCACAATTATACGGGTCGATTTGGTTTTGTTTTGTTGAATCAGGAACAAACTTACAAATAAATATAAATATCGATAAACCATCTATAACCTATTGTTCCTATGGTGTCTTAAAAGGTAAACAAAATGCAGAAAACGCATAGCCACCGAACGTTGCTGTTTGACTTTTCACGCATGAATTTATTTTGAAAGCGGTAAGAACATCCACTGCGCTGTGCTTAGCGAGTCGCTTACACCTTATGAGAAAAACAATTTATTAACCTTTAATGCCAGCTAAGGAAAAATTGATTATACCTTACAACAAATTTGAAAAGACACGTCCGCGTCGCATCACGTCGTTTCTCCCGTTATGTGCTTACAGCCTAATAAATTATGGCGAAATTCAATGCTTCGTTCAGCTGACTGAGCTGATGAGTAGGTACATACCAAATTGAGTGTATTTGTTTTGCAATCAGCCTCGAATATGTTGTCTATCATTTCGATTTTTGACAGTGACCGATTTCATAGTAGGTAGGCTTGTTATTATTATAATTGCGTTTCAACCATTGTATCTGTGGCCATAATGTACCCAATGCTTAAATATTTGTTCATTATGGTGTATGAAGAACAAGATGATTTGGCATTTATGTCAATTATCATAATTGAGGTACATTTTTATTTTTATTATAGGTAAGTACACAAGTTTCAAATATCAATTTGTATGCAAAAAGTTACATACAAATTGATCTTTGAAAATTGTGTAGGTATAATAGAATATTATGTTATGGATAGTCTTAATAGAACAGATAAACCTAGGTTTATATACTTACTTATTTTTTTTTATTCGATGTCAAGTTAGTCATTGTCTGCGATCTCACATGATGGTAAGTGACGATGCAGTCTAAGATGGTAGAGGGCTAACTTGGAAGGGGTATGTCAGTGTGAATTCAACCCATAGGTACCCCTAACGTATTTTTACGCGCCATCGTGCCGGAACGCTAAATTGCTTGGCGGCACGAAAAAGCTAGGAATACCTACTCGTAATATATTATTTCTTCTAAGCTACACTTAGTATCCCCAAAGTCATATTGTACACTATCGTGCAAATTAGCCAGACGTCGAGTGCAATAAATTTACTTAATATGAAGCTCTCATGTTAAGCTTCTCAGCATCCAAGATGCGATGATATTATAAAGAGTAAGTGAGATTATGGTAGATACTCTATTACCTGTAGGTGTTTACCTGTTCGAAGCGTATCTTACACTTGGAACAGGTAAGTACCTACGCGTAGATATACTATATCTACGCCTGAGAAATTTTAATAGCAAAAAATCGCAATGTTTTAATTGTATTAAAAACTAGATGATGTCCGCGACTTCGTCCGCTCTTACTCCTTAATTTTCCGGGATAAAATGTGTCTAGCCCTATGTGTTAATCCTGGGTATGAGCTATCTCCATTCCAAACAGCCAAATTGGTTCATTCGTTGTGGCGTGAAGGAGTCACAAACATACACACCATACGCACACATACACACATACAAATTTTCGACTTTATAATATCAGTGTGATAAAATTATTTTAGCAGTAATAAATAAAAGTTTTATTTTTAATCGGTAGCATTAAAAACGTGGTGTAATAAAAAATATGGATTATAATATTTATTATTATATACTTACCTAATTAATAAAACATTGTGTTGCTAAGTTTATTTATAAAAGCTTAGTAATAAATCAACACGAGATCCCTATCGTGATAATGTAAAATAATATACAATTAATATTACAGGGGAAAGCCAAACAGATTATAACGTTATTAATTAATTAATAAAAGGCGCTAGGGTGTTAAAAGCTCAGACACTTTAATAATTGCCCACCTTTCGAACAGAAAAGTTAGTAGCATTGTTAACAGGTCTTCGTCTACAAATTGCAGTAATCAGAATTTCCATTAAAAAATCCTATTTTAAAGGTATAAGTACGTTTATCTCCCGAAGTTACGGTCGCTTAACTTGTTGATTTTCGCGATAAAAGTAGCCTGCCTATATTATCACTGTGCAAGTCCTCAAATACATTCTGTCTCGGAGAGAGGCTTTGGCCGTGGCTTGTTACCAACCTACCGTCAAAGACATGCTGCCAAGCGATTTAGCGTTGCGATCGTTACACTGATGCAATCATTTTTAGAGAATCAACACGCTGATTGGCTGAATTTATGGCGTACTTGCTGCGTCAATGCATTTTAACCAATAGCAAGAGAGTACAAGCCAATCAAGGGTCATTGCGATCATAACACTGATGCAATCATTTTTAGAGTTAGAGAGAACACACAGTCACATAGGGTATTAAAACAGCGATTCGCTGCAGTCGTGGTGCGGATGTTAATGGCAGGAGGCAGGAGCAAAACCTCGGCTAATAGAAAAGCAAGTAGTTAAAATCAATAAACTCTGCAGAAATGCAGAGCATCAAAAAATTGCTAAGACTCATTTGAGTGTTCCCCTCCACGGAAATCTTTAGTAAAAGGCGAAAGATTTATGCGTTTTGAAGGGAAACCAGAGTAACTTACAGGTCGTCGAGGGTCGTCCGCGCAGGCCCTCACGGGCCTCGGGGTAACCGCTCGGGGCAATGGCCCCTTTCGGTGGAATCCAACGCCGCCTGCAACGACAGGCGGGGCACTGGATTGGACCGAATCGGTCCACGGTGTCACGTCCGGGGGAAATGTCAACTCCGGGTGTGTCCTGCTGCCGTGCGATCGAGCCCGCGTAGAGTCGCGGGCGATCAGCGACCTGCAGCAGGATGGTATGTCCAGGATGAGCTTACGCCCGCCGCTCAGCGAGGTCGAGCCCACCGGTAGTGTACCGGCGAGCGCCCATCAGCCAGCGGCGAGGAAGCGGTCATGTCCGGGTGGGGCGGGCTCATGCACGGGTTGTGCAGAGCTCCGCGATGCAATCCAGGATCAGCGGAATAGGATCACGCTGCTCCTGGATGGCCACCAGCACCTTGTTAAGGGTGCTGATGACGTTGGTCAGTCTAGGGTCCAGCGGTCCGCGGGGAGGCTTTGGCGCAGTGGGCGGCGCAGCAGAGGAGGTAGGGGGTGCAGCGGGGCGACGCGCTTGCGCGCGCTTGCCACGCTTGCGGCGGCGTTTGCCCGGGCGCTGTGGCTGGTTGGCGGCAGCCATGAGCGACCCGGGCGCATCGGCCTCCGATGCGTGGGCGGTGGTGGAGCGCGCGCGCGCTGGTGCAGCGGTGCGCGCGGTGGTGCCTGCCCGGCGGTTGCGCAATTCCTTGCGGAACACCGGGCAGTTGGCGTTGTTGGCCGTGTGCGCGCCGCCACAGTTGGCGCACGTCGGCGGTTCCTCCCGGGGACGCTGGCACTCCCGAGCCGGGTGGGACTCCCCACACCGCACACAGGCTATGGGCCGGTGGCAGTTGTGGGAAGAGTGCCGGAACTGCTGGCATCGATGGCACTGCGCCGGGCCCTTACGGCCGCGCCACGCCTCGATGGTAACACCGGGCATACAGAGGAGCTCGTGCACCTCGTATATGCCCGGTATGAGGTCCGGTGTCCGCTGCAGCTGCGCGAACATGAGGCAGCCCGGTCTGCCCGGGCGAGCGGGGATCGCTCGCACGTGCTCCGGGACGTACCCGAGCTCGCGCAGCTCTCGTTCCACTAATGCCGGCTCGGTGTTAGCCGGCAGGCCGCGGATCGCCACCTTCACGCTCCGGTCGGCGGGCAGCGAATAACAGAACCAGGAGATCCGCGCGCTGCTCTCCAGCTGCGTGAGATAGCGCTGGATTACGCGGAACTCCTGGTCCGATTTCGGCATGAAGCGGACGCCCTTGCCAAACGGGCGTCCGTTGGGTGCGTGTCCGAGAGCCTTTTTGAGCTCTCGGAAGTGGAGAGGCCAGTCTGGAAGCACCTCGACGACCAGCGGCGGGTACCGGTTGGTCGTTTTGGTGGACGTGGCGGTGGCGGTGGCGGCTGCGCCGGCGGTGGCGGCGGCGGCGGCAGCGGCGGCGGCAGCGGCGGGGGCAGTGGCAGGGGCAGTGGTAGTCGTGGTGGTGGTGGGGGCGGGGGTTCCGCCCGCAGACGGCTTCTTCTTCAACGCGGCTGCAGCCGAGTATGTCGGACTCGTCGTCGCGGTCTCCATAGGGGAGACTGGCGAGAGAATCGGCATACTCGAGGTGAAGGCAGCCGGTCTTACCTTCGGCGGGGAAGGGAAGCGTCCCACGGCGATGGGAGGTGGGGGCGTGGTAAAACGCGGTGTGCGCGGCGATGTACGCGGCGGTGGCGTTACAGCGGCGCGTTTCGGCACGGCAGGTGTCGTAATGCGCGCAGCTGGGGTTGGCGGACGAGTAGCGGTAGGCACTGGTGTACGCCTAGGCAGAGGCGGGTCGATGGAGTCCGAGGACGGGGCGGGCGATAGCGTCAGCGGGCTCGCGACGAAGGATTCTTCGCCAGCTCCAGTCGAGGGCCCCGCTTGGGGCAGTCTGGCCGGTAGGACGGCGCGAGTGACCTGGCCGGCCGCTATAAAAGCGTCCAGGCCGGCTTCGAGCACCGACGCCGACCGCACGAAAACCCTACGACGTAGGAGACGGGGTCGGGTCGCACGCCGCATGATCTGCGGCGATGCAATTGGATGCGACATGATGGGTACGCAGGAAGGCGCGAGGTAGGCAGGGGGCGCGGGCGCGGGGAGCGCTGGCGCGAGATGCGCGGGCGCGAGGTGCGCGGGCGCGGGGTGCACGGGCGCGCGATGACGCGAGCGCGCGGGAGGGACGAGCGGTAGCGGAGTGGAGCGCGGGGCGAGGCTGCCTGGGCGCGGCCCAACGAAGGTGCTGGCACGCCAGCACCCCGCCGACCTGGTCCCCGGGGCTTGCCGCTGGTGGCAGACCGGGAGCCTGAGCCGGAGGGGGTGTCGTGTTGACCCAACACCACCGTGGACGCAGAAGTTTCGAGGCAGGTCGCACGAGTAAAATCGAAAACTCCTAGGGGCCCGAGCGCCGGAGCACACGTCTGCTCTCGACGGCAGCCGAGCTCTCCAACTTACAGGTAGGTACCATCGAAATAATATGTACTATGGATAGAAGCACAGTAATACCTTGTACGTTTGACTGACAGCGACATCTATCGAGCGCTTTAGAAAACATAAATTCTTATGATGGGTTGATAAATAAGGATAAGTTGGTTTTACTAAAACTATCAAGAATTACACCTGTTAGCGTGTTTTTGTAACAATATTATTTAAAGCTCAGTAAAGAAGACAGCAACATTAAAAGAAAAATAGTTTTAATTGAGTTCACAAGGCTGAGCTGTTGAACTCATTTTTTTTTTAATTAACACTTTACATGCATGTTAAATATTATTTTGGGCTATTTTATTTTTATAACTCTAACGAGGAAGCCTAGTCTTCTTGAAATCTCACAATTAATATGTAGATATATTATAGCTAGTAGAATTCACATATAGACATCATTAATATTATTATAGCATCAAAAAGAGTTTTAACATGGTTTTAACAAAAACGTTGTTAAATTCTCAGTGGTTAAAACAAAAATAAAAGAATTCAAACAAACCACCGGGTAAATAAATTAAGCGACAAAACTAAACTTTGTATCGTAGGATGTGGATTGTCATTGCCGCTAATTAGCTAACGAAAAACAAACAAACAAAGTTTATGTGGCCGTTAGTTTCCAATTTTAGCTAACTAATATAACAATGCTAGGAGGTATACTTAAGTTTTTGTATCCACATAACAACAGATACAAAAAAGCGCACTTAGTGCATTGTGATATAAGGGCGTAATTTAGGTTTTAATCTATAAGTAGACGTATGCAACTTGCAATGCCACGAATTTTCATTAAATTCTTCCTTTATCAACCGATAAACCGATAACTGATTTCACTACAAATTAAAACTTTAACTAACTTAAAAGCCTTAAGAAAAATCAACAGTCTCTCTCTCTCTGTGCATCGTCATCCTCATTACTTAGGGTCGTGATCCTTGGCGCAGCTCACCTTCTCCCAAACGATGTTTTTCCACTTCGAATCAACACTCTAAGAGCAGGAATAACCGACGCTGGCTAGGTATACCCGTTTTTCCGAGAAAAATTAACAATACTCACTCTATTTCCAGAAAATAGTAAATCACTAAAATCACTTTTTCAATAAAACTGTTATTGAAAAAGATTTCGAGACAAAGATTTCGTAGTTGTTGATTACGAAACCCTTCAATTTATAGTAGGAAATAATTGTTCATTACCCGTAACGAAAAGTTCAAAAAGGTAAAGAAACCAAATAGAGAAAAAAATAACGAAGTAAAGATCATTAGTTTGAGCACAAGCCAAGTAAAATCGAGCGAAACGATTGGGCGATTCGTTGAATGAACGAAAAAGCGGCCAAATTGCATCTAAACGAAGAAACGGCTCAATCAACGTGGGATGAACTGTGAATGGTGATTTATAGCTCGTGTAAAAGCGAGCCAGTTGAAGTAACCCGTGGGCATTAATGTGAGTTTCAATTTATCAATTTGGGGTACTCACAGTTTCGATTGCCATAACTCAATTAAGAACTGTTTAATTAAGCCCACACAATACACCATCCATTGATTACTGTTTGAATTTATTGGCCCGGGACTTTGTTACGTAGTTTTTGTCGAAGTTGTCTCAATGGATTCCCACAGCTGGACATAAGACTCTTAAAATGATTTACCATCGTGACCAATGTCACATCATTGCCACTTCAGTTTCGCGATCCAATGAGCTACGAGAATGTCTTTCATTTTAATCTTTTCATTTAGGTATTATTTTATTCATGTAAGAAATAGACAGTCATATACATATTAGATACATTACTTATTTTACTTACTTACTTATATACATACAAAAACTTTAAAGCAACAAAAACAAGAAGGGTCTTCAGCAGTCGGACAAAAAGATAACTTCTGTCTTTTACAAATCCCTAGTAGTTGTTATTCACATTTTGAGAGACACAAATCTAGTTTTTTTTTCTTTTATCAAATCTGCGATGCGGCAATCTGTTTTAATGAAAACAAAATAAGCCGTTCTGGTGGCTGACAGCCTTGATAGCTATCTGAATTGGGCTTAAACTAGAGCAAATTGTCCATTGACGCATCACTCGCATTGCACTGTCGATGTAAGTCTAGTTTGTAACACTTTTTATGGATTGTAACAACCATATTATTGTCGCAACACTGTCTTATTTAAAAATTGCAACCAATTAAAAGGGTGGAAGGAGCGCTTCGAAATAAAATGTTGGGGATCGTAACTAATGTTTCATGTTTTTGGTCAAACAATGAAATTAAATTGGCGTGTACCCCGAGACCTAAGTGTAATTAACGCCCATAAATTAATCAGGGACTCTTGGCAGCTGTTAGTATTAATAAGTGAAATTTTGCTCAAAGGTTTAAATTCGTTGTAATTTGTTTTAATAACCGTCAAGAAACTATTTCGTAGGGTACTTTCGAAGTTATAAGGAGCTTTTGATGATAATATGTGCCAATTCTTTAATAAAATTATAATTAGTAAAATCTTCGTTAATAAAATTAAACTAACCATATAGAAAATAGCGACAAATCGCAATTATTAAATGAACTAGCTTAACTTCGTCCGCATTTAGTTAGATTTTTAAAAATTTCATGATATACAAGCAAACAATCGAACAGTATGACAAATGAATAAAATATAAGGATTTCTTGTTTTACTACAGAACCCTAATAATAAAGGAAACTCTAAGCATACATGTAATCCCTACTTTAATTTCAGGTAAAAGAAAGTCTGACAATCCTTTTAACTTTTATTCCAACATGATTCCAACTAACCACTTTTAGAAAGTTTCAACAAAGTCGTACTTGAAGCCGACCGCATACTGGTAGCAATTTACACGTATATGCAGGAGAGTACAAGGATTCAACTTGGCTTAAGTAGAATTTTACTCAAGCAGTAATGACTAGACTTTTCTTACGGGTCGAACTAACTTTAAAGTTATAAAGGTAGCTGTAGTTATAGTTCGTACAATTCACGAGGGCGTGTGGTTCATGGTTGTGTGTGTGTCGTATCTGTATAAGTGTGAGCGAGAGCTTGCTCGCGCCTGACCACTCCCACCTAGACTCCTGACAGGTACGCACACTTACGCAATGTACACGACGTAACCATGAGTAAAGCTCATGCGCCTTCATGAATTGTAAGAACTGTACTAGAGGTGGCAAAAACGTATATTCGTTAAGTTTGATTCATTTGTATCTGATCTAATGATTCGCATCAGTGAACCGATTCATTTGAATCATTTGGATCATCAATAAAATTCTCATCTAGAGGTATATTCTTGAGCGCTAAATCCCGCTCGCTAATAACCGCTTTTAATTGACATTTGTTAAGAATTGAATACCTTTAATATTTGTTTTATCAAAAAGACGACGTCTTATAACTGGGAGGTCTCGGGTTCGATTCCTGGCGGGGTAGTTTGGGAATTTATAATTTCTAGATTGTCTCTGGTCTGGTCTAGTGGGTCCATGCAATTGGATCAAAATATCGACAATTCCAATTAAAACAATTACCGTGGTACGCACCTACTCGTATTATATTAGCACAATTATGTCATTAAACACGAATCAAGTCTTAAATCTTTAGTTTATTGATAAATACTTGCGAACTGTTCTTCGGCCAATGATATAGTAGCAGTATTAAACAACATATAAAATGAAATATTTACTAACCTAAACGTTAGATTCTGAACAATTATTCAGTGTTAACGCGTTAACTATTAAATTCTGTCGGAACAAGTTGAAGTCCGCTCGGTGTTGTAGAGCAGTATTACTCACTATAATATACCGGGAACTAAAATGTGCTTTATCAGATTTGTAACAGGAAACGTCTCCGACATGTACATGAGATAATCTCAAGTTTGTGTTATGACTGTGTTAGTTTATTGTGCCAAGTTGGAGGAATTCAACAATGTTAAATTTAAGCTGTGGCATAATTTCGTCGAGTCACACGATAATGTGGCTAATTTTGTTGTACACAATCTCTAAACTAAATTCTAAATCTCGTGCTATTCTTCTATAATGCTCGCTGAAGAATTTTTGGCTCTTTCCGCACCGAATCCGATCCGAATTCGAGAATTCTCGATCCGAAATAGCCGTACTACGCAGGGTTGCGCACTAAATCCGAATTTTGTTTTTCGAATCAGAGAATATCTGCATAGTTGCTATCTAATAATCCTATCTAAATATATAAAAGGCAAAGGTGACTGACTGATCTATCAACGCACAGCTCAAACCGCTAGACGGATCGGGCTGAAATTTGGCCAACAGATAGCTATTATGATGTATGCATCCGCTAAGAAAGGAAAAATCAGCCCCTAAAGGGATAAAATAGGGGTTGGAAGAATCGAACTTGACGTGAGCGAAGCCGCGGGATAAATCTAGTTAATATTATAAATGCATAAATTCTATTAGTATTATAGATGCGAAAGTTTTGATGTATGGATGGATGGATGGATGTTTATTAAATCACGACGCAACAATTGAACTGATTTGGCTTAAAAGCACAGAGATAACTTGTAGTTCATAGGCAACTTTTTATCCCGGAAAATAAGAGACTTCCCGGCAAACGGCAAATTAATATACGGCAAGTTGTACCTAGAGTGTTTGCTATTCATTTATAGCGAGGCGCATTCTAAGTATGCTTAATATTGTGACAGGTAACTACGGAACCCTACACTGCGCGTGTCCTGACAGGCAATTGGCCGTTTATTTGGTGTTCACATTCTCCTTTTACTTCTGTTCTCTTTCAAAAACTCAAGCATCCCTTTTTGTTTACCTGCTGAGCCTGCTGACGGCAAAGTTAAACGAAATGATTAATGTAAATAATTGATAAGATATTTTACTTGAGTTATGAGTTATTAATCAGTGTTTCAAATTAAAATTTCTTATATAAAGCTATTTTAACGAACGAGTTGTTTTCAATTCGCTTTGAGCACTGTAAGTTATTAAATTTCACCAGATCTCTGCACCGGCCACTCAATCTAGTTGAGTTGTATTGTTCGTGCCGAGCGAGGCCGGGCGCCAAGTGAAATATGCTGTGTTTCACTTGGATTTGTCAGAAATGAGGAGGAAACATCTTGAGTATCTCAAAAACGAGCAGAAAAATTTATTTTCATTCATTACAACCCATCGCCGGCATAACAGGGCACAGGTCTTAAAATTAAGAGGAAAAAAGATTTAAAATACGCATACACATATGTATTTTCATCTTCGCGACGCAATGAGCTATATCAGTAAGTAATTTGGTTCTCCAACGGAACCAATCTTTTCATCCTTGATTTGACCTGTGTAAGAAAACATCTTGAGTATCTCTACTATAACAGGGCACAGGTCTTAAAATTAGGAGGAAAAAAGACTTAAAATACACTTAGGTACACACATTTCATCTATTCAGAGCTATGTCAGTGAGTAATTTTAGTTCTCCTATGGATCTTCTTATTCTTGATTTGATTTAGAAGAGATACTACGAGCATAGCCATACTCTATCCATACACATACTCTATCCATCGCCCGCTGACCGATTCTGACCAGTGACCCTCTTTGTGATGCTCATAGTTAACAACCAAGTTTCAGATTTATAAGTAGTGCTGACTTCGACCGAGTCGATCTATACTATCTGAAACAAGCAATTCCGTTGTGAAAAGCACAAGGATTCTCAGCCCCTGCAAATCCAGCAGTTTAGGCGGGCAGTACGCCAGCAGATTCCTGGCGAGAACCTGAGTTCACGAAACAGACATAGATAACCACTTAACTTTCGTGGCTTTAAATCTGATTATATTACTATATATATAGCTACTCGTGCTGATTCACTGACTCACTCACTCATTGATCACCTCTCCTGTAAAATTTTGTATGGAAAAATTTTTTTTTACTCACGGTTTCGTATAGAGGCCAAAAATTCATTCGGAACAAAAATATGGAGAGAGCTGATGATTAAGGATTTCGTAGACGGGTGAGGAGCACCGGCCAGGGTATCGAAGATAGGTGGGGGGTGTTCAACCAAATGTCACTCGAAACCTCATCCAATTGGCAGAGAGCCGAAAAAAAACTCCAAAATGGCGGATTCAAGATGGCGGCCATACAAATTTTGTTTGTGTCTATCTGGGAGAGTATAAGAGATGGAAGAGTGGTTTCTTGGCAAAAGATGATCAGGAGTTGAAGGTGCATTTGATGAACAGAAAAAAATTCAAAATGGCGGAATTTATTTTTTTCCATACAAAATATCCGCAAGACTTTAATAAGGTTATTTTCCAAATTTCTGATGGTTTCGTATAGAGGACAATAATTCATTTGGAGGAAAAATATGGAGAGAGCTGATGGTTGAGGATTTTGGAGACGGGTGAAGAGCACGGCCAGGATATGGAAGGTAGGTGGGGGGTGTTCAACCAAATGTCACTCAAAACCTCATCCAATTGGCAAAGAGCCGAAAAAAAACTCCAAAATGGCGGATTCAAGATGGCGGCCATACAAATTTTGTTTGTATCTATCTCGGAGACTATAAGAGATGGAAGAGTGATTTCTTGGAAAAAGGTGATCAGGACCCGAAGGTCTACTTGATGAATAGAAAAAAAATTCAAGATGGTGGAATATTTTTTTTTTTCATATAAAATGTATGCAAGGTATTGATACGTTCCTTTCCGCTGATGGTTTCGTATAGAGGACAAAAATTCATTTGGATAAAAAATATGGAGGGAGCTGATGATTGAGGATTTCAAAGACGGGTGAAGAGCACGGCCAGGATATTAAAGATAGGTGGGGGCTGCTCAAACAAAAATCACTCGAAACCTCATCCAGTTAGCAGTGAGCTGAAAAAAAACAACACCAAAATGGTGGATTCAAGATGGCGGCCGTACAAATTTCGTCGGAGACTTCTAAAGATGGAAGAGTGGTTCCTGGGAAAAAGATGATCAACACCCGAAGGTCTACTTGGTGGACAGAAAAACCGCGGTTCGCTTTAGCGAGCCGCGCACCCACGCGCCCTACTAGTATGGATACTGGAATTATTCAATAACGAATGGCTCGACTGTTAATGGGTTTAGTTTAATATGTTTTATTTAGTTCATAAAGTGCAGCGGCTAGCGCAGTGCGATCCCCTTATCCGAGTGTCAATCTCTTTACTAATCCGTTCGTTAATGGATACACCATTCTTTATTATAAGCTATCTAAAAATAGGGAACGATCTTAGTTTAACAGAGTGGTTTCTAATTCCTATTTCTAGTTTTTCTAGTTGTGCAACTAGATGATGCCCGCGACATCGTCGTAAATTTTTCGGATTCCCGCGGGGACTCTTTGATTTTCCGGGATAAAGAGTAACCTATGTGTTAATCCAGGATATAATCTATCTCCATTCCAAATTTCAGCATTACCTGTAGTTTCCATACAAACTTATTGGTGTGATATTATTGGATTCAGGAATTAATTGAAACTAGGCGAGCATTACCTACCTATAGCTTTGTTTCATGTTATTGTAAAATATAATGTAATCGTGCAAATATTACTTAGATCTGTTGCTCCTTTACTGCGTGATTGAAGAACAAACCAACAAAGAAAGACATTGTCGCATTTATGAAATTAAAAATAATAAAATGTATTAATTAGTACAAGATACCTCTCAAAACTCTGAATAACAAAGAGTAGTAATATTTATTTAGTTTATCTATTTTGAACAATTAATATTAAATAGTTCTAAATTCTAAAATCTAAACAAACCACTGGAATGAGGAAATGTTGAGATAAATAATAATATTAAAGAGCCTTGAATAGGGTTGAGATAAATTATCTCAATACTATTCAAAATTTAACCTCCGCAGAACATTATGGATATGGCTCTATTTCAAGACAGACAGAATATGTTCTGTTTAAATAACAATGTGAATTCATACTGCTATTTCCGGGGTAGTGTATCTCTTATTAGCGTTGTCGAGATAAATAATTAAGAGGGAACTCATGGATGCGGAAATTGTATCCAGTTGCTTGTTTTTTCGTTAACTAATTAGTGTTTAAGTGAATCAGCGTACCGGACGAATACCTTCATTCTGAACTGAATCTCTTTTGCTTTTCTCTGAATTGAATGTATTTTTTTAAAGAATATTAGTCAAGCTGGATTGGCTAATATTCTTTAAATAAAAGGCTCAGGATCACTCAGCGGGCGATGGAGAGAGCAGTGCTTGGAATATCCTTGCGAGATCAAATCAAAAGTGATCCGGAAATCCGTAAGAGAACTAAAGTCACCGACATAGCTCAGCGAGTCGCGAAACTGAAGTGGAATTGGGCAAGGCATATAGTTCGAAGAGTTGAATGTGGTCGACGGAGTCTCAAAATGCTGGAGTGGCGGCCCCGCACCGGGAAGTGTAGTAGTGTTGGTAGACCTCCTACTAGGTGGACCGACATCATCAAACGAGTCGCATGGAGCCGCTGGATTCAGATAGCGCAAGACCGAGACCTGTGAGGACTTATATCCAGCAGTGGACGTTTATCGCTTGATAAAGAAGAAGAAGCCAAGCTGAGCTTGACTTACAATATTCTCCTCTCCCCTTCAAATAAGAGGAAAGCTTTTGCTAGGAGTGGGTACCGCAACAGTGCAACGGGTAGAAATCGAACCTGCGTTGGACTATTGAAGATAGGGCCAAAGTGGAGCAATTTATATTTCCAGTCGCAACTAGCGGACTGTGTCTTTAATGTTAAGCTCGTCCTCTGTAAGTAATTAAAATACTGGCGACTTGCCCGTTCACGAGAAATAATATACCGGTGGTAGTTTCATACAAGACGAGCAAACCGCTAAATAAATCTAACTGCACTACGCCATTTTCTTTTTGCTGCTTATTTACGGCTGACAACATAAATTGGGGTGTAAATTGTTACTCCTTTGTGTTGACCGCATTGCTGCTCTTGCATTGCTAGGGTGTGCTGCACATTATTTACTTTTAAGAACATTTAGTGCAGTTTACCATTTTACAAAAAATATTTATCTCATTTTTTTCTGATAGATACGATATCATCTGCTTGATTTTGTATAGGTATTTTACATGACCAATACAACAAGTGCGAAAGTGTGTTATAAGCTTATGTGTGTGTGTGTCTGTTGCATCGTAGCAGCCGAACGAATGAGCCGATTTTGATTTTGTTTTTTTTTTGTTTGAAAGGTGAATTAGTCGGGTATGTTCTTAGTTATGTTTGATGAAAATCTCTCCAAGATGGCCGCCGCCACAAACGATTAGATACAGACTAGCGATTAGAATGTTGTAACATGTCGGGAGTGTTATAAATTTTTAATTTACACTTGTTAACAACACTGATTTCGCAGACTCAAAAAATAATTATTAATTAAGTATTAATATAACTTCTATTCCTGTATGAGTAAATGGTGCGTTTATATCAAAGTAAAATTTCAAAATATATTTTTACTATTGTAAGTTTGTAGGTATCTATTTGCATTGTGTTAAGATAAATTAAGATAGAAAAGCAACGAATGCGGGAACTTTGTTTGTTTTAGTTAGCTAATTAGCGGTGAAGGCAATCAACCTGTAAAACTGTTTAGTTTCAGAACAGTTTGTAACTTTGTAGCAATTAATTTGTTTATTCTTTTGATTAGAGCCAGTGAAACAAATTAATGTGCTTTTAATATCGTTGATGCCTTTATTTAATGAATCATTGACTCGATCGCTGATTTGCTCTCGATTGCAAAAAGGCCGCTCAGTGAATTCCAATTTAAACTAATAAAGTTATCGATAGTAGAGTAAGGGTTTATTTTACAATCGCAAAGTAGTTTTTAACGGACGAATAAAGTTAACATAATGATGAGTTTTTTAACCCCCCCCCCCACGCAAAAACAACGGGGTGTTATAATTTTTACATGTGTTAGTGTGTGTGTGTGTGTGTGTGTGTGCGCGCGTGCGTATGTGCGTGTGTGTTTATGTGTGTGTGTGTGCGATGAAACGAAGCGGGGTACTTGTAGCTTCACCTACATAAAAATGCTGAGTGCGCCTGGCCTGGTATAACATTTTTTTTTAAAGAATTTTAGCCAAGTTTACTAATATCCTCCTATCCCCTCTAAATAAGCGAAAAGCTTGTGCTAGGAGTGGGTACGACAATAGCGCTACGGGGTGGGGCTCGAACCTGCGACATTTCAGTTTTTAGTCCGCAGCTTTTTTAACTGTTGGGCTATTGAGGCTCAATTGCTCGAGAGATATTAGCTATTAGGTAGGTATCTTGTTTCCTCTTTTCAACAAGCTACGATAACGGTTTGTTGAGGCAACATAACGCAATAACTGTCGCAATGGCTCATGCTTTCTGTCGTCTACATTTTTGTTTTGAGTCTTGGGAGGAAATCCAATTTATATGATGGGGAGAAAATTTCAACTAAGTACGATATAAAAAGAAATTAGAAACGCTTCTTTGTAAAATGCCTTTTTCTCTAAATTTTTTTCACGTCTTTTGACGCAATGAAATACGAGTAATATTAAGATGCAATATCTCTTTTAGTTTTCCGGTACCTAGCCATGCTAAGACTTGCAATAAATGCGAAAGTAACTTTTTTACCTTATTAGGTAGGTACTGCTCAACCGCTGAATCGATCTTGACGATTTTCTTTTTATTCGATGACAATATAGCCCTTGACTACGATCTCACCTGATGGTAAGTGACGATTCAGTCTAAGATGGTAGTGGACTAACTTGGAAAGAGTATGGCAGTGTGTACACTGACATATCCCTTCCATAGAACATACATACATAGAACATAGAAAACGATTAGGGGTATGGGTCCAATGTATTCAGCCCATACCCCTAGTCGGTTTCTACACGCCATCGTGCCGCAACGCTAAATCGCTTGGCGGCACGACTTTGACGGTAGGGGGGTAACTAGCCACGGCCAAAGCCTCCCACCAGACCAAAAGGCACAAAGATAGTTTGCATCTTGGAGAAAGCCATAATTGTAGAATACTTTTAACATTCCAGAAAATACATGTCTCCGACAACGAACCAACTTGCGGGATTAGCTAGTACGTGATCTTAAAGTAGTTTTTGGTCTATGAAATAGTTCATTCATTTATTTATCTCAACCCGTCTCGGTTCACTTCTGGGCACAGATTTCTTCTCTAGTGAGAAAGATCTATCCTGGGAAGACAGAAATGTTATTGAAAGTGATCAGAACACTGATCCTTGTTTAAATTTTTTCAAATATTATTACTAACTAGCTGTGCCCGCGACTTCGTTCGCGTGGAATAGTGACTTTTCGGGGCTCGGACGCTCAGGCGCGAGGCGTGTAGTACGTACTCTGTACGTTAAAAATGTTCGCCGTGATTCTTTAAATTGACATAACTTTTTTATTTATGAACCGATTGACATGAAATAAACACTAAATGTTAAGTGAAGCTTACTACAATATATCAGTGAAAACCGTATCTAAATCGAATAAGCCGTTTCTGATATTAGCGTGCACAAACACACAGACAAACAGACAAACAGACAAACAGACAAACAGACAAAAATAAAATTAATTACAATTTCGGGTTCGGCATCGATATAATAACAACCCCTGCTACTTTTTTTTATATATTTCCATTGTACAGACACCACTTTTCTACAATTTTATTATATGTATAGATATTGTAAATGCGAAAGTGTGTTTGTTTGTTGTTTTGTCCTTAAATCATAATTTGCAACAGAGCAACGGATCGACCTGATTTTTTGCATGGATACAGTTGAGGACCGGGAGAGGCGTGAGAGTGGTGGAGGTGGTAGGCTATATAGTTCCCGAGTGATTTTTACAAAACTAAATCCACGCGAGCGAGGCCGCAGGCATCAGCTAGTAAGTTTTAAATCTTTTATCTGGTACTATCCGACAATTTATATATTGTTAATGAAATTCTGTAGTTTTAAACAATCAAAACAACCATTTTATCAAAGTCAGTTCTCAAACTAAAACTAGTAATAGTTTTTCCACAATAGAACGCGAGTTCACGGAGAATTGAATTAGAGTAACCATTAAGGACTCATCTATCAAGACATCAAAAACCACTCTTACACAGTTATTACAATTTGAATTACACTATCAAATATGGAAATAATAAAAATTTTAAGTAATTCATAAGAGTTGGTCATTATGGTTATTAAATTAACGATTTAATTAATAAATTGACAAAGCCAATGGCCGATTGGGGGAAAACCACTTACAGTCTCAATTGCGGTGATTCCTATTAATAATTAATATTGTTAATGCGAAAGTTTGGATGGATGGATGGTTGGATGGATGTTTGTTTCTCAATCATGCCGCAACAACCAAACCAATTTAGCTGAAAGGCACAGAGATAGAGTTTGAAATAACATACAGACGTCTTTTTATCCCGGAAAATAAAGAGAATGCCCGCGGGAATTCAAAAAAACCTCAATCCGGTGAAGTCACCGGCATCTACTAGTAGTCAGTAAAAAAAGCTTCGAACAATCTAAGGCAAAGCAAGCGTCACACGGTAGCAATCATTTTTAGGTAGTCCCGCAGCAACGTTCCTAGTTTCCTACTCCAGTAATAGGTATGACAACTCAGGGTCGAAGTAAAGCTTTGAGGATAGTTACATTCAGACTGAAACTCCGCGACACGATCGCCTAGATGGATGAGATTTTAATGGTATTACTTGTAATCCCACTAATGCGTTTAGTTTCACGTCCACACCTAATGGATTAGGAACGTGTTTTCATATATCTGATTAGGGAATTATCTCAATCGAAGTTTGATTGATGGTCGCTAAGTAATTTTGTGTAATAACTGATGATGCTTCCTACTTTATATTAGCTATAGAGAGGTGAAATTCGGATTCAAAGACCAAAAGTTTATCTCAATAAGGAAAAGTTATGAAACTTGGATGTTGTTATTATTATTATAGTATACATAATGTAGCAAATACGTTCATCTAATCTTACCTTTGCAGATAAGATTAATTGTCTTGCTGTTCTAGCGGCAAGCATGTTTGTCTGCGGATGTCGATTTGATGTCGAAAAATATGTATTGGATTACTCTGTTAAAAAATTTTCGTTAGGTACTAGCTCAAAGTTAGGAAGTTGGCGGCATGTCATCCCTGTACCTTGCAGACTCACAGCGCAGAGCACGTAAAGTTGTCGGTCCTGCACATGATTTCTCTCAGGTCCGTCCCATCAGACTGTAAGAGTACTTACTCTTACAAAAAACTCTAAAAAAACTCTATTTACTTAAATAGAGTTTTTTTTATTCGATGAAAAGTTAGTCTTTGACTGCAATCTCACCTGATGGTAACTGACGATGCAGTCTAAGATAGTAGCTGGCTAACTTGGAAGGAGTATGGCAGTGTAAATTCAACCCAAACCACTAATCTGTTTCATCGATCATGCCGATGTTTCATCCATCGTGCCGGAACGCTAAATCACTTGGCAGCACCAGACAATTCTCACACAAAGCTGTGGTAGTAGTCAGGGTCTTTTCAATAAAAGCCCGACCTCACCCAGGCCCTGTGTATCATGCCTCAGCCATTACTTACCCCCAGCTTTCCGGATCAATAAATATCAACAAAAAAGCCATCTTGTTTTGAGAAAAATAATGTAATAACTGTCATGGCGGCTGTCATCTACATTGTAATTTCACACGCAATACACAAGCATCGTCTTCGGGGGAATACAATTTATACGAAATTTGATGAGAAAATTTGTGGAGGCCAAAAGTTGAGTGTGTGAAATGTGAAGATATATAGAGGCATATTTTTACCTAATTTTTATTTTATCTTCACTTCGACTATAAGAAGTGAGAAACAACAAAAAAGTTCTAGTACAATGAAATAAATCCTCAAACGCATGAGGCACGCGGTTGATACACTATCAACTTGTAATTTCTGAGCTAGTTTTGAGAATTTCTTGATAGACAAACCGTAATATTTTTATTTGGCCCTACCCGGGAATTGAACCCGGGACTTCTTTATGCGCAATCAAACGCATGTTTATGGACTATTAATAGGGCAGACCGGTCGACAAACGAACAAAAATTTTAAAAAGTGTGCTAATTTCTGCTTGGGTCCTAATCCGCAGCAAGTGGGACCCACTCACTTCATTGTATTATTTTTGAAGATGTTATACAGGTATATTGTATTTTTGTGAACATTTTTTTTAAATAATATAATGTAAATGTGTGTGAAAATAAATGATATTAAATAAAATCATTATGAGCTTAACAAAAAGCAATTCATTCCTAATCACAGAGATGTATGCATTTTATTCATTTGTGTAATTTTTTTTTATTCAGCATTCAGGCATTATTTGATAAAATAAACCCAATAGCATATAATGGTTTGTTTCTATTTCAAGATTAATATTCATAGTATAGAAGTTTATAGTGAAACTGAACTGAAACCCACGCAGAGCGTCTGGCATTCGTGTAAAGCCTCACAAGCACCCTTCACTTGAGCTTTGCAGGCGCGCTGCCAAGTTACGAAATATATGGAAAACTGCGAAACAAACGCTTGTTTGAAAACAAAAAATAACAAGGAGCAATGCCACATGGTATATGGCGTTGCTGACTTGCTGCTGCATCGCCCCTGATGTAATCTCTCTCTCTGCGTCGTGTTCCCCATTACTGAGGGTCGTGACCCCTTCCAACAAGGACTCTTTTGTAGATGATGTCGCGCCATGTGCCTCGGTTTTTTGCGACATGTAAGACTTCGTGGACCTTACTATCGAGGGTGGTGCGGATTTGGTCTGACCAACGCATCGGGCTACGTCCCCGACTTCTCTTTCCGTCCACTTTGCCAGTAATCACGATATTTTCTAGATTATGTCCCTGCCTTCTGGCAATGTGGCCGAAATAATCGAGTATCCTCTGGAGACAGGTGGTCGATAGCCTTCTCGTTATTTTTAGTTGTTTCAGTGTCGATGTGTCCTGATGTAATGAATTACCACAAATAGAAAAGTATGTACCTACTACATAGATACTAGATAGAGTTCGTGGTATGCTATATGGTATGCTACGGCAGCCGTGACGTTGATGAGATGAGATGTCACTACGTTGAAGAATCCTTGAGCCACACCACGGATATATCAAGAATTTCTTTGGGTCACACGGTGACCTATGACATATTGAAGTTTTGCGGTGTCACGGTGCGGTGTGAAGGTTGCAGAATTCTTGGGCCATACCATAGATATATTATCTAGAATTTCTTTGGGTCACACGGTGAGCTGCGGCGTTGTGAAGTATGTGGTTTCACTACGTTGAAGAGTTCTTGGGTCACACCATGGATATATATCAAGAATTTCAATGGGTCACACGATGAGTTATGACATATTGAAGTTATACGGTGTCACTACGTTGAAGAATTCTTGGGCCACACCATATTATATATATCAAGAATTTCTTTGGGTCACATGGTGAGCTGTGGCGTTGCGAATTATGCGGTTTCACTACGTTGAAGAGTTCTTAGGTCACACCGTGGATATATATCAAGAATTTCTATGGGTCACACGGTATGCAACGGTACCATGACGTGACGGTGTCATTAGTAAAAAAAGCCCTTTAAGCCACACATAGAACACAATTAAGAATTTCTATGGGTCACTCGGTAAGCTGCAAAATCGTTCAAATGTTTTTTTTTAGATCCTGTATAAAGTAGAGTCAAGTCAAATTAATTTTCTACATCATGATCTTTTTACTAAATCATGAGTTCTCCCCAGAATTGGGTAAAAATAAGAAAGCCACTACCCTGGCTAAGTACGCGCAATGCCAGAACCAGATGCTTTTAATACTTTTTATTGCTTTCCTAAAATTTCACTTCACCCGACGTGTATTATTTACTCTGCAACTGAGCCAATGTCGCCCGCCTGGCATTTTCTAAGCCTTTAAGCGGTCCCACTCCGCCGGAGCTGTAGGCGCGTTGCCAAGATAAAACATATTGGAGACTCGTAAGTCGCATCTAACGCAGTACCGGTACTATATTTCAATCTAAAATAGTCAGTAGCCCACTGTTATTGAGCAAATCTGTACAAATAAATAAAATTGAAGTATTTTTTGTAATGTCAAAATATTTTTACTAAATGCATATGAAAAATTAAACAGTGTGTAAAGAAACCTTTAATTAGTAGAGCTAGGAGGAGTAGTAGAGTAGAGTGAATGAATTCCTTAATGACAAATTTGCTTTTAAAAGCAATCTGCTTTACTTCAGCTGTCTATAAGATAGATAATCTACATATTGTAACATTTATTGTTTTAAAAAGAGTAATTGCTGAGTTTCTTGCCAGCTCTTCTCAGCAGAATCAGCATTAGAAATGCAAGTCATTTGGCAAAACGAAGTCCAATCCCAGCATAATGAAATACGAGTGGAAAAACTTGCACGCGAGTTCATTTCTTAAGCCACTTTGACTGACCTTTGGATTTTCAAATCAACATTAAAAACTTCAATTTTTTTTATTTCGACCTTTGTTGTCTTAGAATAGTATTGTAATTCTTGCTTCATAAAAGAAATACTATAAAGTTACATTCATACTAGTGATGTTCATTTCTCGGGACTTACAGACTTTAAGATCTTTAATTTACCATAAAAAATCCATATTACATAAAAGCAAAGCTACATAATGTTTAATTTTGGATATAGGCTGTAATTCGGTCTTACGCAATGAAATTTCTTCAAATCATGAGTTCCTTTTTTATCTTTATTGTATCGGTACATGCTTATTTGTCGTAAAATTGTTTTGTAATAGATGGGTATCAAGCATGATCCGGGTTGGGTCAATTTTTATAGAACGTGGGTAACAGATACAATCATTTTATGACAAGAGATCCTTAAGGTCATTTAGGGTCCCGTATTTAGAAACCTTCATAATAATCCTGAGATCTGCACCAACGATAGAACCTTATTCTATACCTCTATTGCCTCTCAAAAAATCACATCTTGTACAGTGTCTACTAGCTGATACCCACGACATTGTCCGCATGAATTAGGGTGTTTTTTTTTTCATACAATTTTACCACCCAAACTGCGATTTTCAAATATCCGTCCTCTATACTGAATAAATATTTCCTCACAAATCTCTCAGCCCTGCGGTTTAGCTTTGCATTGTCTGTTAGTCAGTCGGTACTTTTATAGAAGACTATTATATGGCTGACTCATTTTTGCGCAAAAGATCAGGTGCTATTTAGTGTGAAAATTAAGCTACGAGTAGTATTATTGTAATCATTCCACGAGGGCATGATTTGTAGGTATAGTATGCAATAAAATTAGGTTAACTGAAAGTTTAATTTCTTTAATATAACTTTTTCCAATTCTAGATTTAACTAGAACTTAGATTTTTTTTATTGTGACTTTGTCTATTTTTCTTCTTTCTAACTGGATATCTCACGTTTGTAATTCCCCTGATTCTTTATATATCTTCTGTCATTCATTTATCGACTTAAATTATTTTATACTTTGTAGCGGCGTTTGAAGACAGTTTTTTAAAAATATTTTTTATTAGCCCTAATAATAAGTAATCTACTTATTGAAAGTACAGTACTTTGTTATCTTTTTTAATCGTCGTAAATAATAATAATTGTTCGTTGCTCTAAAATATTCCTCTCATTTTATCTAAATCCAACCTTATCAGTATCGATATGTTATTCATATATAATATTTATAATGTAGTTAAAGAAATAAAGGCAAGCTATAGCAGAACCCTCATACCAGAAGAAGTTTACTTGAAGTTGTTTGATTCTGTAGGAAGGACTATAAAGCCATTGAGTTGAAATTTTGATAGATATGATGGATTTTTGTCGTAAATCGGGGCTAAACTACTTTCTGATCTTATGAGATTTTGTTATTTTACGATGAAGATTTATCCGGTGATATTAAGTTACTTAGCTATAACCTTATTTTATTCAGAAAATATTTAAAAAATTCTTATACTAATCAGATGCCTAATTCGATAGAGTTTTACATTATGGCAAAACTTTCATGCATAAGTACGAACTTTAATAACTTTTCTACCGTCGAAAAAAAGGAGGAGGTTCTCAAATCTAGAGTATATATTTGTTATGTTATTAAATTATGATACATCGTAAATGATATAACCCTTGGAATAGGCTTTAAAAGTTAAGTAACTCTATTTAACGGACTTAATTTAATTTGACCTACAAACAATACTATTCGACGGTGTTTCTGAGAACAAAGAAGCTGTAAGCATCTTATAGTTTGTACAACTCTTATAATGTACCGCTCAATAGGCACAATTTTGATTCTTATCTCAGTGTGGTAGAGACTATTTTCGGAAGAATTTTCCCGTGTTTTGTGCCTCAAGTCTTGGTTGACAATTGTAAAACAATTTATATGTTACTAGTCAGGGATTTGTCCAATTACAGCTCGCTCAAGTTTTCATGTCCAATTGTGTTTCTGTTATTATTACACTGCACTAGTTATTTTCTAGACTTTATAGTCATAGACGCTTTTCTGGAAATGTTATTTCACGCTTCTATCGTTCGGTTCGCTTTGTTATTATGATATAGAATATCATGTTTCTTTTTATTATCTTTATTTATTTTATACATACTAAAGTATAATGGCAGCCCCATCGTACTCGTGTCATATTATACCTACTTTCTAATTAACAAGTGTTTATGCTTAATATAACCATATAACTATTTATTGAACTGCTTCAAAATCATCACTTATCTAATAATAATCAACAATTTTTTACACTATTAAAATTAAAATTAAATAGAATTTCAGCCGAAGTGGAATTCGGTTCAGCCAAAATTCTATTTATAAATCTAATGTCATACTATTTTTGGATATTCAATAACGTTTTTTTTTTTATAACACGCATAGCGAACCCATAAAATGATATATCGGATCCTTGCGATATACAGGTTCTATCTGGATATTTTGGTTTTAACTGATTGTACTTTCGAACAATAAATAAATAAAAGTAACATTGTTGATAAGCTTTTTTGGAGGGGCTCTAGCCTATTCTGCGTCCATAAATATGAGGAGACCCAAGGAGACCCTAATTATTGTCAACCAATATTCCCAATATTAGGATTATTGTAAACAAAATTGACAAAGGCCGCAGTAAATTTCCCCAAACATTAATATTCATTTTCCGTGATTGATCTTCCACAGTTTTGCGAATTTTCATTTATTATTTCAAAGCGCCCAGTTTAGGTTCAGTTTGAACTACGTACAAACTCTCGCTTATTTTGCATAATTAGATAAACGGTTGGGAAGTGGCGGAGAGTTTACAAGCCCATCAGCTCTGTTATATTGTGTAATGCTGTGTAAATTGACTTACACTGTAAACATCGATGATTTTAAATGTGTTTTCTAATTGTTTTTCTTTGCGAAATACATCAATCTAACTGCAATTAAAAAAATATAAAAAATATCACTAACAGTAGATTTATTATATGACAGAGCTATGGAATTTCAACTGAGAACCTATTTTTCGAGAAGAAATTTTTTTTGAAGTGTTAAAATACAATTTTAAATAATATCTGACCTTTATCTGACCCACTATTTGGATCGCTGCGCGAGTATGAAAATCCGGAAACGCTGATTAACAATCGACTAAATAAACAAGGACTGGCCTGCCAGAGTAAGCAAAATTAATTTATTTGTGGACAGGACTGAGGGTAAAATAATATTTATCTTTTCCCGCTTATCACTATCTGTTTATTAATGACTCAAAGGATTTATTTCGGTAATTAAAAAAATGCAGGCTTTCATGATTCTGATAATTAACTAACTATTGATCTAAAAATCGGTCCAAGATGGCCGCCGCCACAAAATGGCGGATTACATATTTTTATTTTACCGATTACTGACTAGCGATTAGGATGTTGTAACATGTCAGTGGTGTTTTAAATTTTTAATTTACACTCTTATTTACAATTTAGAAGATTTTATTAAGTAAACTTAATTATCCTCAAAAGTATCACGCACTTTAAGTATAGTTTAGCTAATAGTTGGAAAACGCGTAAACTTTTCCACTCAGTCCAATAATGTTTTGAGATGTTTGTTAAGATTTTCTTGATATTTTTTTGAAGAGACAAAATTGGTTGGCTTTTAAATAAAATTTAAGATGGAACAACGTTTAAACTGTCGTCCCTGGAGTGTTCCCGGCAGGATAAAGTAGCAGCCTGTGACGCAATCACTGGAATGTACCCGCAGTGGGCTATAAATGTACACACAATTAACTTCGCGTAGGTACCTATAACATACCTACTTATACCCACTTTCCGCTATAAGACTTAAATGAAACACGATGGTGAAAGTTGTTTTTTAATTACTTAATCAGTTTAATATAAAACTGTATGATTACTGTCATGTTTTTAGTGTCACTTGTAAGATTAACACAAATCGACTGACGTAAGAATCATCAAAACAGGTCCACGCGTTAGGTCTCCGGAGCGCCGCAAACATACATACTACATATATACATAGACTGATAAACACATTACCTTCCTCTGCGGTCGGTCGGTTCAAAATTTCTCCCACCTCCTATTCTTGCACCATACTATAGTATAACATCACACCTAATTTCACCCCTTCCACCGATGGTTGCCTGGTAGAGATAGCTATGTTAGCAATAAGGCTGCCTTTGCATGCGTAGCTTTAATTTGTATTAATTTTTTTGTAGTGTGTAATAAAGTTTTTATCTATTTATTTATATTTGTCTTACCCAAAACAAGGGGAAAGATAAGTGCGCATATGGGGTAGGTAAATAAAATGGAATATTATGTCTGAAAGGATGCAACCAATGCCATAATATAGGTAGCTCCATGTATAGCTCCAGTATAAATGAGTTATCCAGTATACACCGTATCCGTTGTACTATAGTTTCATCAAAGTCTAGACCACTTTAAATGGGTGGGTACCTGCGTGAAGTTAATTGTGTGTAGGCTCAGTCCTATGCGGTGACGTTACGTAATTATAGTTCAACCCCCACTTTATACTCCAGAGGACTTCCAGGGCTACAGTTTGAGCATTGTTGAGAAATGTTCAAGCTTGGAAGATTCAAAGAGAATTTCAAAAAAAGGTCAGTGCGAGGTTTACGCCGAAAAATCTCGTAACTATTTTTTTTAACAATCTGTTTTTTTAATCTCCTCTTTTATTAAGGACCAACTTTACCCTTACCAAGTAATACTTAACTGAGAATAAAGCAAACATTCTCGCAGTTTTTTATTGAAAATCTATTCCAGAATAACAGCGTTGTGGTTACTTCTTTATCTACAACCCTTTCATTGGTTGGCCGCATAGCTTGTTGGCCAATTAATACTTTAAAAACTTTATTCCATTTTAACCATTTAAACTTTATTCTATTCTAACTTACTTGTTACCATCGAGCTGGGAATTTTTTTCATAGAAATTACATAAAAAAGAATATTTAGTCAGGTTCCGTGTGACTAATATTCTTTTTAAAATAAAAAAATATATAGGTATATTTATATTACTAAGCCCAGGCAACTTACATCCTATTACGTCATCCTTACAATGCCGGCCTTCGTAAAATCTTCGTAATTTTATATCTCAAACTTTAGAATTCAACTGCACTTGGGGATTTACTTGCCAGGTGAAAGATTTTAAAAAGTTGCTATCGTTGAACGCTCTCTACAAAATCGTCTGAATAAGTTTCGGGCGAGATCCTTTCATGATTTAATTCTTCGGAATAGTTGGAAAACTTTGAGGAAAGGTGCCTTTTTTACGACTTCCTCGAAAAATACATAGCTATGCAAGAATAACGGAAAATCGAGTAAATTTACACGAAAAGAAAACTACGCCCCGCCATTCGCTTTATTTTGCTCTTCGTAATTGATTATAATAAGAATAATAATAAAATACAACAATAGAATGGGTAGTACCATTTTGTTTAAATTGCTCTGTACCCCCCTACTAGAAGACTAGAGAGAACTAGAGGTGTGTGTGTGTGTGTTTGTTTAAGAGTGTTGTGTGATGTGTATATGTGGATGTATGTAATGTGCATTGTTTTAGTGTATGTTTGGACATATGTGAAGTAAGTTTGTATCATAGTTCTTGTTATTCATGAGGGCGCGTGGTTCATGGGTGTGTGTGTGTCGTATCTATATAAGTGTGAGCGAGAGCTTGCTCGCGCCTGACCGCTCCCACCTAGGCTCCTGACAGGCAAGAACACTTACGCAATGTGCATGTATAAGACGTAACCACAAGCTCACGCGCCTTCGTGAATTGAAAGAACTATACCTACCTGTAAAAATAGTACATTACATTACTAAATTTTTATACTACATTGACACGAATTAGTTTTTAGGTGCTTCATAGTATAACTGGCTTAACATATTATTAAGTTTATTTCTGATTCCATAACTATTAGACTGCATGGTTTTAAGTTTTTTATTTTATATAGAAATTGTCCTAAATAGCTAAATTGCCGTTTTACGAATACATTACTTGTTCGGGGAATATGTATATCAGGTCGACGCCAAAGAGTAGGTACTGTCTATACTGTCTTTATATTTATGTTCTAATTTTTTTTACTACACGTAATGTAGAGACGTAAAATATTAGATCCTAAATGATTAAAACTGTATGATCTGCATATTTCCAAAAATATACGCTATCCAGTTAAAACTCAATTAACTGCATTTTTCCCAAAATATACCTATCCAGCTACAACTCAATTCATTACGCTGACGTGAAAACTGAAGTAACAAAATTTTTTACTACGTTAGCCGTTCAATTAAATTCCAAGTTAGAATTTAAATCGAAATAGCCTGATACTAAAAATATTAGGGAATTTTTAACCAATTTCCAAAGCTTTTAATTAATTTATAGCACCACACTAATATTATAAAAGCAAAAGGTTTTTTTTAATCGAAGACAAAATAGTTCTTGACTGCGATATCAACTGATGGTAAATGACGATGCAGTCTAAAATGGTAGCAGGCTAACTTGGAAGAGGTATGGCAGTATAAATTCAACCCAACGGTTACTACACGCCATCGTGCCGGAACGCTAAATCGCTTGGCGGTAAGTCTTTGACGGTAGGGTGGTAACTAGCTACGGCCAAAGCCTCCCACCATACAAAAAACCTATGCTCAGTATTGGGTCAGCGACGTGTTGAGATTTCTAAAGCTCACGAATCTATAATTTACTCAAAATAACAACGCTACTACATTAAAATCTAGCATTTAAACATTTACCAGTATCTTATTACGTATCCGGTGCAACTATCTTAATTCTACCATAGTTGATACCGGAATATGTACGTGAGCTGAATCCAAGCCTGCATGTAATTCACGTTAACAATTAACGGTTTACCGATTTGCTGTAAAGGTAACTGTTAATGTAATTAGAAACGTGGAATTATTAACGTTATCGTAAACGATATCGAAACTAGTTTGTATTGTAATAAAATATCATTTACTTTGTAAGTCAGGTATACTTCGCCGTAGGTAATCCGTAAGGAAATAATCAGTGTAGGTTTACATGTACTTAAGTATTTAAGGTATCTACTAGTATTCTACTATACTTAAGTTATTGCAATTCACGACGATGCGTGAGCTTTAATATGAATATATTTTAAATTTAGAGTTAAATAGATTACTAAAAATAAACACGCCCACAGCGGTTGCGATAAAGCTGTTTTATTTCAAAGGGAGCATAGGATCTTCAAAAATTACAGCTAAGATCCACCTCGACCACTTCAACATTTGAATAGAGAAAACTGCATCAAAATCGATCCATTCGCATGGGAGTTACAAGGGAATAGACAACACACACTTCCAACTTAAAACACCCTTATTTTCGTTTGTGTTAAAAAAAGTTTTTTCACGTACCATCCCTTGTTTTAAGAGCATTACCCATCCGCCACAACATAATGTTATTACGCCTCAATTTCGACAAACATCCCTCGTCGTATTCATTTTTCGCGTTGACGCATCGCATTAATTTGTATGAGAACAATATTTTCTGAAAATTTAACGTTATTAGAATGCGGTATGAATAATGAACACATGAATATTTTAGCTCTGTCGTCTGCGGGCTCGTCTGCCTTTGAAGAATCATTATTATTACTTAATCACAAGTAGGTACCTATTATATAAAATAAAATATATATAAAAGTTATTTTCTTCTCCTTTTCTTGGTTTATGGTTTTAAGTTTTTGCACAAAATTTTGTTTGCGTAGAGTTAAGTTTTTAGTTTGAATTTAGAAAAAAGCACTTTCACTGAAATAAAACTTTAAAAGTAACCAATGTTATGCTTCAGGCTTTCAACTATACCCTTGAAAAAATCACGTCGATCCGCTGATACGTTGCGGCGTGATTGAAGGAAAAACCAGTAAAAAAAAACGCTCTCGTATTTTTAATACTGGTAGGGATTTTCATTACTTACGTCTTACCCCATTTTAAATCTCTAAATCTTCAGTCTGCAGTACTTATATAGTACAGAAATTACTATATGGCACTGGAATATTAATTTATATTTATATAAATTACTGAGTGTATGATTTGATGTGTTATGATTTGAGTTCCAGATATTTAATTTATTTTAAGTGATCGTAAAATAAAAGATTATCAACTTTATGTGCTATCATAAACATTCTATTGCATTGCAAGAAAATAGTAACATTGGTGACAGCAGTTTTGGCTTGGAGGTACTACAAATCTATTTCGCAGGCACGTCACGTTCATAATATAGGCCAAAGGTGTTTTATGACAGCAAATAAAGTTGCAATCGTAATAACGTTCCTAACCAAGGTAGTATGTAGTTACAGTGATTTTATTAGGCCTTCATCCTACAAAAAAAATACGTAACTCTTAAAAGGTCACTTTTATTGTAATTATAAACAGGACCATGAAAAGATTTAAGTAAATCTGAAAGAGGTGATAAAACCCTTCTAACCTTTATTACTAATCCGGCTTTAATTTTTGAACAAGAGAAAGAAAATTCTGCCGTAGCACAAATTTAAATAAGCCTTTTAATGTGATCGGATTCAACGGGAATTCGACCAATTCTGAACAGAGTCGTAACAATTCGATAACTCCAATAGAATTCTGAGATATCTTATCAGGTTTTTAAATTCTACTTTTAAAAGTCTACGTCAAGAACGCCTTCTTGTGATTATGAAACTATTACGAGCGCTTCCAATTAACGTATTCTCCTATCCTATTATATTTTATAAATTACTAGACGACGCCCGCGACTTCGTTC
Source organism: Hipparchia semele (assembly GCA_933228805.2). Classification (NCBI taxonomy): domain Eukaryota; kingdom Metazoa; phylum Arthropoda; class Insecta; order Lepidoptera; family Nymphalidae; genus Hipparchia; species Hipparchia semele. The sequence goes on from OW121722.1 coordinate 4,488,123, forward strand.
GTGTGTAATGTAGCCTATGCGTTAATCCAGGATATGAGCTAGCTCCAAAATTCAGCCAAATTCCTCCAATACTTTTTGCGTGAAAGAGTAACAAACCCATACACAAACACACACACGCACGGACATACACACACACCCACACACACACACACACACACACGCACACACACACACACACACACTTTCGCCTTTATAATATTAACTAGATGATGCCCGCGACTTCGTTCGCGTGGATTAACCCGCGGGAAATCTTTGATTTTTCGGGATAAAATTTAACCTATGGTTTAATTCAGGCTATGAACTATCTTTATTCCAAATTTCAGCCAAATCGTTCTTTACTTTTTGCGTGAAAGAGTAACAAACACACACACAAACTTTCGCTGTTATAATATTATAAAGTGTGATAAAAATTCGACGTGATCAGAATATAGTATGACAGTAAACTTGCCTCACTGCAGAAAAAATTAAAATGTTTTTCTGAGATCCACAACTCTCCTGAGATCTAATATTCTTAGCTTCAATATTAAGTAATTGGTAATTTGCCAGAGTGTGTCTATATTAAAAGATTTATAAGAAAATCTTTTTATCTAAACGTAATCATCTTTGACAAAAATATATTTTATTTCGAATGTACATTATGTTTCCATAGCTGAGGGAGAACTGACTCTTTGGTCAAATATGATTATGTTTAGTTAAGTTTGGTTGCAAAGGCGTGAATCATGGGGTAATATGTTCAAGACCAGAGTCAGGTCACGATGGTTTTACTATCAAGAAATTCTCAGTATCGGCTGTGCGTTGGCCTTTTTTTTTTTTTTTTTTATTCTATGACAAGATAGCCCTTGACTGCGATCTCACCTGATGGTAAGTGACGATGCAGTCTAAGATGGTAGCGGGCTAACTTGGAAGGAGTATAGCAGTGTAAATTCAACCCATACCCCTAATCGGTTTCTACACGCCATCGTGCCGGAACGCTAAATCGCTTGGCGGCACGTTTTTGACGGTAGGGTGGTAACTAGCCACGGCCAAAGCCTCCCACCAGACCAGACCAGAGACAATTTAGAAATAATAAATTACTAAATTGCCCCCGCCGGGAATCGAACCCGAGACCTCCCAGTTATAAGACCACAGCGCTCACCACTGCGCCAGGGAGGTCGTCAGAACTGGCCTGTCAACACCAACGCAATTTCGCCTGTTTACCGGTCTTCTATCGGACATACTTTGGAGAGTGCGCACAAGAACTTCACAACCTTATGCCTCTCTCACCGTTTTACCACAGAACTTCGAGAAATCGTGAGCGATGGCACCCACACTTGGTTGAAATTCAACTTACTCGTACGAAACGCTTCAGTTCAACGTTTCTGAAACGAACGGCTAAGGTATGGAGTGCACTTCCAGCTTCTGTGTTTCCGGCCACGTATAATCTGATTACCTTCAAGACAAGAGTGAATAAGCATTTTCTGGGCAAGCGCGCTCCAACCTAAACCTCATCAATGCTTTCCATCATTGATTGTCATCAAGCGCCAGCGTGTTTCATAATAATAAAAAAAGTGATACCCCTGTGGAAAAAAGTGGCAGTAGATCATGTTCTGTGGTGATCCTTGCAAGAGGACTATCAGATGTCTATCGGTTGAATCGCCGACGTCGATGGCGGAATCGCATTAATTGCATCGAGAATATTCTGCAAACTTTGCATTCCGCCCACGTACAGCTGTAAACTACTGAAGCATTAAGGCTTAATGTGGCCCGACTGGCAACGGCTTCAGCGAAAGCGGATTCGACGAGTGTACGAATATTTCTCACGAAAATTCCTATAAAGTGGAGACACGTGTTTGCGCAAACCAGAATCTCTTGTGCTTTCCTTTTTTAATCAATGCGTATATTGTTTAAATGAATGGCCAACGCGCAGTGTAGGGTTCCGTAGTTACATTTCATAGTATAATTGAATTCCTCCCCATAATTTTATTATACAACTGTTTATGCATAAACTTGCCAAATTACAGCTCTTTAGTACCAATAGTCTCTGAGATATGCTGCGGACAGAAAGACAGACAGACGGACCTACTTGGCGAAACTATAAGGGCTCCTTGTAGTTTTACTACGGAAACCTATAAATAGATTCGTTGTCAACCTGGAGACATTTGGCCTAAGGCTCCTATAGTTTACAATAGAACGTGAGCCGAATTCAAACTCAACAGATTGTTTCCGAAGTAATTAACGGGAAGAGAAATGGTTAGCCCCATAATTAGAAAGGAAATTTCGTATTATTTTCGCTATCTATAAAAAGGTGAACCATGCGATCCGTGATATAAGTGCTAAATAATGTTCTTCTGGCTGAATTCGGCCACAGTAGCCAGTAGTAGAGAATACAGTATAAACTCCAAAAAAACGCTAAAACCCTACCTAAAGCCGTCTCCAACCGCCTCTATAACGGCCCCTGTCCTCACATCTAACCTATTCAACCACAATACGTCAGACAAACCACCATCCGATCGTGAGGGTAACTATCAAACATATCCAAGTATTATTTAATTAATTACACTCATCTAAACCCTTCGGGCAATATTTATTCGACTAGGGCGTGATTGCTATCACAACCCATCAATCAAATACAACGACCTAGACGCGGGAGCATCCAATAGCCGCATGAGTCTCTGGAAGAGACTGAATTAATAACGTCTAACCTGCTGTATTTATACCCACGGCGCGTGGCGCCAGACGGACGCCTACGACGTCAACAAAGTCAAACTACCTTCAATACATTAAAGTTGTATCTTTACTACCCGTATTTCAATATTTCACTAACAACAGTTTCAAAGCCTCAATAGCCCAACGGTTAAAGGTGCGGACTGAAAACTGAAAGTTCGCAGGTTCGAGTCCAATTCATTGCACTATTGTCGTAACCACTCTTAGCACATGCTTTTCGCTTAAAAAAGCAGTGTATGCTCAAGCTCTTTATTCCTTATTATGGCCGAGGCACGTAGAAGTTTAAGCAAAAGAACTATGCCCAGACGTCTATGGGTTGATGTAGGAAGGTAGGAAAATTATGGAAGAGGCAGGAAAAAAGAAGACATAGAAATTCATAAGTTCGGAGAGATTTCTCAGTTCTCCCTCACCTGAGGACAAAAGTAGTACATTATAAATACTAAAGAATATAAAGAAGGTTGCAAATATAAGGAGACATTAAAGTGAACCCAGACTTAGCCGTTAATTGCGCGGAGTTTTTCTTCCAAACCTTACATTCAGAGCACGTCCTTCAATAAAGTACTGCAAGCATTTAGTGAAACGCGCGCGGCCTTCGAACAGCATCTCGAGAGAGCAGCTTGTAAGATGTTCCCACTCAGATTTATTTTACGCGCGAATTTATCTATGTTACTACCCTCACTGTTGCAATTCTACTTATAAAGGCCGGCTACACATGATAGCCAAAACAATTCCCAGCGTGTATAGAAACACCGCGAGAATTTTGCGTGTATTTTTTTAGAAACTGGCATGGATTCGGCAACTCTCAATGCTGGCACGAGTTTGAAACCAATCGTACTTAGTCGATTCATATCTTGGACGAATAGACCCAGTATTTGGGGCTGACATGTAGTTTCGAGTCATATCTTCAGTTCATTAGGAGAATAATACTCATCAGTCATCACTTTATAAATAAACTAGCTTTAACCCGCGGCTTCGTTCACGTTAGGTTCGATTTTTTAACCCCCTATTTAACCCTCTTGGGGTTGAAATTTTCCAAAATCCTTTCTTAGCGGATGTCTACGTTCTAACTGCTACCTGTATGCCAAATTTCAGCTCGATCGGTCCAGTGGTTAGAGCTGTGCGTTGATAGATCAGTCAGTCAGTCAGTCAGTCAGTCAGTCAGTCAGTCAGTCAGTCAGTCACCTTTGCCTTTTATATATTTAGATAATTTAAGAAATGACTGCGTTAATAAGAAAGGAGGCGCCCTTAAACATTTACAAAAATAAGGCTGACTTGATGAAATAGGACTGTTAATGTCCAAATGCTAAAAAAGTTCAAATTCTTGTAACATGACCGATGACAAACAATGGAAGACGAGCTGAGTCAGCTTAACAAATGTCCCGAGAGAATTGCCCGGACATATGACCGCTATTTGTCCGGGGAATGTTCTCGGGTGACCGGCAATACTCATAAATTATTGCAGCAATGTAGCGGGCCTTTTGATTGTTAAATTTATTTCATTGTTACACTTGAGGAATTTGAATGGTGTAATCGAGAATTGTGATGTAGTTTTGAGCTCTTTCTTCAATCAATTTGATCCCGTAACGTGCTTATTGATTATACTGATTTTATTTATTACTAGTTTTTTCCGCGACTTCGTCCGCGTGGAATTAGGTTTTTTTATTCAATGACAAGATAGTCCTTTACTGCGATCTCACCTGATTGTAAGTGAGGATGTAGTCTAAGATAGTAGCGAACTAACTTGGAAGGAGTATATGGCAGTGTGCATTCAACCCATTTCCCTAAACCCAGGTTTTCTATTTTCTCGGGATAAAAGGTAACTTAGGTCACTCTCCAGGTACTATGGAAATAATTACGTCCGTTGCTCTAGTACTGCGTTATTGAAGGACAAATCAACAACAAAACCTACTTTCGCAATTATAACAGTAATGATCCGATTACGTTTGGTTACTAGAGATATCCTTTAAGGTTGACCCAAGTCGGTAGATTATTAAGGTGTCCAAATTATAGCCTCGGAAAGCACATTATGCTCTACTCCACTCCACTACTCCACTCTATCCTCACCTTACTCACTTTAAAGGGAAGCTGGAAGAAATTTCTTTTTTTAGAGATAAGCTTCACCTATGTCTACTTCTTCTAATATATGTTGTCTTGTAAATCCTTATATGTACATAAAAAATAAAAATAAAATAAATAAATATGCTATTATCATCAAAAGGTCATATACTGCCTCGTGTAAAACTTTGAACCATTGAAATAAGAAACAGGAAGTTGTTAGTAGATTCGGTTCAGATTTCTAACATTTCCCATTGCCGTTTCAGTTTGCTTATCCTTTAATATAATAAGAAGGTCGTCTGAAAATATAAGGGTGAAAAGCAAAAATGATGTGATGATGCAACGATTCTCCATACAAATTCCTTTTCATTTCTATAGATGGAGTTCAAATAAATTGCTCTATCGGTTAAGAATTTGTATTGTCATTTGCATATAGTTAGTCAATGAGTACCTAAGTACCAGTTCTATTCAACTACTTTATATTATGTAGTATCTACTATAAACAGGTAGTCATTTTAAGAGGGGTCAATAAAATAAAATTATTATGAGGGATAGAGGAATTTAGTGAAAAATAACAATACACTGTATGACAAGAATTTTTATTACAAGAAGTTAAAACAAGAAGTTAAAATATACTTAAGCCTATAAAACGCATATTCTTTTTGTCACGGTAAAAATTCGGTTAGGATTCTCAAGATTTTCAAGATGAAATAGTGTGCACTCACTGTACCAAGAACGATGGAAAGGCACCAACCAGGAAACTTTTTCAAGGCGAGGGCTTAAGAATTTCAAAGTATTAAAGCATAAAACTGCCTGAAACTTATTGAAGCAATCAGATTGTGAGAATTCCATCCAACATTAGAGGAATTCTTGTCGAAACACAATCGAAATAACGCTCCATTTAAATTTTAAAGTTTGCTCAACGTCTGCATTCTCTATAATTTTTATCGTAAGACTTAGCTCAAAGCGTTTTTGTACAAGTAGAAAATTTCATATAAAAACTGGTAGAAGTTTAATAACATTCAGCTGTTATAAAATATACAAAGTTTTATTTTTATTTTTAGGCTTTTTCTCATTTTTGCATTTTCAACTTTTTTTCTTTTGTGCATGCCATTTTTTCACCAATTGTGAATCGATTTTTATGATATTTTTTACTGTAGGTATAGACTGTATCTAAGCTGTATTTAATATTGTGCTCCATTTTAAGTCGAAAAAAAATTCTAAGTGCGTTTTTAGGGGCGTTTATACGAATAGCGGGTATCATCTAGTGTTTAAATGAAAATTATAAAGGAACTGATTTGATCCAGATCACGGCGATTGCAAAAAATCACGGCGATCCGTTGCACCATTGCTGCGTGATTGAAGGACAAACCTATAAACCAACAAACAAACACTCTTTCACAATTATAATATTTGTAAGGATATTAGAGGATGCACTAAATAAAATTCAGTACATTCTAATTTGAATGTAGACCTACGACATAATTCACGACCAAAATAAATTTTCCTTTCTAAACAATTGAATCGAGTACGAATAGTAGACCAAAAGCTGATGGATGATTTGATCACTTCGTTCAACAGAAATATTATGATAACAATGAAAAAACAAAAAATTTAAATGCTTTGAAACGTACGTCGATATAATACATAATTTGTGAAGTCAGAAAATCTGACACTGTCATTTGCGAAACTATCTATATGACTTAAGAAATAACTCGTATTACCGTTGAACATCAAAGTATTGTATAGATTTTTAATGTAGGTATCCTAATAAACAACTCTGTTTTTAGTTTTTTACCGATGTAGCATCGTAACTCAGCAACGTTTTTTTTTACAGCGACTTCGTCCGCGTGGATTAAGATTTTTCCAGGCTAAAATTTAGCCTATATTATGTTAATCTTGGGTATGTGATATCTCCATAACCAGCTAAATCGGTTCATTCACACACACAACACACACACACACACACACACACACACACACACACACACACACACACACACACACACACACACACACACACACACACACACACACACACACACACACATACACATACACACATACACACATACACATACTCATACAACTTTTGACTTTATATTATTAGTGTAAATTAGTAAAATAGTGAGATCTATGCCAACCAACTGCTCTGCTGGCCTGGCTGGATTACGTTGAAAATAGTTCTATTTTAGGTAAATTATGACAAACATAAATCACCACTAGCTCTTACACTATAACGAAACAATTGTGACGCACAAACGGACAAATTGAATGGACCGTTACACTGGGAATGTTAATAGAACGGGCGAAAAACTGTTACATTCGGATTTCCAGCATTCCTGAACTTATTGAAATGGCTGTGTCGAACAACAAAGAATCTTAATCTCTACTCATATAATATAAATTCTAGTGTCCGTCGGAGTGTTCGATTTACTGTTTTGGTATTTAATTTGTTTTTGCTTGGAAAGAGAACCTATGAATTAATTATTCGGTTCAAAAGACCTACTCCGTATCTCGTACTTAAGTTGATTACCATGAAAACCGACAAGAAACTACTCCAAAATAAGCACGATATGAGGGAGGAAGGCTATCTACTGTCGGTTAAAGGTAGATAACATCGGGGATAACCTTTAATAGGTTTTTGAAAACAACCTTATGACGTACTACTCTAATGACCACAAACGATGATTTTCTTATTTGATACATGTGGTAGAGTACTACTACTACCTACTAAATAACTACTTTACTTTATTACTAACTACTCTACTCTACTAATAAGTACTTTTCCTTAAAGAATATTAGTCAAGCTGAACTTGACTGATATTCTCCTCTTCCCTCCAAATATGCGTAGACTGCGTTAGGACCCACACGGGTACGACAATAGTGCAACGAGTGCGAGTGCTGTTTGGCTTCGATCTTACGGTATATAGCCCGCGCCTTTAACTATTGGAACCTATAAGCAGTGAAGAAATATAACAGCCTGTAAGAAATGATGGGAATCGTCTACCGTTGTCATGGTAACGGTCCAAGGCCACACGCAATTTTGGTTATACCTCTTACAAGTCTTTATATTTTTTGTGTAGATTTCTAGTGCATTGCATAATAGTCCCCAGGTCAAGACGACTATTTCCGAGAATTGTATAAAATTAAAAAGAACTACTTCTTAGCTGGGAAATCCCGGGGAAATCTTTAATTTCAGCGCCGAGCAATATTACTCCAGTTTCACTTAACCCGTACTTCAGCGATTCCGATACAAAATTACTTCCAGCGCCTTTCGAATCTAAAAGGGTCAATAAGTTTCTCATAAAAAGCGTAAACGGAAAAAAACTTGGTACAAACTCTGCACGATCCCTGCGCGACTTTTCTTCGATATTGTACGATCCGTCTTGAATGAAATATAGTTTCATTAAAATAATGATGAAATTGTCACATCTAAGGCAAACTTAAAAGTATAATTTGAAAGAAAAAAACTGATTTTTTTACTCAAATAGTTAACTTTCGCTATTACATACTCAGGCCCTATATAAATATTGACCCCTACACTTCAATTAAAGACCCTATGTCAATGAACCACCTTAGCAAATAAGCTGTTATTGAAGAAAATAAATTGCTTTCGCTATGTAGGTGTACGCCTACTCTTTTGGCTACGAACTATACTCTGCTACGCACAGATTTGATGGTGCTACGCGTCTGACTTGGTTCGGACGTGAGACAGAACGAGACACAAATAGGTCCTGATATAAAACTGTCTCTTTTTAACTCTGTGCTGAATCTGAGCTGTATGAGCTTGCAACCTATTTCAGCCACAATTCTGTACACAAATTAATTATTATTATTACTTTATTCAAACAGTAACATGCGCGGTTTTGCGCCTCCGGCTAACTTCACTCATATCGTTATGTTAACAAAATTAAAATTACTTACTTAAGAAAATCTAAGCAGTAAAAATTAGTCAAATATATTAAAAACTAGCTTTTACCCGCGGCTTCGCTCACGTAGGTTCAATTTTTAAACCCCTATTTTACCTCCTTCGGGGTTGAATTTTGAAAAATCCTTTCTTAGCGGATGCCTACATCCTAATAGCTACCTGTATGCCAAATTTCAGCTCGATCGGTCCAATGATTAGAGCTGTACGTTGATAGATCAGTCAGTCAGTCAGTCACCTTTGCCTTTTATATATTTAGATTAAAAATTATGTATTTATTTCATGTAGGCCAACCTGTGGCTCTTATGATAAGTCAAGAACTATATTGAAACGTAGACAAAAATAATATCGCCTGGTTTTTTGTACCTAATCTTTTATCTATGGTTGGACCTATTTTATTACCATAGTATTCATGATATTCTAGGCTCATCAAAGCGTCTTTCATGTATCTTATTTGGTTTTATAAATAAATAAAAAGGTTAGATTACATACTTCGAGAACCTTCTTTAATAAGAGAATTCCATTACTTACGATCCTAGCATTTTTATTTATTTTATAATATAAGAGGATAGCCTCTTGTTGAGTCGTCGTTTATAAGATTGGTTTTGCTTTAAGCAGACTATGACTTTTCTGTGAATTTATTAGCAAACTAAATGACTCGATTACGCACCATTCGACTTTCACAAAATTCATAATTATTTATTTCATGTAGGCCACGTGAATCTGATGACAAGTCTGGGATTTACCACCGATTAGGAAAGCTGATTCTGCTGAGAAGAGCCCGCAAGGATCTCAGCAGTTGCTCTTTTCAAAACAAAAATGTTACATGAAGCTTATCTATTTTACCCCCTTAGAAGCAAAATTTTCAAAAATCCTTCTTAGCGGATTTCTACAGTTTGGGTTTTGATAGATCAGTCAGTCAGTCACCTTTTCCTTTTATATATTTAGATGTCGTATTTTATAGCTGTCAAGCGTTAATAGCATTGTGCGGGTACCAAGAATAAAAAAGGCTTCAGAAAGTGCCTTTCCTAAGATAAACTGAAAAAAACGCTACACGCGCCGCGTGCGTGTGACGTCCAAAAGGCTCTATTAATAATGGATCGGGCGAAAACCTTTTTCTTCACATGACTGTATCATTCGTTTACGACAACGGTGTAGCTGGAACACTGAGCGATACAAAGGGAACTGTCAGGGGTGGATGGGATGTCACTCTCGTGGGTCGGGAGAACTTAACACTGACACTCGCAGATATCCTATTCAGGCTTATAGCGCTGATATTGTAGTCTCTTTTTTAGGGTTCTGTAGTTAAACAACAAGGACCCTTATAGTTTCGAAAAGTCCGTCGTGGTTAGTATAACATATAGAGGGTAGTCTGTGAATATTGGAAGGCACATATTAGACATACAGGCACCATTGAGACTCCGCCATTGACTCAATCGTACTAGGACCACGAATTGAGCAGCACGTCGGTGGAATACCACACATGTGTGCTTGAAGTATACATTAGTATATACGGACTATATACTTGACTACTATATACGTATATGCACGTGAGTGTTTGAGTATCTTACAGTTAGTATACATATATTAAAAATAGCAATACGGCTATTTTTAGTTTTTTTTTGAACCAGTGCACAGTGGTAGATTCACTTGATGATTCAAAAATGTATTTGGATAAAAAAAATATTTTATTCTATCCTATTCTATTTTGTAGCTAGAGCATACTCTAAAATGTTTTTCGTAACATCAGGGCTTTCATCATCACGTTAATGGCGAAGAGAGCAATCTGTGTCGCGCGCAATCTCATTGTTTCTGATTAAAATGATTATTGCTCCTTTTTATTTTGAGTTCTTCTCAAATCGCCGACGACGCATCAATCTTCGGCCCAATTGAGTTTACTTCCACTCAAATTTGATTAATCGTACTCCATTACAGAATAATTTTGCTTGCTGTTTTTTTTTATTTGATGACAAGATAGTCCGGCGGGACCCTATGAACTAAGCCTCCGGTGTAGCGTTGCCAGGCGTCCGGATAAAGCCGGACACAGTCAGGCTTTTTGGTTGAGTGTCAAGCCAAATTAGACGGTGTCCGGCCTATCCGACTTTTGCTAAGCTTTTTAAGTTTAACCATTTTTTTACATATTTGTCATGTGTTAAAAAAATTGCCATTTTGTGCTAGGTCTAAAAAATAAGAGTGTCCGGCCTTTGTACCCAAATGTCCGGCTAAACTGGCTGGCCTATCCGACTTTTCGGTTTGAAGACCTGGCAACCCTACTCCGGTGTCTGTCCGTTCGCCCGTCCGTCTGTCAACGGCCTTTATCTCGTTAACCGTGCCTTGTAAGTATATTCTTGTCACAGAATGTTTATTTCTATTGTCGCTATAATAACAAAAAATTAATAAAAAATATTGAAAATGAAATGTCTACGTAGTACCAGGCTTTTCTATGGTATAGTTAACTTATTTATCACACGTTACATAAAAACGACTTATTGTAGTAGATTTTTTACATTTCGAAAGTGTAACCATACCACCTGTGCACTGAACTCACATTTGGCAAAGACATTTCATTTCATTAAAGGTTTACTTAAAATGTATACCTATATATTATGTATCTACAGCTGAAGGCTTTGAAGGATAAATATAATTATAATATTTGAAATATTGGTCCCGTAGAACCCGAGAACCAACCCGAGTACCACATAGACGAAGCTGTGGGCTAAAGCTAGTGTGCTACAAGTATATTGATTCGATATTGCAATCTCAAGAGGGCGCATCCAATATTTGTGGAAATGGAGTCCGAGGAGCTCCGTCTGTTTGTACGTGGACAACATTTTGAAACCGAACGCATTTTGCTGCCGTCGCTCAGGGAATATCAACAGAATATCAATAACTTAGCAATCTCATGCAAGTCTATGAAATACCAGTAATAATAATGCTCGTGCTCGTGAACGGGTGCCACCAACGGGAATGGGTCTGCTTTTGCCTGCCTGTGTTAACATGTATTGAATTGTATTTATTTGTATTTGTATTGTATTTATTTTTACTTGTATTGTACTCAGGAAAATTCATCGTGGAAGCACTGAATACATAGACATAGCATAGTTTCAATAACAATTGTAAATTTTTATTTTTTTGAAAAGAGCAACCGCCGAGTTTCTTGCTGGCTCTTCTCGGCAGGAAAGGCATTCCGAACCAGTGGTAGATTCATTGACGATTCAAAAGTGCTTGTAAAAGTTTATTTGAATAAAAAATATTTCTATTTCTATTTCTATTTCTATAATGCCGTTGGTGTACCAGAAATGGACTTATGATTTTATTACTGAATACATATTATTCTGAGTGACTATCTACTTGTCTGTTTATAACTGACTAGCTTCGCTTTGCCCGCGGCTTCGCTCACGTTAAGTTCGATTTTCAAAACCCCTATTTTAGCCGGTTTAGTCTATGTCATATGGTCAAAATACTGAATCGATTGATACGTCATTCATCAAAATCGGCTACCACGGTGGAAAATTCGTAAATAGCCTATAATAATACAAACATCATACATAGACTGGTAAATTCATTTTTTTATACATTATAGACACATGCTTGACCACTGCCCTAAGACATGTATCCTACTCTCTAGAACTAAAACTGTACCAGAAAAGATTATAAGGCAATTGGAAAATTTATCATTAATTTTGCAATTGCCTATTAAATGTTAATTGCCTGTAAATTGGAGTTCTAACCTCGACTAAGGGATTTTTTTTATATCATTAGCATGGTATTTCTGATACATTTCGGGCAAGTGTATGGTGAAGCCTTAAATGCTTTTCCTTTACCCCATTAACATTCCCAATGTAACTATTTCATTCAATTTGTACGGCTGTGTGTCACAATTGTTTCGTTACTCGCGCTCGATTCAATTGCAGAGGAAAATTTTCAGCAAATTTTTTTTACTACAGGCAAAAGCTATTTGAATGGGGGTAGCGTTTAAAAAGTCCTTTAATGGATTGTTCTTTAAATGATTTAGCGCTACAAAATATAGTGTATTTTGTATTTAATTACAAGTTAAAAGCTTGGCTTGATTTGTCTTTGTTTATTTTCATCGCAATTATTATTTCACTAGCTTTAACCCGCGGCTTCGCTCACGTTAGGTTCGATTTTTTAACCCCCTATTTAACCCTCTTGGGATTGAAATTTTCCAAAATCCTTTCTTAGCGGATGTCTACGTCCTAACAGCTACCTGTATACCAAATTTCAGCTCGATCGGTCCAGTGGTTAGAGCTGTGCGTTGATAGATCAGTCAGTCAGTCAGTCAGTCACCTTTGCCTTTTATATATTTAGATTAAAATTATGAGACGTAAGGTATAAGTTAAAAATCATTTAGACGCCTCAATAGCTCAACGGTTAAAAGTGAAGCCTGAAAACTGAAAGGTTGCAGGTTTAAACCCCACTCGTTGTACTATTGTTGTACCCACTCCGTTTATTTGGAGGGGATAGGAGGATATTAGTCAACTTCAGCTTAGCTGATTTTTTTTAAATCTATTATTAGAAGGCTTTTACGTTAGGATGTATGCCAGCCTTATTGTACCCTAAAAACTATTTACAAAGTATTAAAATAAAATAATACATTAATAAACTGAACAAACTGCACGCTTCGTCGGAATTTGGGTTTGCCATTAAATTGTGAAAGACACCACCGTGCTATCTGCTTGATATCGGACATATTTCACCAACAAATAGCTGATATATATTAAATTTGATTTAATTATAAATATATTTATAATTAAAAATAATCATTGAAAATTATCTAATTATTTACCTACTTAGGTATTATCTCTATCTTGCAATTCTAGCTTGAAAATCTAGCCTCGCGTAATCCAGGCATTAATGCTGTCCTTTCCACATAAAAAACTGTCAAAGGATTTTAAAAACTATATCTTTTTAAAGAAAACTTTCCAGTTGCCTTTTTTATACGTATTTTCATAAAGTAAAATAAGAAAGAGGTAGTAGTAGAACACTGAACCGAAAGTATGGAAATTCTTTTAAATCCAACAATTTGTATCACCAACTTTCATTTCTTTCTCTTCTACTCAGCACTTTCTGAAACTTTCATCGTTACATAAAACTTTTTTGAACAGCTGAGACAAAATTAAAAGAAAAAAAGTTGTACAAAAGGAGGTATTTAAAAGTGCACAGTCGCAACAATGGAACAATCTCACGTGTAATTCGCAAGACTGTTATTATTTTCCTTGTTAATAATCAAGGGAACAAAGGGGCATTGTCTCAACCGTGAAAGAAGTGGACTGAGAACGAAGTCAGCTTTGTTTTGGGGGCACCGAAAGCGGGAAATGGGAATCTGTGCAAAAAAGTATCTTCAGTAAAAAAGGGTGTTAAGTGCAGTATTCTTAGTTTTAACTGTTACAAAGGCTATCCCACTGGCATTGCATGAGAAAGGTAGTCATTAACAAAAAGGTTCCTAATTTGCCAAGTTGAATTTGACTTACTTTCGCTCTCCTGCAAATAAGCGGAAATCTAAGTGCTAGGAGTGGGTATGACAATAGTGCAATGCGATTGGAATCGAACCTGTGACCTTTCAGTTTCCGCACCTTTAGCCGTTAGGCTGCTTTGCTTCTAGAGCGTGAATGAACCTTATCAAACTTGGATGTTTGGTTATACTGAGTGAACGGCAGTCAAAGTTCGAAATTAACGAATATCGCAAAACATTTCGGGCTGTTACCATAACGAGTTGGTAAATCTTAGGTTTTACAGGAAGCTTTCAGGATTGACCATAGTTCGAGCTTTTACAGCAACATATTTATGCTGAAATTTTATTTGAGCTAAACGAAAAGCCATAGCAATCTATAACGAAGTTAGGAATACTACGAAGAAAGTGCTGTAAAATTTATTGGGGATTCACTGCAACGGATGATTGGAATGATTCATGGAATGGATGATTGGATGGATATAGAAGCGCGGGATTAAAGGCACCGAATTCTCGTTTCACTGGCTTGTCTCCGGTTATATAGCGCTGATCGGCTACTAAGAGCATTCTTTTGTTAGTTGGCAGACCTTATTTGCAATTCAATTGGGGAATTTTCGATCGTTAGTCTCTGCATTTTCTGCTTTGTATAAGAGTTTTTCACTTCTTTACTTGGGAATAGAGCTTTAAAAATCTTGCACCTGATTTTAAAAGATAGGTAGAATCATTAATATTCTTTAATCCATTTTGCTAGTCTATTAATTTTGTTAAGTTAAAAGTAAAACAGAACAAAAAATGGAAAAGAAGAATGTTCATTTCGGTAGCAACAGTGGGCCCCAAAGAAAGCTTGCCATACCTATTATTATTATCCTAAAAATATTACAAAATCCGATAGTTTGGGTGAATGGATGGAATGATGGATGTTTGTTACTCAACCACGCCGCAACAACTGAACCGATTTGATTGAAATTTGAAATTTGGCACAGAAATAGATTATCGTCTGGAATAACACATAAGTTTTATCCCGGAAAAAAGAGAGTTCCCACGGGAAACAAGAAATCCTTACCACACCTTAATCCACGCATACGAAGTCGCGGACATCAAGTAGTAGATAATAATAACTCCTTACAAATAATCATCAAAGTAAGAGGAGATAGACAGCTAAATAAAAACTCACTTTTTGAAATTAAAAACATGCATGCATATAAAGGCGGCCTTACTCTATCAGAAGGCGGCTCTATCAGAAGCTTTATAGAGCCCACTGTTCTCATGAAAGTGGACATTCTTCTTTTATTATTTTATTATTCTTTTATTATACATATTAAAATAAAACTCGAATGAAGCACGAATGTTTTATTGAAGTAAATAAGTAAATTCCTTTTTTTGAATAGCTTACATTGTTGTACCCTGTATCTGAAGAAAAAGTTCAGGAATTTCCTTTTTTACTGTCCATTTTCATTGTTCTTTGTCAAATTTAGTATTCCCCTATCTCGATAATTATAAAAGTTTTAATTGTGCGCACTTTTCTAATTAGAAAAAAGTCTAATAAGCAGAGGAATTATAAAAGGGAACTCGAAACTCGCGACCGTTACCTTCGGAAACGATAGAAGTTAGAAAATTAATGAAATAAAAGGTCGAGTAAACTTTATTAGGTCAAAAATTCCAATTGTTGAAATTTTTTGACCTAATAAAATAAATAGAAAAACTGCCTTTAGTAAATCCGTTAGCATTATTAATAACTAGCTGATTACCGCGACTTCGTCCGCGTGGAAAAGGTTTAGAGTGACTTGCTACTATCCGCGAGAAGTTATGTACTCTATCCCCGAAAATATTTAGTTATTTTTTGGGTAACTTGAACCGTTTACGCAGCGCACGCAACGGAAGCCCTCAAATATGGATAATTTTCCCCGTTTTTGCAACATTTTTTACTGATGCTTCGCTCCTATTGGTCGCAGCGTAATGTTCTATAGCCTAAAGCCTTCCTCGATAAATGGACTATCCAACACAAAATGAATTTTTCAATTCGAACTAGTAATTTTTGTGATTAGCGCGTTCAAACAAACAAACAAACTCTTCAGCTTTACAATATTAAAAGTATAGATAACAGTACTATAATTTTTATTTTTTTAAACAGCGATCAGAACAAAATATTATCAAATCTACATTACAAAAAAGTAAAGATAATAATTAATACCTTTAAGTTCCTTTCAGTTCCTATATTTTATTTCTCTTTATTTCTAATACAAAATTATTTCATTTTGGCTCTTGAAGGGTCAATAAGTTTCGTAGGCAGAACTTGGGTACACAGGCATGGCGGTGGGAGCGTCACGTGTTTCCGTAATCTTTTTCTTATTTTTCCTCGATACCAATAAAATAATATGAGACTTCAAATACTAACCGGAATAAATAAAGTAGCAACATAAATTAATTATTTTTCAGGTACCTACTGTAATAATAATTTTCTGTTGTCTGTTGCCGGCTTTTTAGGAATTTGTTGGTCCGCCCCTTGAATGTGTAAGTGCCATAGGTTTTTAGTAGTAGTGCCAGATAGCCCATGACTCCGATCTCACCTGATGGTAAGTGATGACGGTGTCTAAGATGGTAGCAGGCTAATTTCTTAGTATCCTGTATAATTTTTTCGCTCCTTCTGACATTGGTTTTACCACAGTTATATTTACATAACATATATTCGAACTTCGCTTCGGACACATTCCATCAACGATAGGTATACATCCTCTAGCGCCTGGATCTATCGGTTCTTTTTGATCTAAAAGTAGCGAAGCTAAGGTGACGATCATAAAGTGAAACGGACATCTAATTCGGAGACTTGATATTTGATATAAGACATTTAAGTTTGGAAACATTCATTAAACTTTAAATAATATAGTTTATTTTTTAATCGTCAAAATCAAAGGTAAAAAATACCCCGCAGACAGCTTGTGAAAAAAAGTCAATGCAATGCCAGACAACCCTAATTACTTCTTTCACCTTGGCGGCAAAATAAAGTTCTTTAATGTCAAACTACTTGACATTGACATCTCTTTTTGGATGTCAAAGCGCCATCAAACATGTTGCTACAAGGCTGAACAAAAGTTCACAAGGTTGTCCAAACACTTCATGTAGTTGAAAATTCCGGGCCGACTTGAAAATAAGCGTGTGTACAAGAAGATATTGTTGGTGTGCTATTTTAGGTTTAAGATAATAAATAAGTATAAGCTTTTGCTCACGGCTTCGGTCACGTTGAGTTCGAGTTTTTAAACCCCTATTTTACCCTCGAGGTTGAATTCTCAAAAATCCTTTCTTAACGGATGCCTACGTCATATTAGCTATCTATAACCAGAGCCTGATCCGTCCAGTCGTTTGGGCTGTGTGTTGATAGATCAGTCAATCAGCCAGCCAGTCACCTTTTCCTTTCATATAATATTTAGATTAGATATTCTAATAAATGATGTATTCTGAGCTCTAGTCTAATAACATTGAAATGTCTTATTAGTAGTTATAGCTGAAATATAAAGACAGCCCAACTAAAATAAAGACTCGTTTATAAATTCACCAGACGTTCTTTTTATCATTCAATAAATTATACCTGGATCTGCTTTTATTCTAGCTATCAGAATATTGCAGTCTACTTGTTTCATATACCTATTATAAGTAAAATATTATTACATGAGATGTAATCAACAGTAACAGGTACCTATAATTAATGCACTTTCTTGAAAATTACCTAGTCCAAGTTAAGGTATACAATACATTTTGTAATCATTATATTATGTGGGAGGCGTATTTTTGACACTATCCAATCTATCATAAACGTAACGTAAATCTGTCACTTTGTATGGACATGGACAGACTAACGTTATAAATTCACATTTACATATTGGATTAATTAGAAATGTCATGTCTAACTTGAAAACTTATACAGGCCCCGATGTATGAGGTTACAGTTTAATGAGTTGTTGACAAATATTTAACAAAAACAGATACTCGTGTTTACGTTCCAAATTCACGTTTGTTTATTTAAAACACGATGGATTGAAAGCACTAGCGCAACCTAGCACTGTTCTTAAATTTTTCGCTTCATTAAGCAAGAAGCTTTATAATAAAGAAACCTGAGAGGGACAAAAGCAGGAGTGAGGTAGAATTAATGTGAAGTTATTCAGTATTCATACGCGTACCGCATTTGATAATGAGACCTCTCTAAAGTTTCGCCTTTCCCTCATCTGCATAATTGTTCGAACATCGTGTTTAATTATATTATCTGGATTTAAGAGTAATCCAAAGCTTTAGCTCAGTTTGATGTTTTGTTTAAAACTGTTGCGAAAGAAGAAACATCAATTTGTTCAGATCATCGATTTACTTAAACATCGATAAACGACGATGATTTAAATAGGTAGATTGTGATGATTGACGTAATTTTTTTGGTATGGGTATAGTTTAGGACTTTGAGAGTGAGATAGCTACTTTTTATCTCGAAAAAAAAAAAATAGAGGGTTCTCGCGGGAATTTAATTCCCACAGGAGCAACTGTGACATATTTACAGGTTCTTTGACCTTCTTTAAATTAAATTAAAGTAATTTTATATATATTTTAACTTGTCATCCCTGTTCAGTAACACCGCTAATTAAATTAATATTTTTTTTAACTTATGTCAATATTGTAGGTATTTTCGCTTTTGTATGTTATTTTGTACTTAGCTTCAGTTTTTCTGATTTATATGCTGTGGTCATTTCCAGAAGAGATTTGCAATTTATCGTACGTATTTTATGTAACTGGTTGAGATATTTGTAATATTGTAGACCAGTTAATGATCCAAATTAAAAAATAAAATAAAATATAACTTCACGCAGGAGAATTCACTCGTCCAAGCTAATTTTAAATAAATTCAATTAGCTATAACTTGTCAAAGTTATTAAACATCAGAAAGCGAAATGATTTTCATGAATCAAGTCGCTCCGAACTTCCGAGTGACTGCTCTAATGGTATTTTTTACGTTTTATACTCATTTGCTCGTCTGATTTATGTGAAATATCTCTCGATTTTATTATTTCCAGTGTGCTTTTCCTGTGAAAGGAAACTGGAGCGAGCTCATTTTCGAAAGTAATTGGATAGACACTCGCCTACACGTGTGAACTCCATTTGTAAGGAAATTAAGTGTAATATGATTAATTAATTATTGCCCTCTGTGTTTCAATTGTTTTCAAAACTTTTTTATTGTTAATTGCTCAGAACTATTCAATTTTACTGCGGTGATAAAGCTTTAGAGCGATGACATTCAAAAAGTGGCAGGTATCGATTGGATGCGAAAGACTGAAGATAGCAACGTTGGCTCTACTTAAAAGAGGCCTATGTCCAACAGTGGATGCATGTGGGTTGATGATAATGATGATTATGATGATAGAGCTTTAGTGGTTCAGACTGTGGCTTGTGGCTTTTCTAAGACTCCAAGGATGAATCTAGTAATGCATCTCTATCTCTATTTTTTGGAGTTATGTGCATTTGAAGCAATTATTATTATTTACATAAATATCTAGTGCTTCGTAGGTGAAGCAAGTGGGTTTCTTTCCATCATCCATTATTAGAAATACGAAAGTTTGTGAGAATGTTTGTTACTCTTTCATGCACAAATTATTGGACAGATTTTGATGAAACTTTACAGTGTGAAAGCTTATAGGTACATCAGGTAATAGGCTACATTTTATTCCGGAAATTTAAAGGATTCCCGGGGGAATCAAAAAATCTTATTCCAAGAGGATGAAGTCGCGGGCATCATCTAGTAGGTTATAAGCCGACTATAAGATAGTATATAGTTGCAACTCTCAAAAAAATCTCTAGAAGTCTTCCTCTTTATTTTTACTTTTATACAGTTCATTTAAAAAATGGTGGTGGTGTCTTGCACTTCTTTTGAAGGACCCTTTGAAATTATGCATTCAACTGTTGGAGGAAGTCAAATATTACTCTATTTAAATTCTATTCAATCAAATTTTAACTAACTATTACCTATATTATTTTTTTAATATTTTAAAATATTTGTTCGTTTTATTTATTCGTAAAAACTAATCAATTTAATCAGGTACCTGACACATAGAACACCCACGAAACCACTAAGTTTTCAGCCGACGCGACGTTAAAACCAAATTCGCGAATCGCAATAAATTATTTAAAAGGTCGGCATAAATTTGAATATTTAATGAAAGTTCAAGAATAGAAAGTCGTCCTCGACGAGAAACTTTCAAAGTGTATGCTTACTTTGAAGACGGGCCGAGATTGAAACTACTGATAGAACTGTTTGAATAACCTTCCGAACTTTTGTTGGCTTTCAACTTGTTGCTAGCACATTCAAATTAGTTATTAAAAAGTTCCATGTCGATAAGTCTGGAAGTGCCAAGGCTGAGAATGAAAATGTGGCACTGATAAATTACTATTTTCGCTGGCAACATTTTTTACATGTCAACAATCAACATCGAGTGGGGACGCCATCTCGTGTAGTTTCCAGGACGCAAGTATGTCAGTACGTATACAGACACCTTGAGCGATGGTTGTGTGAAGAAGAACGAGAGAAGTGTATAATTAGTAAGAGAAGTGAGAGTGAGAGAATCTAAGTAATCTAGATAACCAGTTTGAGATCTCTATGAATTATGGGCTGAGAAAAACCACTATGATAGAAAACTTTTTACTTAATAATAATTATTATTACTATAGTAGTAAAATATAGATAAACAATTAAGTCATTTACCAAAGGTAAGTAAATATAAGGGATTTTTTGGCACCCTATAAAAATTCCTCTGCTCATGAGACTGCCCATTTTTCTAATTAGGAAAAGTAAGAACAATTAAAACTTTTATAATTGTCGAGATGGGGGAATGGTAAACTTCATAATGAACAATAGCAGCGGCAATAAAAAGGGCACTTAGCAACTTTCTCAATTAGACGCAGAAAATTACGTTAGCCACCTTTGATGTATCGCTCATAAAAGTCTTTCAATAGGTATCTAAAATGTAGTTTTTACTGGAAAGAGTTCCAAACAGCCATTTATAATGTGTTTTCTTTATTTACGATACTTTAAGATACGATATTTAAGAAACAGGTGCAGTAAAGTAAGTAAAACTAAGTAATAAAGTGGTTAATTTAATCTGAATTGTATTTTATTACTGGAGCTATGACGAAAATGCTTTCTTGGTTGGACAAAATGAGTTTTCTTGAAATAAATACTTACTATGCTGTGAACTTCTTAAAATATTCGATTCGAATAAAAGTTTTTTTTTTTATTAAGAAAAGTTTTTTACTACAATTCTCTCGCACCCTCCAAATAAGCGGAAAGCTTGTGTTAGGAGTGGGTACCACAATAGTGCAACGGGTGGGGATCGAATCTGCGACCTTTCAATTTTATTCCGCACCTTCAACCGTTGGGCTATTGAGGTTCAAATGTTTCTTTATTTGCCGCTGCCCTACGTAGAAGACCTGGAGCTCATCTTAAACCAAGAGAATAGATTTTAAGTCATGGTAATATACTTGTACTCGTTTGCTTCTAAACTGCAGTGACGTTACACGTTCTCAAACTATCACGCACAGATAATAAACATATTGCATTCGAGGTGTATGAAATGAATGAAACTTGATTTTAAGACTTGGTGGCTAAAAGATGAGATACCCAACTCTTTCGCGCAGCTTTATCAAAGCTCGCACTGATTGTGCGCGAGTTTTTCAAATTCACAACATCAAAGCAGCAAAGCACCTTGTATTTAAAGCGTGTGTATACATAACAAGTTTGCATGTCGCGACACCGGTAACTAATCAAATTCCCAGCGACAGCGCGGCCTGCATGTCACATGTCGCAATCGTGACAGGTAGATATGTATCTGTTTCTGCAAACACTGTTGAAACAGTGCAGCGCTAGTACATTTGATGAGTTGGGGCTAAATGTCTAGATAACAGAGGCTTCTGACAATCACGCGCCAAAGGAGTGTAAGGTTAACTTTGTGCCCATTACTTATCAAATGATATATATCCAGTGGTTAGCATTTTCGACTACGGATGACGAAGTCCCGGGTTCGATTCCCGGGTCGGGCCAATAAGTGTACCTATTGAGTTTTTCTGTTAAGAAATTCTCAGTACTAGCCCGGAGTTAGGAAGTTTGCGGTGTGTCACTACTATGCCTCAGAGAGCACGTAAAGACGTCGGTCCTACACCTGCCCCCCGATTCAGACCCTTCCGATAACTTATTTATCGATCGATTCGGTTTGTTACCGTACGATAACATATATTTTCAATTCGTAAATGCTCTTGTAATCAAATGTATCTTGTCGATGTCGATAACGTAGTCGATACCGAATCGTATCCTCAAACCAAACGCTCTGAATCACACGACAAAAAATTTTTATACGAGATCGATATCTAACCGTATCGACACGGTATGTTATCGAACAGGTCTGAATCGCCCCCCAGATCTCTCTCGGGTCGTGTCAGATTTTCCGTCCCATTGAACTATGAAAGTGAGGGAATACAGAGTGCATCTGAGTTTGCACAATCACTTGTGAACTATAAGATCTTCCGCGCAGATGGCTGTGGTGGCCTCCTCATATACACGGAACGTGTTCCTACATAACAAATTTTGAATATAATACCAAACACTGATCAAATTGCTCTGTGACAAAGCGGCCTGTCACACGTCGCGACGATGACAAGTGGACGTATCAGCAGAAACCAGAAACTTAGTGTTGGCACAGCGGTCGGCGCGAGAAGATACGTTGTCAAGTCCGACTGTGTTACGTTCTTAGATTGAAATATCCAGCTCTATGTTCCAAACAATCCTTACTAATATGTAGCTACTTATAAATGCGAAATTGTTTGGTAGGTACGTTCTGATTCAAGGTTCTGATCTACGTGGAACGTGTTCCTACATAACAAACTTTACATATAACACCAGACACTGATCAAATTGCTCTGTGACAAAGCGGCCTGTCACACGTCGCGACCATGACAAGTGGACGTATCAGCAGAAACCAGAAACTTAGTGTTGGCACAGCGGTCGGCGCGAGTAGATACTTGTCAAGTCCGACTGTGCTACTACTATACCACTCAGCTCTATATTTCACATAGTATCTATATAATGTAACTAATCCTTAACTTACTTCCTTACTAAAATTATTAAGTGTTTTTATTTGTTGGTTTCTCTTTCAATCACGCAGCAAAGGAGCAACGAATCGACGTGATTTTTTACTCACTTACTCTCATAACCCGATGGGATGGAGAATCCACACAACCAAAGCTTATTAAAAAGAAGAATTTTTTTTTTATTGAAATAACATATTTTTACAAAATGCTTTCGAATCATCAGCTGAATCTACCTACCACTATTACAATAGAAATTCTATTCTACTTCCTATTAAAATATAATAGAAAATAATTTGTTCCTTATTTGAAAAACAGAAACTTTTGATAAGCAAACACAGTAAAAGATATTTATCAGATTTCCTCGTGTATAGATATAAAATATCAATATTGACTATGACTACTAAACTTTATGTCATCCATAAGCTTTTTTTATGATGACAAGATAGTCCTTGACTGCTTTCATCTGATGGTAATTGACGATGCAGTCTAAGATGATAGCGGGCTAACTTGGAAGGGGTACGGCAGTGTAGATTCAACCCATACACCTAATCGGTTTTTACACGCCATCGGGCCGGAACGCTGAATTGCTTGGCGGCACGTCTTTGACGGTAAGGTGGTAACTGACTAGCCACAACCAAAGCCTCCCACCAAAAGAAAAGTTTTAAAGAAAAAAAGACTGAAAATAATAAAATTGAGAGATGTCTCACATAAATCAGGGAATTAAATGAGAGAAAAACGAGAAAATGCCCATTAGGGCAGTCAGTCGAATATATCTGTGCGACTCGATTCAAAAAATTCATTCCACTTTCCGGTGTTATGACTTTACGTCTAAGTTATGACTTCTAATATCGTTTAAACGATGTCATTTATTATCACTTATTATTTCAAATGAGAAAACATCATTTTATTATCGTCAGCAGCTGATATAACATAAGTTCTATCTCATCAGCTGCTGACGATCCTATGAATATCTAATGACGATTTAACCAAGTGAAGTTTAACTAAAAAGTTTGACGATCTGACAGTTTTTGTATTAAAAATCTGTCAAAACATCATTTGTCTGTTAAACCTTACTGGGCGATGATAAAACTGGCACTATCTATATATATATAAAATTCAAAGTCCTGACTGACTGAGATATCAACGCACAGCCTAAACTACTGAAGTTAGAAACTTGAAACTTTTACAGTTGGTTCCTTTTATGACGTAGGCGCACACTAAGAAAGGATTATTGGAAATTCCACCTCTAAGGGGTTTAAATAGGAGATGGAAGTTTATATGAAACTCCGTCATTTTTCAAGCTGTTTCCATCAAAGTTGGTATTCGAGCTTTCTGTTAAAAATAAAGAAGTACGTGTGTCACAGTTTTTGAAAATTCCACCCCAAAATCTTATTCCACGCGGACGAAGTCGCGGAGGCAAAAGCTATTAATCGAAAAAAGTTATTAATCGAAAAAATCTGTTCAATAAATCAGTTTGCAGCGGGAGTTTTCTGACTGTAAACTGATTTATTAAATACACTCTACATAATTATTATATTATACAAAATCTTAAAATAATAAACAATTAATATTATGTTACTTCTAAAATTAAAACAAAACAAAAAAAGATTTATTTATCTTAAATCTTATCGATGTCATTGATTTTAAAATTGAAATGAAAGTAGATATGCGGCGTGTTTGTTGCAGATTCAAAATAAGTTTAGGAACTGAGTTAGTAAGACTGGAAAGATTTATATTTTATTTTTCCTTTTTTAATCGCTTCGAGCGTCGGTTCAATTTTTTGTAAAAAGTAATTATTTCAAAGAAGATGACCACTTTCTTCCTTGCTAGTTCCTGGCTTTTATCAGGAAATCCATTACAGGAATAAGATTTACATGACTTGTAAAGCGCGAAATGTAAAAGGTATTTTTCAAAAAGTTTCGGCGTTTTTTTAGACCGGACGCTTTTTAGGTCTCCATCAAGATTCAAAAGAGCTCTGGCTCTTGCCTTTATTCATACGTGAATTTAACGTAGCCCTAAATAAGTAGGGTCGGTACACACTTGATGGTCTTATAGGTTCTCTGAGTTGAAAGGAGGTAAGATGTGCCGACGACCGCGCTACTATTTATATACTGGCGAATGAAAAGACTTGAAGTATGTTGCGATACTCACGTGTTTGTAATTTTTGGAATGTTAGTATACTTATTATATTTCTTAACTATCTTTACAGCAGTGCAGAAAATTTAATTATATAATGAAACTAGTTTGAAGAGTTTAGTCTTCAGGCACTCAGAGATTTTGGACGAGAAGACATCTCGAAGCTTTCCAAATGCTGCCCAGCCGAGTTGTACTTTTTCGACGGTTGATCTTTTTTCTCGAAATTGGACCTCCCGAGGTGGACCATATTTAATTTCATATTAATATCAATATCCTCCTTATTAACAGCCTCATTGGTGTAGTGGTTAGCATGTTCAACTACGGATGATGAGATCTCAGGCTCGATTCCCGGGTGAGGTAAAAAAGAACTTGTACTTATTGGGTTTTTCTGACAAGAAATTCTCAGTACTAGTTTGCGGTCACCCACGTGCCCCGAAAAGCATCTAAAGCCGTCGATTCTGTGCCTGATCTCTTTCTCCGGTCATGTCGGACTTCCGTCCCATCGAACATTGAGCATGAGGAAATAAGTGCATTTTGTGTATACACTTGTGCACTACAATATCTCCCGTACAGGTGGCTAATCTCTGAGGAGGTTGGTCACCGTGACTGGATTCGGTGGGGAGAAAATCAATTTTAATATCAATAGGTAGTCAAGGCCAATAAGCAACTATTATAGATGTAATACATGCATTCTGTGTGATCTTAGTTCTGTATTATATTAAAACAGTGGTAACATGCCAGGTGTTCTCATAATAACCCGTCAGCTGTTAGTTCACGACGCGCTGGCGACAACACTAGGTAGTTTTGCTTTGAGTTGTTTTGTAAATGTATTCCATGTGGCGCAATTTTAATCTAAATACGAGTATATATTTATCAGGAAAGAATGACTGACCTATCAACGCACAATTCAAACCACTGGACGGATTTGCCTAAAATTTTGCATCCGCTAAGAAAGGATTTTTGAAAATTAGGCAATAGGTGTTTGAAAAATCGAATTTAACGTGAGCGAAGGCGCGGGCAAAAGCTTGTCATAATATTATAGGAGCTGATTTCACCAACGTAAAAAAATTCTAATCAATACAGATTGAAAGATTTTCAATACAAAATCTACCAAAATAACAAAATAAAAAAAAATTCCATACAGAAAGCGGATTTTCAATATAAAATCTGTCAAAATATATAAAGTTGGTGAAATCGGCTCTGAGTATTAAAAATAATGGAATCACAAATGTGGATGAAAAAGATCTACAGTAGTGTATAGTATTACAACGGACCTGATACTGGGTGGGATTTGGTCATCATCTCAACTCATTACCCAGCCTAGTAACCCTTTTAGTAACCCTAAAAACAGTTTATTAATAAACCTCTGAACCCTCATTACTTGAGCCTTCAAAGCAGATCTCACACAGCTCCTTTCCGAAATAAGATGACATCTTGAGTAATAGTCCTGGCATTCACGTCAAGTTTCAACTCAAATGCAATTTTTCTTCTTAAAATATCGTGTTGTGCCTCACGCGAAGAGTAGGTTAATAAGTTAGAATGATTAGATTAAATTTTTTTATCTAAATATATAAAAGGCAAAGGTGACTGACTGACTGACTGACTGACTGACTGATCTTTCAACGCACAGCTCTAACCACTGGACCGATCGAGCTGAAATTTGGTATACAGGTAGCTGTTAGGACGTAGACATCCGCTAAGAAAGGATTTTGGAAAATTTAAACCCCAAGAGGGTTAAATAGGGGGTTAAAAAATCGAACCTAACGTGAGCGAAGCCGCGGGTTAAAGCTAGTTTAGTATAAGTTCACACCATTACAATCTCTTGACATTTTTTTTTTTCAATTTGTTGCAAAAAAATTGCATATCAGAAAATGACCAAGTAGAGGCGGATGCATTGTGCAGCAATTTTTGATAGTAGACATGCGCGTGACGTCAGCAGTAAAAATTGACTGCATCGGGAATTCGGTCTGATGAAACTATAATGCGATCAATATGACATCAGGAATGATACACCGCCATTGTTGTTTCTGTGTTGCTCACGAAACGAAGTTCTACAAGAGCTCGTGTCTCGTACACTGTGTGAGCCACTTTACTTTGGAATGCCCTCCCATTGAACGTACTTCAATCAAACTCACTAGACCATGGAATTAGGAAGTAGGTACCTACTTTTTAGATAATAGACATAATATTATGCAAAAATATGGTGAAATTCTGTTAAATTAGACGACCAAATCCCTACTAATGTTATAAATGCGAAGATTCTTTATTTTCCACTCAAAAGGCTAACCAAGTCAACAATTGACACATTTACTGGTATAGGAAAACTTGGAACTAATTTCGCGGTCCACCGGTGCTATTCGCGCGCCGCTAACTTTGTCGCAAAGTGATTTTCTCTATCGTACTGTTGCCAACCTAAGAAAACTATCAAGTGGCTATTTTCGATATAAAACAACAACATTTTCGAAAACTTATTTTCACAGTTCACAGATTTTACTATTGGTAATCGATTTTATAATTCTACTAGCTTTTGTTCGAGACTTCGTCCGTGTGGAGTCAATTTTCTAAAACCCTTTGTTTTTAGGGTTCCGTGCCTCATACTTTTCGTTAACGAATAATTATTATAATATGTGTTTGTTGTCCGTCTGTCTATCTTTCCGTGTGTCCCTTTAAAAAAAAAGGAAAAAAAAATTAGTTAACTTGTTTTTACACGAGTTGCGAAGTGAGATGTTACAACTTTCCTTTACATTGAAAATTTGAATACCTCTAAAAGAAAGGGAAAGCACGAAATAAATAAGGCTAAGTTTTTCTTATCAACAAAAATAAGTAATAGATAGGGATTCTCATGGCTGTTAACTTTTTTGGAGAAAATAAAACTCCATTCATTATGGAATATTACCAACTCGATTTTGTTAACAATGCTAAGAAAAACTCCTTTGTTTAACGACTTAGGAGTTACGAACTGTTTTATTTGGTTACTTTTTAAATGACTTTTGCGTAAAATAAATTTCGGAAAGTCTGTTTACTCGTTTACTCTTATGGCCACACACTCAAGGTGTAACCCAAATCAAGGTAAATATTTTTTTATTTATTTAAACGAAATCAAACTTTCGACATAGATTAAGGATCGGTTTGTGATTTGTTAGTTGGACAGCGGAGACCAATACTAAATCTATGAAATGAAATGAGATGTTTATTTTGACAAATGTGAGTAAAAATAGCAGGTACAATGGTTTTTGAGTATTATTTTTCCTAAATTAGAAGGATTCCGTAAGCTCCTTATCTTTTTGTAATTACTTTGCAAATGTACATAATGTAACTGTACACATGTATATGGCTTTGACTCTTACACAAAATACCTGTACACATATGTATGTGGCTTTCACTCGTACACAAGATGCCTGTACACATGTATGTGGCTTTGACTCGTACATAAGATACCTGTACACATGTATGCGGCTTTAATGGTACACAATGTATTCTGTTAAGTTTGATTTTTTTCTGTTTGTGGTGCAATAAAGAATAAATAAATAAAATAAATAAATGCACCTGTATACATGCGGCTTTGACAAGTACACAGTATACCTGTACACATGTATGTGGCTTTAACTCGTTCTTCCCATATCATTATTATCATATCTTTATTTCTTGGACAGTAATATCATATCATGTTTAGTAAAGTAGATACTTCTGGTATACAAGCAACCCTTTTGGCTCCCAAACAAAATGTCACACGTAAAAGTAAAAATGTCAAGACGTACATTACTGTCGCCTTCATTTTCAGCGTTCCAACAAAATCGCAACGATGCAAGACTCGCTCCAATAATAATAGTCCCCATAAATTGTGACCTTTATCAGGCACGTCTTGTGCGACGTCATTTTCCAAGTAAAGAACTTTGCCTCCTTTTATGCATTATGCTAGTTTTGCGAACATATTTTGAGTTCAGTTTTTGTATGCGATATTAGTGTGAAGTGAAATATTTTTCTTATCTTGGGTCTATGCGCTTGACTTTGATTTTGTGTGATGAGTTTTGTGCAGATTATTATTAGTTTTTTTAATTGTTCTTAAATTTTATCTTTTGTATAGTTCTTGCAATTCACGAGGGCGCGTGGCTCATGGCTGTGTGTGTTGTATTTGTATAAGTGTGGGCGAGAGCTTGCTCGCGCCTGACCGCTCCCACCTAGTCTCCTGACAGGCACGCACACGTACGCAATGTGCATGTACACGACGTAACCACAAGTAAATCTCACGTGCCCTCGTGAATTGCAAGAACCATATCAGAAGTGTGAAGTGTGTCTTTTGTTTTAATTCTTGTTGCACAATACACAGTTGCCTTAACGCTGAAGGTAAACATCGTATAGAAACCTGCACGCCTGAGAGTTCTCCATAATGTCCTCAAGTGTGTGGAAGTCTGCCAATCCGCACATGTCCAGGATAGACTTGTGCCCACAAGTGGGCCGGAGATGGGTTGCAATGATGATGATAAAGCTATACCTAAATATTATATTCTCTTCCAGTTAACCTTGTGCCGCGTGGTATATATAGGTACACACAATCCAGCAAAATAATTCAGTAAGTAGGTACATTACATTATTAACTGGCAGTTATAAATGATCATACATGTTCTCCGATTTCTGACGTCACTTTTTCGTGGAACCTTCTCGGGTTGTACGGACTAGCAAAGTCATCCCTTGTGTCCTTAGGAAGACGTTGCCCCCAAATTTCTTTTTAGCCAACTTCAAAAAAAGGAGGAGGTTCTCAATTCGTCGGAATCTTTGTGTACCCCGATTACTCAAAGACCCTTGGACCGATTTCGAAAATTCTTCTTTTGTTTGAAAGTGTATAAATGCTACGTGGTCCCATGGTTATCAGGTCCGGATCCTGGGGAAATTTTACAGGTTTTTTTTTGATTTGATATACTTTATAGTTGCGTTTGAAGTTGGTTTTTTGAGAGAATTTTATGTTTCTATTTTATAGGCTCCAGAGGGAGCTTCGCACTCAAAAAGTTGTCAAGATCCGAAATAAAACACTTTTATTTTTTTGAATTGTTTCTAAAAGACCTTTTTCTAGACTTAAGATTTTACTTTTTCAAGTGCTAAATTGAATATGATTTATAGCACAGCTGCGCCAAAGAAATAGAAAATCTAAGTGAAAATCTTTTAAAATCTTTATAAAATTATGAATTTTATAGAAACGATTAAATATGGATAATATTGAGAGCAAGATGATCAAAAAGCAATAAAAATCGAATTTAACAGCACGCTGATCCTTTAATTGCGTCTCAACGTCGTTTCGTATATATTAAAGCGAGGAATTTCAACGTCGGCTACATTTATTAGAGCATTGATTTATTGAACAAGAACTGAATGAGACTTTTTTAGTTAATAAAATAATGAAGAAAGGTATAAGTGCACTTTTTTGTTAACCACATAAAAGCTGTGTTAACCACAGAAAAAATATAAAAAACTAACAATAGCGATCTCTTCTAAGCAAGTAGGTGACGTTGGGATCTGAACCGCCAAAATCAAAGACCTCCCCCCCAAGTGGATGGATCAAGCGGGGCGGTGGGAGCCGATGGGCACAAGCGGCACATAAGTGCAGTCTGTGGCAATGTTTGCCAGACCAATGGCACTTTTAGGCAAAACCCAGAAGCTTAATCAACGCCCAAAAGTAGCCGGCTTATCGGTGTTATAAAGGTTATATTTCGGTGAGTGTACTCAGGAGCTCTTCGATCTTGTCCCCCTTCAACATTTTACCACCCACTGCAAGATGTCGCAAGGGTTTCCAACCCTATGTCGTTGATCCATCTACGCACACGAAGCGGTTTAAGTCTTCATTCCTGATTCGCACGGCTAGGGTCTGGAACGCTCTTGTGTTTCCTAACACGTACAATTTACATCTTTGAAACAAGAGTGAATAGGCATCTTCTAGGCAAACGCGTTATACCTTAGAAGACATCATCACTTTCCATCAGGTGTGATGGTAGTCAAGCGCGTGACTATCCTAACTAATATTATAAATGCGAAAGTGTGTTTGTTTGTTGGTTTGTTGGTTTTGTCCTTCAATCTCGCGGCGACAAAGCAACGGATCGACCTGATTTTTTGCATGGGTATAGTTGAGGACCGAGAGAGTGACAAAGGCTAATTTTATCCCGAAAAATCAATGAGATCCCGCAAAATTTTTAAAAAACCAAATCCACGCGAGTTTAAATGTTTTTAATGTAGATGTCCGTCAGGTCAGGTGATGGCGATGGACTTTAGAAAGTAGAATAGTAATTAATTCTATCAAGAGAGAACTTCTAGACCAGAGTTAATACCAGCGGCGCAATGACCCGTGAGATTGTAATTTGTATGTAATTATTTTGAGCAAACTATTACTATAATTAAATACTATCACAAAAACAGTATTCATCATTAGGCTGTATTTTCAATTGCGGTTTTCCATGGGACAGGTAATTTAATGGTTTTCCGAAAATTTCTGTGGCTTGTTTACCTAATGAATACCAAGTAGGTACTTGCATCAAATTTTGTCCGCATTGCGCAAATAACGCGAATAAATTTAGCAAACAAAAATACCTACTGCAACGCATTTCAGTCAATATTAGAATGTGCTTTTCGAATGGCAGACATTTTTGCAATTCCAAAGAACACAGAAACTAATATTAGGTATACTAGTAGATATACTAAAATTACACATACCTGCTTACATATTATAATTACTATTATAAATGCGAAAATAACTCTCTATGGCTCCTAAACCGTTCTTGAAGAACTTTGGTAACGGGTACTTAGGTTGCATCCTGGAGAAAGAAAAAAAATTGCTGACTCTACCCTGGATTAACATAATCTACTCTTTATACCGGAAAATTAAACAGTGCATCCAAGTGCAGTGGAATCCAAAAAACTTTTAGGTAATCCACGCGGATGATGTCGCGGGCATCATCTAGTATTAATATAATTTTAAAATTGTATGTAATAACTAACTTGACTATCAGAAGTTTAGCAATTATATCTAAGTAAATACACAAACAAATGCAGATTATACAATGTAAAGATACCGGTTTATATTTTTTCAATCCAGTAATCAAAAATTTAATTTCAGCAACGCGAGGGAATCAAACTTGAATCAAATGATAGCAATAATAAATAATAATCAGCGTTATTGAGACCACGAAAATTGCTATTATTTGCGTGTAAGTACCTGTTTTAATTTTTTATATTGATAAATTTTCTCTCCCAATGATTTTCATTAATTTGAAACTTAATCGGAAAATTCAAAAACTGCTTGCTGTCATTTTTTTTTAATAAGAAATACTTTGCACTTTGAGGCCTAATTGCGCAGTTATTTAAAAATAACTAGACACCTATTAAGATTATTGCTATTGAATCACTTTTTCTTTGTTTCTATTATTCACTTATTTCTCTAGTATGCACTACTTTTGTTACTCTGTCCACATTAACAAAGATTAACTAGAAGATGAACTTACCTTTAAGTATAATTCCTTCAATTCACGAGGGCGCGTTGTGTGTGTGTGTGTAGTATCTATAGAAGTGTGAGCGAGAGCTTGCTTGCGCCTGACGCCTCTCACCTAGGCTCCTGACACACACACTTACGCATTGTGCATGTACACGACGTAACCACAAGTAAAGCTCACGCGCCCTCGTGCAATGCAAGAACTATACCTACTAAGTTCGCCTTACAATTATTTATCATTGTATTGCGCCATAAAGAATTAAAACAAAAGAACATAAAACGTTTAACGAACTACAATCTCTCTTTCGCTCAGCTAATTCTAACCACAGACGGGTAAAAACCTAAACTTTCTAAAGGCGTATGTATTTTTAATGAATAGACGAGCGTCCAAAATACAAATAATTTCGCGTCCAAAGTGCCAGCTGTTCCAAAAGTTTGTGATGCAGCCCGCAGATTGAGGGAAAAACTTTGAGCTTGAATAAAACACGATTTTAGCGATACAATTAACACGAGTTAATGCAAACTACTTACATGTTTGCTTTTTTTTTAATTTATTTTCTGTAACAATAAATAATTACAGTCATCAGTATCACACGCTCCACCAGGTGGACTGACGTCATCAAATGGGTTGCAGGACCTATATCCGGAAGTGAAAGTCTTGGTAGCAGGCGATATCCCGTATCCAAAGTTACCCATATCCTACTAATATAAGCCTTATAATAATATAAGCTGTAAATAATTTGTCTGATTTGGCCGTGACTAGTTACCACCATAAAGACAAAGATGTGCACCCAAGCGATAGCTTTCCGAACCAATGACGTATGGTGGTGTGGTGGTGGTGGTTGGAACGGCCGAACCAGTGGTAGATTCATTTGATGATTCGACAGTACTTTGTAAAAGTTTATTTGAATAAAAAATTATTCTATTGTATTCTATTCTATTCTATAGAAACGATTATGGCGCGTTAGTAAGATCTTAGACTCCATCGTTAGTTCAAACGCGATTTAGGACTATCTTATCATTGAATAAAAATAGCCTCTAAAAGCATTTACAAATATTTTATAAACATGTCGAGGGAAAAGGTGACTGACTGATTGACTGACTGATCGTTCAAAGCAAAGCTTAAACCACTGGATGAATCGGGCTGTTTGGCATACAAATAGCTATTATGACGCTAAGGGTTTTTGAAAATTCAACCCCTTTTTTAGGGGGTAAAATAGGCGTATCAAAAATCGAACTTAACGTGAGCGTAGCCGCGGCCAAAAGCTAGTTACAATATATTTGTCTTTTGTCAGAATTTTTATAATTTCCCTCTTGCTCAATTCGTTCACATTAGCAAAAAACTAAAAAAACTAAAACTTCTTTGCTAATTTAATCTGCAGTCTGTCAGAAACAAACTTTATAGAAGCGTCTTTTTAAGGAGTAGGTCAGTGTCGAAATAGGTATAATTACTTGCCAAGAAACCGCCAGCTGCTTTCAAACTTTCTGATGCATCTTACAGACTCAAGAAAAACTTTGTTGTTAAGACCAGATGAGACCATTTTATCAATTTTGTTTGATGTCTGCTATTATATTTCATTACAAAATTGCATATTTGTTATCAATACGTTGGGGACCCAAGAGGGAATGGTGATATTGCTTTAAAGCGCAGCGTATACAAAGCCCATTGCTATTTGGACCAACGACAACGGACAGGTAGGTATAGTTCTTTCAATTCAGGAGGGCGCGTGAGCTTTACTTGTGGTTACGTCGTGTACATGCACATTGTGTGCCTGTCTGGAGCCTAGGTGGGAATGGTCAAGCCCATGCAAGCTCTCGCTCTCACTTATGTATACGACACACACACAACCATGAACCACGCGCCTTCGTAAATTGCAAGAACAATAGCAGGTAAGCTCTGGATTTTTTTTATTCGATGACAAGATATTATGTAGAACAGGTATGGCAGTGTACAGTCAACGCATATCTCTAATCGGTTTCTACACGCCATCGTACCGGAACGCTAAATCGCTTGGCGACACGTTTCATCAATAACCGAAAATTTATTAATAATTATCGCATTTATCATAGCATATAAATAGATATGTCAACGTACTTGCTTAGAAAGAGAGAAAGTTTTCAAGCTTAATATTTTTGTTATTCGTTTTAACAAAAATTTCCTTTAATAAGGGTTTCATAGTTAGAAGAGACGTTAATAATCTGATGTGAGTTTTAAATCACAATTCGTTAATATGCTAAATATACCTACGTAGTATTTCGAACGCAAAAAAAATATAAATAAAACATGGCAACCGGGCCCTGAAAAGGGGCAATTACGTTGAGAGTTTTAAAATAACATGTTTGCATTCTTGATAATATAATTGGTGGTGAATAACTGTAAGCGCAAAAGTACGGTATTTTAATTAATAACGCGCCTCAGTCACGCTATGCGAGCCCAGTAGAACATAAATAAGAAAGATTAAAAATAGCATTTCTTTGAAAACAGCATAGTTTATTACCGACTCGTACATAGATAGATAAAAACTGTATTGCACGCAAGAAAGAGACAAAATTGTACACAACTTAAAACTAAAGACGGTCTTATTGCCGACAGAATAATCTCTACCAGTAGGGCTAACATGCGCGCCACGTGAAAATTTTGTCTACACTTTACTCATTAATCTCTGTAGAGATTCACATAGAGATTACGAGTAAATGTGTAGACAAAATTTTCTCGTGGCGCGCATGATACGAACAGGCAACCTAATTGCGTATACCATATTTATCTGTATTTAAGAACTGTATAATTTACAACAGTAGAAGTAGAGCAATCCGTTTCCAAGCTACTTTGTCATTAAGAAATTCAGTAACGGTATAATAGCCTCTACTTATTAAATGTGTCTTTACACACTGTTTATATTTGTGTAATGGTTGTTCTACCAATTCTTTTGGAATCAAATTATAAAAGCAAATACTCGACCCCACAAAGGACTTCCGCACTTTCTGCAGACGACAGGATGGTAGAGTTGTTTTGTTTACTCCTGAAATATGTCTTTCTTTGCCACGTGATTGAAGGAAAAACCAATAAACAAACACATTTACGCATGTATAATCTTAGTAAGAATGTGTATAAAAACTGTAAATCAAAATAACTTAACTAGAACCTAAGATTATTAAAGCATTCCTTGGAAAAATAAATATTTTTATTTTTGTATGAAAAAAAAAAAATTTTTAGGAATTTAAATGCATAGAAGTTGCCTGTAGAAGGTGTCGGTATTTTACAATTAACCTTGTTTATTAAAAAAAGTTCTTACTCGATTCGATCCTACGGGATGGTATGGAGAGCGCCTGCATAGAAGATGCCTACGAAAAGCTATGAAACAAATAAAAGACGGTGAGATATTTTTATTATTCCAGGTCAAATAACACATGACCTTGTGAATAGTCGCGATGCAAAAAAAAATAACAATAGAGCAACATCGCAAACGTTCACATATTCCGTGTTTTTTTTTATACAGAAAACTGAGTTATAAGTTCGGAACATCAACAGTGTTAGAATTGAAAGTATTGGAGCAACAAAGAAAATATGTGAGGGAGAAAACTTTCAACATTACTCTCATACAACAATGGGATCTAGTTTTTCGTTCCACCAAGTTTATCCTTTTAATCAAGTTCGCGGATACGCTGCGAAATACAATGCTAAATTTCAAACTTTATAATATGATTTAATTTGTGTGGACCAGTTAAAGTTGCATTATATTTAACT
Source organism: Hipparchia semele (assembly GCA_933228805.2). NCBI lineage: Eukaryota > Metazoa > Arthropoda > Insecta > Lepidoptera > Nymphalidae > Hipparchia > Hipparchia semele. The sequence continues at coordinate 4,524,739 of OW121722.1, forward strand.
AGCTGATGCCCGCGAATTCGTTCGCGTGGATTGAATATTTTCTGTTCCCGTGGGAACTTTTTAATTTTCCGGGATAAATAGTAGCCTGTGTTATTCCAGACCATAATCTACCTCTGTGCTAAATTTCAGCCTTCAGTCGTTGCGGCTGATTGAGTAATAATCCAAACTTTCGCATTTATAAGATAATACTATAGTAGGTAGGTTTAAATTGAGATAATTCTGACTTAAAATTAAAATCCGTGCACGTTTTTGTTTTAGTTATAATTTCGTTTTAATTCGGCATAAAACTGTAGAAGCAGTTTGACAGGATGAATTTGTTTATATAATATTGAGCTTTAAGTAAATAAGTAAATTAAAAAAGGTAAATTAACTTGGTCGTAGGTACCTACTAAGTATAGGTACATAAAGGCATGAATGTGCGGAACTGAAATCAGATTTTCGTTTTAATTTCCCTTACGTCGTGGGGTGGTTGACCCTTTTCATTCTCCACGCGTTAATCATGTTACTACAAACCTTATTCCATTCTATCACATTACACGTCCAATATCGTTACACAACTTGCCTTAGTGTAACTACAATTACACCAGAAACCCTCGTATTCCCTTGTGTTTTGGTCTCATAAGCCCTTCAACAATTTCCAAGTAAAATTTATTGTAACCTAGCTTTTTAGCCCTCGTCTTGGAGTTAGGTTTTTAAAAAACGTGATGCAACGACACTGCCCCCCTAAACTGTGAGGATTTCGTAACTGTCGATTATTGTAGTTATTGTATGTACCAAGCTACATCCTCTCCAAATAAACGAAAAGCTTGTGCTAGGAGTGGGTACGACAATAGTGCAACGGGTGGGGTTCGGACCTGCGACCTTTCAGTTTTCAGTCCGCACCTTTAGCCGTTGGGCTATTGAGGTTTTGTCCAGCAGTGGACGACTAATGATTAAGACGACCGAGAATAGATGGTAATAGTATCTAAATATGCTACCAATGGCAATGGAAGCAACATACGAGCGTAAGCAAGTTAATAAAAAGCTTTTAGTACGGGAACTCTCCCGGATACAGGTCTAATTAGCCAACTTATCTGGGTCGCGCCGGAAAAAGCGAATGGAAAATTTTAAAGGAAGAACTTCATTTTTTTCAAGCGTCTGTAAAAGTTGCACAGAGGTCGGGTAGTTTATTTTTTTAGCTAACTAGTTCACATTGGACCTAGCTACTATAAGTATTTCTACAAGTGACAACTCAAAAACGCTAAAAAGCCTACCTAAAGCCGTCTCTACCATCCCCTTATAACGACTCCTGACCTCACATCTGATCAATTTAACCACAACACGTCAGACAAACCACCATCTGAACGTGAAGGTAACTACCAAACATATCCAAGTATAATTTAATCAATTACACTCATCTAAACCTCAGGGCAATATTTATTCGATTAGGGCGTGATTGCTATCGCAACCCATCTATCAAATACAATGACCTAGACGCGGGAGCCTCCAATAGCCGAATGAGTCTCTGGGAGAGACTGAATTTGTATCGTCAAACCCGCCATATTTATACCGTTCAAGTCGGCGTCAGTCGGGCGCGCCAGACGGGCGCCTAAGTCGTCAACTAAGTCAAATATCGATTTTATCAACTACCTTCATTACATTAAAGTTGTATATCTTTACTATTTCAATATTTCGCTAACACAAGCTTTAGTGTATGTGGAGAGGCGACGAGGTGCAGAATGATCTATCTTAACCAATTTAAATAAACACTTTTTGTACGCGATCCGGGTCATCCAAGCACGCTACAATTTTGATGAAAACCAAATTTAAATAAATTAATAAAGATTTTACTGAACACAAAATACAAACACATCAAACAAAGAAAACATCCTATTTGCTATTATTAATATTATAAATGCAAATGTGTGAATGTATGTATGCATGCATGGATGTTTGTTACTCAATCACGCCGTAACGACTGAACCGATTTTTCTGTGGCACAGAGATAGATAACACATAAGCTACTTTTTATCCCGGAAAATAAGAGAGTTCCCCCGGGAATTAAAAAGCCTTAATCCATCATCAAGTCTCGGCCATCAACTAGTATGATTGTGTAGAAATTAGCGGCTGAAACCACTGGGACTCCGGCTACCCAATATTATTATTAATTTCAAGCCTAATATAATAATAATACCATCCATATTTGAAAGTAAATACTCGTAACAATGTTTAAGTTTGTATCAAAGACGGTAGACCTCAGCGCTATTCATAATACCTACATTGGTTTTTACTGCGTATTATACTTTTTGTAGCGTATTTTACTTTGAACTTTATCTCGTCATATTTTTGGTGCCTAAAAACGGCAAGTAATACTACGTTTATAGTCAAAATCGCTTTTCAAAACTTCAATAGAGTTATTCATAGACTTGTTCGATCGCGACTAAGTTAGCTGTAACTGACACTAGGTTCCAGTTCAAATTCAACGGTAACTACGTTAATCTGAACAGCATTCGATACTTTGATAACGTTTGCAAATCCGCACCAGATATTTGAGCAGGAAATTGGATCCAATTAAACTGGTTTAGAACTACAAAAGCGGAGTTAGCTTTTATTTAGATACTTAATATACAAGCATTTATTACACTTTGAGTAATATACCTTAACAATACAAAGAGTTGCCTTTATACGTTGTAATTTGGCCGAATAGTGAATACCGCATGTTGAGCGGAGCGCTAAATATTCGGTGCATTGTGTCTTTTATGGCGCATAGATAATATTATGTTTCGTTATGGTCCATGCGACGATGAGGTAATAGTCGGCGTATTTGTGACATCACTCCATGTCTATATTTTAGTGTTTTTATTTATTTGTTCTGTACCATAATTTAAGACATATATTTTTTTTGAATGACATGACTTTTTTATTTCTATAACTAGGAATTCGTGTTTACTAATTAGCGAAATACTGAATATTTTAAAATAATAGCCGAATATGTCGAATACCGAATAGTGGCCGAATATTTGTTGCATTTATATTTTCGGACGCGCTTAACTTACAGATAATTTAAGCGGTTGTCACAAAATATCACCAACCAAACTTTAATTGGGGATTATATTTTCATTTAAGACAAAAATGGTACAACAAAATCGTTTACTATGAAATAATTATTTCGTAGTTAGTAAAATAATCTAAAAAGAGTAAGAAATATACTTTTAGAACGGAGCTTAATGTAAATTGATTAAACTTTTTTTATTCCCTATTGAGAAATACCTCCCGTATTAATTAAAATTTCATTATTCAAGAAGAGATTATAACTTCTCAGTCATTTGCATATTTGGCTGAAATACTTAAAGAACTCATAAGAAACTGTCTTATTGAATCTTTTATAATGGGACTATTAAAGCAAGTACACATTTAGGTAGGACTTTTAAAGTTATTTATTTTGTGTAGAACGTAGATCAACTTGTGGCTCATAAGAGAGACTCTACCACCGTTTAAATTTGCCTAAATTATAGCTTTTTTGTAGGTAGGTACTATCAATTTAGCGCACTTGTATTTTACTGTTAATTCATAGTAACTCAATAATAAATTACCTAGACTTTGAGTAAGCAAACGATCCTGCTTTATTCAGGCTTTTTCACTTTATTTTTAACAAACTACCATAGAGGTTACAGTGTAATATTTTAAGTATGTAACAAGAAAAAATGTGGCGGTGGAGTTACGTTATTTTGTTAAAAAAATATCAATACGTCATGAGGTTAGTTGATGTTCACTTTTCCATACTAAATGACAGATTTTCGTACTTTAGTTACCTGTAATAGCCTGTAATGAATGTAAGCTAGCCATAAAGCAATTTATTGTTTGCTTCCATACTCATTATAATGCTTTAATGAATTTCTGTCGTTGCCCTGGAAATGCTCAAGTTATTTTTAATTTAGGGACTATCAATTTTCAAATTTAATGTTTGTAACTGTGGCGTCTTATCAATTAGATCTATAATATTATTATATATAATATAAAAAAGAATTGCTGTTCATTAACCTCGCTAAAACTCAATAATGTCTTAACCAACTTGAATTTTGTTTTGTTTTGTTCGATCTAATATAGGGATGGTTAAAAAAAATAGGGAAAATCCAAAGGAACAGCTGAAAAATCGAAAAAAATCAAAATTGCTAATTTTGTAAGTAGGTAATCACCACCTCCAATTACTTTTATTAGATGGCGCCAATACTACAATAACTATAATTGCTCGGCATTTGATGTAATATTTTCAATTTCACTCAATTACCTAAGATTTACAAAATAGTTTCGCAGAGCCAGCAACTTCTGACGAACATTCATGATCAATAATAATTATGAATTTATTGGATGGATGTTTTGTTTACGCTTTCCATTATAGAAGTGACAGTTGATTTTTTTGACTAAGGAGTAAGTACACATACCAACTCGGAAAGGAATCATCACCGTATCGCCTTTCGCCTCGCCGTCAATCAGGCGTCAACCTAATGTAAAATCGGATCAGCCCTGGTAGCATGGGCGGGAGAAATTTTATCCCCGGGAAAAGGATAAAACGTTTATCCCCTCGCTTAGCATTATCCACCCATCGAGCATGGGCACAGCGGTGGAAATAACACTCAGCGGATATACTTATAGAAATATACATCGCCTTCTCCTCTGTCGCCATGCTTTAGCATAGGGAAAAGATAATTTTATCCCCTGTCAGTGGATAAAATCGGGGGATAAAACTTTTATCTCCTGCCCATGCTACCAGTGCAGGAGATCTAGTATTTCGACTCGGCTACGGCTAGGCGACACCGCGCTTACAGCTCGCCGACCGCAAGTTGACGGCTTGTACAGAGGCGAAGCGATTTATTCTTTATTCACACATAACAAAAATCAAATTATATACATATATTCTTTGCGCCTCTAAGTCTCATGACTTGTTGATGATTATGATTCGTTTCCGATTAGTGTTCGTTGCAGTAAGGAGTTTCATACAAATAATCCTGGAAAGCTCGAGTTGATACAGTGACGATCCCTTTCCGAGTCGATATACGTGTGCTTTGTTAGTAACCCTCAGTTAACTGCGAATATGGAAGGAAGACTTTAAAATTTGGCAGGAAATATTTATCATGCATCCATTCGTCTAGCGCCCTCTATTTACACTATACACTAGATAGGTACTCGATTACATTTTAAAAAGTCTAAGATATCTCTATCAGATTAACTGCAATGTAAATAATGTAGGTCATTGTATAATGTACCACATAAGCGAAAGAACGAGAAAACAAAACAAACTTGCTTGAATAAAATTGATGTTCCCCTTGTATAAAGAGAGCACGCAAAGAATAAATCAGCAACATTTGTTACCTAAATTTTAAAATACATGTAAGAATTGTAAAATGTAGACTGAACTCACTTTGAATGTTAAATTATTTTCAGCATAAAATAGTCGTCGTAGTTTTTCAATTACCTTTTTAAAACCTTTAAAATTGCTACGCTATCCTGCTTTGTTTTTCTTTTATTTCATAAAAAAAAATTCGGTTTACGTATTCTTGCCATAAAGTAACCAATTGTTTTGGAAAGAATACCTACTAAGAATTGTTTTGACCAACTTCTTAGTGTAGAACGTGTGCAACTGGTGCAACTGTATCTACATTATATTAAACATTTTGTTTTAAAATAAAAGTTAGTCTGTATCACTTCTCCGAGTCCTCAAATATACTCATGCAAAAATCCCGTCAATCCATAGCTCGTTGCAGCGTGATTGAAAGATAGACCAACAAATAAACACACTTTTGCATTTTGTATATATAATTAATATTCAAAATTAAGGGTATTAGTAAAGATACGGAAGGGTGTTTGTTGTTGTTTTTCTTTTGGTTTTTCATACAATCCGCAGCAAAAGAGATTCGAATGAGTAAAGGTAAGTAATATATTGTTTATGGTATAGGCTTAAAAGGTAGAGAATAATTTACAGAATAACTTTTCATCCTACAAAAACATAAGGGTTTTAAAAATCTAGCTCCATAAATACAAAATAAAAGCTAATCTATTATATATTTAAAAAATCAATTACTGTTCGTTAGTCTGGCTAAAACTCAAAAACGGCTTGACCGATTTCAATAATTCTTTTTTGTTTTGTTCGCCATAATAAAGAAGTGGTTTTAAAAAAAAGCCACTCCGGATTACTTCTGATAGATGGCGAAAGCAAGGCTGCAAGTGTAAGCTGTTTTTAATAAAATAATGTGGAAAGAGTAGAGTATGATTTAAACTAGAAATTGAAAAACATTTTACCTTTTCGTTTATTAAAATGTGTGTTTCAAACCACTCGTACCAGTGCCACGGATAATAAAACTCAAATAAAACATAAAAGGGAAACGGGGCGTTGAAATTATTTATGAGTTTATACCTACTTCATGCAAAATCTGTGGATGGTTGGTTTTATATAATGTCCTCCCGACCGAAATCATCGGCTAATCTCCACAGAGGTTAAACATCTGTATGGGAGATATTACAGTGCACACATATGTTAGCAAACATGTGCACTCTATATTCTGTCATTTTCATACGACATACATTTCATACGAATTTCTGTCCATCGGAACCCGACAGACAGAAATTCGACATGTCCGGGGAGAGTTCAGAAACTGAAGCGACGGATTTATAGGGTTGAATATTGCTTCCTTACTTCAGGCTAGTACGTACCTACTGAGAATTTCTTATTATTAAAATTATTATACCAATGTATTATTATTGTTATATTTATATAAAAATTAGCTATTTTTGGTTCAATCCATTTCATTTTCGCGACTCAATGTAATATATTTGACAATCAGTAAATATAGAATCTTTCGCTTAGTACTTGGATCAAGGACAGGATACAGAAGGCGGTACTCCTTGAGACGGCACGCATTGTGAGGAGGTTCCTCACTCTGGAGCCCTGACCACTGGCTGCTTGGGTCCCTACCCCGCAGCAAGTGGGACCCACTTCATTGCATTATTTTTGAGGAATATATTGTATTTTTGTAAAAAATTTTAAAAATAATATAATGTAAATGTGTGTGAAAATAAATGATAGATATGGTAATTAGTTATGTATGGTAATTACTCATGTATGGTAATAAGTATATGAGATAAATGAATGACTCATCTAATTTATAAAAGGAAAATATCAGTACCAAACTACTAAAAATAAACGCGAAAACAGCTAAAAATATTTGTTTGTGATTGAGAATATTCGAAACTGCGTTTATTCGCACTCGATACACTCGAAATCCACATTTATCAGTCAGCTAATTGTTTTCGAAATAGGCAGCTATTTGAGTATTGTGTAGCAAAACCATTAGTAAATGATGAATGGGAAACAAATTTAATTTATGGCGAAATTTCGTTTTACAATGGATCGTGTTCCCATTCGAAAAACGCCATTTATTGGATAACTTGATAACTTTACTGCCGTAGAATGTTAACTTTGTTATAGATGCTCGTGGAATTATCTAGGTAATTGAGATTTTAGTAAAGAAAAATATTTTATCACCTTTCTCATTTTTAAGGAGATACAGATCTTCTTGCCAGAAGATACAGAACTCATTGCCAGCCTAGCCCACTACTGAGCACAGGCTAGCCCACTACTAAGCACAGGCTCAGTAGTGGGCTACCAAAAGTGCTGAAGATGTTGTTCAAAATTTGAGGACTACTGAACCAATTAGTTGATTAATAAGACGAATGTGAAATAAATTTGCTAATTTGGTTTCAGGCAAATTCCATTTAAATCGGATTGTGTTCTATTTATACCCCAAAATGTAGCACGAGAATTGGCTCTGAGAATGTCAGAATTTTATGGGTAAAACTTAAATAGCATCAATTGGCAATGATGCTTATCAAAGAAACCGTAGTAAAAATAATCAAAAGAGAAAAATAATTCTCTTTTGAATATTTTTCCTCGTAAAATCATAGAGGTACGCATCAAAGGTTCTTTTGATTTTGTCTGGTGGGAGGCATTCACCATGGCTAGTTACCACCCTACCGTCAAGGCCGACAAGCGATTTAACGTTCCGACACGATGGCGTGTAGAAACCGATGAGGGGTATGGATTAAATGTACCAGTGTACATACCCCTACATACCCAACCCATACCCCTATCCCATACCCCTATAAGGGTTATGACAGTTCATACCCCTTGAAAGTTAGCCCGGTACCACCTTAGACTTAGACTGCATCGTCACTTACCATCAGGTGAGTCAAGGACTATCTTGTCATCGAATAAAAAAAAGGTACGTTTGAACAAAGTAGTTAGGTAGACTTTAATTAGATAAGTCAATTCGACTCATATTCGGTGGAGACAAATCCAACAAATCAAAGATCATAAAATCATCATAGGTCCAACAAGTTCTCGATTCAACTAACCCGACTCTGTTTTATATATATTTAGATGAGATGTACCTAACCGAATAAACTAGGTAGGTATGTAATAATTATTGTCAGAAATAATAAAGAAATAATAATTTCTGTTTGGAAAAACATAATATGCTAAGAGGCCAGGGGGAGGTTTTGATTTAACAGGTAGAAAGAACTAGGTCGAAATTTCAATATACCTAGTAGGTAAATAAGATTGTACAAAACTCCACTAAGAGTTATGAGAAAGGTTTTGACAAATTGAATTTAAAATATGATGAGGGAGGACGAGAAACTGCTTTTAGTTGATATTAAAATCGCGGGTATAAAAATAATTAAAAAATATTTTTCGTCCTCAGAAATCAAATTTCGTTGTCCATATTATGAATATTGAATCAGCGAACCTTATATTTATTTTGATGAGAGGAACAGAAAAAAGGATTTTTTTTGTTTTAAGGCTTACATTTGTTTTTAAGCTATTGCATAGCTTCTATCGCGGGCCTTGAGCGTGGAGACCACAGTGGAGACCGAATCCAGAAATTCCGTAACGAAAATAACCTGACTCCTCTCACCGCTAGATGGCTTTGATAAAAAATGCTATGCAATAGCTTTACCGCGGCAGTCCCCGAGTGCCACACGTCTTTTTTTTTTGTAAAGGTTTATAGAATTTTAAAATATTTACAATTGAGAAAAATCTAGCAAGTTTTTTTTTTAATTGTGAAGTTATGTCAATAAATAATCAGTATAAATGGGTTCGTAACAACTATATTAATGTAAATTTTTATGTACAGGGCTTTAAATTATTTTAAATTTCCTTGATATTATAAAATATAAAAGCAACAACAATTAAACTTGTTCATTGAACGATATCAAATAAATATATAACAATTACCGGAGATTAATATTCCATTGTTCAAATAGTTGACTATTCAAATTCTATGAAGCAGAATTAATAGCAAAATGTTTTGAAATATTTATTATGAAACATGAATCTATTAAAATAAGCAAATTGGGCATGAATTAAAATTAACGCGAGCGGAAATGAAACGTTTATTATCCAATATTATTAATATATAAAATAAAGTATTATAATATTTATTTCACTATCAATGACGTAAAATTATTGTGAATTACAAAAATTATTGTAAAATAGGTGCTACGAGTGGTATCAACTAAAATGTAGCGCTGGTACAAGTACCTTGGCGTAGGCAGTGCCGGCGCGACTCCGTAGCAAGTCGGACGTATGCTACGAGTACGTGCTACGAGTCAATTGTACGTTTCGTGAGGACTCGCGACGGGGTGATAAAAAACACAAAAGTATACTCAGTGACGTGCTGTGTAAATAGAATAATGCTTTAAGTGTTAATAATATATCACTTTAGCAATTTAAAATTCTTTCGGTAAACGCTCAGGTAAATTATGTGAACGTTAAAAGTGCGCCGCAAATGGTTAGGAAACAGTACTCAACGTTTTATTTCGTTTTATTCGACAAGCGGTAGACGGTAAGCGTTTGAGTCTAATGGTCTGTTAAGATAACGTCAGGCGATTTTACCTCAAGCGGTTCTAACTAGCCTTTAGCGTTAAAAAGCTGCTCGTAACGGCTTACGTGTATAGGGGATTCAGTGAAAAAAACCCGTGTTAACTACTGGTATAAACATATTAGTACCATTCACATTTTTAATGCACATTAATTGCCTCATAACAGTCGAGTGTCATTTTTCATTAATTAATTAGTTACGACTCACTTCTAATTTTTATTCATATTGGGAGTTTAATCTTCCAAATCAATGCGACTTAATTTTAATAATAATTATTTAACACTCGCATTTTTGTGAACCAGTTATTACAATTTAATAATTTTTTATCACGGTTTATTACGGAAACCCAGTCTAATATGGTAGCGGGCTAACTTGGAAGATGGCTTTCATGATAATCCCATATTCCAAATCGGTTTCCATTCAGATTGTACCAGAACGCTAGATAGCTGAATCAGTAGAGTGGGAACTAAATATAGTCATATCCACCAGACCACCACCAGACTAGACCAGACCAGAATCTTTATCAGAATCTTTTTTGAAAATTTTAAATTCCCTAATTGACCCTTTTGGGTATAGAACCTGGGACAATCAGTTCTCTCTACGGTGCCAGAAAGTTCGTTTTATAAATAGGCTGTAATACTTTCTAACAATAGTACCAATTATCGAATGTTATTTCAGGCTAACAATTGCGCCGACCTTACAATGGAGGCTTGCCTTTCGTGACAGGGGTTGAAATGCTAATACAGAGATTATCTTAAGAAATCCGCTGCTAGGTACAATCCGCTTACCTGGCTGTACTATTACAATACCTACTCTATTATCATATTATTTCTATCTTGTGATAAATGGTATTCAAATTAATAAAAAAAAGGCCTCCATACCGAATCCGGCCATGGCGGCCAAGCTCCATACAGATTAACCATCTGCGCGGGAGATATTATAGTGCACAAGTGTGCGCAAACACAGGTGCACTCTCTATTCCCTTACTCTCATAGTCGGATGGGACGGAAATTCGACACGACCAGAGAGAGATCAGGCGCAGAACCGACGGTTTTTCGAATTAATACACTTTATGTGAACATGAGCTTTTAGCACTTCTCTGGTTGTAGTCTAATAATTAATAGATTAATAATATGATAATAATAGCATCCGCGTGGATTAAGTTTTTAAAAGCCCGGGAACTCTTTGATTTTCCGGGAAAAAAGTACCTATATAAAAGCTCGATAATGATCTGCACTCCTTGATGAGTGTGCTCTATGATTGCGACACAATATGAGACAATCTTTTTTTGCAGCCTTACACAAAAACACTTATAAACATCGCGTGTTTTTACGAAATAACGACCTATTTTAAACTTAATTCACATATTATATGAGCTAGACCTAATACTACTACGCACAAAGAACTCTCAATAAATTATCACACTTCAAGCGTTGATGACTAAGTTATATGGTCTTAGGGTTGTCGCACTGATATGCGACATCGTATCATCGTGTCGTACGACATTGTGTCGTGGTCGACACTATAAAAAAGAGGCACAAACCCTGCAAGAGTCGCAAGGTTCTTCAATACTATAATAAGAATATTATCTTAGACTCTTTCTTGATCTTCTTTTTAGACTCTAAAAAAAAAGAAATAACTGCACAGGATCGTGTTCTCTAACGATCATTTCAAGAGATCATTGCCCAGCTGTGGACGTCGGTGGATTGAGATGACGATGATGAATACTTTCTCTATGCCAAAGGACATGAGATCTTACTTCGGAGCTAAGCGCTAGTTCTAGTTGAGATCTGTAAATCAATATCTCTATGACCAGTTTTCAATATCATGTTTAGGGTTCCGTACAAGAAGAGTATGGCCTTTCGTCGAATTTCATCCGTCTGTCAGTGGGCTGTATCTCATGAAACCATAATAGGTATACTTGAAATTTTTATAGAATGTATATTTGTCAGGCTTGATAATATTAAAATTATGCCCGCGTCTCAACCCACTTGATAATTTTAATGAGTAAGACCTACGCTTTTCGCCCACGTTTCGAAGGCAATTAGTTAGTGATGTCACAGTGTTCATTACGCTGAGCTGCAGTTTTTACTACCTGTCCGCCTTATTATTATGTACCTACTTAGTTTATATAGTTCAGTATATATGTATATCAACAGTGCACACTAAACCGACTGTGCTTTTTGTAGTACTGAATGTAACAATGATGTAGGTATGTATATCAATAAAATAAAATAGTAAAAATGTCCAGTATAAATTACGAGCTTTGACAACCACCTTTGTGCATTTGTACACAAGAGATACAAGGGATACAAGCGGCGAAAGACCAAAACATGTGTAAATGAATGAGACCCCTATGCCCAGCTCTGGACGCCTGTTGGTTGATAAACAACAAAAAGATTAAGCTTAACTAAAGCATATACGTTGAGCGTTCAGGGTTGCTTGAGTGGCAAAGAGATGCTGGACATACTGGCTAGGCTATATTTTACAATCAAGCACATCTTCGAAATTTCCCAGTCTCTCGGGTAATAGTTATCAGTTAATTGAATTTTAATTACATAATGAAATGGAATAATAACATAAAAGCTGCTCAACCTATCGTGACCTATCACTTTAGACATGCACACCATTTATAACTTGCCCTAAGCGCTGAAATAGGTTTACCTTGTAATGCCATAAATCCCATGGTATTGAAATGGTGAAAGCTTGTTAATCATGTAATTTATTATCGCTTAATTTTTTTCCGTGTCGGTTGGTAACGATCCAGCATGGTAAATTTAATCGAGCGAAAAATTCAAGCTATACATAATATAATACGTAAAAATATTTTATGTTACGTCATTAAAATAGATAGAAATTAAAAAAAAGTTATGACAAGATACTAACTTGACTGCGGTCACCTGATGGTAAGTGATCATGGTAGGGGGCTAACTTGGAAAGGGGTACTCATGGCAGTGCAAATTAATGCCCATACCCTATTTCTATCTTTCTATCTAGATCTGTTAATGTTTGTTGGTTTGTCCTTCAATCACGTAGCAACGTAGCAATGGAGTGATTTTCTTGCATGGATATAGTTGAAAATTGGGAAGTGACATAGGTTTCCTTTTATCCCGGAAAAACAGGGTTCCCGCGGGATTTTCAAAGCCTCACTCTACGTGGATGACATTGTGGCTAATAGCTAGTACAACTTAAATATAAAACAGCTTGGAATATTCATTCCACGACGTGATATATGATTTTCATCGGCAGGGAGAGAGGGTACTGATTCTCGCGTTCAATTTCCTTTGACAAATTAGTCTGACTTGTGCGCGGTTCGACCTAGAATCGAAGATATAGGGATGCCCATAAATCTGTGATATTAAATTTATATATTAGCTGTTAACCCATCGGCAATGCTTGTTTCATGCGCCATCTGATTTCGCGCACCTACTCTTGTAACACAAGAATATAAAAAATACAACAAAAAGTACAATTATAAAAAATACTAGCTTTTTCCTGCAACTTCGTCCACATGGAGTTAAATTTTTAAAAATCCTTCGTGAACCTTCTTTTTTTAGACTAAAAGGTAGATATCGCTCTTCAAGTCGTCAACTAATATCCATGCAAAAATGACGTTGATTCGTTGCTCTATTGCTGCGTAATTAAAGGACAAACCAACAGACTAATACTAAAAAACATAAACAGACTTTATAATTAATAATATTAGCAAAGATAGCTTACTCAATAATTTCATTCACTTTATACTCATACTAGGATACCTTTTTATCGCAGAGTTCTCACGGGGTTCTTAAAAACCTAAATACGCGCGAATAAAGTCATAAATATGACTACGATGAAATCCGTCGTCTACGAATCTTTTTTTTTTTTTTTATTCGATAACAATATAGCCCTTGATTGCGATCTCACCTGATGGTACGTGACGATGCAGTCTAAGATGGTAGCGGGCTAACTTGGAAGGGGTATAGCAGTGTAAATTCAACCCATACCCCTAATCGGTTTCTACACGCCATCGTGCCGGAACGCTAAATCGCTTGGCGGCACGTTTTTGCGGTAGGGTGGTAACTAGCTACGGTCAAAGCCTCTCACCAGACCAGACCAGAGACAATTTAGAAATAATAAATTCCTAAATTGCCCCCGCCGGGAATCGAACCCGAGACCTCCCAGTTATAAGACCACAGCGCTCACCACTGCGCTAGGGAGGTCGTCAAAATCTATTATAGTATCTACTAGAATCTGTGTAAATTATAGTTAGGAAAGACACCTAAGTCGAAAATATACTGCAGATGTGACGCAACGTATCGTGTTTTCACTGGGTAGGTGCAGAATGAAATAACTAGATTTTCTAGATCGTTAATTACATTTACAGACTCATCCGATTAAACTTGCGTGTGTGGCTGCCACGCAATGCTTAGTGGTTTAATTATAAAGTCAGCCCACATCTAGCTAATGAACCTTTAATCAAGTTTATAACATAAAAGACTATGCGTAAGCCAAATTTTATCAACACTAGCTTTAGCTCGCGGTTCGCTCACATTAAGTTCGATTATTCAAAACAAAATTCTGCGATTTACGGTAACTGTAAACACTGTAACTTGTTGAAAGTCTTCTTCATTTAAACAAAAGTGTGTTCAACAAAAAGCTTTTTCCTCCCATGTCAATTTTGCATTGTCAACTTTCCCATTCGACGTGGCATTGTTGCTTACCTTAGCCGTTCCTGCTGCCGTGCTATTATTTAGTTACTAGGCAGGTGTAATTTTAGTCTAGAATAAAATCTCGTTTTTAATTCCGAGATTAAGAAAGACCAGTGTTTTGCGTCGTAGCTCCTAATTTAACCTCAGCAGTATAAGGGTGAGGTCAAAGGCGCTACAACCTAGACCTCATTAGTACACGGTGATGAAGCGCGTTTGCTTAAAAGATGTCTATTCACTCTTGCATCGAAGATATTTAAGATATTGTGGCAGGAAACACGCTGAAAAAGCGTCCCACTCCTTAGAGATTCGTTTCAGAAACTTTGAACTAAAAGCGTTTCATGCGAGTAGGATTTCAATCACTTACGAAGCTACAAACAAGCTATAATTAAGAAAATTAAAAAACACGACTGCCCAGCAAAAACGAACTAAAAAATTAAATACCACAGGAATCCTTTGGAATCTTATTCACATGTTTAAATGATATTTTTTTGTGAATATTGAAATACAGTGTTTTATATTTTTGGACTCTACTCATCATTTTTTAGATGATGATGATGATTATATACTTAATCTTATTTTAGAATTTTTTTTTTTCAACTTGAGTCTTTAATGCGGGACCATAGTCACCCCATCATTTTTTTTAAATTTTACTAGCCTATGTCACCCGGAATAAGCTCAGGATTCTAACGATATCTCATTCATCAAAATCCTTTTAGGCGTATAGAAGTTATGGTGGAATATAGAAACTCACATACATACATACACGAACCCTGAAAACAATATACTCCTTTTTTCAGGCAGTCATATAATAAATATGAATAAATAGGTTCAAAAATACTTAAAACGCTATACCATCTTCCAAGTTAGCCTGCTGTCATTTTAAACTGTATCGTCACTTACCACATTAGAAATAACAAACAAGGAGTAACTATATCTTGTTATCGAATAAAATAAAAATAAATTACCTCTATGATACACATAGATAAATTAAATTTCAAAGATTATACGATACGAAATTAATTATACCAAATCCGACCCTCGTTTCCACCGTTAGGTAATTCTTATCTGCATTTTATGAAAAAGGCTCCACACATTTGCTCAGTGCAAATAAAAGGGGTAATCTAGAGCTCGAATGTGTAAGCCTAATATAAACTGAATAGGCAGAATTGGTTTTAACGAATGCCCAAATTCGCAAGCGAAATTGAGAATAACCCTCATAGCATAATAGGCGGTATTCAGGAAATAAAATCTTTTATGATATTATTCCCTCTACAGAAGTGAATCATCATTCATGATATAAAAAAAACTATTTTTGCCGCTTTGTTGAGTAGATGTGTAGAATTTAATTTAATTAACTAGATTTTATTTAAATATAATGTTAAGGCTAAGGTCACACTAGTATTTTAACCCCCCATGCAAAACCGGGTGTTATAAGTTTTGACGTGTCTGTGTGTGTGTGTGTATCTGTCTGTGGCATCGTAGTTCCCGAACGAATGAACCGATTTTGGTTTTGTTTTTTTTTTGTACAAGATGGCCGCCGCCACAAAATTTTATATTTATTACATATTTTTTCACAACTTCCTCAATATGGATATCAAATGGAAGGGCTTGACTAGTAAAATACTATACACCATGATAAAATTCAAATCCAAGATGGCCACCACCACAAAATGGCGAATTACATATATTTTTTTAATTTCACGTCTTGTGAACTTTATGAAAACAGTTTTATAAAAAAGAAAACTATATTTAAACCTACATGTCAATTAAAAAAAATTGGCGTACTTCACGATTCTACGTGCATAATATTTCCCTAGAATAACACCTGCTTCTAACAAAACCCTTTTCAAACATACATAAATCTCTTTCAACATTAGTAAAATACAAGAATTTATCGCCGAATTTTTGACTAAAAATAAAGTCGGTACTTTTCATAAATTTATTATTATAACCACTTAATTCATGTTAAATGTTCATAAGTTATACGTAACCACTCTTTCAGACAGTGTTTTGTGCGTGATAAACGCTTATTTAGTGACTTCCCTAAGCCGTTGAAAATTAGAAAATTATGCTGTGATTGGGCTCAGTATTTAACATTTTTATTTATTACGGTCGCTGATAACGTTTTCCTGACAACATTTTTTATTCATGTTTAAAAAACACCACGTGTAAATTGCGTCTATTTTAAGACTTGTCCACAATTTCCGCTTGCTGATATTATTACCTTTTACTTACTAGCTTTTGCTCGCTGCTTCGATCACGTTAATTTTTCAACCCCCTATTTTGCTCTGTTAGGGGTGAAATTTTCAAAAATAATTTCAATTGAAACTAGCTGATATCCGTGACTGTATTAAGGCTTTTTACAGAACTTTGAGAACTATTTGGTTTTTCAGATTAGGTAGCCTTGTATAGTTCTCTACCTGCCTGTTAAATTTCCATTTCGTTCTCTTCATCACCTCTTTCACCTCCTTACAAGATGGATTTCAAAAAAATAATGAACCCGTGGTGTAGGTACTAACCTACGTCACTTATTTTTTTGATGTAGAGTATAATACTCGTAATTTCAACAATTTCAATTACATTACCGTAATTCAAAAACATTATTTTACTTCATAATAATCTTTATCTTAATAAAATTTATCTATCCAAAGGGGTGAAGACACCCCTTTGGATAGATTACGTGAAGGAAGGCACGAATTTTCAGTTATGACCAAGTAAGATTATTTCGTGTAATATCTAAATAGGCAAATTAAAATATGATAATTCACTGAAGTTAACTGAGTTGAGTCTCGTATCTTCTACGCGATGCAATTGCGTGATGTGCTCTGGTGGGAGGCTTTGGCCGTGTATAGTTACCACCCTAAAATTAAAGACGTGCCGCCAAGCGATTTAGCATTCCCGCGTAATGGCGTGTAGAAACCGATTTGGGTTGAATCTATACTGCCATGCCCCTTCCAAGTTAGCCCGCTACCAACTTACCATAAAGTGAGGTTGCAATCAAGGACTATCTTGCCATCGTATAAAAAAATGTCCACAGCTGGTAGTAGAAACATTGTCTTGATTTTGTGCCACCTTCATCCAGCGGCTCCTTGCGACTCTGTCTGATATCGTTGGGATTGATGACGCCTGATAATGTACACATAGGCCAAATAAATTTCACTAAGGCTTGTTTCAGTCACCAGCAGGCATCCAGCAGGCCATAATTTACTCCCTTATCCGACCACCCGATCTGCTTTATACCTACACGGCTAACATACAAACTATACGGATTTTCGATAGGCCATAAATGATCATTGAGCAGGGCAACGAAATAGAACAGCTTATGTCATGATGTAAGCAGGTGTGTTCAATTTTTTTTTTTTTATTCGATGACAAGATAGCCCTTGACTGCGATCTCACCTGATGGTAATCGACGATGCAGTCTAAGATGGTAGCGGGCTAACTTGGAAGGGGTATAGCAGTGTAAATTCAACCCATACCCCTAATCGGTTTCTACACGCCATCGTGCCGGAACGCTAAATCGCTTGGCGGCACGTCTTTGACGGTAGGGTGGTAACTAGCCACGGCCAAAGCCTCCCACCAGACAAAGGTTAAAGGTTAAAATTGTGCTTATCTTTGTAATATTTTTTGGTCTGGTGGCTAGGAGGATTAACAAAATTTTTTTTCCTCCGAGTCTGGTGGGAAGCTTTTGGATATTATGTTATAATATTTAACTAGTAGTAAGGAGAAGTATTTAATGAGGCCAACTTGTGACTCTTATGACAAATCAAGACTCTACCATAGGTTCAGTAAGCAGATTCTGCTGAGAAGGGCCGGCAAGAAACTGAGCAGTTTATTTATTTTATTTTATTTTTATTTTTTACAAGACAAAAACATAGGTATATTAGAAGAAGTAGACATAGGTGAAGCTTATCTCTAAAAAAAGAAAATAGCAGTTGCTATTTTCAGAACTACTATTACAAAATGTAGCTTCTTTTCTGTGGACGGCTGAAGCAAAGCCGATTGCTTCTAGTGCAGTTCCCTTCATTGCCTAGTAGTCATTGCCTTGTAGCAGTCTTATCTTATTACCATTTTGTTCTGAGGTGTCATAATTTATAATGACAATTTTAAAGTAATTACATGCACGTCAAAACGCACACACAGCAATGTATAAACAATTTTGAAATAATACTGCTTTAAGCGTTGGTTGTGTAGGTCGGCTGTAACGTTGTTTATAAACCTTAAAGCGCAAAGTTTTTCACATAACATAGTTTCCCACGGAATGTTATTTTCGCCAAAAGTTTCTGAACTAAAATGTCCGCCACAGTTCTCAAGTAAAGTTACGGCACAACAAACATGAGTTGTTTTATAAAGGCTCATTCACAATGTCACTCTCCCGCGTTGAAAGTACGAGTGAAAGCACTGACTGTCGTCTGCACCATTTGTGTTTTTTTTTTGTAAAATTTTAGACCTCATTTATAAATAGTAACACACCCGCCCCGGTTTCACTCGAGTGGAGTTTTTGAAAATATGTTAGGGGTGGAATTTCTAGACGAACTGAAGTATTTTTTCTTAATTTAGCTTATCCTAAGCGGTCGTAATTCGGGACGCTTTACTTCAACCTGCAGTTAGCGTCGTCCAAGAATCTAACAGAAACTTTCGTTAAGTGGTGATGGATGATTATATGTACACATCAAACTTGATACAGTTTGCCTCAAGCAGAAGTTGATCGACCGGAAGCTATCTGTAAAATTATTATGGTACTTTTTACATGATTTATATAAATCCTATAATATAGCCCAGTACGCTCGTGATTCCTCAACTACATCTCAAAACAGTCCTAAGTTGTTTTATTGGAAATGGGCGTGACATCCTACAAAAAAAAAATCTCAGTTAATTTTAGACTTGAATTCACAAAGATACGTCCACTAATGTAATCTTTTGATTATATTATATTAGTGAGCGTATATGAAAAAGGCATATTAAACAATTAAAAAATCTATTAATGATACTATTTGTGAGTTCCATGCTGTTTCTTCCAAGTCAGTACCTTTGGAATTCCAAATCTGTAGGACATTTACTTAACAATTCAAATGCACATTGAAAAAATCTATTTGAATAAAAAAATCTATTCTATTCTCATCAAATTATTTTCCATAAAAGTATTGAATTAACAAAAGAAGGAAAAACAATTCATTATAACTTATTGCGTACCTCTTTCACAAAAATGTTATAGAATCTTTGTAAAATAAATACACCAATATGTTCCGCACGAATCAACATGTTGGAGACAGCCTATGAATTCGTTATTATGCCCTGATTTTCCTCATCACTTTGTTTGTATTTCAATTTTATATGACTTATACAATAATGTTTGCGGATGTTGTTATTCATTCTTTTTTACTGCGAACAGGAATAAATTATTATTATTCTTATGGCTTGGTTATCTACCTACCTACATTGAGTGCAGAGCTGTGCGGAGTCAAGTAGTACGAGTTTTCAGTTATTGTCAAGTCAATAAAGTAAAAAAAAAGACGTGTGGCACTCGGGGACTGCCGCGGTAAAGCTATTGCATAGCATTTTTTATCAACGCCATCTAGCGGCTCACCGTAGAAGAGTCCCATGTCAGGTTATTTTCGTTACGGAATTTCTGGATTCGGTCTCCACGCTGGCCTGCGATAGAAGCTGTGCAAAAGCTTAAAAATATACTTTATTATTCGCCATAATTTAAAACAA
Source organism: Hipparchia semele (assembly GCA_933228805.2). Taxonomy (NCBI): domain Eukaryota; kingdom Metazoa; phylum Arthropoda; class Insecta; order Lepidoptera; family Nymphalidae; genus Hipparchia; species Hipparchia semele. The sequence goes on from OW121722.1 coordinate 4,545,059, forward strand.
AAATGTGACTGACTGACTGATCTATCAACGCACATCCCAAATCACTGGACGGTTGGGGCTGAAATTTGGCATACAGATAGCTGATATAGACATCCGCTAAGAAAGAATTCTTAAAAATTCAACCTTTATGAGGGTAAAATAAGGGGTTGAAATTCGAATTTTGCTCACGTTTAGTTCGAGTACGAGCCGCGGGCAAAAGCTAGTGTACGTATATAATGTAATATACCTGTTTATTGTTATATGTATGGTTGCATTTAATTCTACTTTTATATAATTACTTAAGTACTAGTTTTTGTTCGCGACTTCATCCGCGTCACTTAAGTTACTGTTTTTCCGGGGTAAAAGGTCACTTTCCTCGCCATCAAAAAACCCGTTCAATACAAAATGCATGAGAAAATAAAATTTTATCATAATAGTTTTTAATAGTTATTCTGCCATTCAGGACGGAGGCAAATACAACAAATCAAAAACCATGAATATTGCTCCAGTCGCTCTAGAGTTATATGTGTTCGAATAAACATGATTTTGTTTTATATATTAAGATTATTCGGAAAAAATGTTGCATATTATTTTAAAAATGTACTGGATCAGCCAGTGACGTCACCTTATAACATACCTGAATAATACTGTAATTGTATACCTTAACTTACTCGTATTAATATCATCAAGCTGAGATAGCGATAGAGAGTAATATCGACGTATTTTTTCGCATGGGTATAGTTAAGGACTTTGAGAGTGACGTAAGCTATCTATTATCTGAAAAAACAAAATGTCCCCGCGGGATTTTTTAAACCTAACGCCACGCGGATGAAGTCGGATAAAAACTAGTTAGAATCCAGAAGCGTCCAATATTTTTATTCAAAGTATATTCAATTAGGGTCGGCGTTGTTACGGGTCTTAGCCAAGGTCAATTTGATTTCTTTTCCAAAAACATCTAAAGCTGTCGTCTTCTTTAATCTTTTTATTAAATTTAGTTTGCGGCCGAGGAAGTTTTACAAGTAAGGATCCACTTTGCTAGCGGGGCATTATTCAGATTTATTCTGTACGCATTTTTTGTTGGTGAGCCTACCATTGGCTTTCGTTTACTTCGCAATTGGGAGTTTGTTTGGTGTAACTTGTAGTATAATTCAACTTTCTTGGTCGTTGTATGATATTATTTTCTCTTTGTCCACGTTCTGCATCTTCACTTACCATCAGGTGTGATCGCAGACAAGCACTAGTCTGTATATTAAAAAAACAGGAGTATGCATAGCGTTATAGTTTTATGTACAATACTACACAGCAGTTTCTAATAAAGTTCCACTCCAAACCTAGGCTCAAAATAATCAAAGATTGTGTGAATGCCATGTAATTATAAATAACTAACTGATGCTCGCGACTTCGTCCGCGTGGATTTAGTTATTAAAACTCTTTGATTTTCCGGGATAAAAAGTAGCAATGTAGCCTATGTCACTCTCCAGGTCCTCAACTATACCCATGCAAACAATCACGTCGATCTGTAGCAGCGTTGTTGAAGGGCAAACCTACAAACAAACACACTTTCGCATTTATAATATTAGTAAGTATAGTAAGGATAAGGAAGGCATTTAAAGGCTTCCTAGAAATGGCCTACCACCTCGCCGAATATTGCGTTTCTTGCGTTAAGTATAGTTCGATGGAAGTGTGCTTCGCCACCTTTTCTAAATCCGTCCGGTTTCATATTTTCGGTAGGACTGGATGACGGATTGGTCGACTGACAGCGATGACAACGCTCTTTCGGCAGTGCGAATGAACCATAACTCAATTTTCATCGAAATATTCCATGAAATTTGCAGCTTCAAATATTTTTTAGCTACCCTCGTCGCGGGGTTAACGTGTCACGCGTTCGTCGGTTAGGAATTAATATCTGTTGCGATGTCTGTTAGATAATCCTCGCTCTGATATAAATTGGTATGAAAATAGCGAAATGAACGTGATAACGAACGGCTTTATTTTAAAATTAATTTATGCCATACGAACGTCACGTCGTTAAGTTATTAAGGATACTACAAAATCATATAAGTAAATACTTCGCATGAAATAAACATAAACTGCATACTTCATTACGTGGCCATCAAAAACTTCATTAATCCACGCGGACGAAGTCGTGGGCATCATCTAGTCTTAAATACTGGGCTATTACTATTACTGCTACATTTCAGTTGCACTACATATACCTAAATCTACCATCCATATAACCGTATTCAATCCGCTGAACGTAGTTTTCGCTTATATTCAGAAGACGCTTAGAATATTTTTGTACAACCCAGTACAACCCTTGTCGGAGAGGGGTTAGCGTGTCACGCGTTCGTCGGCCAGGATTACCATCTCTAACAACGTCTGTTATTATATTCCGTCCGAGGGTAGAAAGATAAAAAAAAACTATTTGTAAGAGTACTTACCGTGTTTTGCAACAAACCATAACGTAATTTAAGAAAAATTAAACCGACTTTTATACCGAAATAAAGAATAACTGAATAGGGAAAAGTGTCCATATCTTGAAAACTGAACCGATTTTGATAGCAGTACTTAGGGAACAGTAAAGATTTACTGTTTGCTAAGTGTAAGCAAATAAAAAGTAATCACAATCCAATAAAAAGATTCGGAGATATACTTAGATAAACATACATACGTAGGTACCTACTTATAAAATTTTATACCTATATAAGTTTCGAAGCTCTAATAGATTGAACATATGTGAATATTTTGCAGTTCCATTAATATTTACATATTATATACGTGACCAATTGATAACCACCTTTTTTGAAGTCGGTTAAAAAAGATGAGAATTTTGAAAAGCTGCAGGCATCACTCGATTTGTCAACAGAAAGATGCGAGAAAGCTTTGTCGCGCTGATTGCACTAGGGTACTTCTTGCATTGTTTACTTAACCAATTTTGATATAACGTTTCATATTCTGCAAATACACACTTCACATCACACTATATTATAAAGGCGAAAGTTTGTATGTGAATGTTTCTTTCTCCTTGACGCGGCGAATGAGCCGATTTGGCTGAAAGATGCACAGTGCACTGTCACACTGCACTGAGCACAGTGTGACAGTGCACTGTCACACTGCACTGAGCACAGTGGAGTTAGAATAAGATTTAATTTTCGATTGATTCGAGTATTCCATGAAATTAGCGGCAAAATAAATTGAACCATAGCAGCATTGAATTAAGGCTTAATTTCGTGCATGCATCCTTATACGTTTACGTATACGGATACGCTACAACTTAAAATCGGTTGCACTGGATTTGTAACTTTAAAATAATTCAGTTAAGATTAATTTTACTTTGATGCTAATGTCATCGAATACGATCAATCGAATTAAATCTTAACCAACCCCACTAGTCTCAATTTAGAATGAGAGCACATTAGGTCATAGTACACCAAGCTCGCTAAGTGTGGAATTAGCACAGCCTTGAGAACATTATAGAGAACACTTAAGAGGGTACTCTAGTGGGCCTTTCTCCATACAAACGTATTCTGCTGTTTTCTTCGTGGATAATGCCTCTAGAGCAATGATTTTTTTCCAAAAAATCTAGGTTTAATTAATACGTGCCTCTATGTTTTTCTTTTTTCCAAAACATTATTATTAAAAAAAATATGACAATCCAAAAACCCGAAAAAACCCCTCGATTTTATCGCCATGTTCAAACGACTATCAGACAAATTTGATAAGTTTTTAACAAAAAAGAAAAACATAGAAGCATAGATATACTCTTCCTCTAAATTTTGATATAAGAATATTTGAGATTTGTCCAGTTTTGAAGAAGGAAACAGCAGAATACGAAACGTCTTTTGGTCAAGGTTTTTGTAGGTAAAATCAGCCCGAGCTGCAGTCGTCCCTTTCGTACTTTACGGGGGTAGGGTGGAGGTGAGGGAGGGTAAGGCTTACATGTACACTAATAGGGAAGTGACAATTGTCGATATTTTTATCGATACTCTAGTGATGTACTCTGATGTCGATATTTACACTACACAATGATTATTTTATGTATTACTAGCGGACACCCGTGATTTCGTCCGCGTTCCTAAATCACCACAGTTTAGATTGGCAGAACCCCTTCAGCATCAGGATTGAGGAGTTGGATCCTGGAATTTAACGATGTCTTTACTTGGTCCCTTCAATAACTATAGTACATAATAATCAATAATTTCTAAATCCCCACAGTTTAGGGAAGCAGTACCCCTGCCGCATCAGGATTGAAGAGTTGGAACCCGAAGTTTTTATGGGACCATCTCGCAAAGTTTTTGTGTCGATTAAAAAAAAATTCACCTAAATCGGTTAAGAAATCACGGAGATATCGATATACAGAGGTAGAAAAACACAACAACTCCTCCTTTTAGCCTATACGATGCCCGATAATATCTACCAGTGAAAGTCCCGTCAAAATCGGTTCAGCCATTTCCGAGAATAGTGGCAACAAATAGACAGACAGACAAAAATTTTAAAATTGTTGTCTTGGTATAAGTACCGTATTTACTTTCGTATGCAGTTAGTAAAAAGCGGCCAAGTGCGAGTCAGACTCGTCCATGAAGGGTTCCGTAGCATCAATTGCAGTTTACGATTTATGACGTATTAAAAAAACTAACTAGATCTCGTTCAATCTAATTGTCGGTGGAAGTTTGTATGGTAATGTACATCATATATTTTTTTAATTTTATCATTCTCTTATTTTAGAAGTTACAGGAGGGGACACACATTTTACCACTTTGGAAGTGTCTCTCGCGCAAAATGATATCAGAAACCTCAATATCATTTTTGAAGACCTATCCAAAGATACTCCACACGAATAGGTTTGATGAAAAAAACATTTTTGAGTTTCTGTTCTAAGTATGGGGAACCCCAAAATTTATTGTTTTTTTTTTTTTTTTTTTTTTTTTTATATTTTTAGCGAGCAAACGAGCAGGCGGGTCACCTGATGTTAAGTGATTACCGCCGCCCATGAACACTTGTAGCACCAGAGGCACCACCAATGCGTTGCCGGCCTTTCAGGAATTTGTTGGTCCGCCCCTTGAATAACCCCATGTTGTAATTCAGTGGAAACACAAACAGTGGTTTTTTTTTCTATTCTTGTGTGGAAATCTTAATGCGGTTAACAGAACACATCTACTTACCAAGTTTCAACAGTATAGTTCTTATAGTTTCGGAAAAAAGTGACTGTGACATACGGACGGACAGACAGACAGACAGACATGACGAATCTATAAGGGTTCCGTTTTTTGCAATTTGGCTACGGAACCCTAAAAAGTTTTTTAGTGTAGCTTGTTCCTGCAGCTTGCTCTCTTTCTCCCCTTCTAAATCCCTATAATTTAGGTGGGCAGTACCCTACAGGATTGAGGAGGATGACCTGGAGCTCTATGATCTAGTAGCAAGCATACAAATTCGTAAACGACAGTTCCTAAAGCTTTTAGGGAGAAAGTACCCCTGCAAACCTGTTGCTGCAGGTACCTTACCTTACCTTACCTTGCTCTTTACCTTCAACTGAAGGTAAAAAAAACTTTTAAGGGCCCATTAAAAAAAAAATCGCGTGAATCGGTCCAGAAACCCCGGAGTAATCGGTGGACATACCTACATAGAAAAAAAAAGATACCGACCGAATTGATAAACTCCTTCTTTTTGAAGGTCGGTTAAAAATAGGGCTATCCATTATGGTTTACGATAGTGTGTTATGCCAGCTTAAGATGAGCCGTACATTCAAAGTTTCCTGTACGTAACGGGGTTCAAGTTATTTGGACCTAGTACTGAGCATTGTGAAGTCTATAATTTCTGAACTACTAAACTGACGACCTTGAAATAATTACAAAACAATCATTGCAGTATGTTCTTTCTAATAAAAAATGAATGAATGAAATCGGAGTACACGTTAATGAATTACAATGAAATACACATTTTGACTTTCATCCCCTCTCCCAAGGGAACCGTGCTGAATTTTGGGATAAAAAGTATCCTATATTTTATGTCGTAGTATGAACTTAAATCATGTTACGTTTCATTTAAATCCGTCCAGTAGTTTCAGTGTGATGCGCGGCCAAGATACAGACAGACGAAAAATTAAAAAAAAATTGTTTTGGGCTTAGTATCAATAGTAAAGCATCATCCGATTCAAATTTTCAAAATATATTTATTCACCCGCAGGCGGCCGGCGGGTGAATGTTACGGGCATGGGAGGGGCGAGGACTCGCGCACACAAATACACTACTCTTACACATGGATAACTCCTGTTGGTCGGGCGCAGCGCGACGGCGATATTTTCTTCAAATACCTATTTTTCAAATTCCTTGGGACTAGAGTACCGTCTTAAGCTGTCAGTTAGTTCACAATATTTTCCTTTGCCGTTAAAGCAAGTAATATAAATGCACTTAACTCGCAAAGTTAGAGTTCTTGCTGGAATTCGAACCCTTGACCCCACCTAAAACGAAGTTGATATCTTAATCACTAGGCTACCACGACTTAGAAATTTTCCTATCTAGCACGAGCTTTTAAAAGCTTAAAGACTGAAAATGAAAAGCTCGCAACTAAGTTTCCAATTACGAATTAAAAGCGTTTTCGAGAACTCTTCAAAACGTTTTAAGCAACTTTCGCTCTGATTGTTCGAGCCGATCTGTTTTTCTTAAAACAACGGGAGAAGCACTTGCGTTGTTTTTCGAGTTGCTGGCAAACGCTGAAATTGAATGTTAATTCAGACACCAAAGGTATATTTATATATTTTAACTTCCCACTATTCGTACTTCGAAATAAATTTAACTTTTGCTGGGTTGTAATTATTTTAGTTTCAAGTTTAAATGTGATCAAGAACTATTCCACCACCAGACGGCAAAGGCATCGCCGCTTTGCTTCCTCGTTGTGCAGATTACGTAATGTCGTGGTCCGCCTGCGACAGATAGATGAAAATGGAAGAAAATCCGAACCGAAGGTTACCTGGTAGGGATTGCCTTGTTAGCACTAAGGTCGCCTTTGCGTGTGTAGTTTTAAGATATGTATGACTAGCTTTTGCCCCCGCGACTTCGTCCGCGTGGAATTAAATTTTGGGGTGGAATTTTCAAAAACTGTGATACACGTACTTCTTTATTTTTAATTGAAAGCTGAAATACCAACTTTGATGGAAACAGCTTGAAAAATGACGCAGTTTCATATAAAATTTCATTCCCTATACCGCTACCCTACCCCTTAGGGGTGGAATTTCCAATAATCCTTTCTTAGTGTGTGCCTACGTCATAAAAGGAACCAACTGTAAAAATTTCAAGTTTCTAACTTCAGTAGTTTAGGCTGTGCGTTGATATCTCAGTCAGTCAGTCAGGACTTTGAATTTTATATAGATATTTTTGTTTTATTTTTCGTTTGCAATATTGAGAAAGAATCCGTGAAAATGATCGCGATGCTCTGTAAGAATAACGATGCAGAAAGAAAAAATAAAATAGATTCGAGTCGTGCCCGACTTGTCTGTGTAATTTATGTCACCAGAATGGTGTAGTACAATTACTCTTGTAAGCTCAGTTAAACATAGACTTTTGTCTCTCCCACCCTATTTGGGCTCAATTGCCGAATAGTCTGGAGTTTGGACATTGTACTGGTTAATGAGATTCCTACATCGATCTATATATTCTTCTCATAAGATCTGCGAGTATTTAGATCTGTTCGTTATAACAGAAAAGAAAACACTAGTATAGGAAACGTAATTTCACCCTCACCATCTGATTGAGGGTATCCCTCGGCCGCCTACGAAATATACCTTGACTACCATTTCTTTCCATATTATATGCAAAATATGGAACCATAACTTTCTTCAGCGGTGTTTTTTTGCCTTAGAAGGAAAGAATTACAACATTAGCAATTCTATTCTCCGAATATATAAAAGGTGACTGACTGAATGATTGACTGACTGATCCATCAACAAACAGCTCAAATCACTGGACAGATCGGGCTATTTGGCTTACAGATAGCTATTATGATGTAGGCATCCGTTAAGAAAGGATTTTTGAAAAAACAACCCTAACTTTTGAAAATTTTTCAAAAACTTTTTTTAATATTCAATATGCTGCAAACTACGTTTTGAGCGGAGTTGTACGTAGATTATTTTCATATTCAATATAGGTACGAGTGAAACTACATATATAAATTACAGTATTCCCTATAAATAATATTAAACCAACAGACCCACATCATTTACTGACTCTCACCAATCCAATTTTGCCCCAATTACGTGCGTCCATACTATTTGTATAGTACACAAAGTCCTCGCACGAACAATACACAAGTTAATGGGATTTGTCTGCCAGCGTTCAGCTATCAGCTCCCAATAGACTCATCTGATCCTGACTACCAAAACGCTTTGTCAATATGGTATTTTCCACTACACTAATTTTGTAATTTTGTTTCTGTTTCAAGCATTCAGTTGTTTAAATATTATGCCATGTAAGTAAATGAAATATAGGTTAATAATAATATTTGCATATTTTTGTCAACACATATTTTTGCAAAACAGAGATAGATACCTACTGCCTACCAGAGGTAGATACCTACTAAAATTGGTTATATACTCAGAGCTAATAAAGAAACAGCATAGAATATTTTAGCATTTATGGTGCATTTATATATTTTATTATTTATTCACTTGTTACTATTTTGAAACATATATAAAACTTATTTCAATTTTAGTAACAAACTTTGTTAATAAACGTTGGCCCAGGCTGGCCAACATTTAAGTTAGGAGTCTAGTACTTTCGTAGGAAGTCAATAAATCCTTAATAATAAAAATATATTGGTTCTACATCAACCCATTTTGTTGAATATTTGTATCCCTAACACCTGTTAGGGAAATGGGATGTTTGTTTCTCATTCCGAAAAAGCTGCGTCATTCTTTCGCTAATAGTGTTGCTTAGTTCAAAAAGTGTTTGTTCATCTTTAGTAGTTAGTAAGTTTTGCCGGAAACCTCATTCATGACAATAAAAGGATCCATGGTAAATATCCTAGATATTATAACTGTCGGAAAAATAGGTACTGTTTCAAAATTACTTTTTGACGCTAGGGACAAATTGAGCAGAGTTTCGCGTGTGGAATTATACGACAATGTGTCGTATTGAAATGTCACACATCTGAATGACAAAATTAAAAAAAAAAATTTAGACTGCATTGCGTGAGATTTCATTAGATACGGCCCTGGCTTATAATAATAATATCTGTATTAAATCAGTCACTAGACGATGCCCGCGACTTCGTCCGCGTGGATTAAGGTCTTTTTGATTCCCGCGGGAACTCTTTATTTTTCTAGGACAATATGTAGCCTATGTGTTAATCCTGAGTATAATCTATCTCCATTTCAAATTTGGTCCTTTCATTGAGGCGTAAAGGAGTGACAAACGTATAAACACACACACCCACACACACATTCGCCTTTATATTAGTGTGATTAATAAGTAAAGTTAAGTTTAAACAATTTTAACTTATTCTTCAGAATATTTTAAACTCAAAATGTTTAAAAATATGTCTTCATAAAAACTGGACTAAAAATATGTAACACCTTAAAAACCTTGCTCTTGACCTAAAAATTGTTTTCTGATCTAAAATACTAGATATTATGAGAAGATCTGATATTATTTTGTTGAGGCTATACCTAGATATAGCTTACTAACAACACAGCTGTGATATTGTATTTCTCAAACACCTCTCTACCACAATTACCGAACAGCGCGGGGACATTCAATAATGTACCCTATGGCCCCAATATATCTAAAAGAACAAGTATATTTTCGATAACATTCGCCTGCGTGTTACAAGTTGCGAATAGTGGCAATCACAATAAACCTCTGCGACTGGTCTCGGCCCGGCTAAATTAGAAATACAAAAGTTACTGAGCTAGTGTTATAAATTTTCCTGATTAAGAGCGCTTTCACATTAGGTCGCTAGCAAAGGGAAGTAGCGCGGAAGTAGCATATGCCTTCTCATTACTACAGTCGCACGACGATAACGATTTCTAGAAACAATATTAAAGATACTGTCACTATGTATCATGGAGCTTGTGTATAAATCGATATCCTTTGGAAACATACGTAAAGAAAAAGGTAGGCAACTCTTTTGTCCTGCGAAGGCTGTCAGACATGTCTAGATACCCTCTATGATTATTATTTTAATTTCCATATTATCAATTTTCTTTTACGAACCTAGAAAATATAAAGTAGGTACAATAAAATAAGTGAGTAAAATTTTCATGTTTATTCAACGGCAGAGCTCGTCTATTACGTAAAGGCAGGTTAGATAAACATTTTACTTGAACATACACGCTAGAATATTACGTCAATCGGTCATGCACTGTTCAACCCGGCCGCATAATATCTGAAATTTGCTTATCAGTAAACTCTATAAGGTCTAGAATAGAAAAGAATATAATAATTTTTTATTCAAATAAACTTTTACAAAGTGCTTTCGAATCGTCAAATGAATCTACTACTGGTTCGGAATGCCGTCCCAACCGAGAAGAACCAGCAAGGAACTCGGCGGTTGATCTTTAAAAAAAAAATCTAATAATGTCTACTATAAAACTGAGCATAGCCAGACATTGGCTCTGCTCATTTTTAGCCTTCTAAATGTGTCAGAATTTTCGGACAAAAATTATGTGGCCAGGCATAAACAGAAGTGGTGAATGGAAGAGACGTGCACGGGCACAAATCACAGATCTGTCACTTCACATCGCCGGTTTATGCTTAACGCCTTTGTGGAAGAAATACATATAATGTGTTCGTAGTTCGCACTGTTATGCTTTTGCTGTGTATGAAAACCGGATGACAATGCAATATTATTGTGGCATGGACCTGATCTGATGAAGCCGGAAGCTGTATATGGGAACCCTGTAATAAAAAAAGGACGTAACCACATTGAATTTGGGCTCTTTTGATTCGTCTTGAGTCAAGTACTATCATCTTAAATGAGCAAGGTCTGATGATGTAGCCAGAAGGAAGCGCGTGAAAACCGTTTCCAAATAATATGTTGCCATTTTATGTTATTGGTTTGCCAATAGGTAATTAATTACACATAGGTTACAGAAAAACATACAAAAGTTTTAGGTGTACAGACCTACACTCAATAATTACAGGCAAACTGCACTAAATGGCATGTGAACGCTCAATTCTATACAAATATACCGACTGGGACAACGGCTTTGTTATAAACCTTGTTTATTTAGAGATATCTATTAATTTACTGTTTTATGTCATTAGTTATTCTCATTCGTTTAGCTTCGCATAATATCTGGGTTATCAATTACTCGCATTGAATAGCTGTTGGCTGCTGTCTACTGTCCCTTCACTTCCCCCCCCCCCCCTTTCCCCCCCTCCTCGCCTACTCTCCTTTCAAATAAATACAAAAATAATAGTTTCTATATACAGGGCGTCCCACGGCTATGCCACATGGAGGGGAAGTACCTTAAATATTGTAGATGGAACATTTTACTGAAAGAAGACTTCATTTTAATTTAAAAAACAATTTAAACTGCATTCATAGATTTTTAAATAATTGCCTGGTTGAACCGGGACTCGAACCCGCTATACGAGAAAAAAAATTAACCTGCATCTTTATCATACCGATCGGAAGGCTTCATCATAAGGATTATTTTTTGTTAAATAACATAGCATGAGAAATAAAAGGAAGACCATGAATTTTAGCCTTTGATGTAAAATTTTGTTCAGAAAAATGAAAAGCTGACATTGGCGTATCGACATACAACTGACTATTACTAATGAGTACCCACTTGAGAAGTACGCATCATTTCCCGATCCTTACTATCCTTACTAATCCTTACTTATATTACCTATAAATGCGAAAATGTGTTTGTTTGTTGATTTATTGGTTTGTCCTTCAATCCCGCTGCAACAGTTTGCAGCGGGATTGAAGGACATGTCGATACGCCAATGTCAGCTTTTCATTTTTCTGAACAAAATTTTACATCAAAGGCTAAAATTCATGGTCTTCCTTTTATTTCTCATGCTATGTTATTTAACAAAAAATAATCCTTATGATGAAGCCTTCCGATCGGTATGATAAAGATACAGGTTAATTTTTTTTCTCGTATAGCGGGTTCGAGTCCCGGTTCAACCAGGCAATTTTTTAAAAATCTATGAATGCAGTTTAAATTGTTTTTTAAATTAAAATGAAGTCTTCTTTCAGTAAAATGTTCCATCTACAATATTTAAGGTACTTCCCCTCCATGTGGCATCGCCGTGGGACACCCTGTATATATATAACGTATCAAAGGTACTCGACCGGTCGAAGGGGTGATTACTGTATATTGGACCCATTTAAAATCTGTTTTTTTTATCTTTAATTTTTTTTTATTATATTGCTATTATCATTATACTTGCTCGTAATTCTCACTTTTAACACACATCAAATAACGTGGCCGAAAAGTGTTATTCCCACTAGTACAACTGATTAGTTCAAACGTTGAACTAAAAATTCCGGTATGGTATTAAATAAATAATCTCCTACAAAAAAAAGGAAGAAAATCATTATTTTCAAGATGTACCTATGCAATACAAACTTTACAATATACCCAGCCACCAATTCACTTTAAGACAGCTATTTTTGTCTCAAATCTCCAACAAAAATATATTTTTTTTAAAGCAAAAAATGTATTTTCACAAAGATAAATATTTATAGTTATATAAATATAATATATATTATTATAGTAGCTATTGCCCACGACTTCATCCAAAAAAGTGAAATTTTAAAAATCTATGTCACTACCCAGATCCTCAAGTGTACCCATGTAAAGAATAATATCGATCCGTAGCTCTGTTGCGGCGTGATTGAAGGACAAACCAACTAACCCTTAAAGCAACAAAGAAACACACTCTACCGTTTATATTATCATATAGTTACATCTTGTACCTAAATTATAATATTTTTTTCTTCAAAGATAGCTTGCAAGATCCAATCTTACTCAGCCGATCGGGTACCCTGATAAGACAATAAGTTATTGCCTAGTGTTACCGAAGAGGTCTTCGCTTTATCTGTGAACAAATTGTGTTGATTAACTTGTATATTGTGATATATTTTCTACTAGCGGACGCCCGCGACTTCGTACGCGTGCATTGAGGTTTCTTATTTTCCAGGGTAACAAGTAGCTTATGTGTTATTCCAGACTATAATCTATATCTTTGCGAAATTACAACAAAATTGGTTCAGTCGTTGCGACGTGATTGAGTAACAAACATCCACACATCAAAACTTTCGCATTTATAATAGATATTAATAACTAGCTTTTGCCCCCGCGACTTAGTCCGCGTGGAATTAGATTTTGGGGTGGAATTTTCAAAAACTGTGACACACGTACTTTTTTATTTTTAACTGAAAGCTCAAATACCAACCTTGACGGAAACAGCTTGAAAAATGACGAAGTTTCATATAAACTTCCATCCCCTATTTAAACCCCTTAGGGGTGGAATTTCCAATAACCCTTTCTTAGTGTGCGCCTACGTCATAAAAGGAACCAACTGTAAAAATTTCATGTTTCTAACTTTAGTAGTTTAGGCTGTGCGTTGATATCTCAGTCAGTCAGTCAGGACTTTGAATTTTATATATATAGACAATAAATAGGATATTACATTATGTAACTTCAACCCCTACGAGGGTAAAACTCAACGTGAGCGAAGCCGCGGGAAAACGTTAGTTTATGTAAAAATGTAAGAGTAGAAACAAATTGTATTCACTGTAACACAGAAACTTATTACAACAGAGCGTGATGTAGTTTTCCACTTAGCCGCCGAGTCGAAAACTAAAAGTGGTCTATTCAGCACTTACAAGTACTTATACGTTCAGACTGCTTGAAATTCGCAGTTATTATTCTCAGTTTGTACATATTACTGTAGTTTTTAGGCTTCTGTACCCAAACCAACAGGACCTTATTAATTATGGCTAAACACAAAAACTTTCAGTACGTCCTATAATTTAATCCTTGAATAAACGTCACTTGACCTTGGTAAAATCGGCATACCTACCTACTTTGGAATATTGCTTATTAAGGGGGGGGTAAGGTTAATTCGGTAAAAAAAAGGCATGTTTTCAAGATTTTTTTTTTGCCAATACAGATGGTGTTAGTTTATTCAGTCGATCCATACATGATAATGTAACATTAGAACAATATTCTCCTAAATTTTCATTGCAAAATATCAAAAATTGAGCGAGTGACAGTGAATTTCCGGAGGCGCCTCGAGAAAAAGTTGTTTTGCGGTGCCCATCATAACTCGCAACCAAATCATCTGAAATAAAAAAATCAAAATGCATTCGTTAAAGGAGATGTTTGTCGAGGTATTCACGAGAGGATTTTTTTTTCTTTCGATTTTTCGATTTTTCGTAGCACTTGGAAGCCAAAAACCAGATTTTCGGTAAAAAAAACGGCTAATTTGCTGTTGTAAAAAAATAGATAATTATTGAAAAAAAAAAAGCTCTCGACAATACCTGGAGAATTATGTGAAGAAACACTGTGCAAAAATTCAAAACGATTGGTCCAGTAGATTTTTAGTTATGGTGGGCACGGACTTCAAAAATGACAAGTCTCAGAAAAACGCTTTAAAGTTTGCGTACTGAAGTATTCAAGATAAAATTCGAAAATTTTTTTATACTCACGCAGAGTCGTTGGTGCCAGGTCCGTCACTTGTTACTGCTCAGCACAGCATACAGCGTTTAACTGATGCATAGATCATGCCTCGAATATACTTGATTTTACCTGAACAGGCCCGGGCCGGGTGGGGCTGTAAAACCTCAGGCTGGCAACGGACGCTGAAATACTCATAACTTCGTCAATTTTGTCCCGATCGACTTGAAATTTTAACTCAATCTTCTTGAGATATTATGCATTCAATTAGAAAAATAAAAAAAAAATCGAATAAAATAAATTTTAATACCTTACCCCCCCCTTAATTCAGCTCCTTAAACTCCTATGATACGGCCATTACGAATAGATCTCTTTTTATTCGCAGCGTTATATACTGAAGAAATAGTATCGTAACACTTGATAGACAGTTTTCACGATCGAATCTAACTCCGGCGATCGGTCGGCGCGATAGGAAACTAAATTATTGGCACAGTGTTGACCGGAGGGACCTTTTCCCTAGCTCCTAATATATTCTCACCCGTATGGCCAGAGTCGGCCGTGGTGATACGACTTTCTGATACGTCAGCTTTTTTGTATCACTTGAATAAACTGCTGTGGTATTGTCCAAAAATGATTGCATTAGTCTGACAGTCGGAGTCATCTCCGATTAACTAAGTATTTTATAGGAAATGATGACTGACTGACTGATCTATCAACGCACAGCTCAAAGCACTGGATGGATCCGACTGAAACTTGGCATACAGATAGCTATTATGGAAAAGATGACTGACTGACTGACTTATCTATCAACGCAAAGCTCAAACCACTGGATGGATCCGACTGAAACTTGGCATACAGATAGCTATTATGGAAAAGATGACTGTCTGACTGACTGATCTATCAACGCAAAGCTCAAACCACTGAATGGATCCGATTGTTTGGCATTCAGATAGCTGTTATGACGTAGACATCCGCTAAGAAAGGATTTTGAAAACTTAACTCTTAAGGAGTCGAGCAAGAAAAATATGAAAATGACAGGAACGCTCCTGTTATTTTCATACAAAATTTCTTGCTGACGTTAACATCACCTTTACTATTCGAAAGTTAAAATGTTCGTGCTTAGGCTACACGATATTTTTCCTTTACCATGGTAGCATGTGATATTTAATTAAATGCACATAAGTCATGTCCGGGATCGAACCGGGGCGACCCCCCTGAATAGAATATCGCAATATTAACTTCTATTCTATCACTGCTCTTAAAACAACTCTGAACAATTTTATATAGCGCAAATTCAAAAATGTAATCGTATAAATTCGATATAGCATTTTTCCTCAGGGCAGACTTTTACATTCCATTTTTTCCAGCTTTCACTCCACATGTGCCTTTAAAACCGATATTCTATCGAATGTTTGACGATGGCTAAGCTTCCCTCTCTAACATGTGAAAAGAGTTTGCGAAAATACTGAACTGTAAAAATAAAAGTGTATTCTGAAAATGTAAACATGAACTTATAGACAGGGAGCTGATGGGTGAAATAGAAAAATTAAATAATTATCGAGCGTGCCAGATATTGAAGTCTATGAAAGGTCTCTTTCTCTTCTTCTTTTTATTGGTGACTAGCTTTAACCCGCGGCTTCGCTCACGTTAGGTTCGATTTCTTAACCCCCTATTTAACCCTCTTGGGGTTGAAATTTTCCAAAATCCTTTCTTAGTGGATGTCTACGTCCTAACAGCTACCTGTATACCAAATTTCAGCTCGATCGGTTCAGTGGTTAGAGCTGTGCGTTGATAGATCAGTCAGTCAGTCAGTCAGTCGGTCAGTCAGTCAGTCAGTCAGTCAGTCACCTTTGCCTTTTATATATCTAGATGATGATAAGGAATTCCTTGACTATGATCTAACCTGATGGTAAGTGATGGTAATAGTCTAAAATGATAGCGGGCTAACTTTGAATGGCAGTATACATTCAACCCTTACACATAATCGGTGTCTGCACGACGGAACACTAAATGCCACCAAACTCCTTAGTATATAACTGAAAGATCGCTTAAGATTTTAAGACTACGAAATCAATTTTAAAAAATAAAACCTTTACCAATAGTCAAAAAATACACGAATATACAACCCTTTATTTCATTTCATTAAATCTTATTACTAAATTACATATCTACCTATAATATTGTAAGATAGTCGTAATTTCAAACACCCCTATCAAGGGTCTGGTAACATTAAAGCTGATTCACACATGATACTCCTGTTATCATATATTTGGGGATAATAATGAGATATCGAAATATTGCCAATGTTAGCAACACTGTTATACCTAACTACTACCTATTTGAGATAAGATAAGCCTATAATGACAATTTTTTTTTACAATTTTAAACTTATATCTAACTAGCCGTCGCCCGCGACTTTTTCCGCGTCAATTTCTGTTATTATGATCGCGATTAAGAAGTTTTTAAAAGAATATATTTTAAAGCACTTCTGCGTAAATGATATTTTTAGTTTTATTTTCTTGTGACAGAAGAACGTACTGCTTTCTTATATATTTTATCTCTTTCATATATATTTTTGGGTAACTTGAACTGTTTACGCAGCGCACGCAACGGAAGCTCTCAAATATGGATATTTTTCCCCGTTTTGCAACATTTTTCACTGATGCTTCGCTCCTATTGGTTGCAGCGTGATGTTATATAGCGCGTAATTAGCGCGTTAAAACAAACAAACTCTTCAGCTTTATGTTATTAGTATAGATATAATATTTACAGTATTAATTTTTTTTACAATATAAAGACACTAATAAAATTAATTTATTGTCTTGCTTTCTAGCATAGGCCTCCCCCAGGCTTCTTCATGCTTCTGGTTTATATGTTTTCCGCTTCCACAGTATTCCTGCTGTTGTCCTCAAATCACCTTCGGAATTACTACCTATTTAACAAAGCTTTATTCGGCATGATCTCACGTCTTTGCCGATGGCTGAAAACTAGCCTGGGTCAAAGCCTCCCACTAGACTGGACCAGAGACAATTTAGAAATTATAAATTCCGATCCGTCCGTCCACTCCGAAAAGGTTTTCCAACTTATGGGGATTTTTGTAAGGTAGTATATCTCGTGTACCAACTACCAATGTAATGTTATGGCGTATTTCATCGGAAAATGTGATTTATTGTTATACCTAATAGTAATAAATAATTTGGTTTGTCTATTTACAAACCAACACTGCTATTAATAAAGTACATATAGGCAGAACAAATAATTACGAATACAAAATTAGTTACTGTACTATACTGTATTTAGTTTATAGTATTAATGTTACTTACGTACATTGTTAGTGTATTTCATGGCATAAAATCTAATTAACCTTACCAGGCTAACATAGATTCAAATTATCTATACTAATATTATGAAGCTGAAGAGTTTGTTTGTTTGAACGCGCTAATCTCAGGAACTATTGGTTCGAATTGAAAAATTATTTTTGTGTTGGATAGTCCATTTATCGAGGAAGGCTTTAGGCTATATAACATCACGCACACTATATAGTCGCAGATAGAAGTCGCAGGCAACAGCTAGTATATAAATAATCCTAAAGACTACTAATACAAACGAGTAGTTTGTATTAGTAGTCTATAGCTCAAAGTCATCCAACCAGACTCATCCAACTTCATACTGTAAAAATTAAAAATGAATAAATATAAATTGCAGCTGGGCTGTCGTCATGAACTTTACGACCCAATAACTTTTTTCATCCGAACTGTGAAGGACTTTAGATCGACCATGAAACAGAAAAAACTATAATGTGTGATTTAAAAATGTAGGCAGGTAATATGCGAACTTTCAGAGAGTAAATATTAAAATATTGAAATAAATTGTAATGACGTTGTACTAAGGACTTCGAAAGACAAAACTTAAAAATAAAAGCAGCCGCAACAGAAACTTAACTTAAAGTGATCTCAATTGACTGATGTGTGTTATATACAACTCTTTATGTTGTGTTCTCGTGAACTAAACTGTCCATTGCGGACTGCCCTTGGCCCTTTGCCTCCTAGATTACAATAAAACCTGAGTTCTTGTGCCCTAAGGATAGACGGGTGTCAGTGATGATGTGCAAAAGGTGATAAGTGCTTAACAAAATGGCTATGGTGATATCGCAGACGACTAAAGCGGCGATTGGCGGATTTATGGCCCTGATGATACTTGGTGCAGTGTTGGTGGTTGGCGCGGCGTTTGGGTGGTTCGACCCTAAGAGGGAGGACGAGGATACGCCGGCTAAAATCAGCGCGAGGCTTCAAGGAAGGACATCGTTTGTCACTCATAGAGCTGTAAGTATTTTTACGATAACTTAATAGGTAGAAACTGTTCATTCATGCTATCCGTACTTATTGCCGAGTAGTTGATGCCCGCGGCTTTACTTGCGTGGATTTAGTTTTTAAAATCCCGCAGGAACTCCAACTTTCTGACATAAAATCTACTGACATAACCCACTTCTTACGTGATTTTGCAATCCCGTCGATCGGTTGCTTTTTTGCAGCGTGTTTGATGGACAAACCAACACACCAACAAACAAACACACTTTCGCATTTTTAATATTAGTAAATAATAGTAAGGAACTAGTAAATATTTTGCCATACAGATAGCTATTATGACGTAAGGGAGGTAAAGTAGTGGTTTGTAAAACTGAACTTAACGTAAACGAAGCCGCGGGCCAAAGCTAGTTACAAATAATAACTTTTTCATTGAAAATAACAGCCAGAAAACAAAGTTCAGCTACAGAATGTAGGGAGAATACCGTGATAGCACAAAATAGCATTTTGGAAAATTGAATTCACTTTGTAACACACAAAATATCTGCTTAAAAACCAGTAATAAGTACGTATCTCTTTTTTTGCTTTTTGCGAAAGAAATTTGCTGCATCTCGTAGAAAATTTAAAACAAACTGCAAGTGTTGTGAAGCTTGAAACAAATAAAAGGGTACTATGCTTAATTGTTCGGCCTTTACTTTCAGTTCTTTGTTTTATTACAGTTTTTAATAATAGCGCTTTTTACGGCGTTTTTATGTTAATTAAAATAACGTCGTAAAATTTAAAAATAAACACAGTACACTTTACTACGCATAAAATTAAATATGAACCCCTGAATAAAATTGTAGTAGTTTTACAACAGTCTTGGTGGCGCTTTACAGTGCTCCTTTTAAAAAAAGTGTCCTAAGACAAAATTTCGGGTTTCAGAACTGCACAAGGGAAGGAAAAAAACATTTAAAAATGAAACTAAAGAATCTTAAAACAAAAATTGGTTACTTGTTTAACAAAATACTGATGTCCGATTACTAAAATTAAATTTGAGTTATAAACCAAAACGTAAAAAGGTAGGTAACCTTTAGAAGGTTTATTAAATAAAATTATTAGTAAAATGAATTGTAAATGTAAGTTATTAGTTGTGTGTGTAGTAGTCATAGTCGTAGTTAGGATGATTTAATCGTGTTTTAATGTTTTCAATTATGTAAACAATAGTATTAGTTCAGGAAAATTATGTAATTAACTGTGTATATGGTATTTGTACATATCAGTGACTATAAATGATAGAATAACACGACCTTGACAAATCGATAAAGAAAAAAATCACATTTCGCATAATATAAAATATTATAATTTTTTGACCAAATTCAAATTCAGAATTATTTATTGCATGTAGGCCAACTTGTAGCTCATATGACACATCATGAATCTGCCACCGGTTCGGAATGCAGATTCTGCTGAGAAGAGCCGGCAAGAAACTCAGTATTTGCTCTTTTCATAAAAAAATTCTTACTTTATGGTGTTTTAGAAATTAGATGGTGGAATTTTACAATACCATATACCATAATATTAAATTTAATAATACCATAATAATACTATAATTATACCATCATATTTTTTTAATGGTTTGAATTTTATAATGTACGTTCTAAGGCTAAAAATAAAAATCTTTAAACATTTAACCTTTGTTCTGGCCAGAAACAATTTATATTTATTTTTTGTCTTGGCCCACTTTGGTTATAAAACTGCGGTATGTGCGTCCTGTATAAAATTTGTGCCAGTTTTAACTTTATTTCCCGCAGACCTCGGAGCGTGCATTAATTTTATTGAAACTTTTTATTGTTCAGGAAATATATTACTTGAAATGCAAATTGTGAAGGCTAGGTTCAGCACAGGTTGAGAGGAACTCAATTAATATAATTGCTTCAAAAAACTCTTAAATGTTGTTTGTAATTTAATTATATTAAGTAGTTACATATATTTTAAAAGGTATATTTTAAAAGGTATATTCTATCAAGGTACCAAGTAAAGCGCGTACCTACTTATTGGTGGCTTTGCTGCACATACAAATGAAGTTCGATTTCTATTGAAAATTTGATCAATCCATGAAATTCTGTGCTTAAAAACTTAAACCGTAAAATTGTAACCACATTACAAAGTTATAGTTCTTACAATCCACGAGGGCGCGTGTGCTTTACTTGTGGTTACGTTGTGTATATGCACATTGCGTAAGTGTGCGTGCCTGTCAGGAGCCTAGATGAGAGCAGTTGCGCGCGAGCAAGCTCTCGCTCACACTTATACAGATACGACACACACAACCATGAGCCACACGCCGTCATAAATTGCAAGAACTATACCTACATAGTGCTGCCAAAATCATCTTTATTTTAACTTTGCCATAGTCGAGTAAAAGTACTTAAAAACAAAATAATAATTAAACCTACTCAAGTAGAGTAAAAAAAATCGATTCTGAATACCTACTAACTTTACTAATACAAAGTGATGAAAACAAACTCAGCTATTACCGATTTTTTTGTACCTACAAATCACAGGGTATGAATATTTTATCACAAAGTGTCGGTTTGACGAATGGATTCGAAAAACCGTTCGTGACCAAAATCGTTAAGCTCATTTTGATAATCGTGTAAACAGTAAATAAGTTTCAGTTGGCGATTTGTAGAAATATTTACGTGGCCATTAAACTTCTGAAGCGTTACGAAATGGAGATTGTTAGTAAAATGTTTGATATTTGATATTATGTGGTTTTAGTACGTTATAGTTGTTGCAATTCACGACGGCGGGTGGCTTATGATTGTGTGTGTGTCGTATCTGTATAAGTGTGAGCGAGAGCTTGTTCTCGCCTGACCGCTCCCACCTAGGCTCCTGATAGGCACGCACACTTACGCAATGTGCATATACACGACGTAACCACAAATAAAGCTCACGCGCCCTTGTGAATTGCAAAAACTATACTTACTACCTTACGATGAACTATTCTAACTTCAATCGTTTTTATTTGTTTTTATGTAACAGGAAAAGAAGGGGTTCATCGACATTTTTAATAAAATCAAACGTATAATCACATTTGATAGATTTTGAAAGGCCTTTTCATAATAATGCCCTCCCGACCGAATCTGGACACGGCGGCCAATCTCCACAGAGATTAGCCATCTGCGCGGGAGATATTATAGTGCACAAGGTCTGCGCAAACACAGATGCACTGTCTATTCCCTGACTCTCATAGTCCGATGGGACGGAAAATCCGATACAACCGGAAAGAGATCAGGCGCAGGACCGACGGCTTTAGGTACGTGCTCTCCGAGGCACGGGGGTGACTCACCATCGACTTCCTAACTCCGGACTAATTAAAAAATTAGTCCGGGGCTAATTAAAAAATTCTGCAAATCCCTAAAAGGAGCCTAATGCAACGGAAATCGGGTTAAAAGAAGTCATGGCATTCGTAACTGGCTAATTTACCCCATTACCCCAAAAAAAAACCGCCATTATTCTCAACATTCCACACACGTAAACACAAAATGTAACGACGTGTACTGTGTAAAAGAAAATGTATATACAAGAGCACTTTTAGAGCCGCCCTCAATGTTTCATACATTCTCTGGCGGCGAAGAGGAAAGCATAAGAATTTCAATTGTTTCCTTATCGACCACACAGATCCACTTCCTTGAATTATTTATAGCTAGCTGACTCACCCTAGCTTCAAACAGCTTAACTATTCTATAACGTGAAAATGTTATAGCTACAGAATATTATATAGCTAGAGCACATTCAATTTTTCTGTTGTCGTGTTGTTTGTGTTGTGACTAGTCACCACCCTACCTTCAAAGACGTGCCGCGAAGCGATTTGACGTTCCGGCACGATGGCGTGTAGAAACCGATTAGGCGTATTCGTTGAATGTACACCATACCTCTTCCAAGTTAGCCCGCTACCATCTTAGACTGCATCGTCACTTACCATTAGGTGAGATCGCAGTCAAGAACCATCTTGTTATCGAATAAAAAAAATATTTTTTTAACATCTTTTATTAAGGCCGAACAAAAGCTAAAGTTTATTTATTGTATTGAGACTTTATTTTTTTTTTAATTTGTTGTTATATAGTCACTTTCTGTGAAAATTTCAAGTATCAAGGTATTACGATTCATGAGAGGTTTATTATTAATAGGGTCCCGTAGTCACCCGTTGGGTACCGAACCCTAAAAAAGTGTATATTTTATAGCTTTAGTAATTAGTCGTGACTTGCTCCAAAAGTGCGTTTTTAGGGTTCCGAAAAAAACTTCGGAACCCTTATAGGATCACTTCGTTGTCCGTCTGTCTGTCAGTGTGTCACCACCGTTTTTCTCGAAAACGGCTTATGATCCGAAGTCGAAATTTATACTGAATATAAAGTTCAATGGGCTCGTAGTGTTTTAAGAATATCAAGCTTATAGCTTAACTCAGTGAAAAGTTACAGCTTTAAAACCACGGCTTTCTCATTATTAAAACAAATTAAGGGACATCTTCCAAAAATCGTTTTTTTCCATACCTAATTCTTAGTTTCATAGTAAGTGCCGTTATATTTTACAAACACCAGCTTTAAAGTCTTACAAATGACGAACATATTGATATCTCTAAACATAGTAAGAGTAACTTAAACAGCTAAAAACCAAATAAAAACCTACCACTTACTATGACTTTTAAAGTACTGTAACTGGAGTAAAGTATCTGAAGCTAAAACACACTATCAGATGCATCGACTGAGAGCCGCGACAGATAAGGTTTCACAGTCGTTTGAGATCAGCAGGCCCAGATTTCTATCGGACGTCCGAAGACTCAAGAATGGCCCAAGGTTACGTCCGCGACTACGTCCGATTGTGTGCACAATTCAATGTACATTCACTATCCAGCCGCGGTTGACGCGTCGGATCGTTTGTTCTAAGCCTAACTTTTTAATGCGTCACATCACAGAACTGTCACAACTTTTGTAGACTGACCTCTATAATTACTCTATGATTTGTAGAATAGACCAGGTATGTAATAGAATCTGCAATGGCATATACATTAAGAAAAATATTTTTTATCTATTACCTATCTCTTTAATTAATTTATGCCGTCATATTTTGTATTCACATCACACTATATCACATATCACACTAATTCATATTAGGTATAAAGCCGAATGTTTGTATATGTATGTGTGTGTGTATGTTTATTACTCTTATTACTCCTTCACGCCACAACGAATTAACCGATTTGGCTGAAATTTGGAATGGAGATAGCTAATACCCAGGATTAAAACATAGGCAACATTTTATCCCTAAAAATTACAGAGTTCCCATGGGAATTGAAAAATCTTGATCCACGCGGCCGAAGTCGCGGGCATCGTCTAGTACCTAATAAATTTACCTTCATTTTTTTGTAGAATAGGTAGATATGTAATAGAATCTGCTATGGCATTTACAATCCAGTGTTAATCATAGATTAAAAATAGAGGTCAACGCAGTCTTATAACCCAGTTGTCAAAAACTGTCATGTCTTATTAAATAATGTTTGAATTGAATTGTTAAAATATTTCGAATGTTCATATAACGATAGGAATTAGGAAATGAGTTTTTGAAAGATGTAACAGTGTTAATGAGAGAAGGATACGTCTATATTTAAAGATGCGAAGAGGTGGTTAGCTAAGGGAAACATCAAGAGTGAAGTGGAATCTTTGGTGGAACATGTCGACAAACCATTAATTAAGCAGGAAGTTGACCAGTGCATAGATAACTACCATCCAGTCCAAGTTAAAGCGGCACCTCAGCAGCTCAAGAGCTTGATAAAAGATGAAGTGTCCATAGCACAGCGGCCGAAATTATTGAAGCAAGGCAATACATTCGTTAAAAAGAAAGATAGCATCGGAGCAAGTAAGGAGATAAAAGAACAGTCGAAGTACAAGAATAGATAGATAGATAGATAGATAAAAACTTTATTGCACACAAGAAAGAAACAAAAATAAATAAAACTTAAAACTACGCATGCAAAGGTGGCCTTATTGCTACAAAGCAATCTCTACCAGGCAACCATTGGTGATAGGAGTGAAATGATGTGTGAGGGTAGTATGGTGCAACATTATCTAAGCAATATACATATTTACACTACATAACAAATAACATAACAAATACTATAATATCTATTTGAACAAATAAAATAAAATAATACATACATACCTATATATATATATATATACATATATATCTATACGAAATAGCGATAAATATATAGTTTAATTACCATGGCATCTGGATATTAATACCTGTTTCAGGCGATTTTTAAAAATATTTAAGGATGGTGAGCTTCGGACGTTATTCGGCAGGGAGTTCCACAACTCCACAGCATATGCTGAGAATGACTTGCCATAAAAATTAGTATTTCTATGAGGAACTTTGAGCTTGTTGTCTAGGCATGAGCGAAGTAGTATGGGACGATCGATGGAAGCAAGAAAGGTGAAACGTTCTTTGAGATAACCAGGAGTATGCGGACTATAGAGGATAGAGAAAAGAGAGAATAATTACTCAGTGGATGGAGATGTACTCTGCAAGTATCCAGGACAATCGTTGGTCATACCCAAGCAATTGGAAAAAGAAATAAACCATAGCAATGGACATTTTTTAAAGAAGAAGAAGAATTGGAAATATGTATAAGACGCATGGCTCAGCTGACCATATTATGAAAAAAAACCAGAGTCAAATAGTCGATAGAGATAGTAATAGTAGGTAAATAGTACTGTAAAGTAATAATGAAGGTGACTGTGTTGAATGAATGTTTGTGTATTAATATAGTTAAGTAGATGTATGTAGTTAGCTTTGTCAACAGCACCGCCAAGTATATTGTATATATACTAGGTTATGTGTTACACTGATAATATGTTTGTACATGATTTTGTTATTACCAACTTAAGAACACACAGTGAACTCAAAGTGAACTTATAGTGAACTTGTTAGAATAAACTAAGGACAGTTATTGGACTGTAAATTAGATAATATAGAAATTAATAATAAGTTTAAGTTTAAGTAATATTACTTATTAGCCCACAGGCTAGATGGTAGTATAAAATAAAGCCACCGTTACATGGTGCTTTATGGTAGGAAAAAAAAAAACAACTTAAGTATACCTATGGTTTTTTAAATTCGAGATCATTCAAATTTTATTTTATTTTGTAAAAGAAATATTAATTATAATAATTTGTGACCATGTATACTTACTAGTGTTTAGATTCCTTATACATAAGATGTCATTCTATATTGGTTAACTTAAGATGTATTACTGTTAAGTATGTATGAAAACTGTATTATTTAACTTAAGGTGTGTTAGTGTTGAGAAGGTATGAAGTATGCGCGGAAGTATGAATATGGTAAAGATGTATGAACGGAGAAGGTATGTCTGGGGACAGACATAGTTGCAGGATGACCGAATGTGGGAAACGGAATGTAAGTGTATGACAGGGATGGATGTATGCGATAGAGAGAGTGGGAAGATATGGAGATAAAAAAGATTGGCAAGATGGCATACGGAGTTAAGACATGCTAAGGAGTGCTAAAAGTAGTTTAAATAAAAGAAGTTAATATATATTTAGTGTTTTTACTTTGAGCTATTCCCACATTTATTAGAACATATGATATTATTACTTGCTTGTTCAGACATGAAAAGGGTCACAAAGAAAATTCTGTCAAACATAGAGAATCTTTTGATTGACTATCTCGAATGCTTTAAAGACAGCTTAGACTTAGTTTTACAAGTTATACATTGCATTATGGAAGTAACTCAAAGAGACAAATAATGGGATGAAACATGGAGATTGGGAACTGTGAGAAAACTACACAACCCCATTGAGTTTGGGCTTGTTTGATTCATCTTGACAAGTACTCTAGTCCTAGATGATATGCAGGGTCTGATGATGAGACCGGAAGGCGTCTATAGGAACTTCAATAACACTGCGCACTTAAGCTGTCATCTAGTAGGTACCTAATTAATACAATGGTCAAGAGTTTCGGAACCCTCAGTGCGCGAGTATGACTCGCACTTGACCGGTTATTTACTTTCCAATTTCCTTTAACCTTCCTCATTAATCTGCTGTCACCAATGTGGAAATAGGTAGTAACTATACACGTTTATAAAGGCAGTTTCTTTTCATTTCACCAAATTGGCTACATGTATTTAATCTTTCAGGGTCGATGTGAATGAACCTTTTTTGTAGAGCAGACTATTGTCCTGTTCAATGTATGGGAGTAATAATTACTTATTTTTCTAGCCAGAATTTCCAAGAAAAGTTCAAGTATTTTAGGAATAATATTTACCTATTGTGGCATATTATTTTGAAAATTGGGGCCTAACATGATCGTTAAAAGTAGGTATTGATTTCATTTATTTGAAAAGGCGTGAATTATTCCTTGAGTTTTAAGTGTATCTCGTAAATCATCACACTAACAATATAAAGACGAAAGTGTGTGCGCGTGTGCGTGTGCATGTGCGTGGGCGTGTGCATGTGCGTATGCGTGTGCGTGTGCGTATGCGTGTGCCTGTGCATGTGTGTGAGTTTGTGAGTGAGCAAGAGTGAGAAAAAGTTCCACGCGCAATTTATGTAATTCTGTGAGGATTCATAAATAAAATAAATAAAGAGAGCCCATCATATTATTATAACGTATAATCGGAACCAAATACGAGTAGGTAGAATTCGATGAAATAGTATGTTTTGAAAGAATATGGTTTTTATATATATTTTAAGTAAATATTATAAAAACATGATGAAACTCGATGAAAAATATTCCAAACGTCTTTGATGAATAACATGGAAATGTAAATGAGCATCCATATTTCTTATACAAACAGACTTTGCGCTACGTTTGCTGTCTCACTTTCCTAATACGAATGAAAGTTCGTTAAAATCACAAAACAAATATTAACGTTTCACAGTGATGTTAAAATTGAACTTGAGTATTTAGTGCAGTCTTTATTTTTAGCGGTTATATTAACTATTATGAAGCTAATAAGGAATATTTTATTTTTCAAAATCCTGTGAATAGGACTCTGGCTAATTTATTAGGTTAATCCACAGATTATCAATCCTCCTACTGGATAATCGGTTTTGTTAGTCTGCATGATTATGCAGACTCAATGAGGTTTCATTGAAAATATAAAAGCCTATTTATCAACGGATAAGCATGATAATGAAATTAGTATTAAGTTGAACAACAACTAAAATATTGTAGGAGTGCATTAAAAATAACTAGTCGGCTTGGGTGTTCCGCCATGTTGTATTTACAATGACGTCACACAGCTAACTATGCATTGTCATCCAAACTAAACGTGTATACAAAATTTCAGCTCAATCGGTTGAAGCGATCTGCTTCAAAATTGAGTTGCAAGATTCCACCCAAACAAACATAGTTACATACATACATTATAAGTTAAATAAAAGCTTTTAATAAAAAGATTTATGATTCAATTTAAAAGTAATTTTTATAAAACTGACTTCAAACAAGTGAAATTCAGAAAACTTTAGTCGTCCCCTAATTTTTTACTCCTAAGGCCGTTTGAACTAAGACTTATGTTACGTGGTTGAAATCGGCTCTTAGAGTTAAAAAATCGGGAGATGACTATAATAAATAAAAAATAGATACAAACAATTAAATATACAATAGATATAACGGGGACAAATACAAATGAGATAAATAAATAAACGTAGAAGAGAGGATAAACATCACTCAACAAATATTTAACACCAATATGTACTCAAGTTTGTTTTGTAAACAGTAGAGATAGTTTATCTAAAGCAAATAAATAATGGAAAAACAAATTTCGTCCAACTTATCTTAGTCCATAAAACAAATTGCTCACGTAAAATTTACTGTTCTATAGCACGGAAAAACATCATTAGCTCACTGTCCACGATAATTCGATGATGGCCGGAACACGATTATGATTTATTATTTGGTAACGTTGGTAATTTTCTATTGATGGTCTAGAGTCTAGACTATGATTGCTATTAAATATAGCCCAGTAATTTCATAAAGATATCAAGAAGATTGAAGGTTTTTTAAGCTATTGCATAGCTTCTATCGCGGGCCAGCGTGGAGACCGAATCCAGAAATTCCGTAACGAAAATAACCTGACACGGAACTACTCTACAGTGAGCCGCTAGATGGCGTATTTTTTATAAATAATGAAGATAAGATAATAAAAAAAATAAAAAAAATTTGGAATGCCCTTCCGGCTTCCGTTTTTCCAACTAACTATAATGTGGGTGTCTTTAAATCAAGAGTGAATAGGCATCTTCTAGGCAAGCGCGTATCATCTTAGGCTGCATCTTCACTTACTCTTCACTTACCATCAGGTGAGATCGCAGTCAAGCGCTAGTCTATATATTAAAAAAAAAAAGATAAAAAATGCTATGCAATAGCTTTACCGCGGCAGTCCCCGAGTGCTACACGTCTTTTTTTTATTTTTTTTATTAATGTTGATTGTTGTGGATCACATTAACCATCACGTTCTTGTGACACCATAATGTCGTCTGCGTAAAATACAGAAATCCTTTGTAGGGTTAAGTGTACGCTTATTTAATGTGATTTCAAACGAATTATTAGATTTGCCATTATACAAGCAATGTGTAAAATTACATTTATTAACATAATTGTTATAAATACTACGAGTACGTACCACGGTAATTATTTTAGTTGGGATTGTCGATATTTCGATCCAATTGCATGGACCGTGGTCACGACGAGACTGCGGTGTTGCGAGACGTCAAGTTGAAGCTGTCATGGGTAGAATCTATCTACCCGCCTTCTTGATCTTTTCGGAGGAACGTCATTTAAAGTTCGGCAAAAAACACTAACAACGTCACTTTTTAAAGGTGCTGTAGGACGCTTCTCTGGTTTGCATAATTCTACGACTGGATTCCACATACTAGCTAGTCAACTTGACGTCTCGCAACACCGCAGTCTCGTCGTGACCACGGTCCATGCAATTGGATCGAAATATCGACAATCCCAACTAAAATAATTACCGTGGTACGTACTCGTAGTATTTATAACAATTATGTCAGTAAACCACGAATTAAGTCTAAAATCTTTACATTTATTAAGTCGATGTTATTACAAAGTGAATGAATTCCTTACTGACAAAGTTGCTCGAGAACAGTCGGCTTGGCATTCAGCTGCCCACAAGATTATTTCACTGTAAAAGCTGTATAATTTGAGCCTCAATAGCCCAACGGTTAAAGGTGGTGATTGAAAACTGAAAACTTGTTACACTATTCTCGTATCCCTTCCTTTCCGCTTACTTTGAGGGGAGAGGAGAATATAGTCAATTTCATTGCTTTGTGGCAGAGTTTTGACTTGAAAAAAGAGCCATGGGATGAAAAAAATTCATACATTTTATTTCCTTGCAGGTAAATCCGGATGAAAATAGGCTTCCAGTTGTATCACATTCATCACCATGTAAGCAAAGTACATTGTACATACAATCTCACTTTTTTTCTCTGGTCACATTTTCTCTTGACTTCTATAATTGGTGGACAAAGGTGAACCACGAATTTGAGTATCTGTGCCAAAGAGGTCATTAAAAAAAGGTGCCTAATATTAAACCTTCAAAAAACGAGGTTCAAGTGTTAACCCAGTTTTTTTTTTGGGCAGTGTATAAAATTGCAACTTGGAAATAAAAATAAAATTGCAACTTGAAAAGTAGAAGTCAAGAGCGTACATCAAACATAAACATTATGTTGTATGAATTGGTTCAGTCGAGAAATTTGCCCGTCAAATGGATATTATTATTGGCCAGTTGGCCTGTCCAATACTGTCCATACTAAATGACTCAGCAACGCACATGACAAGTTTATTAACCTAAAACCTACCAAGTATCCGTATAGTATAAGTTCTTGCAATTCACGAGGGCGCGTGAGCTTTACTTGTAGTTATGTCGTGTACATGCAAATTGCATGTGTGTGCCTGACAGGAAACTAGGTGGGAGCGGTCAGGCGCGAGCAAGCTCTCGCTCACTACAACACTCACACAATCATGAGGCACGCGCCCGCGTGAGTTGCAAGAACTAGGATATTAATGTAACTACCTACTTTTTATTAAAGTTAATAATTCTTTTACAGATACACTCAAAGGAGAAAAGGATGATACAGTAAGTAATATGGCTAACAAATAATAAATAGGATATAATTAGTTGATATAATATCAACTGTTAAACCCTCAAAAATCTGTCAAATTACAAAATCTGTATGAGGCATTGCCCCAAAGTGGAGCTAAATAAGTTAAGATAAATAAGCATGTTATAATCCCGTATAGACCAGTGTAGATAATTTTTAAAACGAAACAAAATAGTAGTAGGATGAAACCCATTAGAAAAGGAGGGGAATATTATAAAAATGAAAGGAAAAATAATTTACGGGCGATCTGAGGTCGGGAAGGGGTGGGGGTGAGTTTTTAAGGGGGAAAAACGGTTTTTCTCGATTTCCGGCAAAACTAAAAGTCCTATCGAAAAAAGTCAAATGGCAAAGTTGTAGGTAATAAAAAGATCTAAAACTTTTGTATTTACACTTTTTTCACATAACCTCAAAATTTATGTGAAAAATTCAAAAAACCAAGTTTTTGGTTTTTTATTTTTATCTTTTACAAAAATTATTTTTTTTTTAACGAAATTTGGTGAAAACTTACCTTTTTATGTCCCAAATACGCTGTAATTTATTTGATTAAAAATATTTATTTTTTCACCTTATTTTGAATTAATATCGAAAAAAACACCCTAATTTTCAATCGAAAAGTCACCCGTCAAAATATCAGCTTTTTTCAAAAAGTTAGTATGTTTTCTGTTCGTTGAAATCTCTACTTTCCGATGGTGAAAAAAAAAATATATGTTACTACAGTAAATCTTCTCAGAAAATAATTTCAATCTTTAGGTTATGTTACGTTAAGCATACTATTTTTTAAAGAAAATATTAGATTTTAATGTTTGAGTTAATTTTCTTGAAGATAATTGTGACAAGTTTACTTAAAAAAATAAAACAAAAATTTTTATCTGTATCAATCAACTCAAACATTAAAATCTAATATTTTCTTTAAAAAATAGTATGCTTAACGTAACATAACCTAAAGATTGAAATTATTTTCTGAGAAGATTTACTGTAGTAACATATATTTTTTTTTTCACCATCGGAAAGTAGAGATTTCAACGAACAGAAAACATACTGACTTTTTGAAAAAAGCTGATATTTTGACGGGTGACTTTTCGATTGAAAATTAGGGTGTTTTTTTCGATATTAATTCAAAATAAGGTGAAAAAATAAATATTTTTAATCAAATAAATTACAGCGTATTTGGGACATAAAAAGGTAAGTTTTCACCAAATTTCGTTAAAAAAAAAAAATTTTTGTAAAAGATAAAAATAAAAAACCAAAAACTTGGTTTTTTGAATTTTTCACATAAATTTTGAGGTTATGTGAAAAAAGTGTAAATACAAAAGTTTTAGATCTTTTTATTACCTACAACTTTGCCATTTGACTTTTTTCGATAGGACTTTTAGTTTTGCCGGAAATCGAGAAAAACCATTTTTTCCCCTTAAAAACTCACCCCCACCCCTTCCCGACCTCAGATCGCCCGTAAATTATTTTTCCTTTCATTTTTATAATATTCCCCTTCTTTTCTAATGGGTTTCATCCTACTACTATTTTTTTTCACTTTTTATTATTTTTACAGGGATCTACCCTGGTCTAGTATGGGTTGGACACAGTTTAGACTTACGTTAATGCATGATAAGAATTGAAAACTTTAATTATTTCAAAACCTCCCTTTTCAAAAAGAAAACACGTTATAGAAGGGTCAAAATTAGAACAACTTATGATAAAACCAGTCTGGGTTAATACTTCAAATAGTTTTTTTTGGCAGAAAATATATTAACAACTAGTAGGGCGCGTGGGTGCGCGGCTCGCTAAAGCGAACCGCGGTTTTTCTGTCCACCAAGTGGACCTTCGGGTCTTGATCATCTTTTTCCAAGGAACTACTCTTCCATCTTTCATAGTCTCTGAGATAGACGTCGAAATTTGTATGGCCGCCATTTTGAATCCGCCATTTTGAATTTTTTTCAGCTCCCTGACAATTGGATGAGGTTTCGAGTGATTTTTGTTTGGGCACCCTCAACCTATCTTCAATACCCTGACCGTGCACCTCAACCGTCTCCGAAATCCTCAATCATCAGCTCCTTCCATATTTTTCATCCAAATGAATTTTTGTCCTCTATACGAAACCATCAGCGGAAAGGAACGTATCACACATTTTATATGAAAAAAAAAATCCGCCATCTTGAATTTTTTTTATTCATCAAGTAGACCTTCGAGTCCTGATCACCTTTTTCCAAGAAATCACTCTTCCATCTTTTATAGTCTCCGAGATAGACACCGACGAAATTTGTATGGCCGCCATCTTGAATCCGCCATTTTGGAGATTTTTTTCAGCTCCCTGCCAATTGGATGAGGTTTCGAGTGACTTTTGTTTGAACACTCCCCACTTATCTTCGATACCCTGGCCGTGCTCCTCACCCGTCTCCGAAATCCTCAACCATCAGCTCTCTCCATATTTTTTCTCCAAATAAATTTTTGTCCTCTATACGAAACCATCAGAAATTTTGAAAAGGAACCGTATAAAGTCTTGCATATATTTTGTATGGAAAAAAATTAATTCCGCCATCTTGAATTTTTTTTCTGTTCGTCAAGTAGACCTTCGAGTCCTGATCATCCTTTTCCAAGAAACCACTCTTCCATCTTTTATAGTTTCCAAGATAGACACTGACGAAATTTGTATGGCCGCCATCTTGAATCCGCCATTTTGGAGTTTTTTTTCGGCTCTCTGCCAATTGGATGAGGTTTCGAGTGACATTTGGTTGAACACCCCCCACCTATCTTCGATACCCTGGCCGGTGCTCCTCACCCGTCTCCGAAATCCTCAATCATCAGCTCTCTCCATATTTTTCCTCCGAATGAATTTTTCTCCTCTATACGAAACCGTGAGTGAAAAAAAATTTTTCCATACAAAATTTTACAGGAGAGGTGATCAATGAGTCAGTGAGTCAGTCAGTCAATCAGTGAATCAGCACGAGTAGCTATATATATAGTAACTAGTAGGGCGCGTGGGTGCGCGGCCCGCTGCAGCGGACCGCGGTTTTTCTGCTCTTAGACTTTCAGGGCCTGATCATTTTCTACCACAAAACCACTATTCCATCTTGTACACTCTCTAAGGTAGACACCGACGAAATTTGTGTGGCCGCCATCTTGAATCCGCCATTTTGGAAGTTTTTTTCAGCTCACTGCCAATTGCATGAGGTTTCGAGTAATTTTTGTTTGAGCATCCCCCACCTATCTTCAATACCCTGGCCGTGCACCTCACCCTTCTCTGAAATCCTCAATCATCAGCTCTCTCCATATTTTTCCTCCGAAGTAATTTTTATTCTCTATACAAAACTATCAGGAAAAGGGACCGTAATAAATTCGCCATATAATTTGTATAGCGAAATAAATTCTGCCATCTTGAATTTTTTTTCTATTCATCAAGTAGACCTTCGGGTCCTGATCATCTTTTTCCAAGAAACCACTCTTCCATCTTTTATAGTTTCCGAGATAGACACCGACGAAATTTGTATGGCCGCCATCTTGAATCTGCCATTTTGGAGTTTTTTTTCGGCTCTCTGCCAATTGGATGAAGTTTCGAGTGACATTTGGTTGAACACCCTCCACCTATCTTCGATATCCTGGCCGTGCTCTTCACCCGTCTCCGAAATCCTCAACCATCAGGTCTCTTCATATTTTTTCTACAAATGAATTTTTGTTCCCTATACGAAATCATCAGAAATTTTGAAAAAGAATCGTATTAAAGTCTTGCATATATTTTGTATGAAAAAATAAAAAATCCGCCATATTGAATTTTTTTTCTATTCATCAAGTAGACCTTCGGGTCCTGATCATCTTTTTCCAAGAAACCACTCTTCCATCTCTTATAGTCTCCGAGATAGACACCGACGAAATTTGTATGGCCGCCATCTTGAATCCGCCATTTTGGAATTTTTTTTTGGCTCTCTGCCAATTGGATGAAGTTTCGAGTGACATTTGGTTGAACACCCCCCACCTATCTTCGATACCCTGGCCGGTGCTCCTCACCCGTCTCCGAAATCCTCAATCATCAGCTCTCTCCATATTTTTGTTCCGAATGAATTTTTCTCCTATATACGAAACCGTGAGTGAAAAAAAAATTTTCCATACAAAATTTGACAGGAGAGGTGATTAATGAGTCAGTGAGTCAGTCAGTCAATCAGTGAATCAGCACGAGTAGCTATATATATATTAATAACTAGTAGGATGCGTGGGTGCGCGGCTCGCTAAAGCGAACCGCGGTTTTTCTGTCCACCAAGTAGACCTTCGGGTTTTGATCATCTTTTTCCAAGGAACTACTCTTCCATCTTTCATAATCTTCCATCTTTCATACATCGACGAAATTTGTTTAGCCGCCATCTTGAATCCGCCATTTTGGTGTTTTTTTTCAGCTCACTGCCAGTTGGATGAGGTTTCGAGTGACTTTTGTTCGAACACTCCGCACCTATCTTCGATACCCTGGCCGTGCTCCTCACCAGTCTCCGAAATCCTCAATCATCAACTCTCTCCATTTTTTTCCTCCAAATGAATTTTTGTCTTCTATATGAAACCATCAGCGGAAAGGAACGTATCAGAGTCTTGCATACATTTTATATGAAAAAAAAAAATCCGCCATATTGAATTTTTTTTTCTATTCATCAAGTAGACCTTCGGGTTCTGATCATCTTTTTCGATAAAACCACTCTTCCATCTTTTATAGTTTCCGAGATAGACACCGACGAAATTTGTATGGCCGCCATCTTGAATCTGCCATTTTGGAGTTTTTTTTCGGCTCCCTGCCAATTGGATGAGGTTTCGAATGACTTTTGTTTGAACAGTCCCCACTTATCTTCGATACCCTGACCGTGCTCCTCACCCGTCTCCGAAATCCTCAACCATCAGCTCTCTCCATATTTTTTCTCCAAATAAATTTTTGTCCTCTATACGAAACCATCAGAAATTTTGAAAAGGAACCGTATAAAGTCTTGCATATATTTTGTATGGAAAAAAATTAATTCCGCCATCTTGAATTTTTTTTCTGTTCGTCAAGTAGACCTTCGAGTCCTGATCATCCTTTTCCAAGAAACCACTCTTCCATCTTTTATAGTTTCCAAGATAGACACTGACGAAATTTGTATGGCCGCCATCTTGAATCCGCCATTTTGGAGTTTTTTTTCGGCTCTCTGCCAATTGGATGAGGTTTCGAGTGACATTTGGTTGAACACCCCCCACCTATCTTCGATACCCTGGCCGGTGCTCCTCACCCGTCTCCGAAATCCTCAATCATCAGCTCTCTCCATATTTTTCCTCCGAATGAATTTTTCTCCTCTATACGAAACCGTGAGTGAAAAAAAATTTTTCCATACAAAATTTTACAGGAGAGGTGATCAATGAGTCAGTGAGTCAGTCAGTCAATCAGTGAATCAGCACGAGTAGCTATATATATAGTAAATAGTAGGGCGCGTGGGTGCGCGGCTCGCTAAAGCGAACCGCGGTTTTTCTGTCCACCAAGTAGACCTTCGGGTCTTGATCATCTTTTTCCAAAGAACTACTCTTCCATCTTTCATAGTCTCTGAGATAAACATCGATGTAATTTGTATGACCACCACCTTAAATCCGCCATTTTGGTATTTTTTTTCAGCTCATTGCCAATTGGATGAGGTTTTAAGTGATTTTTGTTTTGGCACCCTCAACCTATCTTCAATACCCTGACCGTGCTCCTCACCCGTCTCCGAAATCCTCAATCATCAGCTCCCTCCATATTTTTCATCCAAATTAATTTTTGTTCTCTATACGAAACCATCAGTGGAAAGGAACGTATCAAAGTCTTGCACACATTTTATATGAAAAAAATCCGCCATCTTGAATTTATTTCTATTCATCACGTAGACCATCGGGTCCTGATTATCTTTTTCCACGAAACCACTCTTCCATCTTTTAAACTCTCTGAGATAGATACCGACGAAATTTGTTTAGCCGCCATCTTGAATCCGCCATTTTGGTGTTTTTTTTCAGCTCACTGCCAGTTGGATGAGGTTTCGAGTGACTTTTGTTCGAACACTCCGCACCTATCTTCGATACCCTGGCCGTGCT
Organism: Hipparchia semele; assembly: GCA_933228805.2. NCBI lineage: Eukaryota > Metazoa > Arthropoda > Insecta > Lepidoptera > Nymphalidae > Hipparchia > Hipparchia semele. The sequence goes on from OW121722.1 coordinate 4,582,216, forward strand.
CCTCACCAGTCTCCGAAATCCTCAATCATCAACTCTCTCCATTTTTTTCCTCCAAATGAATTTTTGTCTTCTATATGAAACCATCAGCGGAAAGGAACGTATCAGAGTCTTGCATACATTTTATATGAAAAAAAAAAATCCGCCATATTGAATTTTTTTTTCTATTCATCAAGTAGACCTTCGGGTTCTGATCATCTTTTTCGATAAAACCACTCTTCCATCTTTTATAGTTTCCGAGATAGACACCGACGAAATTTGTATGGCCGCCATCTTGAATCTGCCATTTTGGAGTTTTTTTTCGGCTCCCTGCCAATTGGATGAGGTTTCGAATGACTTTTGTTTGAACAGTCCCCACTTATCTTCGATACCCTGACCGTGCTCCTCACCCGTCTCCGAAATCCTCAACCATCAGCTCTCTCCATATTTTTTCTCCAAATAAATTTTTGTCCTCTATACGAAACCATCAGAAATTTTGAAAAGGAACCGTATAAAGTCTTGCATATATTTTGTATGGAAAAAAATTAATTCCGCCATCTTGAATTTTTTTTCTGTTCGTCAAGTAGACCTTCGAGTCCTGATCATCCTTTTCCAAGAAACCACTCTTCCATCTTTTATAGTTTCCAAGATAGACACTGACGAAATTTGTATGGCCGCCATCTTGAATCCGCCATTTTGGAGTTTTTTTTCGGCTCTCTGCCAATTGGATGAGGTTTCGAGTGACATTTGGTTGAACACCCCCCACCTATCTTCGATACCCTGGCCGGTGCTCCTCACCCGTCTCCGAAATCCTCAATCATCAGCTCTCTCCATATTTTTCCTCCGAATGAATTTTTCTCCTCTATACGAAACCGTGAGTGAAAAAAAATTTTTCCATACAAAATTTTACAGGAGAGGTGATCAATGAGTCAGTGAGTCAGTCAGTCAATCAGTGAATCAGCACGAGTAGCTATATATATAGTAAATAGTAGGGCGCGTGGGTGCGCGGCTCGCTAAAGCGAACCGCGGTTTTTCTGTCCACCAAGTAGACCTTCGGGTCTTGATCATCTTTTTCCAAAGAACTACTCTTCCATCTTTCATAGTCTCTGAGATAAACATCGATGTAATTTGTATGACCACCACCTTAAATCCGCTATTTTGGTATTTTTTTTCAGCTCATTGCCAATTGGATGAGGTTTTAAGTGATTTTTGTTTTGGCACCCTCAACCTATCTTCAATACCCTGACCGTGCTCCTCACCCGTCTCCGAAATCCTCAATCATCAGCTCCCTCCATATTTTTCATCCAAATTAATTTTTGTTCTCTATACGAAACCATCAGTGGAAAGGAACGTATCAAAGTCTTGCACACATTTTATATGAAAAAAATCCGCCATCTTGAATTTATTTCTATTCATCACGTAGACCATCGGGTCCTGATTATCTTTTTCCACGAAACCACTCTTCCATCTTTTAAACTCTCTGAGATAGATACCGACGAAATTTGTTTAGCCGCCATCTTGAATCCGCCATTTTGGTGTTTTTTTTCAGCTCACTGCCAGTTGGATGAGGTTTCGAGTGACTTTTGTTCGAACACTCCGCACCTATCTTCGATACCCTGGCCGTGCTCCTCACCAGTCTCCGAAATCCTCAATCATCAACTCTCTCCATTTTTTTCCTCCAAATGAATTTTTGTCTTCTATATGAAACCATCAGCGGAAAGGAACGTATCAGAGTCTTGCATACATTTTATATGAAAAAAAAAAATCCGCCATATTGAATTTTTTTTTCTATTCATCAAGTAGACCTTCGGGTTCTGATCATCTTTTTCGATAAAACCACTCTTCCATCTTTTATAGTTTCCGAGATAGACACCGACGAAATTTGTATGGCCGCCATCTTGAATCTGCCATTTTGGAGTTTTTTTTCGGCTCCCTGCCAATTGGATGAGGTTTCGAATGACTTTTGTTTGAACAGTCCCCACTTATCTTCGATACCCTGACCGTGCTCCTCACCCGTCTCCGAAATCCTCAACCATCAGCTCTCTCCATATTTTTTCTCCAAATAAATTTTTGTCCTCTATACGAAACCATCAGAAATTTTGAAAAGGAACCGTATAAAGTCTTGCATATATTTTGTATGGAAAAAAATTAATTCCGCCATCTTGAATTTTTTTTCTGTTCGTCAAGTAGACCTTCGAGTCCTGATCATCCTTTTCCAAGAAACCACTCTTCCATCTTTTATAGTTTCCAAGATAGACACTGACGAAATTTGTATGGCCGCCATCTTGAATCCGCCATTTTGGAGTTTTTTTTCGGCTCTCTGCCAATTGGATGAGGTTTCGAGTGACATTTGGTTGAACACCCCCCACCTATCTTCGATACCCTGGCCGGTGCTCCTCACCCGTCTCCGAAATCCTCAATCATCAGCTCTCTCCATATTTTTCCTCCGAATGAATTTTTCTCCTCTATACGAAACCGTGAGTGAAAAAAAATTTTTCCATACAAAATTTTACAGGAGAGGTGATCAATGAGTCAGTGAGTCAGTCAGTCAATCAGTGAATCAGCACGAGTAGCTATATATATAGTAATGACAAAAAAACACATTTGAAATCTATCTATAATTATATAAAAAGGCTTGTCCTGACTGACTGACTGACGATCAACGCACAGCCTAAACCACTGAAGTTAGAAACTTGAAATCTTGACAGTAGGTTCCTTTTATGACGTAGGCGAGCACTAAGAAAGGATTTTTCGAAATTCGCCCCCCAAGGGGGTAAAAAGGGGGGTTAAAGTTTGTATGAAACTCCGTCATTTTTCGAGTTATACTCATGAAATTCGGTATTTAGGCTTTAAATTGAAAACAAAAAAGTACGTGTTTCACAGTTTTTAAAAATTCTACCCCCTAAGGGGTTAAATAGGGGTTGAATGTTTGTATAATAGTCCTTCGTTCTTCAAGTTATTTTTCAAGTTACGTTTATGAAACTTGATATTTTGGCTCTTGATTAAAAATAAAGAATTACGTATTTTACATTTTTTTTAAATTCTCCCCCCAAGGGGGTAAAAAGGGGGGTTAAAGTTTGTATGAAACTCCGTCATTTTTCAAGCTATACCCATAAAATTCGGTATTTAGGCTTTAAATTGAAAACAAAAAAGTAAGTGTTTCACACTTTTAAAAAATTCTACCCCCTAAGGGATTAAATAGGGGTTGAATGTTTGTTATTTCTAATGTAACCGCTTTTACAATTCAAACTTTTTTGATGTAACCTTATGGCGTTTGACATAACATTGACAGAATTCGTGCTGCCAATTTCGTCAAAGAGGATGTAAAAAAACTTAAGACAGGACAACGTCTGTCGGGTCCGCTAGTAATTATATAAAAAGGCTTGTCCTGACTGACTGACTGACTGACTGACGATCAACGCACAGCCTAAACCACTGAAGTTAGAAACTTGAAATTTTGACAGTAGGTTCCTTTTATGACGTAGGCGAGCACTAAGAAAGGATTTTTCGAAATTCGCCCCCCAAGGGGGTAAAAAGGGGGGTTAAAGTTTGTATGAAACTCCGTCATTTTTCGAGTTATACTCATGAAATTCGGTATTTAAGCTTTAAATTGAAAACAAAAAAGTACGTGTTTCACAGTTTTTAAAAATTCTACCCCCTAAGGGGTTAAATAGGGGTTGAATGTTTGTATAATAGTCCTTCGTTCTTCAAGTTATTTTTCAAGTTACGTTTATGAAACTTGATATTTTGGCTCTTGATTAAAAATAAAGAATTACGTATTTTACATTTTTTTTAAATTCTCCCCCCAAGGGGGTAAAAAGGGGGGTTAAAGTTTGTATGAAACTCCGTCATTTTTCAAGCTATACCCATAAAATTCGGTATTTAGGCTTTAAATTGAAAACAAAAAAGTAAGTGTTTCACACTTTTAAAAAATTCTACCCCCTAAGGGGTTAAATAGGGGTTGAATGTTTGTATGATAGTCCTTCGTTCTTCAAGTTATTTTTCAAGTTATGTTTATGAAACTTGATATTTTGGCTCTTGATCAAAAATAAAGAATTACGTATTTTACATTTTTCGAAAATTCTCCCTCAAAGGGAGTTAAATGGGGGGGGTTAAAGTTTGTATGAAAGTCCGTCATTTTTCAAGTTATACCCATGAAATTCGGTATTTGGGCTTTCAGTTAAAAATAAAAAAGGACGTGTTTCACGGTTTTCAAAAATTCTACTCCCAAAGGGGTTGAATGGGGGTTGAATGTTTGTATGAAAATCCATAATTTTTCAAGTTAATATCGAGCAACGGATCTACGTGATTCTTTGATGGGTATGGTTGCAGACAGTGTGTTATAGGTTACTTTTATTCGGACAAAATCAGGAGTCCGCACGGGATTTTCAAAGAACCTAATTCCACGCGGACGAAGTCGCGAGGGGACAGCTAGTATAATATAATATTAGCTAATCGAGTAAAATATGTCGAGTACAGTATGTAAGTATGTTTATGCTACAATATAATTATTGAATTAATTTTTGCACATCACTAGCTTTAGTAATACACCGAAAACACTTTGAGGCTCATTAGCTCTAAAAGAAAACAGCTAAACTGCAATTATTCAAGAAAGTTTTCTGTAAAAAGAAAATAATATAATAAAAACGCTGAGAACTTTGTTGTAAGTTGTCGGAAAATTGAGTTTTACAGTCCTTTACAGCCGCGGAACTTTTTAACGTACTAATTAAATAAGCGGTTTCAAGCAATTATCTCATTAAAATAAAAAGTAATGATTTAATTTATTTTGTTTATATTTTTTAGTTTTGTAGTAGCTATTGTAGTATATATTTTTTTAATAAAAAGCATTATAAGAATACTCAGAATAACCAAACGGTATTCGCTGAAGGTTATACAGGTTTACGCACCGACAACTGGACTTTCATACAAACTTTAACCCCCCCCATTTAACTCCCTTTGAGGGAGAATTTTCGAAAAATGTAAAATACGTAATTCTTTATTTTTGATCAAGAGCCAAAATATCAAGTTTCATAAACATAACTTGAAAAATAACTTGAAGAACGAAGGACTATCATACAAACATTCAACCCCTATTTAACCCCTTAGGGGGTAGAATTTTTTAAAAGTGTGAAACACTTACTTTTTTGTTTTCAATTTAAAGCCTAAATACCGAATTTTATGGGTATAGCTTGAAAAATGACGGAGTTTCATACAAACTTTAACTAATGGACGTCCACTGCTGGACATAAGTCTCCTGCATGGACCTCCACAAGCCTCGGTCTTGCGCCGCCTGAATCCAGCGGCTCCCTGCGACTCGTTTGATGTCGTCTGTCCACCTAGTGGGGGGTCTGCCAACACTGCGCTTCCCGGTGCGGGGTCGCCACTCCAGCACCTTGGGACCCCATCGACCATCAGCTCTTCGAACTATGTGCCCCGCCCATTTCCACTTCAGTTTCGCCACTCGCAGAGCTATGTCGGTGACTTTGGTTCTCCTACGGATCTCCTCATTTCTGATTTGATCTCGCAGGGATACTCCGAGCATAGCTCTCTCCATCGCCCGCTGAGTGATCCTGAGCCTTCTTATGAGGCCCATAGTTAGCGACCATGTTTCGGATCCGTAAGTCATCACTGGCAACACGCACTGTTCGAAGACTTTAGTCTTCAGGCACTGAGGAATTTTGGACGAAAAGACATCTCTAAGCTTCCCGAACGCTGCCCAGCCGAGTTGGATTCGGCGGTTGATCTCTTTCTCGAAATTGGACCTACCTAGCTGGACTGTGTGTCCCAGGTATATATACTCGTCTACAATTTCGAGTGCAGAGTTATCAACGATTACTGGGTGGAGCGGAGCATGAGCATTAGACATAATTTTCGTCTTGCTCATGTTCATTTTAAGGCCCACCTGTTGAGAAACCCTGCTGAGGTCATTGAGCATTGTATTGAGGTCTCCGAGAGTCTCTGCTGTAATGACTATGTCATCGGCAAATCGAAGGTGAGTGATGTACTCGCCGTTTATGTTGATGCCAAGTCCGTTCCAATCCAGAAGCTTAAAGACGTCCTCCAACGCAGCAGTAAAGAGCTTCGGGGAGATTACGTCTCCCTGCCGCACTCCACGCTGCAATTGGATTGGCCTTGTAGTCTGGTCCTGTATACGAACTGACATAGTGGCGTTTTCGTACAAGCACTTCAACACTTGAATGTACCGATAGTCGATACGGCATCTCTGCAGCGACCTCAATACAGCCCAGGTTTCCACCGAATCGAAGGCTTTCTCATAGTCCACAAACGCTAAGCAAAGTGGCCTGTTATACTCTTCCGTCTTCTGTATAACCTGCCGCAGCGTATGAATGTGGTCTATGGTGCTAAAGCCTTTTCGGAATCCGGCTTGTTCGGGAGGCTGGAAGTCGTCGAACCTACGGGCGAGACGATTCGTAATGACTCTCGAGAACAACTTATAAACATGACTCAGGAGCGAGATGGGTCTATAATTCTTCAACAAGGTGTTATCACCTTTTTTGAAGAACAGAACCACCACGCTCCTGTGCCATGCTTCCGGCGTTGTACCCTCGTGAATGACGGAATTGAACAATCGCTGAAAGATCTTTAAAACCGGTTTTCCACCCGCTTTCAGGAGTTCCGCCGTGATTCCGTCATCACCTGGCGCCTTGTTGTTCTTAAGTTGTTTGAGAGCCATACTAATCTCGTATAGGCTGACGTCCGGGATATCTTCGGTATAGTGTCGGGTCAGTTTGGCTCTAGGGTCTTTGGCCAAATCTTCAACAGGTTTCTGTGTCGTGGTATATAACTGTCCATAGAACTTCTCGACCTCTCCCAAGACCTCAGGACGAGAAGAGACGAGACGACCGTCGCCAGTTTTCAGCCGCGTCAGCTGGCTCTGTCCGATAGACAGATCTCTCGCGAACACTTTGGAGCCTCGGTTCCGCTCGATGGTATCTTTAATACACTCGGTATTAAAGATCCGAAGGTCGCGGGTTTGAGCTTTAGAGATCTGCCTATTAATATGCCGGTATGCATCCGCGTCTGCCGACGATTGAAGCCTCATCTCATGTCTCTCTTCCATCAGTTTGAGAGTATGGTCAGAGAACTTTTTGGTTCTTTTACTGCGATGGGTCTTGAAGAACTTAGACCCCACAGTATGGACAGTTTCCATAAACCTGTTGTTAAGATCGTCCACAGAAACGCAATCTGCTAGGCAATCGAATCGGTTCTGCAGTTCGAGTTGGAAGTTTTCGGGGTTTTGGATATGAGCACGAGTAGGTCGGAGAGTTGACTTCACCAGTCTGGCCCGTTCCAGCTTCACGTTGATATTCAATGTGCCTCTTACCATACGGTGATCGCTGCCGGTTTTTAACCTATTGATCACAGAGACATCATTGAATATATGCCGCTTGGTCGACATGATGAAGTCTATCTCATTTCTCGTGGAACCATCGGGACTCATCCACGTCCATTTTCTGTGTGGCCGCTTCTTGAAGAAGGAGTTCATCATAAAGAGGCCCTCCTTCTCCATGAAGTCGGCCAACATTTGGCCCCTATGGTTCCTTCGCCCATGCCCAAATTGCCCCAACCTCGTCTCTGCACCGCTTCGTTCACCTAACCTTGCGTTGAAATCCCCCATCACAACATTGTAGTGAGTAGTGGAGGCGTGTATGGCTTTTGATATATCCTCATACAAAACCTCCACCTCCTCGTCAGTGTGTGCATATCGGACAGAGCCAGCTGACGCGGCTGAAAACTGGCGACGGTCGTCTCGTCTCTTCTCGTCCTGAGGTCTTGGGAGAGGTCGAGAAGTTCTATGGACAGTTATATACCACGACACAGAAACCTGTTGAAGATTTGGCCAAAGACCCTAGAGCCAAACTGACCCGACACTATACCGAAGATATCCCGGACGTCAGCCTATACGAGATTAGTATGGCTCTCAAACAACTTAAGAACAACAAGGCGCCAGGTGATGACGGAATCACGGCGGAACTCCTGAAAGCGGGTGGAAAACCGGTTTTAAAGATCTTTCAGCGATTGTTCAATTCCGTCATTCACGAGGGTACAACGCCGGAAGCATGGCACAGGAGCGTGGTGGTTCTGTTCTTCAAAAAAGGTGATAACACCTTGTTGAAGAATTATAGACCCATCTCGCTCCTGAGTCATGTTTATAAGTTGTTCTCGAGAGTCATTACGAATCGTCTCGCCCGTAGGTTCGACGACTTCCAGCCTCCCGAACAAGCCGGATTCCGAAAAGGCTTTAGCACCATAGACCACATTCATACGCTGCGGCAGGTTATACAGAAGACGGAAGAGTATAACAGGCCACTTTGCTTAGCGTTTGTGGACTATGAGAAAGCCTTCGATTCGGTGGAAACCTGGGCTGTATTGAGGTCGCTGCAGAGATGCCGTATCGACTATCGGTACATTCAAGTGTTGAAGTGCTTGTACGAAAACGCCACTATGTCAGTTCGTATACAGGACCAGACTACAAGGCCAATCCAATTGCAGCGTGGAGTGCGGCAGGGAGACGTAATCTCCCCGAAGCTCTTTACTGCTGCGTTGGAGGACGTCTTTAAGCTTCTGGATTGGAACGGACTTGGCATCAACATAAACGGCGAGTACATCACTCACCTTCGATTTGCCGATGACATAGTCATTACAGCAGAGACTCTCGGAGACCTCAATACAATGCTCAATGACCTCAGCAGGGTTTCTCAACAGGTGGGCCTTAAAATGAACATGAGCAAGACGAAAATTATGTCTAATGCTCATGCTCCGCTCCACCCAGTAATCGTTGATAACTCTGCACTCGAAATTGTAGACGAGTATATATACCTGGGACACACAGTCCAGCTAGGTAGGTCCAATTTCGAGAAAGAGATCAACCGCCGAATCCAACTCGGCTGGGCAGCGTTCGGGAAGCTTAGAGATGTCTTTTCGTCCAAAATTCCTCAGTGCCTGAAGACTAAAGTCTTCGAACAGTGCGTGTTGCCAGTGATGACTTACGGATCCGAAACATGGTCGCTAACTATGGGCCTCATAAGAAGGCTCAGGATCACTCAGCGGGCGATGGAGAGAGCTATGCTCGGAGTATCCCTGCGAGATCAAATCAGAAATGAGGAGATCCGTAGGAGAACCAAAGTCACCGACATAGCTCTGCGAGTGGCGAAACTGAAGTGGAAATGGGCGGGGCACATAGTTCGAAGAGCTGATGGTCGATGGGGTCCCAAGGTGCTGGAGTGGCGACCCCGCACCGGGAAGCGCAGTGTTGGCAGACCCCCCACTAGGTGGACAGACGACATCAAACGAGTCGCAGGGAGCCGCTGGATTCAGGCGGCGCAAGACCGAGGCTTGTGGAGGTCCATGCAGGAGACTTATGTCCAGCAGTGGACGTCCATTAGTTGATGAAGAGATAAGAATGCTAAATATGACATCAAAAGGGCTATAAAAAATAAAAATTTACAATCGCAATTATTTCTTTTACAGAAGTAGGTAGATATTATTTATTGCATTATCACATATATCAATTTACATACATATATCCTCCTAAATTTTCGCATTTAAAATAATAGTAGGATTATACCAGGTTGCCTTAATATAGATTTTCATTTGTTTTGGTTAGGCAGCGCTGCCCAGCCAGTGTCATTGCAGCGTGAATGACATCTCGCTAATGTTGGAAGCCATGCCGGAACTAACGGGGCCTCCTGGACCCCAGGGGCCAACTGGTGCTGATGGAACAACTGGTGCACCGGGCAAAACGGTCAGTCCTTCTTTTTTAAGAGCGCACGTAAGGGTATATCTTCAGATGCAGAATTGATTTTTACAGCAGTAGATCAAGTTTTAACTATCCGAAAAAAAAACAGGCAAAAATTACATCATAAAATTTCCAAGACACAACATAAAATAAATGATAGTTCGACAAAAAAAAATTGCGAAGTTAGGACTAATTTTTAACCAATTTGCATTTATTTTCAATGTGTTGCATATTATAGAGGCAAAATTTTTATGTATAATTTTTATGCATAACTAAGAAACGATATATTCATTTAAAAAAAATGAATATCTTACGAGTTATTAGAATACATGATGTATTTGGCGCTTACTACACTCCTATTCGGCGCAATACGCTAGCATCTGTCGCGTTTGATACGAGGTTTCAGGCATGTTTTATGTCATCATTGTCTGTCTATTCATTATTCTACTTTATAGTTGTCTAATACATTTTGTAACAGGGACAAATGGGTGAACCCGGTCCACCAGGCGCTCAAGGTCTGAAGGGAGATCATGGCGAGAGGGGTGAAACTGGTACCCCAGGTGTTGAAGGTCAACCGGGCCCTAAAGGAGAACCGGGAGCTGACGGTGCCCCTGGCTTGCAGGGACCCCCTGGACCTGCCGGGCCACCCGGACCAGCCGCATCAGCTTTAATTGTAAGACATTGTTTTTTTAAATTGGATTAAAGCTCAGCGAGTCCCGAAGCTGAAGTGGAAATGGGCTGGGAACAAAGTTCGAAGAGTTTATGGTCATTGGGGTCTCAAGGTGATGCAGTGGTGACTCCAGTGAAGTACTTTAGGGTGCAGTGGTGGTATCAATTTTCCGTAGTTATTTTATAAATATTTATTTGGTGTACAATATAATAATTATTATAATTTATACTTAAAGTCCTTTTAATTAAAAGAAAAACACTAACTTTAAAAGCCAAAAAGTACCTAGTAGTACAAATAGACATAGATATTATCTGACCTCCTAGCAACCCCGTCTTTTACAGCCGAATGTGGGTAGATATAAAAAAGCAATAAACGAAAGAGCCTTTGCTCGCTTTGCGATATTTAAGAACATTAAAAGTAATTTATTCTCTTTTTTATTAGTGATAACAATACAGGTACAATGTACATAGCTTTATATAATGTTGTTTTTTAGGTTTCCATAACAAAATTACAAGGAACCCTTATAGTTTCATTTCGCTAAGTCCGTCCGTCTGTCCGACTGTCTGTCTGTCCCAAAAAATTTGATTCCTCCATGGTCTGTCCGCAGCATAGCGCAGAGACTATTGGTACTAAAGAGCTGTAATTTGGCAAGGCTATGCATGTTAATTACGCCGGAAAAGTTGTACAATATATTTGGAAAAAAACTATTATTTTATTATTTGAGCTATTGGACTTCTAAATCAAAACAAACTTACTTAATTTTTAAAGTTATTCTGGAAAGCAAAAAAAAACGTGAAATGGAAAAACAAATCATTATAATATCATTAAAGAAAATATTATTTAGTATACTAACAGTGCCCAAAGTTTTAGATAGGTATGTCAAGGGACGGATATTACATGTCCCGAGGGTAATTTCTCAAATACGTTAGAATTTTTGGGGACTGAATATTGATGAGAAGAAGGCACTTTAAGAATATTAGGCATGTGTAATATCTATTTGCTGGGGGCTAAATGCGTAACTCACTTTCAATAACAATTGCCTTCAATCGACTTATGCGATCTATCCTATTTTTATTAACCGACTTCGAAAAGGGAGAGAAATAAGTAGTAAATTGGGATTTACTTACTTTACTTTATTTTGTCGTGCGGCCATATTTTGGCAGATTTTCAATACGAAAACTGTCAAAATATCAAATTTACTTTCGGATTCAGATTGGGAGACTTATTTTAACGTTAATAGGTATTATTTAACTAAATATATACTTCTTCACTCCACTAATAGGTAAAATTTAAACAAAACGTGCGCCGATGAGAAATTGACTCGTGTAGATCCTGTATAAAACATTCAATCAAATTCATTGAAATGCTTAATGAAATTCTTTCTTAGGAAGTCTTTCGAATTCTACTTAGAGGCTAAGTATAATAAAGAACGAGTTTCCACTCCATATTAACGATTCTTTTAGATTTTACGAGATTAAATTGAATTTATTCCATTTGCTCAATTGAAATCATCAGTATTGGAATAAACGGAGGCTGCTCTCAATTTTTATTGTATAAAGAAATACGTTCTCGCGCCGAGGACCGCTGCACAGCTTTTTGAATAATCACTCCCTGCTGTAGACATTTGTAATTCTGAATAATATATTGCTTTATTGCGAAAGCAGCCACTTCGCTAAACAGGTCGCTTCTCACATTTCCATGTTAACAATTGAACAGGAAAATATATAAAAATATCAAGTGAAATCGTCCTCCTTTTTTGCTTGTTATCCTTTATGCTTGTATCCTCTATTCATAAAACATACTTAGTAAGAGAGAGTTCTTTCTCTAGGAACTGATATCCCGCAAAAATGGTGTACAAGGGGATCAAAAGTGTTTTTGATCATTCGCTACATGTGTATCTACCAGTCGTAGGTACTACTAGAGGTAACGCGTGTATTTTTTGCTGCTGTGTTACTATTAACTACTCTAGTTGTGACATGGTTTTTTTTTTATTTCCCATATTACTACTGCCTATGTCCTGGTTAATTAAACCAAGTGTAAACACACGCTGGTGACCCGATGGATTGGAAACTAAGACCCACCGTTTGCTATTATTTTTTAAAATTTTATTTTGAAATTCCATTAAAAAAATTAACTTGAACAGGAAAAAAAGAAAATCATAGATTCCGGAAACATTGTACATAAATTACGTTAATTTTTGCAGAATATTTTAAATGACGATATGCGAAATTTTAAAATTGACCTTCCATGTCATAAGTCCTAATATATATTTAATTTTGTCCATGTACATATCTATTTTCGAAAACAGAGGATCTATTCTAATCATTAATCCTGTCGCAGGAATCGACGGGATTATACGGGACCGATCGTGCGATTCAGGGGCCCCCAGGAGAAAGGGGCCCAATGGGCCTCCCAGGGCCTCAGGGGGAGAGAGGTTACCAGGGAAATAAAGGCGAAAAAGGATTACACGGGGCCAAAGGCGATAAAGGTGAACGGGTGAGTTTGAAAAATATTGTTATTTTTCCTGCGCATATTTGCACATTTTATTTATTAGATAATAGTCTAGTTTATTTCTTTACTAGTCGTTGCACGCGGTTTCGCTCGCGTGGATTTGGTTTTTAAAAATCCCACGGAAACTATTTAATTTTCCGGGATAAAAAGTAGCCTATGTCACTCTCTCGATCTTCAACTTTATTGCGGCGTGAGTGAAGGACAAACATATACGCGCACAAACACTTTCACACATTGATGTATAAAAAAAAAAAAAAGTAATATAAAAGCCTATGGTTAACCCAGAAAAGTGTGAGAATAATCCTGAGATACTTCACTAGCAAGCGCATGGAACTATGTCAAGGATCTAGCCAAAGATACTACTGTCAAGACCATTAGATATTGGATTAATGATCGTATAATTCTTTCAACACACGAAAGCGCGTGAGCTTTACTTGTGGTGACGTTATGTACATGCACATTGCGTAAGTGTGCGTGCTTGTCGGAGCCTAGGTGGGAGCGGTCAGGCGCGAGCAAGCTCTCGCTCACACATACAGATACGACACACACACAACCATAAGCCACGTAAGAATTATACCTATTGTTAAGTTTAATAATTCATTCCATTGCAATAAAACTAAAGCTAAAGCGTTATGAAATAAATTGTTTAGCAGCAGGTAGCGTTTTGTTCACACGAAAAGGTATAAAATGAAATAAAGATAAGCAAGTTAAAGGCGGCCCCAGGTATACATTCACGGAGTTGGCTAATAACTTGATAGGTAAAAGTAACGGTAATAAGGTACTTTAGAATCATTGGAAAAGTTAGCTTTTTCAGAGATAAAGAGGCAACTTTTCAAGCACCTGAAGTAACAAAGAAGCGTCATATTCCTGTCTCAATGCTAGGTCATTAAAAAAACACAGTAACAGCTTTTACTGAGCCACTTGTAAAGGCCTGTCTCATTAGGGAAAGGGCACCGTGCCCCCCAAACTCCGTACGCCGCCGCCCCACGTCTGTTATAGGTTTTGTTACAATGCTTCTTATAGCTGAAGTGGCGTATCTTTTGAAAAACTGAAATAGTTTATTAGTAGCTACGATCCTGTAGTGGTATTTTCTAAAAAAAAAAAAAGACGTGTGGCACTCGGGGACTGCCGCGGTGAAGCTATTGCATAGCATTTTTTATCAACGCCATCTTGCAGTGAGAGGAGTCCCGTGTCAGGTTATTTTCGTTACGGAATTTCTGGATTCGGTATTCACGCTCAAGGTCCGCGATAGAAGCTATGCAATAGCTTAAAAAAGAAAAGTAAAATGATTGCATCAGTGTAACGATTGCAATGATATCTGATTGGTTCAATTTATGGCGTTCTGGTATAGTTCTTTCAATTCACGAAAGCGCGTGAGCTTTACTTGTGGTTACGTCGTGTACATGCACAGAGCGTAAGTGTGCGTGCCTGTCAGGAGCCTAGGTGGGAGCGGTCAACCCGAGCAGGCTCTCGCACACACTCATACAGATACGACACACACACAACCATGAGCCACGCGCCGTCGTAAATTGCAAGAACTATACATCAATGCATTTTAACTAATACTTAGCGACAGGGAACTAGCTAACTAGAGGTCATTGCGATTGTTACACTGATCAATGAAGCAATCAATTTTAGAGAGTAGCACTACATTATAAGTAGATGTCAATCTGTTTTGGTTTGGAGATATGTGTGAGATACGACTGAGTTAGTATCATTTGTAAATTGTTTTTTTTTTTTTAAAGAATATTGTCCAAGCTGAAGTTGACTTATATTCGCTTATCCCCTCCAAATAAGCGGAAAACTTTTGTTAGGAGTAGGTACGACACCGCAGTTGGCACCTTTAACCGTTGTGGTATTGCCCAATGGTTAAAAGTTTTATAATAAGTAAAATATTGTTTTACTCAATAGCCAAACCATTGACTCTAGAGCGGATGTTTTTTAATACAATAAATCACACTATTTTAAAGAAGAAATCACCAAACATACAATAGCTACAAGAAAATCTCATTCAATATCCGTTAAATCAACGACAGCAGTCAATAATGTAACTTAATAAAACTATGCGAGCCCCCGAAATATAATTTTCCGTTCGTTAGTTATAACTATGTTACAGGGGTACACCGGGGCGCATGGGCCACATGGTGCGAAAGGGGAACGTGGGCAGCCTGGAAAAGATGGCACACCTGGCTTGCCCGGCGCGCATGGGCGACCTGCGGAAAAAGGCGAAAAAGGTACCAAGTGAAATCAGCCTTCCATTCCGTAAAAATATTTTACACACTTTATTTATTTAAACAACTTTATTGTACTAACTAGTCTAGGACGCCCGCGACTTCGTCCGCTTTTTAAATTCAATCACGAGATATCGATATACAGAGGTAGAAAAACACCTTCTCGTAGCCTATATTAGGCCTAATAATATCAGCTATCTACCAGTGAAAATCCCGCCAAAATCGGTAATATCATAATCGGTAATATATTACCGATTATGATGTCCATCGGTATATATCCATCATAATCGGTAATATATTACCGATTATGATGTCCATCAAGAACTAACGTATACGAACTTCCAAAATTCAAGTAGGTATTTAAAGTAAAGATAGCCAGTAATACAATATCTTTGAAGTAATACACCTCTTACGTTTATTTATCATTCGCTTCGAAAAAGGTACCGAGTTAACTCGGCCATGAAATTTTATGTTTCGCTGTACCCTTTATTTATTTGCAAAGAACAGGAACTTGGGTCTTTATAGCAATGTTTCGGGAAAATCTTTTATTCCTTCACCGGGTTCCTTTAAAAGGAATTCAGAACGAATTATTTCCACGACAATGATTTTATTGCATTTTAACTTTTTTGTCACTTCATTTTCAAATACTTTTTTCCATTTAAAAATAATGATACCTTCAAATTGGTCTCATAATTTACTTCGAAGATAGAGGATGGAACTCCTGTCCTAACCTGATAAAAGTAATTTGCTGACAATCCGTAGTTGACAAGAGACGGTAGCGGGAAGTTTTAAATTCTCTGATCAGACCAATATATTATTCTATGGGATAACTAGCTGATACCCGCGACTTCGTTCGCGTGGATTGAGGATTTTTGTCCCCGCGGGAACTCTCTTATTTCCCGGGATTAAAAGTAGCCTATGTCTACTTATTATTTATTCGTAGCCTATGTCCTATTGCAGACTATTATAATATCTATCTCTATGCCATAGCCAAATTGGTTCAGTCGTTGCGACGTGATTGAATAACAAATATACAAACTTTCGCATTTATAACATTAAAATAGGATAGGATTAATATTTTTGTTAGTGATAAAGCAAACATAATGAAATAAACTATTTGTTCACAAGGATCTCGAGGACTTCCTGGTCTCCCAGCACCGTCAGTGGCTACAATCACAGACATTTCAATAATAAGGGATATCACACAACCAGGTACAGATACTAAAATTTTAAAGAACTAACGTAGTGATGTGCCGAGTATAAAACATAGTGCACACTCCAGCGTTAGTTATTTTTTATTATTACATTTTAAAGGTTGTATTTTTTTTGTTTTTGGCCAAAAGTCAAAACTATGGGTGTAGTTTAATGTAAGGGCTTACTCGATATATTGTTATAATTTACTTTCACTATAAGACCATTTACATATTTCGCTATAAGACCATTGACCGAAAGGACAATCGGAACTACAATCGTTGAATCAACATTCCACAAAGCGGTAATCTCGTGGGCAAGGTCTAAATATTTCTTTATTATAATAATTATTATATTTTGACACAAGTATAATATTTAACTACATGAATAAATTCTCATTTCGCCAGTTCTCATTTTATCTAGAGGCACTTTATTCACACATTAATATTCTAAAGGCAAAATCTACATGAGCGGTTGGAGAATTTCAAATCCTTCGATATATTATTCAGTACACTGACTGATCCTCGCCTATTCATCACAAACTTCAACTTTCTCGAGCAATTATTCATTCAATAAATATTCATTACCATCCAACTTCAACCGCAGCTATTTACGCACCGCAAGAACTCATAACTTACGAAAGACACATATTGCTATTTCACCCCAACTTACACTAAGGATCTGCGCTAACGAGCCACTTTTCATAAAACAAAATCAGCTTAACTGTCTAAGGGCCGATCTCAACAACTTAAAATAATTAGTCTCATCCCAGGGTAAAGATATTTTGGTAGATTTTCATTACAAGAACTGTCAAAATATCAATTTTACACTCGCTTAAGACGTGTTTTACATTGGTGTAATCGGCCGTGAAAACGTAAACAAATTGGGTATCTGACTGTTGTCAAAATGCAGATATTCATTAATTACAATCAAAAGTTTAAAGTTTAACATTTAAGAATAACATTTGTAGAAACAGAAAATAAATCGGTCTAAAAACAAATAAGTTATAAGCTGTTTTAATGCGTTATGGAATATACTGAATCGTAACGTCATGTTGCAATAGCGCTCACCTTTTCTAACAGGAAACTTAAAAGCTCTGTATTTCCGAGACTAATTAAGATATTATTAAACTTTTTTGAGAATATAATATTAAGTTTTGTTAAAACTTGTTTCGTTGAAGGTTGTTGGAATTGTAATAATATCCTTATATATTATACATTTTTGTATATTATACTTTTTACATATGTATATTTTTATTCTCCGTTTTAATCATGAATGTTTAATGATGCATGTTTTCAGGACTTCATGAAGTCGCGAAACTGAAAGGCGATAGAGGAGAGAAGGGTGAAAAGGTAATTACCTACCCGAGACGTAAATAAGAAAGCCAACGTCCATTGATACAAAAACGCAAGACATACGGCACCTACCTGAAACTGTCTATCGTTTAAATGTATTTGAAAAAAGAGCGCATACATAAGTGCTTAGAACTTAAGTTAAAATTAACGTTTATACTAAAGATGACCCAATCACAATGTATTTGTCTTTAAATCATGGTATAAATTTCTTTTTAAATATTACAGCAGAATTTTAAAAGGGACAATCATCTTTCAGAGACATGTTCAGTGTTATTTTAAGAACTTATTTTATGGTAAGAAATCATGTGCCTTCTTCAAACTGAAGGTTGGAGGAAATTGTGCCGGTCCTGTGCCATTTTCTTAATTCCAGAATAGGATACACTTAAATATCGTCGTTTTTTTATCTTTGAAACGTAGTAATAGTAGTAGTGTAATAGTACATAGTTATCCTCAGACGTTACCTTCCAAAGTGATATTTGATTAAAAAATCTCTCTGCGCGAAAGTGTCTATCTATGTCGATTTTATATCAATGGTCAGCAAGGCAACGTTTTTTCCCCAAGAGTTTCTTTCCGTCAACAATTTGCGGAGTGGCTCAATTCCCGGGCGGTTTTATAAGATGAGGATGGAAACAAAACTGTAATTTTCATACATAATAATGAGTTTACTTACAGTTAGGTGGACGACTTGAATTAGTATCTTAATTCTCACTTCCATGATAAAATTAAAATTTCATGCATATTTTGTCAACACAGTTATTTTGTGGAATGATGTAGTGGATAACTACATGGTGGGCATGATGCTCTTATGATAAATCATGACTCTACCACCAGTTTGGAAAGTAGATTCTGCTGAGAAAAGCTGCCAAGAAACTTTAGTAGAAGCAGCTCTGTACTTACTACTGGTTTATTAACGGTTTCTAGTAGGTAAGTCAAGTTTTAACTTAAGCGCTGAAGTAATCATATCTTCCAGGGTGAAAAAGGAAGCAGAGGTATGGAAGGTCCACAAGGTTTCCCTGGAACTGACGGCAAGCCTGGTGACCGGGGTGACATAGGGCCATCAGGCTTACCTGGTGCACAAGGCGTACCTGGGGCCATTGGGCCTAAGGGAGATAAAGGCGAATCTGGGCCGCCTGGACCAGTCGCGATATCCCGTGAAGAAGCCCTGGTTATGACTAAGGTAAATAATGCCATTAATCACTAACACTATGGCACTGCCTACTTATGTTCCTACTAATTTTAACAAGCTTTTTGTTTATATTCCTAAACAATCCTGGTTTTTTATCAAAAAAACTGATTTCATCATAAACTTGTGACGTATATATTGGTACGCCCCAATCGAGTTTTTTATGTTGCGAATTCGTCCCACGTTTTTCTCTATGTGCCTTTGGATCCCGAGAGAAATTCTAAAGTATGGCAAATACTACCATAAAATACGTTCAAGTACACAATATTTTCTTTTCAATAGAACACGAAATCTCTATGTATTATTCGACCTTCGCTCATTTTCTTTTTAACTAAACAAGATAATATCTCCGAGATCAGTAATAGCGTAGTGGTTAGGAATTTGGTCTCCTATTCGGAGAGTTGTGGATTTGATCTTGGACCTGAGCCTTTTCAGTGTTGTTTAAGTAATGAAATATCACTTGATTTAACGGTGACGAACATCGAGAGGAAACCTATACACTTGATATTACTCCATAATATGTTCTCAAAGGAGTGTGAAGCCTGCCTATTTGCATTGGGCCCGTATAGTGACCTATAACTCTTCTCTGACAGGAGACCTCAGTAGTGAGCCATTGATGGGTTCTGATGATGATGATAATGTATAACGAAGAACCTGAGTAGTGCAAGTTGTATAACATGAGTTCCTCTTCCACGTAAAAAACAAGTTCCACACTCTATCTGAATCCTAAAAATACTTTTTATTATTGGTGATAAAATGTTTGTTTCCAAAGGGGGAAAAAGGTGAAACTGGTCCAAGAGGGAAACGCGGACATCCTGGAGCGCCGGGGCCACGCGGGCCTCCGGGTCTACCAGGCCCACCAGGATTGCCTGGCACAAATGGACCTTCTGGGGACATTGGTTTACCTGGTTGGACAGTAAGTTTAATTATTAAGTTTAAGTTTAAGTTTTATAAGTAAAATAAACTAGCTATAATAAATAATAATGCTTTATATATTGCTCCATACAGTTTTACAGATATACAGCAAACAATTTTTTTTTGCATTTTCGATCAAAGCCTTTGAGTATTAAACCAACACTAAAGCAAACTACAGATTAAATGAAATTCAGGTTTGTTTGCTGGTTGGCTCAATTCTGGGAAAATTCTCTAATTTGTTCGGCCGGGATATTGCAGCAACTGTAAAGCAAATCTGTTGTCACTAACTACCAAGCGTTTTAGATAGTAGGTATCTACCGGTATCTACTCGTACCTACTCGTAATTCTGGTACGATTAAATGTGTAGAACAGCGATCACAGATGTAGAATGATTAAAACCGATTAGGGATAAGTGGTTTAAAAAAATCGTAGATTTTTATGTGAAACTCTAAATATTCTAAATTGGTATAAGATCCGGAAAACATGAAGTGTGCAACGGAAAAATTAAATTCATAGAGCGTATAATATTCGCCTTTAATAGGGTCCACCGGGCGCAGCAGGCCAACCTGGACCTCCGGGGCTAAAAGGCGAAAAAGGAGACTCTGGCATCACTCCCATGGCTCTTGAAAAGGTAACCAATATAATTTTTTGTCGAGCGACTGACGCTAGTCGTCAAAATTTGCTTTATATGTACTTCGCCTGAACGATTGCTCGTTTTCAACAACTTAGCGTCTGTTTTAGAGCTTAGCTCAGCTTAAGGCTTCTTTCTAACTATATTCGAACAATTTGGCTTTCAAACAGAAAATCAGAGCATTTCATTGTTGCCGTAACTAATTTTGAGCTTTTCCTATAAAACAGACCGTTATTTTGATATTTAAACGTTGATTTTTCTATACATTTACTTTGTAATTTAAGATGATTCGATGTTCTTATCTCACCGCTTGTACCGAGCAAAGATAAAGGGATCCTAAAATCATCGAACTTTAAATAGTTAGAACAGAAGTTTTCAACAAGTTCCTCTCCAAACGTAGGCTCAAAATAATTAATCAATGAATGTGTGTGTGCCATGTAATTAATACTGGTTTTGATAATTACATTTTTGATGGTTATTGTGATAAATTATGACGTCCTTTCACAACAAAGTACATTATTTTATAATGGTTTCCTGCAAGCGTAATTAGCCTTTAGTGGCTTACTAAAAATGGCTCCGCGTCGACTATTGCTCTTCTAAGCGCTATTTTTCGATGTCTAAAACAACATTAATAATATTTTCATGTACTCGTAGAATGATTATAAGGCTGAATAAAATAAAAAATTGCTATTATGCTGAATGAACGTTAATTATCAATTTTGCTAAAGGTAAAAGGTGAGAAAGGTGATCGAGGATACGATGGGGCACCGGGTCCGCCGGGGAAGGATGGACCTAAGGGACCGCCGGGCCCGGCCGGTCCACCCTCCTCTAGCATGCAATACATTCCTGTCCCGGGTCCACCTGGCCCCCCGGGACCGCCGGGTCCCCCCGGAGCTGCTAACGACGTTACTATCGACACTTTAACAGATAGCCCTGGGATTAATCGACTCGAATCCGGCACAGGTTGGTACTTAAATGCTAATGATTTATTTTTTATTATATTGTTATCTTTGTTAACTTCACACAAAATAGCATTAGTTTAAAAAACATATTATAAAAGACCTGCCCCCTGATTCAGACCCTTCCGATAACTTATTTGTCGATCGATACGGTTTGTTAACATACCTATATTTCGCTCGCTTTGAATCCACACGACAAAAAGAGATTGATATCTAACCGTATCGACACGGTATGTTATCGAACAGGTCTGAATCGCCCTGCAGATGCCGTCATCAGATTTTGCTAGCTATAATTTTAATTGCAATAAGTATTTTAATTTAAGAAAAGATTTGGGGACCTTTTAAATTAAGGTCTATTATAACAATAATAAATCCATAAATTGTTTTCTGCTGATTCAGAATCTCGATGCGATGCTAACAGTTTTGTGATTGTCTCTTGATATTTTGTGCCATAATTTTACTGTTCAAGAATAATCCAGAACTTTTCAAAACATATTTTTTTCACAAATGTAACAAACAACTTTTTCCTAAAATACTATATTATATTTTTATACACCATGTAAGTTAGTTTTCCTTCTGCATATTATATTCCTGCTTCCAACAGGCAAACCTCGGGATCCACTGCAAATCCTAAGAAACTTGAATAATTTAATGCAGTACAAGCAAGAACAGTTTGGTAAGTATAAACAAAGTTTCCCAAACAAAACTATAACTTACGAGAGACTGCAACCTCCTTCAGTTTGTTAGTTTAATAAGTTTGAACAAAGTAATTACCATAATTTATTTATACAAATAGGTTTAGCAAAGTCTTAAGAAAACTTGCGTAGAATAAAATTTGTTTAGGTTTGTTTTAAATACAAGCTTACAAGTTACAACTCTTTAATAAATCATCTTAACCTTTCTCTAACGCACTATTAGATACGAAGCTCATCTAAGAATGAGAAAGATCTACACGCTGCCTTAAAAGGAAATGTGGGCGGTTTTTTGTCCATACAAACTCTCTCGCCTGTTTTATTTCTGGTTTTTGACCTTTAAATAATGGTTTTTTACAATTAAATAAATATCAACCTCTTCTACGTCCCTATGATTTCCTTTTTGATGATATATTATGTTTATAAGCACTAAAAACAAAATGCTCAAAATTGCCTATTTAGACCGCTGTCAACGGAGGCCTATATCTTCCTTATTGAGTTTATGAAATATCTTTTAAATTGGTCCAATCTTGAAGGAGGAAATAGTAGAGAGCCAAACCTCGAATTATTACTTTTTACTTAGGCTATTCAGTCGGATCTGCATGCAGAGAATGCAGATTCTCTTATCATATTTTTCTTCAGCGTTAAATCAAGTTTGCACGTAATTTCGAAAACTTAGAGGTGCGGGTGGATTTACGGATTATTATTCTCCACCACTACGGTTTCCACTTTACAATTAGTGATGAATTTCGAATTTAAAATACAATTTTTTTGCGAAACAGTTTTTCAAGATCCGCACGATCCACTCAATGAAAATGCGGACTTTGATGATGAAGAAGATGGCAGAACTATGTTAGGAACTATTTTGTTCAAATCAACGGAATCATTAGTAAGGGTAAGTCTGTACCAGTCTGCACCATTATAAAATAATTAATTGATTACATAAATATATTGCCCGTACAATAAATATTGCTCATTTGCCGACGAAGAATGAATTGAACGTTGTATATTTTCCATTCGCTGTTTTCGTATTTTGAACACCCGCGACGAAAACACTGTACGTATACGTGTGTATGTGTGTCTAACCTTACCTTGTCACAATTTTAGATGCGCATGTTGTTTATTTATGAGGAGTTCGTAGGAGAACCAAAGTCACCCATATAGGTCAGCGAATCGCGAAACTGAAGTTCACTACATAGCTCGAAGAACTGATGGTCATTGGGGTCCCAAAGTGGCGACTGTAGTGGCGACCCCGCACCAGCAAGCGTAGCGTTGGCAGACCCCCTATTAGGTGGACAGACGACATCAAACGAGTCGCAGGGAGCCACTGAATTCAGGCGGTGCACGACCGAGGCCTGTGGAAATCCATGCAAGCGAGCTTGGTCCAGCTGTGGACATCTATCGGTTGACAAAGAAGATTTTGTTTATTATAATATTATATTTGTATCTATATCCAGCTAGGAACAAACAGCCCGCGTGGGACATTAGCATACGTCCTGCAAGAACAAGCCTTGTTAGTCAGAATCAACATGGGCTGGCAGTATGTTTCGGTGAGTAACACAATCATTAGCAAAAAAATCGACTAAGGCGTTCCGCAAACGTAGATACTTTTTGTTACCGTCCGAGACACCATTACAAGGAACACTGGGTTTTGTGTTTGGTAACGGCAACCGAACACAGTCACTGGTTCCTACTTCTGGACACTGGCAACGGTGGTTGTTTTTAGTTAGTTTCTCCAATAATGTCGAACCATTACACGACTGCCCAATACATAGTGTAATAGGAGTGAAATTTTTGCAGGGTTCACGTATATGTATGTGAGTTTCTTTATTCCACCATAACTTCTAAATGTTAGAATCCTTACATCATCTCGAGTGACACCGGCGATAAATTTTCATTTGATATTCTTTAGGGTTTTTAATCTATTTTTTTTTAAATAATATTTTGCTTGTTGTGTTGACGTCGACGCAGACTTTGCTAATTCCTAGTTACTAAAGAATATAATATAATAATACTGCAGCTAGTAGCTAGTTTCTAGTTGCTTACACCGAACACTTTTGGCAATCCGTGTCTATCAAGTGAAAGCTACTAGACACCAATAGTGACTACGTCTGCACAAAAAGAGTTGTTCATTTCATATTAATTGTATAAAAATAACATATTCAAACTTACCTTGTAGGAAGACTAAACATTAGAGTGTCTCTGTTTGCACAGGGCCTAATCTAGGGCAGTTGGTTGTTGATTATTATCTACTGGTATTTATTACAAATAAATTTAATTACCACCGGACGGTATACCGTCTGAATCGATATTTTAGCTTAGTCTATGAGCACTATAAATTTTAATATTTAAGTAATATCCTCCACGAAAGCTACACTGCGGTTTTAATATGTAATTAATACGGAGTTGTGGTCGTATAATTGTAATACCAGTTCATAATAACACCAGCATTAAATTAAATATGAACTACGGCGAAAATAATTTGATTTTCATAATTAAGTAATTTAGTATTGTAATAGTATTTGCTCTTTTATTTAGAAATTTTGTTTTTTTTTATTCGATGACAAGATAGCCTTTGACTGCGATCTCACCTGATGGTAAGTGACGATGCAGTCTAAGATGGTAGCGGGCTAACTTGGAAGGGGTATAGCAGTGTAAATTCAACTGATACCCCTAATCGGTTTCTACACGCCATCGTGCCGGAACGCTAAATCGCTTGGCGGCACGTCTTTGACGGTAGGGTGGTAACTAGCCACGGCCAAAGCCTCCCACCAGACAAAAGATGTTTTTAAGATTTTTAAATATTATAACACAATGTCATTTTTCTTTTTCTAATATCTTAACTAGTCTCAAAAATATAGAGCTTTTAAGTTTCCTGTTAGAAAAAGAGCGCTATTGCAACATGACGTCACGATTTTGTAGCTTTATACACTCTCCATACAAAATTTCGCTTTGGAAAGAAACGGATACAGTCGAGTAAAACAGCGTATAACTTGTTTTTTGACCGATTTATTTTCTGTTTTAAGAATCCTTAACATGTTACATTTTCGATTTTAATTAATGAATATCTACATTTTGACAACAGTCATAAATACCCAATTCAAAAGAGCACCCAACGAATTGAGTCCTACGCTACGACGTATACAATTAGATTTTCTTAATTAAGCCCCCGTTTACTTTGTGATATTTCCTGCAAGATTTTTTCTTTATTACAAGTCTTTCGGTTTCACAAAATTCATCTCGAGGATGTCGTGAAAAGAAAATCTTAAATTTAAAATTCCGCTTTCGCCTCCGCGGATACGTATCAACGAAAATGTGATAGCAATGACGCGGCTTTAGCTTGTCAGGAAAATATTGCTTATCTTCCCAAGGACTTTTCCTTTAACGCTGAGGCAGCTTGGTATTTATAAAGACACTGATTTTTTGTACATTAATTTTTAATCCGTGTGAAATGCTCCGCAGTTTTTCGGTCTCTTTTTCGTTTTAATAAAGGAAATTAGGTTTGTTGGACCGTTTTTACCCGACTGCGCGACGCAAAGGTGGGTAATGTTTATCAGTCTATCGTGTATGTATGTTTGTGGCGCTCTAGAGACCAAACGCGTGGGCGGATTTTTATGATTCTTACGTCAATCGATTTGTGTTAATCTTGGAAGTGTCACTAAAGACATGACAGTAATCAAAATTCAATATGGCGACCACTAGACGCTATTACGTATATTGTCTTTTTAACGATCGAGCGAGCTCTAGAAAAATCAATCAGCAAGCTTCGACTTCGTAGAGCGTTGCCTCTGTCACTTGATATTTTGTCGATTTGCGCGACTTAACGATACTCTATGAACTTAAAACCAGTCAATGTATAATATTTAACATCAGGTATGGTACTTCGGCAGGCAGTATATTATGTGATAGTACCTAGATGGAATCATGTATTCTTACTCGATTGTTCATTCGAATATTTTATTTCTTCCCAAACAGATGGGCTCATTCTTGAAAATACAGACCCCTCCAGCGGGTGGACCAACTTTGACACCTTTACAGAACATGCTGGAAACGTCAAGTCTGGTTCACCATCAAAACTCGCCCAACAGCAGACCCGTGGTAAGTACTACCTCAACATTTACTATTACTTACCCTTCCCTCAATTCTATTCAGGCTCAGGTCTCCTATAGAATTTAAATAGCATAGGTCTACATTGCTGGATAGGTTTGCACACGATGTTTACCTTCACGTTTAGAGCAAGTGATGTATTTTGATTGCTTAAAACGCACGTAACTTCGAAACCGTAATGCGTACCCGAGATCGACCGAGAGTCGGGATGGGTCCCCTCTAAAATGAAGCCTAAGTCTTAAATAACTAGCTTGTCCCTTATTTTTATTGTATTATTTTTTATAAATTAATAATTACGCAACTTCGGACGCGTGGATTGAGGTTATTTAATTCCCACGGGAACTTTCTTATTTTCCGAGTTAAAAGTAGCCTATGTGTTATTCCAGACTACAATCTATCTAATCAAGTCGGTTGAGTCGTTGCGGCGTGATTAGTAACGACTATCCATCCATCCCTCCATACAAAAAATCATCCTTCCATACAAAAAATACCTAATTCCACTAATATTATAAATGAGAATGTTTGGACTTTAGCATTTATAATATTAGTAGAATTAGGTATTTTTTCGAAAAACTTCGTCTAAAAAAATATATTTATATTGTTAGACGTCCTTTACCAAACTAAACACCTAAGCTGTGTTTTTTCTTTATTTTTTTATACAAAGTAACGTTTATTGATTTCGAATAGCTTCGCCTAGCAGCACTTAATGAGCCACACAGCGGGGACTTGCACGGAGTGAGCAGTGCGAACTACGAATGTCACAGGCAGGCGGAGAAATCGGGCTTCAAAGGAAATTTCCGAGCGTTTATCTCTTCAAGGTGTGTTGTTGCGAACATTGTTCCGTCTTTTCTTATTTTTCTTTAAACTGGTTTGAGTTTCGAGTGAAAAATTTTAACACCGACGATTTTTTTTTTTTTAATATATAGACTAGCGCTTGGCTGCGATCACGCCTGATGGTAAGTGAAGATGCAACGCCTAAGATGGAACGCGCTTGCCTAGAAAATGCCTATTCACTCTTGATTTGAAGGTACCCAAATTGTAGTTGTAATTCTATTAAAATGCATTATTTTCAGGTTTTTTTACGAAGGATCTTTCTTTGCTGGCTTGGCGAAAGATATTATATTAAATATGATATTATATACGTTCACTACAAGTTGGCCGTTGCCAACCGTTACGAAATGACGTCTTACTGGTATTGTTGACAGTAAAATACCGGCAATGCTTTTCATGGCAATGTGGTCTTGAATGTCGAAGGGTGTGTTTTAATTTTTATTTTTCTCCTCTTCAAAGAAAATCATTAATTAAAGTAATAAAAACTTTGCGCTATGCAAAACTATTCCTTTTTTAACTCATCGTAGAAAACGACACTGGAACAATAACGACCAAACAAACATAAATAACTCATTAAAACTTAACAAAAGAATTTAAAACGTCACAATAACAAAAGTTTGAAAAAACATGGTAGTGACAATTGCGAGCGGTACGTTACTATGTGTACTAAGCGGGTCTCACTTGAGGTGTGGTGCGGGGAGGCGCGACGCGAGGTAGCGGCCAACTTGTAGTGAACGGGTAGTACCAGGTATTAATAGTACAGAGCCATTTCCCTTGTGTCCACAGTTGCGATAACGGGTACACATATCATGTCATTCAGTTTCCGTTGTCGCTTTTTTATTGGTACGAGCATTAACATCGGACATTGGTATCGGACATCAACTACCACGCTTCAACTACTATATTTTTATCAAATCTATTGATATCGCAGTACGAATTTAGAAAAAAAAATTATCTCAGTCGAACTAATTTCTTGGCTTATTTGAATAAAAGAAATTCTGTAAATATTATTTAGATACAGATTAAAACAGTCCTTGACTTCAAAGTAAATACTCTCCCAACTAAAATCTTAATTAGTATTAATTCCAAATCTGAGACAGAAAATGATATTAAAATCTTAAGAGACGCTTAAAAAAATAAATTATATTAAAAATCTTCAGACGCACTTTAATAATATCAAAGTGTAAACACACTGCGACTCATTATTAAGTTTCAAAGTGTTTTTCAAGGTATTGGATAGTGTAAGTTATTAGATAAACACTTACTTCAAAATTAAATCTACTCGTTCTAAAATATAATTAACTACACTACACTTTGCTCACGACTTCGCTTAAAGTTCGATTTTTCAAACCTTTATGTTACCCTCTTAGGGTTTGAATATTCAAAATCCTTCTTAGCGGATGCCTACATCATAATAGCTAACTGTATAGCCAACCCGTCTGTCCAGTGATTTGAGTTGCGCGTTGATAGATCAGTCAGTCAGTCACTCGGTCAGTCATTCATTCACCTTTTCCTTTTATTTATTTCGAAGAGAAGATTAATTCGTATCATTAATGAAATCATATTATTGACAATTGATGGACTCACGACATCAGACGAGTCGCAATGAGCCGCTGGATATAGGCAGCGCAAGACCGAGACCTGTGGAAGTCCATGCAAGAGACCTTTGCTCATTCAATGGACGTCTATTGTTTTATAAAGAAGGAAAAGAAGTTTTTATAATGTTTATTTGTGTTAACCCAGGCAAAAAATTGAAACCATCGTCAGTTGGGTGGACCGCGAGATACCAGTGGTGAACATACGGGGTGATGTCCTCTTCAACTCCTGGGGGGAAATGTTTGATGGATCGGGAGCTTTATTTGCGCAAGCTCCTAATATATACAGCTTCAATGGGAAAAATGTGATGATGGATACTCAGTGGTGAGTTATTTGACTTCTTTACTTTTTAAAAGTATTTTCTAGAAATAATTTTGCCTTTTTAAACATATAACCTCGCGCATGCATTTTTCAATTTCAAGCTATTGAACCGATCTTTTTCTTCTTCAACTCTACAAACGAATGAAACCTTAATCCTTTTTTTAATATGTAGCTGTAGGTACTAGCGATAATTACGATTACACCTAATGGGAAATGAAGATGCAGCCTAAGATGAAGGCCGCTTGCCTTGATTAATTATTAAGTATTTTTTCATTGAATTTTTAGCCGTTTTAAATTGTTTCTTGGGAAAATATATACCTATATTTTTTTTTCAATTCAGAGAAACAAGAGCAACATGGCGTTGTGCTATTTAAAAAGGAAATGATTCTTAATTTGTCTTCCAATTTGTCATCTCATTTTGTCTTCCAAGGCCCACGAAAGCTGTATGGCACGGTGCGAGACCAAACGGCGATCCAGCTATGGATTCGTACTGTGAAGCATGGCACAGTAGCAGCTACACAATGTTCGGCCTCGCTTCCTCGCTTCGCTCCAACAAACTGCTCGATCAAGAGACGTGAGTTTGCCTTATTCAATTTAACACGCCTAATCCATAATGCCCGCACTTAGCCACAATAATAAGACTAGACTAGGTAAGACTTCTTCCTCCTTTTCGAAGGGTCTTATTAGGCTGAAGTCTATAGACCGCCCTCTCAATCACAGACTCAAGACAGTGTTAAAACAAGAGAGAGTTATGTCAGAGCATGTGTGTATCTCGTTTTAACCTATAAATTTATTTTAGCCCAATTGTAAAACATTAGGTGGCAATGGCGACGGGCAATGTTCCCTAAATACCTAGTTACTACTAACAATCACATCGCATCACATCACATCACATCACATCACACTAATATTATAAAGTGGAAAGTTTGTATGTGTGTGTGTGTGTGTATGTTTGTTACTCTTTCACGCCAAAACTACTGGACCGATTTGGCTGAAATTCAAAATGGAGATAGATTATACCTTGGATTAAAACATAGGCTACTTTTTATCCCGGAAAATCAAAGAGTTCCCGCGGGATTTTAAAAACTAAATTCACGCGGACGAAGTCGCGGGCATCAGCTAGTACTAACATAGAATTAGGAAATTTTGTTACTAACACACTAACTTAGATACTAATTAAATTTAAATTATAAAATCTAAATTATAAAATATTATTGTAATGCTATGGAATTTATTCTGAATTAAATGATAATTATTTATTTATATCTTGAGTCTCAGCCGAGTCAGAGCACGCTCTACAGATCTCGGCATGAGTTTCAATCTCAGGCAAGCATCTCTGACTCTTCAAACTTATGTTCATTTCAGCAATTATTTTGTTTAAATAGAGTTCACCGTGACGTATGACACTGCCGTGCTAAAGCTAAAAGTGTCGTTAACTACCAAGACGCGGGAATCCAAAAAGCGGCAATTTATAAAGAAATGACGCCATTTGATAACTAATAAACAACGTTTATCATATTTCTATGATTCAATGACAAACTTTTTTAAAAGGTATCTCGCAGCCATGCTTAAAAATACAGCTCGTAGTTATCATTTTAAGAAAGTTTGTCGCCGACTAAAATTAGTTGTTTACATTAGTTTAGGAGCTTAGTTAGTAAGACTAAAATATATTTTATTTTTCCCTTTTTAGTTGCTTCTATCGTCGTCGGTTAAATTTTTTGTAAAAAGTAATATTGTACTAACTCAATAAGACTCTACGATATAATGTTTTCTTATATAACTTAGATTTTCTATAAGCTTCGATATTATGTTAGTTTTGAACTAATACTCCCGCAGCAATCGGAACAGTGCGGTATTCATCTTCGAAATGTACTTCAGCCAAACCAGCTTTATTACCTAGACTTATAAGAAAAATATCCACCAACGCCTTTGCGACCCAAGCGTATTTGGGTCATCTGATATTTTTGCTACAAGTTTTTATGAATGAATCTATATTATATCTCAAAAAGTGTTCACTTCTCCTATTTCTTTATATTATAACTACCTGTATTAATGCGAACAAAATAAAAAAATATTCAAGTTAGTCAAGCCGGTTTTTAGTTTTAGTCATACTAAACAGCAATTGATTTTAATATAGAAGATGTATGTAGATATGTGTTACCGAAAATTAAATATTAAATTAGATGAACGTGAAAATAAAGCTACTTTGTGAAATTAAAATTAAATACGCAACTTTAATTTTATTTATTTCAATGTAATTACTTTTTTACTTATTTCGTTTTTGGCAGCGAAAACGTATTTAAAATATTCATTACAATCGCTATTTCATTAAATACCGACTTGATATCCATTTTAATATACCTTCGTCCAGACGGGAAGGTCTATAGCTTGATATAGAAAGAAGAAGAAATAAAAGAAGACTATGTTTCATGTTACTTCTATATTTAGAAGTAACATGAAACAAAGTAACATTTAATTATAGCAATTAACACCTCTAATAAATAATTGATTGTGAGTTAGGAAAAAATGAGTTAGGAAAAAAATCATATTTCAACTGCTTCATTACCCAACAAGTATCCATGCAGCAAGAAGACTATGTTTCTTCTATATTTAGAACTACTACTAGATTATAACACTTCTATGTTCAACAGGTATCCATGCAGCACGCGATTGATCTTGCTGTGTATCGAATCAACGCCAGTGACCACAATGAGAAGAAAAAAACGTTCAAAGTAAGTCAAGTAAGCAACTAAGTCAAAAACTGGGAATACACGGCTTCTAATTTAATCTATTTTCTAGTCACTAGCCCTAACAATTTTACTAGTTAATTAGTTTGAAGCAAGGTGAGAACCGAGAGTTTAGTAGACGATACCAAACAACTAAAAATTCTATTGAAAACCAACAGAAAGCATAGGTAGGTGTCGAGGTATATGAAACGTATACCATTGAGTAATCTATCTGATACCTTGTTTCACAAAATATGATAAAAATTAACAACTTTACCGGAGTCAGAAACGCCATTCATAGATACAATATACATTCATAAATTCGTAATACAAAATTTTTTGCACGATATGTTTTCGTAGCTCAAATAAAGTTGGTGATTTTTTTTTTTTTCATTTGAAACAAGATGTAAGTAGATTGTGTCATCAATCATTATCCGTTGAGGATAAAATTAATTCCTTTAAAAATAAAACGTAGCTAAGCGAAAATCTGTCACCCATAAAAAGAAAACAAATGTGAAGTAGCACAGACCTCTGCTTCTCAAAGGAGAAAATTCAAATTCAGACATTTACATAACACATTCATTCCGTATGAAGGTAACATTCATGTTTTCTTCGACAGATATCGTGTTTCCGACAAAATACATTTCCTGAAAGACATCGAAGAGAGAAACGAAACAAGACATAATTTATAGACATTGAATTCATATTTTACTAAACCTTTAAGTGCTGACATAGTTATGTATATCACACACATTGTGAATGAAGTCTCAATATATTTTTTCTTCTATCTATTTTTTCTATCTTTTCTTAATATGCTTGTTAAACCAAAGGTTAACAATAGATGTGTAATACAGCGAGTAAGGAAATACTATGAAAATATTGAAGGATGTTTATTTACATCTGATATTTGATCCCTGAGCATAGAAGATAAATTCGAAGCCTTTACAATTTTTAAGTAAAGTACACCCATAGTATTTCATACCCTTATACCGAAAATACCTATTAACAATACATAATACAGCGTGTAAAGTGTATTTTATAGGGTTTTTATTCCAAATTAATTATTATTAATGTCACATAATAATTTATAATAAAGTACAGTTCATTTTGAATATAATAAATCCCTTTTCAGTGGTCACGTTTTTCAGTACCAATGCACATCGAAATGAATAACGATTTTATAAATATTGGAGTTTTACCGGCAGCATAAATTTTTGAGGTTAAACCACCTCAAAAATTTATTCAGAGAAACTGTACATTCGAAAAAAATAAAAGTCAGGCTGTGTAAAAAAATAAAAGTTAGTACATAAGTACTTATATCTTTTTGTATGTAAAAATTCCTAATTCTATAAAATCTACCCAGATTTCAATTTAGCAAACAGGAGTTTGTTGAGACTAATAAAATTGACTGGTATTTAAGTATCTCACGTTTATTTTCCAACTACCCTCGATTTTCTTTTTGTGCACTTTCGGCTGCCTTTGTGGTGTCGATTATAAGGCTGAGATGTTCTTATCAGTTTTTCGCTTGTGTAAACTGCTGGTTGAATGCGGTTTAATCATGGCTTCAGTCATTCTTTATGCAACAATGCATTTTATCTTACCGAGAAAGGGCGTCGGCGAGTCACAAGTTATTATGATCTTTATACTACTTTATATCAATAATAAAGCATATATTATATAATAGAGAAGCGTCTTAGTACCTAATCTATTGAGATAAAAATATTATGGTCTCTTCGGCGTGGCGTGTAAACGTTCGCTACATTTCTATCTAACTTCTCTGACTATGCTCTATGCTTCAAATTCTGAGACTGTATCAAGATTAGATCACGTGCATTCTAGCTTGTTTCTTTATATTTCCTTGAACTCAGTGGACTCCCTAAAATCTAAATTATACATTTATAGTCCGCTTGTCATCGTCGCATTTAATTTCAAGCCAATGTTTATAATCTCATTCTCAATTCTGTCGACAAAAAACAATGTGGTTGATACACTAATATTCATGGTAGTACTTAAAGGTTATACTTAAGAAAATTGTGAAGACTGTAAATAATTTATAAATGTAAGTAATACAGTTTCTAAAACAAATCCTGGTGGAGCATAACGACAATATAAAAACCCTTGTTTGTAAGAACGGTTCCCAACCACTTAATAATTGCTGATGTTTTATCAAGTTATTTAATTGCGTAGGTACAGTATGAATCAAATCAGACCGTCATTGTCTAGTATTATGAGTTAAGTGTGCAAAATACCTGATTTGTTAAGAGTTGATGTATATGAGATATAGTTTTTAGAAATTGCCAAACCTTTTCCATCAACCCTTACCTAATTTTCGTGTAACTGAAAGCTAATGTGAATGATTAGCAGTGATTTATGAACGAATACATAGCATTTTTTCTTGTTAATGTTAAAAAAATTCAAAAATTTATTGGAATATGATTCATGTTGTTTAAATAACTACACTGTCTTATAAAGCTTGATTCACATTACGCCATGTCGTTGATGCTGCATGTTAGATGAATCTTGATTAAAAAAAAAGACGTGTGGCACTCGGGGACTGCCGCGGTAAAGCTATTGCATAGCATTTTTTATTAACGCCATCTAGCGGTGAGAGGAGTCCCGTGTCAGGTTATTTTCGTTACGGAATTTCTGGATTCGGTCTCCACGCTCAAGGCCCGTGATAGAAGCTATGCAATAGCTTAAAAATTATGTTGATTTTAGTATGCTACGACCTTCATGCACTTAAGATATTTTTAATAAGAAAATTCAGTTACAATGTTGATACTTACATCGTGCTTACATCATAATGAAAAAAGTTTGTTATCTGCTTATGCCGTAAATCAGAATCAGGAAAGTGGTTTAATTTCAAGTAACCCGTATTAACTTAGACCCTAAAACTTTGTTTAAACTTACGACTTAGAACAAGGGATAGAACTTACTCGTACATTTTATCTCTCAGGAGTCGTGGAAAGCGAAATTATGTAAATTACGTTTACGCGGAATAAATTTACAGATTTTATGCCGGTTCTTTACAAGGTTTTTATTAACTTTACAATAATAAGTTGAGTAACAGACCACATTTAAATAATGTTATGATATCTCTAAATTAAATTTGACAGGTCTAGTGCTATCCTTTTCCGCAGGGATCATTAGATAGAGATAGCACGAGTATACCTATCCTTACTATTATAAAAGTGTGTAATAAACAAGTTGGTTTGTCCTTCAATCAAGCTGTAACAGAGTAACAGATCGACGTGATTTTTTGCATGGGTATAGTTGAGGACCTGGACCTAGCTTACTTTTTATCTCGGAAAATCAAAGAGTCAACTGAGTCTAAGTAGTATGAATAAACACCACATTCCTTTTTAAATTAACCCTATAATATAAATCGATAGTGAATTACTGGATCATATCATATATTCTTTAGCAAGGTATGCTGTTTCCGGTTTGATCGTTGACCAAAGCCCATGCATAATAAGTTACGGCCATTGAAACTGCCAAAATACATTTGCCGTGCATCCGTGGTTGGGAACCGTGTTTTATTAATCATGTCAGCCATTTTCAAATTTAATAGTCGTTTTGTAAATAGTTGGCTTATAAAAAAAAATCTAATGTAAAGCTAGGTTTTTACTGACCCAGTGACTAACGAAAGTTACAGTCACCAGTGAAATTTCTACTGGATGTGTCGCTTACAAGTGACTCAAAAGCGGTGGCAGACACCGATGATTATCTGACAGGAAAATTTAAATGACACTTAAGCCGAATTTACACTGCGAAATTAGTTTCAGGACATTAATTTCATCAAAAATTTCACGTGTAAATTTCATGCATGCAATTAGAACGTGAAATTGTTGATGAAATTAATTCATGAAACTAATTTCATGCCATTAATTTCGCAGTGTAAATTCAGCTTTACTGCCATACCAGCGCATCTCAGTCATTGAATCATTGAAAACCTGCCATATTATTTAACAAACAACAGCCCTGTATAGATAGTGAAATGTAACTCATAATATTATGTGGATGTAAATAATACATATTCCTGTTAAATTAAAATAGTTTTAAAAACTACTGCCATTTTCAGTAGTTATTTTGTTTAGTATTTCATTATACTTGTATCGATATTTATATATTATCCGGATATTTATACATACAATATTATTATGTTGTGAGTTTTTGAAGTACTTCGTTTTATTGTCATTATTTAAGTTAATCAATAATTACTTTGAGTAAAGAACTTGAACTTTTTAATGAAGATTGACTTAAGCTGAACTTATAATTTGTGTATGTGTGAGCGCTATATTGATATTATTATATTTGGTTTAGTTTGATCTTCATTTATTGTATCAACTAGGTACTTGCAAAAAATCATGCATTTTTTTCTTGTTAAGCGCCATTCACATCCTGGAGTAGAGTCGAGCTGTCGCGCAGTGAGAGTGAGAGTTTTTCAAGGAGTTTTCTCTAATTAATGTGAAAAAGTGAGAAAAACTTGAGAGGTGTCAAGGGACACCCGGATGGAACGAAGTTCAATGCGAAATAGAAATGAAAATATCTGACTTGCTTTCTATAAGAGAGAGAGAGACAGACAGAGAAACATGCGACGCCGATAGCAAAAAGTGTCGTGACAACTTTTCGTAAGACTTTTTTCCGTCTAGCCCCCTTTCACAACGCGCGATAAGGAACTTTGTTCCAATAATTAAATAAAGCTGAGTTTCAGTTGTTATCAAAAACGATTCACCGCGCATCGCCTCCATTTAACGACGCTAGAGTGGTTTAACACTACCTGAAAATAGATGAATGGTATAGTTAATGATTTCAAACGTGTATTTATGGTGCAAAGGCAATAAAGGCTCAATCACACATAAAAGGATATCTCGCTTGTATATCCATCTGCAAGTGGCATACGAATACTTTTACAAGAATTTATGTAAGAAAATAACTAGAAACTGAAGAAAAACTATGAATACCTTAACCTATTATAATATTTAAAAATATTAAAAATGCGAAATTTTGTGAATATGGATGTTTGTTACTCTTTTACAACACAACAAATGAACCTATTTGGCTGATATTTGGGACAGAGATAAAAAAACGTAATGTTTTCTAATGTACGCTTTACATAAAATTTTCTTATAATATATTTTACTGAAATGCAGATGGATCTATTACTTACTTTACTGCCTACAATTGATTTATCTGGTATTTTCCTAAATTATGTATCTTTTTTTATTGTACAGTATTTTCGGCACAACTTTTTTTTGTTAAATATCGTCAGTAATATTTAGGCCTAATTGTTGATAGGTAGGTAATTAAGACTCCATTTGAGAAGTTTAAAATTCAGATCTGAGATTTAACCTTCCTACCTATCCCTTTTTATAAGACTAGATGCACATTGCGGTAAAGGCGAAACGCAAAAAGCAAAACGGAAAAACGCTTCGACTGGGTCGCAATATGTTTCGAACCTTAGATTTCAGACAGTTAAAATATATGCCAGCATTATATTTATGTCGAAAATTAAAATACCTTTTACCTGCCTATAATTTCGTATTCTATAAAATGTTTTATGAATATTAATTACTGTGATAAGGTTGAAAGCATACAAAATATGGTGATTGAATGTTAATAAGAGATTTAAATGTTCAATTTTAAATTTTAATATATTATGAGTGTATTGTGAACGCGAAACATGATTTAATACATTGAGTTTGATGTACTAGAAGAGACCACGGGGCCTAGCACCAAAGCTTAAACCAGTATTATTTTAATATTATTTTGAATTGTCATAATGAAAGAGCAACTTTAAAGTTTGACAACGCGACACTTGCGGAACAATCTGTGCCCAGTTGGCACGCCTAAAAGGCACTACTTGGGAATTTAATTGAATTGACATTTTATTTAATCAAATTGTCAAAATAATATTGAAATAATACTGCTTTAAGTGTTGGTTGTATGCCCCTGTAGTTACAAGGCATAAATACATACAATTTATGATGTCAAAATTGGGTGACGTGGCATCACATTGAATGCATGTGGGCGATTTTTAATACAAAAAAATGTTTAAAGAATGTTATAGTACAGAGTGCGACTGCAGCAGCATGACACCTTTCAGCGCTCAGAAATGCAGACACCTTCATAGAGCTTTCAATAATTGTAATAAAAATAACACATTATACTTTATCTTAAAAAGTCAAGAATGAGACAGAAAAATTTAAATACATTTTTGTACTTCGACTTTAATGTAATCGATGACGCGGCAAATATACCGATATAATGTCTCTTCTAGTATGTTTTTTATATCTGTTTCAACGTTATTATCGGTAAACGAATGCCTAATGTTCAATTATTATGTTACGTTTAATCGAATACGTTAAGAAATTTACTTGTACTAATTAAGTACAATCTATGTTTGTTTTTTTAATAAAATGATTTTTAATGTGTCGTTGTTTTATTGTTAATGTTTTTTTTTTCAAGTTTTCAAGATTCAAGTTCTATATTGATAGAGAGTTTCTATTCAAACCTATAATCAGCATGTGGGGTCCACAATTGGGCAAAGACTTACCATATTCGAAATCTGTTTTGATCGTTTGCTACTTTTTGACACTTCAGCTATTTAGCTGGGCTCAAAACTGCCTAACTAATTTAAACGAGGATAAAGCTTTAATACTATCCGGAGAAGAACGTATAATTCTAACCTAACCTTTAAATACCAGCAAACGATCAAGTATTTCGATTTCAATTCAATTAGGGTTTTAGGTTTACTGTAACATCCAAACCCCTTCTAAGTTACCCCGCTACCGATCAGATCTAAATCAAAATCTAATTTATGATCGAATTAGAAAAATAACATATAACCTTCTCTTTTCCTATCGAATAGTTAGTTTCCGAGCCTAGAAACTTCTAAATCTTTTTTGATTGGCCTTACACTTGCTAGCTACTACTACTCGCGTAAAGCCTACGTATTTTAACTTACGATGAATTGTCGAATGTAAATATCCTTTGAGTTATTAGCTTTATATTTTCTTTATAGCAAATCAAATTAATTACGTAAGCCGTGAGTAAAACTTACACGTGTAAGGCCGGCTTTACATCAAATAGAAATTCTTAATCTGAACTGACTGCTTTACTTCATCCATAATAAAGCCCCGTTGAAATTTCGTAGAACTCACACAGTATCGGGGTCAAGACTCATGAATTATTAAAACATTAGTTAGGTTGCTTTGTTTTGTGCTCTTCCACTATTATAGCAGCCTTCCAAGTTGCCTAATGTATTTTGAGGTAGAAGCTGTTTTTAGTTTGTTGCGTTATACCGCGGCTGCAGTACAACTGGCGTGTTCTTGCAGAGACGTTTAAGGAAGGGGTAGAGAAACACAGACTTGTTGCGTAGATACTGTCAATATGACAGTGGAGTGGCAAGTGGCATATGCTGCTGTTAACTGTTACAGCTGCTGTTAACTTAATCCGAGGTGAGAATATTGCTGATGCAAAAATAACGAGTTGTTTGCGGAAATTGCGGAAAGGAAGATATGCTATGGTCACGTATCGGGAATTCCATGAGCGCCATATAAATAGTTCGCGGTGTTCTTTTATTCTATTTTGTTGAAAACAACATAGGTTACATTTTAACTGTCAAACTACAGTTGACATGAGCGTTCTGATGAGAGGTCCTACGCCACCTACATCGAGCGGCTGCCAGCGATTTGCTTGATATCATCCGTCCACTTAGTGAGGGGTCTACCAACTCTACGGGTCGCTTTTCGGTACGGGGTTGATAGTATTATAGTAGAAAAAATAAGGAATCCACTTAATAAGGCAGATGTTTTTAATAACAGACCTGAAAAACCTCAGGTCGACATGAATCCATCCTCCAATGCCAATGAAAAAGTAATACTTTATCGTCTCAGAATTTTGTAGCAGCCAATTCAATTTCCTCATAAGACAAATACAGGGAATCGGAATTAAAATAAAAAATGAATACTTATTGGGAATAACAACGCTGTTCCAGGAGTCATGTGATGTAAGCCGATCAAATTAAATGTACGGTAATGACATAATATTGATAAGACATGTCCCTGATGATTTGGCTAAAGAGAAGAGCATATTAAACCTTAAAGGCAAAGACAGATGGAACGCAATTTATCTTTTATCCTGTTATTATATATCTTTTTTTATTCATGACAAGGTACCTCTTCTCTGCTATCTCACCTGATGGTAAGTAGCGATGCAGACTAAGATGGATGGGGGTTGACAGTTTTTAACTTTATCCACACCTGTAAATCGGTTTCTACACGCCATCGTACAGGAACGCTAATATTAAAATATTTTTACACATCACCTTATATGATGCCTTTCTTTTGGAATATGAGGCCATTGTTACATAACGATAAACGCTTACCAAACCCATGTAGATTTCTGAATATATTGTTTTTTTTTGTTCTCGATGACAAGATAGCCCTTGACTGCGATCTCACCTGATGGTAAGTGACGATGCAGTCTAAGATGGTAGCGGGCTAACTTGGAAGGGGTATAGCAGTGTAAATTCAACCCATACCCCTAATCAGTTTCTACACGCCATCGTGCCGGAACGCTAAATCGCTTGGCGGCACGTTTTTGACGGTAGGGTGGTAACTAGCCACGGCCAAAGCCTCCCACCAGACCAGACCAGAGACAATTTAGAAATAATAAATTCCTAAATTGCCCCCGCCGGGAATCGAACCCGAGACCTCCCAGTTATAAGATCACAGCGCTCACCACTGCGCCAGGGAGGTCGTCAAAAACGAAAATAATTGTACAATAATATATATATTGAAATGTATAAATAATAATGTAATTGTATTTTTCTTGTACGTTTTTACCATAGCATAAAATATTAATCATGTGAAATTCTGTCCTAAAGAAAACATTTTTACACATTACCATTATAAATAAAAGGTGTAGTTAACCATAAAATTTGATGGTTTTAGTTTGTTACCCTTTTACGCGTAGGTTAGTTCAGGTGTACCCTACACCATGTGTTGCTCATATTCGTGTACCCTAACACAGTTATACCTCGGAGTCCACCCAATAACATAACATAACGAGGGTCGAAGCAGTCAGCTATTGCGTCACGCACTTTATTTTCTTCTCACTTACTTACTTACCGTAGGATTTAGACTGGATTTCTTATTGGTGCTACTCGTACTTTGGTTGAGTAAACAAAATATAAAAATAGTGACATAATACATAGAGTAATTTAGATCGACTCTCTCATGCAATCGTTACGCGTTGGAACAAGGTTGGACCTATGTCCCCGTGCAAGTTTAAGATCTGGGCTTTATCCCGTGAGAGTACACACATAATAGTTACTTGATATTGTGTTTAAAATAACATTTTTTTCAACACACTTGCTCATAAAATGGCTCCCGGTTCACCGCAACTAGGCACACAATGACACCTTTAACTCAAACTGTGACTTTTTATTACCATTATTCACAATGTGAGTTATAGAATTATTTTTTTTAATTTTATTGGTTGAGTTGCTTTGTTCTTAAAAAAGTTTCTATTACAAAAAAAATCCTACCTATTGCCAAGATACCTATTGCTTGCTCATTTCATACAACTTCGTATTTAAATAGATAATTTCAACTTGTACGTGTTTAATAAATAAAACTGTCACTCAAATATAACTTTTGTTTTTTCTGTAATAAAGAAAACTGGAAATTCCCCATTTTGTACGCGGCTATAAGAGAAAAGCCAAAAAAAAAGAAACCTCATTCTTTTAGTCTATGGCCATTTAAGGTGCGGGCGCATTCCGGAAAACTGATTAAATCAAATAAACACCTGAATAGGCTGTATGGTCGTCGATCTTTTCCTGCCCTCAAGAGCATCTCAAGAGGGCGAACAAAAGAAACAACATTAATTTTTCCCGCCATAGCGAAAAAATTTTCACAACTCGTTTTCACTGTTTTGTACCATAATGTACTATTTTAGTATTATTTTCTTTACAAGTGTGTTGAAAAACGTCGTATGATACACGTGTATATTGATGATTACCATCCTCGGCTTCCTTAAGACCCTCACCTAACGGCTCGGGTCTCAATAGCGCCTCAGCGGTAATCACCAACTTTTACACTTGTACCATAATGTACTATTATTTTTTTTAATTCGATGACAAGATAGCCCTTGACTGCGATCTCACCTGATGGTAAGTGACGATGCAGTCTAAGATGGTAGCGGGCTAACTTGGAAGGGGTATAGCGGTGTAAATACAACCCATACCACTAATCGGTTTCTACACGCCATCGTACCGGAACGCTAAATCGCTTGGCGGCACGTCTTTGACGGTAGGGTGGCAAAGCCTCCCACCAGACCAGTCCAGAGACAATTTAGAAATTATAAATTCCTAAATTGCCCCTGCCGGGAATCGAACCCGAGACCTCCCAGTTATAAGACCACAGCGCTCACCACTGCGCCAGGGAGGTCGTCAAAAACATCATCAACAGTTTTATGTTTACTTGTTTTGAATATTAATTTCAGGTTGCATTAATAAATTATTATCTAGTTTACACAGAATACTATTAGCGTTAATTTCTAAACAGAGTCTACTGTATCACCAATTTGATTGTTGACCAAAAGTAATGATTTACGTTGCTATTATTATGCTCCGACTAAACCACTAACAACGTTAATGCATTTGCGAATCGCAAACGTGTTATTTTGATTATAATTATCAGCATAGCTGTTATACAAATCACGTA
This sequence comes from Hipparchia semele, assembly GCA_933228805.2. Taxonomy (NCBI): domain Eukaryota; kingdom Metazoa; phylum Arthropoda; class Insecta; order Lepidoptera; family Nymphalidae; genus Hipparchia; species Hipparchia semele. The sequence goes on from OW121722.1 coordinate 4,624,601, forward strand.
CTTACATTTAAATTCAAGTTAATTCAAATTCAAAATTTGTTTATTTCATGTAAGCTACCTTGTAGCACTTATGACACGTCATTAATCTACCACCGGTTCGGAACGCAGATTCTGCTGAGAAGAACCGGCAAGAAACTCAGCAGTTGCTCTTTTCAAAGAATAAAATAATTTTACAATAAGTAACCAAACTAAGCTATGTATACAGGGTGTCCCACGGCTATGCCACATGGAGGGGAAGTACCTTAAATATTGTAGATGGAACATTTTACTGAAAGAAGACTTCATTTTAATTTAAAAAACAATTTAAACTGCATTCATAGATTTTTAAATAATTGCCTGGTTGAACCGGGACTCGAACCCGCTATACGAGAAAAAAAATTAACCTGTATCTTTATCATACCAATCGGAAGGCTTCATCATAAGGATTATTTTTTGTTAAATAACATAGCATGAGAAATAAAAAGAAGACCATGAATTTTAACCTTTGATGTAAAATTTTGTTCAGAAAAATGAAAAGCTGACATTGGCGTATCGACATGTCCTTCAATCCCGCTGCAAACTGTTGCAGCGGGATTGAAGGACAAACCAATAAATTAACAAACAAACACACTTTCGCATTTATAGATAATATAAGTAAGGATTAGTAAGGATAGTAAGGATCGGGAAATGATGCGTACTTCTCAAGTGGGTACTCATTAGTAATAGTTCATATCAGTTGTACGTCGATACGCCAATGTCAGCTTTTCATTTTTCTGAACAAAATTTTACATCAAACGCTAAAATTCATGGTCTTCCTTTTATTTCTCATGCTATGTTATTTAACAAAAAATAATCCTTATGATGAAGCCTTCCGATCGGTATGATAAAGATACAGGTTAATTTTTTTTCTCGTATAGCGGGTTCGAGTCCCGGTTCAACCAGGCAATTATTTAAAAATCTATGAACGTAGTTTAAATTGTTTTTTAAATTAAAATGAAGTCTTCTTTCAGTAAAATGTTCCATCTACAATATTTAAGGTACTTCCCCTCCATGTGGCATAGCCGTGGGACGCCCTGTATAGTGCTTCCACAGTGAAGCTTCAAAAATGCAATACATATAATCCAACACATGTCAACATGGGAAGACAGAGCAGACCCATTCCCGTTGGTAAACAGTGAGTAATTTCATAAAGCAATAAATAAATAAATAATTAATTGGCTACATAACATCGAGGGCTAAAAAAAGGTCTCTTATTATCATTTATGGAAAAAGTCTATGCTTATTATGTTCATTATGTATTTCATATACCTAGGTAATATAAATTTTTGTCTCTGTCTATTTGTCTTCAAAACAGGTGACCCTATTTTGTCATATTCCATGCCGGTAGAGTATTATATAAGTAGTAATTTAGGCCACTTTTTAACCCGGAAATGTTTATTTTAGTGTTCCTGCGTAAAAAAATACTACTTATTGCAGGAATAATAGAGGTATCAGATATGGGTACATTTTTGTAACTATTCTGATTTTGACGAAATTTTGCTCAATGATTCCTAGTAGGTATTTCGGAAACTGACATATTATTTACTTTGGGCAACTTTTCTTCTGGGATTTCTTAAGAACCGGACACCTAATTAAACAAAATAGTAGCACCAGCTAGTTACAAATGAATTGAAAAAATACAAAATTGCTCTACTAGAGAATCTAGGAGAGCAATTTTGTATTACACAGTGCTGCATTACACACGTTTCTGCATTGTGTAAATAGAAGTCTATTTATCCTAGTCTAAAAGGAATTTTGGTCATGTTGGGGAAAACGAAACTAATAGAACTGTCCTTTTTTTATATGAATAGCGGACAAACGAGCTGGCGGGTCATCTGATGTAAAGTGATTACCGCCGCCCATGAACACTTGTAGTACCAGAGACACCACCGATGCGTTGCCGGCATTTCAGTAACTTATTGGTGCGGCCCTTGAATAACCCCATATTGTAATTAAGTGGGAACACTGTCGAAGGGAAGGGAAGGGATTCCACAATTTGGTGGTACGTGGTTTGGTGTCCTTGGTAAAAAGCCACAATAAACAAAAACATAATACCTTATTCTGTCCTCTTTTGAATATTCAAAAAGCCTATTCAAATTCAGTCTGAGTAATTAAGAGCCACTTTTTGCAAAGGTCAAGGTTTGTGTTGCTTAACGAATACAAGCTTTGGGCAGCTGTACCAACAATGAACATAAGGGATTTGAATACAAATACTTTTATTTTAAAAAATGTTGTTTCAAAAAGTTTTTGTAAAATAATGTCCTCCTGGCCAAATTCGGCTATGGTATTTATGTTGCCCACATCAGCGTGCGTGTATTTGCGCAAACACATGTGCACTCTCTATTCTCTCACTCTCATAGTCTGATAGGTTACAAATGCGACAGGATTAGACAGAGATAACGACGGCTTTACGAGCTCTCTAAAACACGGAGGTGACACACCGGCAACGTCCTAACTCCGGTTAACCTAAATCATATTGAGAATTTCATGATTGTATGTTAAATCTTAATTTTTGTTTTACTTTTCTTGCTTTACTTAATTTAATGATTAATTAATTAATTAATTTATTTATTTATTGGGAATTTTAATTTAAAAAAATTTTGATTTATTATTTTATTGGGATGCCGCTCATTAATAAATACTTAAAATAAATTATATTTTATTAATATTAATGTAGGATAACTGTTAGTATTTCAATTGATCAATAATATAACAGCGCTTACAACTGACGGTAAATTACAACGCAGTCTAAGATGGTAGCAGGGTAACTTGAAAGGGGTGCAGTTTTTAATTCAACCGAAAAACAAAATTCGAGTAAATTGAAAAACTCACCTCTTTCCAAACTCGTGTTACCTACGATAATAATTGAAACCCTTTTTTAAGCTTAAAAAAACACACCCAAAAATAAATATACTGGCACATTTGAAGCCGATGTTCGTTCTAGCGAGTGGCACGTAGCTTTTCAAAACTATTCCGTCCGCTACCCCGAACACTGAAATGAAATCAAATAGCCCGTTCAACCGACGCAGTGTAAATCGCAAACAGACTCGCTGTATGTTAACCGTTGAGGTTCATACCTTAGAGATGCATACCTCATATTATAACATCAGGCGTCAAAAATCCAACTTAATTAATCACAGACGTACTCATTATGGTAGTAAAAGCAACTTAAGTAGGTAAACATCATATTTATCTGTATACTTCAGCTTAAACAATACGCCCAAAAAAAAATTCTAGCACATTTGAAGCCGATGTTCGTTCTAGCGAGTGGCACGTAGCTTTTCAAAACTATTCCGTCCGCTACCCCGAACACTGAAATGAAATCAAATAGCCCGTTCAACCGACGCAGTGTAAATCGCAAACAGACTCGCTGTATGTTAACCGTTGAGGTTCATACCTTAGAGATGCATACCTCATATTTTAATATCAGGCGTCAAAAAATCCAACTTAATTAATCACAGACATACTCATTGTGGTAGTAAAAGCAACTTAAGTAGGTAAACATTACATTTACCTATATACTTCAGCTTAAACAAAACACCCAAAAATAAATACTAGCACATTTGAAGCCGATGTTCGTTCTAACGAGTGGCACGTAGCTTTTCTAAACTATTTCGCCCGCTACCCTGAACACTGAAATGAAATCAAATAGCCCGTTCAACCAACGTAGTGCAAAACGTAAACAGACTTGCTGTATGTTAACCTTTGAGGTTCATACCTTAGAGATGCTTACCTCTTATTATAACATCAAGTAAAAGCAAACTAAATAGATAAACATTATAATAATCTATATAAGCTTTTAAAAGACAAGCCTACAAATAATATTTTAACCATTGAGGTTCATACCTAAGAGATTACCTACTTTATTATTCAAAAACGTACTAATACAAAGAACTTAAGTTAACCCCTGAAGCACAAAAGTCAAGCTTGGTCTTGAAAACCCAGCCTCTAATATGTGGTACCTCCTTGACTGCATATATCTAGTACCCAATACCTACCAACTCCACCTACTGCGGTACTCGCTCGTCCAGGCTAAACGAAAATTGGATTACGTCATACTAAAAAGAGTAAAACTTTCCTGTGAGGCAAATTGCTTGTGTCATATTTATTTTATTGATTTATACTTTCCTTTCATGCTGGCATAAAACCTCACAAAAAATGTTATCGGGTGACATGTTCGATCACTATTCCAGAAATAGGTTGCATGAATTATTCAAATCTAATATTATTTTTTTTTAAAGATAATTTAGGCAACCTGAAGTTTACTAATATGCTCCTATACTCTCCAAATAAGCGGAAAGCTTGTGTTAGGAGTGGGTACGACAATAGTGCAACGGGTGGGATTCGAACCTGCGACTTTACAGTTTTCAATCCGCATCTTCAACCATTGGGCTATTATTAGTTGATGCCCGCGACTTCGTTCGCTAAGGAACTCTTTTCCGGGATAAAAGTAGCCTATGTCTTATCTATTCATCTTCTTCTTCGTCTTATAACTTGGGAGGTCTCGGGTTCAATTCCCGACGGGACAGTTTGGGAATTTCAAATTTCTAAATTGTTTCTGGTCTCGTCTGGTGAGAGACTTTGGCCATGGCTAATTACCACCCTACCGCCAAAGACGTGCCGCCAAGCGATTTAGCGTTCCAGCACGATGGCGTGTAGAAACCGATTAGGGGTACGTGTTGAATATACACTGCCGTACCCCTTCCAAGTTAGCCCGCTACCATCTTAGACTGCATCGTCACTTACCATCAGGTGAGATCGCAGTCAAGAACTATCTTGTCATCGAATAAAAAAAATAACTACACTTAGAGCAATGAACAATTTTCTTTCTTCAGGAAGCAAAATTAACCATCAAGTAAAATACTAAATGAAGAGTTGCACTGAACGTGCCGTTTGTGAAATTAAACGAGAATCAAGGTAAATAAAAGGTTTTAGATTTTCGTATACGGAAAGACCTTTTTACCGGCACAACTTTAATTAAACGAGTTTAAATAATGCAAAGGATTTTCATTTTTGTTATATTTGAATAAGGCTTAATATGGCATGGAGTGGTTAAACATGTTATAATCGACACCGGTCTATTGTACCCGATCACATGACGTGTAAAAGGGTTAGCAAACATTTTAATGGAGATGAAAGTTGTTTTGTAAAGCTCTATTGAATGGTAATATAAAACACTAGATGATGCCCGCGACTTCGTTCGCGTGGATTGAGGTGTTTTTTTTTTCCGTGGGAACTCTCTTATTTTCCGGGATAAAAAGTAAACCTATGTACTATTCCAGTTTATAATCTATCTATGTGCCAAATTTCAGCCAAATCGGTTCAGGCGTTGCGGCGTGATTGAGTAATAAACATACATCCAAACTTTCGCGTTTATAATATTAATAAAACATTATACGATAGCCAATCAATTATATTAATTCGTATTTAACACTAAGTATATTATAATCAATTGAGTACCTCGTTAATTATGAATTATTAAGTGCTCGAAATAACAAAAAATTGTACAGGTTGAAACTCACCTGTTCTCCATTTTGAAATAGGGAATTCATTAATTATTATAGCAATATGAACTTTGGAGCTCCATACAACTCACAATTAACTTGCAATATATGCTTGTATGTCTGTATGTTTGTTTAGGCCTTTCGGAAGCCGAATAAGAATCATTTCCCGGTATCTGACAGAGCTGAAAATTTTAATAACATTTTAAATATTGTGAGCTGTTAGTATGTACCTACATACTATACAGTCTACAGAATACCCCAAAGGCATGATATGTAACATAAGGGTTGGACAAGGGTAGGGATAAAACCCTTTCTCAGCAAAACAAATCTCTGTTTAATTTTTTAAGGCTTTAATTGTTATTATACCTTCGATTTTTTTCTCAGACTGATAAGGGTTTACAGTGACTTAGGTAACTGGCAGTTTTTAAGCTCTAGTTTATCAATAGCGCAAGTTATATTCCGATAGTCACAAAAATATGCCTTTTTTTCTAGAGGAGATAAGTTATTAGTACAGAGTTTTATCTTTTGTAATATATACTAGAAGGTACGTCGTGTATATGCTCATTGCGTAAGTGTGCGTCCTTGTCAGGAGCCTATCAGCCTAGGTAGGAGCGATCAGGCGCAAGAAAGCTCTCGCTCACACTTATACAAATACGACACACACAACCATGAGCCACGCGCCGTCGTGAATTGCAAGAACATACATTCTTTCACCAGTCACAATATTTTTCCTGCTTCATTTATTATGATGAAACTCATTTTACTGCAAACATATTATGAGTGACCTGCAGTTAAAAAAGAAGAAAACTCGCGCTATTCACGTTTTTTTTTCGATATGTATTGGTTAAAATTGGAATTAAAAAAAGCATTTAAGTTGTAAAAGACGCTGCGCCTCTTTGCCACTCGTATGCACTAGTCTTTATTCGTACATAAAAGTAATTAAGGTTAACATACTTTCGCTTTTAAACTCACTCAACTCTGCTAATGTTAAATAACGCTAAGCAAGCGTTAACGGCAGGATCTCCGAAAACAGCCTGTTTTTGATTCAATAGTAAACAATCAAATATTCTTTGTTTTGATTGGTTAAAAATATATGTTGTAGTTTAATACACGTTCTAAATTATTTTACCGTTCAAAAGTCCATATTTTGAACTTCACTCGATCAAATAATATTCCGAAAACAGTGTAGTTTTTAATTGTTTTTCAGGTTGTATGTATAGTATATCAAAGTTAAACTAAAAAAAAATGTCAAAAAATAGGCAAAAGCTTTTAGAAGAATATTTTACCGTTAATTTTTCTCTAAAAAGTTTACTTTTTTTTTATCAAGACTGTTTTACTTTTTTTTAACAAAGTGGCTCGTGCGCCTCACTTCATTTGCTTGCAAATTATTGTGGCCGAAGATCGTGCCCTTAAGCCTATAAAATAAAATTTGACAAAAAGCCATCTTGTCGGGCGGCGGGCGTGTAAAATTAGCGACACGAAACAATATTTATTTCCTGTAGGTAACAAAACAACGTGAAATAATAATCCCTAATAACAGACTTGATTAATTTCATAGCAATTAAACAAATTAATACATTTTTGGAGGTACAAAAATTCAAAATGATTTATTTTGTGTAGGTACACTAATTTTAAGGCGCTAATGATAAGTCAAGTCTCTACCGACGTTTGCGAAAGCAGAATAACTTGCAAGAAACTAAACAGAAGTTTTTTGTTCGAAACACAAAAGATCACATGGTGCAGTTATATAAAATTAATGTGACCGCTGTTCTATCCTATTTTTAACCGACTTCCAAAAAGGAGGAGTTTATCGATATATATATCGAAAATATCTCGCGCAGCTACTTTGCGGCGGCGCATCTTCCTCGCACAGCTACATAGCTTAGTATTGGTGGAAACGTCACATATTTTCCTAGCGTAGATTTCTCATCTTTGCAGCATAGCTGCATAGCACATCTTTGGTGGAAAAGCAGCCTTAAGCAACTAATTAGAGTAGCTATTACTTACGTAAAACATTGCCTAGAAGGTATTCTTAGTAAATTTCCCTAAGACACCGCCTGCAAACGATTTAGCTCGAAGCATGAAAGCTAATGAGTGTACTATGAAAACAACCTGCCATGTTATTCTTTACAGCGCTGTATTCGTCGTTGAATTCACTAACATATTTTACTCATAGATTACAGATCGAAGAAAATGTTCACATATATACATTTACGGTATTTTTCTGTCAATAATAATGTCTGTGGCAGTAACAATATCATAGAATCCAGTTAAAACAAAACATTTTAGCGCTGTATGCTCTTGTGCATGTACAAAGCATACAGCATTTTGCTGAGTTGGGACCTTTTTTTCCGGGTTGTGCCACACATGACTTAGTTGTTCCGGCGCTTCTTCTGCTTGACGTCTTTTATCTTTAATGTTCAAGTGGTGGAGGCGCCAGGACAACCTAATCTAGGTATACCTATTGGGTGATGTGTGGCACAATGCATTAAATCAACGCTTCTTTCTTTCAGAAGTGCGTAATGACTACCAATCCTTAATCTATGTAAACAAACTTCTATTAAATAGCCATTTTTCGGCTCTAAAAATTTACATTACCCTCTGAATTACTCACAATGTGCGTCTGAAAAATATTATCTTCAGTTACGAACATAACATAATACATTTCTTGGTAAGATACCAATTAATTATTTATTACTACGTAACCAGTATCGGACAAAGAATATTTTTCTTTACTTGACGCATTCTTTAGAATATTTAGTAAGTTTAAAAAAACTCTAATTAGTATATTAGAAGCTTTCTCAATTTCCCGTTGCTTAGTTATAAAACTAGAAGTTAAGTTCCGCGGCCAAAAAAATTTTGTGCCACTTGACTTATACGAGTATAATTCCCCATGTTTTATTATTGTATTTAGAGAATAACCTCCAAACACGATAGCAATCACAGTGGCTATTTTCACGACTTCAATTTCGTGTAAACGTGGCAATATAATTTGGTTTTAGAATTAAGTTATTATGTACCACCACAGCTCATGAATAATATCAAAGCTGTTTTTAGTACATTGACTTTGAGATAAAGCTAAAACGCGTTTCAGTGTGTACTAAATAAATTGTATTTTAACCTGCGACGCAAAAAGAAGGGTGTTTTACGTTTGACCGCTTTGTCTGTCTGTGTGTCTGTATGGAGATTGTCACGCTCAAATATGTCTGTGTTCGAAAATGGATTTAACTGAAATGATTCATAGCTATGTTCGATGAAAAGCCTCCTTTCTCAGCAATTTTTACGATCATGAGGAGTTGTAGGAATCTATGACGGTCTCAAAAGCTCTTGTTTTTTTTTTTTTTTTTTATTATTGGATAACAAAATAGTCCTTGTCTGCGATCTCACCTGATGGCAAGTGACGATGGAGTCTAAGATGGTAGCGGGCTTACTTGTAAGGGGTATGGTAGTGTACATTCAACCTATACCCCTAATCGGTTTCAACACGCCATCGTGCCGGAACGCTAAATCGCTTGGCGGCACGTCTTTGGCGGTAGGGTGGTATATACTATAGCCACGGCTAAAACCAGTTGACGCATTTGACCAGGGTCGCAGAACTTCCACATTTTTGACTTGGTGAGGGCAACTAATGGTCATCAACAGCTAGACAACTGAATACATAAGAAAATCATAACAATTGCACAAATTATTTAAAAAACGTGTTGTCTTTTCTGCGAACAAAAATGTAACACCTTTTAATCCCACAAACCGCTCATTATTGTATGCTTTTTAAAACGGATTTTCAAATTTCAAAGAGAATAATATTATTTTAATATTCAGTTTTCAGTTAGTACTTGCGGTAACTTGTATTTCATTTTAATGAAAAATTGAATGAAGCCTCAGTAGCCTAACGGTTAAAGGTGCGGACTGAAAACTGAAAGGTCGCACGTTCGAATCCCACCCGTTGCACTATTGTCGTACCCACTCCTAGCACAAGTTTTCACTTAGTTGGAGGGGAGAGGAGAACATCAGTCAAGTTCAACTTGCCTGATATTCTTTTTTAAAAAAAAATACAACTGAAATATCAGTGATTTATCTACTTACTAGCTTTTGCCCCCGCGACTTCGTCCGCGTGGAATTAGATTTTGGGGTGGAATTTTCAAAAACTGTGACACACGTACTTCTTTATTTTTAACTGAAAGCTCAAATACCAACTTTGATGTAAACAGCTTGAAAAATGACGGAGTTTCATATAAACTTCCATCCCCTATTTAAACCCCTTAGGGGTGGAATTTCCAATAATCCTTTCTTAGTGTGTGCCTACGTCATAAAAGGAACCAACTGTAAAAATTTCAAGTTTCTAACTTCAGTAGTTTAGGCTGTGCGTTGATTTCTCAGTCAGTCAGTCAGGACTTTGAATTTTATATATATATAGATTATTAAAACCAATTTGAACAGTAAACTGGGTAATGGGATGTTTGGTATAAATCATACATAGTCCGACCAAAGATTCATTACATTTACTTGCTTACATTAACTTAGGGAACAGTACCTGAAGATTTCATCAAAATCTGTTCGGTATTTTTCAAGATATAAATTTTCCCTTTTTAGTTATTCTTTATTTTGGTATAATTTTTCTTAAATTATAGTTTGTTGTGGATTTATTTAGAGGACAGATAGCTGCGGTGCCCGCGATTCTTTTACCGATTTAAACGTCGTCAGTCGAACGAGCTATTTGATTTGATTTCAACGTTCAGGGATGCGAGCTCTTTGAAAAGCTACGTGCCAGACGCCAGAATGAAGCTTGGCTTTGAACGTGTCTGTATTTATACTGGACATACGATTTTATTGCAAGAGAAATTTCCTAAATACGCTCAAAGTTTGCGAAAGTGCGCTTTAACCGCACACGTAATGGCGGATTAAAACTTTACTGAAGCGCGACTGTAGTACTCACAACGTTATTTTTTGTTAATGAGAAAGCTGAAAGTAGTTTTTTTAGAATCAACGACAAATCAAAAATTGAAACCTTAATAGCCCAACGGTTAAAGGTGCGGACTGAAAACTGAAAGGTTCGAACCCCACCCACCCACCCACCATTATCGTACCAACTCCTAGCACAAACTTTTCGCTTATTTGGAGGGGAGAAGAGAATATAAGTGAAGCTTGGCTAATATTCTTTTTCTTATAGAAAAAAAGGACCCTTGCATGGACCAATGCCTAAAAAATCCGTCACCATCGGTTTTTCTGTGTCCGTATGTTATGAAAAATCAATATTGTCGTATATTAAGTAAGAAAAAAAGAGAAAAGGTGACTAACTGACTGACTGATCTATCAACGGACAGCTCAATCCAGTAGATGGATCGGGCTGAAAGGCATACAGATAGTTATTATGACGTAAGCACTGGGCATCCACTATAAAAGGATTTTTGAAAATTCAACCCCTAAGAGGATAAAATTGGGGTTTAAAAAATCAAGCTTTACGTGAGCGATTCGGTGGGAAAAAGCTAGTTTGACTTATATTTGGCCTAGATTATGATAGATATTTGTAGTAGAAAATACAAACTCAAAATAAGAGTCATAAAAATATTACGAATTTCTCGGGAATACCCCACCCGCTGCCTTGCCATGTTAAGCGAAGTGATTCAAAATCGGTATGCCTTGTAGACGACGGAATTTTTCGTATTGACGTATAAGAAGAAGCATCTCATGAATTTATGTCTTAAAATATTCGTAAGTCACTTTAAAATTTTGCTACGTAAGAGTTCTCCTAATCTTATGCATCAAAAGAAAACAATGTTCAGAAAACTGATAAAATAAGTTATCTCTACTAAAAAACATGTAATTGAAGTGTCCGTATGAATAATACAAATAACTCGCGTTGCCTGCGACTTCATCCGTATGGAGTTGGTTTTTAAAATTTCTTGGGAACCATGTTTTTCCAGGATTTAAAGGAAAACCTGTGCCACTCTCCACATCTTTAACTGTAGCTGCTCATGCAAATAGTTTAATCCTATTACATTCCTTATAATTAAATAACAGGCATCGCTTAGTAACCTACATACTTTGTACTTTTGTCACCAAGTTCTTCGGGTCACCGAGTTCACGCTGGTGCTCCTAAAAAGCTCGAGCACAAGTCACAACCAATCGAGTGCTATTTTGCTAGTTCAATATCCAGGGCCAGTCTGTACCTACTCTGTATTATATCATTATAAGTCTATGGGAATGTGTAATGTGCATTTATCTATAAATTAATACTTTGATCAATAAATAGTGAGATTATATTACAGTCAGCGAAGTGATAAACGTAGAATTCGAGAATTTTAGAGATTTACCCGCGAACGGTCTTCCCGCAGAGTTTAATTGAAACGCCACTTTGTGGTAGTTATTATCCATCTGTAAGTGAAATGTGACATGATTAAACTCGAATGCATATAGTCATGAATGATTCAGTCATATAATATTAATATTATAATTAGTTTGCCCGCGATTTCGGCTTCTATTTTATACAGCACTTTTTTATTTTGTGTTCAACCCAATAATTAGTTTCTTTGAAATAATAAAAAAAAAAAATCTTTTAATAGTCCCTTTTGTCCATTTCTTCTAATAATATTTTCTAAGTCTGTTTATATGGACAAAAATAATAAATTTTGTAATTACATAAACTTTTTTGATGGAAAATTAAAACAACCCTTTGTTACGTTTTACTCATTGTTTATTTTAAACCGTGTATTGTTCTATTGTGATGATTTTGCAGTTTGTATTTTATTTAAAAGGCCAGTTTCGACAGGTGTAATTTATCCTCCAATAAAGGTCCCTCTGAAAAATCAAAGTGGCAAAACATTAATAACTTTCAATACAATGGCTGCCAATGATTACATAATGGAATTTTTGTGTCGAGTTGATGGCTCGACGGGACGGGAAATTTTTTAATCACAATGAGTAATTACGAAATTCTGAAAGCGCGTAACTCCAGTTGAAATACTTTTGCGGCACGCGGGATATTTTTAAATTTGTTTTACGCGAGCGCGAGTCCATTAATGTAATCGTAGTTGGAAAGATTCATTACATTTTCGGTTGGGGGTTTCCCTTGAACCTTCTTGCACGAGCTTTTGTTATCGCGGGTTTAAACAACACGTGAGGCAATCTTTTCCTTCTACTTTTTAAAGGATATTTCTGCTACAGTGTTGAAGACCTTAAGGTACCAGAAGTAAATTGGTGCTTGTGCAGGATACTAAAGCGGTTAAATACGAAAAAGATGGCGGGGAAACGATAAGTGGATTATATTCTGCAGGAAAAGAATGGATTTACCAGGAAACACTGCGTCACTGACCTTGCTTGTGTCCTGTCTCTCCTTCCAGGTCTGTATGCTGCTAATTGTGGAGGCACAATGTCAAAATCATACAGAACGATTTTATTTTTCTAGGGCATTTTGTAGAACTATCAAGAAAGATCATTGCGTCAACTATTGATCCAAGAGCTGACAGGTAACTTAGCCAAATAATTGTTTTAGCCATCCAAAAGGGCGGTGGAAGCGATGAAATTTTGAGTTTAGGTACCTGTTTTGTTTTTTATTAAAAAAAACACTGACTATTTTATTTATTTATTTGTATCTACCATAAAGTTAAGCTACAATGTAAACATAAAATTATTAAGCACGCGCACGCGCAAATTTTTAAGAACAGCTTATTTTTCTGTAATATATTGCGTATAGAAGCCCTCAAATGTGAGAGCAATGAGGTCAAGAAAATGCAGAGATACTTTTTTTTTCTTTTTATAACTTAACTGACAAACTTAGATATAAAGCAGCAATTTTAGAACAAACTATCATAAAATTACATACTTACCTAATATTGCCTAATGTACTATATTAAATTTCACGGTATAATGTGTTATTTTGACCTGCATGAATTCAGAAAAATGTAATCATTTTGACTTGAGAATGGGCCGATATTTACTGTTTGTTCAACCTTGTTTCTAATTTGCATCGAGTTTTTAGAGATCCTTTATAAAAATATCTGTTCTTTTTAGTTGATCTTGATGGAATAGCATTTTAGGGAGAGGGCAGACAGATACTTTTTTTAGAGAGTTTTTATGACTAAGAACAATGAAATCATAGACTAATTATAGCAGTCAGTGCACCATTCGCAATGTTACCTATTAAGTTCCAGAGACACTCGCATCTGCTCAGTGCTTACAGCGCCAAAATGGCGCAAAGCAAGTAGTTCCAAAACCAGGTAGGACAATAGCTTCACCAGTCCAATCATAGATTATATAGCTCAGTGATTTGGATACTTTATTCACGAGCTTCATTCGTACTGAAGGCTGAGCTTGATAGAAATAACTACTCTACTTGCGCAGTATGAACTGCAAACTTAGTTGAGTAGCTCAGAGTACATTTTCTCAAGCGTGTGCAGAATTTGAGCTATTTTAATGACTTGCAACTAGCGCTGTGTAAACTAGATCTTAGTTAGGGGTAATGGAAACATCGGTAAGGCGTGTCGTCAAGCGATTTAGCGTTTGGAAAGATAAGGAAACCTAACTATCCTTTATTGTTGTTTTGGTAACTGATTTACTATAGAGGTTAATTTATAGTAAATCAATTATCTGTTTCATATAAAGCTATACAAATAAACGTATCCAATAATATTGTAATCTATACCTATATAAGTATAAAAATAAATTGCTGTTCGTTAGCCTGACTAAAACTCAAGAACTGCTTGACTGATTTCAATAATTTTTTTATGATGAGTTTGTCGTAATATAGGGATGGTTTAAAAAAAAATACGGAAAACTCAAAAGAACCGTTGAAAAATCGATCAAATCAAAATTGGTAATATTGTATGGGAATCATTAATCGACGTGATTTTTACATTTGCATAGGTATAGTTGAGGACCTGGAGAGGGACATAGAGTACTAATATATACATACGCGAATGAAGTCGGGGATATCAGCTAGTCACTAAAAACGCGAAGCCGGACAGTCAATTGAACGAACTAACTTTATTTGCTAAAGGACCAGTACTCTAAATGTGGAGTCGAACTTTACCAATTTTTTTTTAATTCTCGCATGACTAACCGCAGTTGATTTTCAATTCGTGACCACTCTGACAGGTGTGTTTATGGAATGCGCTTCCAACAAACAGTAAAAGTTAGATTGTATACACGTTCCCACCAAAAACCAATATTTGAATTCAATAATAGCCTTTGTTGCGAATGTATTAAACTCTATTTGTTGTTGTTGTTTAGAAAAATGTTTTCGATTGGTGTTACTGTACGTCGACTTGGCTCTTTAATTTTTCACAAGATTCACCTAGATACGTTCACTTCACAACATCCTCTTGTGCAGAACAAAACATCATCTGTGATGTCTTGAATTTTTAAAACTACAATACCATTTTACTGTTGTAATTTTTGTTTCGTTTTAATGCTGAAAAATTAGAGTTTTGAATAACGTTCTCCAGTTATCTTTCTCTGTCATTTGAGGTTCGGATGTCAATTTTCAAGGAAACGTTAACAGTGCGTCATCATTATTATAACATCTCCACGATACTAGAGTTTTTTTTAACCTCATGTTAAAAAAAACTCTAGTATAGTGGAGATGAACATGAGCCTTGCTCAACTTGACTAATTTTCCCCTTCCTCCTCTAATTATAATTTTTACATCTCGACAATGGACACCCAGGCGCATTGCGCAAAAATAAGAGGTGAGCATAATTTTGAAATTCAATAATAAATAACTTGTTTAGGGCTGACATTTTCTGTTCTAACAATGGTTTATTTGAGTTCTCTGCCGCCATCACCCACTTTTAATAAGAGCTAGCTATCAATCAATTTTTATTTCTGAATCTAATGAAAATATCTTTATTCTTCCAATAAAAATAATCTAATCTAAATTCTTGTCGAATGCAATGATGAGATAAGAATTTAGATTAGAGTATAGAGTTTTTTTAATTTCTGCTAGAAATTATTATATGAAAGTGCTATTAGTTTTAATTAATAAATATCACGTGTAGGAAAACATCATCAGGAATGGATACCTGAGATGTCTACATAATGTCCTAAAAGTTGTGTGAAGTCGTCAATCCGCACTTTTCCAGCGTGGTGGACTATGCTCTACCCTTTTTTCATTCGGCAGAAGAATGTGCCCAGTACTGGGCAAGCAATTGGTCCAGGACTTTTCTTCTTTGGCGCAACCTTCAAGTTCACTGACACTGAACTTCAGATCTTTTTAAATGTCACACGAGACTAAAATATTATGTTCTGTTGGACTTTATTTTTAAAACTGTACTTAAACAATACGTAGCAAGAAGACTCTCTTGGGGATAGAATTATTTTACGTGAAGAATTTCTAAAACATTTTTATCTTTTCCTCTTTTTGACTTTAAATAGGTTCTCCATAACCTAGGATTCGAAAATGCTTTTTGTTTTTTGGAGTAAAATACTTTTCTATTTTCTAGATTGAGAGAGCGAACATATGCGAACCGGTAAGCCGGCGCCATGTCGAGTCCAGGTCGCATGGTGTGAAATATGCTACTGGACGCACTGATGCGACTCACCAGGCGCAGTGTGAACAGAATGTTACTGGTGACTCATCGACTAGTCAGCATGCACGGCTTCGGAAAAAGATGAAGGTGGGAACCTGGAACGTCCGAGGAATGATCCAGCCAGGGAAAAAGGAGATAATCGATAAAGAGCAACAGCATTACGATCTACAAATATTAGGACTAACCGAGACTCACATGAGAAATTCCGGTTTCTATACCACCCCAACTGGCTGTACTGTCTATTTCTCCGGTCCCGAAAATGAAAGTAAGAATGGAGTTGCCGTTTCTGTAACACCTGAAATAAATAAGTCAGTTCTGGGATACAACCCCGTGAGTGACCGTATAATAACGCTGAGAATTAACACAAGACCATGTCGCGTCAATCTTGTGGATGTTTCCAAAAAATTCTTGGCTACTTTGGTCATATTGCCCGACGCCTACCTAGTAACCTAGAAAAACTTATAGTTGTAGGCAAGGTGGAGGGGAAAAGACCACGTGGCCGCTCACCTAGCCGCTGGTCCGACCAGATCAAATCACTCACTGGCCTTCCACTTACAACCGCAATTAAAAAAGCCGAGGACCGAACAGAGTGGAAGGCTATAGTTACCAACGCCACGAAGGCACTTTCATGTGGACACGACCTTCAGCAATGAAGTGTGCGACCAAGAAGAAGACTTTTCTATTCCATTTTATGATTATGATTCTATTCCAAAATCGCTCCCATCACGCATCGTCACTTATCATTGGATGAGATTGAAGTCAATGGCTATCTTGTTAAAAAAAAAAGAAAAAAATTGCATGACTTTATCAGCTTACTCATTGAAAGTGGACGAATAAGGATTTTGATGTGGGAAAAAATACATAAATACGAATACTTTGTACTATATTTGGAAAATGCTCAGTATTGCTGGGTCGCTCGAGTTTGTGAATAGCGTAGGCGCCGTGAAAGTTCAACGGTTGATTCGTGAAGAGATAAGTTGGACTACTATTATTAAAAGTTTCTATAACATGATTCCGAAAGAAATTTTAGATTTGAAATGTACATCGTTAGAGCTTATTAAAACAATTTCATTAATTTTTAATTAAAATGGTAACAAAGTTGATATGTTCAGTTCGTTAAAAGCTATTCGCTACTTCCCGTTTTACGATGCAGTATAACCTTGCAGATGTGTTTGCCGACAATGTATGCTAGATAAATAAATATTTATATGTAGTGTTTATTTAGCAATGTTGTGTAACTTGTTGCCATTTTGACCAATAGACCATCAAAGGACCTTCACTCTTCAGCTTCTTATTTAATTTTAGGAGGACATAGTTCTCTCGTTGGAAGTTTTTGTATTGAAACCCCTTGGCTGCGCCGCAATATACTTTAATGTATTTTTTTTAATAAAGCATTATTTTGCGAAAACACAAGTCTTTAAAATAATCGTCGTCATCGTACCGCCAAGCGATTTAGCGTTCCGGCACGATGGCGAATAGAAACCGATTAGTGGTATAGGTTGACTGTACACTACCATACAACTTTCAAGCCCGCTAACATCTTAGACTATCTTGTCATCGAATAAAAAAAATATGTATTATATTTTCTATCGACGAATAAAGCGACTCATGATGAGGCGCTTGATTATCGTTTTATTATTATCGACCGAACTTCACTTGAGATATTTAATTAAACTACACTTAAAATATTCACTTGAGAAGTTCGTTTGATCACATAATATAATAAATACATATATATAATTATAAAGATGAAAGTGAACTGTACAAGTACATATAAGTATCTCATTCAATCATGTTAGTCATAAAATTACTAATTAGTCAACTAAGTTAGGCTAGATTGTAATTGACTGAGCACCACTTTGGTATTCAGAATCAACAGAAAAAAAAACAATCATGTAAACATTCTTTATTTGAGTTTTAGATATAAATGTAGATAAAATAAGTTACTACTGTAATTGTTATAAATACTACGAGTACGTACCACTTGGATTGAAATATCGACAATCCCAACTAAAATAATTACCGTGGTACGTACTCGTAGTATTTATAACAATTATGTCAGTAAACCACGAATCAAGTCTAAAATCTTAAGTTACTACTGTAGTAAGTTTGTTTAAAAAAATAAAAGTTATTGCCAAAAACATCGAAAGTAGACAAAATCAATATCAAGACTATTAATCCGATGTCGAGTATTGGATATCTTAAATCAATCAGTAAAACACCTTGCAGCGATATCCGGAAAATTGATGGCTCGAATTTCTTTTCCATTTTTAAGAGTATTGATAATAAAATTTGTACAAGTTTTTTTTATCCAGCTTTTCTTTCTTATAGAAACAGAATATTTTTTTATTCAAATAAACTTTTACAGAGTGCTTTCGAATCGTTAAATGAATCTACCTATTTCAAATCTTGAAATTGATTATTTTATTTATATACCTAAACCTATTTATTCTGTTTGTGTATATTATTTTTGTATCCATATCGAAATTAGTCTATATCTATAAGTATAATATTAAATTAACTAGTTCAGTTTACTTACATATATTAGAACTGATTAGACTAGATTATTACGTAGGTGTTTTTCTAAAGCTTCATTTTTGTCAAAATTAAAAAATAATTATATTTGTGTGGACAACGTTTGTGTAGATTTATAATATTTATCCAAATTGTTCTACAATTGTGTATAGCATAATCATTACAGGTAAAATGTTCTATTCAAAATGAAATATTCATCAAAAAAAGATTCTTAAGTAAGTACTTGTATGTACTTAATGGACGCTTTTCTGGCCTTATTTGCATAAAAAATGTTATAGTTTACCCAAGAAGACTAGGTACGTAAAAATATAAATTAATGGATTCACGGTCTTTGCATAATTTACGGTTCTCTTACTAAATTCGGGGCAACAAAACAAAATTACATCTTTTGATGAAATTATTCATGCTGCCAAGACGAGAGATCTCCTAAAATAATAGATGGCCCTTTGTGCTACCCACTGTTACCTCAAGTCTCTTCAAAGTGCGGGACATTGGAATTTCTTAGGATTAATAAGCCCTTTACTCGGGGTTTGGCTCTTAGGAAATTTACCACAAGAATAGTACGAGAGGAACTTGATCTCAACGGGAAAATAGCGAAATTAATATGCGGCGGTGTAAGTTTGTTCAGATTTGTGGTTTATACTCGTGGTAGATGCCAATACCTAAAACTTTACTTAACAAGTTTCAGAACGAAACAGCTCAGAGTACTTTTGAAAAACAACAATTTTTTTTTAAAGAATATTCAACGACATTTTAATATCATTGAGAATATTAGCCAAGCTGAAGTTGACATTATTGCAACGGGTGGGATTCGAACCTACAACCTTTCAGTTTTGAGTCCGCACCTCCTAACCTTTTGAGTCCTAACCGTTGGGCTATTGAGGCTTCTAAATTAACGTTAATTTTTTAATGCATGTAGTTTTTATACTTTACATAGGTACTTATTATAAATGCAAAAGTATGTCTATTAATTTGTCCTTCAACTACGCAACAATGAAGAACGGAAGGTGATAAAATATTATATTGCAACGGTAGATATAGTTTGAAAACTTGGACAGTCACATAGGTTAGTATAAAGGGATCCGAGATTTTTGAAAAACATTAACTCCACGCGACGCAGTTACGGGCAAAAACTAGTCCCTAATATAAATATAATACTAGATGATGTCCGCGACTTCGTTTGCGTGGATTGATGTTTTTTGGATTCCCGCGGGAACTCTCTTATTTTGCGGGATAAACAGTAGCCTATGTGCTATTCCAGTCTATAATCTATTTCTGTGCCCAGCCAATTCAGTAGTTGAGTAACAAACATACATCCAAACTTTCGCATTTATAATATTAATTAATATTAAGGATTAATATTACATAGGACTGGTAAAAAACAGGAAGTACCGTGGATGTACTAGTCTTTTATCAAATAATTAATTTACTTGTTTTTTCCGGTCAGTCCTTGAAAGTTGCTTCGAAATTGAGTGTTTCATTTTACAACTGGCGCCCACGGTATTTACGGCAAAGTTGAGGGAAAGTTAAATTTAAAAGGCCTTTGAAGTTGCCAACCGTTTGATCGATACTGAAATCTCCCAATTAGTGCAAAACTTTAATTCCAAACGAAGCCGTCTTTTATGTCTTGAATTTTTGAGGACGCGATTTATCGTTATCTGAATTAAAAGTTCCGAAAGTCGAGTGATTTTATTAATTAAGGGAATCATTAAAGCGGAAAGAGGCTGGCTTGCAAAATTTTTATAGGTAAGTATGTCTTAAATTAATGCGACGTTATGATTCTTTCACTTTTCTGGTATAGTATATGGTATATAAGTATATTTATTATGACCTAAATTACGTATTTTTTTTAGAAATTTAGAAACTACGACATGATGTATGGTGTGAGACTAGATTTAAAATTGGTGTTTGTAGCAAAAATAAAATAGAAAAAAAGTTTAGTGTCTTCGGAATAAACGTAAAAAATATTTTTAGTTTGCTCTTTTGTATATCGAATCGACATATAGTTCGTAAATTAGCAAAGCTACGTTTACATCGCAACTAGAGTTTCGATCCTACGGGAGCCTCGATGTCGATTTAAAGCAGACTGTCAGAAATGAATTACGTAAAAACCCTTATTCAGAGGTGAGAAAACATCTGCACGGGAATGAATAGATAACAAATGTGTAAAAGAAAAGAGAAAGACAACTGGCCCCATTTATCATCAGGGGGATACAACAACGCTTTTTGCGGGATTTCCTTCAAGATCCAAGAGATTAATGAAGGTAGCAATAACGTCCAACCACCCGATAAATAACAAAATAACACAGGCTCGCTAACAACTCGATTTATACAGAACACTAGAATAATATGTATATTCTCCATTTGTACATGTTTATGAATGTGAAAAATTCACTGAAAGCAGTCATTGAGTAGCTAGGCAACAATATTTTGACATAAACTTCCAACACAACTAGGGTCCTTGGGTTGGAAGTTTATGTTTTGTTGGGCTCCAACCGCGTGAATTTAGATTTGGTATAGTAAATCAACTAATACAGCAACATCTTTTGATTTTTTATTCTGTAACTGTACTAAGTTGAGCAGAATCGTAGAATTTTAAATAGCTTTTTATTATTTTCATGAGCCGATTTGGAGGAAATTAAATCTGTGTGTTGCTTCGATCACAAAAAAACGGTTTGTTGCCCCAAACTACGCTCAAGTTATTTTTCATTTACTTAGTAGTTTTGGAGATAAGTGTGTTCAAACAGACAGACAAATATACAAGGCCCACAACTGGGCACAGGTCTTTCGAATGGCGAGAGACGGGTTTAGGCCAAAGTCAAACACGCTGGCAAAATTCTGATTGGCAGACTTCATATACTTTTGAGAACATTATGGAGATCAGGCATGTGTGTTTCATCACGATGTTTTCTTTTATTGGAACGGTATCGTACCGGAACGCTAAATAGCTTGGCGACACGATTTCAATGCAAAGCCTCAATTCTTTGGAGAAAACTATTGAAAGTCCACAGGATTAAGTTTCAGAGCTCATGACGGGTCTAAAGTAACTTGAAGTTCATGAGCTTGTTCATTTTTCACGTTCCCGGAGACAGAATTTCAGCGAAGAATGTTCAGTATGCCGTTCAATTTCACCAGTAAGCCAATTCGTTTCATATGAAAAGAAAACTTCCTTTCCTTATTATTAAAAAAAAATCAAAATTATTTATTTCACGTAGCCCATGTGGCTCTTAGGACATGTAGCGTTTTTTTACTTTTATATTATTAAAGCAGAACTCAGGACTTGGACTTTTATCCCGGTAAAAAAAGAGGATTTCATGGGGAGTTTTGAAACCCTAAGTTCAGGCAGATGAAGTCGCGGCCATCATCTAGTAAGAAATAATGTGAGTTTTCAATCCTTTGACTTTCCATCGTTTTTCAGGATTCCCCACGAGGATACTCCGAATGCATTAACTCATGCATTTTTCACGTTGACGTCGAGTAATGGAAAATCTCGTGTGTTACATTGTTCTGTTTCACGTCACTTTTGATCAACCATTTTTAAAAGTGCCTTCTAACAACTTTTTTTATTATTTACATGCTGGTGGGGGTTTTACTGAGTTATTAACTTGATGCAAATTCGTCAGTTAAACTATAACAAGTATTACTAAATATTTGTTGTTAAGAAACAAACGCTAATTTTACCAAGCCAATTTTTTTGCCAAGAATCCTAAAATTGCCAAGAATCTTAAAATAAAGCCTTCCTCTCAAATGGGGTAGATTAATTATGAATGGAAAAAAAATATTAGCATATTTTTTTTTTCATTTCTTTTAATTCATTATCAACAATATCATAGATAGAAAAAATGTACCTATCACTCGATTAGGATGATTTACACGGTGCCATTTTTTTGCGCTTTCAAAATGTTAGCGATATTAAATGTTGTCGTCATGTTTTTTGACGTCATAATTAATTATTTATTCTAACCAATGCAATGATATGTTGATGAATGCGTTTTGTAATTTTGAATATCCTGTCCATGATTTAGGATACATTGGATATTTGAATTTGGCGTTAAATTGCGTAGTTATAAAGTTATAAATAGTTATATGTATTTATATTGGTACTTTTTATCATAGCTATATACTAACTTATATTAACTATTTTCTACGCACTAATATTTTTATTATTTATTACGTTAACTACTTACTACGAACTACTATTTATCGTGACTAACAGTCATCCAAAACCTCTGGATCCACGGAAGACTAGCGCTATACCTGTGCTTTCACCACACGGATAGGATAATATGCTGAGTGGAGTCCATTTTGGGACCACACATATTTTTTTATTTTTTATTTTGTCTAATATATGTCTCTCTGCCTTTAACTAAGCATGTGTTTGTCTCAAATAAACGCTTTTTCTTTCTTTCTAAATAAATGATAGATGAATAAAATATATAAATTATCTCATATAAAATAGTATTTGAACCTCATGAAACAAAACACACGCATATTATCCCCTATTGCACGCGAGCACACGCAACGGGCTGGCCGCTAAGACCGATGGTCGTAGAAAAGTGGTGCATTTCTTTACAAAAACCTCTTTTACGGAAATGGCTTAATGTATGGGCTGACGCTACTGCGGAAGTCTAAAAGGGAATAAAAAAAGGACGTGATACGTTAGAAGGTGCCTTTTGTAGAAAGTAGGTCGCAGAAATGGTTAGTCTAAAATATTTTTAATGTATTCATTCTAAAATTAATTTGTGGGTTGAAAGAATCTAATTTGATTTCAGCGATTCAGAGTTTCTCTAAAGGAAAAGTTTCTGCCAAAGTAGATTCTTGATATTATTTCTTTAAAAAGAAACTCCCTCACGCCCAGAAAATACTTACTTACTGTAGGTACCTATTTTATATATAGCCATCATAGTAATTGAATTGAATAAACTCTTAATTAAAGTTAGTTTTTTTAGAGTAATATTTAAAAAATAAATAAAAAGTTAGTACTCTCCTCTGCCCTCCAAACAGGTACAAAGCCTCCCAGACAGAGACAATTCAGAAATTATAAATATCCCAAATTGCCCCCGCCGGGAATCGAACCCGAGATCTTCCAATTGGACCACAGCGCTCTCCACTGTTCTAGAAAAGTCGTCAAAAAATAGTTATTATTTCGCAATTCAATTTCGTGCAACCTATTTCGAACTCGACTGAGGCCCAGTCAGAAGAGTTCGAAAATTGTTAAGCTGCCTCTGAAACAGATTCCCAACATAACTCGTTCTGAAAATTGGCCACACGCCGGAAAAGCCCTTAGGGGAAATTGTAATACGAGGAACGACAGAAAAATAAAATTGTAGCTCGAGCTTCACATAATATCCCCAGATGGGCCCAATACACGAAAAAGTATCGCACTAAATTGAAGTTCAAAATAAAATACTACTTAGAATGCGGTACGAAACGAAGTTACCCTATAAATTGAGTTGCCAGTGTTGAATTGCGCTTGAAGAAAAATCCAGTTTCTATTACATTTTGCATTCACCTTCCGTAAATATATGATTTGCATCCTTAGAAAACGATATTATGCAATGAAATATTGGCTTCGGTGAACTATTTTGTTTCTAAAAAGGCCACACCTCGAATTCAATAAAGTTCTTGCAATTCACGAAGGTATGCGGCTCATGGTTTTGTGTGTCTATCGTATCTGTATAAGTGGGAGCGAGAGCTTGCTCGCGCCTGACCGCTTCCACCTAGGCTCCTGACAGGTACACACACTTATGCAATGTGCTTGTACATGAGGTAAAAACAAGTAAAGCTCACGCTCCCTCGTCAATTACAAAAGTAAGAGCTATGCCAGATTGCTTCAATATTAGTTCCTAAGCTGACAATACTTGGCAACTTTGGGCTTCAATATGACTCCGGACCCCGAAATGAAGAGTAAATTGACTTTTGGATAGCGATGAGTTAGGTGAAGGCACTGACCTTTATAATTAATCTATGATTAACACTGGACTAGCCATCCCTATACAAATGACAGCTTAAATATGGATCACCACATTTGACTGCCACACTCAAAGCCACTAATCAAACCTTAGGGATCTTCTTAATGACAAAATCATTCTAATCATCTAATTGCTTCGTAAGTACATTATTATAGTTGAAAGCTCGTTAAGAGGTTTACTGCCGCTCTCAGAGTCACGTATCATTACTTAAGGATACCCTTAGTTTTGCTTCGTTAGAACCAACATATTATAGTTTTTTTTCATTTTTTTTTTCATGCAATAATTAAATAAATAATCCCTCATTAGGAGATTTTACCAAAATGAGTTAATGTCTCGTTGAATATACCTAATGGCTTTCCTAATGGTATGAATGTCTCTAAGTGAGTCAGTTACTATCTATCTTGAAAAGCTTAAATATCAAAGGCTTTTATTTACAGAAACAGTGAAAGCCGCTTTGAGATAAAGGAAAAATGTAGTAACAATATTTTATTTCATTCAAAGATCTACATTATTAAATATGATATCAGTTTAAGTATCATTGTTTGAACAAGATCTATAAGGGTCATACAAAGGTCAAAGGAGAACTTTACAAAACACAAGACAGTGCCTGCGACTTTGTCCGCTTAGATTTTTGAAAAGAAAAGGAAAAGTTTTGAAAAATCCATGGGAACTTACTCGTCACTGAGGCCTTGATGTCTATATTAAAAGATGATTTAAACATTCTCTATATTACGTCTGTGACTATAGAGACAAATCCGTGAGTGGCAATTACGGCCACACTTGCTGCAGCGAAAACTGATGATTTCAGATGCGGTCGCGGCACTGTTTCGTCTCTAATTGGCTCCCCTACGCGCTAGAATATCAAACCAGGCGTCGTCATGCAACCGTGGGAACTACTATTCGCACGGGTTTTTCAAAACTTTACCTGTCCATTCATTAAATCACAGAAAAAGTAGTCTGTTCGTTTCATCACATTTCATCCGCGTGAAGTAAGTGTATTAAAAAAACCCGCAGGAACTCTGTTTTTCCAGCATAAGCTCTTTTTTTATCTTCTACGTTGGATCAGTGTGGCTGTAACAGCGATCCATAAAACAAGCAAAAATTTAAACAGATACGAGTATCTACACGTCTTGGATTGTTAGGTGTAGGTAAAAATAGTTTCAAAAATACAACGAAAACAAAAAACATTTAAGTCTGTCAAAGAAATATTCACTAAAAACCAATACACACATAAAGCAGCTCAGAAAGGCCGAAAATATTCGGAGAATTAACACAAAGGGATTTTCTAAGGAATGTTATAATGCTTCCATTAAAGTTCCATCAACACGGGATTAAAACTTAAGCCTATCCGGTTTACCTCCGTAACATTCTAGTGTTTTGTGAAACAAAATTGGCCTTCCAATTATTTTAGTTATACGAGTTGATTGTTATTTTATTCGATGATTCCTTGACTGTGACCTCACCTGATGGTAAGTGACGATGTAATATAAAATAGTAGCGGGCTAACTTGGAAGGGGAAAATATGGCAGATTTTTTAATTAAACCTTCATTAGTGGTCTGGTGTCGTCGGTATACTTAGTGGGAGGTCAGCCAATACTACGCTATATTTATTTATTTATTTATTTAATTAGTACGGAAACCTCAAATTACACTAATTAAAACAATTAAAAACAGACATATCCCAAAAATAATCTCAAAAATTAAACAAAAGTCAAAAACTTAAATTTTTTAAGTCAGGCGCAAACTACAAGTACCGATTCACAACGGAGCTCCATTGGTCTGCAAATATGTTACAGGCTAGAGATTCGGATAGCCGATATATGGTGCGGAGTCGTCACTCTAGAACCTTGGAACACCAACGACCATCAGTTCTTTGAGGTATGTGTCCCGCCCATTTCCATTTAAGCTTCGCGACTGGATGTGCTCTGTCACCCTAGTTCTCCTATGGATCTCCTGATTTCTGATTTGATCTAGCAGGGATACTCCGAGCATAGCTATCTGCATTGCCCGCTTACTGACCCTAAGCCGTGTGACCTAATTGTTATTATTATTAATAGGTGGGATGTCAAAGCTTTCACTGACCTGTGAAAGAGGCACTAAAAGATCGATACTTAAGTGATATTTTCAATGGAAAATTCGGGCATTCCCGTTTGGATCAGCAAATACATTATTATTTGCGGCAAACCATTTAATCACATTCCTATTGGAGTGCTATCTATAATTTGATTGATATTTCGAGGTTTTTTAATTTCGATTTTGTTTAATTCTAAAGTTAGGGCGCCTACACTGTGCGAATGCGCTTCTAGATATTGTATGAAATTACTGGAAATTAAAGAAGTTACTAGAAAGAAGCTATTTGGGGTTAAAACTAAAAGACAGGATAAAAAATACGACACTATGAAAAGCTACAAAAAGCAATGATGTCGTCAAGTAAGTACTCCACCTCAAATGGAATTGGGCCGGTCATGTTCAGAAGGTATCAGATGAAAGATGGTCTCAAATCATAACGAACTGGTACTCTATCAATAAAAAAAGCAGGCCAGGCAAACCAGTTAAAAGGTGGAGCGACGACATTGTAAAGGTAGCGGAAAAACGTGGCACAGAATTGCTACACAGAGAAATGTATGGAAAAGGGTGGAAGAGGCTTTCACCGCGGAAGGCGGTCTTTTTACATAAGAAATAATAGTACTACACATTACATTTATACTTACCACAGCACACAAATCATATTAAAATAATACTTACATAAATTACGTAATATTAGATTTTTTTTTAATTCGGTGACAAGATAGCCCTTGACTACGATCTCACCTGATGATAAGTGACGATGCAGTCTAAGGATGGTAGCGGGCTAACTTAACGCTAAATCGCTTGGCGGCACGTCTTTGACGGTAGGGTGGTAACTAGCCATGGCCAAAGCCTCCCACCAGACAACCACTTTAGGTTAACTTAAAAAGGAAATTAAAGCTATTTTTATTTTCTTATTATTATTTAAAGAGGTAACTCAAATGAAGTGAATTGAATAAATACATTGTATAAAGTTATTATGTAAGTTCCTATTCAAAATGAAAGTCAAAAGCGGACGAAATTTGTATCATTCAACTAAGTTTAAATTCGTTAACTTCGAATATGCTCTAAATTCCCCAGTTATTTGATACAGCGTTCTCTGAATTCCATCTAGGTAATACTAAACTAGAATATATGGGTATACAGCACAAATAGCTCACCAAAATACCGCTGCGGTTATGTGAGTACAATATTTACGAGTGTGTACCTACCTGTTTGATTTACCTATAGCCTTACCTGTATGATACTAACTTTTGTCTGCGACTTTGTTTTTAAGTTAGGTTTTTAAAAAGTCCCACGAGAACCTTTATTTTTGCGCGACAAAAAGTGGCTTAATTTATTTTCCTAAGAACTTTTTAATTTTCCAGGATGAAAAGTATATGTCACTCTCCAGATCCTAAACGATAACCCTTGCAAAAAATCACTTCAATCCGTAGCTCTGTTGTGGCATGACTGAAGGACAAACCAACCAACGAACATATTTTAATATTAGTAAGGATACTAAAGAGAGTAAGGATCTTAAGGACAGTAAGGGTGTTATAAATGCAAAAGCAAGTATTGTACCTATACAGGGGCGGATCTACTTAAAGGCTTTTTGGGCTGCAGCCCAGGGCCCCGCTCCGAATACAGAACCGAACTGGGGGTCTACTCTAATTCAACGAAAAACGAAATATCGATCGAAATTTCGCGTATTTCCTACCACGATTAGTTTTCGTTCCGCAACTTCGTTCGAACGAAAATGTTTAGATTTTCTAAACCTACTCTAATTCATAAATGTTGCGAATGAAAATTTGCAATAAATAATGTTTTAATAAATAAATAAAATATTTTGTTTTCCTATTTTCTTCCTGTAGGTACTTAACATATATTACATTACATATTTATTTATTTATTTATTTATTTATTTATTTATTTATTAGGTATAAGTACTAACAATATACATATTATACATTCAAAAACAAACATACAAAAACATTGCAACATTGACTGATATGTATATCAATAACAAGCATACACAGCATTCATACAAAAAAAAAGAGGCACCGGATAGACTAAGTCTTAAAAACAAAATTTCTAAATAAATGAGCAAACAATATTGTAAAATTATTATAGGTAAAATAGATTACATACATGCAAAAAAAAAAAGTAGAAAAAAAGTAGAAAAATACAGAGGATAAGTACCTGCATACATGCAACTGAACGACTGAGACATAAATACATCATAATCACTACAGAAAACAGTTTCTTGTCAAAATGGCAATTAGTTGAGCAATTAGGTAGGGTCCCTAAGCAGTATTAGCCCAGGGCCCCACAAATTCAAGATCCGCCTTTGTACCTATATCCATACTCTAAGGATAACACTCACAAAAACGTACAAAAAGAAGCAGATTACTAAAATAATCGTACGGCAAGGCGTACTTTGACTCGTAAAATTCTCAAACTCTCCGTCTCTCAGACGACGGGAATGTGAAAAATGCATGAGCTAATGCACTTTGAGCTACCTCAGTTCAAATACACGCGCTGTGAACCTTGTAAACCGTTGAGGTTAAAATTCCTTCGAGAGAATGTTTAAGAATTACTTTCTTTCTTGAGAATTTATCTTTACTTAGTAAAATTTATTTGGGGTCAAATCCTAGACACACGTTTTAGCGTTAAATTTTTAATTTACACTTATTCTATCAACGATTTTATTCAGCTGATTAAATTTTTAATGAAAATCCACTTCAGAATCGAATGGGTGCGTTAATACAAAGTTATGCACATAAACAGAGTTACCCGGCGCGGAAAATTAAAGAGTTGTTTAAGTAGACGCCGCTGTTGTTATAATAAATCATCTTACACGTGCCAGTGATTGATCGTTCTCACCGCGTGCTAAATTAACTTTCGTTTGCTATATACAAAAAAAAACTCGTTTCACGCAAGGCCCTTGCATAAACATGCAGAGCTATTACGTTGAATTAACTATCATATATACCTAAACCTAAAGCTTCAGTAAACCATTCACTTTTAATCGATTCGTGTGTAAATCGTCACTCAACCTTATGGAGGGAGGCTTTAGTTTTGGCTACCACTCTACCGTTAGAGACATAGCGTTTAGCGGTTTAGAGTACCGGTACGATAGCGCCTACAATCTGATTAGGGGTATGAGTTGAATGTACAATGCCATATTCTATTATTATTATTATATTTTATTATTATTTAAGAATATAATTATTAATGTAAATTACACTTAGATTTAAACAAGACATTAATTTTGATATTTTAAGAGCTCTCAACACCTATTAAAGTTTAAAAAAGAATAAAAAATGTAACGAATTTCAAAATTATACGCTCGCTTGAACTTTCCTTTTAGATAACTAGTTCGTGTCCAGAGAAGTTTTTACGCTAAAAAGACGCTTTCCGTTGAAATTATTAAAGTTCAACTAGTTACAAAATTTCAATATTGATTTTAATTAATAATGCTAAGTCTTGACCTATTTTTGCTAAAAAGGTACAATGTATACCTACAATGTTCTATAACTGCTGTTTATTTTACGTTGAAGTACTACTTTCAAGGTAAGAGTGAATATTGGCGCCTAAACTACTAAGCCGATTTTGATGAAACAGGTGCCAATCGATTATTATGGTCCCGCCGAGCTACGTTTTTAGCCGACGTTTAAAAAAAGGAGGAGGTTCTCAATTCGACTTGTATTTTTTTTATACGAAAAAAATCGATATAATGGACGTTTGACGAATCCAATTTTCCGTAGCCGGATTACAGTTTTTAAATTTTTACTTGTTTTTTTTTTTAATTTTTTTCTTTTTAGGAAGGAATTTAAAAAAACATAGCAGGCACGTAGATAGAGGATACCGACTTACCTAAACGTCTGCTATGATTAATTTATATCTACTATCAAATGTTTGAAGCAAATATCCCGAAATCCTAGAATTGACTTATTAATTCTCTGGAATTCCTTCGGTCCTGTACGTTGAAATCTTGAAGTCAACGACGTTCTTAGAGGACCTCTCGTCTAAAGTAACTTGAATAATTTTGTCATAAGATGTGACTATTTTATAGCTTAACATTATTCTATGATTCGTTTGTGTGACAGTCAAACCCAACTCAAATGATGCAAATTAAACAATCCTGTGGGATTATCTAAAAATGATTGCCGTTGTCCATTGCACAAGTCACAGTTTTGAAAAATTCTCTAAGCACCTCTAAAAGGAACCTTTAGTAGTCTCCTGAAGGGGCTTTACCCCGTAGAAAATATAATATACAATAGAATAATATCCGCTACTAATTACTGGGGTGAAAACTGTTATATTCTAGTAGTTTTACTTCATTTGTTTTATAAGAGGCACGGTAAATCCGCTTAGTTGATGCTTCAGATTGCTTCAGATATTAACTAGCCGTGGAATGAAAATATTTCTAGAACAAAGCTTGCAAATATCTAAACAAAATTTCACCACGATGTTGTGCCAGACATTTATAAATCATATAATTGCTTCTAAAAACAAAAACTTAGAGCATAAACATGCTCCAGAATATAATAAATGTAATCGTGATAAGAAATTTTATATTTTACGACGACACATTGAAATTTGAAACAATTTAAACAATTTTCGAACTGCGTATATATCTTATCGAAATATAAATTGAGCACAATTTGTGTGAATATTAAACTGTATTGTCTCAATGCGTGTGATTCAATGCCACCCTATGAATAATTGTGGTGACTGGTTACAACGTATACCGCTAACTCTTCGCTAACTGATGTGGAAATGATATTATTTTTAGCTGTACCTGTAGGTAAGCTAAACTTGAATAATATACTCCTCTCCCCTCCTAATAAGCGGAAAGCTTGTATTAGGAGTGGGCACAACAATAGTGCAACGGGTGGGGTTAAACCATTGAACCATCGACCTTTCAGTTTTCAGTCCGCACCCTTTACCGGTAAACTATGGAAGCTTCAAGATCATCATCATCATCATCTCGACCCATCGAAATCCCACTACAGTAGCTACTCAATTTCGTATATGCATTCTTTTACGTTTACGTAAACGGATACACTGGTAATGAAAATCGGCTGTACTGAATTTGCGACTTCAAATCAATACATTTAAGGTTCATTTTACTTTGACGCTAGTGTTATACGATCAATCGAATTAAATCTTATACTAACCCTACAGGTATGGATTTACCCACGACATTGTTGCCAGCGGGACGGCTAGCAAAGTGTGGAAATGGACTTGAACACCCTAATGAACTGAAGCGTAGCTTTATACAATTTTATGTCCCACTAGTTGCGACATACTTAGCTATTCCCTGTAGCGAGTAACGTTCGTGGTCAGGCCATCCTGTATAAGAAAATAATATCTCCTTTTAATATAACTTTTAGAAGCTCTGTTTTGCCTAGCTGCTGCGCTGCCAGAATACGCGTGAATCCACCGTGCTTCTATTTAAACAAGACTCAAGAAGGTAAAAAACTAACAAGAAGGTAACGCTTCTGTTCGACACTAGTCAAGTGAAGCGAAAAGTGAAGCTCTAGAGAAACTGCTCGGAGTAAGTTTTGCATGCCAAATGTTGCGGGTCGAAAAGTTTATACGAACCGGCATGAGTAATGAATCTCGAGAGTGCCTACATTTATGCTGATCTCTATAACATAATATAGTATCTTAATATGATTTCATTGTTATATATTCGTATATTAAAGGAATCACGCATAAAATTAAGTTTATTAATACCTTCTATGTACATTGTCTGCGTTAGTTAAAGTTTAAAAAATTGATCTCTGGCACAAAATGCTTTAGCATTAGGTCCACTTTTTGTACTATATTGTGCAATTATGTATGTAAAAAAAGCTCTGACAGAAAAATTTTATCGCGCATCCATACCAACAACTGACTGCTAAGCCACTAACTGACTGCCACTCCCTAGTTGAAACGCGTTTTAAGGATAAAACGCGTTCTATGAAGAGATCACATCACTGAACG
The DNA here is from genome assembly GCA_933228805.2 of Hipparchia semele. Taxonomy (NCBI): domain Eukaryota; kingdom Metazoa; phylum Arthropoda; class Insecta; order Lepidoptera; family Nymphalidae; genus Hipparchia; species Hipparchia semele. Next base: position 4,657,196 of record OW121722.1, read on the forward strand.
GATCTGACTGTTTGGCATACAGATTATATTATAGCTATTGTGATGTATGCATCCGCTAAGAAAGGATTTTTAAAAATTCAACCCCTAAGGGTGTAATTCAACCCCGCGGCTTCGCCCTTAAGTTTGATTTCGCAAACCCCCATTGATTTGCAAAATCGAACTTAACGTGAGCGCAACCGCGTAGAAAAGCTAGTTCCCTATAAAGCACAATAATATTGGAGCTAGCTTTGTATAAAATACGCCTGTCTGATTTAATGAAAAATTGAAGCAGGAAGTATTGCTAAAAAATACTCTCTTCGACAAATAGGAAGCGATGACAATAATGTCTGCCTCTGTTGATTTATGGCTTTGTACAATCGTCCTGATCCACTGAAGCGTACCGAACTTCGAATCCCGGCCAAGAAGTCAGTAGAGCGTTGTGTTTACGAGTGCAATACACTTCGAAGTTGCAGTTAAATAAATTGTTGAAAGTAGGTAACGATGTTATCATTATAATAATAATAATAAGTTTTTTTTATTCGATGACAAGATAGTCCTTGACTGCGATCTCACCTGATGGTAAGTGACGATGCAATCTAAGTTGGTAGCGGGCTAATTTGGACCCATACCCTTAATCTGTTTCTATACGCCATCGTGCCGGAACGCTAAATCGCTCGGCGGCACGTTTTTAGACGGTAAAGTGGTAACTATAGTCACGGTCAAGGCCTCCCATAATTCAGAAATTGTAAAGTCCCATATTGCTCTCGCCGGGAGTCGAACCCAAGACCTCCCAGTTATAAGCACACAGCGATCACCAATAGCGGAGAGTACACGCAGTCCAGCCTATCACACAGTTGAGACTGCAGCGATAATTGACTTGCTGCTTGAGAGGTTCGTGCTGACATGTCGCTGTAGGTACTTATTCTGTGGAAAACTGAACCTCAACATATTCACTTACATTTTATCTATTACATAAATATCACCCACGCTACCCGAGAAATATGGAGGTTCTTCTGAAACAGTTAAAGTAAAATCCTTCTAACCCATCTAAATCTCACAAAGGCCTGCTTAAAGGACCTTTATAGGCTCTGTTCAAACAATGATAAAACAATATGATTATACTGAACGAATTTTGTTTCTAACCTATATAGACGCTCAACTTCGTCGTAATAGGAGCTTAGTTGTAGAATAATATTGATTCATTCCTATTCAACCCATCGACTAACCGGCTCACTACTGGGTTTAGTTCTCCTCTCGAATCAAAAAGGTTTAGAGGCCATAGTCCACCATGCTGGCTAGGTGCTAATTGGCTAGTACGTACTTCTACATACTCGTATGTATAGTACGTTTGTCTTGACCAGCCCCACGATTCAGACCCTTCCAATAGCTTATTTATCGATCGATTCGGTTTGTTACCGTACGATAACATATATTTTCAATTCGTAAATGCTCTTGTAATCGAATGTATCTTGTCGATGTCGATAACGTAGTCGATACCGAATCGTATCCTTAAACCAAACGCTCTGAATCACACGACAAAATTTTTTATACGAGATCGATATCTAACCGTATCGACACGGTATGTTATCGAACAGGTCTGAATCGCCCCCCAGGTAGGATACTTATTAATAAAGGTATGTATTGTTTTATAGTAGTGGCATAATCAAAGATGAATAATTGGTACTAACATATATAGGATTTAAACTTTGAATACGTGTTAATTGTTGTGCCTTTATATAATAATATGTATTGTGTGTGTTTGTACTAATTTAGATAGGTCAATTACATACCATTAAAAATTATCTATTTTCTAGTATTAAATTTAAAAAGTAAAAAGAAATGAGCTACACTAAAAGATGGTGTTTATAACGTTAATAATAATTATAAAAAGTGTGTCAAAATTAGTTCAGCCGGAGCTAAAATCCAGCTTAACACGAAATACTGGCAGGTGCTTGTAAATGAATGATTTGGGTAATTTCAATAAATCTTATTTGTAACGAGCTGCCAAAATTTTTCCTCAACGTATCTGCTTAAGGATTCAAATCATATAATTCCTCTGAGGCGAATAAAAATGGAATAAAAACTAGATTTTTCTTGTTAGATAACTCCGAGGTCCCAACTCAATTTATAAGGTAACCTCTTTTCGCGCGGGCGTTCAAAAGGATGTTTTAATATAAAGTACTTATTAAGAGACACCTGCTCGCAAATTGGACTCCGTCTGATGATATAACTTACAAGATTTCAATTAATTTTTCTCGTAGAACTCACAATACTTAGGCCACGTACTAAGATCAAACCCTATTATTATACTTTTATACCTAGGTACTAATATTAATTACAAATGCAAAAAAAATTCCCATGCTCAGTAAGAGTAGTGGGCCGGCGATGGCTACAGATTAATGAATTAATGACTTAATTAAAGCTTCCATTCATACAGTTTTTAAACACGCACTAGCACTACCCCTAAATCAATATTCTAAAAGGCGATTAAACCGACGACGTAAAATAAGTTTTATCCGAGCGTAAAAATATTTTGCCTTTGCAATAGAAAACTGTCAGAACCCTCAATTTATTCCTCGGTTAAACTTCACTCGATGTTAGTGAAATCGGCACTCAACAAAAGCATAGAAGTCCATCCATAAATCAGAATCACATTGAACTAAAGAACCGTGTATGTTAAGTCCTTATGGATAAAGGATAATCCTTTGTATGAGATGCTACGTACGTTCACCCTTGGAAGCGTTTTTTATGTGAAACCCGACGGTCATTAATTTTACACTGGGCCCTAAGACCTTTGGGACACAATACCTTTTTCCTTAACATAACAGATTTGTTTTAGGCTGAAATCACACATGTACGCATCGATTTGCATTTAGCCGGATGCTAGTCGCACTTATCGCATCGCGCGTCAAAGCTCGCGTACGGTTCGTTCGCTCAAATAGTTGCCGCGTTTTGTAAAGCCGATACAACGCGCCGCGCCTGTTCTTCAAAGACTCGACTCGCTCTGAATGTTTGTGTGTTTTATTTTGATGATTCAAATGTCTTATATTCTTAGTATTTTTATTTTCCATTATTTCATTAATTACAAAAAAATAAATCAATGTGTTATTAAATGATTAAATAATTTATTTATTTATTTCACATCGTCTCCAGAATACCCTGTACCTACCTGATGTATTGTAAACTATTTGAGCGAATGAACTATATAGATCCATCGTCGTCTAAAACAGAGAGTTACACACATACGCATTTGATACAAACAATGCGAAAAGCCGAATTGATGTAAAACAAGTCTTATCCGAGCGATATTTTGATCCAGTTTCATGGACCGTGTTCCCGTCCATGCAAATGGATCAAAATATCCAAACTTTATTTAGAGTTTCAAATTGTTTTGAATTGAGTTTGTTAACTTCAATAGTACATGTAAATATAGATATTATCGTAGAATCAGATCAGAAAGCATAGTATTTATTATGTGTATTATATGTATTATATAATATATACAATCTAAGTTAGTTTGCTATGGGAGAGCAGTGGGAGAGTAAACAATTAGCAAAGTTAAACTGTGGGGGTTTGGATGACAAATTACTTCCAGTGGCTAGTGTGAGCAAGGGATAAAGTGGAGCCTATTTCATAAAACTTACAAATCGGATAAGTGACAGATGACAATTTGATAATTCGACAGTTGTCCGTTTCATAAAACGTTTAGCCTGGAGCCTTAGAGTTGGAGTCATCGATGCCTGGGGCCTACTAAGGGCTTACTTCATAAAACCCGACATGTGACAATTTGTAGAAATGACGTAACTTGCTGGAATCTTTTTTTGGGTTATCTATACTTTTGAATAAAAAACATCACTCAAATCAAATTCAAACCGGCCAATCGGTCCGAGCATGGTCCGAGCACCGCTGAAAAATGCCACCGCTACCATGATGAAAGTAGGAACAGAGGCGGCTCTAGCCCATGTAGCGCCCGTGTGCAATCAATATCTTGGCGCCCTCTAGTAGACGTGCGGCCAAAATGGAATACTTACAATACAAGAATACCGTTTGACTTACAGTTACATTTTTACCAGTGAAAGGAAATTTAGTTGCAAAAAATGGTGCAATTTAAATGATGTTATGATGATGTAAGCAGGGTTTTAGGGGTAGCCGCGGCTCGGCGCGGCACTTCCTAAAACCCAGCGCCCGTGTGCTTTGCACACCCTGCACCATAGGTAAAGCCGGCACTGAGTAGGAAGAACCTAATTCTTACAAATGCCGCAAAGTTACACACAAACAGGCAACAAGATTCAACTTAATATAAAGCCTTTTTGTGTCAAGGTTAGGGGTTTAAAAGGGGTTAAAATCGACTGTATTTATCATGACTAACAAACACTACAGAAGGGGAAGCTACCCTTAGTGTTTAAAAAGTAAAGACAGTGAAATGTTTTCAGTCGATGAATGAATAATTCAAGATGGAAACCTTCGAATTTACATAAGCAAATTGGTTAGCAAGCTACGCGGGCCAACTCAGCGACAGGAAAATATCTTTTTTGAATTGAAAACTATTTATGGGTTTCTTTACTTATTTTTTTATATCGAATCCTGCCAACGATAGAGTGAAGTAAATTTTTTTATGTCTTTAAAAAACAAGCGTTTAGCAAATTTTTCTTAAGCTTTTGCCTGGTCATATATAATTTGAGACCCCGTGCAAAAATAGGGTATGGTCACATTTAATTTAGTTTATTTATTTTTATTTTTTATGTACCTACATATAAAGAACAACAGAACAAAACATTTATTAGAAGAAGTAGACATAGGTAAAACGCGTGTAAAAAAAAGTCCGATTATACCGTGTGGTAACAAACTTTATTCTTTCGGAAGGGTTAAAGCACATAAAAACCAACGTAAAAAACGTTCACGGCATGGTATTAATAATTCACAGTACGGCCTACACACAAAGCAGTATTTTAAACAATATTTTAACAAAATCCTTTATTTTCATTTACAATGGTCGATATAGGCACCGCATTTCGGGTGCGGGCGATTTTCAACGCCGCACGGCACATTTTCTACTTATACTGCGAAATTAGCCGATGCACAACTTTGCCAGAGCCAATTTAGGTTTTTTGAAAAATCCCGTGGAATTTTTATTCTTTTCCGGCATTAAAGTACCCTGTGTTGGTCTCCAAAATGCAAACTATCTCTATTAATACCGGTTCGGAATGCAGATTCTGCTGAGAAGAGCCGGCAAGAAACTCAGCAGTTGCTCCTTCCGTAACAAAATATTACAATAATTTAATCAATGTATAGCTGCATAATATTACAATGTAATAAGTTATATATACCTATAACTATAGGTGTCGACTGAGTTTTCAACTCAGTTGATACAGCCTGTGTAATTATAATTCTTGAGTAAAGAATTCGGCTGCAGTCTCGAAAACATTTCGAAATTAAATGCGTTTTGAGCAAATAATATCGTTTACTTCAACGGTAAAGGAAAACATGCATGCCTGATATTTTTCCATAAATTCCTTAAAGGTGTGTGAAATCAATCCGCACTTAATCAGCGTATTGGACTATGGCCTAAGCCCTTCTCATCTTGAAAGGAGACCTGAGTCTTATCGATAATGACCTGCGTTGGATTGCAGAGATGATGATGATGTATTTCAAAATATATAAAAACAAAAGGTGACTGACTAACTGATCTATCAACGCACAGCTCAAACCACTGGACGGATCGGATTGAAAGGCATACAGATAGCTATCCTGACGTGGGCATCTGCTAAGAAAGGATTTGAGAAAAATTCAACCGCAAAATAGGGTTTGAAAAATCTAACTTAACGTGAGCTAAGCCGCGGGCAAAAGCTTGTTGTAATATAATAATTATTCCATCTATGGGGAGTTTTCCTATGGTAACAAATATTATTATGTGTAAATAAAATACAATGTGACTACTTTATTTCCCTAAAGATAGAATAAAAATGTATCAAGCTGAAATAGATTTTTGTTGAAGTATCCAATAGGTATACCGTATACTATCAAGAAACTTCGTTTCGTGTCGTATTCTTGAGGGTATTTCATATAGAACACCAATTTGGTAAGGTAACTGCTTCGTATAGCGAACTCATCTGGGGATATGGCAGTTTCTGACTACGATTTTATTTTTGAAACCCTACGAATACCTGCCTGATTCACATTTCCGACATTGAAGTTGTGAAAAGGTACCTTTGTAGAAAAGTTTTTAAATCAAAATCAAATCTGATATTTTAGTCAAACTACTGTTTTCACTGATTCTGCATAAAAACTTCTATCTCACAGTATAGTAAATTCTCCTTTATAAAATAATTAATACCTATAGTTCTTGCATTTCACGAGAGCGCGTGAGCTTTACTTGTGGTTACGTCTTATACATGCACATTGCGTAAGTGTGCGTGCCTGTCAGGAGCTTAGGTGAGAGCGGTCAGGCGCTAACAAGCTCTCGCTCACATTTATACAGATACGACACACACACAACCATGAGCCACGCGCCCTCGTAAATTGAAAGAACTAACTACCTATTGTAAATATTTAAGTGAACTATATTTTCGTTTTAATCATATTTGCACTCAAAAAAAAGTATATAAGTATTATAATGTGTTTGCCTGCTGTAAACTTTTTGGTATTTTGAGTTAGTAGATCTTGGCGGTCACCTATCGTTGTATTATTTTTAGTGATGGAGACGGATGAAGCGAGGAACAACAGAAATCAGCTCGTTTTGTACAACACATTTTAAATTGAAGTGAAACATAATTTTCCGTTTAGTTTCCCCCGTGTATCTTTGCAACCAATTTGCTTATGTAAATACATACGTTTGACGCCACTGTGAATAATTCATCAGGTCATACCGAGCGTATCGTTTTCCTTGCTTTTAAAATGAATTCAGATAGGACACAGAAAAGTTAAGCCAAGAAAGACTACCTATAGAAAACCCAATAAAAAATTTGATATCCTATTTAATGAAAAAACCAGATGATGCCAGGACATTCGTCCGTGTGGATTAAGGTTTTTAATTCCCGCGGGAATTCTTTAATTTTCCGTTATAAAAGACATCTCTATTCCTTTCAGTTAAATCAGTCCAATAGTTTTTGTGTGAAAGAGTAACAAACACACAAAATTTCGTCTTTATAATATTAGTGTGATAGTATGATGTGATGTGATGTGATTAGTACTCAAGGAATTAGTATAATAGTTCACTGGAGTTAAACACCATCTGTCAATTAGTCTTTTTTTAATTTCGAAATAGAATTGCGCTTGACGTAGGTAATCAATGATAGTTGCACTGATGAGGTTTAGGCAGCGATCACAGAAGAAAAATATTAGGTCGAAGCGGGCTTGCCTAGAAGATTGTTTATACTTGCTTGAAGGTAGGTACTCAAGTTATATGTAGCAGAAAACATGGACGCCGGAAGAGTGTTCCACACCTTAGCACTTCGCTTCAGGTACGGTGAACTAAAGCATTTCGTGTGAGTAGGTGTGATTTCAACCACATAGGGTTGCCAATGCTCACAACTTCTCGCAGTTCTGTGGCAGAACGCCAGTAGGTATGGTTATTAACTTTTGTACTCAGTGCTTTTTACTAAAAACACTGGCACTAGTTTAGAGAATATTGCCATTTACCACTACGAGAACTTTGCCAGGTGTTACATATCAGGCGGTTAAAATGAGGGTATCATGTTAGTTTTTGGCTTACCATTGGTTTTACCATTTCATGTACAGAATTCCTAGGAAATGTGTAAAGTAAAACGTAGTATACACTTCCTACAGATTTTAAGAACTGTAGGTATACTTTTTCTAGGAATTCCATACGTAGTGACGGATAATATAAGGATAATATACATTTCCGATCGTGAATTATTATGTGCATTTTCATGAGTGACACGTTTTAAGCTACGATGAATGTAAGTGATTAATTAAAAATATTATAAAAAGTACATGTAGGTGTATACTCTATTCCACAATACTGATAAATGAATAGTAATCTATTTATCTGTCCATCTATACATATAAATAAAAATCAATTGCCGCAGTATGAAAAATCATTCGAGAAAGGCTTGAATGAATTTGAATTTGATTTTATAACTGTTGGCACTTATATACAAGATTATGTAAATTTATAAGAAATAATTGCATAAGTACCTACTTAAACATTCGTCTTTTATATTATGCTTAATACCGAAGGATACATATTATATTATGTACATACACAATATCCTTCGTTGCCAGGGTCCTATATAATCCCGGTCTAAGGGCCCGGGTTAATATGGAGGGACAGGCCATTGTATAAGGTGGTATGTACATAGTCCGTTTACCCTCGGAGGATTACGTGATGCATGAGTCTGTTAATTTTGGAAATTTTGTCTTAAGACCCCCATTTGATGCCGATTAATTTACTTCAAAGACGCGTACCAGTCTAACAAGATGGGGATTAAATTTTGACGAAAGAGTATGTATGAGCCTTTGAATAGTCAAACGCTTGACAATACCCGTGAGTTTGCCTGTTATGAGATACTACTACTACTACTGCATACTACATACTGATACTAATACTACTCGTATAACCTCAAAACTAAGCATGCCTAGAATAAAATGCGATGAGCATTTTTATGTTATTAATTACTAGATGATGCGACTTTGTTATCTTGGATTAAGGTTTTGTTTTCCGCAGGAACTCTTTAATTTTCCAGGATAAAATGTAGCCTATGTGCTAATCCTGGGTATGAGCTATCTCCATTCCAAATTTCAGACAGATCGGTTCATTCGTTGAGGCAAGAAGAAGTAACAAATATCCATCCATACATCCATTCTCACAAACTTTCGTAAGTTTGTATGTGTGTGTGTGTGTGTGTGTGTTTTTTTGTTACTTCTTCACAACGAATTGAGGTTTTTTATTCGGGGTCAATCCAGGGCATACACCTCTGAATTTTGAGAGCAGGCGGGTCATCTGATGTTAAGTGATTACCGCCGCCCATGAACATTTTGTGTATTATATAGTATGAAATTAATGAATGAAATAAAAAATAGATACTTAAATGTTTGGCTGGGTCTTTGACAAAGAAAAAGAAATCACACAAACTCACGATTTCAATGCCATGAAGAATTTTTCACTTTCGGCGAAGCTGTGAAAAAAGATGAATCTAAATGTTTGAGGCTCCTTTAGGGACCAGCCTTTACTCAGCTGTAGGTCGTTGTCAAACGAAAACCTGTCAACGATAAAAAATGCTACGCCTACAGCCTACTCTAAACGAAAGAAAAATATTCCAAATCTGTTACATAACAAACTGTCGCCCGATATCGCTCAAAAGGCATGAGGTGACAAATTATATATTTTCTGAAGGGTCGCTACACACAATTCTGAAAACATATTCCAAGGTTTGCATTTATTATTCCTAAATATTTGTCCGTTTGTGAGGGACTTTATTTGAATAAGAAAAGTGGTGATACGACACTTTTTTTGTCATAATATGCTTGACACGTGTTTAGGTGTTCGGTACCTAAGCTTTGAAGCTAAATAATCTAAATGCTTATAGGCTGGTTTTTATCCAGCTGCTGACTTCAATTGGTAAAGTAAAATTTAGTATCGATATTGAAGATCTTTTATATACGTACCTAATGTTCCATTTTTGGCTAGACAATAGCATTATCTAGATTCTAGACCGTGCACGGATCAATCACGAAAAATTAGAAGTAAGTAACTTGAACAGTCAAGACTAAAATTTGGTTATGGATAATAGTAATTGAGTATTTAATTGGTAGTAGAATAAATGGCTATTTTATTTTATATTTTATAATAGTAATTACTTTCACTTAACCACCAAGCGGTTGACTAAAAGTACTTTTTTAAACATCAACAACAGCTTTTACATTTAAAACAAGTACTTACTTATAATAGAAAATAAATAAATAAATTACTATTATAGCCGCCTGCAGCTTTGCTAGCAAGATATTAGACTCAGAGACAAATATCACTTCACTCGGTCAGTGATAGATTAATGTATTAGTTCTTTCAATTCAGGAGGGCGCGTGAGCTTTACTTTTGGTTACGTCGTGTACATACACATTGCGTAAGTGTGCGTGCCTGTCAGGAGCCTAGGTGGGAGCGGTCAGGCGCGAGCAAGCTCTCGCTCTCACTTATATAGATACGACACACACACAACCATGAGCCACGCACCCTCGTTAAAGGCAACTTCGTGAAACCTTAACTTGAAAAGTTGCACTGGACCATTGATCTCGAAATGAAGAAACTATCGTCAAGAAACGTGACTTTACAAAGGCTTTAAATATCGAACTAAAATGCTTAGAATAGGAGTTTCTAATAAAGTTACGCTCCAAATGTAGACTCAAAACTAACAAAGAATGTGAGTACCACGGCTGCCCCATGTCAAAACCCAGTAAAGCTATTTTTTTTTTTGAAAATCGTTTTTTTCCATAATTATTACTTTCATAGTAAGTCCCGTTGTATTGTACAAACACCAGCTTTAAAATCTTGCGAATCTCTGCAGAGATTTTGATACCTCTAAACCTAATTAAGTGGTCCATATACAAACAAAACCAATTAAAACCTAATAAGAAGCTTTGATCATTTCAAAAATAGGTATAGCAAGACTTCGAACTTGCTAGGTTTTTTAAATAATAAACCACTTACTGGGTTTACATATGGGGCAGCCGACAATGTCATTATTTTCTGTATTGTTACTGATAATTATGTTTTTGATGGTTATTGTGATGAACTATGACACTCTTTCACAAAACAGTAAGTACGTCATTTTTTTAAAATTTCTGCGAATTCTTTTCTAATGCGACGATAATAATCGGCCTTTATAAAGACTTACTAAAATAGCGGCCAAGTGCGAGTCGGACTCGCCCATAAAGGGTTCCGTAGCAGCAATTGCGGTTTACGATTTATGACGTATTAAAAAAAACTACTTACTAGCTCTCGTTCAAACTAATTTTCGGTGGAAATACATCATATATTTTTTTTAGTTTTATAATTCTCTTATTTTAGAAGTTACAGGGGGGGGGGGGGGGACACATTTTACCACTTTGGAAGTGTCTCTCGCGCAAACTATTCAGTTTAGAAAAAAATAATATTAGAAACTTCAATATTATTTTTCAAGACCTATCCAAAGATACCCCACACGAATGGGTTTGATGAAAAAAAAATTTTTGAGTTTCAGTTCTACTTAGAACTGAAAAAAACAATAAATTTTTGGGTTCCCCATACTTATGGGGGACCCCAAAATTTATTGTTTTTTTCTATTTTTGTGTGGAAATCTTAATGCGGTTCACAGAATACATCTACTTACCAAGTTTCAACAGTATAGTTCTTATAGTTTCGGAAAAAAGTGGCTGTGACATACGGACGGACAGACAGACAGACATGACGAATATATAAGGGTTCCGTTTTTTGCCATTTGGCTACGGAACCCTAAAAATGGCTTGTCACCGCGTCGACTATTGCGCTTCTAGCGTCGATTGCGCTTCTAAGTGTTATAGTTCGATGGCTTTGAAGTGTTTGCAATAATCAATAACACGTAACATAATTTACAAAGAGGCTTTGATGTCTTCCAGTGAAACGAAACCCGATAGATTTGTAATAACAATAATGTGTTACGAATATACCAAGAATATTGGTTTATCGGAATATTGGTCTTCAGGGTAAATTGGAACTGACGTAGGTACAGGCAAAGAAACTATGTTTATAATACATAACGCCAACCTAACAAAACAATTTCTGAATCGCATATAAGAAACACGATGTTATGCCCGTACCTCATGCGTTCTATATAATACACCTATATACCTACGCCCTTCCTACGCCTTTATCTTTTGCAAATGTAACAAAAATTTTAAAGTGGTTTTTCATTCCAGTTAAATAATAAAGGCCAGTACGGATAACAGACTGTATAGAAAATATAATATAATATTTTTTTAAAAGAACATTAGCCAACCTGAAGTTAACTAATATCCTCCAAATAAGTGGAAAGCTCGTGCTAGGAGTGGGTACATACGACAATAGTTCAACGGCGGGATTCGAACTTGAGACAATTCAGTTTTCAGTTGACCTTTAACCGTTCAGGCTTTATTGAGGTATGTGTGTGTGTGCGTGTGTGCGTATATATGTGTGTGTCCCGTTACTGTGTGATCAATCACTATGTGTTTTTGTTGGTAAACTAACAAAAAACACACTTTCGGATTTATAATATAAGGAGGATGTATACTTAATGATATTATGTGTAAATTACAAAATATTGCTCTATAATAATAGTCTATTGTTGATCGCAGTATAATATGGCCTTCGTAAATTGTACACTATAATGACTACATACACTGAGGGATGGAGTTAATATAAAGGGAAGGCTATTGTACGATGTGATGTGTTCGTTAACCCTTAGCGGATTATATTATGACGCACAGCCTTGTTAATTATATAGACGTATATAGACGTATATAGACATTGCTAAGACCCCTTTGATAAGCATACACCGATACATGGTAAACTGCTTCCGAAGCAAGATTAATAATTCCTTTGAAAGCTTGTACTGGTAATTTGTAACAGCTTATAACTATCGATAATAATTCAATGCTGTCTTTTGCAAAAAATGTTATTCTACCCTGCATCTACAAGTTTTCATGGACGAACCTCTAAACTGATTTTGATGAAACTCGGCACATTAGCTTGCATCCCAGAAATGGACAAATGCTAGGTACTTTTCATCCTGCGAAAGCCCATGGAAATAAAGACGAGGGCATGAGCCATTAATACTTTTGATTACACACTAGTCGATGCCCACGACTTCGTTCGCGTGGATTAAGGTTTTTTAATTCCCACGGGAACTCTGTTATTTTCCAGTATATAAAGTAGTCTATGTGTTTTTCCAGACTATAATCTATCTCCGTGCCAAACAGCCAAATCGTTTCAGTCGTTGCGGCGTGATTGAGTAACAAACATCCGTTCATCCAAACTTTCGCATTTATAATATTAATAGGATAGGATAGTATTAATTATTATTTTCCGACAAATATTCATTTGCAGTCTAATAACCTTTTTTTATGAGAAAATCTTTTAGTTTGTTGTAAAAAATTGTAAATTCTTTGTCAATTTTCTTAAGACTTTCTTAATTCCCTGTGAAAGCAATGTTCGCATGTAACACTTTTGTTTTTCCCTGTTAGGTACTTCCATAGTCACTGTTCGTTCTCTTAATGGACTCGGGGACACTATGGAGGGAGTTTCCTAAGATTTTACTCGAGAACATAACGTGAACTGCAATTTCCCCTAGGGGAATACGTGTACGTGCTGCCAATATTCCTTATGTTTGGTCCACACTAACGGCTTAGGCAAGTCATTAGGTATAGTTCTTGCAATTCACGAAGGCGCGTGGCTCATGGTTGTGTGTGTGTCGTTTCTTTATAAGTGTGAGCGAGAGCTTACTCGCGCCTGACCACTCCCTCCTAGGCTCCTGACAGGCACGCACACTTACGCAATGTGCATGTACATATAACGTAACCACAAGTGAAGCGCCCGTAACTTCGTTAGATAAACGTAATATATTCCTTATAAATCGATATTAAGTGACTATTAATGCATTAAATTAATTAATCAATTTAATTAAAAAAAAACTATGTACTTTGCACTGTGTTAAACACATGTTAAACGCAGTGCAAAGTCGATTTATTGAAAAGTAAGATATTAGTAAACTTCGGTTTTGCTAATATTCTTTAAAAAATTGATAATGTCCTTAAATTGTGGACATCTAATTTTTCCGTGCTGATGCAAAGCTGAGACCAATATTTAAGCAAATAAGTTGACCAATTGATTACGTACCCGTCTTGCAAGAAACAGTAATTTTTCATTTAGTTTTTAACATGGATTATAAGTAATTAAACGCAAACAGCGCAAAGGAAATAAATAATAAACTTGCGAAATAAATGCGTCTTTAGCTAAGTTGATGAACTCGTAAAATCGGACCCCTTTTTACCGTCTTCAGTCAGTTGGTGTCAAATAAAAGCAGTTTCTGACAAAAAGCAGTCTTCTACATTAGCTTTATTCATAAAGGTAAAACAAAGTTTAGCAATTTAGTCAATTTTAGCAAATCCATAAAAGTTAAGATGATAACATTTATTTTATAGACTAGCTTTTGCCTCCGCGACTTCGTCCGCGTGAAATTAGGTTTCGGGGTGGAATTTTCAAAAATTGTGACACACGTACTTCTTTATTTTTAATTGAAAGCTCAAATACCAACTTTGATGGAAACAGCTTGAAAAATGACGGAGTTTGATATAAAATTCCATCCCCTATTTAAACCCCTTAGGGATGAAATTTCCAATAATCCTTTCTTAGTGTGCGCCTACGTCATAATAGGAACCAACTGTAAAAATTTCAAGTTTCTAACTTCAGTAGTTTAGGCTGTGCGTTGATATCTCAGTCAGTCAGTCAGTCAGTCAGTCAGTCAGTCAGTCAGTCAGTCAGGACTTTGAATTTTATATATATAGATGTTACCGTTAGCAGTCGGTTAGCACAGAGTAAGGATAGTTGAGTAACGAGTAGTGTGAACCGCTCATAAGATTCGCGTACGTTGCGAATTTTGGAGGCAGTTCAACATTTCCGGGAAAACTCACTTTCTAAGTTTAAAGTGAAATTTGAAAACGAGTTCGGGAAATTCAATTGCTAGCTCACTACCATCACGGTTTGTGTGGTAATGCCATATTTATTATCCAATCTAAGTTAGCCCGTTTGTTTCGTACGTGCACAAGAAATTGGTTAAGGCTTCAATGTTCATGATTCCTACCTACTACATTCTTTTCATTTACAATTGTACCAACATTTAAATAAAAACAAGTTATAAAAGACGTGCAAAAGGACAGCTTCTCTCTCATACTGAGATCTATAGAGCGTGCTCTGACTTAGCTTGACTTAGTCTTGAGTCTGAGTAGAGTGAGAGTGCGGTCTATAGATTTTAGCCTAAGTAAAAGATTTCTTCCAAAAGCCCTCTAATGACTGATTGATCTATCAATGCACAGCCTAAACCACTAGTGCTAGAAACTTGAAATATTGTCAGTAGATTCCTTTTATGACGTAGACTACTAATAAGAAAGGATTTTTCGATTCTTTGATGTATTGTATAGTTTTATGCAGAGTAACACAGGTTACTTTTTAGCCCGGAAAAATAAAGGGTTCCCGTGGGATTTTCAAAAGTCGTGGCTAAAGCTAGTCGATTATATGAATAATTGATACTTAAGTATGATAGAATAAAACTGTTTAAATTTTTTATACATTATTTTATAAAGGAATGAAAAACAACAATATTGTAATGCAAATATTTTTAATTGAAATTTTGTTGTCTGTTCATTTTATCATTTTTATTTTAAAATATGATATTGATAAATCGCTTAAATATTTTCATCTTTTCTATTTACATAAAATTTCATACAAGTATTTAGTTATTGAATTCCAACAATTTAATTTAATTAAAAATGGAATTTAAAGGTGTAATAACTGCATCGATATATTTTGATGATATTTTGATGATATGACATGATAATATTTTGATTGTGTCATATAAGACCGAAAAAATCCAAAGATTATATATAATGAATTCACCACCGAGTTCTCCGAAGTTAAACCGAGACATTTTCATGTTTTGACAAATTGTTATCAATTCAAAAACTGTACAAATTGTTAAAGTCTAGGTTAAAGTTACTCTAGTTGAAATTACTAATTAGCATAACTAATATCCATATTTTTTTAACAAAATATAAATTAAACCTTAATAAATAATTACCATTGTTACAGAGTTTAATCCATAGAACAAAGTATAAAAGTTGAAACGACTATTGATAAATAACGCCGAATATTGTTGATAAATGGGTTAAGTTGAGTCGTCCATTTATCTTGGATTTTTACACCTAGCCTCACAAAAAAGAGCACAAATGATAAATGGCAAAAGGGCTACAGGCTCGAAAATTTTCGATTATGCTCGGATATTGCTTGTTTATCAGAGTCAATATTTAACGTCAAAAGCTAACCCGTACGAAGTAAGATGATTTTTATCCCACAAAAAAAATGTAGTCGGTAAGATATAACATATGTATAACACCGGCAAAACGTTTTATATTTGCTTGTATTCAATCGAATCTATATATATAAAATTCAAAGTCCTGACTGACTGACTGAGATATCAACGCACAGCCTAAACTACTGAAGTGAGAAACTTTTTACAGTTGGTTCCTTTTATGACGTAGGCGCACACTAAGAAAGGATTATTGGAAATTCCACTCCTAAGGGGTTTAAATAGGGGATGGAAGTTTATATGAAACTCCGTCATTTTTCAAGCTGTTTCCATCAAAGTTGGTATTTGAGCTTTCAGTTAAAAAAAAAGATACCGGCCGAATTGATAACCTCCTCCTTTTTGGAAGTCGGTTAAAAATAAAGAAGTATGAGTGTCACAGTTTTTGAAAATTCCACCCCGAAACCTAATTCCACGCGGACGAAGTCGCGGGGGCAAAAGCTAGTAATATACATATGAGTTATGACAAAGGCTGTATTCAATCGAATCATAATAATATTTCTTTATCTTCATCAATTTAATCTATACAACTAAAATTGTTCATAAGTAAGTATAAATTTTTTAGTTTCTAATTTTTTATCATTGTTACCAATCAATGGCAATTGTAGGCAAACAATAAATAAACTGCCTCAAACTGAGCTCAAACTTTGTTAATACTTTTTTACGAATACCATTCCAATAAACGCCACATTTATGAAGTGTACCGAAATATTGAGCCTCTGGAATTTACCAAGTGTAGTCTTTCAGCAATTTATCATTGCTCTTTGTTGCGAGGCTCGGTGCAAAAAAAAGAAAGATAAATGGCCGTATGACCTCTAACTCATTTGTCAAGCGATATCCCCTTATCTTTATCTGTTACCTTTTTGAATTTTATGGTTTCCTCTACAAGAAAATATGACATAATATGGGTTAATAATTATATTTTATAGAACGGTGGAAAATAATCTAATTCTTTACGATTGTACTATGTGAATTAACACATCTGAAGAAGCTCCGGTATAGCAGACAAAAGTGCGCAGGTAGGTAGTAAGTGCCTACGTAACGTGTTACCTGCGTAGATTTAGGACTGGAGCGCAGTGGAGACTAATCTAAGGCATCAGTTATGCAAGAAGACGATCTTTTTACGTCCTCCCTGGCGTAGTGGTGAGCGCTGTGGTCTTATAAATGGGAGGTCACGGGTTCGATTCCCGGCGGGAGCAATTTGGGAATTTATAATTTCTGGACTGTCTCTGGTCTGGTCTGGTGGGGGGCTTTGGCCGTGGCTAGTTACCACCGTACCGTCAAAGACTTGCCACCAAGCGATTTAGCGTTCCTGTCTGTGTAGGTATGATTTAAGTAAACCACTTTTCTAACCTGAGTAAAATAAGGCATTTGAAGGTATTTAAATAAAATCGTCGTGACTTGCCTTATTACGTTCATAATGGATTTTTAAACGCCCGTCACACGCTTGTGAAAAAGACATGTAATTTTATGAAACGAAATTAGTTCCTTCTCGAAGAATGTTTCACAGGAATTTTAACATAAAATATAGAAACACGTGACCTATCGTAATAATTTTATTTTACATAGATAGGTAGATTATTTTCATTAATATTACAAGAAGATTTAAAAAAACATTAAATGCCAATTAATCATTCTGCGTGTAGACGATCAAAAAGTAATACATACAATATCTATATTATTAACAAAATCATCTAAACGACTAGACGAATTAATGAACCTAAGTTTATTTTCAAAGAAAAAAAAAGAGTAAAAAATTATTTTCCATAAAACATTAACTCATATAAAATATAATCAATTTTCAGTTCAATCTTAATTCAGTTCAATAGAATGTTGTCAGGTTTTAAAACTAACAAACTGTATTAAACACATGTACGTATGTAGATAGGTATGATTTCAATAGATTTGATTCATTTAAATAAAAGCCGATTTCAATTGCGTTATTCAATATAAAAAATAAAAATAAAATTTTTAATAAATCTCAAAAGTTTGAATTTAAAAAATATATTATGATTCAAAAGCTCAACGAGATGATTGAATTTTAACTAGGTACTTTTTGGGCTAAAGTGAATACTACTAGTCCAGTAATATAGTTGATTTTCTGATATAGTTACTCGTAGGTATACGATAGAATGTAATCAAGTCAAGCTAATGTAAGTACCTATTGCTCAATTCTGTTAATCCCGTATCCGTTGAGATCCACATGCTAGATTATTTGAATACCTAAACGAAATTTCGAGGATCACCTTATAAAAATGTCATAGAGCCAAACTCAAAACATACTGCATATAGCATAGTATAAAATGCAACTTACTTTAGCGTAAATTCAAATTTTCGATAGCCAGTACATACATCTTATTATTAGCGAGTTCAAGAGTTAATTTTAGGCAAGTTCCCAAGTCGATAACATGCGCGTAACCTTCGCCTTTTTATGACCAATAAAGAGCATGTTAATATTCAATACGGGGTTTTATAAGGAAAGTTTTCTCGTTAGTTGTCCCAAGTTGAGGGCTGCCGCTACATGTGCGAGTTAAGTTGCCATTTCACGGTATGGGTTCTCTGCGAACTCCATGAAGCCATGATAGTACTCATCTTTATGCCTTACATTAGTTTTTTCTGCCTCAACGAGTCCGGCTATGTCTACTCCTTTATCAAGCTGCCGACTGGTGAATAACAATCACATTAAGTAAAATAAATGGGGACTCTCTGGTCCGATCTCTAACTATTATTTTCCAAACCTTCCTGCTACCTTGACTATAGCATCGTCCTGTTACCATCATATTTTGAATGATCTGCGTTGTTTTTTATTCTTTCCGGGTGGGTTCCAGAGTCATCAATCCAATATCGTGGAACTCACGATAGCAGTCGCCAATTTTAGTCATGCATACCTACCAAATAAAAACCACCCAATCCTGCCACATGCGTCTGGTTTTCGTGGTGAGTTCCTATTAAATAAATTTTAACCTAGTACCTCAAACCGTTTTTGTAAAAAAAGGGCCTTGACATGCGGACAGATGGACAGAAAACGGAGTGAGGCTTTATAGTTAGGCTTTATTTTTTTAGGGTTCAAAACTGAACCGAACCGAACCGAAAACCGAAAAACTCTACCCTTTTCGGAACCCTAAAAAACAATAAAATTTTCACTGTCTCAAAATGCATGAACATAATATTATTATAAGTGTCATCATAATTTTTCCATTACCTAGTAGTATGTACCATTGCTCGTATTATCAAGCTACGTGGGAAGCCGCTATTATAAAGTTGTCACACGTCACGTGTTGGATCTTTGCAATTAGTTATTTTTGCGACGTGACAAACATTTTCAATAGTTCGCGAAGATTCTAGAAGGGTTTAAAATTATTGGAGTGTTGTTCTTGTTTGAAAACTGAAAAGTGGCTCTAAAGTTGCAAAGTTATGGTCATATTTTAGACTAGCTGTTATTCGCGACTGGCTTCCTTGAACCTGAAACCATTCCTTATGGATTTTTCTTTATTTGGTTATGGCTCTTGATTAATACCTTTTCTTAGTGCCAAACAAGTACACAGTCAATGATAGACCTAGTATTATTATGTATAAAAAGTACACAGTACAGTAAGAGAGCAAAGAAGATTGGGCGGTAAAATGTCAATTTTCTTAATTTCTTCTTCTTCTGAAAGGTCTGTTGCATGGACTTCCACTGGTCTCGGTCTTGCACCGCACTGTGATTTCCGGTGCGGGGTCGCCACTCTAGCACCTTGCAGCATATTTTCTTAATTTAATGCTCTATAATAGAAAGGTTAGAATAATATAATTATTTAGAAATTCTGTATTACTAAAAGTCCACTTAAACTCTACTTTAATAGATCAGTTGATTTCCCAGTAAATAGCTTCCAGATTCATTGAAAATACTTCACCGACCAAATGTTGACCGTGTGATCCGTCAGGAGCTATGCAATTACAAAGATTAATTAGCTCAGAGTTCCATAAAATTGAACCAATTAGCGGCCTGAATAGCTTAAACCCAATGTAACCATCTGCAATAAATTAAATACATGTAAGCCTTTCGATAAATAGAACTTTTACAAACATTATTCACTAGCTGATGCCCGCGAATTTGTTCGTGTGAATTAAGGTTTTTAAATCTCGCGGGAACTCTCATTTTTCGGAATAAAAAATATCTAAAAGCCTATGTATTATTTCAGACTATAATCTATCTCTGGCTTGAAGGGTTGGCTATATCCTTCGAGATCTTTGGGCCTAATTTCAGCCAAATCGGTGCCTATTTCTACACGTATACTAATAAACTAGCTTTTGCTCGCGGCTTTGCTCACGTTAAGTTCGATTTTTCAAACCCCTATTTTACCCCCTTAGGGGTCGAATTTTCAAAAATCCTTCCTTAGTGTGCGCCTACGTCATAAAAGGAACCAACTGTAAAAATTTCAAGTTTCTAACTTCAGTAGTTTAGGCTGTGCGTTGATATCTCAGTCAGTCAGTCAGTCAGTCAGTCAGGACTTTGAATTTTATATATATAGATAATTTACGAAAATACATTAATTACGCTACATGGGGGTCCAAATTCAAGCTAAGCATTTGTTTTATGAGGCGTAAGTGGATTTTGGCTTCAAGACTGCTCTACAGGATTATTGTGCAACAAACTTGCGGTAATAACTCCGCGAAGTTCTGATCTAGTTTTAAGTAATGTTCGCAAACAAAGTAGCTCAGCTGAGCAATGGAATCGATATAACGAGTATAATATTATGAATATTCAAACATTTTTAGTATTCCGAACTCAAAACCAACAAGACAGTCATTAAGGAATAAGGAGAGAGAGGCTGTTGAAATGTATTCAAGGACTAACGAGGCTTTATTTATATAAATACAACTCAGGTGCCATTCGCTTTGCTGGGACTTAGTAGTTAGTAATACTCAGAATAATATAGTTTACTATCTTAATCTCCGTTATGCTATTAATACTACCTACTCATTGTAATTTTAATGACCTCCCTGGCGCAGTGGTGAGCGCTGTGGTCTTATAACTGGGAGGTCTCGGGTTCGATTCCCGGCGGGGGCAATTTAGGAATTTATAATTTCTAAATTGTCTCTGGTCTGGTCTGGTGGGAGGCTTTGGCTAGTTACCACCCTACCGTCAAAGACGTGCCGCCAAGCGATT
The DNA here is from genome assembly GCA_933228805.2 of Hipparchia semele. Taxonomy (NCBI): domain Eukaryota; kingdom Metazoa; phylum Arthropoda; class Insecta; order Lepidoptera; family Nymphalidae; genus Hipparchia; species Hipparchia semele. The sequence continues at coordinate 4,678,409 of OW121722.1, forward strand.
TAGCGTTACGGCACGATGGCGTGTAGAAGCCGATTAGGGGTAGGTATGGGTTGAATTTACACCGCTATATCCCTTCCAAGTTAGTCCGCTACCATCTTAGACTGCATCGTCACTTACCATCAGGTGAGATCGCAGTCAAGGGCTATCTTGTCATCGAATAAAAAAAAAATTCGATGTAGAATTCCGTGGTGCTACTCGAATCAGGGTCCTGGCTGAAAATCAGCGCTGTATGCTTTTGTGCATGTACAAAGTATACAGCATTATGTTGAGTTGGGACCTTTTTTCTGGGTTGTGCCACACATGACTTAGTTGTTCCGGCGCTTCTTCTGCTTGACGCATTTTGTCTTTAATGCTCAAGTGGTGGAGGCGCCGGGACAACCTAATCTGGATAAGCTAATCTAGGTATACTTATTTGTTGATGTGTGGCACAATTTATAAAATATAATTTTCTTTCTCTTTCTTTTCTAATTTAGTGTAAAGGTTTTAAATAAAGATTCCCATGGAAATCCTTATTTAAAATCGAAATCATGATAGTGATGTGATAGGAAGATACCTTAAATTTTCACAGAATGTGTATTTTTATTGTCACTCGCAATAACAATAGCCTGTTTTTTTTAATACTGTATGAATAGACAAAAAGTGCTATCAAAAAGAAAATTCGTACATTCCAAATTACAAATATCCAACGTTGCTGTAAATAGTATGGTAGCGTTAACACAAAATTTCATTAAAATATTACCGTATTTGGCTCGCCGTTCAATTGTTGGTGCACAGAATACAACATTTGGCAAATAATCTAATGAGCGCCATAATACAGTCCGGTCAACGTTTAGGTAACCTTTCATAATCAATGTGATTTGGTAGCTTTATTTACATAGGAAATTGTTGAACAAGCGTCATTAATTATATCGAATATTAGACCCCGGCCCGACTTCGTCCGAGTGGATTAAGGTTTTTCAATTCCTGCGGGAACTCTCGTATTAAACCTAGGTGTAAGATATCCCTATTACAAAGTTGTCGCACGCACAGGCACACACACACACACACATACACACAAACACACGTTCACGCACTCACACACGCACACTCGCGCACGCACACACATACACACGCAAACACACACACCCATACACATTCTCGCGCGCACACACACACACACGTGGCACGTCTTTGATGGTAGGGTGGTAACTAGCCACGGCCACGGTCATCAGATGAGACCAGAGACAATTCAGAAATTATAAATTCCCAAATTGCCCCCGCCGCGAATCGAACCCGAGACCTCCCAGATATAAGACCACAGCGCTCACCACTACGCTAGGGAGGTCGTCTAAAGTAAATAAAACCTTTGGCAAATATTTATTTTTATGAAAGAATATTGGACATACTGAACTTAAATAAATGTTACGACTAATATGGTATTTGATGGTATGGACAATTTCAGTACCCTTTCCCCATAATACAGAGTTTTGTTTTAACGTTCGTAAATTATTCCCTTTCTCCGTAAATGTGTCGCTAGCATTTAAAAATCCATCATAATAAGTGGCAAGTCACCGCCACGCCATTTATATGCTGTCAGAGAGAGTGACAGTCCGGCTATATGGATTCATAATAAAATTAGTTGCATGAACAGATGACCTATTTTTTATAACTTTCCGGGTAATATTACGAGTATATTAGGACACTTACCTACATGTTTATAGTAGATATAGCTTTGGCCTGCGACTTCGTCCGCGTGGAGTTAGGTTTTTAAAAATCCCGCGATGACCCTCTGTTTTTCTGGGATAAATGGTAATTGGTAGCCTATCTTACTCTCCAAATCCTCACCTTACCCATGCAAAAAATCACATTGCCCCTAGTTTCATTGCATTGAAGATGAAGCCAAACACATACAATTAACTTCTGGGTTGGTTTCCACACGTAAACCAGTCATGGTCTGTTGTGTGTGATGCATCAATCCAATGTTCTTCACTCCAATCATCCCAGCTCTCTACAATACAATTAACTTCTGGGTTGGTTTCCACACGTAAACCAGTCATGGTCTGTTGTGTGTGATGCATCAATCCAATGTTCTTCACTCCAATCATCCCAGCTCTCTCCAGAAGCCTAGCAGGCCGCCCAGGTTACCAAGCACTTCTCGAAGTGAGGCTGGGGATCCTAGATGGTTCCTGCGTAGGTTTCCTACGCCCGTGCATCCCAGATGTACTGGTGTTTCATCCGCCTCCATGCTAGCCCTGCATAGAGGACTGTCGGTGACTTTAATAAAGAGGTGTTTGTTTAGTGAACTGTGCCCCGTTATAATTCCCACTACCTTCCTGAGTTTACCTCTGTCCAGGCGCAGTAGTCTGTTATTTAGATTTATCTAAAGGAAACATTGAGGTACACCTATGGAGTGGCCCTATTCTACTATAGCAGAATAGGTTATACAAATATATATCTATAGTATGTTGTCTCTTTTTAACTAAGCGACACCTGCATATGCAAAGAAAGACAAATATATGTTTGCTGAGTACTTATTTATCACAACAGAACGTGTGACGTCATGAGCGTGACCGGATATTTACCGGCGACGCCATTTTAATCGCCAAGAGTACCTATATTATCCGGAAATAGGAAATATTATAAGTCTATGGTAAAGAAATAGCCATCTTAAGCGCCATAGGTAGTCACGCTCATTTTGTAGATAGGGCCACTCCATAGGTGTACCTCAATGAAAGGAAAGGCTTCCTTGTTCTGTCTACAGTTTGATGCATTCCACCATAATAGAGACTGTTCTTTGAGTGTTAGTTCATGCAGACAAGTTTTATACTCCCTGAAGGCAATCGGAACAATAACCTACAATACAATTAACATATTTCGCATTTAAAATATTAACAGTAAGAGCAAACGATATATATTCTCATTGAAATGTAGAGTAGAAACGTTCGTCCCGCCACATTCGATTGTAACACTACCGCAAAACCAATTACAAAGATGGATTACGCTAACTGCCTACAGATTCGGGCTTCAATTTGTGGGCCGATATATTTTAATCCCCATCCACGTATGCAACGTGAATGATTGGCTCGAAATTTGAACTCGATCCCGATTAATGAAAATTAATTTAAATGCGGCAGTGTAAATTACATGAAATCTATATTAATGGTACTTTCAGGATATCCTTACAAATGAGATAAGCATATCCCTACTTGCTATTATTCCTACTCTGTCTGTCTGTTTGTTGTTTTCACACCTAAATCGCTCAACCAATTTTGATGATTTTTGGTATTGAACCTTGGGAAAGGACGTAAGCTATCTTTTATCGCAAAATAAAATTAATAATAATATAAATTCAATTTGTTTGTTGGTTTGTACTTCAATCACGCCGCAACGGAGCAGCATATGGATATGATTTTTTTATTTTTTTATGGGTATAGTTGAGGCCCCGCAGAGTGTCATAGGCTACTTTTTATTATCCCTGAAAATCAAAGCATTCCTATGTTTTAAAGTCTTACGTACCTGTAAAGATAGATTTAAGAAAGTTTTAAATAAATGAGTTACTTAAATAAATGAGATACTTAAAAAATTTTTGTTTTTCGGTATCTCAGTGTCAGTTCGAACAAAAATCAACATAATAAAAGGGGCTTAAAAACCGCAAACAAACCTTTATTGCAAATACATTTTACAATGCTTTCGAAAAATCCGGATTTAGACAGCTTATGCAGATGCAGCGGTTTTTGTTTGCTTGCGTTCATTATTTCGTTTCAACGCTCTGTTTCAATAGAAACGTTTCATTATAAATATTTACATAGAAAATGCATTGAGCTTTTCACAGGAATAAAATGAGTGATAAATTAATCAATTATTTTCCAACTTCAATAAGCAACAAGGCTTAAAGGTTCGTTTAAAAAAATATACATTATTGTTTTATCTTTGTTTGTAATAAAGTGTTGCTTTCTATCTATAGGTATATCCTCCAAGCTGTTTATAGTATACCTATCTATCTATTTTAGTTGAGAACATAAAGAAGATTGTTAGTGCTACATTAAGCGAATGAATATGCCTGGCTACATTCTATTTGAGCTGTATTATTTAAAAGAAACATGTTTTATATTATGTTGGTTAACCTGTTTTTCAATCAACCCAGTTTATAAATACATATGTATAAAAAGAAAAAACATTTCTATTTTATATATATAAAGAAAAAAAACCGCGTTGTTACAAGACCCACTTCAAAAGACACATCGGCGAAGAGGGCGTAAAATGTCACATGCAATACTCGTATAATATGTCATGACATTTCCGAGATGGTGGAATATACATTTAAATGTTACCAAAATATGCTGTGATTTATCATGTACTGCGGAAACATGGTGTTGTTTTGTCATTTTACGCAGAATGATCTTATAATAATAATTTACGTGAACACAAGGTACCCTCTCTAGATAAGGAAAATTATTTGATTAAAGGCCTATTTCACCATCTTCAAGTAAACTTTAAACGAATAAAAATGACGGTTTGACAGTTTTTGTATGGGCAATCTGTCAAAACGTCAAATTTATTCATCAGTTAAAGTTTTCTTGAAGGTGGTAAAATAGGCACTTAGTGCCAATAATAAAGTTTTACCAAAAAATAACTTAAACGATCTAACGGTTTTTGTTTTGAAGATCTGTCGAAACATCAATTTTATGCCTCAGTATCGGCCAAATCGGTGAAATCGGCCCTTAATGAATTAGAATTTTCTGTATAATCTAGCTTCTGCCCGCGTTAGATGGAGTTAGATTTTTAATAATTTCGCTGTAATTATTTGTGATTTTTTGTTGGGTTGTCCTTCAATCACGCGGCAACAGAGCAACGGATTGATATTATTTTTTGCATGGGTATACTTGAGGATCTGGAGAGTGACATACGCTACTTTTTATCCCGGACAACCAAAGGGCTCTCCTCAACCAAAGTCGTGGCCAAATGCTACTAATAATAAATATGCAAGAAATCATGTCTATCTGTTGATCCGTTGCTGCATCAAGGATAAACAAATAATAAATTCGCATTTATATTTGTAGGATGTATGTACACATTATTTAATCGTTATAACATAGCTATTGATATACTACAACTTGTAAACTAGGCGGTTGAAGCAAGTGTTTGCAATGAAGTGGTAATCACCAAACTTAGGCAATATATTTAATAACTTAACCCGTAACGGTAACCCGTTAGGTCAAAATTGTTTCTATAAGCTTTTCATCACCCAAGCATTATTTATAACCCTAATCATAGCCTTTAAGGGTTAGTTTCACTTAAGGAGGTTAAACTAAGATTACTTTAAAAGTTGCATTCTGGTTTTGGATGTTTAGTCTATACAACAAAATGTTATAAAACACCCAAAAAAATTAAAAGTTTGAAATAAAATATAAAACTATATATATATTTTATAATTTTTTGAACTGAAACTTACGTTTCTAGATTTCTTATTGTTTAAACTATCTATAAACACTATTTATATGTTTTTAGATTATTTCTCAGTAAGAGTAAAATTTCCTATTGAATTTTATATTTACATAAAGTCCAGTCCATCTGTCTAGACAACTTTTGTATACTTATTAAAATCATTATTTCCAATTTTATGAACGTTATTGGTTGTATCCATAAGTTCCAAATAATGAACATATTAACGAAAATGATAGGCAAAATTAAGAATTCGGAATTTGTGTTACCATTAAAATGAACTTTTATGATGAGGCACCAAAAATTACAGTTTATCGTAAAGTGACTATACCACAGGTGTCCAAATATCGGCAGATTGATCAATTCATAAAAATAATAATAAGAGTAATGGAGCAAAAAGTAATTTCGATTTATTAATTGGACGCAGATACGCAATAAAGAGTCAACCCACACAACTTATCAATCGAAAAGTTAACTTTATCTAAATATATAAAAGGCAAAGGTGACTGACTGACTGACTGACTGACTGACTGATCTATCAACGCACAGCTCTAACCACTGGACCGATCGAGCTGAAATTTGGTATACAGGTAGCTGTTAGGACGTAGACATCCGCTAAGAAAGGATTTTGGAAAATTTCAACCCCAAGAGGGTTAAATAGGGGGTTAAAAAATCGAACCTAACGTGAGCGAAGCCGCGGGTTAAAGCTAGTTCATTTATATTAGTATGGATGTATTTAATTTGACAAAGGTTTGTGGGTTGAATCGCTATTGCCTATCTGGGTCCAATTACTGAAGGATTTTTTTTTTTCTCTTTTATCCATACGGTTTTATCTGCGGAGTCAGAAATTCCGCACTTGGCTAGCACAGTGGACTATTTCCTAAATCCTGCTCAATCGAAAGGAGACCTGTGTCCAATAGTGGCCAGCGATGGACTGATATGAATTAATGAATTAATTAAATAGTTAAAGGTGCGGATTGAAAACTGAAAGGTGGCAGGTTCGACCCCACCCTTTGCACTATTGTCGTACCCACTCCTAGAACAAGCTTTTCCGCTAATTTGGAGGGGATAGGAGGAGATTCTTAAAAAAAAAATAATGAAAAAAATTCTTATGACTTTACATTCAAACTAACCGATCCTAAACTCTTCGAGTCCATTAGCATGGAAAAGCATTCATCATACAGCTGAATGCTTTAGGAAAATGGTTTTATATTTTTGAAATCATATCAAGTTTTATGCCTTCCCCTGAGTTATGCGGGCTGATTAAATTTCAAGGGCTCTTAATGGCGTCGTAAATCAGTACCAACACCCGCTCTATTTCTGATGTGGAGTTAGATGATTCCTTGGGCGGAAATGATAGTGAAATATTTATCATGTTTTTTTGTTTGATACAAAAAAATCTAAATGTAGAAATGTTTAGCAACGTCCAGGAGACAGTTTTTATATTTATCGCTAGCTGATTCCCGCGACTTTGCCCGCGTGGACAAAGTTTAGAGTGACTTGTTACTATCCGCGAAAAGTAATGTCCTCTATCTCCGATAATATTTAGTAAATCTTCACCAAAATTGGACAAAATATTTCTATTAGTACACAATCCTATTTAATATTATAAATGCGAAAGTTTGTATGTTTGTTCACGTCGCACGTCGTGGAAAATAGAGCAAACAAGAACAAGACTAAAATTCGAAAAAATGCCATATAAAATACCTATGTATGTACCTAACGCAGTGCACGTCTTTTAGTTAATAATAAAGAAGAAAACGTAGCAGTGAAATCCTTGCTTTCTATGGATTTCATGAAAAAATAGACACATAGACTGACGTTTTTTTTTAACTTTTTCAGTGAAAAAGCCTACTTCATCAGAGCATTCTTTTCAGAGCTATTTGGGTTCTACGTTTGTAGAACAACCATTCTGGAGAACCAGATCTGTTGTATCTACTCATATTTATCGGAATGCCCTATATTCGTGGCCATTGTCCATTCACATTCATCTTTTTTACGTTTGAATAAACAACTTTTTATTAAACTGTTTTGTTCTCGCCGAATAGGATTTTTTTGTAAACAAAAAAGAAAAACTGTACAATAAATTCGGATAAAGCATGGTTATACGTACTGTAGGTATTATACGTAGGTACTATTGATGTTAATTAAAATACAATGTAACTAAGAAGATTTATAAAAATCTGTATATATAAAAATGAATCCCTGTTTCCTTGGTCATCGCATCACGCGTGAACGGCTGGACCGATTTCGCTAATTCTTTTTTTATTGTGTTTGTTATTGTTAGGAGAAGGTTCTTATGAAAGAAAAAATTAAGAAAATTGCGCGGAAAATTAGAAAATTTAAGAAATATTAACCACCATATTAAATTATTTCTAATGTAACCGCTTTTACAATTCAAACTTTTTTGATGTAACCTTATGGCGTTTGACATAACATTGACAGAATGCGTGCTGCCAATTTCGTCAAAGAGGATGTAAAAAAACTTAAGACAGGACAACGTCTGTCGGGTCCGCTAGTAAAAAATAAAATGGAAATATTTTTTATTGTACACCAAATTAGGAAACACAAAAAAAATCTTAACAAAATCTCTTACTTACCATATCTCTTACTTAATATATCTTCGTAGATGAAATATTTGTATTGTAGTTTAGTTTAACTATAAATATTATGGAAAGCTATGAAAAAGGTTCGTTGGACGACAAAATAATTAATCGGTAGTTTTATTTTTCGATTTGTTAAAGTGGCCACTGGGGTTTCAATTTTGGCCCAATAAAATCTAAAAATATAAATTCTGATTGCCTACAATTACTACTTAATAAGTAGGTAAACTCTTGTCTCCAAGAACCCTTACGTCTTTTGCACATTATAAGAAAATTTCTTGCGTTTTATGAGAAATGTCTTAAAAAAAATTAAGTCGCTTTGGTTGTTACAAGAGCCTTATTCTTCTCCTACCGTTTCACAGTAGAGATGTGCTGAAGATAAAAAAAAAAACGTGTGGCACTCGGGGACTGCCGCGGTAAAGCTATTGCATAGCATTTTTTATCAACGCCATCTACCGTAGAGGAGTCCCGTGTCAGGTTATTTTCGTTACGGAATTTCTGGATTCGGTCTCCACGCTGGCCCGCGATAGAAGCTATGCAATAGCTTAAAAAATAAAATTATATACTTATTTCAGAAAAAAAATCGCAATTCAAATTAATTTGCGTTAATCGAAATCTAAATCGAATGTCAAGCCAATCATTCATAAATGGTGTACGTGAATAGAGATTTAAATATAACGGCTAACAAATTGGATCACGAATATGTATCCAGTAATCCATCTTTCTGATTGGTTTTGGAGGCATCGTTACAATCAGCTGCGGCACAGGAATTTTTGTGCGAAGGTTTTAGCACGTATTAGAGCGCGTAAGCTTTTAACTACCGTCAAAAATGGAGTTGAATTTCCGCTCGACGAATACATGAATCGAGTAAATTGGTGGCGGAACAGTTTTTCTTTTTAATCTTTTCGGTTGAGAGATCAATAAAGAATTATTTATTTGTTTATACAACTTTATTGCTTGAAAAAACAAGAACAAAATATATAACACGACAAACAGTGTAAAACAAAAGGTGAACGTATCACTAATAGTGATCTTTTCTAGGAAACCTATACGATAGAATTTAATGTTAGAGACGGGGATCGCAATAAATATATCACACTGTATCACACTTCACACTAATCACATCACACTAATATTATAAAGCCAAAAGTTTGTATGTGTATGTGTGTGTATGTTTTTTACTCCTTCACGCCACAACGAATGAACCGATTTGGCTGAAATTTGGAATGGTGATAGCTCATTCCCAGGATTAAAACATAGGCTACTTTTTATTCCGGAAAATTAAAAAGTTCCTGCGGGAATCAAAAAAGCTTTATCCACGCGGACGAAGTCCATACCCATTGGAAATTCGCAAATAATATTATTATGTAAAACTATTGCCCAAAATCGCTTCGAAGCTATAAAGCTGTCAATTATATACGTTCTTCAAGTTTCAACGTATTTGTACTGACGAGTGGCTCAAACTGAACTTTATTTAAAACCATAGAATAAACATGTCCACCAATGCATGACATATGGCAACACTAGTAACATATTGTGTAGATATTAGACCTTTAACAGATTTGTTCTTTATTAGGATTTAGGATAGGAAGTGTAGATAGATAGTATAAAATATATTCATTTCAATTCAAGCCTACTGAGATAAGTTTATATAGCAATCTTGCCTTCTCGGAAGTCGGGATGGTAAGAATGCTGTTCCATTCTCTTATATTTATAGGGTTTACATTTCCTTTTTCCAGGAATTCCAACCCCTCCGCCCCATTCAACCATTATGTGTAGCACATCCTCCACTACATTGCACTTTGAACAAGTGGGTGATAGAACCTTGCCCATTAGCGCTACAAAACTGTTATGTAATATAACAAGAAAAGTTTAAGAACTATATTGCCACTACGGAAAATTGGATGTAGGTTTACATTCGTCATATTGTTCCTATAAAAAAAAGCTTATGTCACTCGGACTGTTAGAACGAAAATCCTTACTTCCTTACTAATATTATAAATGCGGAAGTGTGTTTGCTTGTTGGTTTGATGGTTTGTCCTTCAATCACGCAGCAACAAGGCAACGGATCGACGAAACGATTTCAATTTAGTCCTTCCTTGTATAATCTTCTTCTACTTTTCTGTGAAAGTCGCGTCAAAATCGGTTCAGCCGTTCCGAAGATTAGCACGTACAAATAGATAAATGACAGAAAATTTAAAAACGGGTTTTTTGGTTTTGGTCTGTTCAAATAAGCCTATGTGCATAATAAGAGACAGGTACTTCGGAATTATAACGGTCTTCTTCATCTTCTTCAACTTATGGACGTCCACTGCTGGACATAAGTCTCTTGCATGGACCTCCACAGATCTCGGTCTTGCACCGCCTGAATCCAGCGACTCCCTGCGACTCGTTTGATGTCGTCGGTCCACCTAGTGGGGGGTCTGAAAACACTGTTATAACGGTCAGACCTTCTGAATTTCTCAGTTAAACGTAGCTATAAATAATGATGGTGAAATTAGTTATAATTAATTAAGTACCTAAAATGATTAATCTAATTAAGAAATTGTTTCAAACTTTCACATATTTTTCTCCAAAAATATTGTCAGAGTTTTTAAGGAACAATAAGCAGATTTTTCGAAATATAAGTTACGTAACTTTGCTCCTTATTTTCCGCTTTCTCCCTGGGCGGCGATTCAAAATGCTGTGGAGTTAGAAGTGGTGACGTCACGGCGTATAAATCATATTTATTGTCGAGGATAATGCTGCATCGCGGCTGCGTAATTCAGTGGTACTGTTAGTTATTACACGCTTGAGATTTGTTACGCACTAATACCTACTCAAAAATAAGTAGGTATTTTGTATAAGTACCTACTTAAATATAAAACTGAACTTTTCAGAGTGATGTGCGTTTCAAGAATCTAAATATTTAAAAGGTTACTGACTGACTGACTAACTGACCTATCAACCCACAGCTCAAACTACTGGACGGATCGGGCTGGGCATATAGGTATCTATTATGACGTAGACATCCGCTAAAAAATATTTGTTGAAAATTCAACTTTTAAATTAAAGGTTTGAAAACTCGAACTTAATGTGAGCGAAGCCGCGGTCAAAAGCTAGTTAAATATATAACTGAATCTTAACTTTGAAGGAAAACTTTGTCAGGAAACCTGCACACCTGAGAGTTTTCCACAATATTCTCAAAGATATGTGAAGTCTGCCAATTTGCATTGGGCCAGCGTAATGTACTATGGCCTAGAACCTTTGACAATTCAGCCGGGACGTGGCAAGCGCACGCATTCCCCTCTGCCGAAGTACATGTACAAACGTACGTGTTAGCTTGTAAGTGTGACAGCTTTTGAGTTAGTGTGCGTTCATAGAGACATTAAGTATTTACAAGAGTGTGCGGAAGTGAGTAAATGTGTGCTGTATTGATTACCCCACCTCACCGCAGAAAGTGGCAGAATATGTTCAGTACTAAATCTGCGTAAAGGCACGTCCCGGCTAAATGGTCGAAGGCCTAGAACCCTACTCTGAGAGCAGACCTGCGCTCAGTAAGTAGTGAGCTAGACGAACAGATTGAACATCGTAAATGGGGGAGAATCAGCCACACTCTTCGAAGGGAAACCAACAACATAGCTAGATAGGAAATGTCCCGCCTAAACAAACTTGGCAGCGCATGGTTCTGGGGGAGGTAACGAGGATAGGGAAGACGTGGAACAAAGTCAAGAGGCTCAAAACCGCTCGGAATGGCCTAATACTGTAAACGCCCTCTGCCCCACTAGGGGGACATAAGACTAAAACAAAAACTCACACATCCATGTAGTATTCTTATAACACGTGTCGCTTCCTTCATGATTCCGCTCAAGTAACTATAATAGTAATTTCATGCCCCTTGTGTCTCCCGGAGCGTTGATTCAAATTGACTCTCAAGCCTTATGACGTCACGGCTTATAAATCATATTTAATCGTCGGAAATAAACCTACGGAGGCGCTACGTAATTTCGTAGCACTGTTCATTATTATACACTCGAGAATCGCGTTACGCTCAGAATATTCGGTTCAGTCTTTGTAACACGGAATTCTGGGCCCCCGTGTTTCGTTCCAGCGGTTTCGAATGATATAATTGCTACGGTTTATCTCTTTCATATCTTCATAATGAAATTGAATACATAGTAATGTTAAAAATCTCGCATTACATTTGTGTCTACCTGTTTGTCATGACTCTACTGCATTCTTAACATTTTTGGCACAGTTTGCATCCTGGAGGTTGTACGTGATACCTACTTTTTATTTATATATTCTATTACAAACAGATATGCATATTTAGCATTAAGAGATAAAAAAAAATACTATTACTCAAAAAAAATTAAAGGAAAACAGAAATAAAACAATAACAAACAATTAAAAATAATACTACCTATTTTCTAATAGCATTTTTAACCCCCGAAGTAAAAACGACGGAGTGAAATTGATATTTTTAAATTCTGATGAAGAAATGAATGGGCATCGACGATGTAAAGGATGTATAAAAAGATCGCAAATAAGAGCAACCACAAGCAGAGAGTAATTTGTCCCTCGGTCCATAAATAACGACGTTATTATTGCGAGAGTCTTAATCAAAAGATAACATCTTAAACCGAAGCTTATTCCTGTCTACTCATAGACTGGTTTGTGAGTAGTACTTTACAATAATTTATTTAAGTCAGTTATTAGAACAGAAAATGAAATGAACTATTTAGAATGCATTTTGATGTATATAAATTACCTATCATTAGCAACTATTTAAAGCTAACTAAGCGCAGGTCTAGTTTTAGGCTATAGTACACCGCTCTTCTTCTTCTTTATCGACCGATGACACCTACAACAAGACCAAGACTATGTCCACTAATGGACATAGGTCTCTTGCATGGACTTCCATAGGCCGAGTCCACCGCTCTAGCCCATTGCAAATAGGCAAAATTCAAACACCTCAGAGGACACTATAGAAAACTCTGCGGCGAGCAGGTTTCCTCACGATAGCATGGTTTATGAATGTATGTACATAACTATTCATTCATAATCCTATGATAATATTTCCTATCTTCTATAATATAAAAATGAATCGCAAAATGTGTTGGTAAGCGCATAACTCAACAACGCCTGGACCAATTTGGCCAAATCTTTTTTTAAAATGTTCGTTGAAGTTCAAGGATGGTTTTTACGGCGAGAAAAATTAGAATTATTGCTTGAAAAACCCTAAAAATAGCCCTTTTCTTTTTCCCATACAAATGATTTGAAACTAAAACGTAGTCAATTTGAGCTTTATTGCTATGGTATAAAGTTCATATTAAATTACAAGCACTCACTGTTGTCTAAGCAATGTAGGTGTGTTCCTAACGTCAAAGATCATATCTATCAAAACAATGTGCGTGTGTGCGTTGGAGCACAGAATACATAGGAGTTTAATGTCGCGTTCCGAAACTCGCGTTTCTTTTGTATTAGTTTCGGCAGTATTCTTAAAATAAGTATAAATGCAAAATCTACGCGGACGAAGTCGCGGGGGTCAGCTAGTAATGTTATATAAATGGGAACGTTTGGATATATGGCTGGATGGATGGATGGATGTTTGTTACTCAATCACGTCGCAACGACTGAACCGATTTGGCTGAAATTTGGCACAGAGATAAATTATAGTCTGGAATAACATAGGCTACTTATTTATTCCGGAAAATAACAGAATTCCCGCGGGAATTACAAAATCTCAAATCACGCGAACGAAGTCGCGGGCATCAGCTAGTTATTTATAATTTTCCAAAATCGAAAGTCCTCTGAAAATTGATTAAATCCATTCTGACCCACAGAACTTTTTCCGACGTTTTTCCGACCTTTACATAAAGTAGGGTAAAGCAGACAAACCTTATTTTTGTTGACCCTTGAACTGTGTAAAAACTCTGCTAAAACGGGGATAAATTTCCCAACAATATAATTTTGCGGATATTCCAAATAAGGTCCCCTGTTAAATATTCATCCGATACTTCCAAAGTTTTGTTGCCATAATCTTTGGTAAGTAACTTTTTAAAGTTGTTCGGAACTTCGTGGGCAGAATAAACAAGTACTAAAAACTGTAAAAAATCTCTCCTTTTTCTCAAAGAAGATTTTACTGTATGCATTTTTTCCGAGAAAAGTATGTTTCAATCTCAGTGAGAAAACTTTTTTTTAAGTGATCAGTCTTAAATTTTTGACAAGTGTATATAGATAAGAACTTCTTACGTATGTTCATTATTCAATTTACTGGCTGATGCAGCGACTTCGTTCACGTGGAGTTTGATTTTAATATCCCGCGGGAACTCTTTGATTTTCCGTAAAATGTAGCCTAAGTCACTCTCCAGGTCCCCAACTATGCTCATTAGTAAAGATATTAGTAAAGAAGTAAGGATTACACCAACTGCAAAGATGATGTAAGAGCAATATCCACACAAATGAGATTAGGTAACTATTATTTTAATATTAAAATTATCCAATCGAACTCAAATAAATTTTGGAGACACGCTCTAGAAACTTGATTCGTGGTTTCTAACTTTCGTAAAGATACTTACGTAGTTTCAAAGTTCGGGAGTCCCGAGTGGTCTCCCATGAGTGGATAAGGAACCAAATGTGATCATATCTTTTTTTACCTTCGATATCGGTCTGGTTTATTTTCTTCTTTTTCTTTATCCTGCTGTCCATAAACAAAATGTGCATGGACTTTCACATGGACTTGCGCGGTCTGTATCCAACGGCCCCCTGCGACTCGTTGATATTGGCGGTCCAACGAAAGGGGGATATCCACTCCAACACCTTGGTACCCCAACTACCGGTTCTAACTATTGGTTTATTGTCACTAGTATCTGATTATGACTTTGGAACTGCCATACGCTGGTGTAAGAAGATTGTATTCATTTGAAACCTCATACACACCTTATTCGAGAGAAGACGTACCCAATAAGGCGCTGGCGTTCAAATAAATAGGATCTTCTTAGATAAATAATTTGACGACCTCCCTGGCGCAGTGGTGAGCGCTGTGATCTTATATCTGGGAGGTCTCGGGTTCGATTCCCGGCGGGGAAAATTTGATAATTTATAGTTTCTGAATTGAATCTGGTCTGATCTGGTGGGAGGCTTTGGCCGTGGCTTGTTACCACCCTATCGTCAAAGACGTATTGCTAAGCAATTCAGCGTTCCGGCACGATGGCGTGTAGAAACAAATTAAGAGTATGGGTTGAAAGTACACTACCATACCCCTTCCAAGTTAGCCCGCTAGCACCTTAGACTGCATCGTCACTTACCATCGAATAAAAAAATAATTGCATGGCTGTTATCCTAAATCACAAACTATTGTTAACAGTAACTACTCGTATTCAAATGACGTCAAATAAGATTAAATACAGATCAAAGATATCACAAGCTACCAGTTGTTGTTGCTGTTCTCGTGATGGAAAACTCCAAGCAGTCACGCTATTGTTCGGACCACGTTTTGCTTGTAAACAGTATGTTAACTAATCTAGAATCAGAGTAGTATTTACTGAACCTCTCATATTTAATGCAAATTATACGATTTTGATTTTAAACTTTGAATTTATTTATTCGATGAAATTGAAGTACCTACCTATGATTTATGATCTAGACGGAGCTTATAACTAGTATACCATCAATTTAATTTTACTCTTGGACAATAGTAATGATTTATTCTTGAATAACAATTTTATTCCATTGGTGAAACATTTTTTTTATTCTATGACAAGATAGTCCTTGACTACGATCTTACGGTAGGGTGGTAACTATAGGTACTATAGGGTGGTAACCACGGCCAAAGCCTCCCACCAGACCAGACCAGAGACCATTTAGAAATTATAAATTCCCAAATTACCCCGCCGGGAATCGAACCCGAGACCTCCCAGTTATAAGACCACAGCGCTCACCACTGCGTCAGGGAGATCGTCAAAAATATAGTTCGTCGATAGATTCATAACGCTTACTTGCTTAGAGACCAGTAAAGATTTATCAAAATCGGTTCGGTAGCTTTTAAGATATAAATACTTTTCTTGGTCGTCAAAATATGCTGCATAGAACTAGAAACTTTTACAGCATTTAGGAACCATTAACATTTGTATTCAGTATAAGTTTCAATTTTACTTACTTTAATTTTTTAGTTTACTTCATGAAGTTTCTGACAAAAATGGCCTCAACAAACGGACACGCAGACGGATAACGAAGTGATTCTGCAGGGTTCCGTTATTTACGGAACTCTAAAAATAAAGTTGTATAAAAATCATAAAAGTACAACAAACTGATTCAAAAGTAAACTGTAAACGTTTAAATTATCCGATTTCGAGGAGAGCGTTTAATCATTCGGTAACTACAACGATCGTAATTACGGCGAATGAGCTCGCATGATCCCAAAATAAACGCCACACCATTGATATTGATTAATAAAAGACATCGATATAGCTCACCCAGATCAAAAGTGAGACAACTCAAAAAATATAATATATAAAAATGAATCTCTATTTCCCTTGGTCACACCATAACTTGAGAGCGACTTCACCAATTTCATTCATCTTTTTTTTTAAGTTTTCTAATTTAAGTAAAAGAAAAGTTAAAAACATTGAATAATTTCTGAAAACTTAACGACTATTTATAAATAAGACGAAATAATATTATTTTAAGCGTTGATGGTAAGCACACTTACACTATACATTAACGAACATACTTAAGTCTAACTACATACTATGTAGTTAAGTGTAGTGATTACTTTTAAAAGTAAAGACAACATGGACAAATAACAAAAACATTCAAAAAGACAAAAAGATTAAAAAATGAATCGCTTCGTTATAACTCGCCAGCCAAATGATTAACGAAAGGGCCAATGTCACTTAATCTAGGTTGAAACTTGAATATAAAGCGTTTACTTCAAATAGTTTTAAATTCAAATTCAATTCCCTCAATAGCTTGGTGTGATCTAAGCGTGACAAAAGCACTTCAAGAGGCAGTACGTGTTTGTATCTAGGGTTTTGTATATCAATGGGTTGTACGCATCAATCAACACGGGTGTAATGAACCGCGGGTTTAATATCGCTTTTGTAATGAACGTAAGGCCTGAGTGAAAACAAATAATGAAGGAAGCAAAAACAAAGGTCTACAAAACATCTGAAGTAGAGATTGATAACTTGTCTTATGCAAAGACACCTTCATCATCAGCCCACGTGCATAGGCCTCTTTCAAGTAGCGCCAACGTAGCCTATCTTCGGCCTTTCGCATCCAATCGATTGGATGCGAAAGACACCTTATACTTGGTAAAGTATCATCGTCATGTCATGTACAACTCATTAACGTCTCACTACCGAGAGCATATCTCCTCTCAGAGAAGAGTTATAGGATAGTTCACCACGCTGGTCCAATGCGAATTTTATTTTGAAGATTGACTCTTGTTTACCATTAAAAAAAAATCTTTTATTTAAAAATATTAGTATTTTCGATGAGAAAATATCCAAAAATAGAGTAATTTTGAATGTTCCCGCTAAAACACTCCACAACTGTCACGTGACTGACATGGCGTCATTCGTCAAACAAACATTGGTATACATACATACAGTCGTCAGCTTGTTTCGCGATTAGTGACGTCACAAGCTCTTCTTGGCGTTTGCAGTCACGTGACATCAGATTATAAATATAGCATTTAAAATCATTTTTAATTTTATTAAGTTATATTAAATTACAAAAATGTGGTTTTCGATATTCTAATATACGTATTACAAACTATCATAAAATTAACAGTAAGCATTAATTTGTGATTAGTGTTAACATCCCTATTAGACTTTACACGCCTTTGAGGACATTATGGAGAACTCTCAGACGTGCAGGTTTCCTCATGACGGTTTCCTCCACCGTTGAAGCATGTGATATTTAATTGGTTAAACGCATATAACTCCGACAAGTCAGAGGTGCGTGCCCGTGATCAAACTTGGGACCCCCTGAATTGGAAAGCGCAGTCCTAACTATTAGGCTAACACGGCTGTGCATACTACATGTAGAGACGCAGGTTTGACAGTTCTTAGTTGGCAACTTTCCATTGTTTTTTATAACCACTGGTAATGTCAAAAATAGAAAATTCGGCAGCAAAAGTGGTGTCGCAAACAGGCTTACACTCTCTAGGAATAACTTAATTAGTAATTAAATGCAGATTACTTTTACGAGAGCTTTAAACGTTAATGGAAACGCGTAACTTTTATCGTTCTTGTACCTATTAGGCCGATAATTTCAAACGAGCAAATTAATGGAATTTGTATTTTGTAATTATGTAATTCACACGAGTGAAGGGTTAATAATTAAGTAGGTAAGTATTTTGTGTAAATTGGTACGAAATTGTAACTTGTACCGTGATTGGGGCAATGATTGCGTCGAGAAAATTAACCAATGCAAGTAATAGGTATTAATTTACACGAAATTGGGACAAAATAATCTATACCAATGAATACTTGTTAGAAGTATTACGACTCTAAGTAATTCGCCGTTATTAATGTAAATTAGTATACCAATTGAGAAATAAGCGGATTCGAACAATTTACCTTTATAAATTAGAGGTAGGAATAATTTCACCTTACTCACTTTCAAGGGAAGCTGCAAGAATTTTTTTTATAGAGATAAGCTTCACCTATTTCCACTTCATCTAATATTATTTATCGTAACTGTTTATATGCACATAAAAAATAAAAATAAAAAAGCTTACAAGCTTTTGATAATGAATACGATACTAATGTGTACAAAAAACATAACTTCCAAGATTAAAATCCTTTATTTACAGCCTTTTACATTGTCTGTAAGCAAACTAACTCTATTTACACAGTAATAAGTTGAACAAATTGTATGCTTCGTCAGAATTCGGGTTTACCAATAAATTATGAAAGTCACCAACATGCAATCTGTTCAGTCTTAAATATTTCATCACTCCATCACTAACTGACTGATACAGGATGCATTTAACCAACAAATGGAAAAAATCGTCTGTGACGCCACAGACATCACAGTTAGGGGATTTTCCCATAAGATAACCAAAGTTTTTTGGAATGTGTCCCGATAAAAAAAAAAATTATAATAAACATTGGTTCATTTATTTCCATATTAATCTATAATTATATAAAAAGGCTTGTCCTGACTGACTGACTGACTGACTGACTGACTGACGATCAACGCACAGCCTAAACCACTGAAGTTAGAAACTTGAAATTTTGACAGTAGGTTCCTTTTATGACGTAGGCGAGCACTAAGAAAGGATTTTTCGAAATTCGCCCCCCAAGGGGGTAAAAAGGGGGGTTAAAGTTTGTATGAAACTCCGTCATTTTTCGAGTTATACTCATGAAATTCGGTATTTAGGCTTTAAATTGAAAACAAAAAAGTACGTGTTTCACAGTTTTTAAAAATTCTACCCCCTAAGGGGTTAAATAGGGGTTGAATGTTTGTATAATAGTCCTTCGTTCTTCAAGTTATTTTTCAAGTTACGTTTATGAAACTTGATATTTTGGCTCTTGATTAAAAATAAAGAATTACGTATTTTACATTTTTTTTAAATTCTCCCCCCAAGGGGGTAAAAAGGGGGGTTAAAGTTTGTATGAAACTCCGTCATTTTTCAAGCTATACCCATAAAATTCGGTATTTAGGCTTTAAATTGAAAACAAAAAAGTAAGTGTTTCACACTTTTAAAAAATTCTACCCCCTAAGGGGTTAAATAGGGGTTGAATGTTTGTATGATAGTCCTTCGTTCTTCAAGTTATTTTTCAAGTTATGTTTATGAAACTTGATATTTTGGCTCTTGATCAAAAATAAAGAATTACTTATTTTACATTTTTCGAAAATTCTCCCCCCAAGGGGGTAAAAAGGGGGGTTAAAGTTTGTATGAAAGTCCGTCATTTTTCAAGTTATACCCATGAAATTCGGTATTTGGGCTTTCAGTTAAAAATAAAAAAGGACGTGTTTCACGGTTTTCAAAAATTCTACTCCCAAAGGGGTTGAATGGGGGTTGAATGTTTGTATGAAAATCCATAATTTTTCAAGTTAATATCGAGCAACGGATCTACGTGATTCTTTGATGGGTATGGTTGCAGACAGTGTGTTATAGGTTACTTTTATTCGGACAAAATCAGGAGTCCGCACGGGATTTTCAAAGAACCTAATTCCACGCGGACGAAGTCGCGAGGGGACAGCTAGTTAATTATAATTATCAAAAATTCTTTTATTTTTTATAAAACAAAAGAAATTTTATTTATATATTTTGTTTCAGTGTTCTTTAAATCGTCAAAATCTAAATCTTATCAGTACTTTATTAAGAACTAGAGGATGCCCGCGACTTTGTTCGCATAGATAAGGGTTTTTGATTCCCGCGAGAACTCTTTAATTTACCGGGATAAAATGTAATCCCAGGTATAAACTATCTTTATTCCAAATATCAGCAAAATCGGTTTATTCGTTGTGGCGTGTGAAAGAGTAACAAACATACACACACATACACACTCACATACATACACATACGTATACAAACTTTCGCATCATCGAAATTCAAATCAAATTCGCAAATTCGTATCATCGAAGACCTTGCAAGATCTGATGAAAAGTTTTTAATAATAGTTTTAGTTCTATTTTAACATCCAGGACCTTCAAAAGGAGAAAGAATAGGCAAATTTTAGGCAAGCTAGATTTAAACGAAAGCTCGCCATTGCTTTCTTTAAACGGCAGATGTAATAAACCGAATAAATAAGCTCACCGGTGCGAAGTCGGGGCGAGTCAGCTTATGTTGATGAATAGGTACAGGTTACTATATCGCAGTACCTATCAATACTTAATCGGTAACATAGAGCATAAATCACGTGGAATTAAGCTGTCAATACTCAATGCATCGAGATAAACCGTGCCGACCTTCGGAGGACGTCTGTGGTCACGAAGTTCAATTACTTTAGTGCCTTAATAGCTCAACTGTCAAAGGTGCGGACTGAAAACTGAAAGGTCGCAGGTTCGATCCCAACCCGTTGCACTATTATCGTACCTTTTTTTTTTTTTATTTGATGACAAGATAGCCCTTGACTGCTATCTCACCTGATGGTAGTGACGATGCAGTCTAAGATGCTTGTGTTAGGTAGGTAGTTTTGTCTCCCACCAGACAAAACTACCTACCTAACACAAGCTTTATGCTTTTCTTTTTTGGAGGGGAGGGGAATATTAGTCAAGTTCAAGTCGCAAATCGTGTCAAGTTAACTTCAAAGGAAAGTGGTAGCTCAAATTGGTATAGTTATTGGTATAGTTATAGTTAAAAAAAATTTTGGACCTCCCATAGTAAATCAATCAGCTAATCGTCAATTTTGTATGGAGGGTCCAATTTTTTTTTTCATATTTCGAACTATGTTCCTTGGGGAAAGTTGTTCAGTTTCATGAGCACATTCACCTCCTTCAGGGTTTACGGGGAATAAAATAACACCGTGTATAGGTAGTTGATTTTGTAAATAGTTAATTGTAATATTACGGATGGGGCTGACAAAAAGGTGACCTTTTTGTCAGCCCCATCCGTACACACAAAATCCCTTAAAATGAGAATAAAAGAAAGGAAAGGGGTAGGTACAATGGTAGGTAGCTCAAAATATGTCTGTGTTTCAAGTGTTACAACCGGCAGTTCGCTCCTTCTTGACAGTAGCTCTTCTTATTTGTGCCGAAACTAAAAAATATTTTTGTAGTTTATTTTTTGCTTTACAATTCTCTAACCTGGCATGCAAGTCGTAAGTCAAGGGCTCTTCTGTTTCGTCAAAAGAGTTACTTATCCTAGATTTTTAAGAAACGTCTAGTTTTATAGTGTACGGTTTCTTGTACGCTCTGAGCTTGAGACCACGAGTTAAACAATATTTATCCTTACTAAATAATATAAAGTGTGAAAGTGAATTTGTTTGCTGGCTTTTTATTTGGTCTTGCGCCGCCTGTATCCTGCGTCTTATCCGATGTAATCGGCCCACCTAATGGGGAATCGAAGGAAAAATAAAATTCCACGGCTATAATTCGCCAAATAGAAAAAATCTGTGTGGTAAAACACGCTGTTTGCGCTGTACACCGTTGTTTCTCCGCTGAAGAAACGTAGAAAGAACGCAACACCAACACGCAGCAACATCATACAAACTCTTCGAAATACACTCTACGTACGTTCCAACCCCATACCGGGCTATCCTCAGGAAGTGTTGCTCCGACAATGCACAATTGCAAATTGTTTTCCAAACAGTTGTTTTCTGGTTTGGCGGAATATAGCAAAGGAATTTTATTTTTCCTTCAATATCGTGAAATTCCGCAAAGTAACGCCTATTTTCTACCAATAATGGGGGATCGCGCTAAGCTAAGCGCTTTAAGTCTTCATTCCTGTTCCGCACGGCTAGGGTCTGGAACGCTCTTCCAAGATCTGTGTTTCCTAACACGTACAATTTGGGTATCTTTAAAACAAGTGTGAATAGGCATCTTCTAGGCAAACGTGTTACACCTTAGACCACATCGTCACTTTCCATCAGGTGTTATAGTGGTCAAGCGTGTGCCTATAATGTATAAAAAAAATATTTGCTAACACTGCGTTTTCCAGCATCTTGGGACAACAACCAATAGCATAGCATTATTAAAAAATAATGACAAAAATGATTTGTGACTTGAAGGTATAATTTCCTCAATTAAAATACATATTTATTGGTTAAAGATATATAAATCATTTTGTATCAAACATTCTTTTCTCCGTATGTTTATTAAAACAAGTTTTTTATTGCTGTAACGATGAAATATTGTACGTAGTTATTAACTGTGCACTTAATAAATTAATTGTATCCGTAGGGCCCAAAGCATACATTTGAAGAACTGCCGGTAAAATTGATATAAATTTAAATTATTGTTTCCGGAGAAGGTTTTAGCGGTAACTTAATAGGACTTTTATTTATTACTAGCCCACGCCTACTAATTTGTTCGCATGGATTTTAGGTTTTACAAAAATGACCTTTCTTACAAATACCTCTTTTTATACTTTTAAGGATGGAATCTCAAAAATCTCTACTGTTTTCATGAATTTTTATTGAACTACTTCCATGGCAAGAACATAACGTAACACCGGACATCGTGCTACCTTGTGAGACATTATGATTATGCTTAGAGCAATGCTCAAAGTGATTATGTGGCATTTGTAGTTCACAATTATTTAGTATAAGTTTTTGGAAATTCACGAGGGCGCGTGAGCTTTACTTATGTAGTTACGTCGTGTATATGCACATTGCGTAGGTAAGTGTACCTACCTACCTACAAGTGTGTACCTAAGTGTACCTGTCAGGAGCCTAGGTGGGAGCGGTCAGGCGCGAGCAAGCTCTCACTCCCACTTCACACCCAACCATGAGCCACATGCCCTCATGAATTGAAACAACTTACAGTAGGTATCTTATGTTCACGTCTTCATTCGCTTGCAGGTTATTTAAAAGTAGCCTATGCCACATGCGAAAAATCACGTTGATCGACAAACCAACAAACAAACACACATATTTATAATATTGGTAGAGATAGTTGGATGGTTACGGAAATTTGGCTTGAATTGGTAAAAAGAAAAGAATATCTGAACGGCTCCCCTAACTAAACTAAAGTGTACTGATAAACTACCTAAAAGAACTAAATAAAGCTGCGTTTAAGTTATCATTCAAAGACTCTGCACCTCGATGCCACTTCACTCAACTTGGTATACCTTGTAAATGTACAGTATGTGTGGATAACTCTTCTCTTAGGAGATTGTTATTGTATCTAGTCTTTATTGTATCTAAAAGCGATTGGAAAGATGTATCGCGACAGAAGACAGAGATGATAGCGACTGAAGTGGCTCTCCGCCAACCCTGCCACTACATTGCTTCTTATCAAGGGAGACTATTTTATAATCGCACGACTTTGACTTCAACACTGAATACTGATAATATCTTAGACCCTGCTCGGTGTAATTTACAAAATCAAAAACATAATTGTAGCTGACCAAACCTAGTAGGATTCAAAACGATCAGATTTTTTTATAAATATGAGCTAGCTACAGTAAAACAAATTTTAATAAGTTATATATGAGTTTCATCGACAATATTCGTACGCATAAAAAGGAGTAAGATCGTTGACTAGAAATAATCAAAGTCTTGTAGAGTTACTTTCAGATTTGAAATACATGAAACAATAAGATCGTCAAATCTATCTCACTCAAAACAGTGGACATCGCCACTACTTCCACTGACCATTACGTGTATAATATATATATAAGAATAACCGCAGATAAAGGTATGTCCACATCTGTAAAAAGCATTACATCTGCGTAAGTAGATTTATTATTGTAACTTAATGTTAGACCTACATATAGGTTCTTATTGTCAGTCTAATTAGCTACATTAGGTCCAGGATACATTATTTCCATCAGGATCATCATGCATCCCTTTTATGTCGTCTCACTTTTTTGATTCAGCAGTAAATTCAACGACGAACACATTGTTTTAGAAAATAGGCCAGCTGTAGAATGTTTCGTCTCTTGCTATTACAGTGTTAAATTGAATATTAATTTCAATGGTTTCCTTCTGCCAATATGCAAATGGAGTGGTGAGGAGACATGTCTCCTGAGAATTGTATTACTTAATTATCCAACTTCGGAAGAATTTATAAGCTACATTATCAATATTACTCCCAACACTGGTAGTCTGTAAATCAACTCTATGAATTACGAGATTTAGAACAAGAGTAAATAGGTAGAAGTCCGTACATAATCATTTTACAATAATTAAAGTTTTTGTGGATTTTTAGAACTCTAGATATAATGCAAATGAATTCTACCAAAATGGTTTAAAACGTAATTTATTTATGTTAATATTAAAAACAGGTAGAGAGTGATTTTAGTGTGCAAAAGTCATAAGACTTGTGTCATCTGTCTACTCTTCCTTCAAGATGGCTCCTCCACCGGAGTATGATAAGGAACCAAAAGCCCCGGATAAAAGCGTAACGAAAATCGACGATTCAAAATTAGTGTATAACCACATAAAGGATCAATCCGCAAATACGGAACACAAAACCACGGCTGCGTTAGCCAACGTTGATATAGAGGTGAGGTGACCTTTTCTTTTATTTATTCCACCTGCGGCATTTATTAATTGCTTAGATACACACTATGTAGCTTAGGATAAAGCTCTATTTTATTTCTTTTACGGTTAGGTATTAGACATAGCAAAAAATTGTGCTTTTCACCAAAATATTATTCAGTTTCCTCATATTTAATGAAAATGGCGAAGGATATAAATGTCAAAAATACACTCGTATATTTTGTTCCATTTGAAGTGACTCTATCGACTCTATTTTGATCCAGGTAAAGGTAGTATAGATTCTACCAGCTGTGTGGAAAATAATTGTTAACTAGAGGATGCAGTGGATTGAAGAACTAGTGGACGAAGTCGCGGGCGCTTGAAATTTCAAAAATTTTTCGAAAAGCCAATTAAATATCAATTTCAAAAGTCAATACGAAGTGTATATCAAGAGAACGTCGTGTTGGTTTCGTCGTTGCATTTTCGGTATCAAAATTGAGCAGTTGGTAGTGGAAACTGAAATTTAATTTCAATTCACAATATAGCGGCGGAAGACCCGCACTGGAGAGGAAATCCTTTGCTACTGGCTACAAGCCGCACAAGAGCAATACTGAGAGCAGTCCTTGCAAGATACCACACAGTAAAGATATCGAATTGGACGTTTTTTCGGAAGACGGCACTCATGACACCTGCTATTTCTGGTATATTCTGTACAAATAATTTAATTATTCCAAGTTTTAGTAATACGCACGCGTTCTAGCCTAGAACATCCGAGGAATATATTTAAATTTCTAAGAATCGTTCGTAACTAATTAAACGTTTAAGGCAGTTTCTTGTTGCATAAAACAACGCATAGTTAATTGAGGTCCTTTTGTTTTTCATTACACAAATAAGCGTATACCGGAAGAAAGTAATTTAAAGGAATACTAATTGTTTTTGAATAAAATAGTATTTCGTATTCTGCTCATAAAGTATCGTCGAGTACTAAAATGTTCTAGAGTTTAATTCGTTTGTAAATCTGTTCTTTGGTATCTAAATATATAAAAAGAAAAGATGACTGACTGACTAACTGATTGACTGACTGACTTACTGACTGTGCTATCACAGTTCTAACCACTGGACGGATCGGGCTGACCGGGCTGCTTTTTTGAAAATTAAACCCCTAAGGGGGTAAAATAGGGGTTTGAAAAGTTGAACTTAACGTGAACGTGTCAAAAGCTAGTAGTAATATAATAAAATCAAAATCAAAATTTATTTATTTCATGTAGGCCAACTTGTAGCTCTTATGACACGTCATAAATCTACCACCGCGCACCGGTTCGGAAAGCAGATTCTGCTGAGAAGAGCCGGCAAGAAACTCAGCAGTTGCTCTTTTCAAAAAAAAAAAAATTTTTACAATGGTTAACAAAACTATAATGGTTAACAAAAATATAATGTTTAAACTAAATTAAAGGCATAATTACGCAGTGTTACCACTATCTTGAAAAGTTTTACTAGATAATCAAAATGTTTTAAAACTGACAAAAATAAAAATCAAAAAGGAAGCTGTAAATCACAGTAAAAAAAACAATCGGTCGAAAAATGTTTAAATTAAGACGTCAAAATTTAAATGACTACATACAATGTGTAAGCACTCAGGCGCATTTTGCAAAAAAATAATAAGCAAACAGAACAAAAACCGCAGTTGCACCGCGATTACGAGGTCTGTAGCAGACCTCCAGAAACTGAAGAGGTGTCACTATATATTTATTCCGTATATATAATAATATATAGTGAAACCTAGGGAATAAATATATAGTGAAACCTCTGCAGTTTCATAAATATATTTATTCCGTATAGCTCCGTTATAAGTTGTCGTTTGTATCGCAGAAGTTAAACTGCCACTCCTCATACAAAATTTTACTATAAACCACTTTATTTCCAGTGCGATTTCAGAGATGCCCTAACACACCTCCGACGCAAAAAAAATTATTATGATGACTAGATGTTCCCCGCGACTTCGTTTGCGTGGATTAAGGTTTTTGTTCCCGCGGGAACTCTCTTATTTCCAGGGATAAAAGGTAGCCTGTATCCTATTCCAGACTATAATCTATATTATCTCTGTGCCAAATTTCAGCCAAATCGGTTCAGTCGTTGCGACGTGTTTGAGTAACAAACATCCAAACATCCAAACATCCACACTTTCACATTTATAATATTAATATTAAAATATTATAATATTATTATAGTAGGATTAATAGGAAATAGGATAATATGGTATGGTGATTAAGCGGATTCGCTCCTACAGTTTTATGGTGGCAATGTAATAAAGACCGATTGCACAATTCCATACATTTATCTTTTTGAAAACTTGACTTAGAGCTGCCCTACAAAAAAATAACCAAACATCGGGGTGTTGATTCCGTTTACAAGCGAATGTTGTTTATACACAAAATGTTCAAAACATAAATCATGCACACTCATAATATTATTTTGCTGCAGAAATCCCTCTTTTTGATTGTTTGTAATGTATGTAATGTGTCTAATTTAGATAACAAAGACAGAGATTTAATCGATTACCATGCAAAATAACATTATGGAAAAACAAAAAAAATCCAAGAATTTTTTTAAGCTATTGCATAGGTTCTATCGCGGGCCAGCGTAGAGACCGTATCCAGAAATTTCGTAACGAAAACAACCTGACACGGGACTCCTCTACGGTGAGCCGCTAGATGGCGTTGATAAAAAATGCTATGCAATAGTTTTACCGCGGCAATCCCCGAGTGCCACACGCTTTTTTTTCTTATTCTCTTCATTTTATATAGGAATTTTAAAGGTATCCTTTATGTCCGCCCTATCGGTACACACAAAATATTACAATTAAATATATAAAAAATCAACTACCTATATAACTATACCAATTTGAAGAAAAAAAATATTTATCGTTTTTTTTTATGAATATGCTAACGTTATTAGGTATAAATCCTATGGCGTAAGTAAGAGGTTCTTGAAATTAAGTCACTTCTACGAGTAAATTCCGAACCGCATTAACAGAATATTAGTATTCATGTATTCCTAAAACAACACGCCACATTACGCAAACCCTAAACTATAAATACTTCAGTTAGAACAATGGCTCGATATTCCGAAAGCCCGATCTGAATGACAGATAATATAATTAGAAGTGCCTCGATCAGAATAATAGGAGGTGCGCCAAAGGAAATGCATTAGTCCTTTATTAGGTGGAGCGCTCCGTTTACTATGCAGTCGGAATATAGAAGCCATGCGATACTTAGTACCACTGAGTACTTACCTGCTCTGAATCGTGCACTGAGGTATTAATTTCGTTGCACTATTGTCGTACCCACTCCAAGCACAAGCTTTTCGCTTATTTGGAGGGGAGAGGAGAATATAAGTTAAGTTCAGCTTGGCTAATATCACACTAATATTATAAAGGCGAAAGTTTCTATGTGTATGTGTGTGTGTGTGTGTGTGTGTATGTTTGTTACTCCTTCACGCAACAACGAATGAACCGATTTGGCTGAAATTTGGAATGGAGATAGCTCATACCCAGGATTAAAACAGGCTACATTTTATCCAAATGAAATTTACAGAGTTCCCATGGGAATTGAAAAACCTTGATCCACGCGGACGAAGTCGCGGGCATTGTCTAGTTCTTTATTAAAAAAAAATAATAATAAGTATTCGATACTATTCATTCATTAAGGTTCCGTAGAAAACGGAATGAAGGGGTTCCGTAGTAAAAAACAAAGAACCCTTATAGTTTCACCAAGACCGTCCGTCTATCCGCGCGAAGAGACTTTCATTTATCTCAACCCTTTATCGACCCACTTCTGGGTACATGTCATCTCTTGAATTAAAATGATTAAATATTTGTATAGTTTTTATTGATTTATTTTTTTCTATTCTTTACAATTTTTTCTTTTTTTCCCCCTGTATTCCTTTTTATTTTTCCTTCTCCCAGTTGAGTGTTTTTTTTTTCTTTTTCATATGTAAATTCTATCTGTGAAAACTTGTAATTAGCTTTAATTCTTTTTTTATATTTATTAACTAGTTCTTTTTTTTCTAATAAGCTGTAAGTTTTCTTGTAAAATAAAAATAAAATAAAATATTAGATATGGATATAATTGCTTTAAACGCTCATGTAGAGCTCCAAAAAGTTTTGCTGAGAGCTGAGAGATTACGATCTCGTAAATAATCTTATTATAAATGCGAAAGTTTTTTTTATACTTTTTTTTTATTTAGTTTGAATGGATGTATGGATGTTGACGCAACGACTGAACCGATTTGACTGAAATTTGGCACAGAGATAGACATAGGCATTTTATTCCGGAAAATAAGGAATCCAAAAAAGCCTCGTGGCTCCATCAACTAGTTAATCATATAGCAGATAAACTGAGTGTTAAAACATTAGCTTCCTTTACGGGGAGTACATGGGTTCAAATCCCATGCACGCACCTCTAACTTTTCGGAGTTACGTGCGTTTTAAGCAATTAAATGTCACTTGATTTAGGAGTAAAGGAAATCATTGTGAGGAAAGCTGCCTGCTTGAGAGCTCGTTGGTCTAGTGAATCACTCCCGTGCCTCCAAGAGCACGTTAAAGCACGTATGAGAGTAAGGAAATAGAGAGTGCACCGGTGTTTGCGCACACACTTGTGCACTATAATATCTCCCGCACAGATGGCTAATCTCTGTCGGGAGGACATTATTTATTTATATTATTTATGTAAGTACTGAGTACCTTACTCAGCCAGCCGCTAAGTAGGTATATATAATTTTTTCTAGATGTTACTATTAAAAAGCTAGCTCTAATCACCTGCAAGTCCATAATTTTAGCAACATTTTAATACTCTGTGACTGTAATTAATTAGTGGGAGGAACCCGTTAGCACTTGTATATGATTAAATACCTCTTTTCAATAATACACTTTTTTATTCAATAAAAAATAATTTGTATTAGAAACTTTTTTCTCCACCTATTAAAACACCATTTAAAATTAATCACAGAACTAAATAAGTCGCTATTTCCCCGTAATAAAAGCTACATCACAACGCGATCCCGTAATTCGCTTACCCACATTAAGCTCATGTAAGCCTAATACCTCGATAATGCGATGATTAACCTCGCCTTATTCGTGTCTCGTAACTCATACTAAGTACTATGTATGCTGCGTAAGCACTGCCTACATAGATATGCTTTCCTGGTACCTGAATGTAGTAATATAAACCATTTCTTCTGGTAGGAGACTGGCCGTTGCAAGTTACCACCCTACCGTCAAAGACGTTCCGCCAAGCGATTTAGCGTTCCGGCACGATGGCGTGTGGAAACCTATAAGGGGTATAGGTTGAATTTACACTGCTATACCCCTTCCGAGTTAGCCCGCTACCATCTTAGACTGCATCGTCACTTGCCATCAGGTGAGATCGCAGTCAAGGGCTATCTTGTCATAGAATTAAAAAAAAACCCTAAAAAATTATACAAAGCTAGCATATTAATATTCACTATACACGATATTCCTGCACATACTATGCTTTGAGTATCTGTACAACTACATAATCACATTACTGTAGGTAGTAGATACGATATGTGGTGAAGGACACGCTTAGTTTGCCAGGACTTACAAAGTACTACAGTCTAAACTATAAACTCTCAAGACTGTAGGAACATGCCAAGCTAATATCTTCATGTGTCTTCAAAGGTACACAAGATAGGTTCTAGTTTGATTGAAGTGGCACTTTGCCAGAATAGACGAAGACCGTACTGTATTTGAATTGAAATGTGTAACTAATTTTTGGTGCTTTAATTTAACTTATGTTTCAATGGCCCAACCGAATAAAGGCGTAAGTAATCAAAAAAGGTAAATTTTTTCAGAAGAGCCAAAAAACCGTAAAAATGATTTAATTTGTTTGCTATTTACACCTGATTAATTTGTATATTTTTTGGGTTTCAGTTTGGTTATCAGTTGGGCCGTCGGTTTATTTCTTTTCTTTATTTATATTTGCATGATTTGTACCCATATTTTTGTTTAAATAATTTAAAAAAGATAGACTGCTAAACTGAATTTGATTTTTAGAGATGACTTAAAAGTTACTCAAAAGTTAGCAAATCAACACAAAGAATGTTCCGACTTTCAATTTAAAATTTTCCATCACGACGGTATAAAATTATTACAACGGGAAGTATCAAATAAATATACTTAATCATTACAAAATTTACTTGTAAAATAAGTAGCTCTATGGTTTATGATAGGTTTATGATCCAATATCTCTGAGATATAGGAGCTCTTTTCGCGTAATCCGCGATTGCGTTGCGCAGAAGCCATAACGTATTAGCGGGAAATACGGTCTGTATAAGTCTATTTGAGGATTATGGTTCTAGAAATCAGATCTTTACATCTAACGGTGCAATAGGCGTTTTCCAATCGGGATCGATCCAAAATTGCAACAATAGGATAATCATCCTCCTATTGTCCGGCCATTAATACTTTAAGTGTATAGATCAATATGCTACTACGTGTTGTATTGTACAACACGTAGTAGCCTATTGACCTATGCACTACATACATCACAATATACATCACAAATTGTATGGCATAAATGATTTAAAATTAGTTTTAATTTAAAATAATTAATTTTTTTTTTAATTTTTTTTTATGATTACAGGACTGAATGCAGAATCAATGCATACAACTAGGTATAAAGCTTGTGTAAGTAGTATTAAAGCCAAATTAGACGGTTCATTTTTCGAGATTTTTGCCTGCATTTTCGAGGCTTCACCGATGATTCATCGAAAATGGACCGTTTAAACGCCAACCGTTCATTGTTCACAGGCGATTTTGCCTTCACTGGTAAGGTAGTAACGAAAGGTTCACTAATATCGTACATCGTTCATCACAAAGTTGAACGATCACCGTCTAATTTGCCCCTTAGCAAGACAAAAAATTATAACTGTAAGTTTGACGGGTGGGTTTTCGATAGAGACTTTAGTTGCGCTAATGAGATTTTCAAAAACTATAAGTAGGTAATGTAAAGTTAAATAAACAAGTGTTATCTTACACTCTGTGTATCTTTTATTCAGAAATCAAAACTTGTCAAAACTTAACAACTCTACCTACTCCAAAAACTATGGCAGGAAATAAAACCTGGCTTGACGCCTGCGTTTCATTTCATTCAATTTTTTTATTGACTTAAAAAAACCTATAGTTCTTTAAGCTCAATTTTTTATGTTTTATATAATCCTGACCGTGTTACAGACAAGTAATCGCATTAAGCTCGTGTAACGCGTGAGTAATGTGGTGATTTGTTCACTCTGTATTATTGTCTCTGGCCGTAAACTTGGCAAACATTTTGTTGTTACTACATAGAGACACGGATTATTGCTACATATTTATTATTTACGTATCTTTTATTGTTTATCTCACAGATACTTTACCCAGAATTTTGCTTTTTACGATTCAATATTGCTTTTTAACCGACTTAAAAAAAAAGAGCCCTCGCCTTAATAGAAAGGATGAAACCGATGCGCGACGCTGGCCCGACTTCAACATACGTGTGCAAACTAAAATTATTTTATACTTTTAAGTGGCGTTTGAAATCGGTTTTTCTTTTTAATATTTTTTTACATTATTATTGTCTTATGTTACCAACGAGAGCGTAAAGCTATCATATCAAAGTCACGTAACTCTCTGTCTTGTCATTTAAAAAAACTTTTATTGTTTTATTACATACACAGAATTCTATATTCATTTTACTAAGTAGGAATAATTTTGTAAACAATATGTTTATTATTTTATCATCGTATGATACTTGGCTTATTTTTCTCACTTATACCTATATTATTTATTTAACTCGGATTTAACCTTTTCATACACGACTTATATTTTATTACCTACTTGGAAATAGTTATTTGTTCAACAAGATAGCAAAGTTCATTTTTGTTGCGAGTGCCTAGTTTGAATCCCGAGCGAGCGAAGGATTCTAATATAGAATCACGAGCTTAGCGAGTGATTCTAAGTTAGAATCCTGAGAGTAGTGAGGGATTCAAAGGCACAAGAAGCAAAAACTTTGCTATCGTGTGATACATACAACTTTTCACCTCAATAGCGAAAAAATACAAGATGTAAGAAAAATATTTATTAAAACATAAAGGATATTTTAAAATTTTAAAAATTAGGTTTCTTTATTTAAAAACTTATCAATATCATGAGCGGTGAAAACTTTAGATTTTTTAGATTTGTGCCCCTCCGACTGTCTTTTCAAAAATGCAATAAGTTTAGGATAAGTTTCAATGTGAACGTCGCATTTCCATGGAGTAAATACTCCATAATGTAGATGGTTGCTTGTTTTAGACAATTCCATGAAATATGATAAAATCACAGTCTCTGAATAGGGCTTCGCACCCTTAGAAAGTCTCCAATCATTAAATAATTCATAGGCTTTAAAGGTTTTTCACGAGACGTTTCCGGAAGAAAGTTTAATTCAGCGTTAGACACTTAGGGCCGATTGCCTGAGTGGCCGTTTAAAGTTAAGTTAAAGTTGTAACCGCGGCTACATTTAACTTTAACTTTTTCCGTAACCGAGCTCTGAACTCCATTATAGGCGTTGCACAACGCCAATTTTGACCCCCGTCAAAATTAACTTCAGCTAATGGAGCTGCCAGTAAATAATGATTCCCTTCTCGGTTTTTTAGTCTTATTATGTTGAATTATTTTATCAACATGCAACATTATGCTGAAATAACAGTCAGTGTTCTAGTCTGTGATTATGTGATAGTTGTCTTTTCATCTGTGTTTGTTGATTGTCAACACGGAGTGATTACATTCTCTTGGATTGTCAACTAAAAGATTTTTGTCGAAATAGTCATTTTATTTAGTTTTATTACAAAGAAAAATAAAATGCATGTTAATGCAAAGTAAGTGAAAAGATCACGGAAAAAGGGATTTTTCACAGTATTATTAAAAAGCGTTCACACACACTGGTCCCAACTATACGTCTTATTAACATATTGTGCCCCATAGAGCATGTGAAGGATCATTTTATAAATATATCAATAAATGATGATTTTAAACCACAAACTGTGAGTACCTGTTTATATTTTAACTAGACTATCTCGGAACTTCGTCCGTGTGGATTAAAGGTTTTTAATTTTCGCAGGAGCTCTCATTTTCCGGGATAAACATGTGTTAACTACTGAGCCGATTTTAATGAATGAGGTATCAATCGATTCAGTCCAGGTCGGTCCAGGTGACACAGGTTACATTATACACAAACAAAATCAATATGCCTACCAAATATTTTATGGTAATTAATGGTAATTATGAATAAAATACCATACCAAAATCAAGACTGTAAATCATTGACGACTCAAAACACTGGACGGATCATACTGATTGGCATACAGATATGTATAGCTATTATGAAATAGCCATCTGCTAAAAAAAGGGGTTTTGATAATTCAACCCTTAAAGAGGGAAAATAGAGTTTTAAAAAATTTAACTTGATGCGAGCGAAGGTGCAGGCAAAAGCTGGTTTGTAATTATTTATTTTTACAGGTGACTGAGGAGTCAATTGGAACTGAATATTCAGACTTAAAAGAAAGTCAGGAAGTCACATTTATTAACAATAATACAGAAATAGTAAGGAAATAAACAATTTTTTGGTACTTTGTTGTACATACATTGTAAGCTAAATAAAAGATTTTAAATAGAGGTTTTTCTTTTATTAAAAAACATATTCTAACTATTTACAATACTGATACAATGTTATAATTTAATTAGATATTCAATAGCTTTAAGTACATAACTTATTGACAATATCTAAAGAGCTGTTGTTAATTAAAATATGTAATAACTAGCTAATTCCCGCGACTTCGTCCACGTGGAAAAAGTTTATAGAGTGACTTGCAACTCCACGAGAAGTTATGTTCTCTATCTCCGATAATACTTATTAGACCTTCACCAAAATTGAGAAAAATACTTCTAATAGTACACACATTATATTAAAAAAAGAAATATCAAATTCAGTTTACAGTGGACAAATTTATGGAGCAAAATCAACAAAAACTTTTATCCCCTATCCCGGATAAACCCTTTCGTTTATAAGGATAAAAAGTATGCTATATGTTGATCCGGAGTATCAGCTATCACTATACCAAATTTCATTTAAATCTGTTCAGTAGTTTTCGCGTGATGCGCGCACAAATTCACAAACAAAAAAATCAAAAAAAATTGTTTTGGGCTCAGTATCGATACTATAATTAAAGCATCCTCCGAATAAAATTTTCAAAATATATTTAATGTATGGAATTCGTCCCGTTACACAACACACATTAACAGTTTTATCACTAGCACTACAGCCGACGAGCAGCTAGCTCGGACGTGGTTTGCGATGGATCCGCTTCCACAAGAGCCTTCAATTCTTCATTATCAACTTTGGTGTCCGGCTGTCCACGGAGCTTGTTCTGCAGGTCGAAATTTCCAAAACGAAAAAGTTGGAACCAAAAACGCACTGTGTTTTCTTTTGCGACACCGCCACCATACACATCATTAATCCCTCGAGCCGTTTCTGCACCACATTGAAATCGACGATTTCTGGTGAAGAGTCGACAAGAAACTCTGCATTTGCTCCTGCTGCTCTGTTTTACTTGATCTGCTACGGACATTGATTTATTTGTGTAATGATTTTTTTCCTTGGAAAAGATATTCTACCCATTATATTTTCTTCATCACTGGAACTCTCATCTTCAATTTATTTTGCGAATAAACACTTCGGAAAATACTCGTAGATAAGATTATTTATTTTATTTGTACTTTTAACAAAATAACAAACTGTCACAATCCATCAAAAATATTGAAAAATGTCTATTGAAGTTTTATTTTGAGGTTAACTTGACCGTAAACCCTCGCATTCGGCCGGTAAGGTTTAAGGCTAAAGTTAAAGTCAAAAGTTAACTAAAAAAGGACTCGTGCAACGCGATTTGCTTGTTTCGGCTGTCACATTTAGCTTTAAACCTAACTTAGCCGTAACGTAACCGTGCCGGCCACTCAGGCAACTGGCCCTAATTCTTTTAATTCTGAAAGTGTTAAATTATCACTAGATTCACTCATTTTGTTATTTTAAAATTCTTACAACAAATAACTACTAAGAAATTAGTACCTAATTAAAATATAGAATAGAGTTAATTATTTTTTTTTTGCCGCCATTTTATATTACTATTTTGTCTGCGTTCGGAATTGTGTCATTCATAAAATAAAATATATTAATTAATTAATTTTAATTTTCTTTTATGTTTCATGTTGTGTTACAGAATTATAAAGTCTAAAACACATTTAAAAAAAGTAAATAAGTAGTTTAAATAATAAAATAGAGAGTTAAAAAATTTTGTCGAAATAAAATGTATGGGGTATGCAATATTATATACAAAATTTCTGAACGTTTCTTGAGATTTGAAGAAAGATGAGTTGAAGAAACGCCAATCCAATGCGTTCTATATTCAAAACACTTTTTCTCACTGAGTGAGCAAAAACGACTTTTGCTCACTGGTTTTGGGCAGCAAAGGCGCCCTTTTTGAGCTAGAGAGGTGAAAACAATATTGCTTTCGTCTGTATGCTAATTATTCACAGTCATAAAAAGCAATGTCAGTCAGGTAAAGTGCTTTCTCTTAAAATGGGCCTACTTCGTCACATTAAACAAAATATGTCTTATTATTTCCTCTTCTTTATGTCTTATACATGGCAATATAAGAAATTTTCAGTAGGGCTAACATGCGCGACACGAGAAAGTTTTGTCTACCCATTTACTCGTGAATTTGTATGAGATTTCACGAGTAAATGGGTAGACAAAATTTACTCGTGGCGCGCATGTTAGCCCTACAGGAGTGTATTATGTTGCTTCTTTTCTTGTCCAAAGATCTCTTTTTCTTTCAAACCGACGTAAAGGTTATGCTACGAGTAGGTGCGACATTAATGCTGAGAGTGTGCTCAGACTCAAGATAGAGGTTAAGACGAGACACAAGTATTCTCATAAATCTGTCCCGTTTTAACTCTGTCTTAAGTCTGAGCAGAGTGAGTGCGATCTTTAAATCTCGGCCTAAGTCTAAACGTGGAATA
This sequence comes from Hipparchia semele, assembly GCA_933228805.2. Taxonomy (NCBI): domain Eukaryota; kingdom Metazoa; phylum Arthropoda; class Insecta; order Lepidoptera; family Nymphalidae; genus Hipparchia; species Hipparchia semele. The sequence goes on from OW121722.1 coordinate 4,715,623, forward strand.
TGAACCTTCTCGTATTTCAATAGTCTCCCTAAACAAACGAGTTGGAGCCAAAGTTCAAGTTCAAACATGGTTTGGTATCTGCTTGTTTCAACTTAATCGCCGAATAAGCCTCAATAGCCCAACGGTTAAGATGAAAACTGAAAGGTCGTAGGTTAGAGTCCCACCCATTGCACTATTGTCGTACCCACTCCTAGCACAAGCTTACCGCTTATTTGGAGTGGAGAGAAGAATATAAGTCAAGTTCAGCTTGGCTAATATTCTTTAAAAAAATATCTCAGAAGAGACTTGTTGCTCAGTAGTGAGCCGTTGATGGATTGCTGATGAAAATGATGATGATGATGATATACATATACTATACTATCACTACTTACTATGCACGAATACAATAGGTCTCGTCCCTTTTAGTCTTCCCACTAAGGCTAGTGAGTTGTGACATGGCGGCGCAAGTCTATTTTGCATAGAAATTAAAACTCCACGACTGGGTGATCGAGCTGCGAGCACCAATTTCGCGAATATTGCTTTTAGTTACAGCTTCAAAACCCATTAATGTTTAATGATAACTCATGATGAATGATAATACTGGAAGTTGGAACACACTTGCAACAAGCCACTTCATCGCCAAAAGGGTCGTCTAGTTTTTAGGGTTCCGTACCTAAGGGTTGTTCGTCCGTCCATTCGTCCGTCTATCTGTCTGTCAGCGGGTTAAAAGGTAGACACAGACAGTTGCAGAGAATGTGTATTTCTATTGCCGCTATAACAACAAATAATACGTATGAAAATAAAAATTAACTAAAAATTAAAGGGCCGGGCTTTACTAGAAACCTGTTTTTCTCAGCGTTTTTTGGGACACCTAATTCTTATTAGACTATTTTGGAGACTCAAATCGCGTAGCGTGACGTCGATGTTGGGCCAATTGGCGTTTTATGAGTGTGTCCCACCCATCGTTGGTCACCCTGTCATTCATTAATAATGCAGTGGGTATATTACAGATGTCAGTTGTGAGTATTAATTTATTAAATTAAACGGCGCAACGTCGGTCTCGCTTATTATCAATTACTGATTTTATGAGTTTTCAATTTTTAGATTGAGTACCAGTCAATGAGATTTATTGCAATACGTGGTGCATTTATACCACGAATTAAACATAAAATCTCTTGCATGTCTGCGATTTCGTAAAAACTGCTTCTTATGCTCCTATTAATTTTTTTACGTTATTCTTAAATAATTGTAGATTTCCTTTACCGAATGAAAACGCTGTTGCTAGTAGTAAAAGATTGATGATCTTCATTTGAAATACGTTATTTATTTTTGTAAATTCAAGTCTCAGAAACTCAAGAAAGTAGAAGACCAAAATCCCGAAAGGATCATCAAATAAAAAAAACGTGTGGCACTCGGGGACTGCCGCGGTAAAGCATATTTTTTTTTATTGCATAGCATTTTTTATCAACGCCATCTAGCGGTGAGAGGAGTCCCGTGTCAGGTTATTTTCGTTACGGAATTTCTGGATTCGGTCTCCACGCTCAAGGCCCGCGATAGAAGCTATGCCATAGCTTAATAATTCATTATTTTTTCTGTGTTACGCTGATATCTTTTAACCATCAGTAGTTTTTCCTACTATTTCGATTTTTCCTGTAGTCCAAATCCATTTGCGGTCTTCGTAATGTGCAGAACTAGAGATTGTGCCATTTAATATATTATGTTTCTTACTCAGTATCGTTCCTTGGAAATATGGTGTAATTTTTGCCTGTTTTTTTTTTCGCATACTTAAAACTTGATCTACTGTTGTAAAAATCAAATCTGCATCGCATTACACGCGCACTTAAATCAGTTGCTACTTGCTGGCAGTTGCGCCTGTGCAAAAGCAGCAGAAGATCGTGTTCAAATTCAAATTTTATTTATTTCATGTAGGTCACCTTGTAGCTCTTATGACACGTCATAAATCTACCACCGGTTCGGAATGCAGATTCTGCTGAGAAGAACCGGCAAGAAACTCAGCAGTTGCTCTTTTCAAAAAATAAAATAATTTTACAATAAGTAACCAAACTATACTAATGTATACAGTGCTTCCACAGTGAAGCTTCAAAAATGCAATACATATAATCCAACACATGTCAACATAGGAAGACAAAGCAGATCCATTCCCGTTGGTGGCACCCGTTCACGAGCACGACGCATGATCCAGCCGTTGCTTCGCTCAACCATATTTGAGGGAACGTAACAACCCGCACCACATGACACCACCACAGAAATGTTAAAGAGAGCATGACATGTTCTCTGACAATCTTTGCATAAGACCTTTGTCCAGCTGTGGACGTCATCATTTGAGACAACGACGAGACGTATGTTTGCCTAGTATGCGTTGGATCTAAGCTAATATGTATTTTTGCTATGCAAATAAAAATAGGTAGGTAAGTCGACATTTGTTGCATGTTTGCGTAATAAAGTAATTATTTGTGCAAAAACAGGTTTTTTGTAATAAAATCATCATCAAACATTTGTTTTGATCGAGCCGTTGTTAAATTAAGTTAATTTTTATTGATGCCACTTGCCAGAATTTTATTTACTCGTAAAATCAATATCATTGAACCTGACTGACCGATCTTGGATCGCCGCATTGAACTGTGGACAGCCGATATAGAAAGGCGGAAAAATCGTTTATGAAATATCCATTAAGTGGTCTTCAGTAAGCTTTTACAAGAGATATCTATTGTGAAATCTATAGGTACGCTAAAAATGTTTGCCACATTCAAAAAAACAGGAGCTTTCTAAAAAGTTTCTACAGCACTGGAGTATCTTTCACATCTTCAGGAGATGTTAAATTTAAAAATAAGTATAAAAGGAAAAGGTGACTGACTGTGTGACTGACGGACTGACTGATCTGCCGCATAGCGCAAATCCCATCGGGTTGAAATGGCATATAGCTATTGTGATGTAGGCATCCGCTAAGAAAGGGAAAAATTCAAATTTTGAAAATTCAACCCCTAAGGGGGTAAAATAGGAGTTTGCAAAATCGAACTTAACTTGAGCGAACTTAAAGTGAACGCGGGCAAAAGCAATTTAATGCTATTTTAAGTAGGATAAAAATATCTAATACCCGATTTTTAGACAATCTCACAGCTGAAGATTTATAGCAAGCTAGTGTATCATGAACTTCCGCAAAGTAATCCTGCTGTAATCCAATAATAGTTAAATATTCAAGCCTCAGATATGCGCGGTAGATAATGTTTATAATTAGAATCTGAATAATAGAGGGCGTGGTAAAGGAAATGCTTGCAATATTAATGATGCATTTAGGACAACTTAGCGTTACTTAAGCTCGTGGGCGATGAGACAAGGCATTGTGTTGCTTGGCTAGGTTACTTGTAACACCTTTATCGCGTTACTGGTGTAAGAAAGAAGGAGTGTCCCAGTGCTTGTTCACTTGTGGGCGCACTTGTAGTATTATCAACATTTTTATTCAAGTTACAATAAACTAGTTAAACTGTAACCCGAGTACAATATTGGATATTTTTTAAGCTATTGCATAGCTTCTATCGCGGGCCAGCGTGGAGATCCAGAAATTCCGTAACGAAAATAACCTGACACGGGACTCCTCTACGGTGAGCCGCTAGATGGCTCATTTTTTATCAACGCCATCTAGCGGTAAGCCGCGAGATGGCATTGATAAAAAATGCTATGCAATAGCTTTACCGCGGCAGTCCCCGAGTGCCACACCTCTTTTTTTTGTTTTTTATAGAATATAGACCTAACAGTTTTCAGTCCGCACCTTTAACCGTTGGGCTATTGAGGATATTGGATAGAATCAGGCGTTACATTGCGGAAGTTCATGATTAGCAAGGACCAGGTTAGAGTTATTTTGCTTTAATCCGCCAACAGAAAAAATCTGTAAAGTCAAACATGCAGTTAAAAGCTAAGCACCGCTTATCTTCCCAACCAAGCAAAATAATTCTAACCTTTTCTCACAATATTTGATGTCATAAGTTCAAATTCAAATTCAAAATTAATTTATTTCATGTAGGCTAACTTGTAGCTCTTATGAAACGTCATAAATCTACCACCGGTTCGGAATGCAGATTCTGCTGAGAAGAGCCGGTAAGAAACTCAGCAGTTGCTCTTTTCAAAAAAATTTTTTTTTACAGAGCTATGCTATGTATACAGTACTTCCACAGTAAAGCTTATAAATGCAAAAATGCATACGTAGGTACACCAATCCAACGCATGTCAAGATGGGCAGCCAAAACAGACCCATTCCCGTTGGTGGCACCCGTTCACGAGCACGACGCATGATCCAGCCATTGCTTCGCTCAATCATATTTGAGGGAACGTAACAACCTGCACCACACGACATCATCATCGACATGTAACATCCGTCATATTGATTTTGTCCGTATAAAATATAGCCATGTCACCCGGGCCACATAACGAATGATTGGCATCTCATTAATCAAAATCGTCTCAGTAATTTTGGCGCTACGGTGGAACACACGTTAAACAGGCACATACATACGTATGGGTGATGTCACGTTTTTATTTGTATGTTAGAACCTACTTCATAAAGGCCGAGTAACGTTTGATCGACGAATTTTGATTTTCTAATTGTTTAGTGCAAAACTTGGATTTACTTATTATTTAGTGCAGAGATATTTCATAACCTTCTCACAAAAATATAAAGTCTGAAAATCAGCACTTGGCCGTTGTTGTTGACTATGCATATTTATAAATTATAACAATGTAGTTTTTGTGAAACAAAATATTCATCTCTATAAACAAACAGGTGGTACACACGATCTTTAAACTAGACACCGTCATAAACTATACCAAACTATCGTCTTCGTAAAGTGCAGAAGTCCTTTATGAGGTCGAGTATCTATAGGTACGCTTTTATAACTTGATTCCGAAAGAATTGGTAGATTTACCATTACATAAATTTAAACTGTGTTTAAAGGCACATTTATTAAGTAGAGTTTATAACACAATTTATTTATTTATTTATTTATTTATTTAAAAGTAATCAAACAGCGTTACATCACATTAATATAATTAATGAATTCCTTAATTAAAAAAGTTGCTTGGAACCAATCTGCTTTGCTTCAGCTGTCCACAAGATAGATAAGCTACATATTATAACATTTTTCGTTTTGAAAAGAGCACTTGCTGAATTTCTTGCCAGCTCTTCTCAACAGAATCAGCATTCCGAACCGGTGGTAGATTCTTAACTTGTCATAAGAGCCACAAGTTGGCTTCCGTGAAATAAATAATTTTAAATTTGAATAATGCCTACGTCATTCTCATTCAAGAGACCTGTGCCCTGTCTTTAAATCCCCTAGGGAGGTCCTGTTAGACGACATGTGGACGATGAGTTGAAATGAATGTATGAACGAATAGGTACTTTATCTAGAAGATTTAATTAGATTCAAATCACATAAAGAGCTTAAATCTGAATAAAAATATAACGCCTAACACAAAATTGGGAAATTACAAACTTTGTTATAACAATAATATTCCCGTGGTGAAAGAATACTAGCATCTGTATAAATCAGCATTAACTTATCAATCTGTTATGAAGCTTAGCGGGTTAAGCTTTAAATCCTTTGGTAATGTGAGGTTTTTCGCAGTGCAGCGTTTTTATAACGTCATTGAAAAATGGGTTAATTCTCCTCGATGAATGGCCTATCATTTTCATTTTGTTGTTAGTATGTTTTTCGTTATTTTACGAAAAAATTGAACCGAATTGGCTTTTTGTACTTATACTAGGTAGATATACGCTGCTTTTTCAATGTTCAGTAGGACATAAATAGATGACTCACTTAGTAGTTCATTTCACGATAGAATAAACCGCCAACTTTAAACTAAACTCTCTTCAGCTTTTCCAGAAAAGACGTGTTGTCAAATCCAATGAAATAATCACAATAATCTCAAAAATTCAAATAGCTATTATAAACCGACTTCAAAAAAAAAAGGAGGAGGTTCTCAATTCATCGGAATCATTTTTTTATGTATGTAGGAAAATTTTTCTTTCGTTTGAAAGGGTATTATACTTCTCAGGTAGTCTCATGATCATCAGGTCAGGTTCTGATGATGGAATCCTGGAGAAATAGAGATAACTCTTCAAATTTTATAGCCACACTTGACATACTTTGTAGCGTTTTTCTTTTAAAGAATTTTTATATTTACTTTCTTTAGTCAATATTCATAATCTTACATTTTGCATTTATTTTTGTTTTGAAATCGCAATTGTAAACGCTCAATACAAAAGGAAATAAAAGTTTACAAAAACCTTTTTACATTTTAAAATAAAACATTTGATATAAACCGCATATCTCTGCGACTTTCTCATGAATAGTGTATACAGCCGCCTAGCAATTTTTATTAGACGCAGACGGGTAATTTTTTCCCGGTACAGCTTTGTAAATTCTACAGAGAGTACGTGACTATGCAAACGCAGAGGTTATAAAGACATTGATATAATCATTGAGTTACTTTAGTCACACTATCACACTAATACTGAGATCTATAGAGCGTACTTTGACTTAGCTCGAACTCAAGATAAGAGTTGAAACGAGACACAAATGCGCTGTGACATAAATCTATCTCGTATTATCTCTGTCTTGAGTCTAAGCAGAGTGAGTGTGCGGTCTATAGATTTCAGCCTTATATTATAAAAACGTGTCGTGTGGTGCGGGTTGTTACGTTCCCTCAAATATGGTTGAGCGAAGCAATGGCTGGATCATGCGTCATGCTCGTGAACGGGTGCCACCAACGGGAATGGGTCTGCTTTGACTGCCCGTCTTGACATGCGTTGGATTGGTGTACCTACGTATGTGTTTTTGCATTTTTAAAGCTTTATTGTGGAATCACTGTATACATAGCATAACTTTGTAAAAAAAATTTTTTTTTTGGAAAGAGCAACTGCTGAGTTTCTTGCCGGCTCTTCTCAGCAGAATCTGCATTCCGAACCGGTGGTAGATTTATGACGTGTCAAAAGAGCTACAAGTTAGCCTACATGAAATAAATAAATTTTGAATTTGAATTTGAATTTGAAAGTTTGTATGTGTATTGTGTATGCGTATGTACGTGTGGGTGTGTATGTGTGGGTGTGTATGTATGTGTGTTTGTTACTCCTTCACGCCACAACGAATGAACCTTTTATCCTGAAAAACCTTGATCTACGTGGACGAAGTCGCGGGTATCGTCTAGTGAATAATAAAATGTAAAATATGAACGTATATAGCTACGAATAAAGCTATGTTTATTAAGCAAACTAATTTTGCAACTAATATAGCAAAACTTTATCTCATTTTCCAGGGAGCGGAATATTTAAACAAAATAACGTTATTCAAACCACAGTGACCGTAGTATTAAAATAATTGACCAAACAACTTGTAAACGATGCTAAAATTATTCCAATATGCAGCGAAAAGTCGTAACCTATTTCACGATGTTAATTGTTAACCATCACTATTCAAAAATATTTATTCAACGGAGCATTGCACTAATTTGTCCAATAGTACAATGCTATTATTGCACGTAGCCAAATTATTGCGACTGTGATATTAGAACTAACGCAAACGTGCGACAGTAAAAGTTTCATAGTCGTTATAGTTCTTGCATGTCACGAGGGCGCGTGAGCTTTACTTGTGGTTACGTCATGTACATTGCGTAAGTGTGCATGCCTTTAAGGAGCCTAGGTGGGAGTGGTCAGGGGCGAGCAAGCTCTCGCTCACACTTATACAGATACGACGCACACAACCATGAGCCACGCACCGCCGTGAAACAATACGACGAGATAACTTCCTCTCTAGTTAGTAAATCCAAACTAAACATAATTAATATTTCAAATGCAAAAGTAACTCTGACCGTCTGTCTGTCTATTAACGCTTTCACGCCTATACTGCTGAAAGATTTTTTTTTAATTTCGGTATTTAGATAAATTGGAACTTGGGAAAAGACATAAGCTACGTTCTCATGCAATAATTAAGCTTCAAGGGGATGAAATAGGGGATGAATGTTTTTGCCAATTTTACTCCATTATTTTGTCACACTTGAAACAATTTTGATAATTCTTTCTTTATTAGAAAGTGTGTACAAGCAGATAAGTTAGTTTTATCTAATTTTGATGAAGATCCAATAAAATATTATATCAGAGGACAGAACTCTTAATTGGTAGCAGCAATAAGTCTCTCACTTCACGATCTTAATACATACCTACATACATATATATATGCCGATCTTGTCCTAAGCTATTGAAGTCGGTTTTTTTAAAAGAATCCTATTTTATTTTATACTAGACGATGCCCGCGACTTCGTCCGCGTGTATTAAATTTTTCTGATTCCCGCAGGAACTTTTTAATTTTTCGGAATAACAAGTAGTCTATGACTTAATTCAAGATAATATAATCTATCTTTATTTTCAACCATATCGGTCCAATAGTTTTTGCGTGAAAGAGTAGCAATTATATTATATTATCCTATTAATATTATAAATGCGACAGTTTGGATGTATGTTTGTTACTCAATCACGTCCCAATGGGTGAACCGATTTGGCTGAAATTTGGCTCAGATTAGATTATAGTCTGGAATAACATGTAGGTCACTTTTATCTCGAGAAATAAGACAGTTCCCGTGGAAATAAAAAACCTCAATCCACGCGAACAAAGTCGTGGGAATCATAGGGTAATAGGATTTGTTAGAAATATTTAACAGATTTCATAGGTGTAACCACAGTAATGTTATACTCAGCATTATATTAATGTGAAAAGAGAAATTCCGTAACAATGTCGACATTTGTACACAAATTGAACAACAACAAAAAGTCGACCGTCTGTGCGAGGACTTACAAATCATTAATTTACGTGATGTTAATTCAGCTATGTCCGGCACACATTAACAATTAAATTCATTACATGTTATACAATAGAATTAAAGTTTAGTGTTTTAGAGCAAAATCCCCGATTTGTAATTCAGTCGTGCGCCGATTTTGTACATTTATGTAAACATAGTAGATACAAAGTTACATACCATTAGGGGATACCGTTCCGGAAATAGCACATACTCTTCTACCGAACGGAATTCTATAATAGTAAAGTTATCTGGCAGTTATTATATGGAGATATAAGTATAGAAAGTTTTGATGAAAGTATATCACAAACCAAAGACAGGACATTCCCACGTTAGCCAAACTCAAATTACCGCAAGGCGCGATTTTCAATGAAGGCCCGTGCAGATGAAAGACTATTTGTCCGCAAAGAAAAAATATTCTCCTTCGTCTCACTACTACTTACATACTTTTCATACCATATTTTTATACTTCTCAGATACTACCATACTACCATACCATATTTTTATACTTCGCAGATGGCTAAACTCTGTGGAGATTTACCGCCGTGGTTAAATTCAGTCGGAAGGACATTATTATTTTAATTCCTTTATACCATAAAAAATGCCCTTCTAAGAATTGGAAAGAACGACGAGATATATCCTTGACTACAAAAGGGCTCAGGAAACCCAATAGAATTGTAAATAAGATGATTTTCATGTTTTATTGATGATAAACAGCTGTGAGCAATCAATGTTGAATGGTATTACGCGAATTTTATCGGAACGCATTACATTTTCATGAACGGCTCTTAAATAATCGGAAAATCGATTTTATTACGGGCTTTATTATTTTAAACGGAACATTCGGTATTCTGGTGACAGAGGGTATAATTGAAATCAATTCGTCTGTATATTTAAGCCTGTTGTCACACGACTAATTAAGAATGATTTTTGCTTAATATAGTTATTCACTCTGTGTTTGCACCATTATACTTCTTAGTGAGGTATAAGGATGACTGTCTAAAAATGACGGTAGTCATTGTATTATCGGGAGGAGCTGCACTGAATGCCCAAGTAGCACACGAAGGCTGCTTAGCAGCTGAATAACGAATTCCCGTCACGCTTAAAGCTGTATAAAAAAGCTGCATAAGCTGTATACGGCCGTATACAGCTCTTATACCTCTTAAATGGGCACAAATTATACAGCCTTAAGTTGAGTAAAAGATTACAAGTTACTCTTTATTCAGCAAATATGTCACGTGACGTAAAAGTGAAGTAGCAAACCATAGATAATACAAATCTAGCAAATTAATATACTTCGTGGAGTGAATTGAATTAGATTGAATACATGTGGTTATATATTCAAAGTTAAGTGCATTGTTTTCATATTTATAAAAGAAAAATGATTGGGAATGTAATTTTACTGACATTATACATATATATTACCTAAGAAAATTTTAGTTCGCCACGAAAATATTTGGTTTTTAATTAGTTTCGTGATATGAATAAGCCGTGATGAAAACTTGAATAAACAATTTTTAGTGCTTTGAAAAGAATTATAAGATAAAAAGTTGTTATTATGATATCGAGAAGTAAAAACTAATGCAATCCATTCCTAATTCATACACAAAACATCATAAAAGTTGAAAAATGAATCAGTATATTTATATGGTTATGAGGTTATACAACAAAATGGTGGATTCATGTTAAACAGCGACGTGAATAGTTAAAACTCTGATATTCAGCAATAAGCTTCATAATAGTTCACACGTGCCCCCTTAATAAGTCAGTGTAATAAGAGTTCACAAATACCTTCTTATACAGCATTTGGCGTAATTTTATCCACTAAACAGCCCTTATTCAGCCTAAGCTGTTTAAATATCACTGACAGCTATTATGCAGCTGTAGGATCACCAGTGTACTCTTAAAAGAGTCTTAATACGCATAGAGTTTCAAATAGGTCTAAAAGTGAGTATTTATACAGCTATCTGTGCTACTTGGGTGTGTATGGACATTGCACAGTCGTTGTGAAACTCCGTAGTTCTTATAATTCATGAGGGCGCGTGAGCTTTGCTTATGGTTACGTCGTGTTTGACGGTAGGGTGGTAACAATCCACGGCCAAAGCCTCCCACCAGACAAATAATTCTATTATAATCTAGGCTTCATCTTTGTTTATTATAATTATTGCTTTAATTTCATGATAAGTATTTCCTTAGCATGACTTAGTTCCTTACCAAGTTATTAAGATCTTTCGAATATAATTAAAATCATACTTAACATAGAAAATCACAAATGAATTAGATATAAAAAGTAACAAGAAAAAGATTCTCACTTAGACTTTGAAGAAGTTATTTAAGTATATCTTTTCAAGATCTTTAGAACTGTGAGTGACTCTGTACTACTGGTTTTGAATACTAAATAATACAACGAATAAGACGCCGGCAATACAATAGAAAGGAAAATTTAATAAAGACAAAGACCTTCTATAAAAACTGAACAACTGGCTTGGATGGTGAAGGCATTCAAAAAACATGACTAATAGCAGATTCACGTTAAAGCATGCTCACATTACTCCATAAGTATTCCAGTTCAATTTATAATGATTCCAGTATAATGATTCCAGTGTGCAGCACATTTTTTAATAGCATTTCAGTGTAACTACCCAATACAACACTATTACGCTAGATATCATAATAAAATTACTAGTGTTTTGATTTTGATTACAATTCAGGTTCAAATTATTGAAAAAGTTAATGCTGGATTGATAAAAATGCTCCGGAATTAACACCGCATTTCAAAAAGTTAATTCTCAAAGTTATCTGAATTCTTTGTTAGTATATAATGTACATGGCAGATCATTAAAAATTTTATGATAGTTATGACTTAGTGAACGTAATTGAAAAGTCTCTCTAAGGGTTAGCATCTCCTAGGCAACCGCGCTCCAAATTCGCCTATTTCAACAAATTACAATGTTTTTTTTTATTGTTTATTATATAAAGTGCCATTGTTGTACTTGAAAAGGTAATTTTGTCTTAAGTATGTAAAATTATTTCAGTAAATAGAATAATAATAGATTGGAATTGGATTTCTTCACTTAACGTCTGTATTACGATGCTACAGGAATAAAGATAAGGCGCAGGACCGATGGCTATACTTGCTCTATTATAGTTCTTACATCTCACGAGGGAGTGTGAGCTTTACTTGTGATTACGTCGTGTACATGCGGGTTGCGTGCGCGCCTGTCAGGAGCCTAGGTGGGAGCGGTCAGGTGCGAGCAAGCAAGCTCTCACTAACACTTATACAGATATGACACACACACATCCTTGAGCCATGCGCCATCGTGAAATGAAAGAACTATACATAACAATGACTGGATTAATGTGAAAAGGCCATATGGTACGTCAGCCCTTATGCCCTAATTCACATAATTAAGTGTATAGTTTCTTTCATGTAGGCAATCAATCAAATTTAAACGATATCAACGCTGTGACTGTTTCAATGATAAATTAACTTTAATAGATTCAGTCGCCCCCTATTCATTTGACTAAACCAATTTTATGTGAACGATAACTTTAATTAATTCCATTTGATGACCATTCGTTCGGAAACGTTGTAAAAGAATATATTAATAGGAGCATAAAATTCATAATCGAAGTCGATGTCAAGTATTCTTGTTAATACTACTTAACCTGAATATTGTTTGATTAAATGGTCGTCAAATGGTCTTTTAATGTTAGCTGAATAAACGACTAATTCGGTTATTTATTGTTTTACCGTTCTATGTTTAACCGAGCTCGAACCTGCTAACAAGTTACTATATGGCCTAAGATGGATCGCGATTTCGCGTATTCCTAAAAGGTCGACCACTCTCTCTAAAAGGTACCCAGATTGTGTCAGAAATTTGGTGCCTAGTTTATTGAAGAAAATCTTTGATAACATGATTAATTTCACTTAAGCGAGTAGCGGAACTTGAGTGGAAATGAGCGGTGCACATAGTTTGAAGAACTGACTGTCTATGCAAAAATTGCGAAAGGATTTCTGTATGGTGGTTTGTTGGTTTTTCCTTCAATCAAGCAGCTACGTTATATTTCAGAAAACTAAAGTAGTTGAAGAAAGATTTTTAAGAAACTCTCAACCTCCACTCAACTCTATACAGATGAAATTGCGAGCATAAGCTGAGATAAAAATAAACGCATTAAAATCAATTGCTTACGTCCTAAGTGTTTGCCCTGTATGTAATCGTCAATCACGTCAGTAAAGAACGAAGATAACGAATATGGTTTGAAACGTGAAGTGCATTGTTTGATTTACTTATCTTTCAATTCTGAGAAGTCCAAGATCTTAGTTAATTTTAGTAAATAATTTTATCTGGATCAAAAGTGGTTGGTTTATTAATTCATATTACTTCAACGAATTTATTTTTTGCGTGTTCCTCCCTTTTTTCCTCCGACAAGGTAATCGGAGACTATTCTAGGTCGGTACTGAATATGGCTTTTTTTTGTCATATTTTCTTTTTGCTATACTTTTTGATTAACTAACTACACATGGGTGCAGAGGGTGGGAGGGTAGGTGCATACGTAGCAATTTCTTATCAGAATAAAACAATTGACAATTGGCTATTCGCAACTATTAAATTCCAAATAGCGAATAATAATGATTATGACCTCAGATTTGTTCATTGTGTCCTATAAAACCCACATACTTATCAATACGCCTAGCTCTGCAATTAAATGTATCTAGGTTCCAAGATGTCCCGTTTGATAAGACGTTGCTTTTATGACTCATTAACTTGTTTCTCACTCCATTTAGAGAATTATTTCTAGCTATGTTATAGTAGAAAAACAGTAGAACATATTTTTCTGCTTTAATAAAATAATTGATTACTACGTTATTAGTACTTATTATAAGCTACAGGACCTAACCGAAAATATGCATAAGTTTCAGCTTTTTAACTCCCGCCGCAAAAACGACTGGGTATTTGACAGTTTTACGTGTCTGTATGTGTGTGTGTGTGTGTGTGTCTGTGGCATCGTAGCAGCCGGACAGATGAACCGATTTTGATTTTGTTTTAAGCTATTGCATAGCTTCTATCGCGGGCCAGCGTGGAGACCGAATCCAGAAATTCCGTAACGAAAATAACCTGACACGGGACTCCTCTACGGTGAGCCGCTAGATGGCGTTGATAAAAAATGCTATGTAATAGCTTTACCGCGGCAAAATTCCTAAAGCCTATCAAATCATGGAGCGTCGATGATAAAAGTATATATGTATATCGTATAAAATACGGTAGCCCTTAATTCACAGGTCACTGTCACCTATAAAAATAATGACTCGCATAAACGGAAATCGTAAAACGGTAGCATTGTATCAATAGCTAGTGTAGTATTAACGGTTACGGCTGTGGCTCGATTTGTATGTAGAAGTGATATTTTATCTTATTAGTTTTATCGGAATATGAATCGGCTCATTATCGAACGGCCGCGCAACTTGCAGTGAGATATGAATATCAATCAATTTAGATATAGAAAAGCTGCTACAAAAGAAAGGAGAACCGGTTTGATGTTATTTTTTAGTGACGCTGAAGTCTAAGATGGTAGCGGCCTATTTTGGAAGGTGTATGATATTGTAAAATCAAAAAAATACTTTTAATCCGTTTCCAAAGCCTCAAGCTGAACAAAAAACAAACGGCCAAAGCCTTCCACCAGACTAAATACTATTTAGAAATTATACCTGTATATGAAGCCAATGACTAACTTTAAGTATTTTTTTTTTATTCGATGACTAGATAGTCCTTGAATGCGATCTCACCTGATGATGAGTAACGATGCAGTTTAAGATGGTAGCGGGCTAACTTGAAAGGGGTATGGCAGTGTACATTCAACCCATACTCCTAATCGGTTTCTACTCGCCATCGTGACGGAAAGCTAAATCGCTAGGCGGCACGTCTTTGACGGTATGGTGGAAACTAGCCACGGCCTTTGGCTTTATAGTTACACAACAAATTCATTCAAAGAACCTAGCAGTCTAGACATTTCTTGTTCATAGACATGACAATAAGACCAAAATCACGAACGTAGCGAGTTTATTTTAATCCGTATCGAACACTATTTGTGCTCCTAATGCTCCTAGACACAAAATAAACGATTAGAAATGTTCCAACACGATGTGGGCAGTAATTGTGTCAACATTGCGCCTTTCATAACAATAATTACACGTTGTTCTATAGTACCATAAAGGATTACACTCACTTTATGAGACTACCAGTATCACATCATTGGCTGAGAATAGTATTAGAACAAAAATTTTTTAAGCTATTGCATAGCTTCTATCGCGGGTCTTGAGCGTGGAGACTGAATTCAGAAATTCCGTAACGAAAATAACCTGACACGGGACTCCTCTCACCGCTAGATGGCGTTGATAAAAAATGCTATGCAATAGCTTTACCGCGGCAGTCCCCGAGTGCCACACGTCTTTTTTTCATTAATTGAGGAGGTTAGGAACAAAAAGTGATAAATTATATTTTTACTTTTTTAAAGGAAAATGAGAATTAATTTTAAATTTACCACTTTTTGAACCGAAGGTAAGATTAAAGTATTAGGAATAATTTGAAAATATTAAAAATTATCACTTTTTGTAGCAAACAGCAAAAAGCAAATATATTGTAAAAAAAAAATTACTAGCATTTTAGCACGTTTTGGTACGAAATAATACCAAGGGTGGATAGAAATCAAAATGTAGATGTAGGATAAAAATAAAAAAAAATAATGGAAAAATAGCGAATTATCACTTTTTGTTCCTAACCTCCTCAATTCTTCATTCATTTTGGTTGGATCAATTCAGAGTATTCTTTCTACACTCTTTCATAAAAGTAATAATTTAATTCAATATCACGTCAACAGACATGATACCAGGATACAATTTACGTAAACCCGGTACCTTGTCATCCGTAGTCAAACATGTTAACCACTAAACAAACGAGACAGAACCTCCCAAGTAGCACAGATAGCTGTATAAATACTCACTTTTAGACCTATTTGAAACTCTATGCGTATTAAGACTCTTTTAAGAGTACACTGGTGATCCTACAGCTGCATAATAGCTGTCAGTGATATTTAAACAGCTTAGGCTGAATAAGGGCTGTTTAGTGGATAAAATTACGCCAAATGCTGTATAAGAGGTATTTGTGAACTCTTATTACACTGACTTATTAAGGGGGCACGTGTGAACTATTATGAAGCTAATAGCTATATAATGGATGATATGTGACCCACATTACAGCTTAACATGAATCCACCATTTTATTGTATAACCTCATAACCTATATAAATACACTGATTCATTTTTCAACTTTTATGAT
Organism: Hipparchia semele; assembly: GCA_933228805.2. Taxonomy (NCBI): domain Eukaryota; kingdom Metazoa; phylum Arthropoda; class Insecta; order Lepidoptera; family Nymphalidae; genus Hipparchia; species Hipparchia semele. Next base: position 4,731,798 of record OW121722.1, read on the forward strand.
GTTTTGTGTATGAATTAGGAATGGATTGCATTAGGTTTTACTTCTCGATATCATAATAACAACTTTTTATCTTATAATTCTTTTCAAAGCACTAAAAATTGTTAATTCAAGTTTTCATCACGGCTTATTTATATCACGAAACTAATTAAAAACCGAATATTTTCGTGGCGCACTAAAATTTTCTTAGGTAATATATATGTATAATGTCAGTAAAATTACATTCCCAATCATTTTTCTTTTATAAATATGAAAACAATGCACTTAACTTTGAATATATAACCACACGTATTCAATCAAATTCAATTCACTCCACGAAGTATATTAATTTGCTAGATTTGTATTATCTATGGTTTGCTACTTCACTTTTACGTCACGTGACATTTTTGCTGAATAAAGAGTAACTTGTAATCTTTTACTCAACTTAAGGCTGTATAATTTGTGCCCATTTAAGAGGTATAAGAGCTGTATACGGCCGTATACAGCCCTTATGCAGCTTTTTTATACAGCTTTAAGCGTGACGGGAATTCGTTATTCAGCTGCTAAGCAGCCTTCGTGTGCTACTTGGGCTATATACAATGTTAACTAGTCGTCCAAAAACTCAAAAAAAAAAAGACGTGTGGCACTCGGGGACTGCCGCGGTAAAGCTATTGCATAGCATTTTTTATCAACGCCATCTAGCGGCTCACCGTAGAGGAGTCCCGTGTCAGGTTATTTTCGTTACGGAATTTCTGGATTCGGTCTCCACGCTGGCCCGCGATAGAAGCTATGCAATAGCTTAAAAGTTGTTGAGGTTTTATAAAGATTTTCTCAGTTGTAGCACTGACTCGGCAAGTTAGTTGATTTCATCAGTCGATCTATAAGAGTTAGAGTAAAGTGTGTTTAGTCTCCATTAGGATTCGTCGTAACCGAAATTGAGTCAAGAGTACATTATTCATTCATTATCATTTCTCAAGAGATACACACAAGTTCTGTATCGCATTAGGTACTTATAAATCACTGCACGGTGCAAATGAGTGGGCGGTGACCCTAAATCGATTAGTATTAACACCTCGTGATATTAACAAGAATCGTGTCCATAAATAATGGACTCACGCCAACAATCTCGATGATACACTGGTATTACTTAATACCACAAGTATTTCGAAATGTATGAAAAATTCACGAGGTTCTCGATATTATTATCGATACAGCTTATAATGAGAGGAAGCCGCTGTAATACTGCCCTCCACAAGCAATAACGTCGTTAAGTAACATTTGGGCAAATACGATTTTTAATGCAATTTTACTTAGAAAAAAATTCTCTATCGATCCATCCAATCGGTATTCTCCTTACTGCTGTAGTTTTTGATACAGCAAAATGAAAAACGTCATTTATTTATAAACTGCCGCTTTTTGAATCATAGCTCGAAATATGGTTTTGGTAGTTAACGACACTTTAGCTTTAGTACGGCAGATTTTTTTTAAAGAATAATAGCCAAGCTGAAGTTGACTAATATCGTCCTATCCCCTCCAAATAAGCGAAAAACTTGTGCTGGGAGTGGGTACGACAATAGTGCAACGGTTGGGGTTCGAACCTGTGACTTTTCAGTTTTCAGTCCGCACCTTGACAGTTGGACTATTAAGGCTATTGAAAGTTTGTTTTGCGCAGACTTACTAGATCAAAGTTCTGATTAATCGTGGGGTTCCAAGGTGCTTAAATGGTGAACTAGCACCAGAAAGAGGAATTTTGGCAGACCGGGTGATCAGTTCTCTATAGGTTGTCCGACGACATTAGAAGAGTTGCAGGGAGCCGCTAGATATAGACAGCGCAAGACTGGCGCAAGTGGAAATCTAAAGACCAATGTAGAATATTGGTCTTTTGGACGTCTATTGGTTGTTAAGGAAGAAGAATAAGAAGAAGTTTTGCACAAAATGCATACAGGAACGTACAGACCTACTTAATTCCAGCATAATCGTATTCCAACAACTGTTGCAAAAATTACGAAGCATTCATTTTTACACAGCCGTCCAAAAAAGAAATGTAATGTTTTCCGGGTTCATGTTATGTATGTAAGTTTCTTTATTCCACCATAACTTCTAAATGCCGGAACAGATTTGGATATATAGAGTATCCTGAAATCATACCGAGTGACAGTGACTATAAATATTTTTCAGTTCATATTCTTTAAAGCGGTCTGGTTTATTATTCTATTTGTAGGCCTGACATGTGCCACTTGTGATATAGACGTGCCGTCATATTTTAATAATTAACTTGTTATGATTCCCCTTGCACCCACTGGTGGGAAAAGCCGGTGGGTGGACGGGTCGTCGGCCTAATTGATTTTTTTTTTAAATTTTAAATACATAGTAGGTGAGTCTGATGTACATGGTCTGAAGTTAATTAACAGTTTAATTTTTTTGTTATTTTATTGGAAGCACAATCTTATAAACCCCTAAATGCGAAAGTTTGGACATATGGATGGATGGATCGATGTTTGTTACCAATCACGCCGCAACAACTTAACCGATTTATAGTCCGGAATAACATAAAGACTACTTTAAGAGAGTTCCCGCTGGAATTAAAATACCTCAATCCACGCGAACGAAGCTGCGGGCATCAGCTAGTAACAAATGCCATCCTCATACATAATAGTGATACCCCTTCTACTTCGCACTTCTTTTTAGACCCCTGTAAACGATGCCTGTGTAGTCTCAAGCGGTTACAAAGGAAATACTTAAAGCCAACGGTCGCATACCTCCGTGTTATCATAGTTTATTTCGCACGGTTTCCAAACTGTGCAAGCTCTGGCCAACATTCTTTGACCTCCTTAGTTCTATTCTCAGCGTACAAAAGGAAGCGAAGTAGGGTGAGCAGGGTGCCAAGTTACGCTAGACTCTACTTGGCTAGTAGGGTAAGGAAGTACATCTTTACGATCCTTGAGGCGACCGCAGCGTCCGTAAACATATTTGATGCTCGATTTTACACGCTCCCATACGATATAGTTTGGTTAATAATTTAATTTATACCTTGAAGGTTTTATCGTAAATCATTAAGGGTCGATTTCATCAACGTAGAATAAGTCTTATCTGAGCGTTTTGATATTGTGACAGATTTTCAAGATTTAAAAAAAAACTGTCACAATGCCCATTTTTCGTGAAATCAACGCTAAGGGCTAAGGCAGTCTTACACTCATCTGTTTAATCATCTTTAGTTTTTAGTAATGCTGTCACTTTTTGGCAAGGTTAGTTCGGAGTTAACTGAACAGGTATCGAAAAAATGTGTTGTAATATATTTAGCGGGTTGGTGCTTGCAGGATATAACCAACCTTCAAGGGTTGGTGCTTGAAGGATATAACCAACCTTCAAGGGTTGGTGCAAGTGGACCTAATGAAGCTTATTTAATTTTCATTTAGATGAGTGAATTAAAAGGATTAGGTGAAATACAAATGAAGTATAGTTACTAAGCTCAATCAATTGGATTGTAGAGAATGTGACCCACATAGTTCCCTTGTTTCAGAGTTCGGGGTCAAATCTCCGTAATTGTCAGTTGTCACGAATTTATTTGGCGAGAGGCTTCGACCTTAGCTTGTTAAAACCTTGCCAGTAAGCCTGTTACGCCTAGCAATTAAGCTCTTCTATACAACTCGTTAAAACCGGTGCGACGCCGGTTGTATGGGTTTCGTAGAACTGCCGTACCTATTTCACGTTAGACTGCGTCGGTGGGTGCTACAAAAATAGGTATGTCGAGAAAAAAGATTATCACCATTGTTTTGCTAACGATTCATAAGTGTTGTTTGAAAATATTGTTTTATTCAAAATAAACATTTCCTAGTGAAAGAAAATGCTTCATTTATTAATTTCCAATTTTTTTTATTTCATTCAAAACTGTTGCACTATATTGCAAATTATTGACACGCTTGCACACCTTCTTATCCATATTGTCTTGATAATATATTTCTGTTGGGTACCTAACTTGTCAATACAAAAAGTTACATAGATGTACAATCTTTTTAAGAAGGATAAATTCTAAGTAATAAGTCAGTAGTAATACAATTAAAGATATTATTTTACTTGAATAAATATAAGCTCAAGTTAATGTGTTAAACGCACAATGTGTTCGATACAGCAAACATGTCGCAACATTGTGTCTTGGCACGTATAAACTGTCTTTGTTAAAATTTAACTAGCATCAAGATTGTCAAAATGCCATGTCGTTGGCTTTGGGTGTATAGCGCCAAATTATGTATTCCGCGTACCGACGTTACTCAACGCATTCTTCAAAAGCAATCTACTACGCTTGTTGCAAATTGTACTAACATTGATGCAATGGTGTAAATTAAAGTATTGTTTTGGTTAAGCAATGTAAATAATAGCGAATGACTATTAGTTCACTGATAGGTGGGTCAAACCTCAAGGAGTTAAATATCAAACAATTATTTTTTTGTAATATATATTATAACTAGTTGATGCCCGCGGTTTCGCTCGCGTGGATTTAGTTTCTAAAATCCCGCGGGAACTCTTTGATTTTCCGGCATAAAAAGTACATAGACGTTCGTCTATGTACTTTTTATAATCTAAATATATAAAATTCAAAGTCCTGACTGACTGACTGACTGACTAACTGAGATATCAACGCACAGCCTAAACTACTGAAGTTAGAAACTTGAAATTTTTACAGTTGGGTCCTTTTATGACGTAGGCTCACACTAAGAAAGGATTATTGGAAATTCCACCCCTAAGGGGTTTAAATAGGGGATGGAAGTTTATATGAAACTCCGTCATTTTTCAAGCTGTTTCCACCAAAGTTGGTATTTGAGGTTTCAGTTAAAAATAAAAAAGTACGTGTGTCACAGTTTTTGAAAATTCCACCCCAAAATCTAATTCCACGCGGACGAAGTCGCGGGGGCAAAAGCTAGTAGGTAGGGTGACTTCGCCGGTTACGCGACCAGGGTCAGTTACGCGACCACTAACAGGACCTACGGCATTAAAACGAAAATAATAAGAATTCTATTCTTCTTTTCCAAATGAAATTCACTTAAGTAAAGAGGGGGATAGACCTATTAGTTTTACCTACAATAGTTGGCAGCTTTGTGTTTACCCGAAAGCAAACAAATCTTAGTTCAATCCGCCGCTCATACTTTCGGCGCGTACACGTTCCCAAAACAACGAAAAAAATAGTGAGTAAGTGATGCGTTCGAGGTAAGTAGATCGTGATGTATTTATTTGAGTCAATTTTTTAATGTTCTATTAAGTGGATATATATATGTTTTACGTTATTTGTACATTTATTACATGTAATATACAAAATCAGGTAAAAAAATTGAATGGTCGCTAACTGAAATTGGAATTAGCCAATAACTTCAGTTGGCGACCACCTGGCCGCCAATAGACATTTAGAAAGAAAAACATTTATTTTTATTTTTTATAGACTACAAATCTAATTCGGAATTTAATCACTTTCAATTTAATTTGTTTATTTTTATCCGTGTATCTTTTAGTTTACGACCACCAAATTATTATTATAAAACATCTTAAAATGTATGGGTATCAAGTGGTCGCCAACTAAAAATGAGCAAATTAATATGTGGGTTTACGACCATTTGCAATCACTACTTATAACCTTATCTGTTTTTTGCATAATGTAGGTGTTTAAATATAATATTTTCATTACAGATGTCCTCCACAAACCGTATTAGAAAATAACACCGGCTTATTCCCAAAGAGATCTGGAATGTGCTTTAAAAATATAAGAGAAGGAGGACACGGTATTAGAAAGAAATGTAAAATGTATAACATCCCGAGATCTGATGATCTGATGATTTGATTCTAAACTTTTGTAATTGTTGTTTAAAGTGATATTTTTAATTTTGTACTTGTGTAGGAAAATGTATTATACTTGCTAAGATTCATTTAAGCTTAAGCTTGAATATTAAAGTCTACCTTTGATCTCATGAAAAAATGTGTTTTAATAATTTATTATAATGTATGAATAATAAAGCATGAATAATAATTATTTTTTAAACATTAACACGTTCATATTTTTTATTTTTAATTAATCAAATTTAGTTTTCCCTAGCAAATCGAGAGGTCGCCAACTAGATAAGGGGGCAGTCGTCAACTAGCAAAAGTGGTCGCCAACTAGCATTTCACATAGTTTTTAAGATTTATTCAATTTAAAATGTTTTCACAACTGTAATTCTTATTTTTTTACTTTTAAATATAACTTGACAATATCTAGGACCCCGTCATATAACTTTAATACATGTGCTATGGGTGCAACATACTTAAATATTGACGTAAAGTTGAATATCCCGCTAATCGGTCGCCAACCGGCGAAATCACCCTACATAGATAATTTTACTTCCATGCTTTAGTCCTACTTCCATAATATTTTTACAACTGATATTAAAGCGTGTCTACAAATTTCATTGACTTAAAGCTCCTAGCGTTCAACGATATTGTCTTATTATAATTTTACGCAACTGAATTCCGAAGTTAATTCGAAACAATAAACCACGTCGTAAAAACACCAAGTTATTTTATGCGGCCCTAGAATTTTATAACTTATTTATAACCCCCCAGAATAATTTCCTCCCTACATTTATGTTTACAAGAAAACTTTACGAACACGCTCCCATAACGTTGGCTGCCGAGAGCTATCCTTTGGGAACTCTTTGCTTGCGGAATTATGGGAAGGAAAGATTACAATAAAGCTACGACAAATTAGGACAGAGAAATTTGAGCACACACTCTTGATACAATAAGGATACGCGCTGATTAGGTGAATAAATAAAAGTCATTAGTTCTCAGACTGCCGACTTGTCGGCTGGAGCCGGAAAGTCCTGGAGTGGAGACCGCGAACAAGCAAGCGTAGTGTGGGGCGCCCTCCAGCAAGGTGGACCGACGACTTAAAGAGAGTGGCGGGAAGTGGCTGGATGAGGAAGGCTGAGGACCGGGTGTGGTGGCGCTGTTTAGGAAAGGCCTATGTTCAGCAGTGGACGTCCGCAGGCTGAAATGATGATGATTGATGATGAGTTCTCAGACGAAAAGCTTTAGTTCAATTTTTCTGAAACGAACCGCTAAGTGCGTAACGCCCTTCCGACATCCGTGTTTCCTGATGTTATAATTTGAGTATCAATAGTCAAGGATGAATAGGCATTTTCTAGGCAAGCGCGCTCCATCTAGTCCTCATCAGTACTTTCTATTATTGATTTTTATCAAGATTATTTTTCGAAATAATAAACAATAAAACGAACTATCACTCTACGGAAAAACGAATCTGTAAATGCATTTTGCAGAAGAGTGTTTTGAAACCACAGAAAAATTTTTTTTTTTTTTTTCAAGTTGTCTGAATGCTTTAAAGTTACATATCGTAAACAACATAGTCGCATTGTAAACATAAAAATAAATTGAATGCTCTAATAATTATTTTTTATGGATTGATTATTATAGATAAGTATTATTTTAATTAAAAACAAGATCCAATATAATAATTTAGCTTGTTTTTAAAATACCCATTATGTCCATATAGTATTATTGAAAATATTAATAAGAATAAGTACCTTATGTGCGCAAATCTAAAGTAAATTTCTCTTCTATTGGGTAGGTAAGTATATTAAAATAATTTATTTTACGGTTTTTAGATTTTTGCTCGTTATCTCGCGCTAGGAAAAGCGCATCTTTAAACATTTTGCATAATTTTAAAGTAAAATTCTGTACGATTTAAAAGCTTGATACATTTAAAATTTTGTATTTAACATAGTAAAATGTTATTTTTGCGTAAAAACCTCATGCGCTCCGTGGACTCATATGCATACAAATTTTGCTAAATTTTTCCCGCGTAACGTTCATTGCAGTTTTACTCGTATATGCGAAAACTTGTTACGTTGAGATTTCATTTCGGTAGTTTACAAGGGCATGTAATTAAACGAGCTTCTATTTAATACCATTATTGGCTTCTAAATTACTAAGTCAGCTTCAACTAGTGAGCCTCTAAAAAATATAATTTTAGCATCTATATTTATAACTTAGCTTCAAACCGTGAACTCCTAAAATACTTAAATATTAGCATCAAATAATACACCAAATCTTCAACCACATCTTTTTTTAATTTTTTTTTTTGTGAAAAAATGAAATAAGTAAAAAAATGTTTCTAACTAAATAAAAAAACGTTTTTTTTGATAAAATGAAATTAAAAAATGATTGTTTTTAAATTTAACTCAAGATAAATACCTACACATAACATTATAACATTTTTGAAAAAAAAATCAAATTTTTTTCAGCTTTTTTTTTTTAGTTTTAGGTAGGTTTACGATCCCAACAGAACCTAAGTGCCCGGCCTTCGGCCGGGCACCTGAATATTCATGTATAACCCTAACCTAACCTAACTTTAGTTTAAAGAAAAATTATACAAAAATAATTGCAATATTAACACACTAACAACAGAACAACAAAAAAAACAAATGTATGTTTTGAATGGCGCTCTCTGATTGGTGCAAATAGCCATAACCAACGAGATCGTGCAAATTGCCAGTCGCATCCGTCTCACTCGCACCAACGAGATCGTGCAAATGGCCAGTCGTGTCCATCTCACTCGCACCAAATCGTGCAGTGGCAGTGGACAATAATAAAAATAGTGGCTCTTTATTTGATGCTTTCTTTGGAATATTTTGTGGCCATTGTGAAGAAGCCGAGTTAATATATTAGAAGCTTCATCATTTTCCCGTTGCTGAGTTATTAAATTAGAAGCTAGGTTTTGATGCCAAAAAATAAATTTTGTTGGTCGACTTATTATATCCCGTTTACAAGTAGCTAAAGTGAATTAGTATCACGGAGACAGGATAGCATATTTGTACTGTGATTGTATACTGGATCCAGTGTAATTAAGACTGAAGTTTTCACGAATACCTACTAATAAATTATTTGTCATCTAGTTTAAAATAAATGCCAGTTTCACCAACACCGAATAACGTTTAACTGAAGTTTAAATGAGATGATCAATCATGCCACAAGGAATAAACCTATATGGCTGAAATTTCTCTTTAATTTCCCGGGATCTACATTTTATCCCGGGAAATTAAAGAGTTCCCGCGGAAATTAAAAACCTTAATCCATACGTACAAAATTGTGGGAATCGTCTACTATTAAATAAGATATAGGCACCTAAGTATTACTTATCTTTTCTGATGGGAACTGCTAGTTACCACATTTAATTCATTCATTTATTCTTTCTCCCACCTACCGGCTACGAAGATGTTACCTAGGTAGAACGAAACTGACATGTTCGTAGTTATAAGCATTGAACAGGTAATTCTTTGTTCTCTTCAGTGGTTGCAAGGATAAACGGGTACGCAATGCAATCATGATTAGAACTGTTCTACTTTTACAAAACTGTTCTACTTTTAAAATAAATTCCACTTAATTTATTTTCTTTTCTTAGTTGCAAACAACAACCAGTAGAAATGCAATTAGATGTGCAGTGACAAAAGACGTTCCCGACGCAAATTCGTATAAAGTATATACGAACCGCACACGGCGCGCTCGTCTGTGACACGCCGTCAACGCAGTCGCAGCAATCTAAATTGTAATTAAGTTGCAGCAAGGCAAAAGGCAATTTACACGTCCTTTTGTGTAACGTAGTTTCATTTGACTAATTTGCGCATACCCTTCCACTCACTGACCCCTATCTTTAATCTATGTTTAACACCGGACTTACTTGTGTGATTTCATTTTTGGATCTATTCGATCAACGCCATTTTGGAATTGATTGACGCCATCTTGACGTAAGCATAGATATGAGTGCCTCTGTTCCGGTGACACTCGTGTGTCAAATGTGGCGGCACTTCTTTGACGGTAGGATGGTAACTAGCCACGGCCAAAGCCTCCCACCAGACCAGACAAGAGACAATTCAGAAATTATAAATTACACAATTGCCCCCGCCGGTAAACGAACCCGAGATCTCCCAGTTATAAGACCACAGTGCTCACCACTGTGCCAGGGAAGTTGTCACAATATAAAAGTTACATTTCTATATTATAACTTCATGCCAATTTATACACAAATAGCGCCGATTCTGTCACAAACGACAGATGACAGATATCCCGGGAAATCATATTACGATCACAAAAGACCTTGCAAAGGAAAATTCGCATGGCTGAACCTCGTACGATGTCCAGAGCCCGTTTTACCTGGCCACAGCAATCAAACTTGTAATTGGCAGCTATGAGCTGGTGACAGCAAATGAAACGTGGAACGTCCGTTCAGATGTAAGTGAGCCCCTCTGAAGTTTGGTGCTATTTGCTAAACGGAGACTATCGATTCTCTAAAAATGATTGCAGCAATGTAACGATCGCAATGTCCTCTGATTGGTTGGTACCCTCCTGCAATTGGTTAAAATGCATTGATGCAGCAAGAACCCCTTAAATTCAGCCAATATAGAGGCTACTGCGTTATTTTATTTACAAAAAGGAACATTATACAGTAAGTAGTAGGTACTAGGTAGGTACACACGAAGTTCAGAAAGGTATTTTCTTTGTAAAATTACAGCAGACTTTGATGCAGCCATAAACATGATATTACCTACTTACTTACCGTAATGCGCAACCACCGCAACGGTCCAGATTACGCAAAAATCTTTCATCGGTGCAGGAGCTAATGACCGCTAACCCATAATTTATGAAATGATGACTGACTCTAGCCCTCTACATACGAAAACACGGTCGCATCTAATTAAACCCGAGATCAGAACAGCCCGGCGGAGCATAATCACGAATGCATTCACAAAAGACGTTACGGACGCAAATTCGCATAAACGTAGCCCATTTGGCGCGCTCGCCGGTGACACGTTTCAACGTGGCCGCAGCAATCAAAGTTGTAATTAGCAGCTAGTGAAACAGCAAATTAAACGTCCTTTCATGTGACAAATTTACGTGAGACTCGTTTCGAGGCGGGGTGTGCTATTCGGTAACTGGACCCAATTGGGCGACGAAACTAATTACCGTCTAACTGATCTAGAATTTTAACGAGTGGAATGAGTGGAATTTTAAAGACGACAACATGGGAATTACAAAATAGGACGTAATTCCGCTCAGTTAGGCGCCACTCGTAGAGAATCAAGTTGACATGATTAAGGTCTCGGTATACGTAACGGGATAAAAATCCGAACTGGACGGCAACGGGACGTAAATCGTTCATAACCGACAGCATAGCTATTATGACGTAGGCATGCGCTAAAAAAGGATTTAACTTCAAAAGCCCCTTATTAAAAAATGAGAAAAAAAAAGATACCCAGACTGTACGTGTGTATTTAAATAATATTTTTTCATTAATGAGTCGAATCAATCATCTCTTCTAAATAAATAAAAGGAAAAGGTGATTGAATGTCTGACTGAGTGACTGACTGATCCATCAACGCACAACTCAAAGTGGACGGACGGGCCGGATATACAGATAGCTGTTATGATGTAGTCGTCCGCTAAGAAGGATTTTTGAAAATTCAACCCCTAACGGGTTAAAATAGGGGTTTGAAAAATCGAAATTAACGTGAGCAAAGCCGTGGGCAAAAGCTAGTTTAGAATAATAATAGTAATATTATTATGGTGTATTTAGACGCGGTCATGTGGCAATTTCCAATTTAGTTTCTGAGGCATCAAAATTTGGAAATTAGAAACCAATTTCGTTCAACACTTTGTTTCCCGTGCTCGCGAGTATCGGTTTTGTGTTTTGCGGACTGTAATTAAACAGATAATTAAGCAATCATTTGTGAAACGAGGGGCGGTTATTCTGTGGTACATCGTGACAAACAGTTAATACGGTTTGGCCGATGGTTGATACAAGGAACAAATTACTTTTGTATAAATTAGCATTGGATTGTTCATAGTGTCATCGGAGCAAATATTAATAATATGCTATTGTCTTTGCGTAGTTCTGCCATCCCATTTAAAAGTGCTACATAAACGTTGGAAGCTAACTGGTTTTGTTATTATTATATTTTTTATTATTATTTTTTTATATACTTAATAATAAGATTCAATTTTTACGTGTCTTTTCTTTAATGTTTTTTTTTAAATTATTTTCACATGACATAATATGTATTGTAAATACTATAAATTAGTTCTATCAAGAAAAAGAAGATAGTGATACAACACTAAGTGACTGACTGATTAACACTTTATACATATAATTAATCTGTGATTATAATGGGTGTGTGTGTGTGTGTGTGTGTGTGTGTGTGTGTGTGTGTGTGTGTGTGTGTGTGTGTGTGTGTGTGTGTGTGTGTGTGTGTGTGTGTGTGTGTGTGTGTGTGTGTGTGTGTGTGTGGGTGTGTGTGTGGGTGTGTGTGTGGGTGTGGGTGTATATGGGGGTGTGGGTGTATGTGGGTGTGTGTAGGTGTTAGCTACGTATTGATCGAAGCACTCAATCGAATGAATTTGGCACCTAGAAACAAGTTGTATATTTACCGGTCCAATAATCAACAAAAAAGTTATATCTTGATTTTTAGTTTGAGCTGTCTTGGTATTAGATTACAAAACAGATCAAAAGAGATTTCTTTTTGGATCAGAATTATATTTAGATTTATTATGTAGTTAGATTTGTTAAACCCAAGCTATGCAACTGATTGCAGCAATTTCGCGAATGTTCTTTTGCAAGCAAGTCATGAAGAGGTGATTTTTTCTAATTCGCTGACGAGATAGTCGTTATTTGCAATCTCACCTGATGGTAAGTGATGATACAGTCTAAAATGCAGGCTTACTTGGAATGGGGTATGGCAGTGTACATTCAACCCATACCCCTAATCGTTTTCTACACGCCATCGTGCCGGAACGCTAAATCGCTTGGCGGCACGCCTTTAACGGTAGGGTGGTAATAGCCACGGCCAAAGCTTCCCACCAGACTAGACCAGAGACTATTCAGAAATTATATTCCCAAATTGCCTCCGCCGGGAATCGAACCCGAGACCTCCCAGTTATAAAACCAAAGCGCTCACCACTACCTCAGGTAGGTTGGCAAAAATCGGTGATAGCTCAGTGGCTAAGATTTCAGTCTACTTTTCTAGGGTCTAAGATTTGATCCGCACCTATAGATAGGAGACCTCTGGGGCAGCGATGGGTTGAAAATATTTATTTAATTTTATTTTTTTCTTTATTGCATCACAAGAAAAGATAATAATGAAAATAGTGAAATGAATGAAGAAAGTTTTTCAGGTTTGATTTTTAGCCTCTCAGTTAGGTCTATTTGGATAATATACAATATACATGTATAGTGTCACTATGACCTTCATAGATAAACTGAGTTAAGAAAGTTCAAAAAATTAAAGTTCCGAAAAAAGACATGCATGTACAATTAACAAACTTAAATACTCGAAGATATTAACTGGTAATGACGATGATAAATTAAAAAACATCTTGGATAAAACAGCAGATACACATTCGTACAATATTATGGTAATCGCAAAGTCACGGGAGTTAACTAGTATACCTGTTACAATGTAAACAGTTAAGTGAAAACGATTAAATTATCGGCGCTCACACAGTAAGCTATTTATAGAAAAAAATCAAACCTCATTATGCATAGATGGGTCTTTATAGCGACTGGCTTACTGACCCAAAGGTCGCTGCAAGTAGATATAGGTACTACTTACGTATTGCATTCATTCTTTGTCACGAGAATGAAATAAAATTTATGTGCCACCTTAAAATCAGAGTCAGTGAGTCGCGAAGCCGCAGTGGAAATCGACACTGCATATGGTTCGAAGAACAGATGATCATTGGGGTCCCAAGGTGCTGGAGTGGCGACCCCATACCGGGAAGAGCAGTGTTGGCAGACCCACCACTAGATTGACCGACGTCATCAGACTAGGTGCTGAGAACCACTGGCTTTGAAGGATTGCAAGACCTGTGGAGGTCTCTGGAAGCAACTTTTATTCAGAAATGGACGTCTGTCATTTGATAAAGAAGAAGAACAGAAAATCAAAGTATTCTTTTTGTCATCGTCATCTCCACTCCTACTGGGTCTCCATGACTGGACATAGAGATCTCGTGCAAGGATAGTCACAAAACGTAATTTTAAGTTGCTTGTGTCCAACTTGAAATCATATATATATTTATACATTTCTTTTTGTTAAGGAGGGGGAAATCTTCTTAAAGATACCCGATATCCTGGGGAAGAAATCGGGTTTAGTCGGATTTTTACCTACTAAAATCCCCTCGCATATTAAAGTTCTTCGGACAGGTTTCCCGACGTGAGAGTGAGTCCGTCGAGCGCCTTGTCGTGCAGGCAAAGTCGAGGGCACCAGAGAGCGAGGAAGGTCACCCATGTGATGGACCGACCAAATTAAGGCTGCTGTGGGCGGTCCATTACGCGAGTGTTCCAAGCCGTCGGCCAGCAGGGAGAAGTGGCGAATGCTCGTGAGGCGAATCACATCTGCCGCTAAGAACCTCACTTCATGACCACGACCGCTCTGCCAAGAGTGTCACGAAAAAGAAGAAAACACCCTCTGTGGTCACCCTCGTGCATATTGGAAGGTTCTGAGATCTCTTAAGAATTCATACCGGTGCCTCTCTCGTGTGACGTCCATTAGGCCTGTCCCAGGAACACGTCCATATACCTAGTGGGGGTCTTCCAACGCTACGTTTAACGTTGCATTATCGCCATTGGATGCCAATGACTATCAGTTTTTCACCATATTATTATGTGCCATATCCATTGCCGCGTCTGCTTCACGACTTAATGAGATTCCATGCCAAAGAGATACACCAAGCATAGCTCTCTCCATCACCCGCTGAGTTACCCATTCTTATTAATAGTTAGTTAGTTTTGTTCCCTTATGGCACCATTTTGCACTGTTGGAAGATTTTCGTCTCCAAACACTGGAAGATTTTGGATGAGAAAACATTTTGGAAGCTTTCCAAGCGCTGGCAAGACGAATTGGATTCTACCAGCAGCCTTATATTTTTAACGAATTATTCCGGTCTGTCCCCTTGCTCTATCCCCTCAGGCCAACAGATAGGAATAAGAAAAGTTCGATATGTCTCCCTGTTACCACCGAGGGGTCAGATCGAACTAATTATTTCCGGTCTGTCTTCCTAGGATGTTGAAATAGGCCTTTTATCTTATTTTTGCTCAATACACTAAACTTATAAGTATTTCCCGGGTAAAAATTCATATTAGGTATAAATACATGCCTTAAGTTTTAGGTGCATACGCTCAATGGGGTTGGTTTAGGGTCCATGCGCATTTAATCAGCTGGGGTGCGGCACTGCAAACTTAAGGAAAAACTAATGTACCGTATCTGATAAAGGCTTACTTCAAAAATACATCCTTATGCATCCGTCGCCTTTATAACGCCTGGTTTAGTAACCCGCGGTCGCTCTAAGCCCTACGCCGCATTCACGTATTGCATACAATCTATGCTGTACAAACATGACACAGTACGGCGATGTTTACTCTTCTCTTTCAATAAACTAGCTCTTTGACGTAGGAGAAACATGATTGTAACTTACCATTCATATTATATTATAAGTTATATATAGAATCTTTATTTTATTCATCTATTTTATTTTATTAATTTGTTGTAAACAAACGCAAAAATTAGTTTATGAATTATGTCAATTTCTGTGTGAGGCTGAGGTATAAGACACTATCAGACAATATAAGAAGAAGAAAACTATTTAGATAAAACTGGTGGACAAAGGGAAAAGTCTTAAAGGTAATCCTTTACCTGTAGTTACTGTCTATCAATTTATACCACCCATACCCATAACATAATATCTAAAGCATAATTATGATTATTATTTTAGTATAATGAATTGACGATGAACTAAAATCTTACAGTACTGTTACTATAGTAAGTAAGTCGCCAAATGTTAAACGGACTATTAAGAATTTATGCTAAAATATTAAAAGCCTATGTTAATCCTGGTAAAATCAGCTATCTACCAGTGAAAGTCCCATCAAAATCGGTCCAGCCATTCCCGAGATTAGCGGCAACAAACAAACAGACAGACAGGCAAAAATTGTAACCGCGGGCATACTTTAGTACTTCCTTTTTCGCAATATACGTACCCTTAACTTTCAATAATTATAATGTAACCAATCCACTTTTGCGTAATGTTCGAGTCAATCATAAAAGGGAACCTATGTATCTTTGGGTTTGTATATCAACGTTTTCAATATAACAATTCAAAGCACAAGTCACCTCACCACAAAAGCGCGTTCAATGGAGCACATTTCAAAATCCCCTCAAATGAAACAAAAGGCAGCCGAAAGAGGAGAGAAACTTTTTCAATATCCTCTCATAACAATAGCTTTACTTTTTATTCCCATCCAATCCTTAGTCGCACCCGGTATAACAAAGATATACAGGCTGATCAAAAATATACCCGTAATATATGGGCCGCATTCAAAAATGGAATTGGGCGAAAATAAAACCACAATGCACTTTTCATTTCCTCGGTCCATACACGCACGCATTTACTCACACCAAGCGACAGTACGAAAATACTCTGTGTGTATCGTCCCATATTCTAGCTCATCTCGCTGGGTTCACTGTGCCGCCTTCAGGGGAAATTGCGTCTAATCGTGGCGGGTGAAAGTCGCTTTTCCGACTTGTTCGCAGGGCGTTGGAAGGGCGTCGCGGCGTAAGCTACGGGCCACGTGCACCTCCACAACTTGCGCTTAGTTCTTCACGAACAGTGTGGGAGGTTAGTACGCTACATGAATAATATGTCCCGTCAATGTCATGCGCCTTAGCGCTCGCGAAAAAGCGTTTTCGCCGACACCCGCGGGTGTGTGCCGACCACGTGATTTTGACAGTCGAAAAGCCGGTCTTTTTCATTTGTTGTGAAGCTGTGTGAGTGAATTTCCCCCATAAGGCTATAAACGACGATGTTTTGAGCGATGTCCGTGTAACATCGTAACATCAAAGGAGCTACATCAAGGGTGTCAATTAAATATTACTGGAGCAATCTACGTTCGAGATGGAGTGCTCTCGGTGAGTTCGAAATGTTTGTTAAATAATGGGCGAAAGCTTTTAGATTTTATTGGCTGTTTACAACGTTTAATTATTCGATTTATAGTTCGTTTAAATATTGGGACTGTTTGTATGTCATTAATCTTTTCAAACATTTCTACCGATATTAAGAAGGTCGTCTTTTGTGTTTTATGTGAAGACATCTTCACATTTAAATTGGTGAGATAATATTAGTTACTCCTCTTAGCCAAAGGACTCTACATGATATAATAATTAATTTTAGTATAGTCGTACTCGGATTTTTTCAAGTTCACAAGGTAAGTGTCACAAATGTAGGTACTATGTTTTCCTTATATGATTAATACCCGTTATCAGTTATTAACCTATGCAATTAACTTTAAGTTTGTTTTGCGTTACTAATATTTACATTATTATTCATATACCTACATGAATCGCTTATGTACCTATCTACTGTTTCGTTATAAGAAAATATTAGCTTAAAATTACAAAAATATTGTTCTTTTAGTTTCGTAAATTTTATTTAGCAATTCGTACTGATGATTCTTATATTAACATTAATATTTCTCAACGAAATAATACCAATATCGACGAGCTTTTGAGCATTCGATAGTCGATATTACACAACTGTAATATTGATAAGGTATCTATTTGTGATACAAAGAGTGTAATGAGCCATTCCGCATTGTTTATGTATAAGTAGATAGTGTGTTGTGCGCATGCTCGGATGTATCATGTCAACAAACTCAAGACAGGTTGCTAAGGTTCCTATCGTTGCTATGCATTGATATTAATTATTACAACAGTCACTATCAAGGCGCTACTGGGCGTCTGTTCAACTTTCTTTTGACTTGACTACGCCAGACAAAAAAGAGTTCTCCATAATTTTTTTGTCTGGTGTGAGGCTTTGGCCGTGGGTAGTTACCACCTTTCCGTCAAAGACGTGTCGCCAAGCAATTTAGCGTTCCGGCACGATGGCGTATGGGTTGAATCTACACTGGCTACCATCTTAGACTGCATCGTTACTTACCATCATGTGAGATCATACGCAGTCATGGACTATCTTGCCATCATTTGATGGCAAGATAGTAAGATTTTTTAAGTGATAAGATTTTTTTATTATTATTTAATAATAAAAAAATTGTTCACAAAGGTGGATGTATGAAGTTTGCCAATTTTCATTGGATCAGCGTGGTGGACTATAGCCTTATTCTTCTCTGAGAGGAGATCCTCGTTCATTGAGTTGTTGGATGGGTTGCTGAGAATGATGAGGATGATGCGGCAAAGCCAAAGAAGGATTATAATTATAGCAGTTTATGAATATATTCATATACATTCGTATTTAGGTATGTTCTAACTTCTAACTACTGAACCGAAAATGTCGGTGGTTCAAACCACACTAGCACACAAATTGCTCTATTGCCATACCTACTCCTTTGAGAAGATAAGTTTACTTGGCGGAGTATTAGTCATGTTTGTAAGGGTTACTATTTTTAAAAACTGAAATGTGTTTTTCAACTTCGGTCATCAGGTATTTGATGGAGGGAAAAGGGGAATTTTAATCATGTTCAGAAATAATTATTTTGTTTTTTAATAAAACTCAGCGGGTTATTGACCGTTTTGAACAATAGTATCTATCTACCTCGGTCTCCACTCGAGGACCTTATGACCCCAGCGGCCATCGGTTCTCCGATAAATATGATCAATCCACTGCTACTACAACGTCCTAGCCCTGAGACCTACGTCATTCTTCTTCTTCTTTGTTCTTCTTAGTTTGTTGGCGAATCACTTCGTTTCTGACTTTTTCCCTCAAAGTTTAAGTATAGCTCTCTCGATAGCATGCTGAGCGATTTGAAGTCACCTCTATTTTGGTTCATGAAAATAAGCCTACCAAATTAGTTCTACGGTACTAATTATCCGCTGTAACTTTCGACACCCATTCAGTTTCCAACTGCCTACACATCCCGTTCTCGTAAAGTAAAATACAACAATCATAAATCTACGTCTCGACTCTCACATTATAAAGGCACGTTACTTTTCATAATAAAGAGATAGCAATGAATACAAATAGCTTTATTGTAATTTGTAAGTGCTGTTACTGGATTCGCCTATTGATTTCATAGCTACTATGAATACGCTGTCTATATTGTGATGTAATAATGATTGAGTGATGAGTCAGTATATGCAAATTCGCTTTAACTTATTGTTTATATTTGTCGAGTATTCGTACTGCGAATTCTCTGCACGTAGCCTATCAAACGATAATGTCCACTGTTTGACATAAGGCCCTTGGCAGGACCGCCATAGTGTTGGTTATATACTCAAAGATCTTGAGCCACTATTTCCAGCGTATCCAATGGCTACTAAAATAATTGCTTCA
Organism: Hipparchia semele; assembly: GCA_933228805.2. NCBI lineage: Eukaryota > Metazoa > Arthropoda > Insecta > Lepidoptera > Nymphalidae > Hipparchia > Hipparchia semele. The sequence continues at coordinate 4,751,145 of OW121722.1, forward strand.
TCACAATCGCCTTTCAGTGGCTGACGATCTCTCGCTATTGGCTAAAATACATTATTACAGTGATAAAACCAAAAATTCAGACAATCAGCAGCAATGGGATTGTAGCTATAACTGATGCAGTTTTTCCGCGATAAGCCAGCTCTCTCAGTATTGCATTGTCAATTTTGTAGAGCAATGACTTTCGACAAAACTGAAATCGCAAAGCTGAAGTGGCAATGGGACATAATGGGCGAGGAACCCATGGCGCTGGAGTGGTAACCTTGCATGTTGGTAAACCCCCAGTACGTGGACCGACGACAGACAGGATACAGACAGAGCAAAGGGAAGTCTATGCGAGAAACCTTCGTCAAGCCGTGGACTGTGATAATATTAATGTCAATGTCATAACATAATGTTCTCTTATCGGAGATGTCAACAAACTATTGACGCTTGTGTCGTAATGCGTTACGTTAAGACGCGGTTAAACGGCGCGCTATAACACGAGCCGAGCCTAGCTCGGCGCGTAGCTCGGCGCGCCACGCGCCGTGTAAACAACTACGCTCGGCGCGGCTCGGCAAACTTTGCCCGATCCATCACTTGTCGGTTTTTTCGACACGGATCAAAGGCGCGCGCGCCATCTAGGCTCGGCTCGTGTTAATACGCGCCGTCTAAACAGATGGCACAGAGCGCGCGATGAACGAATGCCGCTATGCCGCATCTCCACGGACGGCTCGGCTCGTGCTACCCCGCGACGTTTAAACGAGCAGGCTTGCGTCCGCATTAAGCCGAGCCGCGCCTACACGGATGGTGCGGCACGGCGCGGCTCGTGTTATAGCGCGCCGTTTAACCGCACCTTTAATCGATAAAGTTGTTAAGATTTATTTTGACAGCTCAAAGTCGATATAATCCGCGAGATATACTTACCTACTTAGCTTTCTGAATAAAAAATAAACGATATCATAAATACGACAAAGGCAATTTAATTTATTTATTATTATCGGTAGTAGTGGGTTTAAAAGAATGACGCTGTAAAAAGTCAACAAAAGAGTTGTAGATTTTATTCTGACAACTTTGTTTCTATGTTATCAGATGGCTATTAGCCATCGATGTACAATTAGCCTATCGCCGACAGGCGATATCGTGATTGAGCAAAGTAATCTTTAAGAATTCGGAGCGACTTTTTGGTCGCTAATAAATTATGTTATTTCGCTTAATTCACTAACAACAAACATTAAAATACTAAAAAGATTAATTAAATTTGGTCTGAAGATAATATTAAAGGTAACGCAGGACTGAAAACTGAATTGATAAGATTGCCGCATGTTGATACATTGCTGATGTATGCCATAATTTACCTATATTTCTTAAGAATATTTTTGTACATTTTATGAGACTACATAAAAATATTGTACTTATCCACAGTAGGATAATGTGTGGAATTTAGAACTATAACCCTGAAGAACTTACTACCTAGATTACGAGTAGCAGTAAAATGTAATATATAAAGCTACGATGAAATGCTTGCGCTATCTCTCTAAATTGTAATAATTGAAATAGCGCAGTAGTAAAATTCTAGCTGTTTCCAATAAAGCTCCCGTAATTTGACAAGAATAATTGCCATAGCTAGGATTTTTGCCAATTAAAAAGTAACAAGAACACGATGCTGTTGGAACCCAGCTTTAGTTAGAAACAATGAATTTACGTAAAAGTGAAAAGTGGTCAAATGATTTATAATTTAAGATAATTTATAATTTAAGATTATAATTTAAGATTGATTTATAATTTAAGATTTAATGATTTATAATTTTTCAAATATGGTTGAGTGAAGCAATGGCTGGATAATGCGTCATGCTCGTGAACGGGTGCCACCAACGGGAATGGGTCTGCTTTGACTGCCCGTCTTGACATGCGTTGGATTGGTGTACCTACGTATGCATTTTTGCATTTTTGAAGCTTTATTGTGAAAGCACTGTATACATAGCATAGCTTTGTAAAAAAAATTTTTTTTTGAAAAGAGCAACTGCTGAGTTTCTTACCGGCTCTTCTCAGCAGAATCTGCATTCCGAACCGGTGGTAGATTTATGACGTGTCATAAGAGCTACAAGTTAGCCTACATGAAATAAATAAATTTTGAATTTGAATTTGAATAAGGATGAAAATATCTTAGTTATCCATGTTCAAACATCAAAAATTCATAAATAACAAAGATTTAAAACATTACGCCTAATATCATAATGTCTTATTTCTTTTTTATGTTGTTGAAACACGGAAGGGTGGTATTTTTCTAGCGTTGAGCAGCATAGCGAGAATTTTAAATAACATACGTATATCTACCGGCAATGGCAGGCAGGCGATTACGTGAAATATTTATCTAACGACTGATTGTACCTAAACACGCAAACCGGGAATATTTCGACAATTTAAAAGACAAAACTACTTTTTCAATTCTCATGTTCTTGGATTTCTTGTACCGTAACACTATACGTAGTAAGCGAACTAAAAAAAAAAAAAAAAAAAGATACCGGCCGAATTGATAACCTCCTCCTTTTTGGAAGTCGGTTAAAAAGTACCTACTTTTTATAAATTTTTACAAAAAATATTTACAGGTAGATAAAAAAAATTCTTATGGTAAAAGTACATACAGAATTTCTATAATGCTATGTAGTCTATAGGTAACATCATCGCAGCAAACTTACGAATCTGCAAAAGATATATTTTACAAAGCAAAAGCTCTGAACAAATTACATATTACTTTCTTGTTTTTTGTAATATCAGTAGGTATTCTGGTACATTTACCTTACATTAATTCAAATAAATCTTGTTTGCGGTAAAGCATATCTATAAATCGATGTCTGGTTTTAGATCTAGAACAAAAGAAACACGCAGAAGCGTGTAGACGGTTCTGTTCAATTCAACGAAATTCGTTTTTTACGAAGAAGAACACTACCTACTAATTCTACCTCAATAATCATATTAGGAGCTAAGGAAATAAATCACAGACAGTCACCTCAATTTTGTTTTTTGTATACTTATCTGATACGTACAAATTATTAGCATTATTTAAAAGTACCTTCGATCAAAGAAAAAAGGTTATGACAAAGCTAATGAATATGATCATAGTAGAGGGAAGTGGGGCGGCTTCATACAGGTTTTACTTTTTATATTTCGCTTTGTGGAATATGTAGGTGCCCCTTGCATGAATCTGCCCCACTTCCTATGCGTTACTGCCGTAAGTAATTAGATAAGATAAATAATGGTTATGTTAGTTATTAGTGCACGTTAGTTATAATTTTTTAGAGCACAAACTCGCTAACAAACTGCATGTGTAGTTTGGCAGGATATATATTTTTATTTATTTTAATATTGTGCATTATGTGATAAAAAATAGTACCGATAGTAGTCTGTTAGTTTATTAATTTGTTAGTTTGTCTTTCAATCACGCAACACTGCAACGGATCGAGGTAATTTTTTGGATGTAGTTACATATTAATCGTAGTTTAAGACGTGGAGAGTGAAAAAGCTACCTACTTTTTATATTTATTAAAAAACGTTCCTGCGTGATTTTCAAAACATGACTCGACGAAAGAATCCGTGGGCAAAACAAAGTATGACTTTTTTTTTTACATAAAATAATCTCAATCAGCTTTTAAAATTACTATAATTACACTTCAATTTTATTATTGATGTAAATGAATCATTAGTACGGTTTCGTTTACCTATTTATGTTATGAAGTCAAGGTAGGTCAACGAACTCGGAAGAATTAAGATGAATGAATGAATCTCGGAAGAAATAAGAGGTCATCATCATAATCCATCACTCTCGAACCTCGTATTTTTAGGGTTCCGTAGCCAAATGGCAAAAAACGGAACCCTTATAGATTCGTCATGTCTGTCTGTCTGTCCGTCCGTATGTCACAGCCACTTTTTTCCGAAACTATAAGGACTATACTGTTGAAACTTGGTAAGTAGATGTATTCTGTGAACCGCATTAAGATTTTCACACAAGAATAGAAAAATAACAATAAATTTTGGGGTTCCCCATACTTAGAATTGAAACTCAAAAATTTTTTTTTTTCATCAAACCTATTCGTGTGGGGTATCTTTGGATAGGTCTTCAAAAATGATATTGAGGTTTTTAATATAATTTTTTTCTAAACTGAATAGTTTGCGCGAGAGACACTTCCAAAGTGGTAAAATATGTGTCCCCCCCTTTAACTTCTAAAATAAGAGAATGATAAAACTAAAAAAAATATATGATGTACATGTAAACTTCCACCGAAAATTGGTTTGAACGAGATTTAGTGAGTAGTTTTTTTTTAATACGTCATAAATCGTAAACCGCAATTGCTGCTACGGAACCCTTCATGGGCGAGTCCGACTCGCACTTGGCCACTTTTTTAAGATGTAAATAAATACGAGAATGTGTAATCACTATGGTAAAATTTATTTATTATCAATCTATTAATCGACCTTTATAAGTTTACTAGCTTTTTCCCGCGGCTTCGCTCACGTTAAGTTCGATTTTTCAAACCCCTATTTTATCCCTTTAGGGGTTGAGTTTTCAAAAATCCTTTCTTAGCGGACAGTTACGTTATAATAGCTATCTACATGCAAAATTTCAGCTTGATCCATCCAGTGGTTTGAGCTGTGCGTTGATAGACCAGTTAGTCAGTCAGTCACCTTTGCCTTTTATATTTTTAGATTCACCATTAATTACCTTTTAATTAGGCTCAATAACCTCAATAGTTCAACGGTTAAAAGTTCGAGCCTCAACCGTTGCACTATTGCCATACCCACTCCTAACACAAGCTTTCTGCTTATTTGGAGGGGAGAGGAGCATATTAGTCAAGTTCATCTTGGCTAATATTCTTTATAAAAAAAAAATCGACCCTTATAAGTTTAAACATAAGTCATACTTACATTTAATGGAAATATAACTGGGAATTCCCTATAACTGGGAAGTTATAAGACCCAACCGATCCTCCCGGTCTCGGGTTCGATTCCCGGCGGGGGCAATTTGGGGATTTATAATTTCTGAATTGTCTTTAGTCTGGTCTGGTGGGAGGCTTTGGCCGTGACTAGTTACCACCCTACCGTCACAGAAGTGCCGCGAAGAGATTTAACGTTCCGCCACGAAGGCGTGTAGCAACATATTAGGGGTGTATGGGTTGAATGCACACTGCCTTACCCCTTCCAAGTTAGCTCGTTACTACCATCTTAGACATTTACCATCAGGTGAGATCGTAGTCATGGAATACCTTGTCATCATATAAAAAAAAGAACTAGGAGCCCACCACATCAATATCCACAGGAAAATCTCACCATAGTCACGACCTTCAAATAAAAATAAAACAAAGTCATTTATCACTCCAGAGAATAGTTCTCCTTTTAATTTGAAAGCATCATTCACTTACGAAAGCTATTTTTTATTCATTTGAGTGTATTGGAAAACAACAGTGAAGTAAAGTAATAAAATGTTTTTCTTCTGATATAGAAAAATGTTCCTCCAACCACTTAGCTAAAGAGCAAAGCAATATTATGAATCTTTTAATCCACAAGCGGGAGTGATTGAGAAGTCGTGTCCGTGATCGGAAATAGTATAAAACAAAAGTGGGCCTATTTTTATCATCATACAACCCAACATGATTCATGTCTGTTTGGACACCTGCTATTAATTTTACCCGCAAGTTTAGTGATCTTTAAATATTTACAAAAGGTCAGAGATGCATTGTTGCTCGCCCCTCTATCTCAGCTTTTTGTTTTATTCGTCGACAAGATAGCCCTTGACTGCGATCACACCTGATGGTAAGTGACGATGCAATCTAAGATGGTAGCGGGCTAACTTGGAAGGGATATGGCAGTGTACATTCAACCCATACCCCTAATCGGCTTCTACACGCCATCGTGCCGGAACTCTAAATCGCTTAGCGACACGTCTTTGACGGTAGGGTGGTAACTAGCCACGGCCAAAGCCTCCCACCAGCTGTGAGTTAAGACACATTACAATAAAATTCCGTGGATACGAGAACCTTGTATGAAAAACGTAGCCAACGTAAGTGTAAATTACAAGTTTTATTTTAAAAAAAAAATCTTCTAGTAGCTGGCTACATTATCAGTCCCTGGATATCATCAAGGACCAGAAGACTTGTCAAGATAAATCAAACGAGGCCACACTCGATGGGACTCTATCTAATAACTAATTTCTAACTAATATTATAAATGCGAAAGTGTGTTTGTTTGTTGATTTGTCCTTCAATCACGCCACAACAAAGCAACGGATCGATGATATTTTTTGCATGGGTATGGTTGAGAACTGGGAGTGCGAGATAGGCTACTTTTTATCCCGGAAAATCCGAAGGATCCTGCAGGATTTTTAAAAACTAAATCCACGCGAGCGAAGCCGCGGGCATCAACTAGTATTAGATAAACACAGAGAGCTCTCTCCATTGTATGCCAAACGACCAAAACTTCACATTCCGGTGCAAGGTCTTTCAAACTATCTTTGAAATGATAATGGGCCACTTTTTTGAAGTCTTTATTAAGTTGCCATATTATCATTCCAAAAATATTATCCATATCATTTATATAAGCAAAAACATCTAGTGAGATGTTTTTGCTTACATTTCGGAATGTTCACGTTAAAAATTTCGCAGAGTCTGCTTAGTCTTTATCATGGCATAATCTATCGACACATTTGGAGGCAGGCGTTCAAGGCGAGTCTTTGGTCAATGTATCTCCACTTTTTATCTAACGCTGAGATTGAAGGTTTTCGTTAAGAACCCTAAACTGATTGAGGTGATAAAAAAAACGATGGCACACCGTAAAATAGCCCCTCGTTATAAATAGCTAAGGTGCTTTTTTATCTGAACCAAGTTTGTGTAGGTACCTAATAAGGTAGATACTCGACGACGGGCGTCTTTAAAAACTCTAAGGCGAGGAAAAAATTAGTTTTAGTTTTTACTAATAATAGCAATGTGAATTTTAATTAGATGATGCAAATATATTATTATACTTACTTACCTACTTTATAATAGTTTTTTGAAATAACTTTTGTTGCGAAAAGTAGAATAAAAAATCTGCTTTCTTAGTCTATACCTACTTGAAAATTTCTATAATATTATGTATTTTTCATATAAAGTTTTTAAGCTATTGCATAGTTTCTATCGCGGGCCGGCTTGGAGACTGAATCCAGAAATTCCGTAACGAAAATAACCTGACACGGGACTCCTCTACGGTGAGCCGCTAGATGGCGTTGATAAAAAATGCTATGCAATAGCTTTACCGCGGCAGTCCCCGAGTGCCACACGTCTTTTTTTTATAAGTTTTTAAAGTCTTCCCAAATAATGACCTGTAAGTATTAAATTCAAATTCAAATTCAAATTCAAAATTTATTTATTTCATATAGGCTAACTTGTAGCTCTTATGACACGTCATAAATCTACCACCGGTTCGGAATGCAGATTCTGCTGAGAAGAGCCGGCAAGAAACTCAGCAGTTGCTCTTTTCAAAAAAAAATTTTTTTTTTTTTACAAAGCTATGCTATGTAGGTATAAAGTGCTTCCACAAAAAAGCTTTAAATATGCAAAAATGCATACGTAGGTACACCAATCCAACGCATGTCAAGACGGGCAGTCAAAGCAGACCCATTCCCGTTGGTGGCACCCGTTCACGAGCATGACGCATGATCCAGCCATTGCTTCGCTCAACCATATTAAATAATAACATTATGTACTAACATATTGTAACTATATAGTTACAATATGTTAACAATATGTATGTAACTGATACATTGTAAGCTATATAGTTTAGTGTTCTGTTCTAAAATGGTTGGTATATAATCATCCATGATCTACATAATGTAACTGATACAACAGTTACACATTACATTAGGCGTTCCGGGTTCGATTCCCGTCGGAACGTGTCACGCGTACACTAACGATACATTTTAAATGCAAGACACAGGATGACCGTTAAGCTATTACCATATACGTGAACTACATTCGGCATAAATCTTATTCATTTCCTGAAAACAGTGACATGCAAGCATTAAAATGGTGCCAAGTTGGGACCTAATAATGACTTAATTATTGACATAAATAAAGAGTGAACGTCTAGTATTTCAGGGAAGAGTAGAGAGCACTAGAGCCATGTGCTCTTGGGCATGGTGCGATGGACGGTGCAGTCTAAGATGGTAACGGGCTAACTTGGAAGGGGTATGGCAGTGTATATTCAACCCATAGCCCTAATCGGTTTCTACACGCCACCGTGCCGGAACTCTAAATCGCTTGGCGGCACGTCTTTGACGGTAGGGTGGTAACTAGCCACAGCCAATGCCTCCCACCAGACCAGACCAGAGAAAATTTAGAAATTATGAATTCCCAAATTGTCCCCGCCGGGAATCGAACCCGAGACCTCCCAGTTATAAGACCACAGTGCTCACCACTGCGCCAGGGAGGTCGTCAGTTATGTTCAACAGGACTAGTATTCTTAAAAAAACTGGATTGCTATAAATTGATAATTATAAATATCAAAACAATGAAGTACATTTGATGCGACGTTATGAATCGGAACAATCGCCTATCGAACATTTATGTCACAGCCAGACCAGCATACTAAAGTATCATAGAGGTCACCGAGTTTCAAAGATAAGACATGCCGTCTTTTTTTTATTTATGCTTGTCATAGCCATTGACTGCGATCTCTGGTGATAATCGTATCACTATCGACAATACATCACACACTCACAATCACTATCGACAATCGGTAATAGTATCGACTATCGATCGGACAGTATCGTCACTTACCATAAGGTGAGGTGATCGATATGATTATATTATCAAACCCCGACCGCCTGAAAACGAGGCTGTAGTCTTAACCACTAAGTTATCATCACTTTTTTAAAGGTAGGTACGTAAAACATCAAAGTTTTATCACATTTTCGCTAAATAAAGGCTGTTAAAAAAACTGTGTAAAGAAAAGCACCCTTCGCAAATTGACGGCTCCAAATATCTAGACACCTTCTAGGTCATTAACTGTCTGTCAGTGAAATTTCTTCCACCGACGAGCACGTGATCAATTTTAAGAAGCCGAAGAGAAAAATCGTTTGTCAATCCCGCTGCTTTACGTAACAGTAATTTCCCTTCAAGAAAATTCCGGGGAACAAATAATATCAAAGGCATGGTGCTTCTTTTTATGTCCCTGTTAAAATGGGACTCGGCCCAGACGATGATATATTACTTTGTGCTTTCGATATTCTAATACTTAAGAACATTGTTATACCCTCGTACTTTTAATCACCGAGGCGTATATAGTCTGGTCAAGTGCGTGTCGGAACACGCATAGGTAGGTTCTGTAGCCAGGCTAGTAATTGCGGGTTGCTGTATGATTGCAAGTGTTACAAAATTGCGGAAAAAAAAACGCGGATTTTTTTTCGCAGTGCGGAAAGCTCTATAACTAAGAATTATAATAAACCATGACATATAAGTAATATTATATCAAGCTGTATAGATAAGTGTAACGTCGGTGTGCAAGTGTAATCATCATCTTAACCTATTGAAATGATCGCCACAGAACCAGATCCTGTTCCACCTGCATCCAGCAGTTAAGTGATTTTTTTCCAAGCAGTTAACATATTGGCTATGCATTATTAGGACTAAACTTAGATATTAGTCATACAATAGTCGTGACATTGGTCACTGGTAGTATTTTAATGAGATGTATTTTATTTAATCATAATTTGAATTATAACTTTATACTATGTAATAATTTTATATATTTTTTAAATTTTACATTTATATTTGAGGAGCATGAGATAATCCATCACACGTAAAACTGCTACTTAGCTACTCATTATTTCGTAAGCGGTAGTTTTTTTAACGAAGTAGAAACCTATTTCTATTTCTATGATGAAGTCCAATGCGAAGGGTAAGAAGGGTAGTATTTTCACGAAGATTGATAATTAGACAAAATTCGTGCAATTTGCATCATTTGTGAATACTACAATCACGGACGGACAGACAGGTAGGTGGACATAAAGAAACTTTCTAAAGTATTCCGTGTTTAACTACGAAACCCTAAAATCGATGGGGATTAAATTCGATGAAATTAGTTACGAAGATTATGTTTTATGAGAGTTTTATGTGGGTCTATAAGATGCAGTGAAAAATCATAAAAGGCAACGATCAATTTTACTTGAAGGAAGCGATAAAATAGGCTTACAAATTATTACCTATTTAATCACAATCGATGTATACGGATAATATGAAAAGGAACTGAATCGAAAGGAATAATAATGGGTGAAAATAAAAAACAATTGTATTTTTCATTTAATGTTTTACTTGATTAATTATTTTCAAAATTTAAATATTTGTAATTCTGTTAATGTTTTACAGAATAATAATAATATTTTAAATCTAAAACAAAGGAAGTAAAAACGACATTGTTAAGAAATATTGTTTTTTTATAGAAAATTCTTTTGGTAAGCGTCCATTAGATGTCTGATAATGGCGATAAAACTGAGCCATTTTTGAAATTTCAAAAGGTTCCTCTTTCTGGAATGGAAAGGATTTTGTGTTACAGAAATATTTTCTTAGCTATTATTCACATAAAAAACAGCAGAATACCTGTTTTTTCTTAACTTACTATCTTACTCACGCTCCAGTCCTCATTAGTTCACAGCATCACACTAAATATAATCTTGCGTCACTAGCGGAGAAGATGATACATTTCACGCTATTAGGAGATTAGTCATAGACAATGTTTATGACTCTATGAGTGTAAAGTGGACTACTGGGGACGTTTCATTTTACTATTACTAAACACTTTAGAAATAGGAATATGGGTTAATGTTGTCTAACTAATCTTAGTGTTTAATGTTTATTTTGCTAAATTATATTATAGCCGTTATACAATAATAGTACTAACATAATCTTAATAGTGTATTAACTAGCTATCACGTCGTTTTGTGTATTCCTTTAATCAACTAAATTTTTAATCCGTGGATAATTTTCAAAGAATAAAAAATATTCCATATTCGTCTTACTAGGTGTATGGGATTTCGGTGCGAAATTTTTATGAATTCAGTTAGGTAGTAGGTATAGAAGTTTAGAAATAACAAACAAACAAATAGATATAAAGTTTAGTTCATTCATAATACTTTAAATGAAGAGACTAACTGGTAATAATTTTAATCTATCTGTAACATTAAGCGTGAATCCGTAAACTAAGAATGCTTAACACTTCTGTATGAAGAAATAAGCTAAGTGGGACTGCATTAACATTTAATGGTGCGAAACAAACAAACTTGCAAGTATCTGCGCGTGACTATCTTAATTCAACTTTAAGTTAAGAGGAGTTTATCTTTATCTCGCCACAAACAAAGGAAGTTTCTTGCTTGAACTTTAACCAATCAAACTTAATGAAAGTTTATAAATAACAAATCTTTACCCTAACCCTGCAAAGAACTGCACTCCTAAACCGTAGTGGTTTAGGAACTGTCCAATGTGAATTGAAGACGTGGACCAGGACGCGGGCATTCGCTAGTAAATAAATAAAATAAAAGAAATATCGATTTGAGTACTAAGGCTGCATTTTAGAAAAGATTTAATTATACTTAATGACCTTAAAAAGTCATCAACCTAACTCATTGTTACATATTACGAGGACAGAGAACGTTGAGAATTTAAATATCCTCTAGTATGAGTTTGAACATTGATAGATTTCGAGCTTCAAAGCACGATGACATAAAAGTAATTTGGTCCTAAATACTAAATGTTTTAGAGTGGCGAATTAAGACGATTTTTATTACCCAAAGTTTCCGCTTAGGATTTTGCGTTGTTTGTTGATAGTTGATACACAATAATGATAATGGGGAATTTAAGATTTAAAAGCAATTAAGCTTCAATAGCCCAACGGTTTAAGATGTGGACTGATAACGATCTACAGTTTAATCCCCACCCTTTGCACTATTGTAGTACCCACTTCTAACACGAGCTTTCCGCTTATTTGGAGGAGACAGGAGAACATTAGTCAAGTTCAGCTTGACAAATTCTTTATAGAAATAAAAAATTAAGATCCATTTTATTTTAAAGTTATAGTGACTCTATTTATCTCTATTCTCTCTATAATTATTGTTGTTAAGGATGAATTTTCATTCAGCCTTTCGGCTTTTTTTATTTTAGTGACTATATCTTGGAATTGTCAAGTTTTTCGAGACGTATAAAGTCGTACTTACCCTACTGGCGTCCCACAGAGATGAGTCAGGTGGTTTGCCACGGACGTGACGAGAATGCAGTGCCTTTGGCATTCAAGGAACAACCTATAAAAACCTGTTTTTAGTGGAAGACCGTAATGAGTTTTACTTTTATATGACCCACTTTGAATATATCTAGTCCCGTTTAAGTTATTTTACGACTTGTTTAAGGGTAAAATACGGTATTGGTCCTTCGAATTGGATACTTCGTTTTATGAACTAAAGTTTGTTTTATTTAAACAAATTCTTTGCTTTATGATACAATTTAATTATTTATTTTGCATTATTTCATCTCCGAGTAGTCTGCGGACATTATAATTTTTATTAAAAATATTTTTATCCGTAGCATAAACTAAGATTAAAAATTTTAAGTGTTTGTCATCAATAAGTTTCGAAGTCTAAATGTTTCACACTCGTATTGCAGTAAAGAAAAATTAATGATAAAAAGCAATATCATAATGGTTTCTACTACACCATTAAGATAAGTAGTCCTTTCGACAAAATACCATCGTTGATGTATTGCTTTCGATTAAAACAGAAGTAAAAGACTACGATTTAGATAAACCGTAAGAGTGCAATCACACTATGGACATGTCTCGGAGCTTAAAATTATGATACATTTTATAACAACGGTGATCAACATGACAAAATAACTGACAACTGGGTTATGAACAAGCTATAATTAAAAATCAAAAAAAAAATCAAAATCCAAATTTATTTATTTCATGTAGGCCAACTTGTTGCTCTTATGACACGTCATAAATCTACCAAAAAAAGAAAAATTAAGCTGACATCAATATACCGATATAAAGAATAACTGAAAAGAGAAAAGTATTTATATCGTAAAAACTACTGAATCGATTTTGATGAGATTTTTACTGTTCCTTAATTTGAAGCAAATATAAGCAAATAAAAAAAGAATAATGACAATCCAACGGGTGTTCTGCATACATTTTGATTGTAAGTAATATAAAATGCAACAAACATAATATTAATAAAAATTCTTTTCAAAAAACCGACTTCAAACGCCACTACAAAGTATAAAAATAATTTTATTTTGTACACGTTTGTTGAAGTCGGGCGGCTTAAATAGAAACGATGAAACCGATACGCGATGCTCGCCTGATTTCAATAAACGTGTCTCTTATATGTCACCATAAGATAAGCGTCGCGCATCGATTTCATCGTTTCTAGTTAAGCCCGCCCGACTTCAACAAACGTGTACAAAATAAAATTATTTTTATACTTTGTAGTGGCGTTTGAAGTCGGTTTTTTGAAAAGAATTTTTATTTTAAGCTTTTTAGTGTAGCTTGTTCCTGCTTTCTTTCTCCCCTCCCTCCAACGCTACGGTACTAATGTAGTTCTACACTTGGTATCTACAGTACTTATTAACAATACACAAGAGCTAGGACCAGGAGCTCCATGTTGTAGTCCATGGTTGGTACCAACAATATCAATTCGTAAACGACAGTTCCTAAATCGTCACAGTTTAGGTAGGCAGTACCCCTGCAGCATCAGTATTGAAGAGCGAGGACCTTGAATTCCACGATGTAGAATATGCTTGATACTAACAATATCAATTCGCAAGCGAAAGTTCCTAAATCCTCACAGTTTAAGTGGGCAGTACCCTGCACCATCAGGATTGAGGAGCTAGAACCTAGACCTCGATGGAGTCGTATATGCTTATTACATACAATAACAATTCATGATTAGCAGTTCCTAAATCTCTACAATTTAGGTGGGCAGTACCCTGCAGCATCAGGATTGAGGAGCTAGAACCTAGACCTCGATGGTGTAGTATATACTTATTACATACAATAACAATTCATGATTAGCAGTTCCTACATCCCAATAATTTAGGTGGGCTGTAGCCTGCAGCATCAGGATTGAAAAGTAGGACCTGGAGCTCTATGATCTAGTATATGCTTCAGCCAAGCATACCAATTCGTGAACGACGGTTCCTAAAGTCCCATAATTTAGGGGGGAAATACCCCTGCAGCATCAGGCTTGAGGAGTTGAAGGTAAACATTTTTATGGGACCATTTCGCGAGCTTCTTTTGTCGATTAAAAAAAAAATCTCGTGAATCGGTCCAGAAACCTCGGAGTAATCGGTGGACATACATAGAAAAAAAAAAAAAAAAAAGATACCGGCCGAATTGATAACCTCCTCCTTTTAGGAAGTCGGTTAAAAACTCGGACGGACTTATCGTTACTTCACTATTACTTGTTAATTCTATATATCTTTATTTCTACAGTTAATGGTAGTTCACTAGAGTTGCTCAAGTTGAATAATTACCTTTTCTGTACAAATTTTAATGGAATTGTTAATTTATTTTAAGCGGCAATAATATCGATTAACTTGAAGTTGGAATGGTTTGTTTTGACTGTAAATTAGGTGCCACAGATATTAATTAATTAATCATTACTTAATTATAAAATCGTTCATTGCATTGAATTTCGATAAATAAATTGATGTGAGCATTTTCCAAAAAAAAATTGCATTATCAAAAGTTTGATATTATTGTGGCTAATTTAGTTGTACATATTATTTTTATGAAACTAAATATACTAAATCTAGTGCTATCCTGTCCCACAGAGAGCAATATGAAAGAGATAGCAAGAGATGTAGACCTGTCAATTTAGCTTAAAGATTGTGTGCTAAAAAATAAATAGTCACAACTGGTTGATGCCCGCGACTTCGCTCACGTGGATTTAGTTTTTAAAATCCCGCGGGAACTCTTTAATTTTCCGGGATGAAAGTAGCCTATGTCACTCTCCCGGTCCTCAACTATACCCATGCAAAAAATCACGTCGATCCGTTGCTTTGTTGCGGCGTGATTGAAGGACAAACCAACAAACACATTTCCGCATTTATAATATTCGTAAGGTAATTAGTAAGGATGACATAATTACTAATTTGTAACTTTCAGTTTTTAAGACGTAATTTTTAATGAACTAAGTAAGTACTTAATTATATCATGTTATGCTTTAAGGTTTTTTTATAAGATTTATCATGAGCTATTAATATTCTGTGTATAAAGTTTTAACGAGCAAACTTGACGATTTAGAATGACTTGGGTGACAAATAGCGGCACGCGTCCCGAAAGCGTCCCGGAATTTGGGATACGCATCGCTTGTTTTAAAGTAGGATGATTCTGTGACACTCATTAAGAGTGAAGGTGGGCGCTTGTTATTATAGGGAGTTTATTTATTTAAATATAGATCTGTTTTATTTGTTTCTCTGTCGCATCGCTCATCGACTGAATCATGTCGGTCGGCGGGCTAGTCGGTAGGTATTCTACAGGAATATTTTGTACAATAGTTTTTTTTTTTTTTTTTTTTAATATTAGGCAACCTGAAGTTGAAATAATAGTGGGATAGTGGAATAGTGGGATTATCTTAAAAATTGTTACAACGTAACAATTATTTTAAGATAATCTTGAGTGAACAGATAATTTTATTTTAAGTAAACGTACGCTAATAAGCCATATTATAATCACTTATTTAAAAAAATTAAGGGAACTTATATTATATCTACAGGTGGACGGACGATCTCGCGAGACGTTGAGAAACATTGGACACAAGCGACACAAAATCAAGTTCTGTGACGATCGCAGAGTCGTTGAGAGATAGCTGGACACAAGCGACACAAAATCGTGTTCTGTGACGATCGTATCCAATTGTTTGGTAAGGTCGTCGTCTATCTATTGAAAGAAACCGGTGCTCATATCTAGTTTCACAGATTACAATTTAAAATTTTTGATTTTACTAATGGCAAATTATTACTAAGCTTATTCTTATTGAAAGAGCCGTTTTAAAACCAATAACAGCCACGTGAACTCTTCCAGCTTAACTGGCTAATTTCACTAAATCGTGAGGAGATGGCAGACAAGTGCTTCCCATCAGCAGAAATTGTACCAAATCGAAAACCAAAGCATTAATAACGCATTAAAAATTTGCAACAAGAGAATAAAAGATTCCACAATCTATCCATTGTCCCAGGATCAAAAGAACTCGGCGCACAACACACACATACAAAACACATATGAAATGCTATATTGCAGGCAATTCGCCCCTACGTGACCTGCGTTCAGTGGAAGCAAGCTCATTAGTTCCCACGGAAAAATGTTTGGTCAAGGAGAGTTGAGGTAAAAATTTCTGTAAAGTTACAGCTGCTGGTTATGTAATCCTAGTACATAGTAAGTTTTGTTTTTTCTTCCCCTATCATATTATTCCAATACTAAATTCAAAATTATTCATTTCACGTAGGCCTTTTTTTGTGATGACAAGTTCGACTGTGATCTCACCTGATGGTAAGTGACGATGCAGTCTAAGATGGTAACGGGCTAACTTGGAAGGGTTATGCATTCAACCCTTACCCCTAATCGGTTTCTACACGCCACGCCACCCTACCGTCAAAGACTTGCCGCAGCACGTCTTAGGGTGGTAACTAGCCACGGCCAAAGCCTCCCACCAGACCAGACCACAGACAATTCAGAAATTATAAATCCCCAAACTACCCCCGCCGGGAATCGAACCCGAGACCTCCTAGTTATATGATCACTGCTCTCACCACTGCGCCAGGGAAGTCATCAAAAAGCCAAGCCAAGCTTTGTTTGTTACTTTTCGTGACTCAACCTATATTTACTCATCTTACCCTGCACTCTCACTGTACTCAGACTCAAGACAGAGTTAAAATGAGACAGATTTATGTCAGAGTATATTTCAACCCTTACCCCTAATCGGTTTCTACACGCCACGCCACCCTACCGTCAAAGACTTGCCGTAGCACGTCGTAGGGTGGTAACTAGCCACGGCCAAAGCCTCCCACCAGACCAGACCACAGACAATTCAGAAATTATAAATCCCCAAACTACCCCCGCCGGGAATCGAACCCGAGACCTCCTAGTTATATGATCACTGCTCTCACCACTGCGCCAGGGAAGTCATCAAAAAGCCAAGCCAAGCTTTGTTTGTTACTTTTCGTGACTCAACCTATATTTACTCATCTTACCCTGCACTCTCACTGTACTCAGACTCAAGACAGAGTTAAAATGAGACAGATTTATGTCAGAGTATATTTATGTCTCGTTTTAATTCTATCTTAAATCTGTGCTAAGTCAAATCAAGCTCTATAGATCTCAACATCAGACATCGTGCATACCTTGAAGAATACAGTGATCCAACGGTATTAAAAACAAAATTTCCATTTCCAAAATAAACGCTGTTAAATTAATTGTAGGCAAACGCTAATTTACATGAGAGTAAACATGATCAAAAACTTTAAACTTAAAGCAAGTTGTTCACCCAAGTGATTTATTTATGAGTTTGAGTCATGTAGCTATTACCAAACAGCCATTTACATTTCGAAATTAATACCATGTTAAAACGTAAACTGCAAGTTTCCCACCAATGTTTGAATTGACAAGTATGTGCAGGTCTATTAAATTATTACTTGGACAAGGATGTATCTAGGTCGAGAATGCATAATCCTAGTTATTACCTTGGCTCTATCGGCTTAGTAGATGTGGCGTGTCAGGAACCTAATTAGTCTGAAATATCTCACTATTTACTCATGGGAAACATGTAGAATATGGTGCACTTACTTTCTTATATTATTTATTGCAACGTAAAACCCTTGCAGCAACATTATGGTACGCAAGAGACTACTATGGATCTCATATAATACCTACAGATTTAAAGCCATTGCTTTAAAGATTCACAAGAAAGAAATTTACAAACTGTAAACCTGAATACGGAAAACCGTGTGCGACTTATACCCTTAGAGGTGGAATTTCTTTTTCAAATTTAAATGGGACCAACTTCGAGGTAGACCCTATCCATTAAAAAAAGAATCATCAACATCAGATCACTCTGAGAAAAGTTGTGCGTGGTCATACATAAAAAAAAATATATACGTGGCGAATTGAGAACCTCCTCCTTTTTTTGTTGATGTAACGTCTGTCATATTATATTGATTTTTAACCGATGAAAAAAAGGAAGTTCTCAATTCGTTGCGTATACAGGGTGTCCCACGTCTATGCCACATGGAGGGGAAGTACCTTAAATATTGTAGATGGAACATTTTACTGAAAGAAGACTTCATTTTAATTTAAAAAACAATTTAAACTGCATTCATAGATTTTTAAATAATTGCCTGGTTGAACCGGGACTCGAACCCGCTATACGAGAAAAAAAATTAACCTGTATCTTTATCAAACCGATCGGAAGGCTTCATCATAAGGATTATTTTTTGTTAAATAACATAGCATGAGAAATAAAAGGAAGACCATGAATTTTAGCCTTTGATGTAAAATTTTGTTCAGAAAAATGAAAAGCTGACATTGGCGTATCGACATGTCCTTCAATCCCGCTGCAAACTGTTGCAGCGGGATTGAAGGACCAATAAATCAACAAACAAACACACTTTCGCATTTATAGGTAATATAAGTAAGGATTAGTAAGGATAGTAAGGATCGGGAAATGATGCGTACTTCTCAAGTGGGTACTCATTAGTAATAGTTCATGTCAGTTGTATGTCGATGCGATACGCCAATGTCAGCTTTTCATTTTTCTGAACAAAATTTTACATCAAAGGCTAAAATTCATGGTCTTCCTTTTATTTCTCATGCTATGTTATTTAACAAAAAATAATCCTTATGATGAAGCCTTCCGATCGGTATGATAAAGATACAGGTTAATTTTTTTTCTCGCATAGCGGGTTCGAGTCCCGGTTCAACCAGGCAATTATTTAAAAATCTATGAATGCAGTTTAAATTGTTTTTTAAATTAAAATGAAGTCTTCTTTCAGTAAAATGTTCCATCTACAATATTTAAGGTACTTCCCCTCCATGTGGCATAGCCGTGGGACGCCCTGTATACTCTCCAGGACATCTTCGAGTGTCCAGGAAGCAGCAGTACTCTCTCCCTCTCTATCTCTCTCCCCCTGCGTCACAACGTTGCCAGCACGACCGCTGTGACCACTACAACCAGTGTTGCCTCCACGATTGCTGCTGCCACCATAACCGAAAGCATTGATCTCTGATTATCTGCACTTTTGCTAACAATACCGTTATGTTCGTCTAAAATGTAGAGCCTACACCATCCGGAGCATTATAACAAAACGTTTGAGACATCATTAGTTAAAATCAGTTCAGTAGTTTATGTAGGTGCCACTAGGGTTGTATACATACGTAAATACTATGATATAGTATATGTATAAAAAGAGGTGGATATGTTACAAACGTGCGGTAAATGAAGCGCGTAATGGCAGATATTTGTTGTAATTTGTCATGTCATTTAACAATGTTTCTAACTCTTGTACTATTATACTCTTATACTACTCTATTATACTCTTCGTCGTTCGGAACAATTTTTTCGCTTGTTTTGTGAGTATATAGCTCATCCCTAGTAGAATATCATAGCGTAAATAGAACATACATTCCATCTTGTGACTATTGTAGGCGTCTAATTGGAGTGTTTTATATGAAACAGGGCGTAAATACCAGTAGGTACGCGCGCCCCGTCCGCGTAAACAAACGGGCAAAGTGCGTGACGTTATTAATGACCACATTTTCTCATATTATGTGTTAATAGGGCATTACACAAGAACATTTTGAGCGCAGCGTGCCCTACTAATATCGTGCAATAATTAGTTATTAAAGGAATTACAAATTAAAATCACTATTGTAGAGTTTATAATTTTTATGATGTAAGAGAACGACAATTCTTTAGTTATTGTCGCCTGACTGCCATTATTAATAAATAATTTTTAAAGATCAAAATCCTCAATAGCCTAACGGTTAAAGGTGCGGACTGAAAACTCAAAGGTCGCAGGTTTGAGCCTATTGTCGTACCCACTCCTAGCACAAGCTTTCCGCTTATTTGGAGGGGATATTAGGATATTAGTCAACTTCAGCTTGGCTAATTTTCTTAGAAAAAAAAAGACGTGTGGCACTCGGGGACTGCCGCGGTAAAGTTATTGCATAGTATTTTTTACCAACGCCATCTAGTGGTGAGAGGAGTCCCGTGTCAGGTTATTTCGTTACGGAAGTTCTGGATCGGTCTCCACGCTCAAGGCCTGCGATAGAAGCTATGCAATAGCTTAAAAAGCGAGCACTTGCATGGCTGAACTTGTTAGGCTGTATCAAAATAATCTAGCTAATTGGCCTTAAATGTGCGTTGCATGTCTCGTTAGTGTAACAGTGTAATGAATAATCAAATCCTCGTTAGAGACAATAATGAACGTGGCCAAAGCTTGAAAGCTCAGTGAGTTGATTTATCATATTATTAACATAATATACGCAACGCGCGTAGGAGTTCACCTTTAACGTGTGGGAATGTTGGTACAAGTATCAGTATATAGCGCAATTATATCAGTATATAATTGCGCTATAGAGAAAATTGTTAATAGTGTGAATAATGCACTTCGAATAATAAATTATCTAATTTACGATTACGAATTATCGATTTATTTACAATCTCCTTCGCGCAGTGGTGAACGCTGTGATCTTATAACTGGGAGGTCTCGGGTTCGATTCCCGACGGGGGCAATTTGGGAATTTCTAAATAGTTTCTGGTCTGGTCTGGTGAAAGGCTTTGGCCGTGGCTAGTTACCACCCTACCGTCAAAAAGACGTGCCGCCAAGTGATTTAGTGTTTCGGCACGATGGCGTGTAGAAACCGATTAGGGGTATGAATACACTGCCATACCCTTTCCAAGTTAGCCCGCTACCACTTTAGACTGCATCGTCACTTACCATCAATTGAGATTGCAGTCAAGGATTACCTTGTCATCGAATAAAAAAATGAGAGCTAGTACCTCGCTATCATTTAAAATAAAGTATATTATTATTATCTCCAATGTTAACACTCAATATCTATCAACTTCATCGAGATTTGCAAACTTGTAATTACTAACTTTATTGGTTAAAAGTTTTGATAAGATTGGTAAAATACAGTGAGTATCTGGAATAATAATAATTTCACAAATCAGCCAACCTGACTTCGTGACGCGTCGTCTCTGTCACTCATACTTCCTTCAGATAAATATAATTTATAGTAATTACAATAATAAAATCAGTCTCGTTTGCTATAATGCAATCTTATCTGTCCTTACTGTCTCCCTTGTTGCCTGCTGAGAACTCACGCGACGTTAAGAACGGTTTACACGTCAATAAAATATAACTAAACGTGTTTTTTTAAGCTATTGCATAGCTTCTATCGCGGGCCTTGAGCGTGGAGACCGAATCCAGAAATTCCGTAACGAAAATAACCTGACACGGGACTCCTCTCACCGCTAGATGGCGTTGATAAAAAATGCTATGCAATAGCTTTACCGCGGCAGTCCCCGAGTGCCACACGTCTTTTTTTTTTTTAATTAAAAGGCAACGTATAGAATACTATTGTTTATTGTACTATATTTTTATTCAAATAAACTTTTACAAAGTGTTTTGGAAGATATAATATAATTATCATGAATTTTCCCTAAATACGCTATGAAAGTTAATTTAAAACAGTAAGACCAAATTTTACCATCGCTAAATTTTTTTTTGACCATTTGACCAATACAAAAACAGTACTTTTTGACCGTACTTTACAGTCGTTTCTGACCGTTACTTTATAATTTTCAACCCTTGTAGTCAACTGGTATTACTGTTGTGTTTCAATAGAATTCAATTTCATTCGTGAAAAACGACTGAAATAAGCAAAATGCTACTTTTAGAAGCATAATAAGAAATCGTGACACGTTTACGTTGGCTTCCTCGAGTAATAATAAAATAAGTTCCCAGTCATAAGTTAAAACTTATTTTCCACTAACGAATCTTTGATAACAGCATATCTAGTACATTATTGATAGGAACAGGTTAACACTTAACCTAGTAACGTGTCGTAGTCAACCGTTTGCGCTATTTCATTAGGTCTTCGATATTGTAAACATCCTCTGAGAAGTGTGTATATAGAGCTTAAATGAAAGGTCGCGTTGCGAGAATATGATGTAAACTTCGTACAATTTTAATGAGCGTAAAGTTCATCGACTTTCGAGTTTATTGCTGGTCGTTTTGCAGATGGATTTTTTATGGGATCTAATTTAGAAGTTTGCTATTTTAGCGGTGGACGGAAAGTTGCTCGTTTGATGGAAAACCGCGTCCGTAACGGAAACTTTGGCGAAGATTTATTAAATTTTGTATAAATTGCCAAAAAGTCTAGGTAATAAAATTTCGTTTGATCTGATCAAATAACTTAGGTAGGTACGCTGTTAGAAGAAGGAATTTTCGTGATTTCAACTCTTATGCCTTTATTGGTTCCAAGATTCAATTTTGTTAATTACTTTGTTAAACATCGCGAGCAAACCTGCACGTCTAAGAGTTCTCTATAAAACTCCCAAAGGTGTATGAGGTCTGCCAATTTACATTAAGCCAGCAGCGTGGAGGACTAGGCATTATAAATCTCTTGTGAAAGGAAACATGAAATGTGATTTTTTTTATCATCAGCAACGCATCAGGATGGCTGATGATGAAGCTCTCTCTCTCTCTCTTTCTAATCTCTGTTTAATACACGTGGGAACCAGGGATCAATGTGATGCCTGGTTGAGATTGACTTTTAAGCATTTTTCTTTCCCATTGTATAACTAATATTTTCATGGGTTTAATTTTATTTGAAAACTGTTAATGCTTTAGGTATACACATTGTCGGCACGGGTGTTTCGGCATCTTTTCCATTTATTATGATGATATATTTCTGTATTAGCTAGCCAACCTAAACCAACCAGTCTTATAAGATTACTAGCGGCCCGCTCCGGCTTCGCACGGGTATCACATATATATTATATAGCCTATGTCATTCACTGTTAATAGATGTTATTATACATATAAACCTTGCTCTTCAATCACTCTATCTATTAAAAATAACCGCATCAAAATCCGTTGCGTAGTTTTAAAGATTTAAGCATACAAAGCGACTTTGTTTTATACTATGTAGTGAAAAGAAATGAAAATCTTCGGAATTCAAATTCCCACGATAACAGTTCCCAAATTCCCAATGAATCCAACGACTATCGATAATTATAATTATCAAGGGATAGTAGGTAGATACCTATACAAATGGGGATTGCACCCACGCGTTTTGTCCATTCATTAAAGGTAGGTATACGATTATTGAATTATTACTCTATCAATCTTCCTAAACGAATTTCTTGTTTGTAGTATGTGGGCTGTTTAAACATTTCATTGATAAATTTACAAAGATTATCGTGCAATGAATCGCTCAGTAGGTACGCGTGGACGTAAAGTGAAACATGACTATATTTTTAAGAAAAATGTATTTTGAAAATTGTTTAGACATGACTAATATTATAGACAAATATAGGTACATTATTAAATTTAATAACTATAGGTACCTACATTGTTTTAAAGAATATTAGCCAAGCTGAACTTGACTTATATTCTCCTCTCCCCTCCAAATGAGTGAAAATCTTGTGCTAGGAGTGGGTACGACAATAGTGCAACGGCCGGGGTTCGAACCTGCGACCTTTCAGTTTTCAGTCCGCACCTTTACCCGTTGGGCTATTGAGGCTTCTGATTATTTAGAAGTTTTCGATTGAATGAATTTTCATCCTATCACTGAACAATTTGAAGTCAAATTGATCTCTCGAGCGCGCCTCCTATGAACGAAGTTTGATTCTTATTTGAATACTAGGGTACGCCCGCGACATCGTCCGCTTCTTCAATACACAATCGATAGTTCCTAAACCCCCACAGTTTAGTTGGGCGGAACCCCTGCAGCATCAGGATAATATATCAGTCATGTCTTAAAATGAGTAGTTTAATATTAGTATTCAATTCGATGCCTTAACATGGGTAGCCTAAGTATGTCATGCTCTCTTTAAAGTTTCTGTGGTGGTGTCGTGTGGTGCGGGTTGTTACGTTCCCTCAAATATGGTTGAGCGAAGCAATGGCTGGATCATGTGTCATGCTCGTGAACGGGAGCCGCCAACGGGAATGGGTCTGCTTTTGCCTGCCTGTGTTGACATATATTGGATTGTATTTAGTTGTATTTGTATTTGTATTGTATTTATTTTTACTTGTATTGTACTCAGGAAAATTCATCGTGGAAGCACTGAATACATAGCATAGTTTCAATAACAATTGTAAAATTTTTATTTTTTTGAAAAGAGCAACCGCCGAGTTTCTTGCTGGCTCTTCTCGGCAGGAAAGGCATTCCGAACCAGTGGTAGATTCATTGACGATTCAAAAGTGCTTGTAAAAGTTTATTTGAATAAAAAATATTTCTATTCTATTCTATTCTATTCTATTATTCAAAAAAAAGTTAATGAAATTTTATAAATACGAAAAAATACTCTTTGAATGAAAAAAATAAAAACGTGTTTTGAGTTATCTAGGTAGTAAAAAAACTTTATAATATGCCTATATTTTGTCCTTTTTTTTTTCATGCAATAAAGTTTATTCGGTTGATATTGAAGACAAATAATCAAACTTCGGTAGTGGGCTGGGATGATGATAGCTTGAGTGATGCAAAATGTTACAAGTAATATAATAATATTAATGAAATGAAGTGAAATTAATGAAATTAAACTTTAAGCTATTGCATAGCTTCTATCGCGGGCCTTAAGCGTGGAGACCGTATCCAGAAATTCCTTAACGAAAATAACCTGACACGGGACTCCTCTACGGTGAGCCGCTAGATGGCGTTGATAAAAAATGCTATGCAATAGCTTTACCGCGGCAGTCCCCGAGTGCCACACGTCTTTTTTTATATGAGGCGCACTCGAGGGTGACATCTATACAAATAAATAAAGTCTCATATGACTTCACTCACGTTAGAATGAAATCACTTTCATTATAATTCCATTCGCATCAATAAGTAGAGTTGTCTGTTTCAATAACGAGCTCCATATTACTCGAAGCATTATTATTATGGAAGTAGTAAAGACTCGTCAAAAGCTAACAAAGTTTGACAGGGAATGCTACAAACGAGATACTTATACGACCAACGTCACTATTACATACCAAAGACGATATAATATTACGTATAGGTACTACTAGCCGCGCTACGTGCTACCGTTACTTAGTTATGGTCGGTAATAACTTGGAAAGGGCTTGATATTTTTTTTAAGGTATTGCATAGCTTCTATCGCGGGCCTTGAGCTTGGAGACCGAATCCAGAAATTCCGTAACGAAAATAACCTGACACGGGACTCCTCTACGGTGAGCCGCTAAATGGCGCATTTTTTATCAACGCCATCTAGCGGTGAGCCGCTAGATGGCGTTGATAAAAAATGCTATGCAATAGCTTTACCGCGGCAGTCCCCGAGTGCCACACGGCTTTTTTTAAATTAAAATATTACAATAAAACTTATAGCTAAACTAATCTAATTACTATACAAATCATGCCCGCGTGGAATAGTGCCAAGAATACTGGCTGCATTTTCGCGCTGGACTGCCAGGCTGATTTTTAAATAACTGGTCAAATTCGAGTCTGATTCGCATACGAAGGGTTCCGTACCAAAAAAAACGCTGGAAAAAAACACGTCTCTAGTAAGGGAACCCCAAACTTTTGCCTTTATAATATTAGTGTGATGTGATGTAATGTGATGTGACAATCTCAAAAATTAACCAATCTATATCTCGTTATTTAGTGGGTTATCTATCAAATAACATACACCTAAGGTAGTTGTTATGTCATCCCATAGATGCTGAGATAAGCGAGAGTGGTTGTAGGCAGTTAATTATCCAGGTAATGTTTACTCGCGACCATTAACGCTTTGAGGTAAAACGCGGGTAGAACGATAATCTGAAGTGATTATGGCCTTATTGGGCTCATATCGGATATCGAGTTGAGCATAATTGCGTCGCACCAGTTAACAATTAGGTTGTCAGTTGCGGGCCTCATATTGGTTTTCATAGAGTTAACCGTACATTGTCAACAATAAGTAGTACTTGGTCCGCTAATGTGGTGTGTCGACCACTATTCGACCACGCGAAATTAAAATCCTTCCTTCCTTACTAATATCATAAGTGCCAAAGTCTGTTTGTTTATTGGTTTCTTAGTTTTTTTTTTTTTATTCGATGACAAGATAGCCCTTGACTGCGATCTCACCTGATGGTAAGTGACGATGCAGTCTAAGATGGTAGCGGGCTAACTTGGAAGGGGTATAGCAGTGTAAATTCAACCCATACCCCTTATCGGTTTCTACACGCCATCGTGCCGGAACGCTAAATCGCTTGGCGGCACGTCTTTGACGTCTTTGGTAGTGTGGTAACTAGCCACGGCCAAAGCCAGACCAGAGACAATTTAGAAATTATAAATTAATAAACTGTCCCCGCCGGGAATCGAACCCGAGACCTCCCAGTTATAAGACCACAGCGCTCACCACTGCGCCAGGGAGGTCGACGTCGTTTTTTTTTTATTCGATGACAAGACTGCGATCTCAACTTATGGTAAATGACGATGCAGTCTCAGATCAAGTCGCGAAAGAGAAAGTCGATGAAGTCGCGGGCAAGAGCTAATCATGTCAAATCCTTACTTCCTTACTAATATTATAAATGCGAAAGTGTGCTTGTTTGTTCGTTTGTCCTTCAATCACGCCGTAACAAATTAACGCGTATTTTGCATGGGTATAGTTGAAGACCGGGAGAGTGACATAGGCTACTTTTTATCCCGGATTATCAAAGAGTTCCCGCGGGATTTTAAAAACTAAATCCACTCGAGCGAAGACGCGGGCATCAACTAGTAATGAAATAAATAAATTCTGATTCTGATTCTGAATAGGTCCATACGTATGTACTATTAACTATGTACCTAAACCTTGTACGTAATGGACTTGTTAAATACGCAAAATAAAACTTGTAAAGGAACTACAAAGGGCCTCTCTAATGAGTGTATACAGTTGGTAAATCCATTGCTAATTAGAAATTACAAAAGAAACTTAACTGAGGAAAAATGTTATGGCCTGTTTACATGAGGACGTTAATTTGTGCCAGTGAGAAACGCATTGTAACAAGTAACCTCGAATTTATTTGCTGTGAAGTGTGAACTTCATGTTCTTATTAGGCCTCTTTACCTTTGGCGGGTCAAGACCTTGGGCGGTGGTGTGGTGAATACTCCGCCAAGTGTGACCCACGCTACTGCCAGGGGCCGTCTAGGACCACAGACAGGTTTTAGTGGGTGCAAGTCCCACATAACCCCTCCGTTTCCCCTGACGGAGGGGTATGCTAGGCATTTCCTGTCTATAAAAAAAAAAAAAAAAGGCCTCTTTACCTTCACTACGATTATGGCTGCTGAAGAAAAATTTAAAAATAGTTTTACTATCCTGCTATTCCATTCTTCTTCCTATCCTTCTAATATTACAAGTGCGAAAGTTTGTGAGGATGGATATATATTTTTTATCTATCATTTATATGAGACTTTAAGGGTGATCTTTATGTCAGCCCATAGGTACACAAAAATATTACAATTAACTATATACAAAATCAACCTACATAACTATACCTAACAATTTGAGAGAATCGCTAACAAATCTATATTTACTTTAATAGCCGAATTACTCAAAGGTTTACTAAAAATAGAATTAAAAATACCGGTATTTTTAATTACCTACTTAATTAATATTTTTAATTAATTAATATTATGTACCGATTGGATATTCTATAATAATAATACATAATTACATGTTCATTATGTTAAATTGTAACTCCAAACTTATCCTAACATTTACCGCAGAGTAAAATTTGTAATAAACTTGTTAATTAAATATAAACAAGGTGAAGCTTTCGTTACCACAGCACAGAACATCGCGTTTTGCAAGTTTGAATTATAATAAATTTTACAGGCTTAATAATATTGTGGCACACTAAACACTAATAGAATCGCTGTTACCCTTCAAATGCCTTCAATTTTACAAGTCTAGTTATAACAATATCGTAATCTTGACGACCTATAATCGTTTTGACGACCTCCTTGGCGCAGTGGTGAGCGCTGTGGTCTTATAACTGGGAGGTCTCGGGTTCGATTCCCGGCGGGGGCAATTTAGGAATTTGTAATTTCTAAATTGTCCCTGTTCTGGTCTGGTGGGAGGCTTTGGCCGTGGCTAGTTACCACCCTGCCGTCAAAGACGTGCCGCCAAGCGATTTAGCGTTCCGGCACGATGGCGTGTAGAAACCGATTAGGGGTATGGGTTGAATTTACACTGCTATACCCCTTCCAAGTTAGCCCGCTACCATCTTAGACTGCATCGCCACTTACCATCAGGTGAGATCGCAGTCAAGGGTTATCTTGTCATCGAATAAAAAAAATCTGCGATTTTGTAAAATTGTTACTTTAACCCTTACGTTACCTAAATAACACTTAAAAGATGTTAGGAATGTTCAGAAAAACAAAACTTCAAACTCAAAGCTGTTCAGCTTATCTAAACATGATCACTAATTGAATTTCTCGACGTCGCTGCAATTGCTTGTTTACATCTAGCTAATTAAGAACGTTTACTGGACCCATAAATTAATTTAAATTGATGGATGAACTTTTGTGAGCGGTTGAATTAACGGGTTAGAATCTTAGGTTGGAATAGATGTGTGAGTGATACGATAAGTCTTTTTTTTCTAAATGGGAGCATCTGATTCTAGTTGCAGATTTACAGTAAATCCTTTTTTTCAGGATCTGTCTTTCTGTCTCACTGAGTTCACTGGTGTCCAGATTCCTTATTAAAAATTTAGTTAACGGCAGGATCTCCGAAAACAGCCTGTTTTTGATTCAATAGTAAACAATCAAATATTCTTTGTTTTGATAGGTTAAAAATATATGTTGTAGTTTAATACACGTTCTAAATTATTTTACCGTTCAAAATTCCATATTTTGAACTGCACTCGATCAAATAATATTCCGAAAACAGTGTAGTTTTTAATTGTTTTTCAGGTTGTATTTATAGTATATCAAAGTTAAACTTAAAAAAAAATGGCAAAAAATAGGCAAAAGCTTTTAGAAGAATATTTTACCGTTAATTTTTCTCTAAAAAGTTTTTTTTTTTTTTATCATGACTGTTTTACTTTTTTTATAACAAAGTGGCTCGTGCACCTCACTTCAATTGCTTGCAAATTACTGCGACCGAAGATCGTGCCCTTAAGTAGAGAATCATTATTTCCTAAGAAACTAATATCCAGACAATAAGTTGATTAGTTAAGGCTGGTAAGTATTACGAATATTAGCAATTCAGATCAATACCTCAGCTCTAAATTACTTCTAAAGACAATGACAAATTGTCTGTCCGTCTGTCATCGCATCGGCGAAATTAAATTCCCTCGAAGTCGAAACCATCACTTTTAGCGGTGCGGGAGAAGAGCGGTGAGGGACACGAACGTGCTGCGTGTTCTTATTACCCGACTGCGCGACGCAAAGGAGGGTAATGTGTTTATCAGTCTATGTATGTATGTTTGTTTGTATACTTGTAAAACTGTAGAGACCAAACGCTTGGGCCGATTTTGATAATTTCAATTTTTTTCTTTTTAAAAAAAGAATATTAGCCAAGCTGAAGTTGACTAATATTCTCCTCTCCCCTCCAAATAAGCGGAAAGCTTGTGCTAGGAGTGAGTATGACAATAGTGCAACGGTTGGAGTTCGAACCTGCGACCTTTAAGTTGTCAGAACCGCACCTTTAACCGTTGGGCTATTGAGTATTCTTACGTCAACCAATTTGTGTTAACCTTGCGAGTGACACTAAAGACATGACGGTAATCAAAATTCAATATGGCGACCATCAGACGCTATATTGTGAAAATGAAAAAAATTAAATTTAACGAACTATATCAAATGGGGTATCATTGAATAGGTATTTGAATATCATTGTTAGGCTTGTCTTGTTATTTTTCATTTCGAATGACGATTTAGGTCTATGACAATACAAAGATATAAATCAGTTGATATTTTTAAAAGCAGCCTTAGTATTACAACTTAACAGTTATGGCAACACTGGTGAGTGATCGGTTTTTGAAAAAGGAAAATGAAAGGCGGATTTCCTTCATTATAACGTTCGTGCTTGCCGCGCCGCGCTCGTAAAGAAAATCGGTATTCGGTGGCATCCCGAACGCGGATCACGTTTGTCATTGCTAAATTGCTATAAGTACCTACCTACTTTATATTTACACAAAAATAATTAATTTCTGACGCTGTCTTAAATACTGCTTAAATCGTTGCTTAGAATACATAATGAACCTTTTCAAAATATCTTATACTTCGTCCGCGACGTGCATTTGGTTTTTAAAAATCCCATGGGAACTCTTTGATTTTCCGGGATAAAAAGTAGCCTGTGTCACTCTCCAGGTTTTCAACTATATAAATGAAAAAATTTATATTTATAGCTCTGTTGTTGTGTGATCGAAGGACTTACCAACAAACCAATTCGCATTCATTATATCGTAAAATCCTTGTAAAATCATATTAAAGATAGGTAGTTATATAAAAACAATCTAATTTATAGATAACTAAATAGGTATGCCTAAAGCAAAAGGTTAAAATTCGAAAGCCTAATTAATTCCACAAAGCGTAATACATTATTATTAAATAACTAACGTTATAAAGGGGATTGGGTAATTTTGTATGGACCAGTGGCATGATTTTTTTTCTTAGCGGCCACTAATTTAATTGTTGCTAACATATCGGGTATTAACTAGTAATAACAAATCAAAAAAGAATTTTGCCCTAAGTGATATCGGAGCTGAGATATCTGATGTTGAAGTTGTAGAATTATGAGAGTTTTGTCATCAATTTAAAGTAAACTATCATATATTTTATTGTTAAAACTATTTATAGCGTTCTTTTTCTTCGTCTTTATCAACTTATCGATGTCCACTGCTGGACGTAGGTCTCTTGCATGGACCTCCACAAGCCTCGGTCTTGCGCCGCCTGAATCCAGCGGCTCCCTGCGACTTGTTTGATGTCCTCGGTCCACCTAGTGGGGGGGTCTGCCAACACTGCACTTCCCGGTGCGGGGTCGCCACTCCAGCACCTTCGGATCCCATCAACCATCAGCTCTTCGAACTATGTACCCCAACCATTTTCACTTCAGTTTCGCAATTCGCACAGCTATGTCGGTGACTTTGGTTCTCCTATGGATCTCCTCATTTCTGATTTGATCTCGCAGGGTTACTCCGAGCATAGCTTTCTCCATCGCCCGCTGAGTAATCCTGAGCCTTCTTATGAGGCCCATAGTCAGCGACCATGTTTCGGATCCATAAGTCATCACTGGCAGCACGCACTGTTCGAAGACTTAAGTCTTCAGGCACTGAGGAATTTTGGACGAGAAGACATCTCGAAGTTTCCCGAACGCTGCCCAGCTGAGTTGGATTCGGCGGGTGACCCCTTTCTCGAAATTGGATCTACCTAGCTGGACTGTGTGTCCCAGGTCTACAATTTCGAGTGCAGAGCTCTCAACAATTACTGGGTGGAGCGGAACATGAGCATTAGACATCATTTTCATCTTGCTCATGTTCATTTTCAGGCCCACCTGTTGAGAGACTCTGCTGAGGTCATTGAGCATTGTATTAAAGTCTCCGAGAGTCTCTGCCATAATGACTATGTCATCGGCAAATCGAAGGTGAGTGATGTACTCGTCGTTTATGTTGATGCCAAGTCCATTCCAATCCAGTAGCTTAAAGACGTCCTCCAACGCAGCAGAAAAGAGCTTCGGGGAGATTACATCTCCCTGTCGCACTCCACGCTGCAATGTATTGGCCTTGTAGTCTGGTCCTGTATAAGTACTGACATAGTGGGTTTTCGTACAAGCACTTCAACTCTTCAATGTACCAATAGTTGATGCGGCATCTCTGCAGCGACCTCAATACAGCCCAAGTTTCCACCGAATCGAAGGCTTTCTCATAGTCCACAAATGCTAAACAAAGTGGCCTGTTATATCCTTCTATCTTCTGTATAACCTGCCGCAGCGTATGATTTGGTCTATGATGCTAAAGCCTCTTCGAAATCCGGCTTGTTCGGGAGGCTGGAAATCGTCGAACCTACGGGCGAGACGATTCGTATTGACTCTCGAGAACAACTTATAAACATGGCTCAGCAGCGAGATGGGTCTATAATTCTTCAACAAAGTGCTATCACCTTTTTTGAAGAACAAAACCACCACGCTCCTTTGCCATGCTTTCGGCGTTGTACCCTCGTGAATGACGGAATTGAACAAACTCTGAAAGGTCTTTAGAAACGGTTTTCCACCCGCTTTCAGGAGTTCCGCCGTGATTCCGTCATCACCTGGCGCCTTGTTGTTCTTGAGTTGTTTGAGAGCCATACTAATCTCGTATAGCCTGACGTCCGGAATATCTTCGGTATAGTGTCGGGTCAGTATGGCTCTGGGGTCTTTGGCCAAATCTTCAACAGGTTTCTGTGTTCTGGTATAAAACTGTCCATAGCACTTCTCGAGCTCTACCAAGACCTCAGCTCGAGAAGAAACGAGACGACCGTCGTCAGTTTGCAGTCGCGTCAGCTGGCTCTGTCCGATCGACAGATCTCTCGCGAACACTTTGGAGCCTCGGTTCCGCTCGATGGTATCTTTAATGCACTCGGTATTAAAGTTCCGAAGGTCGCGAGTTTTTGTCTTAGATATCTGCCTATTATTCTGCCGGTAGCCATTTATAGCGTTATGGATAGAATATTAAAAAATAAACAAAAATATTTAAAATCACTTTTTTATACTTGTAGATATGATGAGAGAAACGACAGACTAACGACCAAACAAACCATTAGTCCCAGTGATTACTTTGTAGGAGTGAGAGTACATCGTAATTGTCACTGAACTAACGTGGAAGCCAACATTTCTATGCCTAAACTAGACAACCAGGCTAACTAGCCTAGCCTAGCTACGGCGTCCACCTCCCCTTATAGCCGTCCGTCACCAACCACGAAAGAAGACCCTAACAAATCTCCTTTCTAACTACATAAGCCATACATAGGCAACGACACTAAATGCAGAATCCAAACCAATACTGTAAATGAATAATCCTAACACTGACAGCGCTACACGCCACCGTACCGCCTGCGACCAAAGTCCAGTAAGTCGTGTGATTAAAATACATGCTGGTTTCATCCTCGTGGCGTCATGGACCGGCGTACCAGACGCGATCGAACGCCTTCTCCATGTCGAGAAATACTACGACTAACTGCTCTCGCGTGTTATAGGCGGAAGCGAAGTATGTGATTAAAAACAATAGAAACAGAAACACTCGACACTAATCACCAACTAACTCGGAGAGACGAGTGAAGTACGGTGCTCGGTGCGCTGGAGTTGATGCGCGGCTCAGGTAAACAAATCCTGTGCTATGATTGGTCGAGGCGATCACGCTCAGTTTTTGGGCTCATTAGAGGCTCCTTTGTTGTTGTTTATGACTAAAAGAAAAATAACAGGGAACCATCAAATATAATAAATAAAATAGACACAAAGTACCTAAGTGGCAACATGATTTTATGTATTTTTCATGTTAAAATATCTCAGCTCCGATACATTTTGGAAAGAAACTTTAATAGAATAAAATTTATGTATTATTGTGTACTTTCGAATAAAATAATTTTCATAAGTGGCCGCAAGAAAAAAAAATCATGCCACTTTTACCCAAACCCCTTTACAGACCGACAGATAATTCGGTCGATTGAACCCAAAGTTTCCTGCAGTATGTCACGATTATCGCCGCTAAATAATTAGCAGTGTCGATAAATCAGCCGCTCTATGTCATCTGTTATCGAAGAGTCACTGGGCATTGGTCACTAACAAACAGTAACTCATGGCTGAATAGGTACATGATCGACTTTCATTCTCGATTCACTCTCGTAATAGCATTTGCGCGCGATTAACGCCCGTATTTACCAACGATACTATCGTGTATCGCATGTTACAGAGGTCTCTAGAAAGGATCGCAATGGAATACGATCTTGCGCCGCATGTATCCAGGTAGCTGCAAGTGACATTTTCGTTATAACTTTTGCACGCATATTTTTTTTAAATATATAGACTAGTGCTTGACTACGGTCTCACCTGATGGTAAGTGAAATGCAGCCTTAGATGGTGTGCGCTTGCCTAGAAGATGCCTATTTACTCTTGATTTGAAGACACTCACATATTTAAGAACATTACTATGGTGTCTCCATAGTGCGCTCAAATACATCATAATTTCAACAAATAGACATCCACACCCGGACATACGTCTCCAAAATGGATCGCCACAGAATACGATCTTGCGCCGCAAGTAACCAATAGCTCCCACCTACCTAGTCTTTTGTAGTTTAAACAGGTCATAAATAAAATCAAGGACTGGATAAAGAACACAAAAAGAACAAACGCTTTATAAGCTTCTGTTTTAGCCAGAATAATTATTATTATACAACTTCCAACTTAGAACGGTTGGTACATTATACTTTCCACAAAAACTAAGACACGGGTCCGTTGCTGATGCGTCCATGGCTTTATTACATAAAAGAGCCCTAGCACACAGAAGAATTTTAGTATTGGACATCGGCTATCTAGCGACTGCATCGATGTGGCTTTGCGTTTTGGCGACTTCATGCGTCTGAGCGTGGTATCAAATTCCAGCCTCAATAGCCCAACGGTTAAAGGTGCGGACTGAAAACTGAAAGGTTGCACGTTCGAACCCCACCCGTTGCACTATTGTCGTACCCACTCCTAGCACCAGCTTTTCGCTTATTTGGAGGGGATAGAGCGATATTAGTCAACTTCAGCTTGGCTTATATTCTTTTTTTAATAAAAAAGAAAAAGAAAGATGCCAGAGCCTTCGTCGCCCAGCACACCACATGCAAACAAAAGATTCTTATTTTAAGACTAGCTTTTACACCCGTGACTTCATCTACATGGAGCTAAGTTTTTAAAAGTTCTACGTGAACTGCATTTTTCGGTATAAAATGTAGCTTTTGTAACTCTAAAGGCGCTTAATTGTACTCATGTAAAACTCATGATTTGCCGATTTGTGGCTCCGCCGTTGCGAAGTGCGTAGGAAAGAGATTAACTAAGAAACTAAGGATGGCGACAAAATTGCTCATCGCCGATACGTACAAAAAGCATTATGTGTATAGCGGCACTAAGTAGAATAATTAATTGCAACTCTAAAGACAAAAGGACAACGGCACCGCTATTCATGTAAATTAGGTCTAGAGTAGCTATTTTTATACAGAAATCTTGTTGCTTTTCCATTAAATGCCCCCGCAGTAACTTACTTATTTAGATTGACTTCTATTGTATAATCCTTTTTATTAACACCTTCGTGTCGTCTACGTAAAGTGCAAAAATCCTTCGTGGAAATGTACGCTTTAATTACATGATTCCGACAGAATTTGCCTTTACACGTAGCACCTTCTCAGTATGATAAATGACCCGAAAATCGGACGTTATTTTTTTATGATACTTATCGAATTTTTAGGCTTTTTAAATACTCCAAAATGTACGCTTTAATTACACGATTCCGAAAGAATTTGCCTTTACACGTAGCACCTTCTCAGTATGATAAATGACCCGAAAATCGGACGTCACTTTTTTATGATACTATTAGAAACTTTAGGCTTTATTAGTAATAGAGTAGAACTTCCAGAAGTTAATTCAGTTTAGAACCAGAGTAATAATTTTTTTTTCTATGTCACTATATTTTTCTCTATATTATCATTAAAATAATTAGAAGCATTAATTAATCAGACATTGATGTAATCTTATATTGCAGAAGCATTGACTTATAAGACGTTATATCATTAACTCTTCACTAATCATGGTGTAACATCGTACAGAGTTTAATTTCGGAATAATAATTAATGACGCTCTTAAAATTACTTACTTAATACTTAATAACTACTTATATTGTATATCGAAGTTTGATGTTCATTTTGTGTAGTTGAGGACAAATAAGCGGAAAGCTTGTAATACGAGTGGGTACGACATTAGTGCAACGGGTGGGATTCGAACTTGCGACCTTTCAGTTTTCAGTCCGCATCTTTAACCGTTGGGCTATTGAGTTCCCGTGGGATTTTAAAATTGATTCCACGCGGACTAATTCGCCGGTATTAGCTGGTAACTAATAACTCGACTGTTCCGTAGAACAAAAGCTCATCTGCTAAATTCATAACTTGAGATTTGAGCCTTGCAGATGTGACTTTTAAGGCTCAAAATTCAAGTTGTGAATTTAGCAGATCAGACTTTGTTCTACGGAACGGTCGAACTGAAAAACTATTTAATATGTCCCTTTTGCATAATAATGTGACCGACGAGGATTGACTTGAATTTCTAATGAATAGTAAAGACGCTTTGTATTGGCCATAAACCTACTTTAAGTCTCTGTAAAGTCTATATCATTAAACGGACCACCCATTTTGACGAAGCAATTTCCAAGAAAAACACTTCCCGAAGTCTAATAAACGTAAAAGTTTTTTGTCTATTTCTAGATGCAATTTTTGTAGCCGGCAAGACGTCGTGCTTTGCTTAAAGTGAATTTTCACTTTGAGTGACTAACGTTACCAGTTATTTTTATTCGTCCTTTCTAATCCTTACTAATAGGTATTACAAATGCGAAAGTGTGTTTGTTTGTTGGTTGGTTCCCAATCACGCCGCAACAAAGCACGGATCGACGCGATTTTTTGCATGGGTATAATTGGGAAAATTAAAGAGTTCCCGCGAGATTTTAAAGACTAATGCCAGACGAGCGAAGCCGCAGGCATCAGCTAGTTTTTTAAATAAATCTGCATTAAAAGATGATTAGAATAATCAGAAATTTCAGCTTTAATAATAAACTCATTATAATTCTTAAATAAGTATTTTTGTGTTATTACTAAAACGGTTTTTTTAAACATTGGCTATTAAAAGAAAGAAGTTGTTAGAGAATTTGATGAAAGAAGTGTTTCTAAGAAAAATAACAAATGAATAATTACATTTTTTATAGTTATTGTTATGAATAATGACCCTTTCACAGCACGCAACGTCAATTTTTAATAATTTCTGCGAGCTGGTCGTACTTATGCGACGACACTGCGTAGTAGGCCTTTAAAGGCTTACTAAAAAAGGCTTATTACGGCATTGACTATTGTGCTTCTAAGCTTGGTAAAGATTAGGGTTTTTTTTAAAAAAATATCATATTATTATCTACACTATTATAATAAAGAGAGAGCGCGAATTTTGCGAGTTTGTATGTGTGTCCGAAGCAAACTTTGGAACCACTATTTCAAAAATTCTTTCACTATTTCAAAGGTACAGGTTCCAGATGGTAATAGGATATATTTATGCACATAATAGTAATATATAAAGCAATTTGTATAGCTCGTCTGTAGAAACGTGACGAAAGTAAATAAAACAACAACAAAACGAGAAACAATCCGTTCTGTACCGTATACCTACTATATTATTAAAGGTGTGTCCACATTCTATCCGCTCGATCGGAGAGTCAATTGCTCTGAGGTATTTGTGTAGCCCTTTGAAAGATATATTGCATCTTTGTTTAGTGGAATTAAAATACAATACATTGTATTGTGGTATGTTGCTTCCTACTGTCTATCTCAACGATGAGGGCTTCTTACAATCAAGATGTTGGTTCAATTCTGGGTTAAATCGAGCTTCATCTCATCTTAGTTAACACATGAACTAACTATTTCTGTATGCCTAGCAATTTTTATAGCTAAGACGATCACAATCACCTTGTATAATGACACTTTGGCAATATAGCCTAGATAGTACAGTTGCAGCAAGTTTTATGAATATATATTATCTTTTGCTTGTTTACTCACATAGGTATGTCTGGTTGGAAGGTAGCCTGAAAAGGAGACCTTAATTATTGCGCATGTCATATAAACGTATGGCTAAGAGTTGCTAAAGTTGCATAAAAGTTGCTAAAAACATCACGTGATTAGTACCTTTGAGACTGTAAGGTCAACATTCGGGTCACTTATACAACGCTAGTAGACCGCACTCTAATTCTACTCAGACTCAAGACAGAGCTAAAACGAGACTTTATGTCAGAGTATATTCGTGTCCCGTTTGAACCTCTATCTTGAGTCTGAGCTGAGTCAGAGTCACGCTTAGACGCAACGCGACGCGACGATGCTCGTACTTTTGAGGGCGACGACTAGGTCGCTTTCGCGTTCTCACTGAAATTTATACCTTACTAGACGATGCCCGCGACTTCGTCTGCGTGGATCAAGGTTTTTCAATTCCCATAGGAACTCTGTAAATTTCCGGGATAAAATGTAGCCTATGTTTTAATCCTGGGTATGAGCTATCTCCATTCCACAGCCAAATCGGTTCATTCGTTGTGGCGTGAAGGACTAACAAACATACACACACACACACACACACACACATACACATACAAACTTTCGCCTTTATAATATTAGTGTGATTGTCTAGTGAAGAGGTTCTATATTGATATCGCATATTGACAAAAGTACAAGCATCGCGTCGCGTCGCGTCTCGGTGTGAACTGACTCAGCCTTTCTTTCTTACTACCTAATGTTATAAATACCAAAGTTTGTTGGATTTACCTTCAATTGCGTAGCATCGAACCCACAAATCCACGTGATTTGCATAGGTATAGTGAAGACCTGATATGTGGCACAGGCTGCTTATCTTTAAACCCTGAGAAACAAGGGGTTTCTGTGATATTAGAAAAACTTACACGCGGTCGAATTCGCGGGCAAAAGC
Organism: Hipparchia semele; assembly: GCA_933228805.2. NCBI lineage: Eukaryota > Metazoa > Arthropoda > Insecta > Lepidoptera > Nymphalidae > Hipparchia > Hipparchia semele. Next base: position 4,790,062 of record OW121722.1, read on the forward strand.
TAGTAGACAACTAAAGACAGGAGTCTATAATGGTACCAACGAGTACCAGCACGTTATATAGTCCAGCTATAGTCTAATTGTCTAAATAATGGTAATTTTATAGGTGATTGACATCACGTGATACATCGAATCGAAAATTGGTTCAGACCGTTGTCATTTCTATTGTATCATTCTACAATCTCCAAACATTTCCGTGACAAGTTGCTGATAGGAAATCGTCAGTTAGCTTAGTTAGAGTCAAACTTGTTGAAGTTTGCATGTTATCTAAAGCAAATAAGTAGGTAGGTATAGGTATGTATATTATACGACTGGGATCTGTTTCTCTGATAGGAAACTTTTGCAACGGTATACCTACTTTGTAAGTCGCCAGTAATATTATAAATGCAAAAGTGTTTGTTTGCTGGTTTGTCCTCCAGTCACGCAACGGATCGATTTATTTTTTGGACAGATAGGCTACGACCTTTTATCCCGGAAGAACGGAGGGTTCCCGCGGGATTTTTAAAACTGAACTCCACACCGGGAAAGCTCAAGAACAATTATTCTTATAAGATCTGCATGCATCTGCTAATATTTCATCAAATAGCAGTCTTAAGTTTACCCATTTGGTGGAAAAACTTTGGTGTATTCATAACATTGCTATTTTTATCCTTTTTCAATTCAACATGACTGTAGTTATTTTAATAAAATATCAAGATCAGTTCAAATCTTCCCAATAATGGGTCCCAACTGTTTAAGTCAATATTATTTAACAGAATTCTAGATCTAGACTTTTTTGGGTTTTTGATTTTTTTTTAATATTGATACTAAGAAATTGATATGGGTGTCATTTCAAAAAGCCCGAAGCTTGAATGTCAACCAACCACTTAAAGATACCAACGTCTTTTTACTGTACCTACTATTCTGTGATAGAGCGATGAAGGAGGAACAAGGCTTTGATAGCGTGCGATATATATGTATGCATTTTCTTATTCATCTTTAAACTACTATCTAAATCCTATATCTAAGCCTCAATAGCCCAACGGTTAGAGGTGCAGACTGAAAACTGAAAGGTCGCAGGTTCTAATCCGTTGCACTTTTATCGTACCCACTCCTAGCACAAGCTTTCAGCTTATTTGAAGGGGATAGGAGGATATTAGTCAACTTCAGCTTGGCTAATGTTCTTTTTTAAAGAAAAACAAATCCTTTTGATCTCGTATTGATATGTTTGTGTATAAAGCAGTGGATGATTGAAACCTAGTGTAAAAGATACATATCGTGTAGGTATCTATCGTAACGCCAGTTACTGAATCCTGATCTATTTCAGAGCGATAGTTCAAATCTATTTTGGGATGATCGATGTTTAGTAGACAGCTTATATCCCGGAAGTTTGATCGTAACGCATTTATATTGGGCATACATATTATTTAGACGTTAAACAAGGGTAAATTAAAATTGTTTTTAAGCTATTGCATAGCTTCTATCGCGGGCCAGCGTGGAGACCAAATCCAGAAATTCCGTAATGAAAATAATCTGACACGTGACACGGGACTCCTCTACGGTGAGCCGCTAGATGGCGTTGATAAAAAATGCTATGCAATAGCTTTACCGCGGCAGTCCCCGAGTGCCACACGTCTTTTTTTTTTTAAACAATCCTTTAGTAGCTGGCTACAGCATCAGACCCTGGATATTGTCTAGAACCAGAGTACTTCTAAAGATGAATCAAAGGAGCTCAAGCTCGAAGACATTTCGTCGTTTTATTACTGAGTTCCCTTAACCATCTTCCGTCTCTATCACCAGATCAGCTCCGTGACAAAATATTTTTTTACATTATAGGCACACGCTTGACCACTACCACACCTGATGGAAAGTGATAATGTGGTCTAAGGTGTAACGAGTTTGCTTAGAAGATGCCTATTCACTCTTATTTTAAAGATACCCAAGTTGTACGTGTTAGGAAACACAGATCTTGGAAGAGCATTCCAGACCCTAGCCGTGCGAATTAGGAATGAATACTTAAAGGGCTTGGTGCGCGTAGGTGGAATATGTCACAATAATATTGCATTGTTAACTGATTTATCACACTTCACACTAATATTATGAAGGTGAAAGTTTGTATGTGTATGTGTATGTGTATGTTTGTTACTCGTTCACGCAAATTCTACAGGACGGATTTAACTGAAATTTGGAATGGAGATAGCTCATACCCAGGATTAACAAACTTCTTATCCTGGAAAATGAAAGAGTTCCCACGGGAATTACAAAATCTACTCCACGCGGACGAAGTCGCTGGCATCATGTATCTAGTATATTGTACATTCAAAATTTCACCTCAGTCGGACACCGGGATGAGTTTCTAATTTAGTTTGCGATATTTGAGCTATACATATATATATACATACATGCATTAATTAAAGAATGAATACCGATTCAAGTGTTATGATGCGCCCATTGCCTTGGTCTAATCAGGGAGTATCGGAAGTATCAATGCTGTAGATGAGTTGGAGGATGATTGATTAAAAAAATAATGTGGGTCAGTTCGTGTATTAAATAACTATATTAATCATCGCGAAGGTATGACTATGGATGCAATAATGTGGCATTCATAGTCATAATTTCGATTCTCTTTAATGTAGTCAATGTGCCCTGTAACACTTTTGTAGCTTTAGTGGTTTCACGATGGAGATGTATTGGCCCCATTCATCTCGCTGGTCCGCTACTATATGGCATAAAAGTCTCCTTTAGAAAGCCTTAGGTCATAGTCCATCGCAGGCTAAGTGCGAAGTGGAAGACGTCACACACCGTTCAGAACATGATGGATTACTCTCAGCATGCAAGTTTTCTCACAATGTTTTCCTTAAAGCAAGCGATATTGAATTATTTAAAACGACTCGTCACGACAGATGTGTGCTTGGGATCCCAGATCCTCTCAAGAGGAGGTAAAAGTCTTATACGTAACCACAAGACCCTTTTTTTGCTGCCTGATTGTTACGATTTGACAAATCGATCAACCATTGATCGAGCCTTGGTTATCGATTTGGACACGTGCTACCATTAAATTTTTTAGCTATTGCATAGCTTCTATCGCGGGCCAGCGTGGAGACCGAATCCAGAAATTCCATAACGAAAATAACCTGACACGGGACTCCTCTACCGTGAGCCGCTAGATGGCGTTGATAAAAAATGCTATGCAATAGCTTTATCGCGGCAGTCCCCGAGTGCCACACGTCTTTTTTTTTATAAACTTAAAGAAGCTAAGCTGGAGTTGATTAGTATTGTGCAAGATGTGGGTACGACAGTAGTGCAACGGATGGGGAACCTGCGACCTCTCAGTTTCAATCCGCACCTTTAACCGTTGGGCTATTGAGGCTTATCACTACTATAACTGTAAATCAGAGCTTTGTTATAAAAAAATTTATCGCTGAAACATTACAATCTTACTTCCTACTTAATATTATAAATATGAGAAAGTTTGGATGTATGGATGTTTGTTATTTAATCACGCCGGAACGACTGAATCGATTTGGCTGAAATTTGGCACAGAGATATCGACCGTAGCAATTAACAGTGTCGGATCTACATTTTAACGATTTTCATTTTATTGCATTAAAGGTCTTAGAATAAAAATAGCAATGCCCCCACCAGTTATGAAACTTTTAAAATCAACCAACCATCTTTGGTTTTTGCAAGTGCAAAAATTAGGTATATTGACTATTCTTCACTTTTCACATATTTGAAACTTTGAACGGCCGTACCCTAAAGTAGTGATTTTTCACATACGACTATGTTAATTGCTACGGTCGATATATTATACGTATAGTTTGGAATAACACATTTGGACTACTTTTTATGCCTAAAAATGAGAGAGTTCCTTGTATGGGACATACAAAACCTCAATCCACGCGAACAAAATCAAGGGCATCAGCTAGTAATACAATAGGTATATATTAAATCGTATATCATTCAGAGATGCAATTAGTTTAACCTCTGCAAAATACGTGTTATTGTACGTTGGAATGTGTGGGATGGAAACAAACCATGTGCCCGGATATAACAAATATATTATTTTGAAATCGATGCCTATTTTAGATTTTCTTACGCAATCCCAATCTAAAATACAACACTATAATGACTTGATTTTGCTCTTAACTGCTGGGCATATTAGGCACACACCTACGCATCAAATTTCTATGGCAGGTTCATCAAAATATAAAGGCCTTCTTTGATCCACTTAAACTTAACCCGGCGCCAATGACGCTGGGTCATATTGACCCGAGGTGATTTTTAAACCTCCGGAAAAATGTTTTAACACTCGCGGTATAATTGACCTTTCGTGTAGCTGGAGATATACCCCCCCTCTACCTGTAGCAGTGTGGTACTCAGGGCGACGCCGCCTGCGCAGCGAGATATACTTGTGTTGTGGCAATACGGGTCAATATGACCCAGCGTCATTGTTGGCGTGGTGTTTTCGTAACATGTTTTAATTTCTTTATTTTAAGTTATTGTTAACTTTTCTTACGTATTTTTAGATTTTTGAGAAAAATAGCGTTAAGGGATCATCCAGAGAGAATATTGGTGATATTGGAAGAATCGGACTCCGATGAAAATTATCATGATCCATATGCAGATTCAGACGTGGAAGTGGATGACCATGTATCTGAACGTAGCGATACTGAACAGGATGCAAACAATACAAATATGGACTCGGAGTAGAGTAAAATTGTTAATTCTTTATAATTTTTAGGTTTAATAAAAAAAAATAACACAATATGCAAGTTATGTTTTTCAGGTTGATTTTGCAAGCGTTTTTTTAAAAGTCAATAAATATTTAATTCATTAACTTTAATACGTTTTTTATTATTCTGTCGTTTACCCAAAAAACCTCAATTTCTAAAATGGTTACTAAAAAATGTCAGTTCATTTAATGATACTGTAAATTTACTGTCTAAAGTTCGGGTCAAGATGACCCGACGTCATTGGCCGTGTAATATTTTTCACGTCATTGGCGCCGGGTTAATAAGAGTTTGATGCTGCTGATCGATAATATAAGCAACTTAAGTTTTATTGGGGAGCCTAAAAAACATTACAAATATTTTCCATAATAAAAAAATAACAAGTTTATTTTATTATATTACAAGAATTTAAAACATTGTGACAAGAAAACGCACACACTCATGATTTTAATCTTTTTATTGAATCTCGAGAGTTGCGAGGAATCTCAATACAAATATGTAAGGTTGGGTTGCCTAAGATCGGATGTGACATAAGAACGGATGCATAGAATTTACCGCAAATTAAGCGATATTTATCACGGTTGGCAACGTAGCCTGGTCCGCCATTTTATTCTGGCTCTACCCTCAGACCACGAAGGACGATGCGATAGGAAATACGTGCGCGCTGGAGTTTTGAAAAAAATTTGCCGTTTTTAGTGAATTTTTGTCGATCCGGTCTTCCCTCCAAAAGTTTGTTTCGAGATTACAGTGAGCATTTATCATTTTATTGCTTTTAAGTTGAATTTTGCGTAGAATTAGCAAGTTCTTTCTAGATTTGTATACTTTGTTAACGCCTAGGATGTCTGTAAGCCTAGATCCGGTCTTTCCTCCCCTTGCTGAAGATCGGACTATAATAATCCGATCTTAAAACACTTTAAAAAATGCAGCGGTTCTCAAAATTTCGGATCGAAATAAATTACTTGCTAATCCATTAAAATAAATTGATATTTAATTACTTTTTTTTGGAATAACAAAAAGGTATTTATCAATACATAGAATCTTCTTCTCGATGTATCTAGTATTATTTCTTATTTCCTATGAAAACGATGAATTTTTTGTTAAGCTATTTTCTGTTTTTGTTTTTAATCCAGATCACTAAGCTGACATGCTAAAATGAAAAGTGTAGAGTCTGGTGAGCAAAAATAGTTCATGATCGGTGCGGGTATAATAATAAATAATTACTTTGATTTCATACAATAATGATATAAGGTTAAGAATTTATCAATGGTTGCTTACAGATTACCAGATGCCTACAAAGTATCAGAGACACACGCTTCGCGCGACCATGCATAATCAGAGTTAAAATCAATGACCTAGAAATATAATATTTATCATAAGTTCAGCCTTTCTTTTGTAAATAACTATGCATGGCCGATTTGAAGTAGATACCTATCTTCAGAAAGCTCCTTAGCGGGCTTGGCCGAGTGAATAAAGTTTGAGAAACTCAGTTTAGCTCTCATTAGGCTGAGGAGGGAAGATCGGACTAAAAACCAGAAAAAAAATAATAATAACTTGTCCTTGTCACACCACGCGGAATTACAGGACGATTTTGTGATATGTTATTGTCGACTAAAGACCGGATATGTTCTTCTGTGCACTCTAATGCTGCAGCAACAGAGGTGAAATTAACCAGTAGTCCGAACTTAGGCTTCACAAGAGTTTTTTGAAAAGTAGTCAGAAAAAATACTCCGTCACTTTGAAAGCTTTTATCACACAACCAATCCATGTATCAAAATAAATAAAAGGTGTATCATATTATAACTTTTATGGTTAATAAGTTCCACTAACAGTCCATTTGGAAAATAGTTGTATTAAATGAAAAAAAAAATATTTTGCAACACGGTCCTCATCCCACTCCCTAAAAGTCCGAACTTAGGCGACCCAACCTTATGCCATTGATACATAAAAACTAGATATGCAGTAAAAAACTCAAAGTTTTTAAATACAAAATCCTTTTGAACACTTTTTCAATCAGTGTACAAAAGGATTTTGTGTTGCGGCGTGATTGAGTGAGAAACATTCAAACTTTCGCATTTATAATATAATAGGAAAGAATTGACACATATAATATTATGGCTAAACTCTGTGGAGATTGGTCACTGTGGCCGCTCAGGAAGACGATATTATTGTCGATAATTCGATATAAAACATCTTTACATCTTTGTAATGAAGGACCTTTGTATTTAGCTTTATAAGATACTGTGAATATTGGATAGAATCAGGCGTTGCTTTGCGGAAGTTCATGATTAACACTGTTGGCGGATTACAGCAAAATAACTCTAACATTTTTTGTTAAGATACTGTGATTTAGATTTATATGTTTAATTGGATGTATGTGTAATTGTCTAATCCTTCCTTATTAATGTTTGTTTGTTGGTTTGTCCATCAATAACGCTGCAACAGAGCTAAGGATCGACGTGATTTTTTGCATCGTATAGTTGAAGACCTGGAGAGTGACATAGGCTACTTTTTATCCCGGAAAATCAAAGAGTTCCCGCAGGATTTTAAAAACTAAATCCACGCGGACGAAGTCGCGGGCATCAGGTAGTAGCCTAAACTCAGGAAGACGGTATTATTGTTATTGAACGAGCGAAGCGAGTTCTCTGAGTCAACTAGGGCGCTTGTCTGTACTGGACAGAGAAGTGTGTACGTCCAAATGTCTGTCAGAGCCCTGTAACTTCTGAATTACTGAACGTAATTACTTCAAATTTAAATATAATATGTAAACTGATGGCCTTCAGCCGAACATTGTATAAAAAAATATAAAAAGCTTTATTTCAGGGGGACTCTCATAGAAGCGTGTTTGAAGTAAAATTTTGTTTGTTGCGTTACATAGACTCGCAATATATCTTTTTAAAGACGACTTTGATCACAGTACAAAAATATTTTTTTTTTAATTTTTCCCTTAAAATTTACGAAATGGGGGGCTTTCAAAGTGGAGATTTTAATTTGAGCCATATGTCAAGAATTACTGAATATTAGAACGTGAAACTTGGTTGAAAATTCAGTTATATCCTGTACTTGAACAACAAATACTAAAATTAGATAAATGTTATAAAGAAACGAAATTATTTAATTCTAAATGCTAATAGCTTCACAATAATGCTAATAGATGGCGCTGTGTCAGTAAAACAGTTTTATGTCAACTATTTTTTTTTTTATTGCGTCTAATGTTAAAAGTTAATTATTACAATATATGTATAATTAAAACTTTTGGGAATTATGGGATATCGCGAGGTCTCAGTTCGGGGCGAACCACTAGTTCTATAGAGATAGAAAACGTCTTTGCATCTTTTGTAACGAAGCGTTACAATTGTTATAATTTATAATTATTATTAATGTATATACATTCGTTTTAACTTAATCTTATTAACATTACTTGAATATGTATACGAAAACTATAGTATTTTATATTTCATAGCGCTCGAATTCGTTTACGTTTTTGTATCGCGAGCCAGGGCATTGACCCTGAGTCGTTGCACACGGCACGGACAGCCCATTGTTCGAGAATCGAGACGCGCGCGCATCGTTCACCTTCGAGTGACATTCACGTCCCGAACCGTGCTAGGCATCGGACGTGTTGCTTGATTGGTGTGTCCCCCGAACGTTTTAGTTCGTAGCACATTCGTAGTTTTCTGTTAATTATTTAGAAGGTTCCTAAACCTGGAGTCCTCCCGTTCTAGGGTAAGTTTTGAATGGCACCTTAAATAGTTACAACACGTAGTTTGTACATATTGTTATGAGTATATTAAATCATTGTTTTATTTCGCATTCCATAGCTTTTGTTCTAACTTTCCATTTTTTTATAGCTAATTGCGCAGCGTGTTGGTAATAATTACTGTACTATATTATAATTTATTTTTTTGACAAACCTCTTTTCAATATTTATATTTTTCTTTGAGTTTCATTGCATAAAGTTTGTCTTTAATTGTATATTTTTGCCTTCAGCTTTTCTTTTTGCATTTTCATTGTCTCATAACTCCGTTCTGAGTTCTAACCACATCGGCAAGGCTATCCACGCTTATGAGTACGTCCCTGTTTAACTAGTGCCAGGGTTGGGCTCAGAACGGAATTGATATTACCAGGCAATAACATCGGTCGGTATATCAATTCCAGGATCACGGCTCCGCTTAAATCTTTCACCGCTGCATCACCACCACCATCACCATCTCGGCTAGGTCACCAGATCGCAACGGTCGACGTTCCTGTGCGCATTAGCTCGGGCGTCACTACGTCTGCGGGTCCGCGTGCCAGCCATCACCCCCAGCGACTCCGAGACCCCACCAACACCTGGGCCTCTTAACCAGGGGAGTACGATTATTAACTACTACCTAGGTCAGGACCGGATCTTGGTAACTCCACGACCCAATAAATTTGTGTACCTACCTTGAGCTAGCCGCGGTAATAAAACTGTGCCGTTACCTTTGGACCAAATAAATACTTTTGTTACCGTGGGCCTATCTTTTATTTTACTCCCGGTAGTCCCGGTACACTGGCGCCCAACGTGGGGCCACGCAACGTGGGGGTTACTGCCAATTCTGTCGCGACTACTAGTGACGATTGGTATAAAAATATTTATAATAATTGCGTTACGAAACCTGAAAATTATCCAAATTATCAGATTAAAAATAATTCTCTCTTTCGCTTAACAAAAAATAAATGTCACTTAACCAACGAGTTTTCGTGGAAGGAAGTGGTTCCATCTGAGCTCCGTGATAAAGTCATTACCGAAAATCATAATGAGCCTACAGCTGGTCACCTAGGCATATTTAAAACATATCGTCGCATTTCGCTTAGATATTATTGGCCAGGGATGTATCGTGACGTAGCAAGACATGTAGGTTCGTGTTCGACTTGTTTACAATACAAGGTCCAAAACCATACTACTCTCGGTGAAATGGGTCGGCCTAAACAGTGCTCTCGCCCATATCAAATGATTTCCATTGATTTAATGGGTCCTCTTCCAGTGACTCGTAAACAAAATTCTTATATTTTAGTAATCACTTGTTGTTTTTCCAAATTTTGTCATATTTTCCCTATTAAAAAAGCTACTTCAGATGTCATTGTTAAAATTTTAGAAGAGCAAATATTTCTTGTTCACGGCGTTTGTCAGACGATTTTTCTGGATAATGGTTCTCAATTTATTAGTACTACTACCAATAACCTATTTAAAAAATATAATGTACCAAACGTATTTTACACACCAAAATATACCCCCCAGGTTAATACTGTGGAGAGGTATAACAAAACAATTATTACTTGTCTGTCTACTTTTGTTGACAACGATCACCGATCGTGGGATACCTTTATCCCAGCGGTTCAATTTGCTATTAACAACTCTGTCAATGAGGTAACTGGATTTACGCCATCTTTCCTTGTTTTCGGGCGAGAAGTAGTTATTGATGGTTCACATTACTTAGATCACGATTTAGGTGACGAGGTTTTATTCATGCCTAGAGATGTTTATGCTGAAAACCGTGGTTGCATGAGTACTCTGTTTGATCAGGTACAGAAGTCCTTGTATCATGCCCACGCGAAAAATACTGCAACGTACAATCTTAGGAGAAAGGCGTTTGAGTTTAATGTCGGAGATATCGTCTACAAAAGAGCCTACGTACTGTCCGATAAAGACAAGTTCTTCAGTAAGAAGTTGGCCCCAAAATATATCAAATGCCGAGTTATTGCTAAACGCTCGCCACTCGTCTACGTTTTAGAAGACATGTCGGGAAGTAAGTTAGGCACTTGGCACATAAAAGATTTAAAAATTTACTAACTAATAAAATAATTTTTATGTAATAATATATCATTATATATCTCAAGTAGTATAAGTAAATATAATATGTATTACGTGTATCGGACACTCTCGTTAAATTCACCCACCCTTATTAAAATCATTTTTACATTTCTTGCAAAAGTCGTAAGTCGCAAATAGACTAACGACTTTCGTTGTAATAGGACGCGTCGCATAGCATCCTAGTTATGTCATGTTAGTATGAAAGATGAATAATGCGTGTTTTTTGAAAGATTGTATGAAAGTTACTGTAAGAAATTGGTCAGAGTTTAGTGTGCGGATTTTATTTTTAAAATAAAATCCTTACCGGGGAGAGGGGGGTAATGTAACGAAGCGTTACAATTGTTATAATTTATAATTATTATTAATGTATATACATTCGTTTTAACTTAATCTTATTAACATTACTTGAATATGTATACGAAAACTATAGTATTTTATATTTCATAGCGCTCGAATTCGTTTACGTTTTTGTATCGCGAGCCAGGGCATTGACCCTGAGTCGTTGCACACGGCACGGACAGCCCATTGTTCGAGAATCGAGACGCGCGCGCATCGTTCACCTTCGAGTGACATTCACGTCCCGAACCGTGCTAGGCATCGGACGTGTTGCTTGATTGGTGTGTCCCCCGAACGTTTTAGTTCGTAGCACATTCGTAGTTTTCTGTTAATTATTTAGAAGGTTCCTAAACCTGGAGTCCTCCCGTTCTAGGGTAAGTTTTGAATGGCACCTTAAATAGTTACAACACGTAGTTTGTACATATTGTTATGAGTATATTAAATCATTGTTTTATTTCGCATTCCATAGCTTTTGTTCTAACTTTCCATTTTTTTATAGCTAATTGCGCAGCGTGTTGGTAATAATTACTGTACTATATTATAATTTATTTTTTTGACAAACCTCTTTTCAATATTTATATTTTTCTTTGAGTTTCATTGCATAAAGTTTGTCTTTAATTGTATATTTTTGCCTTCAGCTTTTCTTTTTGCATTTTCATTGTCTCATAACTCCGTTCTGAGTTCTAACCACATCGGCAAGGCTATCCACGCTTATGAGTACGTCCCTGTTTAACTAGTGCCAGGGTTGGGCTCAGAACGGAATTGATATTACCAGGCAATAACATCGGTCGGTATATCAATTCCAGGATCACGGCTCCGCTTAAATCTTTCACCGCTGCATCACCACCACCATCACCATCTCGGCTAGGTCACCAGATCGCAACGGTCGACGTTCCTGTGCGCATTAGCTCGGGCGTCACTACGTCTGCGGGTCCGCGTGCCAGCCATCACCCCCAGCGACTCCGAGACCCCACCAACACCTGGGCCTCTTAACCAGGGGAGTACGATTATTAACTACTACCTAGGTCAGGACCGGATCTTGGTAACTCCACGACCCAATAAATTTGTGTACCTACCTTGAGCTAGCCGCGGTAATAAAACTGTGCCGTTACCTTTGGACCAAATAAATACTTTTGTTACCGTGGGCCTATCTTTTATTTTACTCCCGGTAGTCCCGGTACACTTTGTAATGAAGAATTTAGCAGATTTGCAAGATAGTTTGTATCTTTGGTACAGTTGGTAATCAACGGTTGGTACTCTATCTACAATTAAATGCAACACGGACCATAATTACACAAGAAAAAGCGGTCATTGCGTTTACGTCGATATAAATTGTAAAACAATCGGCCAAAAGGTGAGACGGGAGATTAAAATTCTTTTCCAAGCAATTGTGCCGTAAAGGAGAACCGCAAAAAGTTGGACGGCAGCCAACAGGTTTCCTCAGACGCAAGACAAATGGCTGGCTCGAATTTATTTATCGGGGGCAGTACTGATTTCCTAGTTTTAAATCGGAATCGACTTCGGCTGGTACGGTCGATGAAAAGAAAACAGAAATCGAACTTTTCCACGTCGCGTCCATCTGAAAATTCCGTATTTCGTAAATTGGCAACTGCTCGGGTTTAAAATCAAATGAAAGGAATTTATTTGTAAATGGATATAAATTACAAGTTAGTTGTCGTGACTTCGTCCGCGTGGAGTTAGATTTAAAAAACATCCCGCGGATTTTTTCGGGATAGAATGTAGCTTAAGTCACTTTTAAAGTCCTCTACTATAACCATGTAGAGGATTTTAAGTAAGTATATTTTGAGTACATAATTGATCAGGATAGAATAAGAATTTGTATTGTTCTTCTTTTCAGTAATAAAAGGCTTATTTATTTATTTATTACTATACCCATGTAAATAATCACATCGATCCATTGCTCCATTATTGTATGACGTAGGACAAACCCAATTATGCAAACTTTTATTATACGAGTAATAGTAAGTAGGCATTGTATTTTATATTTTGCATTTGAATAGGATTGTCTTTACATCTCAAGTCTAAACCGTTAAGATTCATTAATGTATGGTGCAATAAATATTGCTGATATTTCACTCAGTGCTTAATAGACTACATACTTAAGTCACTAGTATCCTAATGAGTGTTTATTAATAAATTCAAACCGAGGCAAAACTTCTAAATACTTTTTAAAATGTATGTCTATTTTGAGGGTGCTTCATACCAGAAAAATGGAATCCTAAAGATGTACATACTTACTTGTAAAGTTGTCTTATTATTATTATCAGTAATGTAATGACACACAATAAGTAATTGTTTTATATAGCCCATATACAATTGAGGTTTCCGTACGTTATTGCACAAGTTTATCTGAGGTCAAATAAGAAATATTAAATCAATAAGTAGGTACTTAATGACCAACAACTTGCAAGTATACGCGATTGTTAACGTTAAAACCCTTGGTAGGTAATAAGTAGTTCCCCATATTTTAGCCTATACCTTTACGTTAAAACAGACCTATTTTGTATATATAATTAATAATGTACACCCGACCACGGCAGCCAATCTCCACAGAGATTAGCCATCTGCACGGGAGATTTATTATACTGCACAAATGTGTGCGCAAACACTGGTGCACTCTCTATTCCCTCATTCTCATAGTCTGATGAGGCGGAAAATCCGAGATGACCGGAGAGAGGTCAGCCTCAGGACCGATGGCTTTACGTGTTCTCCGAGGCACAGGGTTGATTCACCACCAACTTCCTAACTCTGGGCTAGTACTGAGAATTTCTTGACAGAAAAATCCAATACATTTTTTGGCCCGACCCGGGAATCGAACCAGGGACCTCGTTATCCGCAGTCGAACTTGCTAGCCACTAGACCAACGAGGCAGTTACTTTGTATATACCCATCTAACGTATAAGGTACCTATAACTCGGCGTTACAGTTCATCAAAATATAATTATGTTAATTAATCACTCATCGAAAATACGTACGTACGTAACTGTTATTTGCTATATATATTTTGTCATATACAAAGTTATATCGCGTAACTTTAGATTAAAGCCTTAAATAAATACAAAGCGATACGGTATTAACATAACTGCAGCACTTCAAAAAGCCACACAGTAAGCATGCACAATTATAATACAAAGCTGTATGAAGCATGTCCCTAGTAGTGAGAATAATTTCACTCAGTTGTCTCTATCACAACTTTTTGAAAGAAAGAAAAAAAAGTAAAGAAAGAAAAAGCATTTATTTGAGACACACACATGCACAGTTAAAGACAGACAAACGTATGTTAGACAAAACAAAAAATAAATAAAATATAATTTATGTGTGGTCCCAATTTAAAGTCAAAAATTCAATACAACGGATTTTAATTTGGAGCATAACCGTAATTAACCGTATACGTAAACGTATGAGAATGTGTGCACGAAATTGAGCTCTAATTCAATCACTTTATGGTTCATTTTACTTTGACGCTACGATCGAATACAAATACGATCAATCGAATTAAATCTTATACTAACCCGACTGAATTCAACTTTCAAAATTAAATCTTTAGTAGCTATTGCGTTAGATACGAGTAGATTACATTATATCGACCCGTTAACAATGCACGGCCGTGTCGCTGCCGCCACGCTTTTTGTCTGTCCAGGGCCTCATAATATATTGAGGTTTCCGTTGAGATATTATTGCTTATATTTATTTGAGGTCAACTGATATTGATGATCAGACCACCTGTTCATATTTGTTTTGACAGTACACAATTATTTCTTTGACTTCGAATACGCTAACTTAATTTCCACTTTAGCAATTCGAGAGATGATAAATTATTTATTATTTCTCATTGATCTAGTCATAGTGGTTAGCATTTTCTCATTGGTCTGATAGCGAGGACAGAACGCCCTGGCTCTTTTTTTAAAGGATAATTTTAAGGTTAATATCCTCTATAATTTCACTTTATACTCACTATCAAGGGAAGCTGGAAGAAATTTCTTTTTTTAGAGATAAGCTTCACCTATGTCTGCTTCTTCTGATATATGTTTTTGTCTTGTAATACTATTAATACGTAGTATAAATGCGAATGTTTATATGTTTGTTACTCAATCACGTCGCAACGATTGAACCGATTTGACTGTTTGGCACAGAGATATTATAGCACATATGCTACTTTTTATCCCGGGAAATAAGGGAGTTCCCGCGGAAATAAAAATCCTTAATCCACGCGAACGAAGTCGCGGGTATCATCTAGTTCCTTATATGCACATTAAAAAAAAATCACTTAAATTATACTTGCTCTAGTATAACCGAGGCTCCATCATTCTTCACTAGTGTCTCTAACGACGTTATCATATCGTAAAATCCCGGTATAATGAATTCACTCCTTATACCTAATTTACATGAAGTGTTAGCAAAACGGCTTCCTTCAACGAGGTTTTCATATTCCGCTTCACTTAAGCATGGAGTTTCAAGATAATACTCGTTATAAATGCGGTAAAGTAATACGAACTCGTATCCGTATCTTTTGCTTAGCTTAAATTTTATCTGCATTTATGCTCTAGACTAATTGATATTCCTAGCAATAGGGATGTTAACAATTTTTCAGAATTGCTTTTATTTTAAAGATTGACTCTTGTTTACCATAAAAAAATATATATTATTTAAAAATATTAGTATTTTCGATGAGAAAAAATACAGAAATAGAGTAATTTTGAATTTTCCCGCTAAAACACTCTACACCTGTCACTTGACTGACATGACGTCATCGGTCCGTCCGCGCCACGAAAGAAGTCCAATAGAGGCGGCGCTAGTAGTCGTATGTCTAGGCAATTATTGTATGTAAAATCTATTAGTTCCACCTGATGGCCACGGGACTTCTTTCGTGGCGCGTACTATACCTATAATCACTCCGTTTGTTTCGCGGTTCGTCTAGTGACGTCACAAGCTCTTCTTGGCGTTTGCAGTCACGTGACATCAGATTATAAATATAGCATTTAAAATCATTTTTAATAAATTTATTAAGTTATATTAAATTACAAAAATGTGATTTGCGATATTCTAATCCTACAAACTATCATAAAATTAACACTTGACATTAATTTGTGATTAGTGTTAACATCCCCATTTTCCTGCACGATTTATGTATTTACTAGTTGATGTCCGCGGCTTCGCGGTTATTTAAATCCCGCAGGAACTCTCTTATTTTCCGAAATAAAAAGTAGCATGTGCGTGTTATATCAGACTATGATCTATCTCTGAGTCAAATATCAGTCAAATCGGTTTAGTCGTTGTGACGTGATTGAGTAAAAAACATACATCCAAACTTTCGCATTTATAATATTCATAGGATAATAGGATTAATATTATAAAATAGAATTGATTTTACGTATGGTACTAAAAGCATACCCACTTACCCATAATTTATTTTGATAACAAAGGTCCAAAATCTGTAATCAACTGCCGTCAACATCCATGTCAGAGAGAATTGGATTATGTTGGACCGAAAGGCGCCTTGGGCGAGGAAACTATCAGATATCAGTATCTACATGTCAAATATCATTATATCCATTGCCTATAATATCTCGGCCACGATATAATTTGTGCGCTAGATTAAATAGTAGGTGATTAAAAGTTTATAATTAAAAACGAAGTACGTAGTGACATGTGGTCAAAGATATTAAACTATTATTACCTATATTATGTACTTTTAAATCAATTTGCATGTGGTCAAGACCATATACGAAAATATTTGTAGTTAAGCAACAATAATATCTAAGCAATAATAATAACATAGCATTGAACTTAGTAACGTTAGTATAAGTACCTAACTGGTAACTGGCTAGTTAAATATTATGTACCTACTTAAACTAACGTTACTAGATCATAAAATGTTATTAACATTTGCCTCCCAGTATGCATGTAGAATGCATTCCTTTAAACAATACTTATACATAGAAAAGTTACAGCAACTATGACACAAACGACTAGAAGACAAACTTAACTTAATGCCGTTTTCACGAACGTTGAGTGACATTAAAAACCTACCAATTTTGGCATTTTGACAGTTTATGTATTTAAAATCTGCCAAAATATCAAGTTCATTCCACGGTTAAACCTTAAGATCGACACTGTAGTCATTCCAATTTTTTTTTAATATTTATAAGTTTTGCTAAAAATGGCGTCATACTAAGCGCTGATTTAATTTAAGACAAAAGATCTTGGTCTTGACTATATCTACGATCACTGACGCCGAACAGTTTACTCTACTCAGATTCTCTGCATTTTTAATCAAGCAAGTTTCCCCTAACTATTTATGTAGATATATTTAGTTCTAGACCAATTTCCAGACCTCTGAATAAGCTATAACTGCTGAGTCACGGTAGCGGTTTATCGAATGCGGTTTGCCGAGTGAATTATTTATTGGAAAGCACTTTCATTGGTAGCTACATCCAAGTAGTTCAGGTTGCTGAAATGACAATAGTGTTGACTTGAAATACTGTATTCCTTGAAGAATTCTAAGCGTATTTTCCACGAGCTGGCAGTGAATAATGCTGTATGTGTTCCTAGAACTTTCTACCAATTAATATTCTATTTTATTTATTCCAATTGATTAATTAGCCACGACTTCGTCGATGTGAAATGTTCTAAATGGTGGCGGAAAAATTCTACGCATTTTTCTTAACAACAGGAACAGGAAGGACCTGGAAGTGTCACATGGCACTTTTTATTACAACCTGATCGGTTTGTTTAGATAATTTTTTTCTGTAGAGGAACTCTAGCCTAGGCCGAAGCCTTCTACTAGACCAGACCAGTGCCAATTTACAAGTTACATTGCCTCTATCATGTATCAACTTACAACCTGTATCTTATAAGACCAAAGCACTCACTACTGCTTGTTAGTCGGCTTTGTTACTCGGATTTCGTTTGTTGGCGCCATGTTTGCCATCATCTGAAATTCTTCAATTATTCCTACTAGTATTTGGACGTTATTGGGCCAACTGTGTATCCGTGACGTCATAACATGCTGAGGCTTATTTATTCAAGCCCTTGCTACCAGTATAATTTGGACCCTAAATAATAAATAGCATAACGATGAGGCAGCTCTACGGAAAGCGGTCAGAATTTATAAACATTCCCGCGGTTTGATAATCTCATTAAACATTTTACTGGTGTTTTAACTGCCCGTTAAGAATTCACAACGAGCCTCTATTCGTCCTTAAAGAAGTATAAAAAGGAGGTTTATTTACAATGAAGTTTACGATTGTCCCTCTGTGTTTTATATTTCGGACATTAATTAGAAGTTAGTACTTTAATTTAATATGCCAATGAATCAGGTGCAACATTATGTTTGAAGATAAATAAGGTTATCAGGACGTTACTACGCGGAAACGCGGGCGGCCGTTTATATTCCTATTCTTTTTTTTAATTGGATGACAAGATAGTCCTTGTCGGCGGCCTCACCTGATGGTAAGTGATGATGCAGTCTAAGATGGTAGCGCGCTAACTTGGAAGGGATATTCAAAGAGAGTAGCAGTAAGCCGCTGGATACGTGCGGCACAAGACCGAGACGTGTGGAAACCTCTACAAGAGACCTTTGTTCAGTTGTGGTCTATCAGTTGATGAAGAAGTAAGGATATATTTTTTTTCTATTAGCCAAACTGAACTTGACTTGTATTCTCTCCCCTCCAAATAAGCGAAAAGCTTGTGCTAGGAGTGGGTACGACAAATAGTGCAACGGGTGGGGTTCGAACCTGCGACCTTTCAGTTTTCAGTCCGCGCCTTTAACCTATAAAAGTATTATAACGTTTGACAACAATTTTACAGACGTCATAACGTTTTAATGAATTCGAGACCGTTGCATAATTTCAGTCGTACAAACGCGGATGTATCTATTCCAATTTTAATTAAAAATGAGACCGGACTCAGTGAATCAGCAAGACTAGGTAATTAGTTCATCCATTTCCGCTCTAATATTGATTTAAGCTTTTATAGAGTAAGAGTGGATTAAAGCCTCAATTGCCCAACCGTTAAAGGTGCGGACTGAAAATTGAAACGTCGCAGGTTCGAATCCCACCCAATGCACTACTGTCGTCCCACTCCTAGCACACTATTTGGAGGGGATAGGAGAATCAAAAAGTCAAATTTAATTTGGCTAATATTCTTTGAAAAAAAAAAATTAATTAAATATTGAGTAGATAGTTCAAAAAAACGTCATCACTAAGACGCGGATAGTCGCTAATTGTAAACATTTTCTAGAATCTATAGTTTATTTACAATTATACAATATCTAGAGTCTAGAGAATATTTACAATTATCGACTTAAAATTAGCTTAGTCTAGAGTCTAGACTCTAGACAAAGCTAAATTTTTTTACTAGTGAGTGCACTTTAACTGTACTCACGCTTTATTTTCGAGAGAGACAGTAATTATTAATTATTAATAACTAAATTTTGCCCGCAGCTTTGCTCACGTTAAGGTCAACTTTTAAAACCCCTATTTTATCCTCTTAGGGGTTGAATTTTCATAGATCCTTTCGTAGCGGATGCCTAGGTCACAATAGCTATCTGTATGGCAAATAACTCGACCAGTGGTTTGAAGTGTGTGTTGATAGATCAGTCAGTCAGTCAGTCACCCTTTTATATATTTAGAAGAAGAAGAACAAGATTATGTCTTGATCAAAATCTTCTACCTAAATCTAAAGTATCTATAGATAGTATCTGCCGTTAGCTTAGTAAATCTATAAATTCAGCCTTATTTCAGTCTTCTTTACAGAACACAACCATTTAAAAACGGTTTTATAACCCAATTCTCGGGAACGGTTCGTGTCTACTCTACTTTGAATTTAAAATTAGACCGTTCTCAGGAATCAGCGAGAGCTATTAGAATTTCATGTATTTCCGCTCTAGTATTTACTTGGCTCTACATTTCATTAATAAAGAAGCAAAACACCTAACTAATATCACACTTTTGATATAAAAAAAATCATAATTTTTTTTTTTTTCTATGTTATGACGTGATGCACAAGAGCAACCGCAGACATCAAGTTGACCGACTATCGAACAATTAAACTCACAATTTAGTTAACCATCTATATAATATTGTAAGCGTAATTGGAAGGAAATTTAGATAGAATAGAATAGAATAGTTTTAAGCTATTGCATAGCTTCTATCGCGGGCCAGCGTGGAGACCGAATCCAGAAATTCCGTAACGAAAAAACCTGACACGGGACTCCTCTACGGTGAGCCGCTAGATGGCGCATTTTTTATCAACGCCATCTAGCGGTGAGCCGCTAGATGGCGTTGATAAAAAATGCTATGCAATAGCTTTACCGCGGCAGTCCCCGAGTGCCACACGTCTTTTTTTTTATTCAAATAAACTTTTACAAAGAGCTTTCCAATCGTCAAATGAATCTACTACACTGATTTGGTATACTGATACGATCAATTTCCAATTATATATTTGGACGATGTTGGATAAAAAATCGATCCGTAGCCCTGTTTGAACGTGCTTAAAGGACAAACCAACAAACCAACTTCATATTATCCAATGGGCTGATTCGTAATTTGATTACACCAAAACTGGCTCAAAGATTTTAGCGTTAAAGTCGCCGCAAATCTTAAATAACTATCACGTAATTTTCTATTTTCTATGCACATTTATTATTTAGGTCTAGATTCCTGCATATAAGCTTTTAGTGCTTTCTCGCTGTGAGGGCTATCGACCTGAGGCGTTGTTTGAATTATTTATTGCAATCGCTAAGCCATTTTATCGATAGCTATTCTATCATTTTAGCACTTACAGTAACATCAGTATACAGGCACTATTGTTAGGTGTTAATAAATACCTGTTCAATGATACCCCACTTAACATAGTTCGTTGACTTTTTTTTTTTCACACTATAGCGTCTGGTGGTCGCCATATTGGCTTTTGATTACTGTAATGTCGTTAGTAACACTTCTAAGATTAACACAAATTGACTGACGTAAGAATCACCAAAATCGGCCCACCCCTATGGTATCCAGACTGCCAGTCGCCACATACATACATACATAGACTCACAAATAGGAGGGTAACTACTTTGCGTCGCGCAGTTGGGTAAAAAGTGCCCTTAGTGCCTGCTGAAAAAAGTAAACAAGACATAAAACCAACTGATAGTTACATTTATATTCCGCGGGCTCTTCAAAACGTAAATGGCGCTTAAAAGCGAAAACGTCAGGCCCAAATGCGCCAATATACCGCACCTCGCAATAGATAAAATTTTACAACATCGTCTCCTCATTCCCGATTGGCCTTTTTAAAAATTCACGCTCTCTTTTCGCGTCCTACCAATTTCCTCTATGGTTTTAACGGAAGTATTTTGTACGTATTTTTGTATTAATTCTCAATGACAGCTTTTGACATAAGTAAACCAAAAGTAAATAAAGTAAGCCGAATCCTACTCGGCTATGTAGCGCTCAGGAAGCTTCGAGATGTCTTCTCGTCCAAAATTTTTCAGTGCCTAAAGGCTTCGAATAGAGCTTGTTGTGGTGACTTGGAGGTGAGAGGAGAAGATGAGTCAAAATTAAAAAAAAATTCAAAATTCAAAATTATTTATTTCATGTAGGCCAGCTTGTAGCTCTTATGACACGTCATGAATCTACCACTGCTGGTTCGAAATGCAGGTTCTGCTGAGAAGAGCTTAGCGTAGCTTGACTAGTATTGTTTAAAAAAAAAGTAAAAGCCAGTTCCCATAGTTTTAATATCATCTCAGCGATTCCCTTACATCACCGTTGATAGCTCAACAAACATCGGTTACCTAGCGCGCCATTACGCTGAGCGAGATAACCCGGATTCCGGACGGCGTGCAACTTTATATGGATATTTATGACCATGCCTTTACAACCCAGTTTATGTACTCACCTTGTATGGAAGAAATTTTCGGACCAAATTTTCGTACTCGTACATTCCTTATGGAATTCCTAATAGGGTTTCGACGTGATTTTGTGTTTCACAGAGACGTGACGTCTACATTTTTAGGTTATCTCTCTCTCTCTGCGTCGTGTTCCCCATTACCGAGGGTCGTGACCCCTTCCACCTTCTTTTGTAGATGATGTCGCACTATGTGCCTCGGTTTTTTGCGACATGCAAGACTTCATGGACCTTTCTATCGAGAGTGGTGCGGATTTGGTCTGACCAACGCATCGGGCTACGTCCCCGAGGTCTCTTTCGGGTTTTTAGATTATAATTGTGTTAAAATTATACGAATACGTACCACGGTAACTGTTTTAGTTGGAATTGTCGATATTTTGATCCAGTTGCATGGACCGTGGTCACGACGGGACTGCGGTGTTGCGAGACGTCAAGTTGAAGCTGTCATGGGTAGAATCTACCTATCTACCCGCCTTCTTGGTCTTTTTGAGGAACATCATTTAAAGTTCGACAGAAACACTAACAACTCCACTGATCTCTAGCCTTATTTTACTGTGATCGAAGTCTGTAGCACATATACGTTATGTTACAATAGCGCTCTATTTTTCTAACAGGAAACTTAAAAGCTATTATTTTATATTATTTTCGAAACTAGTTAAGACATTAAACGAAAGAAAAAGCTTTACTTTTCTAAAACTCATTAATTTTCTCAAAACTTGCTAACGAAAACGTGAGTCTAATAAACTGTCGCTGGATGTAACAAGGTACACCATATTTTCTTTAGAGCTTCCGAAAGCTGGTAGCGATGCGAGTATCAAATTAAAATCTAGCTTAGTGCTCTGGTTTCAAGCGCATAAAGGTGTCGCCATACCAATCTTTTAACTAATATTATAAAAGCCAAAATTCGTATGTGTGTGTGCGTGTGTATCTTTGTTACTCTTTCACGCAAAAACTACTAGACGGATTTGGCTGAAATAATTTGTAATGGATTTTTCCCTGAATTAACACATAGTCTACTTTTTATTCCGGAAAAATAAGGACTTCCCGCGGGAAACTAAAAGCCTTAATCCACGCGGATGAAATCACGGGATTATGGTTTTTAGATTCCTAGTCTAGTATATTATCTAGTGTAGTATATTTATTATGATTAATTATGATTGATCAATATTATTTTAAAGTATAACCTAAGAACTTCAACGCAATGTATTTAATCGATTTTATCAGAGCCCTTATGTTTTTAATGAAACTTGTCTTTAGTATTGAAGGAACTAATTGCAGATACAAGAAACGCATACATATAGACATACTAACCAAGCTACCACACATTTAATACTATTTAGATAGTACAACTTTATCAAAATCGTTGGTCGTTCCCGAAGTCTCAGCCCCAAAGTCAGTCGCCGCATGATGACCACACAGAGGCAGAAGCCGCCATTTTTTCCCTGCTTTCGATCACGCGGCGCTGACGTCACGGCCACTGACAGCTGCCGAGGTGGCGCTGGCGTCGACTGCCGCACACAAAACACTCGGTGTTGCCAACAATAGTTAGCCAAACCATGACCATATTCACCTTAAGTACACTTTAGATGCGTATGTGGCGACACCTTAATGACTGGGAAAGCCTGTTAGGACCTTGTTTGGCAAAATGAATTCGTAAGCCGCGTCTGAAGCTGTTTCAATGCCGACTCTCTACTTAGAGGCCATATTTATCGGGACTTGAAAGCCAGCACACGCTTCGCTATAGGCGTTCCTACGTATAATCAGGTTAAAACTTTTGATGTTACACCTACGTTTAATAAGGGAAATTATTTTGTCTATTTTAAAGACGTGTGATGTAATAAGGAAAAATATTTTGTTGTGTGTAGACAAGCGTTAGACACATTCGACACGTAAGAGCTGTGATAGCCTAGATAGATATACAGATAGATAGATAGAATAAGAATAAGAATTTATTTATTGACATGGATAAATAGATAGATAGCCTCGACAAGACCGGAGAGAGGAATGGAGGCTTTACGTGCTCTTTCAGGCACGGGTGTGACACACCGCCAACTTCCTTAATCCGGGTTAGTCCTGAGAATTTCTTGAAATAAAAACCCAACACATTTACCTAATACATAAACCCAATACATGACATTATTAGCCCGACCCGAGAACCGAACCCGGGACCTTGTCATAAGCAGTTAAACATGCCAACCCCTAGACCAACGAGGCAGTTACCAAAGTCCTGTAATTAGACAACAGTCTGTGTTCAACACTACGCTAGGAAGATATTATGCCTCTGTTTTCACTAACTCATAAAGGCAATAATGCGCTATTACAGCTGTTATAAGTTTATTTTACCTCCGCTTTCGTGACGTCACTTTTGCCATTTTAGTTCTCATTCGAAAGAGTTTTCGCTTCAAAAATTTTCTTCACTTCAGTGTTTCTTACTTAAAGATAAGAAATAGAGGAAGGTATAAACTGAAATACCTAATAATATTAAAGATTGAGTAAAATCGAAAGTCTATGGATCCATAAAATCAAATTACCTTTCCCCCGGAATTTTATTATAAAACCTTTTATTCGCCTCGTTTACCTTTATTCCTTGGTTGGATTAAGTTGATCAAATTATTTTCTTTGTTCTAGATCTATCGAAAAACTCTCGATTGTGCCTTCGGCCATAACACGTCCCGTGTTATTCTATAAGTTATTGTGTTCGTCGTTGACTCCGCCGTTGAAACATAAATGTAAAATTGATTTAATGCCAAATAGAATAATTACAATTCATGTCGATTTAGTTTTGATAGTAACCAACTCCTGAAGCTACTGTAAAAATTGTAGATACTTACTGTTAACTGTAAAGTCAAACTTACATCAGAACTGTTAACAGTAACTAAAAAAAATTTTTCATTACAATGATATTAGTTACGTAAGTGCAGCATAATTGCAATTAGGTAACTAATATCGCTCTAATGAAAATAGCAGAGAATTGCTTGAAGTGATTTCGTTTAACAGTTTAAAAGCGATAAAACGGTATTAAGAGCTTAAAGTAATTTTCGATAATTTAATTTGATTTTATCATGGACTTTTGAGCACTTTACGTTGTCATTCAATTAGCTACTAATTTTATAGATCACCATTAACGCTTTATTGAACACATTTTCGCATCAGTGAAAGCCTTTTACGCGTTGGTATATTTATTACAAGTTACAACTTATCTTTAAAAAGGCTTTTTTACTCGTAAATCCCCAATTATAATTATATATATAATTGGGGATATAGTAATAATGAGAAACATTTTACTTATATAACAGCGATATTACACCCGAAATATTTTATCGACTGTGTATCTATTATGAAGGTATTAGAGAATATTACCAGAGTTCTATTGAAAAATACCATTAGAATGAAATAACTTCGTGGGACTTCGCTTCTTTTTGGGGAGTACGGGTTCAATCCTAGGCACTCGGCATATATGTATAACAGATATATTAATGCAGTGTTTTCAAGGCAAAAAAAAAAGTACTAGTAGGTTTATAGGGATACACCATGCCTTTTATGTCATTTAACAATGAAGTACTCTATTATACTCTTGTACATAATATATTCTTTGGCGCCGTTGTTCGGAACAATTTTTTCGCTTTTTTTGTGAGTATATAACTCATCTCTAATAGTAATCTTTGCTTTATACAGTAATATAAGTCTATGTTTTTATAAGAAGATTTTAGTTGCTTATAATTCAGGAAATTGTTTTATACTTTTACGTCGTTACACTCGAAATCTGATAGCGCCGTCGAGACGTAGAAACTCGTACTAAGAGCACAAAGCTTTACAGTTTTATCGAGAACAAGTTCTTAACAGTAAAAGTGAAAAAAGTGAAATGAATATCAGCTCCAATTTACCAAATAGGTGTATACGAGGTTAGGAGAACCCCATAACAGTAAAAACTTGGAAAGCCACCGAATTCTACCGGAACGGAAATATCAACAATTTGCGTGACAACGTGAATAAAATTTTTGTTATCTGTAAACACAAACGCGGATGGCGTTAAATGTCTAACGCAATTTGAACTTGCACTACCTTAAGTAGTTTTAGAGCACCTACATACGTATCACAATTCACATTACGTATACGTATTGAGCCATTCTTAAATATTATTGAGCATTCTCTTTGGTTTATCAATATTGCTGGCAAGTGTGTAGTGACACAGAAAACAAAATAACATTTTCACTAGTACACCTGACATTGTCACAATTATTTCATATAAAAAAAAGATACCGACGATTAGAGGACCTCCTTCTTTTTTGAAATCGGTTAATAAGTATAATGTAATACATTGAGGTCAGGGGCGGATTACTCGGAAGAAAGTGTGTTAGATTGATTGCAGTGTCGCGGAACATAGAGAAGAATCATTTAGGGGTGAGCCTAGTGTTATAATAGAGAGACCCAAAACGGCGGCAAACTATAAAACAGACGTCAACATAATTTTCTCCACCCATCGCCGGCCCACGCATGGGCAGTGGGCACGGAACTCCACACAAAAAAGGTTTAGGTCATAGTCCACCATGTTGGCCAAGTACGAATTAGTATACTTCACGTACGTTTGTAAACATTATGGAGAGTTAGTTCTCCCCTAGTGTCCTAGTATCGCCATATAGTATCATTTTTAGCGTGCTTTGTTTTATACAGAGTGCTTATTACCAATCTATCTCTTCTTATATTACTAATCTCTGATATGGGCACTAGTTTGAATGAGTCGTGCTAAAAGACAATGGTATTTCATGTAGAATAGCTGTAATCTGTTATGCTCAATAACGGCAGCAGTTAGTCTCTATGGGTCGCAGAGTGCTAGAATGCCGGGATATAGGCTAGCATACCAATCAATTTTGATATCGGTCGAAACAAGAAAAAGAACTAACTTGATAAAAAAGACGTTTGGCACTCGGGGACTGCCGCGGTAAAGCTATTGCATAGCATTTTTTATCAACGCCATCTAATGGTGAGAGGAGTCCCGTATCAGGTTATTTTCGATACGGAATTTATGGATTCGGTCTCCACGCTTAAGGCCCGCGATAGAAGCTATGCAATAGCTTAATAATAATTAATAAACATATACCTGGACTGTTATGATGGTGATATTAATTGTGAGAAATATATTTAAAAAATATACTCAGTAAATATTTGCAGCTAAATGGGTGTTGCACTTTAAACGTGGCTCGTGTATAAACAACCTTAACAAGCGCACAGTAAACGGAACAAATATTTGTATAGACGCCCGTTCTCGATCGAACACCCAGCCGCAAGCTCGGTCGGAATGAATCGCATTTTTCAAACTACAATAGACTGTATTGCATATGCAATAGATGCTATAATGTCCTGTTTAAGACAAAAGATATTTATGCATAAGATAGAGTCTGGAAGAAAGTGGTTGTGTGTGTAACTTTGTCGCTTCCAGACCTTCCAGTCAAAGGGATTTGATGTGTGACAATAACTTTGTGCGAACTGTTTTATTTTTTTAACCGACTTCCAAAAAGGAGGAGGTTATCAATTCGGCCGGTATATTTTTTTTTTTTTTTTCTATGTATGCCCACCGATTACTCCGGGGTTTCTGGACCGATTCACGCGATTTTTTTTTTAAATCGACAGAGGAAGCTCGCGAAATGGTCCCATAAAAATTTTTACCTTCAACTCTTCAAGCCTGATGCTGCAGAGGTACTTTCCCCCTAAATTATGGGGTTTTAGGAACTGTTATTTACGAATTGGTATGCTTGGCCTAAGCATATACTAGATCTTAGAGCTTCAGGTCCTACTCCTCAATCCTGATGCTGCAGGGTACTGCCCACCTAAACTATGAGACTTTAGGAACTTTCGCTTACGAATTGATATTATTGGTATTAAGCATAGGCTACATCGTGGAGCTCAAGGTCCTAGCTCTTCAATACTGATGCTGCAGGGGTACTGCCTACCTAATCTGTGAGAATTTAGGAACTGTCGCTTACGAATTGATATTGTTGGTACCAAGCATATACTACATCATAAAGCTCAAGGTTTTAGCTCTTCAATCCTGACGCTGCAGGGTTGGAGGAATTACGAACCGTCGCTTTTGAATTGATTTGATTGTTGATATGTACCAAGCATTAACTACATCATGGAGCTTCTGGTCTTTAGAAATTGTGTATTGTTAATAAGTACTGTAGGTACCAAGTATAGACTACATTAGTACCGTAGCGTTGGAGGGAGGGGAGAAATAGTGCAGGAACAAGCTACACTATAAAGCTTAAAATAAAAATTCTTTTCAAAAAACCGACTTCAAACGCCACTACAAAGTATAAAAATAATTTTATTTTGTACACGTTTGTTGAAGTCGGGCGGGCTTAACTAGAAACGATGAAATCGATGCGCGACGCTTATCTTATGGTGACATATAAAAGACACGCTTATTGAAATCGGGCGAGCATCGCGTATCGGATTCATCGTTTCTATTTAAGTCCGCCCGACTTCAACAAACGTGTACAAAATAAAATTATTTTTATACTTTGTAGTGGCGTTTGAAGTCGGTTTTTTGAAAAGAATTTTTATTCACTTGAGAAATCCGTCGCGACGCAAAATGTTCAATACGCGGAATGTTCAATACGTAGAATGTGCAATTTCAATACGTAAAATATTCAAAACGCAGAATGTTAAATATTAATTTTATAATACAAAATTAGTATTAAACATTCTGCGAATGAACAATGAGAAGTGCACATTATGCACTTCTAATTTTATATTGTACAATAGTTTTGTATCGTATTCAGTTCTGTATTGTATTGAATTAAATTAATGTTTATTTGTACATGTAGGTTACATTACAGGTATTTCGTTTCTCAAATCTAAATCTTTGTTTCGTAATATAAGTAGAATAAAAAAAAATATCCACAAAAAAATATTATGAGTAGAATATCGTATTTCAAAAGTTACCGTATCTTTACTGTCCAATATTTTAAACATCAAAAATTCGTTTCGATTCGAAAATATGACGTGCTGCATCAGATGAAATGTCACTCATCAAAATTGAATGGCTATTATAACTGTGGTCTGAAAACGTGAAATGCGGATTGGACGTTGAATTTTATACGTTCACTTGAATGGTGAAACGGTCAAATTGCGAATCCAGCCACAGCGGCCAATCTCCACAGAAATTAGCCATCTGCGTAAGAGATATTATAGTGCACAAGTGCGTGCGCAAACACAGGTACACTCTCTATTCCCTCACTCTCATAGTCCGATGGGACGGATATCCGACACGACCGGAGAGAGATCAGGCGCAGGACCGACAACTTTACGTGCTCTAAGAGGCACGGGGGTGACTCACCGCCAACTTTCTGACTCCGGGCTAGTACCTACTGAGAATTTCTTGATAGAAAAATCCAATACATTTTATGGCCCGACCCGGGACCTCGAACTTGCTAACCGCTAGACCAACGAGGCAGTTAATCTCAACATAATAGCATGTAGAAAGTGATCTACTCTTCTCAAACTTAAGACAGAGATAAAATCGAGACAGATTTATGTCAGGATATAGACATTTGTGTCTCTAATTTAAAATACATATAAATAATTAAATTAAGGTATTAAGAGAGCAAGAACGTAATCCTACAATTAAATAATTTTTTACGTAAAATAATTGTAGGATTAATAAATAATGTAGAATAGATTGTGAGATTATTATAGATAATAATATATAGGCAGATAGGTAACATAATTTGTCATGAAACGTTTGCTAAGCATGAAAGATGATAGATCAAAATTGCCCCACGTCCTATAACAAAGTGACGTATCTCAAAAAAAAGATAAAAATGTATAAAAAATATGCCATACCCACTAACTTCACTTTTTTTACACCTTCGTATGGAAAAATTGTTTTAAAAATAGTTCAGGCGCTGTTATGAAAAATTCGTTTGTATGAGTATTTATGTACCGATTTTAAAAATTCTTTTTACATTATTATTATTTAATGTGGACCTCCCATACAAAATTGACGATCAGCTGATTGATTTACTATGGGAGGTAAGATTTTTTTTCATATATGACCTATGTTCCTTGGGGAAAGTTGTTCAGTTTCATGAGCACATTCACCTCCTTCAGTATTATTTCGGAGTTTCAATACACGTTGTATAGTTGGCCGATAGGTACTCAGCCACTATTGGCTATGCTCGTTCCGACAAGAATGCCTTTTCAATCGAGACTGGTAGCAATGATTGATGTGGCTTATCCGCAATTAACCCGCTGATCCTACATCGAATGTGATCATTGCGTTGTGATTAGTTAAATGGAATGGATACTTTAATGTTCATAAATGTAAAGCTATGACTATTATTGTTTCAGCAATAACGGTAATAATTTTCGGTTCATATTATTAAAGGTATTAATGTTAGCGTTATTTCGACACACATTTAACAGGATTACACTGAACTATGGTGGCAAACAAAACATTGCAAACATTTGCACTGTATATTACAATGCTCATTGAGATTGAAATGAGCTATTTATTGCTACACGAAATGGCCTTTGCGGGGTTTAGTGTTTTTGGCCGTGTTCTTATATGGCGGGAAAACGCTACCTTCTAATTTTTATTCTTTTTCTTTACTTACATATAAAAATCACAATATGTACATGGGTTCTTTGCGCCTTTTAAGTCTCATGACTTATTGGGACGCTGCACTCTCCTCTAGATTATTTTATATAAATTAATATTATAGTGACATAAACATATATATGTATATTAAAACAAAATGTTTTTATGTTCGCGTTTGTATTATAAGAGAACTAAATGAAACGCAATTTTTTTTTTCTTTTTACTTTTGAGATGATTACACTGAACTACGGTGGCAAACAAAACATTGCAAACATTTGCACTGTATATAATAATGCTCATTGAGATTAAAATATGCTATTTATTGCTACACGAAATGGCCTTTGCGGGGTTTAGTGTTTTTGGCCATGTTCTTATATGGCGGGAAAATGCTAACTTCTAATTTTGTATTATAAAAGAACTAAATCAAACGCATTTAGAATAGAATAGAATATCTTTTATTCATTGGCATAATAGGTACACTTAGGCTTACACATGTACAGAATTTCTTCAAATATAACTAACTTAACTAGTATCTACCATAGTAAAGATTGTCGAAATTTTTTCATTGGCATGATGCATATATCGTGCCAATGAAAACATTTCGACAATCTTTTACTTCTAACTTGTATTGAATACAGAATACATAATAGTACAGGCACAGAAGATTCGCTCCGCAAAATCATTTAAATAAAAAGCGACAGCGACCACAAAAGCGCAATTTTCGATGCACAGCGCTAACTTGCCTACAGTGATATTTTTTTACCTAGAGGTTGAACTCATTCTATCGCGTAACTCTTATCCGTTTACACTACGTTAGCCCAGTGAGTTGACCCGTTGGGACCGAACGACGCCGGGTACTTGTAGCTTTTTAATCAAACTCCAGAGTGCGCCTGACCTGCTTTACTTTACTTTTTATGACTATTTGGTTTTAATTTTTCTCCCTAGAGTTCAAAGAGTAGTAAGTAATCAAGTTATCGGTTAAGTGGTTAGTTTCCATTCTAAGTGTGGAAACCCAAAATACATCTTGCAATCTACAACAGCTGTTGTAGGCACTATGAGAAAAAACGTGTGTATATTTTGTCTCTGAGATTCATAACTAGTCACAACAAATAATGCACGCGTATGACAATTACGTTGCATGCATTTTTCTAAAATCTCAGCAACTCTTTAAAATTTTTGGTCGTAGCCGCTTGTTGGTAGGTACGCGAGTCGCGAACGCTGCATACGAATGCAGCCTAAACTGATTTTCCGCATTCGAGCCCGTAAAATCCGCAGCGAGTGCGAAATATTTTTACAGTTGTTACGTAATGTTTTCCGTAAGGATGAAAATCGAGATCCTTTTTACTATTTTGTTAGTTATGCAAGGTTTTTAAAACTAACTAGCTGATGCCCGCGACTTGTTTCGCGTGAATTGTGGTTTTTTAATTCCCGCGAACTCTCTTATTTTACGGGATAAAAGTAGCCTATGTGTTATTTCACACTATGATCTATCCCTCAAAATCGGGATTATCAGTCAAATCGGGTCAGTAGATGCGGCGTGATTGAGTAACCAACATCCATCCATATTTTTTTTTAAAAAGAATATTAGCCAAGCTGAAGTTGATTAATATCCTGCTGTCCCCTCCAAATAAGCGGAAAGCTTGTGCTAGGAGTGGGTATGACAATAGTGCAACGGGTGAGGTTCGAACCTGCGACCGTTCATTTTTTCAGTCCGCACCTTTAACCGTTGGGCTTTTGAGGCTTAATCAATATCCATTCATCCATCCATAATGATCCATACATCCAAACTTTCGCATTTATAATATTAGTAGGTTACGTAATGTTTTCTGTAGGGAAGAAAATACGAAAATCGAGATCCTTTTACGATTTTGTTAGTTACGCAAGGTTTTTAGAACCAATTTTCTGTTTGTAAGATAAGAATATCAATTTCCTGTTGTCCTAGATCATCGAAACCGATAACTAAGTTTCGCTATCACGAATTCATTTAAAATGTATGTATCTAACTTAGTGAAATATGTATCTAACTTAGTGAAGCTATGAATTATATATGAAGCTTCATTGTGGAAGCACTGTATGCGTATACATAGCATAGTTTTGTTACCTATTTTAAAAAAAAATTTTTGAAAAGAGCAACTGCTGAGTTTCTCTCAGCAGTTGCTTTCCGGCTCTTCTCAGCAGAATCTGCATTCCGAACCGGTGGTAGATTTATGACGTGTTATAAGAACTACAAGTTGGCCTACATGAAATAAATAGATTTTGAATTTGAATTTGAATTAGTATTTACATTGGAATATAATGGTATATGGGTCAGGCCGTAGATTTTGCCACTTAGTGACATAAACTGTTATACAGATTTTATGTAACATTAACATAATCGTTACATAAAAACGTTACCTAAAATTGTAAAGCTAAGAACAGAACTGTGAACAAAAACACAACAGTAAAATAAAGAAATAGTTTTTATTCTGTTACAATAACTGTAAGGCTCTGAACTGATTTTGGAGGCATCTGTGAACAAATAATTATTTATGTTGTTTATATATTGAATTTAGTTTTCAAGATCCCGCGGGAATTATACTTTTGTCGGGATTAAAAGTAGCCTATGTTTTAATCTAAGGTATAATCTATCTTAATTTTTAATTTCAGCCAAATCTGTCCAGTTTTTGAGTTTATTCATTACAAACATACACACAAAAATACAAACCATTCCTCTTTATAATAGTAGCGTAGATTGGTATCTAACTATTAGACATAGCTACTAACTACTGATTATTTTCGTGAAAAAAGTGCTAACCTAAATGGCAAGTCCTCGTCTCTCACCTACACTAAGCTTTAAGGGTATTTTATGTAACGTTACATAAAATTAAATGTAACACGTTAGATAAGCGTTACATAAACGTTACATAAGCATAAACTTCTGGTATCTTATCGGTGATAACTCATTATAAATGCAATATTTCCAATTGAAATTAGGACTGTTTAATAACTT
Source organism: Hipparchia semele (assembly GCA_933228805.2). NCBI lineage: Eukaryota > Metazoa > Arthropoda > Insecta > Lepidoptera > Nymphalidae > Hipparchia > Hipparchia semele. The sequence goes on from OW121722.1 coordinate 4,823,442, forward strand.
ACGACCGCAAAACTAATTTCTGATAAAATATTGGTAAAAAGTTGAGTACTTACGTTTAAATCTTCAAAAACAACCTCCGTAATGACGTGACCGTGTCACTCTATCCACGAAAAAATTCGACTAAATTTAACAAAATAGCCGTAGTTGTTTGGACAACTACATGATATTCTATGGCTATGTTGCGAAATAGAAAAATGTTTCTAATTAAATGATTAGTTAAAAACAAACGGCTATGAAGCGTTACATACAAAAAGTTACATAAATATCGGATTTCTTACCAAAATTAAAAATTTCAATAATATATATAAAAAAAATAATTAAAGCAATAAAATTGTCACTAGATGTAAGCCAATTTCATAAAGATTATAAGGAAGAAATTATGTAAATTGTAAACGCAATAAATACGATACAGCATGAAGAAATGCTATGCCACCCCTACAAAGGACATAGTGATTATTTGCAAAAAGCTCCTTTTGGATTATATAAATATTTTTTTCTTATTAATTTACTATTAAAACGTGGAAGAACTTTGCGGTCTCGAGTACCTATACAATAATTCATGGATTTTTATTATTTAAATCCATGTAGCGATCATAAAAATCGTAAAAACTTAAGAAGACAAGAGGGAAGGAAAAAAAGTGGCAAAATCTACGGCCTGACCCATATGTCTGATAATGGAGCTGGAGGATGGTAGTGACGTAACTAGACCTGTGTGTGTGTGTGTGTGTGCGTGTTTGTTACTCCTTCACGCCTCAATACATGAAGCGATTTGGCGGAGTTCCCGCGGGAATCAAAGAATCAAAAAACCCTAATCCACACAGAAGAAGTCGCGGGCATCATCTAGTGTGATCCATAAATACTTACGTGATCTAACCCGAAGAGGATAACTTAAACACAAGTAGTTCCAGAAACCATATAAACGAGGTGTCACTGTTTACCCCGGCCGTCTGAACAGGAAATTAAGTGCGTATTAAATGTAACCACAGCTACCGCTTTATAACTTGGTCACATTTATACCATACACCCGGCTACCTAGCGGTACCTACCTACCTCGAATGTTGTTAAACAAAAGCTATTAGTTATCCGATGTTGCTATTCTCTATGTGCTCACTGTAACAAGAATAATATAATCGAACATTTTTTTAAGCTATTGCATAGCTTCTATCGCGGGCCTTGAGCGTGGAGACCGAATCCAGAAATTCCGTAACGAAAATAACCTGACACGGGACTTCTCTACGGTGAGCCGCTAGATGGCGCATTTTTTATCAACGCCATCTAGCGGTGAGCTGCTAGATGGTGTTGATAAAAAATGCTATGCAATAGCTTTACCGCGGCAGTCCCCGAGTGCCACACGTCTTTTTTAATTCTCTTTATTGCACAATGTAGTACAAATACAGGTGGACTTAATGCTGAAGCCATCGAACTATATCATTAGAAGCGCAGTAGCTGATCCGGTGATGAGCCATTTGTAGTAAGCCTTTAAAGGCCGACTACGCAATATCACCGCGTTAGTACAACGAACTCGCAGAAAATTATTAAAAGATGACGTACCTACCGTGCTGTGAAAGGTTGGCATAATTCATCACATTAACCAACAAAACAATAACTATCAGTGCCAGAAAACAATTACATGGCACGCACACATTCATTGGTTGTTTTGAGCCTACGTTTGAAGCGGAACTTCCGTTCTAAGGATATAGTTCGATGGTAAAAGCATTTTCTCCCAGTCTACCTTTAGACGTGTCGTTAGTTTGCGAGAACAGAACTAAAAAAATTAATGATTTTCGAGAATGGTGTTTTGAAATTTCTTGATTAATGTTTTTGTGCATAATTATGTACTTACTTCAAAAAGTATATTATTAGGATTTGATTTTAGTGATGTCGGTGTTGTAATTTCTATTCACTACAAAATATCAAAGATTTATGAGCGTTTGGCATACTTAGTTCAGTTTGATGGAATTTTGAATTACGTCGATATTCTCGCAAACCCGCGGTGTAATATCACGTTAAGTGTGCAAGAAGATTCTCTTCTTGTGTGTAAGAAGAAAATAATACTTTAAATGTCTAATAACCATAGTTGTTCTTTGTAAATAATTCATAGAACTAGATACAGATTCATAGAATTAGTATCTAGTTCTATGAATCAAAGTTTCAAGTAAGTATAATTATTTCAGAAATTAACTCACTATTTCGAAATTTAGAAGTGTATTTCATGATATTTGCAATTTGTATTTTGCATTAGTTGTATTAAACAGCGGTTATTAAGTATTAACATAAAATAAATACTTAATGGTTTCGCGATTCGATCCGCATTAGTGTAGTTAGTAGTTACTGGATGCCTATTAGCATAATTGCATGCTTGTTTAAATAAAATAACGCTAAACAAGAAAAATATTAAGTAAAAAAATAAAAAAATAAAATTAAAAACCCATTATCATCATTTATCATTAGCAAAACAGTTCACCAACCATTATTATCCTACCAGCAATCAATAACGGTTAAAATAATTTATAAGCTGTTTTACTGTGACTGTATCCGTCCCTTTCTAAAATGACATTTTGTATGGAGAGTGTATGGAGGTGATGAAACGTGACGTCATGTAGAAAAAGTGCTCTCTTTTTCTAATAAGAAACTTAAAAGCTCTATATTTTCGAAACTTGTTAAGATATTATAAAAAGAAAAACGATAGTAGTTATAAAAAAAAAATTAGTGAAATAGCCAATTGTTTTTTTGTATACTTTTAACACAATTTTTTTTTTTTATACTTAAAATAAAGTTTTTTTAAATTAAAACATAATATCATTTTCGTTTTTTTAATATCTTAACTAGTTTCGAAAATATAGAGCTTTAAAGTATCCTGATAGACAGAGAGAGCGCTACTGACATGTGGCGTCATAAATTCAGTAGCTCCATACAATGTGCATACAAAATATCGTTTTAGAAAGAGACGGATACAGTCGCAGTAAAACAGCTTATAACTTATTTGTTTTTTGGCCGATTTATTTTCTGTTTTTACAAATGTTATTCTTACATGTTACATTTTCGATTGTAATTAATGAATATCCACATTTCGACAACAGTAAAGTACCTACCCAATTCTGTTGTCTTTGCCGTTCTATGATCTAAAGCTAACTACCTACTACTTCCCTTTACTTAACCGTACAACCTGTATTCGACGTGTAATCGAGACCTGAAGCGATGCACTGCTAACTGAATTAATAAGCAGTACAGGGGGCGCGCAATTCCTTTGTGAGTTACCATTCCTACCGCACCTCTCTCTACCGCACAAAGGGAGTTGTGGAGAATTAATAATGCATTATAGGAAACTGACTTTGGCAAATTGCAATCTGTAGGTGCGCCCTCATTTTGATAAAGCGTATCTACACGGGTTTGCGTTTTATTTTCACGCTAAGTTCGATTTTTCACACCCCTATTTTACCCCTTTAAAATTCTTTCTTATGTTATGTGTGCCTATGTCATAACAGCTATATGCCAAATTTCAGCCCGATCCGTCCAGCGGTTAGAGCTGTGCGTTGAATAGATCAGTCAGTCAGCCAGTCACCGTTGCCTTCTATATAATATTTAGCCTAGTAGATTAGTTGATGACTTCGTTCGCGTGGATTAAGGTTTTTTTAATTCCCGCGATTTATAGAGGTCGATGCGCTATTTGCAATAATATTAGTTGCAGAGACACTCGTAACAGACAGTTATGAGTAGGGTTGCCAGATTTTTTTTCAGCCTATAAGGGACAAATGTTTAAATGAGCAAAAAATACGGGATTTCAGTTTTTTACCCGGGACAAATAAAAAAAAAATATTTTTCACCTCTCTAGCTCAAAAGGGGCGCCTTTGCTGCCCAAAACCAGTGAGCAAAAGTCGTTTTTGCTCACTCAGTGAGAAAAAGTGTTTTGAATATAGAACGCATTGGATTGGCGTTTCTTCAACTCATCGTCTCAAGAAACGTTCAGAAATTTTGTATCTAATATTGCATACCCCATACATTTTATTTCGAGAAAATTTTTTAACTCTCTATTTTATTATTAAAACTACTTATTAACTTTTTTTAAATGTGTTTTAGACTTTATAATTCTGTAACACAACATGAAACATAAAAGAAAATTAAAATTAATTAATTAATATATTTTATTTTATGAATGACACAATTCCGAACGCAGACAAAAGAGTAATATAAAATGGCGGCAAAAAAAAAAAAATTAACTCTATTCTATATCTTAATTAGGTAGTAATTTCTTAGTAGTTATTTGTTGTAAGAATTTTAAAATAACAAAATGAGTGAATCTAGTGATAATATAACACCTTCAGAATTAAAAGAATTAGTGTCTAACGCTGAATTAAACTTTCTTCCGGAAAAGTCTCGTGAAAAATATTTGAAAGCCTATGAATTATTTAATGATTGGAGACTTTCTAAGGGTGCGAAGTCCTATTCAGAGACTGTGATTTTATCATAATATTTCATGGAATTGTCTAAAACAAGGCAACCATCTACATTATGGAGTATTTACTCCATGTTAAAAGTTACAATCAAATCGAAATGCGACGTTCACATTGAAACTTATCCTAAACTTATTGCATTTTTGAAAAGACAGTCGGAGGGGCACAAATCTAAAAAATCTAAAGTTTTCACCGCTTATGATATTGAAAAGTTTTTAAATAAAGAAACCTAATTTTTTAAATTTTAAAATATCCTTTATGTTTTAATAAATATTTTTCTTACATCTTGTATTTTTTCGCTATTGAGGTGAAAAGTTGTATGTATCACACGATAGCAAAGTTTTTGCTTCTTGTGCCTTTGAATCCCTCACTACTCTCAGGATTCTAACTTAGAATCACTCGCTACGCTCGTGATTCTATATTAGAATCCTTCGCTCGCTCGGGATTCAAACTAGGCACTCGCAACAAAAATGAACTTTGCTATCTTGTTGAACAAATAACTATTGTGTCATTTTTTTATATTTTTCCGAGGATCGAGTTTATTTAACATATTTTTATTCGTATCATATCTGTAAAAATCAATTACTACAATTTTATAATCGTAATTAAAAACGGTCATCAACTCGCTATTTTATACGAACGTTACGTCTGTGAATACTTGGATCGATTTCATAATGAAAAACGAAGTACGGTTCAAATACGGGACATAGTAAGTCCCGCCGGGACATTTTAAACTATGCCTAAAATACGGGACGTCTAGCAACTCTAGTTATGAGTGTCCGAGATACAAGTGATAGGTCCAAATTAATTAATTTATGGAGCACAGTGGAGTCACCGCTTTATCCAAATCGTTCCATCAAGTAGGTGAACATTACTTTAGCTAACAAAGCTTTAATACTAGAGCAATACACTAAGAAATTGGAACATTTAGAGAAATCGCAGTTAACACAACAAAACTTTTGACAATTGATAATATTTACATATCAAATATGAACGGTTCATAGCAAAAGTTATTCAAGCATCACTAATGGCCGAATAAATCATAATAACACCATATTTACAGAGCAAACATTCGCGCCTACGCGTTTTACCTACATTTTAGAGGCATTATCGATGTTGTTTGGATTATGCACGTCTCTAATCATCAACTGTTTTTATTGCATAAGACTTGTAACACTTTGTCTCGTTCGAGTGACTCAAGTTATGGTTTGATTTCTGACGGTCATCATCATGATAAATTTTGATGGTAAAATTCGAATGAATGAATACACACACGCACACACCTGAACACACACGCCTACACACACGAACACACACGCGCGCACACATGCGCACGCACGCATACACGCGCACACGCGCGCACGCACACACGCAGTACGCACGCACACGCACACACACACAAGCACACGTCAAACTTATAACACCCCGTCGTTTTTGCGTCGGGGGTTAAAAATTAATTTCAAATCAAGAAAATATTATTTAGTGATCGATTATAAATTAGTTCGAAAAGAAAATGGAAATAAATACATGCACATTCGACTTCAAGAAATGGGTGCCATAATTTTTGCCCGTCGTTTCCCCGCCGCTGCACATGAAATGTTTGAAAAGATCGTCTTGCACATTCACAGCATATCGAAGGCTATTTCTATGTTCAATAAATTCAAATTGGTGGCTTTTAAAGTGAATTATGTACAGTGAATAAACTAATAATGAGTAAAGTTACTCAGTTAATGACTTACAAGGCCAGGAGGTAGATAGTTAGATACTAATGGTATACTATCTTTATAGCGTTCTATCAGATCTGATTTGACCAGGGATTTGAGATGTGCGTTGATAGATTAGTCAGTTAATCAGTCAGTCAGTCAGTCACCTATTTTATATTATTATATTAAGACTTACAATTAACATTTTTTTATTAAGAATCACAACGCTCAATCAAGGGCCAGGGGCACATATACTTTGAGGTTAGTTATGTTCTTTCAATTCACGAGGGCGCGTGGCTCATGGTTGTGTGTGTGTGTGTCGTATCTATATAAGTGGGAGCGAGAGCTTGCGCACGCCTGACCTCTTCCACCTAGGCTCCTGACAGACACGCACACTTACGCAATGTTCACGTACACGACGTAACCACAAGTAAAGCTCACGTGCGCTCGTGAACTATAAGAAGATGTTGGAATGACGACTCCTTACCCTAAAGTGCAGTAATTGCAGAAAAGTTTTTAAGTAAAGTGTTCGTAACAAATGACACCATCACGGCTGAGAAACAAAACGACGATGTAAGTAACAAATGGATTTCAATCAAAACACCCTCATGCTCATTCAAACGCAATCGCGTTTATGGAATGTAATTGACGCGTGTCGATTGATTCATAGACGGGGAACATAGAATATTTTACCGTGTTAGGAGTTTAAACTGTAAAAGCTTTCATCATAGACAGCTTTTCAATGATGCTCGTCAATGGGAGGCTTTGGCCGTGGCTAGTGGTTAAGAAAAAACTAAAATCTTATTTTTTAAGTCAATTATGATAATTCATTATGTTCAAATAGCAGTAATGTTCTGTAGTCAACATACCTACCTACCTAGATTTACGTCTTGTTAGCATTTTTTACAAACCCGGGTGGTTTTCTTGATGCTAGCTTTAAGTATTATTTGTATACCGTATGTTAATAAAATAAATAAATAAATAAATAAATAGTTGCTATTTTCTGCCAAGCAATTTAGAGTACTATAAACATACTAGCTTTTGCCCCCGCGATTTCGTCCGCGTGGAATTAGGTATTGGGGTGGAATTTTCAAAAACTGTGACACACGTACTTCTTTATTTTTAACTGAAAGCTCTAATACCAACTTTGATGGAAACAGCTTGAAAAATGACGGAGTTTCATATAAACTTCCATCCCCTATTTAACCCCTTAGGGATGGAATTTCCAATAATCCTTTCTTAGTGTGCGCCTACGTCATAAAAGGAACCAACTGTAAAAAAAGTATCTAACTTCAGTAGTTTAGGCTGTGCGTTGATATCTCAGTCAGTCAGTTTGAATTTTATATATGTAGATTATATCGCAAGGAGCCGCTGGATTCAGGCAGCGCAAGACCGAAGCCTGTGGAAGTCCATACAAGAAACCTATGTCCAGCAGTGGACGTCTATCGGTTGATAAAGAAGAAGAAAAAACATATTATAAAGAAGTTAATAACGGGTAATAATCGACACACTTATACCTAAAAGAAAAAATTCATAGTAAGCGACTTAGATGAACGGAACCCTACACTATGTTGTAGCAATAGCGTATTGGACGTTTATAAAGATGAATAGTTTGTCTCACAAAATATATCTAACTGTATCTCAATCTGAACTATAGAATTTTTTTAAATCGACCAATTTTCTTGTTTCAGTAATCAAGTTGATTTATTATCACTTAAAAGATAAGCAGATTGCAGTCGCTCGATAAAGACCGGCAAACTGACAATTATAGTAAAAAGCAGTCCCTGGTTAAATATTGGGAGCATACGAAGAGATACGGTAAATGTCTATTCAGACAGACCACACGAGAATCACACCACAGCGACAAAAATGTCGCCATGTAGTGATCGTTTGCAATAATCTCGCTTCAGTTGCTTGAAGTTGAGTTGTTTTAGTCACTCATACTTACCTAAATATAAATAGTTAGGTGGGTATTAGTAATAGAATGGTATTATTATTAGTAATAGAATGATATTATTTTTGATATATTGCTTGCTAAAACATGGGTGTCGTGAGGGTTTGCGTTTCTGGCTGCGATGTTGCAATTTACATGTTTTATTCATATAAACAACTTTATTACGTACATAATTACAGAGGTAAGGTGGTACATAAAAGGTTTTGGAAAAAAGTAACCTCTCTACCAGACAATTTAAATAAAAGAAATGAACTTAATGTACCTACTGAGAAAAATGGGATCGCAATATAGACACTAATATTAGAACAGCCCGTACTATTGCGAACTGTGTGTGATATTATGTATTTGTTAATACATAAAGTCACATTTTATCCAAAAGCGTCAACGTGTAATGTTGCGCACAACGTATTTTTCGCGCTGAAATGTGGCTGTGGCGCGTTTGAAAGGACCCTTGGGTACGGCAACCCACGTGCTACCTACATCGTATATTAATGGGAGAAAATACAGCAGATGGATGAACGATAATCGATTTTTTATCACCATATTTATTACACTTAACAATTCCACTGTCAATTCGATTATAATATTTTTTAAATGCAACGTATACGTTGGTTATACGTAAACATTGTTAAACGTGTATCAGTTTTCTCTTTTAGACCTGTTTACATAACAATATTGTTAGTATCATTTTATAACTTGTTCCATTTAATATTTTTATAGACATATCGATACGTCGTTAATAAATTAAATATTTTAAGTCGATAAAGGGACTTTTATTAGAATAACTTTGATGGTTCTGGTAATAAACTGTGTCTCAAATGGGTGGTTATTTTTTAAATCAAGACATCGATCGATATCATTTACTAACGTCGCAGCAATAACGTATCTAGAATATATACGAAACCTCCAACTAGCTGTCCTATGTAGCTATTTTAAAATCATATTATTATGTATTATTTCTTAAATTATTCTTCTTTCTCTTATTATAAGAACTTTTCTCATAAAAATAAAATGAAACTTACACGATACGGGCTACCTCTATTGGAGCCCTAGTAGGTTTCGTTCGCGTGGATTTATTTTTTAAAAATCCTACGAGAACTCTTTGATTTCTAGAGATAAAAAGTAGCTTATGTCACTCTCCAGGTTCCCAACTATAGCCATGCAAAAAATCACGTCGATCCGTTTCTTTGTTGCAACGTGATTGAACCGCAAATCAACAAACTAATAAACTAACAAACAAACACACTTTCGCATTCATAATATTAGTAAGGATTAGTATGGACAAAAAGAGATGGAAATATTCTGCGCCCTTTTTTCGTCCACACGACACAAAGTTAACGTAAACTTGAAAACTTACACTACCCCCACTACGAAAGCATTGTAATATATTTTCCACTACAGAAATGGAGCCATATTTTATACAAATAGAGAACCCGATGAGCGGTGTAATCTTATCTAGGATGCGATTCCGACCCTATTTTCATACTTTCATTTCCGCCGTGAAAATAACATCTAGCGTGAAAGTGACGTTTGATTTAGTGGGTATTCGGAGTACGTAAAGCGGAGAGTTCACTTAGAATTAAAAAAAATAACTCGAGCTGTTCATACACATTTTTCCTGTAATATCATTATCGTGATAGTCTAAATACGTTTTAAGAGTAGCCTTTGAAAATGGTTATACAATTTTGTGGAACTGTTTATCTCAATACTAGCTGATGCCCGCGACTTCGTCCGCGTGGATTTAGTTTTTAAAATCCCGCAGGAACTCTTTGATTTTCCGGGATAAAAAGTAGCCTATGTTTTAATCCAAGGTATAATCTATCTCCATTTTAAATTTCAGCCAAATCGGTCCAGTAGTTGTTGCGTGAAAGAGTAACAAACATACACACACACACACACACACACATACACATACAAACTTTCGGCTTTATAATATTAGTGTGAAGTGTGATAAAAAAAGGAAAAGGTTACCGCTCAAAGCACTGGATGGACCAGGATGATGATAGTTAATACGACGGTAGTTATGACCTAAGAATCCGGTCAGAAAGAATTTTTGAAAATTCAACCCCTAAGGGAGTAAAACAGAGGGTTGAAAAATCGAATTTCACGTGAGCGAAAGCTAGTTCATTCCTAAATCTAAATATATAAAAGGCAAAGGTGACTGACTGACTGACTGATCTATCAGCGCACAGCTCTAACCACTGGACCGATCGATCTGAAATTTGCCATACCTACAGGTAGCATCAGGACGTAGGCATTCGCTAAGAAAGAATTTTTCAAAATTCAACCCCGGAGGTAAAATAGGGGTTTAAAAAATCGAACCTAACGAGAGCGAAGCCGCGGGTTAAAGCTAGTATTATTATAAAAATGCGAAAGTTTGGGTGTATGGATGGATGGGTGGATGTTTGTTACTTAATTGTCGCAACTACTGAAGCGATTGTCTGGAAGGCACAGAGATAGATAGATAATAGTCTGGAATAAAACTTAGGCTACTATTTATCCCGGAAAACAAGTGAGTTCCCGCGGGAATTTAAAAAACCTTAATACACGCAAACGAAGTCGCGGGTAACAACTAGTTTTCAATATAAAAATTGTCAGAACGTCATATTTATTCCTTGGATAAACGTTACTCGGTGTTGGTGAAATCGACACTTACATATCAGTCTAAAAACTTATAAAATCCGCCCAGAAATCACGAAGATATACATTATACACAGTCGAAGTTTTAATTCTAAATGAAACGTATATTTCTCTACTATATTTTATTACTGCTGGCGCAATAAAATTACATACCTGCTCTGTGATTACAACGGAGATAGAAATAACAAAACCCATTAAAAGAATATAAAAATAATCACATCACCAAATTACTACATTTACGTTCCCGCTTTAAGGGATAACAGTCAGGCTATTAATGCACCCATAGATAACCGTAATGGCTTTTTAATACAGTATAAGAAAACTAATTTAACATTTATTCAATGCGCCCATACGCACATGCTTCCCTATAATAGATCCCGCAGTTAATGAAGATTGAAAGTTCAAGACATGAATGGTAAAAGATGAACGAGGGACGTTAAATAATGATCACTTCTTCATTACTCTAGGCCATAAAGGCTGGGACATATCGCACCTTTGAAAGTATAGTAATAAACAATAAGGTTTATCCGGGATAGGGGATGAAAGTTTTTGTTGATTTTGCTCCATAACTTCGTCAAATGTAAACCAAATTTGATAATTTTTAAGCTATTGCATAGCTTCTATCGCGGGCCTTGAGCGTGGAGACCGAATCCAGAAACTCCGTAACGAAAATAACCTGTCACGGGACTCCTCTCACCGCTAGATGGCGTTGATAAAAAATGCTATGCAATAGCTTTACCGCGGCAGTCCCCGAGTGCCACACGTCTTTTTTTTTAATTATAAATTGTGTACTATTAGAAATATTTTGTCCAATTTTGATGAAGATTTACTAAATATTATCGGAGATAGAGGACATAACTTCTCGCGGATCACTCTAAACTTTTTCCACGCGGTCGAAGTCGCGGGAATCAGATAGTTCATATAAAAAAGAACAATACCTATATAAAAATCTGCAAAAAAACAGCTATTTGTAACTATTTTAGGACGAGTTTGGGAGTTGGTGAGAAAATACTTTTGGGCTGGTTACAGACATCGCGAGTAATTGCTAGTCAACACTAAAGCCGAATTTACATTTTGAAATTAGTGTCATGAATTTTTTTTTTTTGAAATTTACACGTGAACTGTTGATGATATTAATGTCATGAAACTAATTCCATGGCACTAATTTCGCCGTGTAAATTCGGCTTTAAACATCAATTCTGATGACACGGCACCGGACGCGTGACATCGCAACGGGATCTTATGCGGCACATCAACATGACACGGTTGATGTGCCCCGGCCCTAACTCTATTAAACTGCACTCACTTGGGGCAGCTATTAAGGATCTAACACACTTTACTACTCTACTTTTGTTTAAGACTGTCGCAGTTTTTATAAAAACAGTGCCTGGCTGATAAACTATCCGAGTTATACATTAATAATACATGATTAGGTCTTGTCCGTCCTAGTAGCCCTTTTTACTCTCCAGGTCTTCAACTTTACACACACGAAAAATCTCGTCGATCCGTTGTTCTTTCGCTGCGCAATTTTTTTTTTATTCGATGACAATATAGTCCTTGACTGCGATCTCACCTGATGGTAAATGACGATGCAGCGGGTTAACTTTGAAGGGTATGGCAGTGTACATTCAACCCATACCCCTTATCGGTTTCTACACGCCATCGTGCCGGAACGCTAAATCGCTTGGCGGCACGTCTTTGACGGTGGTAACTAGCCACAGCCAAAGTCCCCCACCAAACCAGACCAGAGACAATTAAGAAATTATAAATTCCTAAATTGTCTCCACCAGGAATCGAACCCGAGACCTCATATTTGAAATTTAATTGAAGGAAAAACCAATACAAACGTAGACTTTTTACATTTAAAACATTACTGAGGAATTAAATAAGGATATTATTCTAATTTCTTCGAATGTCTGCTTGTACATTTAGGACCTTACGTACAATTATACCGGTAGCCGAAGGTTAACAGCAAAGTCATCCATCAGCCATTATCAACGGGTGGGTCCAATCAAAGGGTCACGACGAAGCATTGATTTAAGACGTTCCCAAGAGCTGAATGAAATTACATATACGTACATTACAGAGAGTGTTCCGCGTAAAATTTATTGCATTGTTAAGCGGCTCCTTCCGCGTAATAGTTGCATTATTGAACAACAAGTCATTATTCCACTCCAGGAATCTAAGCCTAACACGAAACTCTGTTGCAATCACTACGACAATCGCTTTCTGAAGAGATTGTACATGTACAATTATACATATCTCTATTCAAATGCTTTACACATACATTGCTCTATTTTAAGTTTGACCATAATAACCCGTAGTTTGACATCTCCTGCTAACTTTACTCAAGAATGTTGTAATATTTGTGGTATAGTTCATTCAAGAAGGCGCGTGGCTCATGGTTGTGTGTGTTGTACCTATATGAGCGAGAGCTTGCTTGCACCTAACCGCTCTCAAATAGGTTTCTGACAGGCACGCACACTTACGCAATGTGCATGTACACCACGTAACCACAACTAAAGCTCACGCGCCTTCGTGAAATGCAAAAAGAAATTAGTACAAGCTGTCATAATGTTGCTATTGCGCATTTGGACAGGGTAATACTGGTCGACTCTTTCGAACCATTATTTGCAGATTTGTAAAGATCGGCAAATATTTTTTCTTCTTTTAGTTTTTTCATTAATAACAACAATTTTCCATCACAAGTTCGAACTGAAACCATATATATATATATATTTTTTTATTGATTTCTAAATAAAATAAAAATAAGTTAAGTTATAACTAAAAAAATATTTTGAAGAGCATTTAAACTGTAGCCAGAAAACACGTCTTTTGAAGTGAGTTTTGGATTCCACGCCTCATATTATTAGAAAGGTTGTCAATATCTAAGATCGTAGCGAGTAAAATTTCCTTCGACAAGCACGAAATCAAAGTATCTCGGCTAGTTCACAGACAAAAGTCTCCTATCATCGCTAAGGTATTCACGTTGGAAAGCACCGTGGGTGGTCAATACTTTCCTTAATTTCACCATGAGTTTCTATCGTCGTGATTGATCCGTCTGATAGATCATAGATCGACACCTTAAAGTAGAATACGGCCGTATTATACTTGGAGTGACATATAAAGTGTCATTGTATCTACTTGTATGTCGTGGGCCGTGGGATATTTCCAAATTCGTGAAATAATAATGCTAAAGTTTTTTTTTATTGAATGATCTTTTACATGTCCGTGTCAAATTACTGGTTTTCCAAAAAGTGGGTTTTAATTAGGTCAATTATATACCTCTGCTTTACTGCTAGAGTATTTTTCATAAGTCACGAACAGTTTTTTTATCGTGAAAGTCCAGAATGATGCGATGAGGATAAATGTAATAGAGATGACGAAAGATGTGGCAAGCGAAGCGAGCAGCTAATATCAGCAGCTAATGTAATGAAACTAAGGTAGATCAAGCCAAATCGAGAATGACGAGACGATTCTTCAGATGTAGCTCATCTTGATATCCTATAGACCATTGCTATTGCCTATTGCTTTGATAAGGATATAAACAACGACGAATTACGTTTAATTAAAGGATAAAAATAATGTTTTGGCAGATTTTCAATACAAAAACAGTCAGATTGTCGAAGTTATTTCTCTGTTAAACTTTACTTGGGGTTGGTGAAATTGACACTAAATTCCACTAAATTCACTAGGATATAGTTTTGCTGACAAATACGTTTCATTGTCAATCGCTCAAACTGGGAAGGAATGTAGTACAGCTAGTGCTTTGCAAATGTTAGCTATAACAATATTTGGACTGTAGGTAGTACCAATAACCTGAAACACGGATAAACTTGTCACTAAGTGCGAACCATCAGCCATTTATCTTACGGTGACAACGACCAGTGTCACCAGCTGAGAGAGCGTTACAATATTTTTCACTACAACACCAATTCTCAGACGAATATAACCCTTATTACAAAACCAGTAAGGTTTATCCCACAAAACGCCAACCGCAAAAGTTGTTGTGGGGCATAAATCTTGGGATATCTCAAGTGGTATACAGTAACCGTGTTGGTAAATTCGTTGTATGGACACAAAGATAAATCTTTTTCTCATAAAGGTGTTATGGACATGTGATAAAATAAATATGAGCTTGTTCTTTACAACGGAGTAATAGAACAGTGATTTATAAGAAAGCCGATGGATATCCGCGAATTTGTGCTATTTTCTTCCTTTGCTAGTAAAAACAATAAATTTGATTCCTCCATGAATAAAAAAGATACAAAGCTAAAGGAAAAGCGACAGATTCTGTGCGCAAATTCTCTCTGGCGTTTCGTACGCATAGTATAGCGCGTTCGCTTTGTGACATTGCAACCGTTCACGGAATTTGGCTTGAGTTGTCCCTGGCTTAACAGTTACTTATTTAAAAACTGAAAGATAACATCAATTTCTTACCAACACTACAAAAATGAAAATATGACTTGGTATGCCATAAGAAACTTACTGATAAACGTTAATAAGTACATTGACTAACTAATGCCTACTTTTATTTTCACTTTGGTCCTTCTAAATTACATGATTTTTTCGTTTTGGATATTTTGTAAGACATTCTACAAAAGTTTTCTTCTCTTTTCAGATTACATCCCTTCTTCCTACGTCGATTGACTTTTAAGTGAGTATTGATTTACAATTTATCATTATAATAATTATTATCATAGTTTTTAAGAATTTAATAATATTATATTAATACTGATATAGACTTAAATTATTATGTCCTAAATATTTGTATGTTCTTTAATCAAATTAATTAAGTGCCTTTGAAATGGAACTTTTTTTTCTATGGAAGTCTCTTTATTTTCATAATTTACAGTACAGTAAAATCTCATTATTCGCGCTTCTTTCATTCGCGTTTTCACTATTCGCGGATTAAAAAATGCGACCCAATTCCTATATTCGCGGCTAGATTTCTCTATTCGCGGATCTAAATTCTAATTGGTACATACATAAGAAGGATTCCAATAGGTATGAAGCCCAATATCCTTTGTAAACGTGTCGTCAAATGGACTAATATTTGAAAAATCTCAGTGATGGTTTAAGAATGGCAAATGAGCTTTGTGATTTTTTTAAGAAAACTGATCCGTCTATAGAACAAAGTCTTATTTTTAAGAGGTAAATTGCTAATGCCACTGCTGAATATCAGTCTGAATTGAAGGAGCTTTTAAAAAGGGTCAAGCAAGAAAAAATTACAAAATTCTTTAAACCATTGCCTAAACCTGAAAATAATAATTAATCAAATATGGCCAAAAACTTAAATTAAATTATTTTTTTAATATATATATATTTGTTTTTATTTTGTCACTTAGGAACGTATCCCCTATAATCCCATATAAATGATCATTCCATATTCACGGATTCTGTATTCGCGGCATATTTACGGAACGTATCCCCGCGAATAAAGAGCTTTTACTGTAATATTAAAAATAAATAAATAAATAATTTAAATAAATTAAACTTAATTAATGGATCTTTTGAATTTATTCGTTGTTGTAGACACTATCTAGTAGGCTAGATATCTACTCAATTTTCTAAGATTTGGTTTGAAAACGTTATTCAAAGTAATAGAAATGGGATTCTATAATATATCTGTGAAAATCTTCCTCTAACTTTTGAAAACTACATTGAACGTTTGACCGTTCGGGTCTCTTTCAAAACAAGATATTGTATATAACTAAAGCTAACAAATAACGTAAGTACCTACTTTTCTATCTTCAGTAAATGTAATCATCGCTCACGCGACATCGCTGGTGACAAATTTTGCTCCAAGATTGTTCATCGGACTCAATTTGTGGTGAAATTAACGGGAAACTCCATTCAGAAAGTTGTCGGATTCGGCAACATCTTAAGCCTCGTCCAGATAAAACGTTAAAAACATATCATTAAGCGAAATCGCAGTCACGGACTATCTTATCATCTATCTGTATATATAACATTCAAAGTCCTGACTGACTGACTGACTGACTGACTGACTGACTGAGATATAGGCCACTGAAGTTAGAAACTTGAAAGGAGGTGGGTTGATAAGGCCCAAAATCCGCCCCTCATACACTCGAAAAAAAAAGTTCCAGATTCCGACAAATTGTAAAAAGCCGAAACACTCTCTTTTTGGGTAGGTAATATTTTCTGTAACTTACTATTTTTTTTATCACTTAAACTTTATATTAAAATAAAGTTTATATCTTCAAGTATTATGTATAAATACATTTACAATTTGTCGAAATCTGGAACTTTTTTTTTCGAGTGTATGAGGGGCGGATTTCCAGCCTTATCAACCCACCTCTTTTTTACAGTTGGTTCCTTTTATGACGTAGGCGCACACTGAGGAAGGATTTTTGAAAATTCAACCCCTAAGGGGGTAAAATAGGGGTTTGAAAAGTCGAACTTAACGTGAGCAAAGCCGTGAGCAAAAACTAGTCGGATATAAAAAAAAATTGTATGAAGTTACCACCTATAATTTTTATTAAATATAGTACAAGGTGCATGTCGTCCGTGTGATCTGATCCTTAGGTAATGGATTTAACGCCCACATCTTCCTATCTGTAAGACAAAAGATCCATTGTTTCTTAAGTGAATATTTGTCTGTATTTGAGCAAAACTGTCAATTTCCATATAATTTCAATGGTCTAACTAGGCCTTAAGCGATTTTTGTTCAATCATAAAATAAATAACGGTTAAAGGTGCGGACTGAAAACCGAAAGGTCGCAGGTTCGAACCCCACCTGTTGCACTATTATCGTACCCACTCCTAGCACAAGCTTTTCGCTTATTTGGAGGGGAAAGGTGAATATAAGTCAAGTTCAGCTAGGCTGATATTCTTTTAATAAAAAAAAACCTTAACAGACGCGTTTGCTTTTTTAGAGTTCCGTACCCATAGCGTAACCAACGGGAGCTTATTACTAAGCCTAGACTGTCCGTCCGTCCATCTGTCTGTTAGCGGGCTGTAATTTAAAAGCGAGTGGAAATTTTCAGAGAATGTGTATTTCTGTTGCCGCTATAACAACAAATAATAAAAAAAAAATAAGCGAGGCTCCCCTATTAGTGTTTTTTCGGCGTTTTCTGGTACGGAACCCTTCTTATGCAAGTCCAACTCGCATTTCACCGTAACAACCCTTAGTTATTCATGGTAGCCCTTTATTGCTATCGCAACTGATGGTATGTGACGCTTGCGGTCTAAGATCGTAGAGGGCTAACTTGAAAGGGCGCCCTTCCAAGTTAGCCCGCTACCATCTTAACCTGCATGGCCGCAATGTCAAAGTTTGAAGATTCGTCCGACTTAATTTGCGAGGAAATCACCGGGAAATCCATTCAGAAAGTTCTAGACTTCGGATTATATTGTACCTAACTTAATAGACCGGTCTTGCTTGTTTTAGTTGTTTTAAATTGTGAAATCTTTCGCGTAGTTTTGACGACCTCCCTGGCACAGTTGTGAGCACTATGGTCTTATAACTGGGAGGTCTCGGGTTCGATTCCTGTCGGGGGCAATTTGGGAATTGTCTCTGGTCTGGTCTGGTGGGAGGCTTTGACCGTAGCTAGTAATTACCCTACCGTCGTAGACGTGCCGTCAAGCAATTTAGCGTTCCGGCACGATGGCGTATGTATAGAAACAGGTTAGGGGTATGGGTTGAATTTACACTGCTATACCCCTTCCAAGTTAGCCCGCTACAATTAGGCTGAAATCATTTTTTTTTTATTCTATGACAAGATAGCCCTTGACTGCGATCTCACCTGATGGTAGCGGGCTAACTTGGAAGGGGTATAGCAGTAGTAAATCTATAGACCGCACTCTTCTGCTCCTCGCCTACTCTGCTCATACTCAAGACAAAGTAAAAACGAGACAGATTAATGTCAAAGCATATTTGTGTCTCGTTTTAACTCTATCTTAAGTCCCAGCTAAGTAAGAGCACGCTCTATAGATCTTAGCATTAGACTGCATCGTCCATTACGTGAGATCGCAGTCAAAGGTTATCTTGTCATCGAATTCTTTGACGACCTCCCTGGCGCAGTGGTGAGCGCTGTGGTCTTATAACTGGGAGGTCTCGGGTTCGATTCCCGGCGGGGGCAATTTAGTAATTTATTATTTCTAAATTGTCTCTGCTCTGGTCTGGTGGGAGGCTTTGGCCGTGGCTAGTTACCACCCTACCGTCAAAAACGTGCCGCCAAGCGATTTAGCGTTCCGGCAAGATGGCGTGTAGAAACAGATTAGGGGTATGGGTTGAATTTACACTGGTATACCCCTTCCAAGTTAGCCCACTACCATCTTAGGCTGCATCGTCACTTACCATCAGGTGAGATCGCAGTCAAGGGCTATCTTGTCATAGAATAAAAAAAAAGAATAAAAAAGTAGTTACTTAATTAATTTAATCAACTTCATCATAAAATACATACGACATAACTCATCTCAGTAGACCAACGAGGCGGTTTTAGAAGACATAGTAATAGTCCAGAAATAGAGTATTCTCCGAACGCAATAGTATAAACGCTAATGAAATCGCTCCATTAGCATAAGATCTCATCTTGAACTGCAGGACGCGCTCTCTAATTT
Source organism: Hipparchia semele (assembly GCA_933228805.2). Taxonomy (NCBI): domain Eukaryota; kingdom Metazoa; phylum Arthropoda; class Insecta; order Lepidoptera; family Nymphalidae; genus Hipparchia; species Hipparchia semele. Next base: position 4,842,773 of record OW121722.1, read on the forward strand.
ATTACTATTGATAAAATTAAAGCTGGTCACTTCGATGCACTGGTGACCTGAAAATTGAAACAAATGTAACTATACTATTAGCTACTGTATGTATACAAAAATACATCAAACCTGTGGCTCTTTTTTCTTTTTTTGTTAGAATAGAATAGAAATATTTTTATTCAAATAAACTTTTACAAGTACTTTTGAATCGTCGATGAATCTACCACTTTGTTCGGAATGCCAGCAATAAACTTGGCAGATGCTCTTTTCAAAAAAAAAAAAAACAATTTTTACAATAGGTAACAAAACTATGCTATGTATTACAGTGTTTCCACAATGAAGTTTCAAAAATGCAAAACAATCCAATACATGTTAAGACAGGCAGACAAAAGCAGACCCATTCCCGTTGGTGGCACCCGTTCACGAGCATGACGCATGATCCAGCCATTGCTTCGCTCAACCATATTAACGGGGGAACCAACCATGTTAACGGGGGAAATCTTCTTAAGAAGGCATCCTGGAGGAGCAGTCGGGTTATGTAGGACTTTTAGGATTTTTACCTACTAAGACCCCCTCGGTGGCTACCCTGAATGCATATTGAAAGGCTCCGAGACCTCCTATGAACATGACGAAGTCACGGGCATCAGCTAGTCCTACTTAATATTTAATATATCTAAATATATAAAAGGCAAAGGTGACTGACTGACTGACTGATCTATCAACGCACAGCTCTAACCACTGGACCGATCGAGCTGATATTTGGTATACAGGTAGCTGTTAGGACGTAGACATCCGCTAAGAAAGGATTTTGGAAAATTTTAACCCCAAGAGGGTTAAATAGGAGGTTAAAAAATCGAACCTAACGTGAGCGAAGCCGCGGGTTAAAGATAGTTATACATAAATGTGAAAGATGTGGATATTTGGATGTTTGTTACTCAATCACGCCGCAAAGATTGAACCAATTTAACTGAAATTAGGCACAGAGATAGATTATAGTCTGGAATAACACATAGGCTACTTTTATCTCGGAAAATAAGAGAGTTCCCGCGGAAATTATAAAACCTCAATCCACGCGTACGAAGTCGCGGGTATCGACTAGTTATTCATAAAATACAAACAATTTCACTAACATTGCAACCTCTAAAGAGAAATACATTCTGAATTTAACATTAGGTCAAAGCGTGCATTAATCTCACCGTCATCGTGGACAAGGATGATTTGACATGAGATATAGCTACTTTAAATAGAGCTCTTTTCGTTGCACTTTCAAGAATAAATCCCCGTCAGATGGGAATACATTGCACAAATGTGCAAAGATACATGAAGCACATCCTGTAGAAAAAGTAAACGGAAAACCTTAACGTATAACTTAACACGACTAGTCGCGATGAAGATTAGAATATTATTTTAAAAAAAAAGACGTGTGGCACTCGGGGACTGCCGCGGTAAAGCTATTCCATAGCATTTTTTATCAACGCCATCTAGCGGTGAGCCGCTAGATGGCGTTGATAAAAAATGCGCCATCTAGCGGCTCACCGTAGAAGAGTCCCGTGTCATGTTATTTTCGTTACGAAATTTCTGAATTCGGTCTCCACGCTGGCCCGCGATAGAAGCTATGCAATAGCTTAAAAAAAGTTAAATTCAAGCGATTGATTTTGAAGCATTGTAGCGTTCCGGTACAATGGCGAGTAGAAATTAGGGGTTCCAAGTTAGCCCGGTATCATCTAAGACTGCATCGTCACGCCAGTAAAAAAAACATAGTTCGATAAAATTTAGCAACCAACTTGCACCCCAACTTTGATCAGTTCATAACAGAACACAATATAATTCGCACCTTCAGAATTAAAGTGAACTAACTCAAAAATTGCAATTTGTGGGAAATAAGCAAAAAAGACTTCAAAAAAGTATAGTGCTGAGTAAATCTAAATGTATCTCTGTCGTGTTTTATTGGAAAAGTTGATTTTTTCCAGATTTACATAATGTATCTTTTATGTATGGATTGGTAATATTATATTAAATTTAAATGTATTTAAACAGAAGCTTAATACTGCATACCATTAAGTATTCTGCGGTATTACTACTAAAATAACTATCTATTATTAAAACAATAAATCTAATAAGGTGTCCACATCGAGTCCAAGAATTCGGTTTTCATAAATGACTCGTGAAAAGATATTATTCCCGTCAGAATAATATAAGAAACGAATGGCCTATAAATAAGAGCAATTCCTCTACATTTAATGTCGAATAAAAGGCTCTACTACAAATTGCACGAGACTCGGTATTAAGCCGCTTAGATAGGTAGAAGTAACAAATAATACTAGTCGTACCTTATAGGTGCTTAGATCATAAAAATATAACGAGAAAATATTTTTTGTTGCGAGTATTTCGGACTGCCTTTCCTTTGGAAGATAGCGATGAAACCTCGTACTGGAATGCTCAGTTTTACCAGTCCCTCTACCACCTATTTGGAAAAACGGATTCAAACGAAGTAAGACCGAGGCGTGTGGATGTCACTACAAGATACCTCCATACGTCCAACCGTGGACGTGTATCGATTGATAAAGATGGAAAGTCTAATTATAATCTGTTACCTGAAGGAAGCGATAACCATAGAGGATTGTAAATAGGACAGCCATAACGTCCCATTTTCAGGCCAGAAAAGTTCTCCATAATGCCTATTAAAGAATACATACTTTAATTGCTAAAGATTCGACCCTACACGTATCCGATGCATTATTATAGTAACTGATACGAAAAGGTAAAAATTATACATGTCCAGCATTTATGTAATATTCTTAAAAATAAATAAAAAAAGCTGATGAATATAATATTACTGCACCCTTATTACGAGTTTGCACGTCTCGATATCGACGATAGAATTTCGAGAATGGACAAAAAAAGTCAGACTGAATCATTTCAGTTACCTCGAACTATTGCTACTAAAGCGTTCAATACTTGATAAATCAACCAGGTTACTGCCACTGAAAAGTAGCACTAGTTCGGTCGACCGATCTAACAAACGAATTCTACCAGAAGCAAAGTTCTTATAACCTTCTTGCTTTACATTCAGTAGGTACATAAAGTTTTATTTTTCATACTGTCCACTTTGAAGTTAAAGAATTTTAATAGGTACTCGAAATCTTTAATCGCGTTCGAGACGTATGAATTTGTACTAACCCTACTCTATTTAAAGCTTTGAGTATATAACCATCATTTAAAGTAGTTCGCGTCCTCTACACTCGCACTAAAGAATAATGTCTCAGTTAACTTCGCAGGAATCATGTCTGAATTCCTCCAAGGCAGCTTTAGTCTCCGAAGCATTTATCTAAATGAGCTGGGGCATACATCATGCCGAGCGTGGGACTATAGAATTAAATCAAAGAGAGGAGCTTATGACGGGGGCATGCTAATTAGATGAGCTCAAAGGCTTTAGCACGCGAGACGAAAGCTTGTCTTGAATAGCGACGTGTATTGCGTCTTCGCGCGTAATTTTCTTCAGGAATCCATAACAAATAATGAATATATACCTACAAGGAAAAGGTGACTGACTAACTGATATAGATCAGTCAACGCACAGCTCAAATCACTGGACGGATCGGGCTGGAATTACATATAGGTATTATGACGTAGACAATTGCTAAGAAAGGATTTTTGAAAATGCTTTATTTAAATTATATAAAAAGAAATACGCGTTGAATTGAGAATCTCCTCTTTTTTTGAAGTCGGTTAAAAATACTAGCTGATTCCCGTGACTTCGCCCGCGTGGAGGAAATCTTAAATTTTCCGGGATAAAAAGTAGCCTATGTCACTCTCCAGGTCCCACACTATACCCATGCAAAAATCATGTCGATCCATAACTTCGTTGCAAGGTGATTGAAGGACAAACCAACAAACAAATACACCTCGCATTTATAATAGGTATTAGTAAGGATAAGTCTTCTTTATATAAATAGTATAGGGCAATATAGGCCCTGGTAATAATTATTATTATTAACATAATTATTCTCACGTGTTCGCGTTATTCCAAAAACAATAGAGGCATGTGTCTGACAGTCCATTAAGCAGGTGCTATCAAACGAGGCCCGATACCGGTTTATTAATGACCCACGGCCAAAAATACAAAGCGAATTATTTTGCACCTCTGCTCTCGTAACGACTCATTAAACAATTAATTACCTTAGATGTCAATAATAGTTAGGGATGCACAACGATATAAAACTGACAGCAGCTGCAGAAAAGAGATTTATGAATCCAAAACAAAATAATATTTTCGAAATAAGCCATGGGCAAACTAAAACAGTCAATACTTGGGCTATACCCATTCAACCGGTTACAATATTCTATTTGAAATATATCCCGAGCACATTTCAGTATAAAATACGATTTCAATACCGTTTGAATTGAGGATTTCTCTTCAACGAAATCCACAGCGAATCTCTCGGGGTGGAAAGAAAATTTTTATTATGCTCTTGTATTGTAGCGAATTCCAAATCGGTGGATTGAAATAGTAATGCGTTGTTGGATACCGCATACATTTCAGTGGAATTGACTTATGTATTGAATGAATGAATACATACTTCACACAAAAAACATAGCCAATGGGCGATGGAGAAAGCTATGCTCGCAGTATCCCCACGAGATCATATCAGGAATGAGGAGATCCGTAGGAGAACCGAAATCACTAACATAGCTCAGTGAGGAGTGAAACTGAATTGGAAATGGGCGGGGTATATAGTACGGAGAGCTGATGGTCGTTGGGGTCCCAAAGCTGGAGTGGCGCAACGCCGAACTGGGAAGCGCAGAGTTGCCAGACTCCCTAATAGGTCAACCGACGATGTCAAACAATTGCAAGGAGCCGCTGGATACAGGTAGCGCAAGACTGAAGCCTATGGAAGTCCATGGAAGAGACCTTTGTCCAGCAGTGGATGTTGATAAGGAAGAAGAAGAAATAGCACAGAGCCACACAAAAACACATAATGTGCGCAATTTGGTGGCCTTATCGCTACTTAGTGATCTCTTTCAGACAACCAATGTACAAAGAGAAATACTAAGGGACAAAAGCTAGTTAATATATTATAACGTGTGTAATACGGATCATTAATAAACCGGTATCTATCGGTCCGGTATCTATAGCACCTGCTTAATCGACTGTCATACACACGACACTATTGTTTGTGAAATATTCTGCATGTGAGGATTATTATGTTAGGAAACAATCACTCTTACGGCGTGAATAAAATACATAGAACGTAGGGTATATAAAACAAAGATTTTTTAACTTTCTCTAACTTTTGCGGGATAATTTAGGTGATGACGCTTTCTGTCAATTTCGTTTTCACGAACCTTAGGGAACACCTAAAGGTGAAAATGACATTGAGAAAGGGTTTAGACGCTACTTACGTAAGGAGATGGTACCAAGGTATGGTTGGTGAAAACGAGCATTATTCTTCTGAATGGCTAACGGTAAGTCCATCGAGCTGGAATTGTTTGACTTGTATCAGTGAGTCCTTTTAATATGTGCTGTGAGTGTAGGCCTCTTTAGATGAAGAGAGATCTAGATGATACGATATGATACGAGTCATTTTTTTTTTGCTAGAATCACACGCATATTCTTGCCACACATTTGCTTGCAATAAACTTACTCCGTCTAAGTGTTTGTCATCAATTTGTTTTTAAATTACCTTAAATAAGTGGCGGGTTGTAATAGTTCTATAAATAATGTTCAAGAAAACAAAAAAGTAGGTATAAAACAATAAATCTCTAAGCTATTAAGCATGTCTTCACACTTGACAATGCTAACAAGCAATGATAATAATAACTTAAGTTGTCTGCATGATATACGACATTCCAGACAACTGACTTAAGTGTGAAACTGATATCATACGACTTTGTTTATTTTTTCCTAGGCGTAATACATATCTGATTCAAAATTACTTACTTCTAATGTGTAGGAAAGTCAGCGTATAACATTCAGTTGTTTTTATAAGTTAAAATTATATAAGAGTTACTTATTCCCTAATAACTTTGGTACCTACTTCATATGGAGCTATAATCTTTCTTGGGTGAGAATCATGGGTGAGGTCTTCTTCAATTTTCCTCTATAGGTGTCTATGTCACTAAGATATAAACCTTCCTACAAAAGTTTAAAGGTTAGAATTCCAATGTAATGGATAGGTAAATTAGATTGGAATCCTATCTAGACAGAGTTTCTCTAATAAACATTTCTTTCTTCCATCCTTAGCCTTCCTCTTCAAAGTTTATTTTACATTTAAGTATTATACAATTTACATACTTTTAAGTTTACATGAGCGGAGCCGTGTAATGTACGAGTATACCTAAACGCTTTAGCTTTCTTGAGATTTAGCTAACAGGCCAAACACTAGTCATCACTAACTCCGGATAAAAATAGGATAAGCTCTAAAGCTGAGCTGAGGTTTGTCCTTAATCGGTTGCAAAGTCAAGTTGACCGGCTTTATGTTTTGATATTTAAATATCAAAAGCATCTTGTTACTGCGAAGAGAGTTCAAAGTAAGTAAAGATTACAAAACACAAATTAAACAGGACATCTGTGAGTTCATCTTGATCAGTTAATTCAGAAAATCTGTGAATCATTAACCTATTTAACGACCACGGAAAAAATTTATATAAATACTTACAAATAAAAAAAAATTGGACCAAACAAATTATCTAAATCTGGTATCGATTATGCTTAATATATGGTCGGTTCACATTACACCATTCACTCATCCCAATGACGTTACACTTGAATAAGTTCATTCTTCGCGATCTGACCACGAAAGCGGTCCACCCTCGGACCATATTCTGAACCGATACGATCGCGTGGATGACGCACCGAACCATTTGTTGGTTTAGTTACTATTGTGCCACGGTACGCGCAACATTTCGCGATGTGTTACAAATATGTGTAACAAATATGGATTCAAAGCCTGGACTCATTCGAAGATATATACGAAAAACTTCATCATCGAGACTCGTATGACTGTACTGAAAATTTTGCCCAATCTTTTCTTCTGTTACTTCTTGTAGGTAATGATGATGACATATCGAGACGTGTTCTAATGTAATGCTAATGTAATAATGTGAACTCGCCTAAAAGGCTAAGAAATTGTTCACATCAATCTAAATCAAGAACCATCTATAACACTTTGATCTTTGAAAAATAAATAAAAATCCTCAGAGAGTAGAAACGCTACTGCCGCTTAATCATAAATCTAAATGTGCTCGCGCTAATCATTCTCGCACTACGCAGCTGGTATTAATTTGTCTGAACATTTCACACTGCGCGCTGCACTCGGATAAAGGAGCCTCTTGACTGGACTTTTTCTTTTTAATTTTACGAGTAAAAGTCTTAGTTTCATGCCCCTCTTGCTTCGTCAGCGTTGATTTGAGATGTAATGAGAACTGATAGAGGGTTGTGTGAGCGTCATGTGTTGTATTGAATTACTTAATAAAGAGCTTAACGTCTTTTGAGCGATGTTATTGTAGTTACTCTAAGTTTAATTTATTGTCTTAGAACTCTATTCTTGCAGGCATGGAATAGATAGAGATTTAGGAATACATAATTTAACAAGTCAGAATATTTTTTCCAGGTTGTTAAATTGAATACTAATTAGTATAACGCGATGGAGTAGATGGTTAAGACTCCACCAGACCAGAGATAATTAAGAAATTATAGAATCGGAATTCTCAATTGCCCTTTGCTAGGAATCAAATCCGTGATCTCCTACTTATAAGACAGGAGCGCTCACCACTGCACTTAGGAGGTCGTCCAGAGGTTATATTTTTCCACACAATGATATCAATATTAACCAATATTTTTTTGAAATTGATATCATTTGATGCAAAACCACAGAATTCACACCTAACACAGTACAGGTATAGGAGATTCACTTCGCAATATCATTTAAATAAATAGCGACTCTTGCACACAGTAAAGTGCAATTCAGCGCTAAATTACCTACAGTTATTTTCACCGTAGTTGTAAAGCACCTAGTAGCAGTAAAGCGCTAATCTATATATTTAAAAAAAAAAAGGTTTTCTTCACGATGTTTTTCTTCATCGTAAAAGCAAGTGACATTTAACTGTAGCTCGGGATTGAACGCGCAATACCTCAAATAAGAGAAGCTAAGCTCAAATAAGCTTAAACTGCATAATTAACGCACATAAGTAGTTACAAAAAAGTGCGATATCCTGGTAGAACGCCTCTAGCTTACCTCGACTTCATAAAATGCGGTTGTACTTCCTACCGGGAATCGTATCCAGTTTAAAGGAATCCTGTGGCCCGGCAACCACATCCGGCCTGGCACCGTCTACTGTCTTCGAGAACGCATTCCGGACGTAATCCGTTCTACATTGCCTTAGATGTTTGAGTAGAGATAACTTTTTCCTTTTGAGACCTCTTTGAGTGGAACTTCGATTTTTTATAACACTTTGAATTTTCCTAGCCGTTAATCGATTATGGACTCTGCCAATTCCTAAAAAGTAAACTTGAAACTAAGCTCTATACCCTAGACATACATAACACAGGATTGATTCTCTTGTTACCTTGTTAAGTAAGTCGTAAGTTTAAGTATTTTTAGTAATTACATGCGTTGTTTAAGTCTAACAAGTTTGTTATTTTACCTAAGTGTTCTTAATATATTTACTGATTTACATAAATAGTAGACCAAAAGCTTGGAACGCTGACACCATTACCTACTCATCTTTTCTTTCTTTTCAACTTAACATTCAAACAAATAGAGAAGAGTCTACTTGTTTGAATGTTAAATTCCTTTCACGAATTTAACAGTCTATATTAAGATAGTTATTAATGTATCAATTATGCTTGATTTCCTTCGTCTACATAATAGTTAGATACAGGTAGTCGCCAGATACCAGTCAAACCCTTTGATCTCAGTAATTGCTTAAGCATGAATGAGCAAGTAATAGTTATAATTGAACAGATTAACTCCCAGCGCTAACGCTTCTGTTAAACTGTTGAACTATTGATAGCGATAGTTTGACAGTAGCGTGGTAGTTTTGTTGAAAACGAATAGTCTGTTCTTGACTTACTTGTATCGTCCCGTCTGAACAAGGTTTTAACCAAAGCCAATATGCATTCTTTTGTTTTGGGGACAGTTGTATTTCCATAGATTAGATAGAAAGCCCTCTCTCATCAGCGTCACCAAGCGATTAACACGTATCTCTGTTCACAAAATTTTCTGTATAAAATACAAGTAATTATCTCCATAATCTAAAGTTCATCTTTTTACTAACCGCTTTTAAAACCTAGGAGATCCAATATGGTTGTAAAACCCACAAATGTTGAGAATCACCTTAAAAGTTACAGTTGATGACGTGATTTTTGCATTTTTCCAGAACAAAAACGTTAAAAAATTGTTTTTTTTTCCTTCGGATTTCAGTGTACGTGTATCTTGAAGATAATGAAATCTTCATGCAGTACATGTGCCTAACAGCCAAGTTAGGGATTGATGCTACCTTTACGTAGGTGTAGATTTATCTGATTCACATCACGAAAGCAAAGCAACCTCTGTAGAGCTACTTTTGATAATGGCCAACATGATGTAGGTACAGTCGCGGACAGAAAATGTTTACCACCTTAAGATTCATAATTGCATGCACACATCTGTGTCAGAAGGTCGATATGTGATTTGATTAGCCATAGATCATAGACTTTTTAACATGTAGCGGTGCTTAGACAGCCCTTTAGCGGTCTCTTTAGTAGGTGACGGCTAAATAGGTTAGATGTAGAAAACCTTTTTTGGAACAAAAAATCCTTACTAATGTTATAAAATAATGTGTTTGTTTGTTCGTTGTTGGTTTGTCTTTCCATCACACAGCTACGGAGCAATAGATCCACATGATTTCTTGCATGAATATAGTTGAGGATTTGGATAGCGACATTTATCCCGGAAAAATAGAGGGTGGAAATTTTAGAATCCTAACTTCACGTGGACGAAGTCACGGGAAAAGCTAGTAATTTTAATAAATATCATATCATATAGACACGAGCACAGGACACGAGTTACCAAAATGAGAAAACGGAAGTAATAATCTAATGAAATTTCAAAGAATCTTTATTTCTTAATTTTATTATTGAGAAACTAAACAGTATTAGCATAAATAAATAATTAGCTTAATTAGCTTCCATTCGCTGCAATGACAACACGTAGACTCTCTCGCATAGACGCGACAAGGCGATAAGTCAGTTCATATCATCCCATACCCCAGTGCAATGTGATCTAAGACTTTGAGGTGTGCTTTGATTCTGACAGTCCCACCTTTGAATCACTAAGCCCCATAAATTTTCAGTTTCAAATCAGCAGATCGAGCGGGCTATTGAACGAGATAACTGCCACGGTGCAGATTGAACCATGGAATAGTAGCTCAGCGCATTATCTTGAACTTAGGTTGTCGGAATTTTGCTGCAGAACATCAATGTAAAATGCTGCAGAAACACCACGCATCACCATAGCTCATCCACCTCCTTTTGACTGTTTTTGACTGTGGATGCTACCAGCATCATTATGATTCAATGCACAATATGAACTTCACCATTAGAACTATTATTAAGCTTCCATTTTGTATTTATTTTGTATATTTAAATTTCAAATAACAAATCTAATATTTTTGATAATTAATTGACACTTTTACAAGTGCAATGATCTGATGTGTCAAACTTGAATTTATGAAATGAGTTTTATTACTAATATTTGTATAGAAAAGTCATTATAAACTTTTTTTGATAAAACGATGCATGAAATTTTTATAACGTAACAAATGACTTGATATAGCATTATAGACCTTACTGAATGCAGGGTTACGAAGAATCTAATTTGAAAAGTGGTAAACATATTTAGTCCCCGACCGTACATCTAGGTAACGTATAGGCAGTGGCGTGCACACAGGGTAGGCATAACGCGTAAAAATGATATAAAATGGAGAAAATCGCCAGTAAGAGTTATAGAAACTTAAGGGTAGGCTTTTTATAATTTGTACAATGCCTACCCTTAATTTTTTTATAATTCGTACAGAAGATTTTTTCCATTTTGAATCATCTGCCTACCCTGTAGTACATCCTGTGCACGCCACTGCGTATAGGTAACCTGGCAATAGAACTTTCCACATAGTTGAACTGAAATAGTGCTTTCATGCTTCTAAACAATTGCAAGATCGGCTTGCGCTTCTCTGATGAGGTCTAGGATAGATCGTACTTATCTAGAAGATGCCTATTCACTCTTGAATTGAAAGTGCTCAAGTTATACGTAGCAGAAACCACGAACGCCCGGAAGACACCTTGGCGGTTCATTTGGGCAACGTTGACTAAACTACAGTTGAAACTAAAGCAATTCTAACTATGTAAGGATGCTAAGTGCTCACGACTTCTCGTAGTTCTGTGCTAGTGCGGAAAAAGATTATGAAGTTCCTGAGCGCACTCTCCTAAGTATGCCCGATGGAAGACCGAAAGACGGGTGATATTGCGCCGGTGCTGTAGTGTAGATTGACTGCTAAAGTAATACAATTTACACAAAGGAGCGTTAAACATTTAGGTCAATATTTCCAGCGCGAACAAACTAAACTTCATTAACGCCTCATTGTAAACTTTATCCAGGAGTTGACGAACCGTGAATTGTTCTGATAACGGTAATTAAATAGGAGAGGGTCCCAAGATAAACAACTGTACACCTGTCTCTGTTGTACTCCATTTTGATGCTATTGTTCTACTTATATAACGTTCTTATACCCATATCGAGGAACAAAACAAACGATTACCTATTCAAAGAAGTTTTATCTATGTAGTTTTATTATGGTTGACGGTTGTATCGTCAGTTTTACCAAGGCATTTTTAACCGACTTTCAAAATAGGAGGAGGTTCTCAATTCTCTTTCTTTTTTTCATCTTTTCTTTTTTTTAGAAGAAAACTTCTTGAATCTTTTCTAAAGAGAGAATCTTTCTTTTGTAATGTATAAGTTAGGTTATGTAGGTAATTAATGTTCCCCGATTATTCGAAGACTCCTGGACTGATTTGGAAAATTCTTTTTTTTTTTTGTTTGAAAGAGTATACTTCCCAGGTGGTTCCATTGTCATCAGGTCAGTATCTGATGATGGGATCCTGGAGAAATCGAGGGAACTCTTCAAATTTTATAAGCACAATTGATATATTTTGTAGTGGCGTTTGAAGTCGGTTTTTTAAAAAGATTTTTTATGTTACTAGTTCTTTGACTACGTTACAAATATTTTAGAAAATTATTATCTGTAGAGCTATAAATTAATAGAATAGAAGTTCAGTGTAAAGTCTCCCTAGTGTTCCTAATAGCTATCTTTGCTCTTTGCCCCTTTTGTCAATTATTAATAACAGAAGATTGCTCTCGTCCGGAGATTTTTCAATGAGTCATTTAGCCGAGACTTAGAGCTTATGACAGAAAAGTAATATCTTTTGCTCGGAACTTAAGGTTATTAAAGGATTTAACTTGGAATGAAGCGACACTTGGGCGCTAGCTTAAAAACTGTCATTTCATCATCATGAAAATGAAATAGGTAAATGAAATCGAGTTAACCTAAAGCTATGCTAAGTTTGAGCGCATCAATCAATCTAAGCATATAGGTGTTAGTGTATAATACATATAATGTTGTGCTAAGCACAGATGAATAACCTCTTTTTATACATATACTAAATAATAGGTGCTAAGGCCCTAGTGTGATTTTTCAAGAAAGAAGGAAGAGAAGGAAAAGAAAGGAAAAAATTCTGCGTCCCTTTCTCTGCCATAAATGAAAGATGTACGCAGTTAACGTAAACTTGAAAAATTTAGGAGTGCGAATTCTAATTTTTATTTTTACGCACCGATTAGCTATGCGAATACAGAATACAATTTTAATTGCAGATCGTGATCTGCAAATAAAAACTATGAGATGTTACATAATTTTTTTTATAGTATATTGCCATAATGGCGTGCAAAAATTAAACAAAATTATATTATTATGATATGACATTTAACAATAAAGATGACAATCAAGATAAAAATTGACAGCAAATACGATAGGAGTATAGTCGAAGATGCAATATTAAACAACTGATCACAGTAATAATATTATAAAGGCGAAAGTTTGTGTGTATGTGTGTGTGTGTGTGTGTGTATGTTTGTTACTCTTTGACGCAAAAATTACTGGACGGATTTGGCTGAAATTTGGAATGGAGACAGATTATAAGCTGGATTAACACATAGGCTACTTTTTAAATGAGACAGTATCCGCAGGAATCAAAAAACCTTAATCCAAGCGGACGAAGCGGCGGGCATCGTCTAGTAAAATATAAAATGTCAAATAAATGAATACAGGTCACAGATCATGTAATCATAAAATGTCAGAAAAATTAATACATGTCACATTCAAATATTCGTCGTATAAATTGTTCGTTTGTTTCTATAATGTTGAACTCATTGCACATTCTAACATTTACAATGACAGTGTTCCTATTCCGTAACTAGTAAGGGTCAGGTTAGGCCAAAGTTTGGCCTTTAACCTAAGCTGTGCGAAAGTTGTGGCAATTAATTACGAACAAAATATTGAGATTAGCATTATATAAGACTTTAACTTGCCTTAACTCTTCTTCGAACTATCCAGAAACGAGTTACCGTACAAAACCCGGCCTACTTATAATTTAATAGATGATGCCCGCGACTTTATCTGCGTTGATGAAGGTTTTTTGGTTTCCGAGGGAACTTTTTAATTTTCTGTTATAAAAAGATGTCTGTGTGTTAATCCAGGGCATAATCTATCTCTATTCCAAGTTTCAATCAAATCCGTCTTGTAATTTTTGTATGAAAGAGTAACAAACATATACAAACACTCTCTCACACATACACACTCACTCACACACTCACACTCACGCACACACACACACACACACACTTGTCGCCTTTATATATTAGTGTGATTGACCATTTTAATCCTCATGGCATATTATGAAAACGTTCAGAAAATGAGAATTACCACATTTCAAGTATAATATAAAAAGAAGAAAATTATTGGTTGAGTGGGTTGTGCTTACCGTCTAAATTGGAATAATTAATAGTCATAATTAAATTGCCACCTACTATCAGGTAAGATTACTTTAATGTTCTGGAGTTCACAGTCTGCACCGTGTATGCTGGTTAGTGCAGTGACGAATGGCCTTTTTTTTATTCGATAGCCCTTGACTGCGATCTCACCTGATGGTAAGTGACGATGCAGTGTGGTAAATGAAGTGGCCTACAACAAATATGGTGGGAAGTAAATGGACGGGGAGGCAAAGAACCGTATTTTAGAGTGTGTGCTTCAAAAGGCCCATCCATATCCAGGATAATGTATTAAAAATTACGATCAATCGAAATTGTAATCCAAGGCTCATATCCAGGATGATGTATTAAAAATTACGATCAGTTGAAATTGAGCTATCCATGTATTGCCAAAATGAGATCGCAATCACAGCTCGATTGCTATATTGGGTCATCGTTGTAAAGCAATGCTGTAGCCAGACCAGACTATCCCTAATAGATAGTAAAGACATGGATAGTCCATAAATCAGACTTAAACTGCAGATCGACAAATCAAGTCGTAATCTCGTCCGCCCCAATAGACTGGATTCCCTATTCCGTAATCGGTATTCGTGTCACGACTAATAGGTTCCAGCGATAACAGGGATCGCTTGCATACTACATGATGATAAAATTATATTGTTATCACTTGTTGTTACTTTGTAGATTACATGTAAAATTGTAACGGGGCTAGAGCTTACTAGTAACTTATAATACGCAGGCAGAAAGGATTATAATAAATATAACATGATTTTGGATTCGGTAAAGCTTTTATTTTTAGAATTTTTCGCTGTTGAATGTTCATCATTTTTAACATTACTGTTGTAAATTATGTTAGTTAAGAACAATAAAATAACTTTTGAAAAAGTTCTTCATATAGATAATAACCAGAAGGCTATATATGAAAGGCTTTGAATCTACAAAAATCATTTTATAGGGGAATATTTTGAAAGTTCAGATTCAACTTGTTTGGAATAACGATATCGGTATTACGGTATATTAGGTTTCAAAATGTGACCTTTAAAAAAATAAGAAAAAAAATTGCTACGCCTTCAAAACGTGTTTCCGTAAAATGCATCTTTTGCGCCGTACATTTTATAGTTACTAGTTGACGACCTCCCTGGCACAGTGGTGAGCGTTGTGGTCTTATAACTGGGAGGTCTCGGGTTCTATTCCCGGCGGGGCTATTTGGGAATTTATAATTTCTAAATTGTATCTGGGCTGGTGTGGTTGGCTGGATGGATAGATGTGGTGGTAGTTACCACATCTATCCATCTCTTTAAGTAAAAAGCGAAGGCAAGCAATTTTTGAATGAACTATACAAACAGTTTATATTAAAAATCAATGAATCAATGAGTAAAATTCATCATATTTTCAAAACAGGTTGAACCTGTTTTAGAAATATGTTGAATTCTAATAAGTAAGATAGCATCTAAGTTTTAAAATTTACAAAACAATAAAAACTATGTAAAATTGAAATAAAATACTTCAAATACCATTCTCTCAGGCATGTATTTAAGTAGATGGTAACATTAATAAAGTCTAAAATTAGGCATGAGCACGTGAAACAACGTCGTTATGCGACTTTGATGGGAATATCAAACGGTTGGAATTTGAGAGGAATTCCAATCATGGATGTATTGTTTTCGTAAGATTATTCAGTAATTTTATAAATCTCATAACGTTTGAGTGTGATGTATTACAGATTTATGCGATATTTACCGCATTTTTTACTGGATGACAAGATATGCCTTGACTGCGATCTCACCTGATGGTAAGTGACGATGCAGTCTAAGATGGTAGCGTGCTAACTTGAAAGGGGTATGGCAGGGGGTATTGAATCGTTTTCTACATGCCATCTTGCTGAAACGCTAAATCGCTTAGCGCCACGTCTTTGACGGTTTGCAGGGTAGGTACATTCAACCCATACCCCTAATCGGTTTCTTCACGCCATCGTACTGGAACGCTAAATCGCTTGGCGGCACTTCTTTTTTTTTTTTTTTTTTTTTCTTTGACGGTAGGGTGGTGGCTACGGCCAGAACCTTCCACCAGCCCAGAGACAATCTAGAAATTATAAATTCCCAATTTGCCCTGCCGCAAATCTTACCCGAGACCTCCCAGTTATAAATCACAGCGCGCACCACTGCACCAGGGAGGTCAATAAATTAAGGCAATTTTATTTAGACATCTGTCAAACATTGTCGCGTCAGTTATGCTAGCCCTGCTGCATTTCAAAACACAGTCACCCACTAACGTAATATCCACCAACGATACAAATTATTATTTATTAGTTCGTCCACCCTAAACGCCAATTAGTGCTACTTTCTAGGCCTGAAACGTGCCTACTGCGAAGTTTTCGTGTCAAACAGCAATCAATCTCAAAGTTCCCCTTATCTTGTTTCTAAATAGTTCCTCTGCTGAGTCACCGCTTTGAGTTTATTTTACTTGTACGCAAGTATATTTTTGTCTACATAAAATCTATACTATTTATATTCGTAACTATCGACTTAGATACAGAGACAAGAACATCAGAACATAAAACTTGTACATCACGCTACGTCGTCGTTATCTAATAATTATATTATTCACTAAATAAACTTAATTTTTTGTTACTTACTTGAATATAGGTATTGTAGGCTTCTCAATTATTCAAAATTAGGTGCTTAAAAATATGGCGTAGATAGCGTCCCGTTCGTAAGTCGCTAATGTCCATGCCGCATAAATGTTATATTTTCACTATCTCATAGCTTTAAATTGAAAATCCGACAAACATATAATATACCTACATAAGTAGGTACATTATAGGTTTTATTTATTGTCTTATAGTTTTCAAGTCGATGGCTTACCAAAAATCACGTTGTACTGGCTTGCCCAGTACAACAACACACATAATGGATATGTATAATACAGAGATCACTCACTTGTCCCGCCACACCGATGCCGATATAAGACTGAGACACCCACCGCATGGTGGCTGCATTTATAGTAACAATACAGTTGTATTGTTACTATCTATCTACCCACATCTAGAGTCTGATGTTACGCGTATAATATATTCGCTTACCTACAGACCTAGTACGGTACATCTCTTCCTTGTTTTAATTTTATTTTTCATATTGCTTGTCATGTCAGCGGTCATTTGACAAAATAGTAATATGGATAAATAATCCAATGTACCTAGTACGGGTCCTACTATTACTTAACCTTGATAGCTAGAAAGCCACTAACCTAATTACACATAGTCGCATCTACTGTGCTCTCTTCCTTTTCCTTTTTTCCCCGAACTGAACTTATTGTAACAAAATCTCAAAATAAGTGATCTCAACCAACGAAAATATTTAATGGATCTATCTGAACACTAAGTGCCTATAATTGCACTGATACAAATGTAATAATCTAAATCCGGAAGGAAAAGTTATTACCTACCAACTATGCCATCCGAAATCATTCTAAGATTAATCATTTATAAATGCAAATAAAGTTAAAATGTATTTATTGAAAACTACCTTGAATTCTTTGAGGAAGTTCTCTATCGGATAGAATTATGCCTAATTCAACCCAAGTACGTGAAATCTACAGAACGACCAATATTTATATTGACCTGGTCATAAATATAATCACACATAACGACCCCTGTCCTCACATCCAACCAATTCAACCACAACACTTCAGACAAACCGCCATCTGTACGTGAGGGCAACTGTCAAACACATCCAAGCATCATTTAATCAATTACACTCATCTAAACCTCAGGGCAATATTTATTCGACTAGGGCGCGATTGCTATCACAACCCACCAATCAAATACAACGACCCAGACGCGGAAGCATCTAACAGCCGAATGAGTCTCTGAGAGAGACCGAACTCGCATCGTCAAATCCGCTGTATTTATCCCCACGGCGCGCCGCCAGACCGGCGCCTACGTCGTCAACAAAGTCAAACATCGATTTTATAAAACCACCTTCAATACATCGAAGTTGTATATCTTTACTATTCCAATATTTCGCTAACATTATATCGATTTGATTTTCGTTACAAAACAGATAGTTTGCAATTTCAAAATTCCATCATATTTAAAGCATGCCCCATTTAAAACCGCAGTGTTTTTTATACCCTGTGATTTAACGAAAATGCCCAATTGTCAATACTTTAAAATTCCATTTTAAACTAATGATATCTTGCCGTAAGGAAATATATCGACAACTGAAAATAATCTATTTTAAATTTGATCCTGTCAATTGCATGTAACCCAAGCCCTACAGACTGATGTAAGCTGTATCTTGATAAAGGATAGTGCCAAAAAATGGAACTTTAACCCACTCAAGTTTACAAGAATGAATTATGCATAGCAACATAATGATATTGCCAATTGTTTACCTAAGTTTTAAAACTTCTAGAACTTGCGGCTTTTTTGACTAATTCAAAGTCAAAGTTAGACTTTTAGGTTATTATGAAACTAAAATCGTGAATGGTTTATACTACACGAACGAGATGCAGTATACGTAGACGTATGACACTGACAAATGACATCGCACCACCGTTGACATCTCAAATTGACAACGGTGTTTCATTCAGAAAGCTAAAACAACAACCACAATGGCGTTTCATTACACGTTCCATTTCCTTTTCGTTTTTGATTTTTTTTTTTTTTTTTTGAGACAACTAACTACACTGCTCCAACTTATATTTTTGATCACAATCACAAAGACAAAGACTATTCTTTTTTTTGTAAACAAAGACCCCATACTAACACTACATCATTCATTCATCTCGTATTATTATTATTTTTTTTAATTTTAAATGATGTGATTTTGTGATCTTGTGATTTGAAATAAAAATAAATGCCAAACTCGACGTTTATAAAACTGACACCTACACCCAGAAAATATTTGATTACTGATTTTAACATTTTATTATTCATTAATATAGGTAGCTAATTGGCACAAGCTTTTTAGTGCTAATAAATATACCAGCTAAATTATCATAGTACTGGGTGCCTTTAACCATCATTTTCCGAGTTTGTTATTATTTAAGTTTCCTTTGTAACACTGATTGTAACCGCTTCCTAGAAGCAGGGATTACCTAACATTTTAATAGCATTTTTTCCAGTCCCTGATTAATATGGAACACTAATATTTTAATATCAGATTCAGGGATTAGTTTGAACGAAGTTTCCTCTAAAACCTATTTGGTTTTATTTAGCCAATTATACTCGGCTAAAATCAAGATGGTAATATTTATTCGATTGAGGTGCGATTGCTATCGTATCCACTCAATCATATCATATAACATGAAAGTTACTAATCACTTGAAACATATCATCGTAATATCAGGTCAGTATTGTTGAGCCACTAACTTCTAAAAACAATATGACACAATACAAGGTCTATGACAAGAATATTATTCTTTTATTTAATTTTAGATTTGGACTTTTACTTTTAACTAGATTGGCCACTGTGCCAACTACCCGTGGGATCCAATCATATGATGGTCCTCCTGACCGAATTTGGCCACGAGATCAGCCATCTGCGCGGGAGATATTATAGTGCACAAGTATTTGCGCAGACACAAGTGCACTCTCTATTCCCTCACTCTCATAGTCCGATGGGACGGGGAAAAATCGACCCGACCGGAGAGAGATCAGGCGCAGGACCGACAGTTTTACGTGCTCTCCGAGGCACGGCATACATACTGAGTTGCCATGGCATCGGTCATCCTCAGATCGCCCCGATCCATGCATCTCTTTTTTTTTTTTTTTAGGTATCGACTACCTTCGCCGGTACAGTTCCGATTTTCATCGCGAACTTACCAAATTTCCTTTTTTTTTTACTAAATTTCCTTTTTTTTTTTTTTTACCTTGCTGGTACAGTTCCGATTTGCATCGCGAACCTACCAAATTTCCTTTTTTTTTACTAAATTTCCTTTTTTTTTTACCTCGCTGGTACAGTTCCGATTTGCATCGCGAACTTACCAAATTTCCTTTTTTTTACCAAATTTCCTTTTTTTTTTTTACTAAATTTCCTTTTTTTTACCTCGCTGGTACAGTTCCGATTTGCATCGCGAACTTACCAAATTTCCTTTTTTTTTACTAAATTTCCTTTTTTTTTTTTTACTATCGGTATCGACTACCTCGCTGGTACAGTTCCGATTTGCATCGCGAACTTACCAAATTTCCTTTTTTTTACTAAATTTCCTTTTTTTTTACTATCGGTATCGACTACCTCGCTGGTATAGTTCCGATTTGTATCGCGAACTTACCAAATTTCCTTTTTTTTTTTTACTAAATTTCCTTTTTTTTTTTACTATCGGTATTGACTACCACGCTGGTACAGTTCCGATTTGCATCGCGAACTTACCAGATTTTTTTTTTTTTTTTTTAGGTACCGTTCGATTTCTCGAACTACCTCCGTTACATTTGCAAAATCAATGCACATAATAGGTGACATAATAATCATAATAGGTCCAACATGTTCCGCCAAACTGCTACCCGACGTACTAGAGGGAGGTGAAGGGTACTGAAGGCTTTAAATCAAACAACGTGTGTTATTGAGGTCGGCGCGGCAGAGACTGACTCAACGCCGGTGTGTGCCCCGTGCACGCTTCCCGGTGCTGTGCTGAGTCAGCCCCCACAATATTCCCCCCTTTTTATTAAAAAACAAAAAAAATTTTTTAAAAGTTGCATCATTATCGTTTATCGTTAACCGTTAGGAATGCACACAAATAGGTAGCCAAGCCACTGCACTGGTAAACAAAGCGTCAGCGCATTGCTCGCCCGTAACTTGATCGCTGCATTATCGAGTATCAACTTACAAGTAATTAAAATTTCTAAATCAAACTATTGGATACACATAATACCATGCTAACAATTAAAAGTAAACTAACACTAAAACATTAGTAATGCACAGTAACTGGTTGAACCACTGGCTGAGCTGCTGATTGAGCTGGCTCAGACTGCGAACCACGACCTTGTTCAATACTCGAGATTATGTCCTCCATTAATTTCCCCCGCACTTTTGCTCTGCAAAACCGGCAAAACACGAACAAACATGCTGCACCGATTATTACAGCCACTATTATTGTCAAAACACCATAATGTTTTAGCTCCTTACTTAATTCCGCCAATGCATGGTTATCTGCGCCATTCTGAGCAATGATTACTTCTGCATTTTTCGACTGCTGTTTCCCCATGGTGTTTACGAAAATTGCCATAAAACTGCAGATATACTATCACGATACAATACTGTGGAGAGAAGAATATGTGTCCAACAATTGAAGTTACTATAGAACTGTAATATTTATACTATAAACCTTACTTAATATAATATTCAAAAATTGCCAATTGAAGTTTTATTTTCTAAAATTTGCTTAGCATAACTAAAAATGACCTAATTATGAGTAGACATCTGCAAATCGCACTGGTGGCTTAACTAGTCGGCCACTGCGCGTGGTACAAGTAATAAACTTACTGCTACTATCCCTATCCTCATTTTGATCTTTAAGTATGAAAGCTGGTTTCAACCTATCTATAGATATACTAACCTGCCTATTGGGATACTGTAATTTAAAAACTTTATTGTTCCTACTTATAACGCTGTAAGGGCCGCTATAAGTAGGAGTCAGTGGCTTCCTAACTGCGTCATTCCTAACGAAAACATGTGTGCACTTATCTAATTCCTTATAAACGAACAATTTCCGCGAATCGCTTGCGCTTCGTGACTTGGGACAGAGGTTGTTTATAATTTCTCGTAATTTCTCTACGTAAGTATAATCGTCTCCGGTGTACTTCGGACCTACCTCGTTGTAAAAATCGCCAGGTAAGCGTAACGCTTGTCCGTATACTAGCTCGCCCGTGCTAAGGCCTGTTTCAGACCGAAGAGCGGTGCGTAGTCCCAATAAAACGGTTGGTAACTCGTCGTCCCAGGATTCATTGTCCGATAACCTGGCGACTAGCGATACCTTAAGAGAACGGTGCCACCTCTCTACTGCTCCGTTGCTTTGCGGATGGTAAGGTGTTGTACGAATGCGCTGAACCCCTAGCAACTTCAGAAGGTTGGCGAAAAGCTGGCTCTCCAGCTGCCTGCCCTGGTCGCTGGTCAGCCGGACTGGAACGCCGAATCTGCAAATCCAGTTCTCGTACACGACTCTTGCTACCGTCTCAGCAGTAATGTTCCCGACAGGTATAGCTTCGGGCCAGTGTGTACAACGGTCTATAATTGTAACACAATACCTATTACCGTGCCGAGTTGTAGGTAGCGGACCCACTATATCTACATGTATATGTTCGAAGCGCTGACTGGGCTGAAACTTACCTACCTCTGTAACAACATGACGACTTACTTTGCTTTTTTGGCATTGTATGCATGTTTTCGCCCAAGTGTTTATCTCCTTTTTCATTCCTGGCCAGAAAAATCTGTCGCAAACCATTTTACGAGTTGTCCTTACGCCTGGGTGACTGATATTATGTACCGATTCGTATGCCGCTTTTCGGAAAGCTGGCGGCACGTATGGCCTTACCTTATTATTAGAGATATCGCAGTACACGGCTTTGCTAACGTTAGGTATATGCATTTGTTTCAACTGTACCTTGTTCGATGCGTTCCCGCTCTGCAAGTATTGCGTAATTTGATCGTCGGCTTCCTGCGCTGTCGCTAATTCCTCGTAATCTATAACCGTTGGACAAATAATAGTTTCGACACGAGATAGCGCGTCAGCTACTGGGTTATCGCTACCGTTAATGTGTTGTATGCTACTAGTATACTCACTTATGTACAAAAGCTGTCTAATTCGCCTGGGCGTCTCTTTGACTGAACCTATTTTTGACAGTGCGTATGTTAGAGGTTTGTGATCTGTATATATAGTAAGATCCCGACCTTCTATCATATCTTTGAAGTGCATGACCGACATGTATATAGCGAGTAACTCTCTATCATACGTGCTATATTTTTGTTGCGTATCGGACAACTTCTTGGAGAAGTATCCCAGTGGTTGCCAGCTGTCGTTAACTCTTTGTTGCAGTACTGAGCCTACGCAGGTATTCGATGCGTCCGTCATCAGCGATAGTGATGCCTCGGCGACAGGATGAGATAATGTAACGGCGCTTTTAAGGCTTACCTTACAATTCTCGTACGCTTCTTCTGCCTGCGGATCCCACTCTATCCTGGTTTTGTCCTTTTTCTTCGAGTTATGTAGAAACTTATTAAGATACATATGACATTCCGCTGCCATAGGTAAATGCGATCTGTAAAAATTTACCATTCCTAAGAAACGCCTCAGTTGTTCTATTGTCTCCGGTTTTGGGTAGTCTGCGATGGCCTTTACCTTATCAGGTAAAGGACTAATTCCGTTGCGCGTTACCTTGTAGCCTAGGAAATCGATTTCGCTCAAACCGAAAGAACTTTTACTAAGGTTTATGGTCAACCCGATACTGTGAAAGCGTTCAAACACTTTTTTGATGTGCTCCCTGTGTATGACGTCATTTTTTGAAGCTATAATTACATCGTCTATATAACAAAATAGAGATGACTCGAACTCGTTACCTGTCTTCTCGCCTATATTCTCTATTCCTTGCAGTACCGTGTTGTCCATAAAACGTTGAAAAGTTTGTGCTGCGTTCCTTAGACCGAATGTCATGCGTGGGAATTCGTACAAACCGAAAGGTGTTGTAATTGCAGTTTTCTCGATATCCTCTCGCTCGACTTCGATGTAGTGGTATGCCCTGTTGATATCAAGGTGAGTGTATATAATTTTACCTGATAAGCCGTAAGTAAAATCTTGAATTCTAGGTATAGGGTATCTATCCGGTTTTGTTACCGCATTTAAGCGACGATAATCTCCACATGGCCGGATGTTGCCGTCCTTCTTTTGTACGACGTGAAGCGGACTAGCCCACTGACTTCTCGACGGTCTGCATATTCCTAACTCCTGCATGTAACGAAATTCATCCTTAACCTTTTGATACTTACCCGGTGGTAACGGTCGCGGTTTAGCGAACACTGGAGGTCCTGTCGTATCTATGTGGTGCTTGACAGGATGCGTGTACGACGTTTCCTTGAATGACACAGGTTTGGTAATATCAGGGAACTTCTCTAACAAGTCACGAAACGGGTGCGATTCGCGTATACTCTTAATAGCTAAATGCTTACAAGCTGCTATAGTACCAATGCTAAATAAATTTGTTAACGAATCTACTAATTTCTTGCTGTGCAAGTCCACCAATAATTTATGCGTTTTCAAGAAATCTGCACCGATTATTGGTTGACTTACATCGCAAATTATAAACGGCCATTTAAAACTACGCCTTAAACCTAAGTTAAGTTCTAAAGTTACAACCCCGAATGTCTTTATTTCCGTGCCGTTCGCGGCGTATAGTTTATAATCACTGACATTGTTGTTTTTTTTTTGGTAAAATTTGGAAACCGGTACAACACTCACATTTGCACCAGTATCAATCAAAAAAGTCATTCCGTTTTTATAATCCGTGACACTCAAGCGATGGTTTTCGTTAACGTCGATGCAATTGACCAACGCACCAGACTGCATCCGTCCTAGTTTTCCTGTTTCCCTGTCTTTTGCCAAATGCACGGAGAGACGCAGCGGCGGGCTGCGTTACGATAGCGATAGTGATAACGACATAACCAATCTGGGCTGGTTGGCGTGCGACGTGGTGTACTGGACCTACTTCTTTTTGTTAGTTGACTACGTCCACGTGGTCTGGCGAATCGTCTTGGTTGGTATCCTTCATTAATGCTGCTTACCTCCTGCCGCAAACTTTTGATCTCTAGTGCCATGCTCCTCATCTGCGCCAGCAGCTCCGCGTTGAGGTCCTGTGTTGGAGCGGCTGTGAACCCCTGGGCTGACGTGGCATCAGTGACAGCAATCTGCCCATTCCGCATGTTCTCTATTATTTTATCTGCCATTTCAGCTAGATCCTCCAATTTAGTGTCCGCTTTATTCGCCGCCAAAATGGCACGTACCCATGGTGGTAATCTTGCCAGCCATAGGTTTTTTACTGTATCTCCCGTAGTCCCGGAATTCTTCGCTAGCTCACTCATCTTGGCTAATAGCTGCGATGGTCGTTGTTGGCCCAAATCCATTTCTGATACTAACTTGTGAAACTGTGCTTCGGCACTTGCCTGGAAAATCTTCAGTAGCCTGTTCTTGAGCACCCCGTACCGTTGTTGTTCCGGCGGATTCCCTATTATGTCCCCAACCTGGCTGAGCTCCTCTTTGCCCAACTTACTGAGGACCATATCATATTTAACTGTATCACTCTGATGCTGCGGGCCCATGATAGCCTCAAATTGGAGAAACCACATTTTGGGCATGTCCGCCCAAAACTGCGGTATTCTCGTTGACAACCCGATCGCCGCCAGGTCGCCTGAAATTCCTCCAGACGCAGGCGATGGCTGTGCCATTTTTCCGGTCGCGTGTCACAAACTTGATGCGGGGTCACCACTGTTGGTACATCTCTGCTACCCGACGTACTAGAGGGAGGTGAAGGGTACTGAAGGCTTTAAATCAAACAACGTGTGTTATTGAGGTCGGCGCGGCAGAGACTGACTCAACGCCGGTGTGTGCCCCGTGCACGCTTCCCGGTGCTGTGCTGAGTCAGCCCCCACAGGCATATCCAACTATTTAACAATAAGAATTATAATTAATATTTTTATTTCGTCTCAGAAATAATGATAACTATTACTCATCTAAATGGAATCTAAAGGCTAACTGGACAGGCTTTAAAAATGATATTAGTATGTATTCAAATCATAATAAATTTAGTCACCATTATGTACACCGATCAACAAATTTCGTGCTTTTATGCTAGTGCGTATACGGAATCCATAAAACCTTTACACAACTACATTTGTTTGCGTGGGTCTTAACCTACAGCCCCTTCATCTTAGTCTTAAACCACGGCGCTTGTGGTCTTTTTTTTAAGGACACTATTAAAACAATAACACGTCTAAGTTTCTAGATCTGGCCCGCCAGAGTATATTATACACTGGTTTGTTATTCGTACCTTAAGCAATTTTACGAGTGTTACCGACCGGAACTAACCATTAGTTGCCATGCCACACTAGTCCCGTCAGACACATATATCACATTCGGATTACAGACAGTTCCAGACAGTCTGATTATTTACAATTTACCATAATGAATAATAAAGAACCGATCTTATTTTATTGTTGGCTTTTAGAACAACCAAAAAAACGCATCCAAATTCATAAACGGAGTAGAAATCACAATTTACCCTACCAAAATCTTTGAATATGGATCCGTTCATTTCCATAGTATCGATAGAATTCTACATTTATGTTTACAACAAAATAACGCTTTACTGGAATAAGGTAACGCTTCTTTAGGTACCAATATTACAAGACCGACATTAAGTTCAAATAAATTTTACTGCAACGGCATTATTCATAGCGAATTTAGCTTAATAAGCCATAACTTCACTTTCATTATACTATCACGAATAGGTAAATTAAAAGTACTGACACACATGCATTGCTAGCAATAATTAATTAATAAAATTTTGTTCGATTACTTTGATCCTGGCAAGGTCGCCACTTGTACTGGCTTGCCCAGTACAACAACACACATAATGGATATGTATAATACAGAGATCACTCACTTGTCCCGCCACACCGATGCCGATATAAGACTGAGACACCCACCGCATGGTGGCTGCATTTATAGTAACAATACAGTTGTATTGTTACTATCTATCTACCCACATCTAGAGTCTGATGTTACGCGTATAATATATTCGCTTACCTACAGACCTAGTACGGTACACACGTAAAAGATAAATGGTACCTACTTATTTATGTTTTATTACTTTACAACTTTACTTAAAGTCAAAGCTTATTTTTGATTATTATAAAAACAATAACAGACTTGTTAATAAATCTCAAACAAAAGAATTTAGGTTAATCTGTACCAAAACATTTTCAAAGTCTATTTAACTCAGTTACCTAAATCGAATTGTTAATCTCAGAAATTAGTTTTATCAGCTAATCGTTAAACTCGATAGCCATAATAGATTGCCGCGATTTACATATTGATTGACAGTGGCCATACTGTAGCTTTCCTAAGAATATGTATTTTGAGATGTTCTATAAAGATAAACAATCACATGCCAAGTGATATGGAAAATGTTAACAGCGAGTACTCTGGTAATTCTTCAGATTTCATTCGATCTGCTACCTACATATTATCTTCCTTATATCAAACTAGCTTTAACCTGCGGCTTCGCTCACGTTAGGTTCGATTTTTTAAACTCCTATTTTACCACCTTCGGGGTTGAATTTTGAAAAATCCTTTCTTAGCGGATGACTACATCATCATAGCTACCTGTATGCCTTTCAGCTCGATCGGTCTAGTGGTTAGAGCTGTGCGTTGATAGATCAGTCAGTCAGTCAGTCAGTCAGTCACCTTTGCCTTTTATATATTTAGATAATAAGCTCTTTGAACACCAAAGATTAAAGATTAATTTTAATATACTGCACAGTTTTTGAGTGGGCAGAACATGAAATTATTGATGACAACCTGAAAGCTGTAATATAAGCTATATCCAGAAGCCCTTTTCATCATTTTAAGCTCTTATTATATTTCTTAGGGTACCGCGCGGTGTATGTATGTTTATATATATACATATTATATATATGTTTATATATACATATCTACATAATTTAAGAGTTCTAATTTTTCTCAATAATGTTTTATAAGATCTTTGTATGGAATTAATTAAAGCTTCATTATTATAATCTAGTTGGTTAGTGTGCTCCAGTTATTACTAGTAGGTAAGGTAAATAGCTGTCTATTTTGCTACGTATTAGGCTCACACTGAATTATTATGCTAATAGGAAGATTAAGATAATAAGCTTGTTATCCCGTTTAAATGCTATGTTATGATTTCCTTGGTATATTGTGGTAGAACCACTAACCTACTCTGCAAGTTTCGATCGTAGTTATTCGATAAACAAGCCCTCAAATTATAATAAACCTATAAACTACGCTCTCCAAAGCGTAAACGTAAGTTCCAAGGGTAATAAAATCTTACTTTTCACCTCAACTTCAAGAATATTAATATAGACTGACTAAAAAAAGATTCAACGAATATGGATTGAACTAGTATACATAATATTATAATGCACATCGAAGAATAATGGTGAAAAAAGAAAAACTTTTCACAACTACTCTTCTCACTAACATAACAATATAAATTATAATGATAATAAATCAAGCCAAAAAAAATATATGGAAACAAATTTTTCCCACCTCATTATGTACGTATACTACAAGATAATATTATAATCGTAAAAAATATTTTTACAAAACCGACTTCAAACCGCGCCACTTCAACACATCAATTTCTCCAGGATCCCATCATCAGATCTTGACCTGATGACAATAAAACCGCCTGGGAAGTATATCGTTTCAAACAAAACAAGACTTTTCCAAATCGGTCCCGGCGTCTTCGAGTAATCGGGGAGCATACATAAAAAATAAAAAAAAAGATTCCGACGAATTGAGAACCTCCTTCTTTTTTGGAAGTCGGTTAAAAATGTCTCATAAAAAATCTATATAATATTTTATTTCAATACGATATTATTGATATCGGTGATACAGTTTTACAAGTTTCCAAGTTTGTTTTGCTGTAATTATATACACTGAGATTTGTACCAGATACCATATTTGGTAAGTTCAGTACAGCTCGTGATGTTTTAATAACATATTATGATTTATCTTACGATTTATTTCACGATCTAATTTATTATTGTCGTGCAGAAATCGTTTCATAATGCCTTATACGTGAAACCAATAAATAAGCTTGTAATTTCCTTACGAAGCCTTATATTGGTTTAATGTAGACATTTAACGGCAGGATCTCCGAAAACAGCCTGTTTTTGATTCAATAGTAAACAATCAAATATTCTTTGTTTTGATAGGTTAAAAATATATGTTGTAGTTTAATACACGTTCTAAATTATTTTACCGTTCAAAAGTCCATATTTTGAACTTCACTCGATCAAAAAATATTCCGAAAATAGTGTAGTTTTTAATTGTTTTTCAGGTTGTATTTATAGTATATCAAAGTTAAACTAAAAAAAAAAATGTCAAAAAATAGGCAAAAGCTTTTAGAAGAATATTTTACCGTTAATTTTTCTCTAAAAAGTTTTCTTTTTTTTTTATCATGATTGTTTTACTTTTTTTACTACAAAGTGGCTCGTGCACCTCACTTCAATTGTATGCAAGTTACTGCGGCCGAAGATCGTGCCCCAAAGGTATACATTCGCTATAATCTTATCGCTATTATTATTCGAATTATACAGTCCTCGTGGCATAAACTCACTTTTTGCCATCATATTTATTTATTGAACGAGCGAAGCGAGTTCTCTGAGTCAACTAGGGCGCTGGCCTACTAGACAGAGAAGTGTGTACGTCTAAATGTCTGTCAGAGCCCTATAACTTCTGAATTACTGAATATTAGAACGTGAAACTTGGTTGAAAATTCAGTTATATCCTGTACTTGAACAACAAATACTAAAATTAGATAAATGTTATAAAGAAACAAAATTATTTTATTTTAATGCACCATCTATTAGCATTATTGTGAAGCTAATAGCTTCACTATTATGCTTATAGATGGCGCTGTGTCAGTAAAACAGTTTTATATCAACTATTATTTTTTTTATTGCGTCTAATGTTAAAAGTTAATTATTACAATATATAATTAAAACTTTTGGGAATTATGGGATATCGCGAGGTCTCAGTTCGGGGCGAACCACTAGTTTTATTTATTTATTTAAAATCTATTACAACAAAATGATGCGAGAACAGATTAGAACGATGATCCCGCTGAAGAATAAACTGTGTAGCGGGCTAACTTGGAAGGGGTATGTAAGTGTCAGTCTAGATTAAATCTATACCCCTAATCGGTTTCTACATGCCAGCGTGCCGGAACGCTAAGTCGCTTAAGGGCACGTCTTTGACGGTAGGGTGATAACCAGTCACGGCCAAAGTCTTCCACCAGGTCAGACCGGAGACAATTCAGAAATTATAAATTCCCAAATTGCCCCCGCCGGGAATCGAACCCGAGACCTCCCAGTTATAAGACCACAGCGCTCACCACTGCGCCAGGAAGGTCGTCAAAATCGACAATATCTACAGTGCAAATACTAACCACTAGGTTAGTGACGTCTGACAGCCAACTCCGAATAAAAGAGAGAGTCCTTTTATCCAGTTTTTAAGCTATTGCATAGCTTCTATCGCGGGCCTTGAGCGTGGAGACCGAATCCAGAAATTCCGTAACGAAAATAACCTGACACGGGACTACTCTCACCGCTAGATGGCGTTAATAAAAAATGCTATGCAATAGCTTTACCGCGTGAGTCCCCGAGTGCCACACGTCTTTTTTTTGTAAAGAATCACTTGAAATCTTAGATCTCGAACATAATATTATACGGTAACAAAATAATAGGAATGTAATTGCTACGCCATAGACATAAGTTTTTGGAATACGATTACGTTGTGTGGTCCGAAGTCTTTATTTCAATTTGTATGCAACTGCGATATGCATAACGTGTGAAGCATTATTCCGGACACAATATCGCGTTTAGATATTTTGTTGTTCCCTACGGCTTATCTAATTGTTGTTTCCAATAATTATAAACAGTTTTAACTATTTTAGTTTTTTCTAGCCGATGTTTCGACTTCCACATTTTTCCACTTGCACACAAATTCGCAATGAAGAGATCCGTAGGAGAACCAAGATCACTGACATAGGCCAAATTATCCGTAAGCTGAAGTGGCAGTGGGCAGGCCATGCTTGTCGCAGGAGCGATGGCCGCTGGAGCCGGAAAGTTCTGGAGTGGAGACCGCGGCAAGCGTAGTGTGGGGCGCCCTCCAGCAAGGTGGTCCGACGACATAAAAAGAGTGGCGGGAAGTGGCTGGATGAGAAGAGCTGAGGACCGGGTGTGGTGGCGCTGCTTGGGAAAGGCCTATGTTCAGCAGAGGACGTCCGCAGGCTGAAATGATGATGATGATGATGATGATTTTTCCACTGGACATTTTGTATGGAAATACACTTTGAAAAGCTGTAACTTTATTGACTTAAAATAGGGCCTTGATCACACAATTGCTGCGAAAAAAAAACCGACAATGTAGCGATCTATTTTTTTTTAACCCTAAAAAACTTTCAATAAGTTAAACTTACAAATAGTTACGTAGGTAATTTCTAATTTTTAATCATTGAATCATTTCACATAATAATAAGATCCCTATAGCAGTAAGTTATTACGAGTAGGCATGCGCTCTACGAAAATACTATTCACAAACCATACTCTCTTTTTAAAATATCAAAGAGAGTTCGTGAAGTTTATTTTCAATCGAAAAACATTTCGAATTGAATTTCAATGGGGAATTTTTTGCACACAAAGCGCAATTAAAACGTAGAGCCTTCATTGATCCGGATTAAGCATAAATTAAACACGAATATCGAGACCGCATGTAAAACGCCATTGAGTGGCTTAACGTTTTAATATTTCAATCCGGATGTATTCTGTAATGATAATGCTGGGCGTTGGTCGTGCATTTCGTTGAATTTGCATGAAAATAACGTAAATTAAAAAGACATCGACGGGTCAGACCACCGAAGCGGCCCTGACATTGCCAATGATTTTCTCTTTAAACTATATACTACTAGCTGATACCCCCGACTTCGTTCGCGTGGATTGAGCTTTTTTATTCCCGCGGGATCTCTCTTATTTCCCGGGATAAAAAAGTAGCCTATGCCCTATTCCAGACTATAATCTATCTCTGTGCCAATTTTCAACCAAATTCGTTCTTCGTTGCGACGTGATTGATTAACAAACATGCAAACTTTCGCATTTATAATATTAATAGGATAATAGGATAGGATTGTATCCTATTATATTGTTATAATGATAATGATAATGATTCTTATAAGGCATATGGTCACTCAGCGGGCAATGGAGAGAGCTATTCTCGGAATGCCATTACGAGATTAAATCAAGGAATGAGGAGAACCGTAAGCCAACTAGACTCTAGAGTTACCGAAAAAGCTCATCGAGTCATGAAGTCATAGTTCGGAAAACGAAAAGAGTAGTGTTGACAGACTCTATACAGGCTGGACTGACAATATCAGACAAGTCACAGGGAACAAAGAGGGGCATTTGGAAGTCTATGCAAAGACCTCTGAAAAGCAGCGGACGTCTATCGGTTGATAAAAAAGTAGTATAAATATAATGTTAATCAGATTCATCTTCCTAATAGCTAATCTCTACTAACTGTCACCAACGTGGATAGCTTAACAATGCCAAGTGTCGCAAATGAAACTGTATCTACTGAATGTGCGAAGTAATTTAGTAAATTAGGTGTATAATAAATATACTAAAGCTAGGTCAAGTTCCTATTCAACGACAAGATTAGGTCAAGAACTATATAAACAATCCTTTATAACTATTCATCAATAACAACTTGTGAGTAATATAATAGTGCACTGCCAAGAAACCCGATGAATGTTTTATGACATTTCTGTTGCATCAAGGTTTTTACCCGATTTGGTTGTAGGAATAAAATTATCGCATCACACTTATATTATAAAGGCGAGAGTTTGTGTGTATGTGTGTGTGTTTATTACTCCTTTAGCCACAACGAATGAACCGATTTGACAGTTTGGAATGGAGATAGCTCATACCCCGGATTAACACATAGACTACTTTTATTTTGAATCAAAAAACCTTAATCCACGTGGTCGAAGTCACGGGTATCTTCTAGTTACTAACAAACAAACATACACATACACACACATACACACACACAGACATTCAAACTTTCGCCTTTATAATATTAGTGTGATCACTAACAGCTGATAGTGGTAATTATGTGACTGAGGAATTTAGACATAGACAAAGAGAGAAAAAGCGTAAGGACAGGTAAAATGTAAAGGCATACGAAGTATACAAATTCTTTGTATTCTACCTATAGTACTGTTTTGAATCTACTTATAATCTAAAGGTTAAAGGAATTAGGGTCACATAGCAACGTAACGGTTAGAAACCTAATATCATAAATAACTTAATACAAAGGTACGATGTTGAAAAAGTTAACTTTCACCTTCTCGCATTAATTTGCGTTAACGTATGATATATTTTTATGTTTTGTGGGAGGAAAGTTACTTATCTTAACACTTAGCTGTAAGTTTTATGGGCCTATATATCAGTTAATACGTACCTTCATGGTTATAATAATTACGAGTACTTCATGTAAGGAAGGGCAAAATCAACTTGAGCAAATTGAAGTTGAGATCGATTCGCTCTCTTCCTCGCTCTCTCTCTCACTTCCTCTCTTCCCCCCTCCCTCTTTCTCTGTATTGTATTGCTTATTGCTGACCCCTTTCCATTATTCATATAATGGTATGGATGAACGTTCGCAATCATCTCTGATTGACTGAATTTATGGCATTCTTGCTTTTTTTTTAACACTGGTAAATGCTTTAACGCATCCCTCTCGGAAACAAGGAAATCGTTTAACAATGATGTTTCCGAGAGGTTATGTGGGACTCATTGGCATTCCAAAATACCCTCTAAAACCCAGCGGCGCTCCTGCGCATCGCCTGACGGCTGGATTACGGGAAAACTTGCGCAATCATTCGCAAATGACGTTCTTGCTGCATGCATTTTAACCAATAGCGAAAGAGCACCAGCCAATCAGAAGCGATTTCATACATCACATAATTGCAATCATTCTTAGCCAGTCCGCTAGCCGCTCTCTGTGAGAATAAAAATGATCTAATCTTTTAAGAAGTTGTCGCAGTTCAATAACCGGTTGGTCAATAAATTAATTAGCATCGTCTCTGATCTGGATAATTGATACTGTCTAGGTTTATTGTCTGTGTCTGATCTAAGTTAACTGGCCGAGTAATTGGAATTTGCATCTGAAAAGGTCATTAACACTGGATTGAAGCAACTGTATGCTAAATAGGGAATTTGTGTAATGGTGTTAACCGTGGGCAATATAATTAGTAACACTTGACTGAACAAACAAATCTATCTTGAGCGCCTCGAGCGTATTTAGCTTTGGAAAGCGTTATTCGACTGACTTCAGCATCTCTTCGATCTCTCCTCATAGGTTTGAGTAACAGAAGTGACGCTATACTAAGCCGAAGATTGTCTTTCTGGAGACCTATGTTTACTTCCGAGTAGGACTGGACTAGACGTTTTGTTACTGACTCTCGCAGTCGCACTTACTTCAGTTGTATCGCCCCGTGCTTTCTCAATATTTCAAAGAAACGGGTGGACTGTGGATCTGTTCTAACACAAATTTTTTTTTCCTCCGAGGTTCTGGGTAAGTTAGAAGATGATTTTTTTTTCCTTTCATAGTTAGCGACCAATTTACGGATGCATAAGTCTTTGCCAGTAAGTTACTAGTTACTCATCAGGGATTTCATCTTCGACTCGAAAATGAACCTGC
This sequence comes from Hipparchia semele, assembly GCA_933228805.2. Taxonomy (NCBI): domain Eukaryota; kingdom Metazoa; phylum Arthropoda; class Insecta; order Lepidoptera; family Nymphalidae; genus Hipparchia; species Hipparchia semele. The sequence goes on from OW121722.1 coordinate 4,877,347, forward strand.
CTAACTGGGACGAATTTCAGAGAGCCGCTGGATTGACGACGCAAAACCGAAGCGTATGGAAGTCCAGAGTCTTTGTTGAAGAGAGAAGAAGAAGATATCAATCGAACATTATTGTAACGACCTAGTGAGGGAATCTGCTCGTATCCTGTGAAAGGGCCACCAAATTCTTGTGAGGTATACCCACAAACAAATCAGTTGCTCATCTAAGTACATACATAGGTTTTACAGTCATGGCTGGAGATGAGGGATCAGACATGACGTAAGCCTTTTCTACAAAGTAAAAATTCGTTATGATTGATGATTGTAATTAATTACACGCAGTAAAATTCGGGAAGACCTATTCAACAACAAGCCAGAAAAATTATTATACGTATCAGGAGATGTTCGAAACGATACAAACCGCTGTCAAACCTACTTTAACGCTTACTCGGATAGATCCGTTCTTACAACTTTCGTTACCTTTCCGCAACCAAATGGTTCTGAGGTTTAATTAAAACTTCCAGACAATTTCAATACAACTTGTCAGGTGTTACTAAACTAACCATGATCGGAGTAATATAGAAAAGTAAGGGGATCGAAAGCGGCTGTTTTTTTTTCTAAAAATGATTGCTTCTGTGTGAAGATCGAAAACACATCTGATTGGCTAGAACTCACTGGCTATTGGTTATAATTTTATTACTTTTTACTAAAAATTGAACCAACGATAGAAGGAAAAATAAAATATAAATATTTTTAGTCTTACAAGCTCCTAAACTTATGTAAGTAACTAATTTTGACTCTGCAATAAACTTTTTTAAAAGCATAGCTTTATTTTTATAAGCATAGCAGATTGCTTAACTACGAGCTGTATTTTTAAGCATGGCTGCGAGATAGATAGCTTAGTTAGTAAGACTAAAAAGATTTATATTTTATTTTTCCGTAACTAGTAATCGAATTGTGGTTATTCTTTTTTTATTTGCTTACATTTACTTCAATTTAGGGAACAGTACCTAAAGATTTCATCAAAGTCGGTTAAATTTTTTTTAAATTACTTTTCTTGTTCAAATACTGAAGTTAAACATATTACTAAAAAGAATAATAAAGGCTTTTGGTAAAGGCTATTTAATGCATCGTTACCACGAACCCTTTTTTAAAAACGTTAACGAAGATAGATTACATAACTCATTCCTACGTACATATAGTGATATATCACAAGATGCTTCAAATACGTAACATAATATCTGTAACCGGAGATCATCTAATATAATATACCTACTCCCTGTCAAACCCCTTTCAACGTTCACTCTGATGGATTCATATTCAAAAGTTTGGTTTTTATATCGTTTCTACAGCCATCTTCTATGTCAAGTTCAGCTTGGCTAATATTCTCATTTTAAAAAAAAGTTGCAACATGAGCTCGACTTCGCGTGGATTTAGGCCTTTTTGAAAATCCCGAACTAAGATTTTCAGGATAAAAGAAATGCCGAAATCTGTTCATTGGTTTAGTGGAAAAGATTATAGACAAACAGATAGAAATAATTGATTAGTGACGCATTTACAATATTAGTATAGATCTATAACCACGGATTAACCCAAAAGTTTAGAAATAACCTAGTCATTGAAAGTTTTGATTTTAGTATTACTTTCTGTAGATTCATGATCATAAGACCATCAGACTGCCTAGCACCAAATTCAGAAAGGTACAATGAGAAGAATGCTATCAAATGCGATTGCTGTCACTCCTACTATAAGTAAGATTGTGTGAACGAGAGGGGGAATGAGGTCATTTACTGATTTAATTTGAATAACTCTATCATTTTCATCACGAGGAACTCAAATGAAGTGACTCATGAGTGAATCACACATCACTACTCTCTTACGACTATACGCTGTTCTGTATTTTTGTAATTTTTGACAAATAAATTCCCTATGCAAATTCGTATAAAACGTTTATCTCAAGAAGTTCCGGGTCGGAAGTGGTTACGTCTTGTACGTGCGCATTGCGTAAGTTGCGTGCCTGTCAGGAGCCTAAGTGGGAGCGATCAGGCGCAAGGAAGCTCTCACTCACACTTAAACAGATACGACACACACAACCATGAGTTACATGCCGTCGTGAATTGCAAGAACTATAGTATGTAAAACACTCTGTATTCATGTAAAGCATTCGTCAACGCAACGCCACTTGCACCATGTAGATGGCGCTACATTGACGAATATGGCGGTGAGATAAACTACTTGGTCAGTATAAGGGGTAATCTAGCATAATTGGCATTTCCTTAAAGAATACCAAACCAGGATGAAATGAGTATTTGAAGTAAGCTATCTCGCTTTACGCTTACGTGAGTTTCGATAGCGAAATAGCCCTGCAGTACACCAAAGATATCCAAAATTCAGCCAATAGCAATGTATTATGGCCATGCCAGTATAGATAGTAGTAGGGTAAAGATGCCGAATATGAGATACCATTTACATATTCGGCCATAAAAAATAAATTATTGCACTAATGACAATGAAAATTATTTATATTCGATACGTATTTAATAAAGTTTATCCTTAAAAGACCGTTTAGTGCTAGGTATAATAGATTTTTTGTTATATCAGATAATATTAGAAAAGTCAGAAATTACGTCTCAGGGAAATGGTCTCCTATTATGAGATACCAAGGGTTTTTAATATAAGATAGTATAGGTTTAGAGAAAAAGGAAAGAAACCAATTCAAAAAACTTTTTATTGGCAATATTTATTAATCTACAACATCGTACTACTAAATAAAAAGGTTTTAGTAACAACTTAATAATATATTATCATGTGCTTGTGCCAAGTGCTTGATGTTCTTCAGATGTAGATGTAACCCATAAAATCGTTAGTCCAACTTTACAATATTTTTCTACTTTTGCTTCTAAATAGTCAGAAAAAGCTGGAGGTCATCCCATGAACCTTGACAAATACTTCTGCGTTAGCATCTTTTTTGACATAACGTTCTAGGATACTCTTAAGAACATCGAAAGTTTTGACGCTATTAGGTAACATATTTGTTTGCTTCGCACTGCACTCACGGTCCGTATTATGGCATCGTGGTCTTAGGACTTCTTTGATCGACGGCATCTAGAAAAAGAGGTTTTTAAATAGTCGTATTTCTATATATCCTAATATGAGATATCTCATTTAAGGAGCCCCCACGTGTCTCATATTAGGAAAACACCCAAATTTAAAAACTAGGCTGCCTATTCTTTCTTGACGAAGAAAATACAACTAAACTGCAAATGCATTGTAAAATTAATCATATAACTGATACAATGACTGTAAATTTAAATCATTTAGTGTGACTATAAAGTTGTAACATACCTCGTTAATATTTGGTGTCAAAAATCGCGTTTTGTGGTTTCGTAAAAATCCGCACGTACACAACCTGACATCGCCTCGAACTGGGAAGCACCAACACATGTTTCGGTCTGTTGCCACGTGGCTTCTGGTGACAGTATCGCCAAATAGCTGCGGCGATTAGTTTCGCCAAAACCTAACTATCTCATATTTGGCAACCATCTCATATTCGGCATCCTTACCCTAATATGTTACAACTGTACACAGGTCGCTGTCAAACCTACTTCAGCGTCATGCTGTGATGGATAGCTACTTAAGACTTTTGTTCTCCCCCGCGATTAATTCCGCCCGTGACTTGGGACGTTCCCTTTAATTAATTTTAACACTGAATAATGTCACTTCCGCTGTCTTGAATGCCGATTTCCAATGTAAAAGAGCAGAAACGTCTAAAAAACGAAATGATAAATAGCTACTATTTTCTATTCGTTGGCAAAAAACGCCAGTTTCTCTTTATAAAGAGTTTCCAAACCGGCGGTAGTGTCATGACGTGTCGTAAGAGCCAGAGGTTGGTGAATTAAATAATTTTGATTTTGAATCTGAATTCTGGCCGTACGCATCCTTACTAATATTATAAATGCGAAAGTGTGTTTGTTTGTTGGTTTGTTGGTTTGTCCTTCAATAATTTCTGCAACAGAGCTACGGATCGACGTGATTTTTTGCATGGGTCATCTTCATCTTCATCTTAATTTCCTGGGAATCTTCTCCGCAAGTAGGCTTCAATTCGCCCGTTTTGCGTGGCCCGCTGGTACAGCTCCCCGCTGGATCACTCCAGCCAGCCGAGCTCCCTCCAAAATCCGAGCAGGCCACCCAGGTCGGCGAGGACTTCAGGAAGTGTTTTTGCATGGGTATGAGTATAGTTGAGGACCTGGAGAGTGACATAGGCTACTTTTTATCACGGAAAATCGAAGAATTTCTACGGGATTTTAAAAACTAAATCCAAGCGGATGAAATCGCGGGTATCAGCTAGTCAGGAATAAAGACTAAAAGAGCTTCGTGTATTGTGAAAGCTTGACACTGGTTTACTGATAACACTTTACATAAACGCCGTAATCGCTAAGCGCCAAGTGATTTTGCTGCAAATTGGTTTATACAAACAATACGCCTAGTCATGAAAGCGAAGGTCGGGGGCGCTGAACTGCGATTATATGAAAGGAAATTAAGCAATAGCAACGTAATAGCCATGAATGAAGCCTTAATTTAAACGAAAATAAGCGTGAAATGAAATATTATATAATAACAGTTTAAAACCCTTTACTAACTACATACCTTCATAATGATCAAAATGATGATCATTGAGCCTATCTATAGCCCAGTGGTTAACGTCTGCCTTCTTTTAGGTGGTCCGGAGTTCGATCTTAAAGCACGCATCTCTGACTTTTCGGAGCAATTAAATAATTAAGGAAATTAATAGCCGCAGAATTTTTAATTTGGCCACCACTTAGCAAAACACAATTTTAAAAATCAGTCCAGGCATCTTAGAGTCAACGGGGGATCGGGGAACATACATAAAGAAAAGATTCCGACGAATTGAGAACCTCCTTCTTTTTTCGAAGTCGATAAATAACGTTGTATTTATAAAGTTCCAAAATTCAAGTATTTGGGAGTTCTCAAAAGTGTGTGAAGCGAAAAAAAATATATATATAATAAGTATATACAATTATTTGTCAGTGCTAAAAGTTGCTACAAAAGAAATAGTAGCAGAAATTAAAATTATAAAAAAAAAAACACACAAAAAAGTGTGTGAAGTCGTGCCATCGTATAGGAGACCACCATTAAGTGAGAGATTAGTATTTATTTATTAAATCGGTTTTGTGTTGTTTCAGGTACATATGGCTCACAATCGTGTTCTGTGCGAACACGTGTGGAGCTAGCGACGGCCTTTTTGGATCGAAATATCCGAACGGTAAGTTTGTTTGACTCACCGACACAGCTCATCGAATCGCAAAGCTGAAGTGACAATGATCCTCTAAATTCTAAATCCTGACGGTTAAAACTGCGGATTGAAAACTGAAAGATCGACGGTTCGATCCCCACGGTGAAACATTCGTACATAGTCTTACACATAGACTGCTAAAATCATAACCCTTCCTTTTGCCTTTGCACAAAGGAAGGGTTATGATTTTCTTCTTCTTTATCAAACCGATACTGGACAGAAGTCTCTTGCATGGTTTTCCAGAAGCTATATCAGCACCTTGGGGCCCCAAAAACTGTCTGTTCTTTTGCCGTCCATTTCTACAACCACATTTTAATACCTACTCTGAAATAATTGTTGATATTCAAATAATCTACATAGTTTAAATAAAAAACTATGACTTTGGCTTTAATATGAGGATATCTGGACGTCTTTTTTGAATCACTTTAGTATTTTTTTATAACATGCTCTTATTAGGAGAACTTTTAAAATAATTATCCACAGGCATTCGGTCTTCGAAATTTGTCCCGTAAAGGGTTACTGCCGCACTCGCTGGCAATAAAAATGTACCTCGTAAAACGAAAGTGTCGCGACAAATTTTAAGTCTGTAAAAATGAACGGTGAAAATTCCCGCTGAAAATTGCGAAAACTTGCATGGAAAAATATTATATTAAATAACGATAGTAATTATATCGTCGTACTCGTAATAAAACTTATGGAAGTAAACAAATTTTAAGAGATACTTTTTTTTTTTTAAAGAATATTAGCCAAGCTGAACTTGATTTATATTCTCTTCTCCTCTCCAAATAAGCGAAAAGCTTATGCTAGGAGTGGGTACGACAATAGTGCAACAGATGGGGTTCGAACCTGCGACCTTTCAGTTTTCAGTCAAATCGTGGTGGTGAAGAAATACGTAGGAGAACTGCGATTTCACCTGATGGTAAGTGACGATGCAGTTTAAGATGGCGGCAGGCTAACTTGCAAGGGATATATGGCGTGTACATTCAATCTATACCCGTAATCGGTTTCTACTCGCCATCGTGCCGGAACGCTAAATCGCTTGGCGGCACGTCTTGACGGTAGTGTGGTAACTAGGCACGGGCAAAGCCTCCCACCAGACAAAAGACCGATTGAGATGATGATAAAGCTTTTTTTCAGTCCCTTAGGTATAAAAAAAACAAACAGAACAGAACTCTAAACAAAGAATGCAAACCGAACCATCTGCCTATGAAGCTATGAGTACACAGTACCCGAACGATGTGGGCTTAGAATTGACCCGCATACAGCTTTATAAAGGCTTTACGACAGTGCGCAGTACTGTGAGACCACAAACCATGAAAGTAAAAATGTACCTCTCCTAACATTGCAAATAGGTATCTACAAGTTCATTATCCTTATGGAGAATTTAATGCCTACTAAATAGGCAAAATCTCTTCTAAGTGTGTCACAGAAGAACTTTTAAAATGTATACAAATATAAAATACACTAATTTTTGTTTTGGTGCTGTGGTGGGCTATGAAATGTATACAAATATAAAATATACTAATTTTTGTTTTGGTGCTGTGGTGGGCTATGAAAGTGAAGAGAGTGCCCTAGAAGTATGTAAGACTTATAAAAGGAATGTATAGAGAAGCGAGTGCAAGCGTCCGGTCAGAAGCTGGCGTTACAGACAGGTTCAATGTGGAAGTGGGCTTGCATCAGGGATCGGCTTTAAGTCCCTATTTGTTTCTCCTGGTAATGGATGCGCTAACATCAGACATACAGGAGCAAGCACCCTGGTGCATGCTGTTTGCTGATGACATTGTACTTGTCGGGGAAGATGCGTCGGAGGTCCAGAGCAGACTGGAAAAATGGCAAGAGAAATTGGAGAGTGTTGGCCTAAGAATCAGCCGAACTAAAACAGAACATCTGTTCTGTGACTTCGGTGGCCCCTCCAATTTTTCAAAAATTGCCTTAGATGGTGTACCCCTACCAGTCTGTTCCGATTTTAAGTACCTCGGTTCGCTCTTTCAAAGCGACGGTAATATTGGCCGAGACGTAAGCAACAGAATGAATGCAGGATGGATGAAATGGCGACAGGTCTCAGGAGTGCTTTGTGACCCACGAATGCCCCTTAAACTAAAGGGGAAAATTTATAAAACGGTTGTTAGACCTGTCACATTGTATGGTTCAGAATGTTGGGCGGTAAAAGGGACGGATGTTAGAAGAGTACATGTTACCGAAATGCGTATGTTGAGATGGATGTGTGGTGTGACAAGAATGGATAAGATAAAGAATGAGTATATAAGAGGAAGTTTGAAAGTAGCGCCAGTAATCGAAAAGATGAGGAGTAATAGGCTCGCGTGGTATGGGCATGTAATGAGGAGGGAAGAAAACCATATTAGTAGAAGAATGTTAAATATGCATGTAGAAGGGCAAAAGAGTAGAGGAAGACCAAAAAAGAGATGGATGGATTGTGTGAAAGAGGATATGCGTGTAAGAGGAGTAGATAATGAGTTGACGAATGATAGAAGTGAGTGGAAGAAAAAGACATGTTGCGCCGACCCCACATAGCGTGGGAAAAGGACAAGGACATGATGATGAATTTTTGTTTCATTCAAAAGACCAAGTAGGTAATTATGATTTTACAGACATTCATAACAATTAATGTGATGTGATGGGTACAATTACTGCCATCCTCGTTTCAACCAAGGCTCGTCTACCGCTGGGTGTAGTTCTTTTAAAAGAATCCCCACAGGACACTAATCTTGTGCCGCTTTTATCCAGTAGCTGCCACTAACACGTTTGAGATAGTCCTTCTATCCAGTCCATCGGTCATAGGCGCCAATGTGTAGCGGTCCTTGGAGCTAAGTGTGTGGTATATTTTGTAACCAAGTTGAAATTTGAGCCTTGCGGATCAAAGGAACATTTCCGCAGTTTAATGTAATAGTGTAATGTTTCCTCTCCGAACAGCTGGATTTAATTAAACGTGTTTGGTTTCTTCAGTTCTTAGCGATGCATAAAAACTTTGTTCCTAACAACGAACCTACTCGTACAATAAATCTTTTGAAGTACAACAAACCGCAATAAAACAAACTCGCAGCGTAACCTAGTTGTAACGATAAATTCCCCTGAACTAGTTAAGAAATTAACACACTACAAACATTGAAGTAAAACTAAGTCCTGTGACACATCTCCCCGCGATACCACCATAGGCGGAAAGAAAGGGATAGGATGATAGAAGGAATTTTCACACTCTTTTATTAACTAAAACTCCTTATATTTAAAATATTATGTTATTTTATAATATGAGGTTATTATTAGGTTATATTATATTATTATATAATATTAGGTTACGTATTCAATTCAATTCCCAAATAGTGCTTTTCGGCGTCTCACGTTGAAGGAGAAGACATGAACGCTGCGATATACTTTACTATTGACAGAACAGAATTACAAAACATGTCATTCCCCTTATTCCTTTGGAGATAGACCACAGGCTAACAACACCTGGAATTTAACTTAGACAATCCGTTAGAGATACATAGTCAACTTTGCTTTAGAACAAACAGTTGTTACATCTACATGACATATAATAATAGGTATTTAATTTGATCGATGTTTTATAAGTTTCTTTTTTATGGGGGTGACATAGTCACCAAGTGATAAAACCCCGGCTTATTAATAAAGATTATAAAAAAAAAGCAGCGAAGCCGTCTGTTTTAATATGCATCTTTCTCTTTCATTCCGCAAATATTATTTCAGGGAGATGTGCTAAAGGCCTAAAAGAAAGCGCTGTAAAGTGCCCGTAAAATAAAGATACGTTTATCGCTTTCCAGATATCCCGGAATACGACTTGCTGCACGCGATCGGGGTTCCCTTCAGCAATCCGAAGACCCAGTACTTTGACGAAGGCCTGGATGGTTTCCCCGCATACGGGTTGAAGCCCGGCTCCGATATCAAATCACCGTACCGGCTCTTCATGCCGGAGAAACTGTATGCGGAATTCTCAATAACCGCAACCGTGAGGCCGGCGAACAGAGATGGCGGGTTTCTCTTCTCTGTAGTGAATCCGTTAGAAACAGTCGTCCAACTGGGTGTGCAACTAATCCCTTCAGGTCCCGGACTCACTAATATCTCTCTCCTGTGCACCGATGCAAATATATACGCCCTAAGCCAAACCATCGCGTCGTTCGTGGTCCCGTCATTTTCTAAGAAGTGGAGTCGATTCGCGTTAAAGGTTACGACTGATAACGTTACTTTATTTCTGAATTGTCATGAGTTTGATACTTTGGTAGTGAAGAGAAACCCGCAGGAATTGGTTTTCGATTCGGCATCGACGTTGTACGTGGGACAAGCTGGACCGCTGATAAGAGGAGCTTTTCATGTAAGTACATTCATTGTATTTTCTCGTATACAGTAACTCTACAAATGTCTTTGCGAATGTTGAATTGCCAGAAAAAGTTAGAAACTATGTACCCAATTCTAACTGAATATGCAATTTCGAAAGTTATCGTTAACACTGTTTTTATTTCATAAATGATTACTTAAAAAATAGCGCTACACGTAACGTTGCTTCATGACGCTTCGTTATTTACATTTAATAATTTAATATATATTTTTTTTCGAAATGAATAGATACCATGATACATTTTTTCAATGACATTTATGGGAAAAAAATAGTGGTGACAAAATAAAACAGATGTGTCCCTTTTGGAAATCGCATTATAATTGATTCGATAACTTTATTTTCAATAAATTCAATTAAATTATACGTTATTCGTTTTTTATCAGCTAGACAAACTGATTAAGAAATTTAGTTTGTTATAAAACGTTTAATTGGTATGATACTTATACTAATTAAGCCGCCTTGCCACTTCACTAGAAAACAGTTAACAGAATTGCAAATGCTCGCGCTATATCTAAAGTCTAAACCAACTGCACTCGAATTGCAGACGAAGAATTAAAACTTTACAAATGGGAACAGTTTCAGCTGAAATTTTACATAATTGTAGAAAAAATTTATAGTAGATAGATACGCTATCAAAGTACAAACCAGTTTATATATTAGTTTAATTTCATAATACCCGTGGCAATGTGACTTAATTACTCTCTAAAATATTATATGTTAAATGCCCATAATAATATATCGCTGACAATTTATCGATCATAATAATAATATGTTAGAAATTTGATATTCGTAAATCAAAATCAAATTTCCATGCATTATATTGATGTAACTTGTAAGTAAATAAACATTAAGAAAATCTCAAAACAAAATTGTCATAGAATTAACAGCTAGTAATGGACACGCCATAAGGTAATAGTTGCCAGGCACTAGTATCAAGCTAGTTTCTTATTTTCATAGGTTTTATTATGAATGACCAGTGACCATGACTGAAACACTGTCCAAGCTGGTATGCTCATTTGTCCACCACACTGGAAAAATGCGGATTAGCAGATTTCACACATTTATTTATTTTGGAAAATTTTAGAGAACTCTCAGCCATTAAAGGTATTTATCGCATGATATTTGCTTTCACCGATAAAGCAAAAAGCACGCTAAGCAAATATTTAAAAAGCATATATCTGAAACGTCTGCCGAGAATCAAACCCCGAACTCGCACAAAAGGATGCGCGAGTCTAAACCTAGTCTGAGCTCTTTTTAGAATTTCTAAAAAAGCTCACCCCAATTCTTATTCCTGTCCTTTAATATCAGCCCAGTCGATTAAACTTGTGTAAGTAGGCACTTAGCATCGTTATGAAAAGACATTTTGTCAACACGACTTAATTTACTGGGCTATTTAACACAAATGGTAATTTAAATAGTTATTAAGATTTTGTAAAACAAATCGTCCGGGCATTTATGGGTCATAAAACGAAAATAGATGGACGATTCGAAATAGAATGCTGCATACTATAAAAGTCTCTAATAAAAGACAAAGTTTTCAACAGCATCTATTAAGGTATACATTTTGAAATGACAACTAACTAAGTAATGCTCGTGATTTCACCCGCATACGTTTATAAATAAACTAGCTTTTGCCCCCGCGACTTCGTCCGCGTGGAATAAGATTTTGGGGTGGAATTTTCAAAAACTGTGACACACGTACTTCTTTATTTTTAACTGAAAGCTCAAATACCAACTTTGATGGAAACAGCTTGAAAAATTACGAAGTTTCATTTAAACTGCCATCCCCTATTTAAACCCCTTAGGGGTGGAATTTCCAATAATCCTTTCTTAGTGTGCGCCTACGTCATAAAAGGAACCAACTGTAAAAATTTCAAATTTCTAACTTCAGTAGTTTAGGCCGTGCGTTGATATCTCAGTCAGTGGTAGATTCATTGACGATTCAAAAGTGCTTGTAAAAGTTTATTTGAATAAAAAATATTTCTATTCTATTCTATTCTATTCTATTCTATTCTATAGTCAGTCAGTCAGTCAGTCAGTCAGGACTTTGAATTTTATATATATAGATAGTTATTTTTTTTTAATCGCGGGAAAATCAAAGGATTTTCCAGTACGAAAGGAAACGTTGTGATCAGGATATTATTACAACTATTTTTAGTCCGTCATAAAATCATTAAATCGGTCATTAAATCGCTCTGCCACTGCGCTAAAACACAGTGGGTATCGCAATCTAATCTAACCGCACCCAGATTGCATCGAGGGAATTGAAACCACGCACGTGTATGCCGATGAACTTTTTCTAAAATACCAATTAATCTTAGCTAAGGTAAAATTGGACTACATTATTCAGAAACTATATACACTACACTAACTATATACTTAATATATAAAAGGAAAAGGTGACTGAGTGACTAAATGATTGACTGATTGACTGACTGATTGATCTATCAACGCACAGCTCGAAACACTGTATACGGATTAGGCTTTTTGGCCTACAGATAGTTATTATGACGTAGACATCCGCTAAGAAAGGATTCGCTAAGAAAGGATTTTTGAAAATTCATTCCTTAAGGGGGTAAAATAGGGGATTGAAAAATCGAACTTAACGTAAGCAAAGCTGCGGGCAAAACCTAGTTAGAAAATAAACGAAGGGTTCCGGACCATCGTACAAGCTAACACCAGCTTTTAAAATCCAGCAAATTGTCTTATTTTTTTTATTATTTGTTGTTATAGCGGCAATTGAAATACACATTCATTACATACTTGAAAAGCTTTACCTTTGTCACATTCAATACATTTAATATTAATTAAATATATTAAATGATTTATATACTAATAGTATATAGGTTTGGTTTAAAGAATTTATTCTCAAAGAACAATTTTCTCACTTACATAGAACTTAAGATTATAAAATTAATATATTTGCACTGGTATGAAAAACAAAAATGGTGACTCCTAATAACAAAAAAGACTAATTCCTAGACAAAAGTATTTTGATAATGTATTCTAAGTTTTCTAAGTATATGTAGTAATAATAATCAAAAAAAAAAATCATTCCGCATAACGCCCTCCAGTAATTATGAAAGTGTCGAAAGATAACGTCGATAATAACTTATTTTTACAGTTGATCAAAGCAACCGCGACGCTGCTTAATTTCAATATTGAAATTCACTCCCACAAATCAACGTCTAACGATTTATTGATCGTAAAAAAAATATCATCAATTACACAGATTGACGGTTTACTTAATTATTAAAAAATCTTAAACTTTTATGAAGGCTATAAAGCACTTTGTCAGGGAAGGAATAAAATCTTCGGTTCAAGTTACCTACGTAATAGACTCGGAGACGGTGGATTTTATCGTTTTTTTTATCCGTACAATAAATAGTTCTGAAGTGCAATGACTAGTTGTTTAGGGGTAAAACTATAGTAGTACAGCGTTCTTCCATCTGAAGTTGAAATCTATTAACAAGTAATCCTTAATTAATAATAGATAGATAGATAAAAAATTTATTGCACACAAGAAAGAAACAAAATTTAATACAACTTAAAACTATGCATACAAAGGCGGCCTTATTGCTACAGAACAATTATAATAACATTATAAATGCGAAAGTGTTTGTTTGTTGGTTAGTTTGTTTGTCGGTTTATTGGTTTGTTGGTTTGTCCTTAAATCACGCAGCAACGGAGCAACGGATTGACGTGATTTTTTATGGATATACTTGAGGACCTGGAGACTGACATAGGCTTTTTTATCCCTTAAAATCATAGAGTTCCCGCGGGATTTTAAAAACTAAATCCACGCAAACGTAGTCGCGGGCATCAGCTAGTTTATTTTAATTGCAATACCTCGTCCAAGCCATTGCTTCGTTCTTACGATATCAATTACATATAATCAGGTTGAGTAAAGTTTAAATTTTGATCAGTCAAGGATTTAAAAAAGTATCTTGATTAAAAGCTGCAGTAAATCTTACCATCAATCTCTTGGACTTTTTCATTTTCACTTATCGATCGAATATCCATTACAAGTTGGAAACTTTTCTATTAAGACCAAGTTGGAAGTAGGAAAGTATCTTTTTAGTTTCCGCCAACTACTTTATGTAATTACCCGACATCTAGGTGTTTTTGACAAGAGTTTCTTACTTGTTTCCAAAGTGTCATCGATCACTGTACCACTTAACTATAGAGAAAATGTTGCTAGCAAAAAAACTGTATAAGTACCTACCTTATATCAAATAGACGTAAAAATGAATGCCAACCATCGAACTCTAATGATTAGAAGCGCAATTGTCGACGTAATAAGCATTTGTAGTAAGCCTTTAAACTCTGAATACGCAGTATCGTCCAATCAGTACGACGAGCTCACAGAAAATTATTAAAAAATAACGTAATGTGCTGTGAAAGGATGTCATAGTTCATCACAATAACACTAATGGGGTAAGATAGGGGTTTGAAAAATCGAACTCAACTCATCATCAACTCAAAAAAATCGAAATAAGTTTAGATAGAAGCAGCCGTTACTTTGCGGAAGTTCATGATTAGCAAGAAAAGGTTAGAATTATTTTGAGAGTAGTAAAAGTTTGGTGTGGTTGTGCATGTGAGTGATGGTGGCATTGCTTGCTTGGGAACTTGGCTTTCTTGCTTGGTTGGGGAAGTAAGCGGTACCTACTTAGCTTGTAACTGCAAGTTTTACAATAAAGATTTTTTTCTGTTGGCGGATTATAGCAAAATAATTCTACCCTTTCTTGCTAATAAACAAGTTTATTATATTTTATTTACCTCGTGGACCTCATGAGATTAAACGCATGGAAAACGTGGCGCTACTAAAATAAACATCAAAGCAGTACTTCAAAGCAAACCATCCCCTGGGGTCCCTAATTACGTGTTGTCCGACGACCAAGCACCACGGCCTCCGACTGTGTTGTGTAATAAACTTGGAGATAACGACACCATCAATCATGGTGGTTACAACGCAAATAATTCCTTTGCTTCATTCCTTGTGTGCGAGCGTTGCGAATTTTGTTTGGCCAAACTTGGTCTCAAAGTTTGGTTTAGGTACCTAATAGTTTCAGGGACGGTGGTGTAGAAGGTTTTATAACATCAAGCACACATACATACAAACACAAGCACGTAAACACAAATGCACGCATGTGCGCACGAACGCACGCACTCACGCAAGGCATAAGACTATTCTTCTTGGAACATTCCGTCATTTGTACCTACACAGTAGGTACATATTGTATTTTATAATTTAAAAAAAATATAATTCTTTTACTTAATATGATAATAAAAAATTAAAAAGTTAAATGGTACGTGGGTTCAAATTATTGTTTAAATACAAATTGTACTTATTAATTAATTACTAAAATACAAATTAAGGCTAAGAGGGACTTAAGAAATATTGTTTATAACATTATGGGTACCTATTTTATCACGTATCCATTATAATATTAAGGATAAACTCAAATACCTCATGGATCATGATAATATTGTATGTAGGTACATACAACAAGGAAATGAATAATGTGTTGTACGATGGTAAGCCGGGGATGTTTTGCTTTCCATTAATATTATAGTACCTTGGTAGGCACATGTTTACTCACAGGAGGCCTATGTTTTTAATTATTATATTAAACTAGTTTTTACCCACAGCTTCGCTCTCGCCATGGAAGTAGTTGCTTTAGTCATTTAGTCCTACTTCCATGAACATAACCCAAGTAGGCGCAGACTTTAAACGTCATTTCAAATTGAAGTACCTAGTCAAATATATTTATATAAACTTTTTGGTATTCTTTAAAAAAAAAGTATAGTATTACGAAAACAATGTAGAGATCTTTAAAACATCTTACTCACTAGCTCTTAGAAAGTAACAAGAACGAAGTAACAATCCATATGAACTGAATATTCACTGGTTCAGCATCAAGCGAAGCATATTAATTTAAAAGCGTCGCTTTTTAAAACCTTCCCACTGTGTAATATCTAGGACAGAGAGAGAGAAAAGTTTTACTTAGTAAGTCTCTGAATGAAAAATTTTCTCTATTTCTCTAGCTGGGAAAAGATTATCCTTGTTACATCTAGGGCTTAAATAATGAGCACTTTGACTTAATATTAATCAGAAAATTGAAATAATTTAAAAGAAATTGTATCTGCGTTTTATATCGGGATAGTATGTCGCTGATTGTTAGCTACTCATAAAGAATTATAGGAGTAATAAAAAGCATATAATATTATTAAGAGCTTATTATAGCATGCCAAACAACGCAACGTAAACGAGAATGGTCGCAACTACGTCTTTTTTTACAATTATAACTGTTGTGTTTCAACTTACATTACATAAAATCGATACCTCCTACGTAAGTTGTTGTATCCCCAAAACGCTTACGTGATGCGTTAATAGGGATGTTAACAGGTTTTTTTAAACAAACATATAAATATGCTTGTTTAAAAAAAACAGCATTTTACTCACTTACCATCAGGTGTGATCGCAGCCAAGCGCTAGTCTATATATTTAAAAAAAAAAAATTCTTACATACTTTCAAGACGTATAAAGTTGTATCGTTATTAAAACGACGGCCTAAACCACTGTATTGACCTTCACAACAATAGGGATGTTAACAATTTTTCGGAATTGCTTTTATTTTGAAGATTGACTCTTGTTTACCAAAAAAAAAAAAAATTTTATTTAAAAATATTAGTATTTTCGATGAGAAAATATACAAAAATAGAGTAATTTTGAATGTTACCGCTAAAACACTCCACAACTGTCACGTGACTGGCATGGCGTCATTCGTCAAACAAACATTGGTCGCGATTCATGGCATACCTAATACAGTCGTCAGCTTGTTTCGCGATTAGTGACGTCTTGTGACGTTAGTGTGCTTGTGCACTTCTTAGCGTTTGCAGTCACGTGACATCAGATTATAAATATAGCATTGAAAATCATTTTTAATAAATTTATTAAGTTATATATATTAAATTACAAAAATGTGATTTTCGATATTCTAATATTACAAACTATCATAAAATTAACAGTAAACATTAATTTGTGATTACTGTTAACATCCCTATTAACGCATCACGTAAGCGTTTTGGGGATACAACAACTTACGTAGGAGGTATCGATATATGTACGGCGACTTTCAAAAGCTAAAGCTAGACTTTTAAACTCGTATCGGATTTCAGTTTCATCACTTTAAAGCTAAGTTACACACGAAATTGAGTGGTGGCGAGCTTATCCGATGCAATTTGGAAATGACCCGCTAAACTTAGGATGTGATATGCAAACGCGATCTTGTTGAAGTTCGCCAACTCCACCTCAACTTGGACAGCTAGTGAGAACTAGAGAAAAACAAACTCAGCACTGGCTTCGTTACAAAGTTAAGACTTAATTAGAGATACGGTTCTGCTTACGGGAACATTAAATTTTCCTGTCGATGTAAATAGGTACTTCTGTAATGCTTTATTATTCAAAAAGAATTTTAGCCAAGCTGAAATTGATTTATATTCTCCTCTCCCCTCCAAATAAGTGGAAAGCTTGTGCGTACGACAAGAGTGCAACGGGTGGGGATCGAACCAGCGACCATTCAGTTTTCAGTCCGCACCGTTAACTGTTGGGCTATTGAGGCTTATTTATAATACTAGTTGATGTCCGCGGCTTCGCTCACGTGGAATTAGTTTTTAAAATCGCACGGGAACTCTTTGATTTTCCGGGATAAAAAGTAGCCTATGTCACTCTCCCGGTCCTCAACTATATCCATGCAGAAAATCACGTCGATCCGTTGCTTTGTTGCGGCGTGATTGAAGGACAAACCGACAAACAAACACACTTTCGCATTAATAATTTTAGTAAGGATTAGTAAGGACGTATATGCGCTAGGAATCCCAGCAATTTACTGAACTTCGTAGCATTGAAGATGCACGAACTTTAAGATGTGATATGCAAATGTGACCTCGCTGGCAAGACGCAAGACGTTTCCTGAACTTTTGACAGTAAATGAGAAGCAAAACAGACTCACTGGCAGGTTTGTTGGCAAACAACATTGAAGTCTGTGTTCATAAACAGTCATAAACATTAGTAGTAGGTACTCTTAAAGTATTTTTGTGGTGAAGGATATCTACAAAGTTACGCCTAAGCCAAAAGGAAGGGCTATGATTATGCGTGTAAACATATGTACCACCGTAGCGCCTAAACTGCTGAGCCTATTTTGATGAATAAGAGTAAAAACATGTCAAAGATACCTCACTGCGATACCTCGCGGTCGCGGTTTAGCTCGCTACCTTGATGTCACCTCCATGTAAAACAAATGTATGCAAACAGATAAGCGCGAACATGTCGAAGGATACCTCACTGCGATACATCGCGGTACAGCGAGGTATCTTCGACATGTTCGCGCTTATCTGTTTGCATACATTTGTCTTACATGGAGGTGACATCGAGGTAGCGAGCTAAACCGCGACCGCGAGGTATCGCAGTGAGGCATCTTTGGCATGTTTTTACCCTAAGATGCCAACCGATTCATATTATATTCCGGATGATATAGGCAACATTTTATACGAATAAAATCAATGACGTTGCGCTACGGCTGAACCGATTTGGCTGAAAGGCACAAAGACAGATTATGGTCTAGAACTCTAGAATAACCCGGAAAATAAGAGAGTTCCCGCGGGAATTAAAAACCTCAATCATCAGCTAGTTGGTAATAAAAAAAATCATAGGTTCTACACACAAATTGGCCAGTTCCCCAGTTTTGCAAAAAAAATTTTTAACTAGTAAGGACCGATTTGGCTGAAATTTGGCACATAGATAGATTATAGTCTAGAATAACCCGGAAAGTAAAAGAGTTCCCGCGGGAATTAAAAACCTCAATCATCAGCTAGTTGGTAATAAAAAAAATCATAGGTTCTACACACAAATTGGCCAGTTCCCCAGTTTTGCAGAAACAATTTTTAACTAGTAAGGATTATAACGAGCAGCGGTAATATCTGTATTTTCACTGCAGCTGACTTCCTCCGCAATTTGCGCCCGGGGCCACGAGCGACGCGGTTACACGCTAGAGTATCAACATTTTTAGGGTTCTGCACCAAAATGGAAAAAGGAACTCTTATGTTGAGACTTTAATATTATAAAGTCTAATTATCACATCACATCACTCTGATATTATAAAGCCGAAAGTGTGTATGTGTGTGTGTGTGTGTGTGCGTGCGTGCGTCCGTGCGTGCGTGCGTGCGTGCGTGCGTGCGTGCGTGCGTGCGTGCGTGCGTGCGTGCGTGCGTGCGTGCTTGCGTGCGTGCGTGCGTGCTTATGTTTGTCGGGATTGACACGCAGACTACTTTTCTACCTGGAAAATTAAAGAGTTCCCGCCGGAATCAAAGAACCAATCCACGCGGACGAAGTCGCGGCATCGTCTAGTAATTTTATAAAAGAGCTTCATTTGTTATAAAGAAATTATGAAAACTCTGAAATAATCTATAATTATATAAAAAGGCTTGTCCTGACTGACTGACTGACGATCAACGCACAGCCTAAACCACTGAAGTTAGAAACTTGAAATTTTGACAGTAGGTTCCTTTTATGACGTAGGCGAGCACTAAGAAAGGATTTTTCGAAATTCGCCTCCCAAGGGGGTAAAAAGGGGGGTTAAAGTTTGTATGAAACTCCGTCATTTTTCGAGTTACACTCATGAAATTCGGTATTTAGGCTTTAAATTGAAAACAAAAAAGTACGTGTTTCACAGTTTTTAAAAATTCTACCCCCTAAGGGGTTAAATAGGGGTTGAATGTTTGTATAATAGTCCTTCGTTCTTCAAGTTATTTTTCAAGTTACGTTTATGAAACTTCATATTTTGGCTCTTGATTAAAAATAAAGAATTACGTATTTTACATTTTTTTTAAATTCTCCCCCCAAGGGGGTAAAAAGGGGGGTTAAAGTTTGTATGAAACTCCGTCATTTTTCAAGCTATACCCATAAAATTCGGTATTTAGGCTTTAAATTGAAAACAAAAAAGTAAGTGTTTCACACTTTTAAAAAATTCTACCCCCTAAGGGGTTAAATAGGGGTTGAATGTTTGTATGATAGTCCTTCGTTCTTCAAGTTATTTTTCAAGTTATGTTTATGAAACTTGATATTTTGGCTCTTGATCAAAAATAAAGAATTACGTATTTTACATTTTTTGAAAATTCTCTCCCCAAGGGGGTAAAAAGGGGAGTTTCAATATTCATAGTTAAGACAGGACAACGTCTGTCGGGTCCGCTAGTTAGGTATATTTTGAAATAATTAGGTTCAGGAAGAATAAAACGATTGTGTATAAATAAAGTTCATTTTGAGAAACCAGCAACCATCCTCTACAAACAATACTTATTTTTAGAAATAAATAAGATACCTACTCTTTCTTTTTAGAAAAGAAAGCTATAAAAATTATTTTGTACAGTTTCAATGGTTTCAAAGCATGTAAATGCATCACTCAGACTGCAGACATACTCAATGTGTGCACGTATTTTGGTTCTGTTACAAAAATAGAATTTATTCTAAAACAATCCCTATCGCAAGCACCTAAGGTAGTAGTTTAATTTAGTAAATGTTATAATTGATTGGGTTGTTTGAGAGTGATGTGAGGCGTGTTGTTAACTCTCTTGAGTAGATAGTGGGTGGGTGTTATTTTTCATTTTCAGTACTTAACTCCCACACTTTAATGCTATTCTCAAAAGTCTAAATCCACCGTCTAGCTTTCAACGCTGATGTGTATTACGCTGCTTGTCCATAGAAGAGAAGCGATGCGGAGATATATTCGGTGGACCAATGATATTATTGAGATATGGCGTGATAAAATTATCTCGTCATCTATCAATAACCTGATTGGTCTGCGAAGCACGTCTCCGCTCCGCTCCGCTTCAATGGACGGGCAGCATTAGGTATTAGTTACACAAGAAAATTTCTCGAATGCGAGCGGCAAGAAATAATTTTCGATTATCCTATGCGAAAACTTTCCATACAATTTTCGCCCGCGATCATACACTACATTATTACACTACATTACATTACATTATGACAAAAACTCGTATCAATTAAGCAATGCTCGAATATGAGTGAAAATTTCGAAACTGAGCCATTAAACAGACCGAAAAAAATCTAATAAAATCATAAATCGTATTTTTCTCGAATCTACTACTAGCACAAAATTATCTCTTAGTTGAAGGGGAAAGGAGAGTATTAATCATTGGATAATATAATTAGAAGTTTACACGTGAAATAGTTGATGAAATTAATGTGGCGGTTAAAAAATTTATTCTCAAAAGAAATTTCATGTCATGAAACTAATTTCATACTATTAATTTGGCAGTGTAAATTCGGCTTTAGTCTCTATCCACTGCGCTAGGAAAACCTGTGTTGCAGTCCTCTGCACTATCCTAAGGAACTATCCTTAGTTCCTTCCGTTCCGATTGATCGTTGACATTTTATCATGCAACACATTCCTGAAAATGGACCAACAAATTCCTGAAAGGCCGGCAACGCATTGGTGGTGCCTCTGGTGCTACAAGTGTTCATGGGCGGCGGTAATCACTTAACATCAGGTGACCCGCCTGCTCGTTTGCTCGCTAAAAATATAAAAAAAAAAAGTAGTAGATCCAGATCTCATAGTCTCGTCAGGTAATAAATAAACAACGTCACATGTCACTCCAACTTTCTGGAAAGCTCAAACTTAGTTTGTTTTTCCTACTTCCACTAGTAACTGGCTATCATAGTAGTGCAGGTAAAGTTTAGCACACTTCAGTAACGTCGGCTTTTGCATAACACATCTTTTGGTTTGCTACACCAGGGTTGTCAACCAAAGATAAAGATAGTTTTATTTGCTCAAACATTGCATTTTAATTAGAACTCTGCTGTTCAATCATGTTCTTTAACTAGCTTTTTCCCGCAGCTTCGCTCAAGTTAAATTCGATTTTTCAAACCCCTATTTTATTCCCTTGGGGGTTGAATTTTCAAATACCCTTTGTTAGCTAATACTTGTTATAATAGCTAACTGCAAGCCAAAATAAACCTCGATCCGTTCAGTGATTTGAGCTATGCGTTGATAGATCAGTCATTCAGTCAGTCAGTTTCATTCGTCAACAATTACTAACACATGACGTAATAGTATCCGAGACTTCTCGAAACACGGAGTACCTAAGGCCAATTCTGAACTATAAATATTCTATAACCAAACCTGACTACTGGTTACTAACTAGGTTCAAGTTGCCTAATCAGCACTTTTATTTGACTGGTATGTAATAAAGATGACATATAACAATCAAAAAGTGATACAAAAAAAATATTTTTGGTTGAAACCAAATAAATTGCAATTATTAAACCACAAAAATCCAAGCTAATACCAATTTATATAGATTAAGGCTGGAATTTGGATTTGTCTTCGCTGCGGGAACCAATTATTTTTTGTTTAAAAACGTTGGCAACCCTAATGTTAGAACCCAGATTGTAACGGAGAAGTTATCTTCGGATAACATATAATTTATTATACAAACACGAAATACATAGGTACATAATATTATGTATTTCATGTAGGCCAACTTGGAGCTTTTATGACAAGCCAAGACTCTACCATCGGTTGGTGAAGCAGTAGGGAACTCTCTTATTTCCCGGGGTAAAAAGTAGCCTATGTTCTTTTCCAGACTATAATCTATCTCTTTGCCAAATTTCAGCTAAATCGGTTAAGTTGTTGCGGCATTATTGAATAACAAATAATGAACAAACATACAAACTTTCGCATTTATTATATTATAATAGGATTTAAGACATTTACAAATTAAAGCAAATATAAATTTATATTAAAACTAAATTAAAAAATCTTTGACTAATTTTAAAACTTGTCTTAAAATAAAACACAACCATTAATGTTAAAAAAATCAAAATGAAATTTAAAAATAATCAAAATAAAATCTCTTTCTTTGCTATAACAATTATATTATTAATTATATTATTTTTTTTATAACAATGTCCCCTACATTGTTATAAAAAAAAAACATAAAAAACGAAGCTTGCCGTTTATATGGAGAAGTGAGGAAATTATTGTCTTGGCTAATGAATATTCTTTAAAGAAAATTGGATAAGCGGTAAAATATGGCGTGCCATTTATTGAATAACCTCATTCAACCTCAATTTGGAGACTGCTCAAATGGATATTCTAGATCACTTCTAGATATTGAGAAGCTGTTTTAACTCTTTCGTTATCTCTTTTAAACTACGCGAGTATGTACTGGGTTAACAGCAGAAGCAATGGACCGAACACTGCACACCATTAACGTACATACCATCAAGTTTCCAAGGAAATTCCCACTCGTACGGTGCATTACACAGTCTAAATGTAGCTTCAGGCACTTTTAAACGAGTGCTACGTACATTCTGCTATTTGTAAATGCATATTTGAATACAAAAATGGAACAGTGGTATTCTTTCTGGAACCTTCATTTCACTTCCTACAACTGGGCACGTGTCTCCGTAAAATTATTTAAGAGGCCAGTATACCCAGGTTCTGATTTTGACAAATCTTGAAATTCGGTTTATGCTTCAGATATTATGATTGTAACAAAAAAAATATTACATATTACATTTTAAAAATCGAACACTTCTCTAGAGAGTGTTGAGAATAAAATTTTAATTTTATAAAAAAAAATGTACTTATTCAAATCGCAATTCTCGTGAGACTTTTAGGATTTTTACGCTTTTGAGTGAGATTGGGTGCCCAAAAATATCCATTAAAAACTTTTATAGACAATTTATAAAAAATACCACTTATGGGTATAAACAGTAAACATATTCTCTACTACGGAGGGTTGAGGCCAGTTTTTATGTATTTCATACAATATAAGTAAATTAAAAATGCATAAAAGTAAACATACGACATTTTTGAAATTTATAAGCATTACAATAACAGGTAGGTATTCCTTCAGAGTGATTATCTTTTTAAGACTAAAAAAAATAAGGTGGGATATGTTGATTAAGTTAGTTTCAACCCTCAGATATCCCGAAACAGAAGCCCAAATGTTTTACTTTTTTTTATTTCAAAATTGAAATAAAAATTAATTAAAAAGACAGTTAACCATGACCCTCAAACTTACTATTCTTTGATTAATGAAAATGAGACCATCTACGATACAAAATACGATGGAGATAAAGAAACAGGAATTTTATTTTTCGAGCTGTTTTCGGGAAATTCGAAAGGAATTTCCAATCATTTGAACTTAGTTCACATAAATATGTTATTTAGGTTCCTCCAAGTTTGAAATTGGCAAAGTTTTGATCAACATTGCTATCTTGATCAAGGCGTAACAATTTTAATCAGTTGTGATGAATAAACAAAGAAGATGTGCCAAAATGAAGAACTTGCTGATTTGAACTTAACATTTCAAAAGAATTCACTCGTAAAAGGAGATTACAATTCTGCGAAACATTAATTAAAGTTAATTATGTATACCAAGTAGTATGTTCTTAATTACTTATGTATTTAATCGTATGCCAAACAAAGTATTTTTATCTCTTATTTTTGTATTCTCTTAGATCTTAATTAAGTATAAATTTTGTAAAGTAATAATAACGTCCAGTCACGTTTCACTTTTATTGTGACGCGGATAATTAAGCACAAACGTGCGCGAACCTTGTTGCTTTCGTTTAAACGTTTCGGATAGATGCTTTATGTTCTTGGTGGCTGAATTTTTATCCTTGTATATTTGCCAAATGTGGGGCTTGGATATCATCTCAGTCTAGATCGGCCGGTTGTTCCGCGTACACGTGTTGACGTGATAATTAAACGTCACTTTTTGCGGACGTCAACTTTTTGCGGATGTCACGCGTCGTGATGTAACACGTGAAGACTTGCCAATGTAAACAAACGCACGTGGCTGTAACCTATAGGTATACGAATACTTAAACGTTGTTAAGTAGCGTTGGATTTAGTGGGATATTGTTACATATTATAACACTTTAATATAGTTAAAAGTCCCATTTAGAAAAAAAAAATGGTTCCCCGTCACCTTATCGTATAGGTATCATAAACCGATAGAATGAAAATTAACTATAACATGGAAGTTAACACTGCAAAATAAACTTTAAGAATTTATTCTTAAAGTTTATTTTGCAGTGTTAACTTCCACGTTCACACGTTCTGACAGATTACCAATAAAAAAACAGTTTAAACCTCATCAACTTTTTCGTGGCTTGAACAAAGTTCAGCGATTGGGAATAATTGTGACGTAGATTTGTATTTACTAGGTTTTGTTGCTCGCTTTCAATCTCATATTATGATTCTGTTAGTTTTCCACTTTCAACATTCCTTCACTTTTTAGGGTTCCGTAGCCGAAGGGTTACCAACGGGATCCGCCTCCGCCGTCCGTCCGTCCGTCCGTCAGCGGGCTGTATCCCAAGATCCTTAATAGGTAGAGAGTTGAAATTTTCAGAGAATGTGTATTTCTGTTGTCGCTATAACAACAAATATCTAATGAAAATAAAATTAAAATTAAAGGAGGCTTGCCTGCTAATAATGTGTTTTTTCGGCGATTTTGGGTACGGAACCCTTCTTTTACGAGTCCGACTCGCATTTGACCTGTTATTTAATTATACATATATTAACGATGATAAATGAAGCGCGTATTGGCAGATATTCGTCGTAATTTGTCATATAATTTAACAATGAAGTAGGTACTCTATTATACTCTTCGTCGTTCGGAACAAATTTTTCGCTTGTTTTGTGAGTATATAACTCATCCCTAATAGAATATTTTAGCCCTATCACAGCAAACTGAAAATATTACTATTAAAGAAATAAATTGAAATAACGTTTCATGACCTAATGCTTTTCTGATTCTGTGTCAGAAGTTAGTTTCTTTTTTGCAAGCGGCCAAAGCATTGTTACATAACTGACAGATGCTGGGGATACTCTGACATTTGCACTGGAACCAACTGAATTGTGCTTGGCAAGCGCCGGCAATTGCGACCTCTCTTATGAATTTATTATCCGGCCAAAAAAGGAGAAAAAAGGTCAAAACTACCAAGCTCTCGTTCATAGCCGCGTTATGTTTGAACGATTTTTCCTTAAAGTAGGTCAACTACGATTGCTTTTCTCAAAAATTATATTTCCACTAGTTATACCTACTTAACTGACGCTCACGACTTCAGCCGGTGAATTAAGACTTTAAAAACTGTTCCTCCAACGTACTAATTCCTACTTAATATTATAAATGCGAAAGTTTGGATGAATGGATGGTTGTTTGTTACTCAATCACGCCGCAACGACTGAACCGATTTGGTTGAAATTTGGCACAGAGGCTACTTTTTATCCTAAAAAATAAGAGTTCCCGCGGAAATTAAAAAACCTCAATCCTTGCGAACGAAGTCGCAGACATCAACTAGTAGTCCATACACACCCTTCAACCACGTGGACGAAGTCGCGAACAATAGAATATGAAGCGAAGAGTACCGGGTACGATTCTAGGCGCGCGTTTCTGCCTTATCGGAGTTATGTGCATTTTAAGCAATTAATTAATATCACTTGCTACACACGTAATTTCACTTTTTAAATTCAATTTACGTACACGTAATACGGTAATTAATATAACTTACGTACTTTTCGAGCTCGTAAAACCGTCGGTCCTGCGCCTGATCTCTCTCCGGTCGTATCGGATTTTCCGTCCCATCGGACTATGAGAGTGAAGGAATAGAGAGTGCACTCGTCTTTGCGCACTCAGTTGTGCACAATATCACTTGCTTCAACGGTAAAAGAAAACATCGTGAGGAAATCTGCATGCATGAGATAATGTTCTGAAAGGTGTGTGAAATCTGCCAATCTACCGCTTGATGGAATACGATATAAGCCATCTCAATCTGAGAGTAGTGGACACGTATTTTAAACATCTGCTCATCTCTTAATAAATTGTAAAAGCTCACAAATCTGAAATTCGCTCCAGTCAGGATGCGCCCTAAGGATAGAATTGCAACAAACGCCAATCGGGGTGAAAGTCGCGAATTATTCCAATTACTATCCCATTTTAAAAGTCGCTTACAGCAACACTTTTGCTGTAATTAACGTATTTTAAAGTAATAAATTCAATAGGGCTGGAGCAAAAGATTTATCTGACAATAGGTTGACCAAATATCCTAGGTATTATAAATGGGAAAAGTGTGGATGTTTGATGTGTACTCTCTAACGCATAAACTACTCGACAGATTTTGACAGGGTAACCGAATCAAAAGAAAGACATTATTTCAGTGGCAAGTTGCAAGATTATTTTTATTTATTAATCATCCGTTAATTTGTTTAAATACGGCCAACATAAACGTGAAAAAAAATTGTCCACTTTTAGCCTTCTTGAACGGAATCCCAGGATACTAAGCCTCAGCCGAAGGGTGTGGCGATAGCCGATTAATCGGCTTCAGCTTCGGCCAAATTCAAATTCGAATTCAAAATCCATTTATTTCATATAGGCCAACTTGTAGCTCTTATGACACGTCATAAATCTACCAGCGGTTCGGAATACAGATTCTGCTGAGAAGAGACGGTAAGAAACTCAGCAGTTGCACTTTTCAAAAAAAAATTTTTTTACAATAGGTAGCAAAACTATGCTATGTATACACATACAGTGCTTCCACAATGAAGCTTCAAAAATGCACACAATCCAACGCATGCCAAAACGAGCAGACAAAGCAGACCCATTTCCGTTGGTGGCACCCGTTCACGAGCATGACGCATGAAATCAACCTTCGGTCGAACGCTAAAGTTTTCCCAGCGAATTGGACGCCCTACAAGTAACTGGCTCAGTGCCGGCGCTTGAGATAACGAGGTCGGGTCCGCAGACTGAGCGACGCCGCGCCGCGCCGGTACATTGACAGTTACGCAGAGCAGCTACCAGTTAGTAATTGATAGGAACTCGATAAAACTTAATCCATACTGTTATTCAACGAGCGCAGCGAAGTCTCCAAATCTGTTTGGTTGGACGTCATTTGCACCCAAAGTCTGTCTATATAAATCTTATAACTCCTTGAAAAACAAAATCCTTGTCTACGATAGGGGACAACCTGTATAAAAATTAAAAAAAAGCCTTATAACTCCTAAACTACATGATAATCTATTAGAACTTCCAAACAAATACACAAAATTTTCTAAGGTATGTGTATGTTTGTATGTTTATCCTCGTGTGCCTCGGAGAGCACATAAAGCGCCTGAATTCTCTCTGGTCGAGTCAGATTTCCGTCCTATCGGACTATGACGGTGAGACACACTTGTGCACTGTAATATCTCCCGCACAGATGACTAATCTCCGAGTAGGTTGGCCGCCGTGACTGGACTCATGATGGCGTGTAGAAACAAATTAGGGGTATGGATGTATGGTAATGTACACTTCCATACCCCTTCTAAGTGAGCCCGCTACAATCTTAGACTGCATTGTCACTTACCATCAGATGAGATCGCAGTCAAGGACTATCTTGTCATTTGTCATTGAATAAAATAAAGACTGCTAAAATCATAACCCTTCCTTTTGGCTTTCCCTTAGTCGGAACACACTATAGCATATAAACAGAAGAGATGTATCGTAGAATTAAATGTGTATAACAAAGTCGATTGCTACGGATTAAGCTCCCCCAAAGAAAATAAAACCGGTCGCAGTTCCTCGGAGTTCGCAGGCACTCGGATAACGAGGTCAGCATCGCAGACTAGACGTCGCCGGAGTTATCGACTCCCCAACAGCTGATGCTGCCAGATTCCAGTAACTTGTAACCAGTAGCTGTTCTGTGAGCGGTCAAAGTGTTTGCGCCGAAATCGCTCTCTCTGTTTTGTACGCGATTGAATTGCGACTATTGAGTTGTGTTTTTTTAATATAACAAAATATAGAGACTTTTATATGAAAGTGATTGAAAATTTAAACCTTAAACGCTTTGGATACCTAAAATAATAAGGAAGCGAAATAATGTACCTAGTGCCATTATCTCGGAGATTTTTCGCGCGCGAATAGCACCATGATTTAACTTTGTATACCTACTTAATATTATGTAGTTTATTTACGTTCAAGTGAAGAGTGATAAATGCAGTTAATAGGGTATTATTTTATGTAAAGCTGCAGGTAACTTATAAATTAAAGAATTTGACGTAGATTTTAAAGTAGTGCGTGCGCAATTTCTAAACTTATTTGACAGGTCTAACAATGGCGTCATATATTATTTCAAAATGACGACTCGATTTTTTTTATATGAATAGCGGGCAAAGGAGCTGGCGGGTCACCTGATGTAAAGTGATTACCGCCGCCCATGAACACTTGTAGTACCAGAGGCACCACCAATGCGTTGCCGGCTTTGCAGAAACTTATTGGTTCGCCCCTTGAATAACCCCATATTGAAATTAAGATTTAATTTAGAGAAGTAGGACAGCAGAATAATTTAGTATTTGTTACTGATCTAAGTAGTTATTAGTCCATAATAAGTTTAGACACTATCTAGAGCTGTAGTTACAAACTTCGCGTCATAACTGTAGGTAAGAAATCATCGATAAACATTTCAAAATCAAATTTTTTTCCCGAGAGCAGATTGAAATTTTTTTTTTGCTTTTCTGGCTCTACAACTTACAATGTATGATAATGCTAAAAGGGCGTACGCGTAAATTATTGTGATTTAAAGGCCGATTTTGACGAATGTCTTTGCGTTATGGGCCTATTTTTAACCGACTTCCATAAAGGAGGAGGTTATTGAAATAAAAGTGAATTTGGAAAATTTTGAGATGTGATTTAGTTCTGAAGCAGCGATATGTTAGATTATAATTATGTACCTACGTTACGTATTCGTTTTAATATACTTAGGTATGAATATAGTGGCTCATAAATATATCACTGTAATTCTATTATTTGCCTTTAATTAAGCGACTCCTTAATATATCATTCGAGTTCGTTTGATCACAATATAACATTTTGTTGCATAGATATATCTTCTAGTCATATTATTTTGATTATACTTTGTTGAAGTTAAATAAATAGCATTAGGCAAGAGTTTAATTTTGCTAATCTAATATTTGTTTTATTCGTGTTTAACTCTAGTTAACCGCAATAATAAATAGGTACAAATCTAATGCAAACATCAAATAATTGGTTCTGTATTTAATTAATTTATAATAATTTATAAAATTATGTTGTTATGTTTTAAGCTTATTATAATTAGGCAGAATGATTAAATATTATATATCAAAATACAAACTATAATGTCCGTGACTTCGTTCGCGTCGATTTCGGCGCGATTAAAATTCCGTAAAAGTGACGTATTTATAGTTAATGTCTATGACTTCTTTTTTCATTCTACATGCTGGGCTGGTTTCCACACTTTATTGTCTGTTGTATGTGATACACACCAATCCTTCCAATGTTCTTTACTCCACCCATCTCAGCTCTCTCCAGAAGCCTAGCAGGCCGCCAAGGTAGCCAAGGAACTTCTTGAAGTGACGCTGGGGACTCTAGATGATTGTTGCGTTGTTCTGCCACGCCTGTGCATCTGTTCTCACGTTTAATGTCTGTGACGTCACAGTTCACTATTTCATACAAGCAGGAGCGCGTATAGTTAGGAAACTATGCGCGCGTTTCGACGTTTGATAAAGAGTTGCAGTTTGGTTAGTTGGCAACACGCCTGTTATACCAAATTTGACTTCGACGTAGGTGCTTCGATCTTCTAGATTTTCTTAACAGTCATGTCATTCCTCCTGTCGGGTTGGTCCCAGAATCATTCGGATCCTCTCAGCCACTTAAATTGAGACTTCTTCTTCTTCACCACCTCGTGGGGGGGTCTGCCAACACTGCGCTTCCCGGTGCGGGGTCGCCACTCCAGCACTTTGGGACCCCATCGATCATCAGCTCTTCGAATTATGTGCCCCCTCCATTTCCACTTCAGCTTCGCAACTCGCTGAGCTATGTCGGTGACTTTGGTTCTCCTACGGATCTCCTCATTTCTGATTTGATCTCGCAGAGACACTCCGAGCATAGCTTGCAAATTGAGACTACGCCATAAAAAAATCGTTGAATGCAAAGTTCAAGATCGCCCAAGTATTTGTGGGTCTCTCAACACGAGTTAAATTCCACTTAACACAATGGACCTGCGCCAAATCCACAACTCCAACTTTGCAAAGTTGTGCGAAGCCACTTGACACGCTTTAAAATACTTCATTCCCATTCTGTCCCTATTTCGGACTTAGATCTTGAGTGAAATATTCAATTCAATTTATATGTACAAAACATGTGAGATACAGGTGTTAAAAATTGGTTATAATGGTAACAATGTTTTGCCATTTTTGGTATAATACCTACCGGTGATACCGAAGCCGATGTCAACATCTATTGATGTTATCCCTTTTTACACGACGAAAAAAAAGAAGGTTGAGAACCTTCTTTTTTTTTCGTCGCGTATATATTTTTTTAGTAGCAATGTCCTAAAATCCTAAAAGCGCATTCCTTGCAACACCTTGAAGTAGAAACCAAAACAAACCAATCGTACTGTTAATAAATCACAATAAGGTGCAAAATCGGTATTTTGAGTTATTTATGGGCGCAGTCAGATAAAAGGGAGTGGAAATCACTTCGCTGTTGCCAATAATAACAATAATTGTCTATCAATATGCCACTTTAGAGGTTATACTATTCAATGGTTTCAAAATAAGGGTAGGATAATACTGGAATCACACTTCACACTAATATTATAACGGCAAAAGTTTGTATGTATATTTTACATACAAACTTTCACCAGAGCGTGTGTAATCAAAAACAAGCAATAATAAATAATTTAAGAAAAAATAAGGCTTCAATATAGGTACCGAACTAAAAAATAACTGAAAAGGGAAATTATACAGGCGAAAGTTTGTATGTGTGTGTGTCTGTGTGTGTTTATAACTCCTTCACGTCACAGCAAATGAACCGATCTGGCTCAAATTTGGATTGGAGATAGCTCATACCCAGGATTAACACATAGGTAGGCTACATTTTATCCCGGGAAATTAAAGACTTCCCGCGGAAATAAAAAACCACCACCGGAACCCTACAGGATTTAGAGTGACATAGGATCTACTTTCTGTCTCGGAAAAACATAGGGAATTTTTAAAAAGCTAACTCACCCACGATGTCTGTTTAAATATATTTTAAAAAATGGCTGATAAAAATATTATACTCACTAAACTTCACCTTAACGCAAATACTCAAATTAACCACAAGCTTTTTAGCTAAAGCAACTTAATTCCCCGTTAAATGAACCCATTTGAATTATCAAAGTCGGATAAGGGCGGCCGTAAACGAAATTAATTCCACGACAACCAATTCCAGGAGTCCGGAGCATTGTGACCGGCTTAATTGCCTTATCCGTGTCGAGGTGTTGTGATTTGAATACCTACATTGTTTTAATATCCCTGGGTATCTCTCTCAAACTTTAATATAACGAACCAAGCGTCACAAATCACAATATCTTAATATTATTATTTAGCATCGTTTCATTTTGGCTTTTCTGCAATTTTTTTTGTGCCTTTGGAAATTGCAACATTATTTACTGTATTTAATTTTTATATTTTATATTTGATGTTGCTTAAGGAAATTTTTGAAAAAAAAAAACAATAAGTCAGTGAAACAAAATTTAATAAAAAATAATACAGTTTACAGCATAGGTATTATTAGAATAACATTTGAAAGTGCACGGAATTTCTGAACGTTGTCAGCTGTAATATCAGCGTTCTAAATTCAAAACACTTTTCTTCCCTGAGTAAGCAAAAGCCAACAGAGACTCTTAAAAGGCAGAAAAGGCGCACTTTTAGATGAAAATAAATTAATTTCAAAAGGTATTAGGTTTTCGGAAATTTAAAACGTGTAGGTATCTAAGTGTGATGTGATTCTTTAACTTCTTCTATATTATCTTCGCCTGTTAAAAAGGGTTTTGATGTAAGACACTCG
Organism: Hipparchia semele; assembly: GCA_933228805.2. Lineage (NCBI taxonomy): Eukaryota > Metazoa > Arthropoda > Insecta > Lepidoptera > Nymphalidae > Hipparchia > Hipparchia semele. Next base: position 4,909,950 of record OW121722.1, read on the forward strand.
TATGTCTGTCAAACTTTATTAATATAAAATATGTATATTGTACTCAAACTTGGTATCGCACTTATTTACCTTAATATTGTATCTTTTTAACGACCCGTTACATTGTATCTTTGTTCTTTCATATTAATCCTTTTTTTTTAATTCGATGACGAGAACTATCTTGTCATCGAATCGAAACAAATATCTAGGTATGATTATTTGCTTGGTATCTAGGAAAGATTATTTCATGAATATATTTTTGTAATAAGTTTTTTATGTTATTAATTAACTACATTTCGATAAATCCATTAAAGAAACATTTGAAATGCATTCAGCTCAACAAAAAAAAAAACACTCTTTTAGCATTAAGCTGAAAGATTAATTCCTTTTTATTAACGCCTGCATAAAACGTAACAGCAAAATCTTATTTCTATGTATTGCATCTACAAAAACCAGAAGCGTAGAGTCCATTAGGATATTCTGATTTAAATCTCTTTCATCTATTAGTTAAAACAAAAGTTATATTATTAGGATTTGTTAAGGATGATAGTTGTTTGTTAGTCTGGTGGAAGACTTGCCGTGGTTAGTTACCACCCCACCGTCAAGGACGTACCGCCAAGCGATTTAACGTTCCGGCACGATGGCGTGTAGAAACCGATTAGGGGTATGAGTGCATTGCCTTACCCCTTCCAACTTAGCCCGCTACCATCTTAGACTACATCGTCACTTAGCATCGGGTGAGATCGCTGTCAAGGACTATCTTGTCATCGAATAAAAAAAATACATACAGATAGATGGACAGATTATACTCGTACATGCATGGAAAGATTGTTTTGCCGACCGCCGTAGAGATAAGAAAGTTTTATAAGACTGCCAAAGCTCAACCATTATCAGTGTTGTCACAGCTATGGTTTCCCGTCGACTTTGTCAAGTCCCGGAATCAGAATAAAAAGTATGTCGTTGGTCCCGCATTGTGCAATGCTTTGTGTGCAAAATATTTGGCGGTTCGGTTCTTTAATGTCGGATTTTCATGTCGCTTTGTATTCAAAACTCAAAAGCTTATATTTATGCTAGTTTTTGCCCACGCCTTCGCTCACGTTACGTTCGATTTTTCAACCCCCTATTTAGCCACTTAGGGGTTTAATTTTCAAAAATTCTTTCGCGCCGCCATTGTTTTCTAGGAAATCTTCAACTTGTAGCTCTTATGACACGTCAAGACTCTACCACCGGTTCGAATTTGAGCAACTATCATTGTTCAAATTTTTTTTGAACGTGCCTTATGTTTTCATTATAATATTGTACAAATGAACCGTAAATAAATGCTCCAACACACATTGATATTACCAGCTCTACTTTCTAAAGCGTCGCTACAAAATTACATTAAGTGTGATTGCTTAACTTTATTAATAAAAATCAAACTGTGTAGGGTTAAAAACACTTCTCAAAATATTTAATTAATACGAAGAAGAATAAGTAGGAAGATACAAATTAATTATAAATAACTGTCTGGTGGGAGGCTTTGACCGCGGCTAGTTACCACCCTACCGTGAAAGACGTGCCGCCAAGCGATTTAGCGTTCCGGCACGAAGGCCTGTAGAAACCGATTAGGGGTATGGGTTGAATTTACACTGCCCCTTCCAAGTTAGCCCACTACCATCTTAGACTGCATCGTCAGTTACCATCAGGTGAAATCGCAGTCAAGGGCTATATCTTGTCATCGAATAAAAAAAACTTTGTTAGCTTAATAAATTAAAAAATTAAGAACTAAAGTGAAGAACAGTGAACTGCCTTCGAAATGGCAATGGTGGTGTCAAACAAAACGAAACTGTGCCTGTTGTTGTTGTTTATGTTGGTGTTTGTTGGTGTTGGACTTGCTGTTGTATCTTCACTGCAACTGTTACATCAGGAGAGTGGTGAGATCCACATACTGGGTGCCGCTGAGAAGTACAGCCAGCCAGCGCCGCAAATTGTAGACAGTGTAAGTAGCAATGTAGTAAATTAGTGGCTTTTAAAAGTTGTAAGCTTATAAAATAGGTATACGTAGACGATTTTGTATAAATAATTATTTCAAACAAATAGCGGTCTACGTATGGTATTCAATTTTATGCGAAGTGTCGAAGTGAAAACCGTAATACATTCGACATTATTTATCATTTGTCACTAAAATATGAGCATTCCATAGAAAGCATCTACTAGAAAAAAAAATATAGTATAATAAAATAACGTAATTATAGTGATAATAAAGGATTTTTAATTTATTCGCAATCAATTACAAAACACAGTTCTAACAAAAAATTTAGGTATTCCATCATAATTTCAAGAGCACAATCTTCACGATACGTTATAACTTATACTTAGTTGGTTGTACCAAGTAGATACTTAAATACAAGTATGTAAGTTACATCTATCATATCGTCCCATAGTATTACTTATTCAATAGTATTACTTATTTTATTTCACCCATAGCTGCTGGTAAGGTATAATAAAACGAGTAATCACATTATGGCCATTTGAGAAAATAAATTACCTCCCATAGACGACCTTTTTATTGTACTAAAAAATACATTGTATAAGATTTGGGGTGAGCAATCTACAATGCAATAATCTCGGTTCGAAACACGTTCCAAACCTTCCCCAAATCACTATTATGCGGAACAAATGAGCGAGGATCCTAATATATTGGTACAATCGAAAGCGAATAAAACCAGAAGTCTTTGAGGCAAGACGATAACTCCGTTAGCGGAATGACCACTCTGTATGACCGATACACACTATCTCTTTGGCTGGATACAGTGATTTCATTCCAGCACAGCACTAAACTAAATTATGTAGCGTCATCGCCATTTACAATTATTAAATATTCCTGATTGATATCATTAGCAAGTATCGGTATTTAAGCTCAAGTGAATTACGACATTTAGATATTTTAACTATTAATCGGTTTCTAAACACACTTAATTGCTAGATATATGGAATAAGTGATACGTGCCTTAATCTTGTGGGGCTTATGGAGGCCAATTAAGCATTTTACTATGTGCTAAGGGAGGCCAATGATATCTCACACTGGAATGAAATGTCGTTCCACTTAGTTTGGGCGACAATTGAAGACAATTTCAGTCGCGCTCTGTATTAGTTGGGCTGTACTAAATACTAGAGAGCTGGACTAATGTGTACCAGCCATTATTATGAAGCCCATATTATTTGAGGGCCAATTTATTAAGATCGCAGGGCTGCCCAATAACCTTTTATTGTAATCTTGTTACTGTAACGTACTCGGACTTACTCTTTGTGTAATAACTTGGTAATCTGATGGTTTTTATAGTTGAGACATTTTTTGTAGCGTCTTACAAATCTCTTTATCGAATAGGATTTTTGTCATTAGTGTATACGCAAATACGAAAGCTACGAGTTTTTTGTACTTAGGTATGTGCAATTGTGCATTCTATAGAATTAGGAATACTTTTCAAAATTTAGGTCACCTCTTATATTATTATACCAATAAGCAATTTGGCTTCATACTTTTTCCACCCATCTTTTTCAGAACCTTTTACATTAAATTTTGATAATGATCGACTTGCTTTAATATTTTCATATAAAATAAATGAGTAAATAATAGTACAGAGACAAAACTTCAAACAACCGTCCTGTGAAGGTACACTTCTGCATACAAAACGTCATGACATGACGCTCAGTGTCTCTGCGCCGCGCGGTGTGTGTTTTTTTAAAGAAAATTAGGCATGCTGAACATGACTAATAAAACCCTTTCTCCTTCATATAAGCGTAAATCTTGTGCTAGGAGTGGGTACTGGGTAGACAACAGTGCCACGGATGAGGTTTAAATCGTATATCTATCGCTTTTCTGTCCGCGCTTTTATTCGCTGTGCTATTGAGTTTTGTAGCTATTTATTTTCACTCCACATTTATAATTTTACCTTTAGTTATGCTTTTTTCTGTGAATTCTAATACGTGCAAGTTTAAACAATCATTAAATATTCTATTTACTCGGGACTTAATACGCGTGGTTTTTGAAAATTCTCGCAAGAATCCTTTGGTTTTTCTGTACCTAGAAGTACCTAATATATGTAGGTATTTCATGCTCCAGAGCCTGCACACAAAAAGGTACAAACTTTGCACGGTCTTTAGTAGTTTTGCCTCTTTTCGGTTATTTAGTTATCTGGATCTAATCCAGGGATAGGCACCTAATGAGTTATAGAGCCTTTCACGCAGACTTCTGATGTAAAATCCAATCGTCAGTAATCTATCACGTCCCGCCCTGACTTAGAGTTCATTTGTATTGCTCACGTCGATTCAGCTACAGTGTTCAGCAACCTAGATTGGTGACAAGTTGAGTAATTACTTGGGTAATAAGACAGCTATATAAGCGTGTTTGGGATATATTCATACATACAGTAGGGAATAGGAAGGGAATTCATTTGATTTGTGTTATCGCTAATAGTACTAATATTACTAGGTATAAGTTTAAATTTTGCACATTGTTTCGCCCCACTTTACTGTAATAATAATTGTATAATTGTAATGTTCCTTCCTTCACATAGACCTTAAGTAAATCTCTGGACTATTTCATTTCTTACTGCCCTAAATAGTGAAAAACTAAAACAAATTCTATAACATGGTTTCTTATTTCTAGTAACTATTATACTAATAATTCATCTTAAATAATAATTCTTAGATAGATATATAGATGTTGTTGTGCTCTTTGAAGCACGGGGCTGACATATAGCCGACTCCGGGCTAATATTGAAAATTTCTTGACAGAAGCACCCAATACATTTTTAAGCGAACATGCTAACGACTAAAGACATCATCACAAACGTAAAGTTTCTTAGAGGGCGACTGATAAAATAGTTAAAAATGTGTTTGTAAAATATAGTTTTGATCAATAAATTAAAAAAAAAGAGTAGACTATAACGATGCAGATAGTTGATTGGAAATCATAAATAAACACTACAGTTTTGTTTATTTGTATCTATTTGTGCCGATTATTTACCTCTTCATTACACATCAGACATCGTTTTAGGTACACGTAGTTTGCTACAAAGTAAAATACGAAACTAAACAACTAGATACTCTAAAGTTGGTCTAGACGGTCGGTAATTAGTTGGTGCTGCTCTGCAATTGAACTATGCTGTGTCAAAGAGGGCTGGGGCGGACGTGCCTGCTTAATTACTGCAGATCGAATGTACTGAGATTTAGCACGTCGAAATACGAGCTTTATTTGTTTGATGCATGCAGGTTAATTTTATGTTTGGCTTGGAAAACCTTAGCACGGAAGCTGTACCGCTTTGACGACCTTTCTGGTACAGTGGTGAAAACTGTGGTCTCAAGGGGTAGTCTTGGGCTCGATTTACGACAGAATTATTTTGAAACTAGCTGATTCCCGTGACTTCGTCCGCGTGGAAAAAGTTTAGAGTGACTTGCTACTATCCGTGAGAAGTTATGTCCTCTATCTCCGATAATATTTAGTAGATCTTCACCAAAATTAAACAAAATATTTCTAATAGTACACAATTTATAATAAAAAAAGAATTGTCAAATTCGAGTTATTGAGCAAAATCAACAAAAACTTTCATCCTCTATCCCGGATAAATCTTATTGTTTAGCAGGATAAAAAGTATCCTATATATTCTATAGCCTATGATTAATCCTGGGTATGAGCTATCTACATTCCAAACAGCAAAATCTTTTCATTCGTTGTGACAAATATTAGCCAAGATGAACTTGACTAATATTCTCCACTCACCTTCAAATAAGCAGAAAGCTTGTGTTAGGGTGCATAGGTGCGACAATAATGCAACGGGTGGGGATTGAACCTGCGACTTTTCAGTTTTCAGTCCGCACCTTTAACCGTTGAGCTATTGAAGCGTTGAATCCAGTTATTCTGATTAATATAAGAGTAAACTTCACTCAGGCTCGCTTGACAGTTCCTTTTCAGTCTATGCATAAAAGAGAAACTCCTCTTTTGTACATAGACTGAAAGGGAACTGTCAAGGGTATCCGGTAGGAACTAGGAAGATAGCAAAAACTTCTAAGATTTAATTATGTATTAATAAACGTAGTCAGAGCCGTGTTCTTGTTACACAAAGTTGAAAATTAAAGGAGTTCATACTTCGCTGCGTCAACTTAAGTTAGGTACACCCACTTATTAACTTTGAACTTAAAGAAACTGATGCTTCTTGACTCCTTCCCAGCTAATTAAATGAACTAGTTATTAAAGCGATGCAAGCTATTCAAGTTTTGGAGTTTTTTTTTTTCAAGATTCATACGTGAATATTCCTTCTCTGTTTATTATGAGCAACACAAAATAAGAAAAATTGTTTAATTTTCAAAAATCCTGAACCGTTTTTGACGCGATTGTCACAGGCAGCTGTAGAGGACTCTGCAAACAGTGATTTAAATAAACTTTTTGTACCGAATTATACTAACGTCTTTGAAAAATCTCAAAACCCTTATTATGGTTCACTCAGTGTTCACACAGTGGTTAACACACATTCACAACACCAGTTTCTCAACCTGGTGTTGTGAATGTAAGGAGGTACACTATTTTTTTAACGTTTTTCACTTTCATTTTACAAAGAAAGAAATCTTCAGGAATTCCTTTTTTTTTTCAATATAAATAAACTTTTATGTAACGCTAAAAATGTTTCCTGTACTGAATTTCAACCTTTTAATACTTAATTTTAATAATGAATGCCTGAATAGAGTACTATGGCGGATGGCCGTTGGTATGGCTATCTGTTACAACCTAAATTCACACGGATAAAGTTTACTGTGAAGTATTGCTGAATGTAAATTTACAGTAGAAAGGTTAAAAATCGAACAGAAATTAATAGCTCGATAAAGGGTCTGCTGCAAAAGACGACCCATTGTAAATTATGTAAAAGGTACATAATTTAAAATGTATTTTCAATACCTGTTAAAATATTTTGGTACCGAAGAAGGTTTAACCCTTTTATCGACACGTTCGTTCCGGCATGAAATATTTCTAGTGGGGTCCCTTCGACCCGCGATAAAATAAAAAGCCCGTAAAATGATTTTGCAAAAATAGTACTAATTTTACCACGTATAATATGATTTATTAAGGTCCGAACGGTGAGATAGGTATTCATGCCTTTCACAGTGGGTTTGACATGTAAATAAAATTGATGGCCTGCCGGTTTTTGTAGATTATTCTAAAATTGAAGAGTTATTGGAAGTTTTTTGGCGATATGGAATTTATTGACATGGATTTAGTCAATAAATTACAAGTTTTAACTTGAAAACAAAAACTGAAATTGCGATAAGATAGATTTTTCATTTGATATTGCTGAACGTAGCTCTATCGTTAGCTTTATATGTGAAAGCTACTTTAGTATTTTTTGTACAATCATTTTTACCCCAAAAAATACTAAATAATATATTTACTATCCCGCTCTGGATTGTAAAATGTAAATGAATAATGAATTGGAAATATATATAATATGTATACTATACTAATATAATACACAGTAATATGTATTGATAACTTAAACACCAAACTTTTTGTATCTATGCTAAAAATATTTAGAACGTCTTTGTTCATGAAATAGTACCAAACATTATTTATTTAGATGTTCTTCTGATTAAAAATTCTAACCAAGAATTCCGAAATGAAATGTTGACTTTGTAGTTTGAACATTTAATTTCGGAATTCCTGGTTAAATTACAGGAGTTCAAAGGATTACCTGGCTTTTGTAAAACGTAAAGAACGTAATTTAAAATATTTATGCGTTGTTTAAAAAAACATTTCAGAAGGTCGAAGGTCGATACTTTTTATGCCAGAAAAACAAATAACGGATTTTTAAAAAACCTTACCCCAAGCGGGCGAAGTCGCAGATAAAAACTAGTTACAAAATACTATTGTGTTGCTTTTTGTTTTAACTTCAAAAACGCATTAAACACTGAGTATCTATAATCGTATTTTCCAAATCTTGGAATGCTATCAATCCTCGGATTTGACAGTAAGTAATATCGTACAGGAATGGGATTTTCGACCAATTTTCAAAAACCCCTAAACCTGGAGAGCATATCAAGACTTTAAACGGTGCCCAGGTAGCATATTACACTGGTCGTTAATGCGTTCCCTTAACTTAGATCGCTTTTTAAGTTAGTGCAGCGCCGCGTACGCGTTGATTGACACGCTCTCGCTCGCATGGGTTAAATCCTTAATGTGCTTGACTGAGCGGAAAAGAAATTAATTATTTTCTACTGCAATATAATATATATTTCATCTTAATATTATTTCGTTTACTAAAAAATTTATTGGTATTCACTCGTAGGTTTAACCATCGCGTACAGGTTGCTTTAATTCTGAATTAATAACTATTTTTCTAAGCTTCCTCATCGTTTTGTGGTTCTTTAGGAGAAGTTAAGGAATTGTTACTCTTACTTATAACTTACATCAGTTACAAATGCGTGCAAAATTTGAAACTTAAAGGCTTAAAACATTGAGTACAATCAAGTCCAAAAGCGTTTAGAGAAATCTTTGTAAGTTTTCCAAAGTGTATGAAATATTACGATCGATGAATTGTCAGACGATATGGAGTGGGTTTGGGTTCGCGTTTTAACCCTCCTTGTCATACAGGGTGCTTTTCAAGAGTTGAAACTGTACGGGTCACCGTCTCAAGCCGAGGTGCAATGTGTGAATACTTACGAGGTGAGTCTCTGTTTATTATACTACATTATTTAAATAAGTGATACCTACATTATTATTAAATTCTTAGGACTTCCGCTGAATGCCAATTGACTACTACTTTACGTATTTTTCAGCAGATGAAAGTCCGATTTTTAACCTCTTAGTAACTCGGACATTTAAACAGAAGTATCATAGGTACCTAATAAGTATAAGAAACTCGAGTTTCTTTTTCAAATTAATTGGCTGCATTCACTCTGATCAGACTCAAGATAGAGTTAAAAAGAGTCTACCTCTTTTTGTCAAAAATATTAATTGTCTCTTTTTAACTCCATCTCAAGTCAAATCACGATCTCAGCCATAGCTTTAACGTCATCGACAGTATGACCACGAGGTATAAAGTCGATATTTAAGGCTCATGTAACAATATGAGCCTTTGAGACACAATACTCCATCTAATTATAAATATTTATAAATATTTGCATCATTGAACAAGTTTATTATATAAATACAGATAACTTCCTACAGGTAAGTAACTTCTAAACATAAAACTGGTTAACAACTGTTGTTCATTGACTTTTAATAATTTTAAATAACTTTTATAAAATGGCATATGAACTCTATGCGGTCAAAAAAAGAAAACATAAAAAGTTGTTGAACAAAAGTTGATCACTTTTATGTCTAGTAATTACATACGAAGTAGGAGGCTGTACGAGTATATTTCAACCATTCATGTATTTACTTAAAATTACATCTCTTTAGTAAGACTCAAAGGATATCGTTACAATAGCTTCTAGTTTTAAGTTTTTTTTTATTATTTAACAATTATTATTTAAATAATTTACGACATTTTAACAGGAAGTAATCCAAGGCGGCGATAGCGAAGAGATTGATATTGACAATTTTTTGGTGATTATTTGAAATAATTTATTTTAATTTGTTTTATTTCACTAATATAATAAATCTACTGAGTTATTCTCCGACACATTTTGTCATTTATAATAGTTGCTTCATTCAAATAATACCCTACAAAAAGAGAAATTAAATCTAATAAAATTAATTCTTGTTATTTTCACTTTTTATATTTATATTCTAAATATAAGAGCACACGTAACCCTTCGTCAAGACGATATTTGTGACTCTGTTACTGAGCTGGGTCAAAAATAGCTTTAAAAATACTGTTTTTTTTTTTTTTGCAAAATTTTGAAACGTCAAATGTGTTTAAGAATAACGTCAGTTACACAAAATTGTGGCGTCGCTACTAACACAATGCATATGTGGATGTCTAAAATTAACTCGGAGCTTTTGTGTGGTTATGTTTTGTTTTCATTTCCGTTAATGTTTTACTATAGGTTTGTTTATTAGCCTATAAAATGGTGTTACCAGAATTATTATGCTGGTCAAATTTCTAATTTTAATTGTATTAAATTAGGTAGGAAATTATAGTTAATTTTTTTAAGCTATTGCATAGCTTCTATCGCGGGCTTTGAGCGTGGAGACTGAATCCAGAAATTCCGTAGCGGAAATAACCTGATACGGAACTCCTCTCACCGCTAGATGGCGTTGATAAAAAATGTTATGCAATAGCTTTACCGCGGCAGTCCCCGAGTGCCACACGTCTTTTTTTTATTGATAAAAGTTTTATAATGATCCATTGACTGTGTATGGTAAGTACTTAGCTCTCTTGTAGTTGTATGGTACATAATACTGTTATATCTACATTAGATGGTATGTAGACCAAAGCCCTGAAGTTTAAAAACCAACACTGTCAATGGTTTTTAAAATAAATTATGAACGGCGATTACAAAAACAATATTGTAAAAAAAAAATTATATCCACTAAAATTAGCACCAACACAAATATCCAATATACTAGTACTTGTATGTCTGTTTCAAAAGAAAGTTAAAACTATAGAAGGACTCATCAAGTTGAAAGAGAGCGCGACAAAATTTCTAACAATTAAACAGTCATAAAGATAAACAGTCTTTATCAAGAATAGATGCTTTCTTTAGTAAGAGATAAGCGTGTTGCAAAAGTCAACGTACGCTTTATTTGACATAAGTGATGTATTATTGCAGCCATTGTGAACATCACTATACGTACTATAATTGTAAGAAATTGTGGAAGCACTTCTGCTCACTGTCTTCCTCAAATTCTTCATTAACAATAAATAACGCATACGTAGTTTTTCTGATGCTGATACTCGTATATTCATGGGTGGTGGTAAACATTTAACACCAGGTGACCCGCTTACTCTATTTGCTATTAATAATAATATAAAAAGTATATTATTAGAAAGATGTATTTTTAAACGACGACGATCCAATTGATAAAAATTGGTAGGTATAATTTAATAATGTCACATGATCGGTCAAATTCATAAATGGTACAATTCAAAATATACAGTTTTGAGTCACGTTTTGAGTAATTTTGAGAGTCTAATTCTGAATTGACAGCTAAAATTAATATAACTCTAGCAGATTCTGTGGTTTCTATCAATTAGAACTTGTACTATTAGTGCTTCGGAAAGATTATTCAATTACCAACCATTTTGCATACTGAACTCAAAACACCTGATTTTGGAAATGTTCCACTAATGAATTTGACCGATGAAATATGACAAAAATATTATTCATTGTAACTAAAAAATTTTGACAAAGACAAGAAGTAAATTTTATAAGGGAAAAGGAAATAAGTAATTACTACTAAAGCCACATGAGTAAAGACCGCTAAAACTATTCAATAGTTAAACGTTATTTTGGACGTCCTAGGTAGGTAACTTTGGATAAAGAAAACATGTAACGTCATATTATAATCTCTGCGAAGAACCGATTGAGGCACGATGACACAAGACAAGCATTTATAACAGCTTCCTGTGCTAGAGGCTAAGAATGAGTAGGGAAATTTACAAGCTTACCTATTACAAGCTCCAAAACCGTCTTAGTAAAAAAGCCTTTACTTAGCCATTACCTCGGGCGTAAGATATCTACATCCTGTGCCATATCTTTATTTACTCTTGTTGTAGATAACAAACCTTATCTACTTGGAGACCCCCTTATATTTCTAGAGCATTGGCCGACAAAATTCGCGAATTAACTTGAACTGATAATATTTGACTTTTACGAATTTTTATCAAAAGAATCGCTTCTTGAGTGGAAAATTGATATTAACAAAGAAGTTATATGAAATTACAGATAAATAATATTAATCATAATATTATTTTGTGAAGTTAATATGATAAATTCTTCACTGTATCTTAAAGGTGTATTGTCAATTTTGAGAATAAGTAAAAGGTTATCTATCTAGTTAGTAATTAATCTAAAGGAAGCGTTATAAATATAATTTTTAAATGATATTCTTGATATATTAACTGCGGAAAATTGAAAAATACAGACAAAGCGCAAATTCGGAGGTACTTATTAAATATCACCCAGCTTTCAATATATCCACAGATTTTCAATATTTTTTTACAAAAAGTTGCTTTCAATTTTTAGAAATATTAGTAAGTACTTAACGTTTATTTTCAAATATTAAAAACATAAAAATATAGTAAAACTCACAAACCGCTTAATATAATATGAAATGAGTCAAACCATATTTTATTAAAATCTTCCTACTCACATGAAAGCAAAGTTTACCTACAAACACTTCATTAGGTAGGCGTGAAGACAAAATTGGGTGCTTCAAGTTATTCATATTTCTACATATCCTAATAATCCGGGGGCAGAATTACATATTCTGACAGTACGCGGCTTCCGAGTCTCCAATCAAATGTCTCAAGTCGCTACATTTCGAACATCTCTTTCTGTATTGTTTTGATTAAAAACTTCTTAACTCATATTAGCTGAATAAGCCAACGAGCATCTTGGTGTCCAACACCAGAAGCCAGTTACCGTTATTGTTAGATATATCAATTTTCAAAAGCCTATCAATTTTTATTACTAAGACCACATGAATGATACGATTTTGAATAAAATGTACCTAACATTTATTTACGATAGCTGGTTTGGACTAATAATGCATAAGTTGCATTTCCGTCGCGAACATATTCGTATTATAACAGATAAATCAAAGCAGAAAAATGAAAGGGAAAGGAGAAAAAAAAAGTACGTAGTCAAATCAAATGCCTACGCTAGAACAAACAGTTTCTGTCAAACACAAAACATAGCGAAACTGCTGTGGTATTGCTGAAAATTGATTGCTTCAATGTGACGATCGCAATCACCTCTTATTGGCTGGTCTCGATATTGGTTACCATGCCTTGGTATAGCAAGAACGCCATAAATTCACTTAGAGGTAATTGCGATTCCCATATTGTAGCAATCAAGTTTAAGACAATTCCAAAGCTGCCTTTCCTAACGCCGATATTATTGGAGATTTGCTTAGCGCCTAAAAGTCCCTAAATCAATTTAATTAACCCTTACTAATTAATGTTTGTGTGTGGAATCCGCAAATATACCTAACCGCAAAAAAAGGCTAATCTACCTAACCCGCATTAACACAAAACCGGGATAACACCGCTTAATTACAAAAAACACATGCTCAACATTACTGTATAATTAATTGTTGGACACAGGTGGACCAAGAGGAAGGTGACGCTGAAGGGTCAGGGAGGTACGGAACCATACCCCCCTTTCCGCCCCCACCACCCGGTCTCGATGGTAAAATACCTTGTTTTATTTTCCCGAACATAAGACTCGTAACTCCTAAGAGAGATTCTTCGAAATTGAACATAACAGATAGGGGGAGCAGAAAGAAATTATTTAATTGTGGCTTATTTGGATACCGTTGGAGCCTTGATATTGAAGGGTCTGATAAAAAATCAAATTGAGAATCTGCTTCTTTTTTGATAAAAGGTAGACAAATTATATCAAAAATCTATTATCTTTCATCAAATAATATATTCTTCAGGATATATTAGGTACTTTTTTTATGTCTTTTAGGAAATTCTTTAGTAATTATCGCTTTTTTTTCGAGACTATAAAAAAATTAAACACGACGCCAACGTTCTTAACCTATTGTAGGTGCACAAATGTCTCAAACAAATGTAAAGGATATATTATTTTAATACACCTATCTAAAAAGTGCTACCCAATTTTAACAGTTTTCAAACAGTGAACAAGTTTAGAGATCAGTGTACTTGTACAACCAAGCCCTAAAATAGTTAGTTATTTATAGATATTCGTAGTTGCAATATATTCGCCTTAATATTTATTTTCGGCCTGTAGAGTGAAGATACAATAAACTACTGTAAGCATTACAAAGCACTATAAGTTATATCAAAAAGCTATTAGGAGGGACGGTTCCAGGGGAGAGGTCGTGCGGTTACAGTGTTTACCCGGATTAACGACTGTTTGCTTTACGATACGTAATTACGGCGTGACTTATGAACCCAACTACGCTATTAACAACTTTCTGTTTACATCTTGAGGGGGTTAAGATACTGTAAAATCCCTTTCCACTGAAGCGGAGCGGAGCGGAGAAGCGGGCGGAGCGGTGCGGCGGACCAATACCATTTCAAGATGGCAGAGTTATTATGACTTGATTTATCTATCGAGCACGTCTCCGCTCCTCTCCTCTTCAGTGAACAGGACAGGCACTTTTAAAAGAAGGAGCCTATTCACTGAAGTGAAACCAATTAGTGATGAGGAAAAGAGTAGCGGAGCCATGTCAATTGAAGCGGAGCTATTTATATATTTATTACGAGAATTCGCGCGGGGGAACGCGGTACTTTAAAAACCGATCGCAGGTTGCTTCAACTTTGCTTGGAACTTGATGACTAATGCTGAGGTCTATAGAGCGTGCTCTGACTTAGCTCGGGCTTAAGATAGAGTTAAAACGAGACACTAATATGTTCTGATATAAATCTGTCATTTTAACTCTGTCTTGAGTCTGTGCAGAGTGAGAGTGCGGTTTACAGATTTCAGCCTCAGACTTACGGCCGATATACTGTGTATCTACCTACCCCTTGTTTATTATTTAATAATACATTTACTAAAAACATCTTTATCAACCAATAAACGTCCACTGCTGGACAAAGGTCATAAATAATTCATTTCATCAAAAATATATACCAGTGCAGACAGACCAGTGTATATACTCCGCTATTCGTAAATTCAAGAAACGTCTGCGCGTAAAATGTTAAAAGACGTTGATAATAATTAATTTTTTAATCACGTCATTTCTCAGTTACATAATTGGTCCGCCAAACATCTCCGCTCCGCTCCGCTTTAGTGAACAAGTATCCTTAGGTTAATGGGAACTATGTACTTAAATCGCAAGTAACAGCTATGGTAAAGCACAATTCTCAATAATTATTTAATAATTTTATAAAATTATGGTCCAGTTACATGACGCGAAAGCTTGCGTAAAAGTATTTCAAAATACTAAAGTTATGAGTTTATTTTATTTATCAATTTGTATGGCAAAGTAGATTTTTTTTAAATGAATTCGGTTGGTGTTACAAGTCTGTATTTTTGTATAAATGAAAAAATTAAACATAAAAGCTCTATATTTTGACTGACTAGATTTTTATAGAAAAAGCTACCTACATCTTAGTAAAGGGCAATTAGGAAGAAACTTTTTAAAGAACAATTCATTTTTAATTTCAGGATACCCACTGCGGCTTAGAGGCGAAAAGGGAGAAAGAGGACCAAGGGCAAGATATCAACAATTTTAATTTCTATTAATTTCTAAGTATTGGTGAATCAATTGAAACCATTAACTGTCATCTAAAGTTATTTAAAATATTCTCATTGAGGCAATTTCATTATCGCCGAGTAAAGTTTAATCGAGGAACAAAGACATTCAGACAGTTTTTGTTTTGAAATTCTGTAAAAATATCAAATTTATTCGTTGAATAAACGTTCCTAGGTAATGGTGCGATTGACCTTGAATGAGTAAATTATGTATAGAAATTAATAATAATTTATTGACAAAGAACAAAACATAATATAAGAGCGTGCCGAAAAATATTCATTTGTTATTTCAAATGTGAAAAGATTTAAGGATATACAAAAAAATCGTTTTATAAAATCTGGCATGAATGTGAATTAATCCGGGAGCAAATAAAAAGCTTACGAATGAAAAAAGAGACGTGCTCGCACGCCGGTTAACAAACATGTGGGATTGAAACGCAAAATTCGCAGTTTTCACACAAAGGGCGTCCTCCATTGTTTTGCCACTCGATTTATTGTCTGTAGCGCCGCCTACCGAGAGCTTCTTTAGACATCACGGATTGGATACGACATGAAATGAAATGAAATGAAATGAAATTTATTAAATAAGGTTATTAGTTATGTACAATGATCCATATTTTGTTAGGTTGAGACACAGCTGCCTAAGATAAGTTCAGAACTCGTAATATAGGCAACAGAGAGAACAGACATGACAGTAGGTTATCGAATTGATATCTCGAGCGTCATGGATTTACTTGGGTAATCTATGGGTAACTAGCTGATGCCTGCGACTTCGTGGATTTACTCTCTTTGATTTTTCGGGATCAATAAGTAGCCTATGTAACTGTCCAGATCCTCAATTATACCCACGCAAAAAATCACGTCCATCAAACACGTCACGTCGAAACAAACTCACTTTCGCATTTATAAATTTTATAATATTAGTAAGAATATTAGTAAGGAAGTAAGGATATTATTTACTCGTGGACCTATCCATAATGGGACCACGGGTAAACGCTCCAACCAAATATAATAACACTAATTGAATTGTTATTATAATACATATAATACTGATTGTGAGGCCTCGATAGAATAAAGGTTAAAACTGAAAGGTCGACTGTTTAATCCCTCTATTGTCGTTCTCACTCCTAACACAAGCTTGATCCTTATTTGGAGGGAGATATACTTTTCTAATCAAAATACTAATCTTTGACATGAGCTAAGATTGAATACTTTGAAGAGTCTAAGGTCGTTCCAAGGTGCTGTGTGGCGACCCCACACCGCGAAGCCCAGGGTTGGCAAGTGCTAGATAGACCAATGACATCAAACGAGTCGCAAGAGCAGCTGGATACAGCCTGCCCAAGACTGGGACCTGTGGAAGTCCATGCAAGAGACCTTTGTTCAGCAGTAAACGTCTATAAGCTGATAAAAAAGAGAAGAAGAAAACCGCAGGTGTATAAAATAATAGAGCAAAAAAATCGTAGCGGATTCGTGTCGTACGGCCAATAGCACGCTCTCAGCGCCCGTACCATGATATAGAGTCATTATACAGCACTTAACACTGTTTTGATCATCCGTGCTTGATGGTACTCGTGCGAAGCCTACTCGAAATGGCTTGTAGCATGATTGAGTTTAACATTGCCGATATTATCTATCAGGCGCGTTGTAGAATAAAGTGTGATTACCGATTACAGGGTGATTCTTGTTTGATTTAATTTTTGATAAAGTGTATTGTGTTACCCACTTCAGATTTTTGCATTTAACTTCTTATAATATACATGTACTTATCATTATTTAAAGAAGTACCTACAGATGTAGCCTATGTATATATGACAGGGTGTCAAACAATATGCATAGGGTAATTATCTACAATGTAGGACTCCAACTATACAATTTAAAGCTCCTTACCGCATTGAGACAGATTATGATGGTCAAGGGACAACCAAGTTTATTTTGCTATAAGTCGCTATACTTTAAGCGTTTATTTTAGTTTATGAAGATGGACTTTGCTCTACTTGCTCTTCCACTACTACACATAAGTAGAAAATACGCACACAAGCAAACAATTAATACAATAGTGTTCTAGAGACTAGAACACTATACTTAGTGTTATAACTTTAAACTTTTATTTTATTTAGGGTATAATGAGATTATTATCCTTAAAGGGTCCACCAGGAGAGTCGATACGGGGGCCTCCGGGGCCACCAGGCCCCCCCGGGGCACCAGGTCAACCAGGCACCACGGCTCTTACAGAAATTTCCGGTTCAGGCGATGATGTAAGCTTTTAATTTTATGTTCTTTACTCGAATTTAATTAATTAATTATATTTTTTACACATTACATTGGCAAAGGAATAAGCCTCAATAGCCCAACGGTTAAAGGTGCGGGCTGAAAACTGAAAGGTCGCAGGTTCGAACCTGCGACCCGTTGACTATTGTCGTACCCACTCCTAACACAAGTTTTCACTTATTTGGAGGGGAGAGGAGAACATCAGTCAAGTTCAGCTTGGCTGATATTCTTTTTTTAAAAAAAAAGGAATTACTTACAAATGTTCTACCGTAGCGCCTAAACTACTGAGCCGATTTTGATGAACGAGATTTCAATCGATTATTCATTATAGTCCGGGTGACATAGACTACATTTTATACGAACAAAATCAATATGATGGATGTATAAGTTTTTAAACATTTTCTTATTGTCTGTATTTATTTTTAAAAATTCAAAACATCTTTATTTAAAAATAATTAAAATGATTGCATCAGTGTAATGATCGCAATGGCCTCTGATTGGCTGGTACCCTTCCGTTATTGGTTAAAAAGCCATGCAGCAAGAGTGCCATAAGTTCAGCCAATCAGAGACCATTGCGATCGTTACACTGATGCAATCATTTTAACGGAATCAACATGGGGATCTCTGAAGGAAAGCATGATGGTTAGATAAGACACTATGCTGTAAACAATAATAGTCTCTAGCACTAACCACTTCCTACACTACTACTAATATATTTAACTGTTCATTTAAAAACTTTATTGACCAAACGTAATTGGAGGTGGCCAGAGCGAATGTTCCTCCCAATTCGGTTACAATATTTGTCCCTTTCCAGAATTTTCGTACCAATTTTCCTGAGTGTTACTTCCAAAGGAAGCAAGGAAACTGCGGTTCAGTAAATTGGTGCGATCATAACTTAGTTTGCTATGCGCTTGGCACCACTCCAATGCTAGAGCTGAGGCAATCGATTCATTTGGTCTTCGATGGTTTTTGTCATAACGGAATGACGGTATTTAGCATGTTCTACACGTTATGGATCCGTTTGCCATTCATGGACATTTAAATACAGTATGAAATTAGATTGAAAGGAATTTGACCTTTCTTTTATTTTGACAACCTCCCTGGCGCAGTGGTAAGCGCTGTGGTCTTATAACTGAAGGGTCTCGGGTTCGATTCCCGACGGGGGCAATTTGGGAATTTATAATTTCTGAATTGTCTCCGGTCTGGTTGGAGGTTTTAGCCGTGGCTAGTAACCGTCAAAGACGGCACGTGTTTGACACCAGGATGGTAGGCGATTTAGCGTTCCAGCACGATGGCATGTACAGACCGATTAGGTGTATGGATTGAATCCACTCTGCCATACCCCTTCCAAGTTAGCCCGCTATCATCTTAGACTGCATTGTCACTTACCATCAGGTGAGATCGCAGTTAAGAACTATCTGCTATTGGCGGCACGTCTTTGATGGTAGTGTGTTAACTAGCTATGGCCAACTCAACGGCAGTCGCGGGGGTCAATTTGCCGCTTGCACTTCTCCTTTGTTGGAACAGCATTCTGTACCAGTGCAGTGGTAGATTCACTTTCGATGATGACGATTCAAAAGTACTTTGTAAAAGTTTATTTGAATAAATATTTTTTTTTATTCTATTCTATTCTAATAGTGTGCATATTAATTTGTAAACACAACATAAAAAGAACACAAACAATTTTAAAAAATCCCTCGCTGCCGTCAGCAATCCTATTTGAACAATCCCAAAACTCTTATTGAGGAACATAAATCAACCCTTATTGGAATTCACACTGTCTCCATACTAATGCCTCCCTTTTTATTGTCTTCCACTTTGTAATGGGGGCTGATAGGCAATCTGTTTGGATTACGATATTTATATTAGGTGTATAAAGTATTAGCTGATGCCTGCGAATTGGAAAACATAAATCGCGATGATTTGCTTGCTGAGCTATGCTCTAAATATCCCTGCTGAATCAAATCAGAAATGAGGAGATCCTAAGGAGAACCAGATTTACCATACTAGCTCATAGAGTTGCAAGTTGAGAGCTGAAGTGATGATGGATGGGACATATAGCGCGAAGAACACGTGTTCGTCGGGCTAGCATAGGTTTCATCGTTTCTATTTAGGTCCGCCCGACTTCAACATATACGTGTACAAACTACAGTAATTATTTTATTACTTTGGAGTGACGTTTGAAGTCGGTTTTTTTAAAGTATTTTTATATTTTATTATACTTTTACGAATAAGATCAATCGAATTAAATCTTTTACTAACCCTACTTACCCTACAATCTAGTCTGGAATAAAATTAATCAACGCATGCGGGGAACGCGATAGGTGCCAAAAGCAAAGGTGCCCACACCTTACCCCGTACTATCAATTGCTATTGCACTAGATATCGCTATACTCTCTATGTTAATTACAATTCACAATCATTTTTTTACATGCAAATTGATCCAGAGGAATGTTGTGAAGGTTCGTATAACTAAGAGATCTACTCTCTAATTGCGTCGAACCGCGTGAATCACTCCTAATATTATAATTCTATCCCGTGAAGTCAAAATCTGACTTATGATTTAGCCCAACTGTTAAAGGTGTGGATTGAAAACTTAGTGTGCGGGTCCGACTCGAACTTAGCCGGTTTTATTTATCTTTGTTGTGAAAATACTGTGTTGTCCACCACTTTGCACTGATGTCACAAATCAATTACGATAGATTCTATCAAATAAGTAGTTTTATCTGTTATTTACACGTTGCTATCTACATGAAAATAACATAGTAATTTTTTTATTCATCAACAACGGCGATGGCGTAGTGGTTAAGACTTCGCATTTTATCAGGGGTCCAGGATTCGCATCCAGCACCTCTGACTATTCGGAGTTATGTGCGTTTTAAACAATTAATGAATCAGTTTTACTATCAAAAACCAGTGAGCAAAAACAAATTTTGCTCACTGGTTTTAGACAGCAAAAAGCGCCCTTTTTGAACTAGTGATGTGAAAAGTTGTATGTATCACACGATAGCAAAGTTTTTGTTTCTTGTGCCTTTGAATCCCTCAATACACTCAGAATTATAACTTACTAGCTTTTGCCCCCGCGATTTCGTCCGCGTGGAATTAGGTATTGGGGTTGAATTTTCAAAAACTGTGACACACGTACTTCTTTATTTTTAGCTGAAAGCTCAAATACCAACTTTGATGGAAACAGCTTGAAAAATGACAGAGTTTCATATAAACTTCCATCCCCTATTTAAACCCCTTAGGGGTGTAATTTCCAATAATCCTTTCTTAGTGTGCGCCTACGTCATAATGGAACCAACTGTAAAAATTTCAAGTTTCTAACTTCAGTAGTTTAGGCTGTGTGTTGATATCTCAGTCAGTCAGTCAGGACTTTGAATTTTTATATATATAGATGACGAGCATAGCGAGTGATTCTAAGTTTAAGTAACTGAGTGAGCAAAAACAACTTTTAATAGAGTCCTTCGCCCGCTCGGGGTTCACAACAAAAATGATATGCTATCTTGTTGAACAAATAACTATTCTATCACCGCTCCCATTAAAACTCCATCACTTTCCTTGCAGCAAATCTTCGGTGAGAACTATGCATCGGTTGGTCACTGCGGCTGCAACTCTAGCGTCATACTGTCACTCCTCCAAACACATCCAGATCTGCAGGGGCCTCCAGGACCTCCGGGCATGGTGGGAGCTGACGGTCGAACCGGGGCACCAGGAATCGCTGTAAGTGTCCTTTGATATTATAGTAATTTGTCCACAAAAAAAGAAGAAGAAAGTCGAAGAAGTCTCTTCGTAAGTCCGTATTTATCGTCACCTGCCAAAGATACGTCTTTTAGGGTTCTGCAGTGAAACGGCAAGGAGTCCTTTGTTCGCTAAATCCGGGCGTCTGTTCGTCTTTCTGTAGCTTAGTTAGAAGCTATTGCTACTTGGAAGCCATTATTTGACTTGAGTCTTTATACAAACGTCTACAAAGTAGTGAAATAAAATCTTGAAAAAATTTTTTTTTTTTTACATCCATTACACGTAAAGCGGGAATGATTTTTTTTACTCGTCTATTATTATAAAGTCTATGAAACATATTGGAGATAGTACGTTGTGAATTTTTTTCTTTTCCGCTGAAAAGATGACTCGCTAGTCATCTTTGTTATGTTCATGTATCCCACCCATTAATTTTAAATTCTCTAGAAGTAAACATTCGTTAACCGTTTTACTACCAGTAGTAACACGGGTAAAAGTTGGACACATTATCTGTGACAGGGTCAGCCGGGACTGCCCGGGGATCGTGGACCGATGGGGCTAAGGGGTGAAAAAGGTGACAGGGGAGATGATGGACCTCGGGGCCCGGAAGGTCACCCTGGTTCAAAAGGTGAACCAGGTGTCGACGGGCGGCCAGGCAGCCTGGGGCCCCCCGGACCACCTGGACCTCCGGGGTCATCAGACTATAGTAATTTTGAGGTAACTATTCTATGTATAACCATAATATAGATCTTCTTCGACTAATCCGTCTATTTAATCGTCATTACATATTTAAACCTGAATAGCCCAACGGTCGAAGGTGGACTGGAGTCCACCTTCGACCGTTGCTTGGTGGAAACTGAACAGATTCGATCCCCACCCGTTTCACTATTGTCGTACCCACTCCTAACACAAGATGTGAAAACTTGTGTTATTTGGAGGGGAAAGGAGAACATCAGTCAAGTTCAGCTTGGCTGATATTCTTTATCAAAAAAAATTTATTTATTAGCTCGCGCCATAAGGAGCCGTAAAAATTCAAGGAGATTCGGACAGGGTAGAATTGAAATGAAAACGTATTGTTGCAGCGTGATTAAAGGACAAACCAACAAACAAACTCACTTACTAATTGAACGAGCGAAGCGAGTTCTCTGAGTCAACTAGGGCGCTTGCCTACTAGACAGAGAAGTGTGTCCGTCTAAATGTCTGTCAGAGCCCTATAACTTCTGAATTACTGAATATTAGAACGTGAAACTTGTTTGAAAATTCAGTTATATCCTGTACTTGAACAACAAATACTAAAATTAGATAAATGTTATAAAGAAACGAAATTATTTAATTTTAATGCGCCATCTATTAGCATTATTGTGAAGCTAATAGCTTCACTATAATGCTAATAGATGGCGCTGTGTCAGTAAAACAGTTTTATGTCAACTATTATTTTTTTTATTGCGTCTAATGTTAAAAGTTAATTATTAATATATATATAGCTACTCGTGCTGATTCACTGATTCACTCACTCACTGACTCATTGATCACCTCTCCTGTAAAATTTTGTATGGAAAAAAATTTTTTCTCTCACGGTTTCGTATAGAGGACAAAAATTCATTCGGAGGAAAAATATGGAGAGAGCTGATGAGTGAGGATTTCGGAGACGGGGGCACCCGCCAGGGTATCGAAGATTGGTGGGGGGTGTTCAACCAAATGTCACTCGAAACCTCATCCAATTGGCAGAGAGCCAAAAAAAAAGTCCAAAATGGCGGATTCAACATGGCGGCCATACAAATTTTGTTTGTTTCTATCTCAGAGAGTATAAGAGATGGATAAGTGTTTTTTTAGCAAAAGATGATCAGGAGCCAAAGGTCCACTTGATGAATAGAAAAAAAATTCAAGATGGCGGATTTTTTATTTTTCCATACAAAATATATGCAAGACTTTATGCGGCTCCTTTTCAAAATTTCTGATGGTTTCGTATAGAGGACAAAAATTTATTTGGAGAAAAAATATGAAGAGAGCTGATGGTTGAGGATTTCGGAGACAGGTGAGGAGCACGGCCAGGGTATCGAAAATAGGTGGAAAGTGTTCAAACAAAAGTCACTCGAAACCTCATCCAATTGGCAGGGAGATGAAAAAAAATCCAAAATGACGGATTCAAGATGGCAACCATACAAATTTCGTGGGTGTCTATCTCGGAGAGTATAAGAGATGGAAGAGTGGTTTATGGCAAAAGATGATCAAGAGCCGATAGTCTACGTGATGAATAGAAAAAAAATTCAAGATGGCGGAATTTTTTTTTCATACAAAATATATGCAAGACTGATAGGGTTCCGGTTTCATATAGAGGACATAAATTCATTCGAGTGAAAAATATGGAGAGAGCTGATGATTGAGGATTTCGGAGACGGGTGAGGAGCACCGTTAGGGTATTGAAGATAGGTTGAGGGTGCCCAAACAAAAATCACTCGAAACCTCATCCAATTGGCAATGAGCTGTAAAAACACCAAAATGGCGGATTCAAGATGGCGGCCACACAAATTTCGTCGATGTCTATCTTAAAGAGTGTACAAGTTGGAATAGTGGTTTTGTGGTAGAAAATGATCAGGCCCTGAAATTCTAAGAGCAGAAAAACCGCGGTCCGCTGCAGCGGGCCGCGCACCCACGCGCCCTACTAGTTACAATATATAATTAAAACTTTTGGGAATTATGGGATATCGCGAGATCTCAGTTCGGGGCGAACCACTAGTATTATAAATGCGAAAGTGTGTTTGTTTGTTGATTTGCTGGTTTGTTTGTTTGTCCTTCAATCACACCACAACAAAGCAACGGATTGACGTGATTTTTTGCATGGGTATAGTTGAGGACCGGGAGAATGACATAGGCTACTTTTTATCCCGGCAAATCAAAGAGTTCCCGCGGGATTTTAAAAACTAAATCCACGCGAGCGAAGCCGCGGGCACCACTAGTTTATAATATTAGTAAGAAGTAAGAGTAAAATAATACGTATTACTTTCATATGTGCAGAGAAAAGATGACTGTGCTTAAATCGGTTCGGAAAATTACGAGATACGTCATAAGTGAAATATTTTGCACCTATTCAAAGATTGTAATGTATTTGTCTATGATAACAATGGTATTGTATCTAATCAAAGATTGTAGCTGGGTGTATAGATAACTCAGACACCTATCGTTATCACTAGTTTTATCATACCACCAAGAACGCGGATCATCTATTATTATCTTATTTTTACACAATGCTAACTTGCAGTACTACTACTATTATAAGCTACAATGATACGAAAATGCAATTTTTAAGCTATTGCATAGCTTCTATCGCGGGACTTGAGCGTGGAGACCGAATCCAGAAATTCTGTAACGAAAATAACCTGACACGGGACTCCTCTCACCGCTAGATGGCGTTGATAAAAAATGCTATGCAATAGCTTTACCGCGGCAGACCCCGAGTGCCACACGTCTTTTTTTTAACAAATATTTTTGTATGGCGTTAGGCTAGACCTTTCTGCGCTAAATAATACTGTCGATCGATGTAACTTATACAAGTGGAAATGCTGTAATATATACTTAGTCTAATATTTTCATATTACTTTTTTGTCTCTATGCAGTCAAATTGGAAGCCTAGACAAATATACAAGGTAAGATTCTCGATCAGAATTTTTCAGCATGCGCCCTGTATGCAACGAGGATCTTTTAACTCATATTAATTGACAAACAGTTCTAGTTTTTATGTTTTAACTAAATTCCACGTTTTATAAGTACAGTCAATTTTGTTTAGATCGAAATATGATTGATCCTACTTTAATTCAAATTCAAAATTATTAATTTCATGTACGCCAATTTGTAACTCTTATAGCACGTCATGACTCTACCACCGTTACAAATTATACATCAGTATATTTTGCTATGCTCGGTGTTTCTTTCCTTGATTAAATTGAAAGTATGAAGCTTGAAGAGCTCCGTACAAAAGCCAGCGTAACGAACAATCGACAAGTCGCAAAGGCAAAGTGGTAATGAGTAGTTATTATTTCTGAATAGAATTTTTGACAGACAGTGCAACTCTTGTTGCTCCCCTACTTGAACAGATGATATCAAAAACACAAGGAGTCACCGGATTCATGCGGCGCAAGAGCGAGGCTTATTAAATTCCCCGCAAGAGACCTATGTCAAGTTGTGGACGTCTATTGGTTGACGAAAATGTAGAGATGTAGAATTTTGATTTAAACTTAAACTACAACTAGCTTAGTTATGTTCGATTTTTCAAACCTCTATTTTACCCCTTATAGGAGTTGAATTTTCAAAAATCCTTTTAAGCGGATGCCTATTGCCTACGTCATAATAGCTATATCTCGGCCCGATCTGTCCAGTGATTTGAGTTGTGCGTTGATAGATCAGTCAGTCAGTCAATCACTTTTTCTGTTATATATTTTGATGATATATCAAACGCCACTTCTTTAGTAAGTAACTGTTGTATACATTTTAAGAGAAACGATTGTATCCCGCAAACAAGCCACTTCAACAAACTTTAGAACGACTTTCGTCCTTGATAGATATACATCGAGAGACGAGGAGATACGGAAATTTATTAGAGACTTCGTCGCCAAAAGTTGGCGAGTATCTGAAAACAATTTCTGTTCTGTCGAGTAAATCATTATGAATTTTAGATGGAAAATTTGTTGTATTACTTGTCTTAAAGTTTCATTGTTTCTGCGATTATTATCTTGCAAATTATAAACCGTAATGATTAGGTTTATTACGTAAGTATCTAACGGAAAGTAGGAATGCCAGCGACGCGTGAGGTGTAACTAGTTTCCCTGTTTCCTGCATGCCTCATTAGTCCCAGGAATGCTGGTGAAGTACGAGGTGTGAGGAGACTCTTAAGTTTCTCGGGAGTCTTGATTAGTCCCAGAGGTAGAGCTGACGATGTAATATGAGGAGCATTGAATTTCCCGAGTTCCTCAGACTTCAGGCGCAGGATTAATGACGAGGCGACTATTTAGATACGAGACTTGAATACGTTTCTTTTTTATAAAATAATAATTTTGTCCTCAACATTCTCTTAAAAAGGGTTCGATTCTTACCATGTCGCTCATTTGCGACAAGGGTGACATAATTCAAAATCGACGATGAAAGAATTCTCTTGTTAGAGCATCCACAAAATATTACATTTTGTGGATGCTACGGTCTCGAAACAACACAGCGGCCAACAAAGCGACAGAGCATTAAGTCACAATCTCTCTCGCTCTTATTTTTTTGTGCTTAGCGTAATGCTGTTTTTATAGCAAAAAGTGTAAATTTTCGATACTAAAATTGGTGAATTTTTAATTATGTCACCCTTGTCGCAAATGAGCGATGTAATATTTTTTTTCATTACAATCATAATAAACCCAATTTCAAGATTCGTCAAAAACAGAATCTGGTCAGCTGTTCTCCTTAACATATTCTCAATACATTTTTTGACTCGGCCTGGAGTCGAAGCTAGAACCTCGTTATGCGTAGTCGAACTTACTAATAACTAGACCAACGAGGTAATCTATATAAATATGTTATAGGAATCACTATTGGGGTCTTACGGCGGTGCTATTGGCAGACCAGGGGCTCCGGGCCCTAAAGGTGACGCGGGGCAACCAGGCCCTATCGGACTTCAAGGTGAAAGAGGATTCCCGGGGCACAAGGGCGAGAGAGGTTACCTAGGACAAACCGGACCTAAAGGAGACCGTGTAAGACAAAAACATCAAAAACATTTTTAACCAACTTCCAAAAAAGGAGGAGGTTCTCAATTCGTCGGAAACTTTTTTTTTAATGTATGTTCCCTGATCACTTCAAGATGCCTGGACCAATTTGCGCAATTCTTTTTTTGTTTGAAAAAGTATACTTAAGGGGTATACTTCCCAGGATCCTGGAGAAATCGAGGGAACTCTCCAAATTTTATAGGCACAATTGATATACTTTGTAGTAGCGTTTGAAGTCGGTTTTGTAAAAATAACCTTTACGTTTATATTATTAACTAATGTATTTTTGATGGCAACAAACACCTTGCTCGATTTCGAATTGGGATAATTATTGAAAAACGCTTTTGGATGCTCTAATGGGCATCAGTATCGTATCAGTGCTTTTAAAATGCAAAACGTTCATTTTAAATGTTCATAAAGCTATTCTTAAATTATTGAAATGAATGATCATTTAAAATCCATTAAAAATTATACTTCCAAAGCATTTTAATGCATCCAGAAATTGAGGATACAAAGAATTTATAAATAGGTTTTATAAATGGGTAGATAATAACAAGGTTGCATTTTAAAATAAGTTAAACACTTAAAGTAAATTAAAATGATCAACAAAAGAGTAAGAACTTTTATTTTTATAAAAAATTCTACATATTACTAGGGATGATAGAGCCATCATTTTTTAATTTATATCTTACGAGTTATTAGAATTCATGATGTACTTCTACAATTATTCCAATATGCAATACGCTAGCATCTGTCGCGTTTCGCATGAGGTTTCGGACATGTTTTATTTCATCGCTTAGTCATAATCGCGTGGGTGAAATCTGATTTTTTTGTCATTCTACGCAGTCTTAACCTAAACACATAATGAGTTAGTGCAAGTCTAATAATCCAATTGAGCAAGAAAAATAGAAAATTTAGCATTCCTAGCCATCAGTCAATCTACCGTTTAATTTTAGGGTTACACTGGGCCCAAGGGTGACCGAGGCGTAAAAGGCGAGCGAGGCACCCCGGGACTAGATGGGAGACCTGGACTACCAGGAGCCAACGGACGATTCGGCGAAAAGGGAGAAAAGGGTAAAAATAACAGAAAATAAAACTAATAATAAAATATAACTATAATTGAAAAAATTATCTTAACATCATATCCTCATAAAATAAATAATTCTATTTTTCAAACTTTATCACACAAACACACACACATGCACATAAAACAAGGCGAGGTTTCATTAAATTAAAATCAAATCAAGAAGAGGTTCTGGTGTTGAAGTTAACTATGCGTCTGTTATTAGTGTAATTTATTATGGAAAGGGAAAACGTCGTGATTTAACATCTTATACTAAAACCAGCTTTTGCCCGCGACTTTTCTCACATTAAGTTCGATTTTTCAAACCCCTATTTCAACCCCTTACGGGTTGAATTTTCAAAAATCCTTTCTTAACGGATGCCTACGTCATAATAGCTCTATCTGTATGCCTTTCAGCCCGATCTGTCTAGTGATTTGAGCTTTTTATACAGGGCGTCCCACGGCTATGCCACATGGAGGGGAAGTACCTTAAATATTGTAGATGGAACATTTTACTGAAAGAAGACCTCATTTTAATTTAAAAAAACAATTTAAACTGCATTCATAGATTTTTAAATAATTGCCTGGTTGAACCGGGACTCGAACCCGCTATACGAGAAAAAAAATTAACCTGTATCTTTATCATACCGATCGGAAGGCTTCATCATAAGGATTATTTTTTGTTAAATAACATAGCATGAGAAATAAAAGGAAGACCATGAATTTTAGCCTTTGATGTAAAATTTTGTTCAGAAAAATGAATAGCTGACTTTGGCGTATCGACGTACAACTGATATGAGAAGTACGCATCATTTCCCGATCCTTATTATACTAATCCTTACTTATATTACCTATAAATGCGAAAGTGTGTTTGTTTGTTGATTTATTGGTTTGTCCTTCAATCCCTCTGCAATTCGTAGCTCTGTTGCAGCGGGATTGAAGGACAAACCAATAAATTGTTGATTTATACAACAAACACACATTCGCATTTATAAGTAATATAAGTAAGGATTAGTAAGGATAGTAAGGGTCGAGAAATGATGCGTACTTCTCAAGTGGGTACTCATTAGTAATAGTTCATGTCAGTTGTTTGTCGATACGCCAATGTCAGCTTTTCATTTTTCTGAACAAAATTTTACATCAAAGACTAAAATTCATGGTCTTCCTTTTATTTCTCATGCTATGTTATTTAACAAAAAATAATCCTTATGATGAAGCCTTCCGATCGGTATGATAAAGATACAGGTTAATTTTTTTTCTCGTATAGCGGGTTCGAGTCCCGGTTCAACCAGGCAATTATTTAAAAATCTATGAATGCAGTTTAAATTGTTTTTTAAATTAAAATGAAGTCTTCTTTCAGTAAAATGTTCCATCTACAATATTTAAAGTACTTCCCCTCCATGTGGCATAGCCGTGGGACACCCTGTATATTTAGATCTTATTTAGATAAACTGAGATAGGTACTTTTATCTTCTTTCTTTCTTTTTTTCTGGTTAATAGCCAGCCTATTAAGCACATAATTGCAGCCAGTAATCTTCAGTAGACTCCATTCCATGCTGTTATATCGTCACATAAATAATATTATGATAAGCTAGAATAAAGTTTTCGTATAACATTTTTAACTAAAAAAATTACTCTTCAGGAGAACA
Organism: Hipparchia semele; assembly: GCA_933228805.2. Lineage (NCBI taxonomy): Eukaryota > Metazoa > Arthropoda > Insecta > Lepidoptera > Nymphalidae > Hipparchia > Hipparchia semele. The sequence goes on from OW121722.1 coordinate 4,939,751, forward strand.
AGGGATACCCGGTCCACCAGGTCCTCCAGCTTTACCAGTAGGCGTTCTAGATTCCAATGAATCAGAGTTCCTAACAGCCGGTAGGTACGAGTAAGAATTTTACAACACTTGTAATGGACAAACTGATTGTATAAGCCAGTGAAACCATGAAATTGTTTCAGGTCGACTGCAAGTAACTAAAGGCGATAAAGGTGAAAAGGTAAGTGATGCTAATACGAATATTTCGCCTGGATCGTCAGAAAATTCTAGAGCCAACTCGTACGCATTTCGATTACAAGTGCAATTTTAGAAGGGACAACTCCCTTTTAAAATTATTAATTCGCACACCAGCCACCAATCGATCTAGGAATACTGTGTTGAAAAGGTGTTCGATAAGAAATTACTCCAAATTCTTTTATTTTGTTCAGGGAGAAAAAGGAAGCCACGGTAACGATGGGACTCCAGGATTTCCTGGTAAAGATGGAAAACCTGGTGAACGTGGCGATATTGGCCCCTCGGGAATGCCCGGTATTGCAGGGCCATCTGGAGCGCCAGGCTTGAAAGGAGAAAGAGGGGAACGGGGTCCGCCTGGTCCCGTCAGTATAACTTCAGCTACTGGCTCTGACATTATGACTATCAAGGTAATTATATTATCTCCTCTTTGATAGAAGAACAGGCTTAAAAATTCTTTGGTGGTAAGTACCTAAATAAATAAGTAAGGGATTCAAAAATATTTTTGCATGCTTTCAAGCATTCAAACAATATTCCTAGATGAATATTGAACCTCCACTACCTTAATAATGATTAAAAACGAAAAATGAGGCTTTGTTCAACAGAAATATTTATTTTAGTCTAAATGCATTCATCTCCTTTTATGTGTTAAGTTATTTTTGCGCACATCACGCAAAATTCTCAGGACTGATATAACCTGAGAATTGCAGTCCAAAACGAATCAGACTTAGATTTTTATACTTAATTCTGATCAAAATTGGTCTACTAAAATTCGAGATATAGCTTGAACTAAAACACTACTTAAAAAAAAGAAGTGTATAAGTAGAACCTAACATAGAAAGTTTGAAATTAAACGAAGAAGTAAATAGAAACAATTTTTAGGGTGAAAAGGGCGAAGCTGGCTTAAGGGGTCGAAGAGGAAGGCCAGGTCCACCAGGACCACGTGGGCCGCAGGGTCTGCAAGGTATACCTGGAACACCTGGTAAACCCGGGGAAAAAGGTGACGTTGGTTTACCTGGATGGATGGTAAGTTTATCATGTTGTTGTTGCAATTTCCAAATTAATTTGCTGTCAAATAACTCATCGCGTAACGTGTCTAAATTATGAACGTGGTGAGACTACCTTCGTGGCTATAAAAAGAACTTCGTACTTCCAAGCCAATTTTTTTTTTTAATATAAAAAGTAGGGGAAATCTACCAAGCCAAATCTGCTGTCACCGTTATCATGTTGTTTTCGCAATTTACGGATGACTTGATTTTTGAAGGCAAATAAAATTGGCAATCGTCTTAACATTGATTAGAACCAAATTTTATGTTAAGTTTTTGTTTCATGTAAGATATTCACAAAATCTGAGTTACCTTAAAAAATTATTATTAAACTTAAGTTCAATTATTTGTTACATGCTAATCAGAATATGAAGGTACTTGTGAAATAATATTATCAGCTTCAAACGATTGCTTATTGAATTCACATAAAGTGGATATACCTATGCTTGCGTACTTTGGTACTTCTATACAATATGCATACTGAAAAATAAAATTCAATAAAATTATAGGGAAGACCGGGAACATTAGGACCTCCTGGAGTTCCAGGACTGATCGGACCAAAAGGAGAAAAGGGCGATCCAGGAATAAACATTTTAGATGCTTCTATGGTAAGTGTCTTTTTCTTAGAAGCAATAATACACCTTAAATCTTCTATGTCTATTCATCAATCTGACATCTGAAATTTTCCAGCGAAATAAAAATTAAGAGGTGAATCTATATAGTAGTATAGAGTGCTATACGTTTATATCTATGCAAAAATTAAAGAGATCAGTTACTGCTTTGCTGCGTGATTGAAGAACAAATAAACAAGCAAACACACTTCTGCATTAGTATGATATAATATGAAAGAAAACATCTTAAGGAAACCTGCATTTTTTTTATACATTATAGGCGCACGCTTGACCACTATCACACCTGATGGAAAGTGATGATGTGGTCTAAGGTGTAACGCGTTTGCCTAGAAGATGCCTATTCACTTTTTTTTTAACCTGCAAGCCTGATAGTTCTACAAAATGCTCTCAAAGGTTTGCGAAGTCTGCCAGTTTGCATTGCCCGAACATGGTGGACTATGTCCTAACACTCTTGTCTGAGAGACCTGCGCTCAGTATTAAGCCGTTATATGGTTCAAGGTGATGAAGATGATGATGTATTTATACGATTTTATTAAACTGATTTACTTATAATCTTTGACGATGCAGTTTAAAGGCGAAAAGGGCGATCGAGGTTACGACGGCATGCCTGGACCTAAAGGAGCCCAGGGTCCACCAGGTCCCGCTGGCCCACCTGGCCCTAAATCTGATCCAGTGCAGTATGTACCCGGGCCACCCGGACCACCCGGACCCCCAGGATCACCAGGGACACCTGGAATATCAATCGTCGGACCAAAAGGCGAACCTGGTGTCAGCGTCATTGAAGAGTATCCGGTACATGGAAGTACAAAGTTCTATGGCAAACCAGGTATGAATTTAATTCCCTCCTCAATTGCCCAACGGTTAAGGGCGCGAACTGAAAACTGAAAGGTCGGACGTGACAGTTCAATCCCCGCCATTTGCACTATTGTCGACTCCTAGTCCTAACTAAAGTTGAGAAAAACAGCTTATAATCATAAGCGCTTTCAAACGTTGTGCTTTTCTTCTATAAATTACTTTTACGCGTATACTTATCGTTTTCAATCAAGGACGAAAGCAAAACACAAAAAAACATTTACCAACCAAAGTTGAGTCTTAAACTCATAGAAATAACGTTACATATCAATCGTATTATGAAAAGCTAAAGTTAAGTATAATTTATGCCAATAACAAACCTCCTGAAATTGACAATGAAGATCATAAATTTAAATTTCAATTGTACTATTAAAAAAATAAGTGTGGTTGACCAAAAAGTTTAAATGAAATTAGCTTTTATTTAATCGTATAAATGTTATTGGACACAATTAAAAGTTTTTTAAAAGCGCAAGGTAACACAAGATTTCTCTCTTCAATCTACAAAACTTATTGGTGGGGTTTTATTCCACCCGAACGAATTTACCATGTAACCGCGGGGTTGTAAGTCGGACGGTAGGTCGCTGGTTTTGGAATGTTTAGTGGACTTTATATGTTGATGTTATGATTTCGTTAGCTTCCTATTTCTGGGCAAACCTTCACCATCAATCGGCGGGAACGAAATTAAAAAATCCACTTACCTCTTGATGCCGTCGGTCCGCCTGGCCGAAGATGTTGGTTGGCCTTTGTCCCGCTAGATAGTTTGGTTAGGAATGCGAAATCTTGAGTTCCATTAGTTCGGCACACACACACTTCACTAGGCAGCTGCCATTTACGTGAATTTAGAGTTCGAACCGACGGGAAGACGATGATGAGCCGATGGACACGATGTCCAGCTTTTCGAGGGGCACTCGACAGCGAGCGGGCGTTACTGGCGCGGCGTCTTGCGAAGAACTTGCGAAGAACTAACTGTCCGCCGCTTGCGATGGCGGACGCGAAAGATCGACGAAAAGAGGGTGGATCGATAAAATCGAACCCACCGAATTGACAATGACCCACAGTTTGCCCAGATTGTCTAAATCTATCAAAACAGAACATCATCATATTTCTGAACACTTATTTACACTACAATATACCAGAGTATTTTAATTTGGTCATAATTCTTTAATTTCAACATTTTTTAATTTAATGCACGCTGCTGGACATCAGTTCCAAAAAGTCCTTTAGACCAATTAAAGGCTCTGAAAGAATTACATGATCTAAAGGATAGAAATAAGGAAAACCCATGTAAGTATTTGTCCTACTTACTCAACAATATCTAGAACATTAGGCCGGTATGTATGCTCAGTATTTTACTTATAAAACGATGTGAGTACAAGCTCTGAAAGAAATAAAACTTAAGTTAACTCTTAAATCTTTGTTTAAATGTACAATAATTATGCTTTTTCCCGCGGAAACTCGTCTCTCCAATTCTCTACTATGCCCATTGTCCATGCAAAAATCCCTCGATTTGCTCCATTGCTGCGTGATTGAAGAACAAACCAATAAACGAACAAACCTACATATCAACAGACAAACACACTTACACATCCTCACTAACCTTATTAATATAATAAATGCGAAAGTGTTTGTTTGTTGGTCTGTCCTTCAATTACGCTGCAACGGAAATACAAATCGATTTAATTTTTTGCGTGTGATAAAAAGTAGCTTATGTTCCGAGTCCTCAATTATACCAGTTGAATACTCGGATATAAGCAACTTTTTATCCCGGAAAAACAAAGAGTTCCCGTGGGATTTTAAAAAACTAAATCCACTCTGACAAAGTCGTCAGCATCAGCTATAGTTTATAATATAAGTATAGATAGTAACTGCCTCGTTGGTCTAATGCTTAGCAAGTTTGGAGGCAGATGACGAGGTGCCGAGTTTGATTCCCAGGTCGGGCAATAAAATGTACTTATTGGGTTTTTCTGTCAGCACTAGACCGGAGTTAGGAAGTAGGCGGTGAGTCACCCCCGTGTCTCGGAGAGCACGTAAAGATCTTGCGCCGTGTCGGATTTCCGTCCCATCGGACTATGAGAGTAAGGGAATCTGTACTTGCGCACACACTTGTGCACTATAATATCTTCAGCGCAGGTGGCTAATCTCTGTAGAGATTGGCCGCCACAGGATTTGGTCAGGAGGACGTTAATGTTAGTAAGGATTAGGTTACTCCTATTGATGAATTATATGCTTGCAGCCTCTTCCGGATCGGAATCCAGAGCACATCATGATGAATCTAACGCTAATAAACATACACTTGGTGCTGCAGTATTCCCAACGACCTCGGACTTGATGAAGGTATATCTATTTTTATATTTTGTTTTTCATGACAAAAATAATAACAACGGAAAACGTCAATCATAGATTACATCGTAAAGTAATTTAAATAAGCAAAAACCAGACTGAAATCTAAAATTAGTATTATAAAAAATTGCTAGGTACGATCTATAAAAATATTATAAATTTAGATTTTAATTTACATGATCAATTTTAAGTTGGGTCTTCAAAATCTAGAGTTATATTAAAAGTAATAAATTATATTACTGAAAGCAGATAATGTTTTTGGGCTCATTAGAATGGTCTCAATGAGTAGGTGTTATTTTTTTTTATTCTATGACAAGATAGCCCTTGACTGCGGTCTCACCTGATGGTAAGTGATGATGCAGTCTAAGATGGTAGCGGGCTAACTTGTTAGATGATGATCGAGGATCGAGGAGGAAGATTTAATGATGGAGCAGCAAACTGGGTAACAGGAGGTTGGATCTATCAATACATAGTCCGGCCATAGATTCACACTAGCTTTTGCCCCCGCGACTTCGTCCGCGTGGAATTAGATTTTGGGGTGGAATTTTCAAAAACTGTGACACACGTACTTCTTTATTTTTAACTGAAAGCTCAAATACCAACTTTGATGGAAACAGCTTGAAAAATGACGGAGTTTCATATAAACTTCCATCCCCTATTTAAACCCCTTAGAGATGGAATTTCTAATACAGTAGAACTCCAATTATCCGAACTCCGACTTTCCGAATCGCCGATTATCCGAATCACAAAAAATTGTCCAAAAAAGTCTAAGTGCGCTATTATTCTTCCCCCCGCGAAGCCAGTGTTTGCGAAGTTTGTTTGTTGAAGTGGAAGTGGAAGAAGAACTTTCTGCTGATGTTGAAGTAGACGCTGGACCATCAGCTAGTGAAGCATTTGCCGGCCTCGAGACTGCTTTGAAGTGGATGGAGCGTCAGCCCGAGTGTGACCACTTGCAACTGCTCACCGTCAAGCGAATGCGTGACCTGGCTGCCCGAAAACGGTTGAAGACCGCAAAACAGCTTACATTAACGGAGATGTTTAAAAAACAATGATTTTTATTTCTAAAGTTGTACATAAGTACATTTTATTTATACTTACTTAAAACATGTGAAAATTTCATGTTTCTTTCATTTAATTCAATAAAAAAATAGTGCAATATCAAAACGTAGCTTTTATTCTCTCCAATGGCAATTTTTTTTTAAAAAATCCGATTATCCGAATATTTGATTATCCGAATGGGTCCCGGTCCCCATTAATTCGGATAATTGGAGTTCTACTGTAATCCTTTCTTAGTGTGCGCCTACGTCATAAAAGGAACCAACTGTAAAAAATTCAAGTTTCTAACTTCAGTAGTTTAGGCTGTGCGTTGATATCTCAGTCAGTCAGTCAGTCAGTCAGTCAGGACTTTGAATTTTATATATATAGATGTTGGGGGTTTTAAAACACTTGTCATACAAAAGTTCCAGTGATGTAACGTAGGTATCCAAGAATAATATTATCACAAAATCTCGCCACTAAGCTGGTCCTAATAGTATACATAGTTTTATTTCAAGAGACGTTTGGATTAAACTATTTTGATGATTCTTGAATAGATTTGTCGTAAACTTGCGAGTAAACTTCATCATAACTTTTCCATATTGCGTTTTTTTTTTTTATTAAAAAAACGCAGTTGGATATAACATCCAATCTACAAATAATAACGTTCCTTTGTATAAATAAATATTGGGTTTACGACGTACAATAAATAAGGATTATTTATCAATAAACAAAGGACAATTGAATATTGATATTGAACGTAATAACTCGAGTAATATAGATAATATCTAGGATAGTGCTACATTAATTATTGTACCTATTACTCAGCTGGCCTCAACTAGTCCTGTGGGCGCGCTTGCGTACGTCGTTGAAGAACAGGCTTTATTCGTTAAAGTCAACTCAGGATGGCAGTATGTTCTGGTAAGTTTCAATTAGGAAACATAACCACGAATCCGAAGATAATCTAACCGGGTAACCTTTATACAGCGTGAAATTTTAGTGGTTGTTTTTCCGCAGCAGAACGATTTACCCTCAGTAATACTATTGAATCACGTTGTTAAACTTAAAAATAAACAGTTTTTTGTTTTGAAATGATTAAGAAAATATTCATGAACTCGAAAACATGAGAAACAATAGTCGTTCACGAGGCACAACGCAAGTACTAATCGAATCTCACACGCTGCTGACAAAATGAAGAGCTATTCATAATATTTAAAGCAAAATAAGCTCTCGCGCTTAGTGATACGGTATAAACTAGACTGCACACGCGAAACTATCGCAATGTTACTATTGGTTCTAGATCGCTTTCGAGTTTTGTTTTTCATAATTGAAGACTCCTCGGGAAAAACAATGAATGTCACTTTTTTCGTGAAACTGAGCCTTTAATGCTATCTGTTACTAAAATATAGAACTAAACTATATTTTTTAATAAAGTCAAAGAACATGTTTAAATAGTAATATGTTATTTCAATATTTATACAAAATGAGCATAAAATGAAAGAAATATAGACTTTGAAACTATAAAAAGTTGTTTTTCTCTTTTTAATCATCTTTTGACATTCATTGTTTTTCCCGAGGAGTCTTCAATTGTAATCTGTAATTTTGTTACGTTAACATTTATCAATTTACATAAATCGATTATACTACCAAGAAAAAATCATTTCGCTGCGGGAAAACAACCATTAAAATTTCAGCATGTATAATAATACAGAGACCATAATCCATTACTAAATTGAGGATATTATTTTTTTTTAGTTGGGATCACTAGTCACTCAAAACATACCGGTGACAGCTGCCCCCACTCCAGCCACTCCACCGATGCCCGCGGCCAGTCTGGTGCACATGCCACCAATATCGAACCTGATCGACAACTCCATACCAATGGGACCAAGTGTGAGTATACCATGGCCATTGCAAAGTTGGTTTTGATGGCTGGCTTCTTTTTATGCTATTGCATAGCTTCTATCGCGGGCCTTGAGCGTGGAGACCGAATCCAGAAATTCCGTAACGAAAATAACCTGACACGTGACTCCTCTCACCGCTAGATGGCGTTGATAAAAAATGCTATGCAATAGCTTTACCTCGGCAGTCCCTGAGTGCCACCCGTCTTTTTTTTTTTTTTTTTTAATTTATTGTTACATTGAGTTGCACAAATAAGTTTAAGATTGCCAAACTGGACAGCCAGTTTGATGATTTCTTTGTGAAAATGTCAACTTTCTTCACAAAGGTTTTCAATCGGGAAATTCAATCAGATAAATGCTACTCGTTAAAATGGGCAATCATTGCTATTATGTCATTTTCGGTTCATATATTTTAAGTTCTCGTTCATATTCAGGGTGAGTTGAGCGTGCCACATAAATTTGTAAGTAGGTTGTCCTCCCGATTGAATCCGGCCACGGTGGCCAATCTCCACAGAGATTTGCGCAGGAGATATTATAGCACAAGTGTATGTGCAAATACAGGTGCACTCTCTATTCCCTTACTCTCATAATCCGATAGCAAATAGCAAATAGTATGTAATGGTAAAATACGGGCTTGAAAAATCGAACTTAACGAAGTCGTGAGCGAAATCGCTGACAAAAGATAGTACCTATGTATAAACAAAATCAATATGATGATGAAAAATAAATGTATTGTTCTTTTAATATATTTTTTTATTACAACAGCTTCGTCTGATAGCTCTCAACGAGCCGCTCTCTGGCAACATGCACGGTGTCCGCCGAGCAGATTATGCATGCTACCGACAAGCGCGACGCGCTGGATTGAAAGGAACTTTCAGAGCTTTTCTCACTAGCAGGTACTTTTAAGTTTTCTTTTATAAGCTGCTTTATAACAATTACAGAATTACAAGTACAAGAAACCATTTTAATACAAAAAGTGACTTTACAACTGTCTTAAAAAAAGTGTTCTTTGCAAAGCAACCTGTATAGTTCCGTCAATTCACGAGGGCGCGTGGCTCATGGTTGTGTGCATGTCGTATCTGTATAAGTGTGAGCGAGAGCTTGCTCGCGTCGGACCGCTCCCACTTAGGCTCCTGACAGGCACGCACACTTACGCAATGTGCATGTACACGACGCCCTCGTGAATTAAGTAGATAGTTCCTGTTAAGACTAGGATAGTTCTCCTCCAGATTCTATTTTAATGAAACGAATCAGTATATTATCTAGTAGGCATCTAAAAGGTACAATTTATTTTTAAATAATCTTATGGCAGATCTATTTACTGCCAGATGTTATGGAAGCCGATCATATAATAGAATTAAACCGACTTTAAGAAGATTAAGTTCAAATTTTCTTTCAGAATTCAAAACCTCGATGCAACTGTGAGATATGCGGACAGACACTTACCTGTTATCAATATACAGGGTGATACTCTCTTCAAATCATTCGCAGACATTTTCGATGGTAATGGCGGTAATATGGTGGGGCCTTTAAGAATTTACAGTTTTAGCGGAAAAAATATTATGGTGGACTCAAATTGGTAAGCAGTTCGAACAATGTATTATCGAAGCTCTAAATAATTAAGGAATCATATATAGCATTTTGGCCTTTTTAATTTGGTGTTTAATAAACGTTTGAAGTTGATATGGGAGTTATTTAGCATTAACCAATCATTGTAAACAAAACACGCCAACTTGGCTAATCAAATAGGCACAAAACTTATTTTAATTCAGAATGATAAAATTTATTTTGTAAGATAAAATAATAGATTTTGTAAGATAAAACTATTTTTAGGCCCCAAAAGTTAATATGGCACGGTTCACATGCAAGCGGGGAGCGAGCGCTCGACACCTTCTGTGAAGAGTGGCAGAATGGGGACCCGACGAGTAGGGGAATGGCAGCATCGCTTTACTCTCACAAGCTGCTCTCACAGGAAAGGTAACTTAGTAACTCAAACATTAGTTTTTTTTTTACCACCAACTTTTTTTTTTTACTGACGAAAAGCACTGATGAGGTCTAGGTTAGAGAACGCTTGCCTAGAGAATGCCTATTCATTCGTATAAGGTACTCAAATTGTATGTGGTAGGTAACACGGAGAACAAGAAACGATTTAGGGCTGAGGCTGCGTCTGTGGTCGTCGGATATTATTGCAGTAAGTGCGGACGTAACTGCTATTCACTGATCCGTCGCTACAGTCACTGAAGCAAATGCCTCCGAGATAGCAAACCGTCTAGAATAGACGTAAAAGCCAGAAAGATAATGAGTTTATTAATATTTTCACTTAGAAATGTACTTAAATCTATATATATAAAATTCAAAGTCCTGACTGACTGACTGACTGACTGACTGACTGAGATATCAACGCACAACCTAAACTACTGAAGTGAGAAACTTGAAATTTATACAGTTGGTTCCTTTTATGACGTAGGCGCACACTAAGAAAGGATTATTGGAAATTCCACCCCTAAGGGGTTAAATAGGGGATGAAAGTTTATATGAAACTCCGTCATTTTTCAAGCTGTTTCCATCAAATTTGGTATTAGAGCTTTCAGTTAAAAATAAAGAAGTATGTGTGACACAGTTTTTGAAAATTCCACCCCAAAATCTAATTCCACGCGGACGAAGTCGCGGGGGCAAAAGCTAGTTAACTTATAAAACTATTGGGTGGTGGTAAGGTGGAATGGAAAAGGCCAAGAGGACGTAGCCCTATGCTTTGGTCCGAGTCTATTAGATCGAAATGAAGGAACATTATGTGCGAGAATGTGATCAGTGCCATAAATCGCAACCCTCAGTAAAATGACGATGCAGAGAGAGAGAAAGAGATAAACTAATTAATAATCATACTTATTTGACTATAATTTTATTAAAATATTTTATTTTTGTTCAGATACGCGTGCAACAACTATTTCGCAGTACTATGCATAGAAGCAACATCACACATGAATATTAGAAGAAAAAGAAATACGTTAAGGTACCATAAACATTCATATAAATTGTTATCCTTTCTACCTATATTATACTTGTAATCTTATGCTGCTATTTGCCTTTAACTATAATCTAATATATAAAAATGAATCGCTTAATGTGTTGGTAAGCGCATCACGCGTGAACGGCTGGACCGATTTCGCTAATTCTTTTTTTATTGTGTTTGTTATTGTCAGGAGAAGGTTCTTATGAAAGAAAAAATTAAGAAAATTGCGCGGAAAATTAGAAAATTTAAGAAATATTAACCACCATATTAAATTATTTCTAATGTAACCGCTTTTACAATTCAAACTTTTTTGATGTAACCTTATGGCGTTTGACATAACATTGACAGAATGCGTGCTGCCAATTTCGTCAAAGAGGATGTAAAAAAACTTAAGACAGGACAACGTCTGTCGGGTCCGCTAGTATCGTTAATAAAATCACATTATGTCATAGGCTTGTCTACTACAATTTTTCATCGCATGACAATTTTGCAGCAGAAATGCAAAGAATCCTTAACCTTATAATAAATGCCTATAAACATGTATCTAATAATGATTCTTAATTCCTTGTATCATTTGGTTCAACTTTTTACCATCATCGATTATTTCACCATCTTAAACGAAGATTAGTTTTACTTTAATGCTTTATTGCGCAAGTCTACGATATTTATTCGTAGACGCAAGTAGTAAAAATTGTTTTCTGTAATCATCGAACTATATGGACCGTTCCTTAGAACAAAGTCTCATCTGCTAAATTCATAACTTGAGATTTGAGTCTTGCAGATGTCGCTTTTAAGGCTCAAATTTCAAGTTGTAAATTTAGCAGACGAGACTTTATTCTACGGAACGGTCGTATATGTAATAATATTCAACTTATACAATTTGTTCCGATTGAAGCTTTACCTAATATTTGTATTTGCAGGTATAATGCAACATCAACTCTAGACGACGAAGACTATCTATACAATGCAGAAGAATACCAACAACTACTCAACGATATATTTGCTCAACCTTTTAGGGAAAATTAAGACTTAACCAAATTTTTTCCTATGATACTTAAATTTATTTATAATCAGTATCATAAAAATGCCTCCACACTTTTAAAAATATAATTCTTACGAACTTGCTCTAATAAAATATATAAATATAAATACTACGTATATCTATAATATATAATAGCAATGACTTGGTCAACCCAAAATAGCATTTTTGGTGGTATTTGAACTAACCTATTGACATTCCATCCACTCATAAAAAAAATTTGAAAGATTTTTTTTTTAATCTGGCGCTAGTGCACTATATGTATAGTGCAAGTATACTTGTATCAAATGACAGAAAAGGGATACATTAACATATACACTGACGTCATCGCTATTAAACTACTGACGTGCGAGGGAGATAGCGAGACTACGTCACTATGTCCCAATCATCCATGCCCTTCATTTAAAATATAAATTATTTCTGCATTTTACTCCAGGCAGTTTCTTTTGTTGTTGCGTATAAAATGATCAAAACCAAACAATGACATCTAATAGTTCCTATTGTATGGGCAATTCACGAGCAAATCTCTACCAATTTTAAAACCTGTGTATGTTTTGTACTAATTTTACATTATTATTTCATTTGGTAGGAACTTCCGAGTATTTTGAATAATGATCAAATGGTAGATGATTAGTTTGTAATTTTCAGTGTCTTTAGTTTCCATATTTTACTTCGTCATTGTTAGATGATTTTTTGTTGATTGTTGTATTGTTCATCGTCTTTATTTTCGTTTTAAATGTGCGTATTGTCACTAGTGTTTTAAATGTGCGTATTGCCACTTCAAGGGGTTTCACATGTTCGCGCCGCACCGCCAACAAGCACCGTCATATTGTAGCAATCGCATTAAGTTCACTCACGTATGACAACATGTACGAGTATAATCAAAGTCATACAGAAAAGGCAAAACGTGTGGAGGCATTATAAAGACGCGGTTAAACGGCGCGCTATAACACGAGCCGAGCCGAGTTTGCCGGCTCGGCAAACTTTGCCCGATCCATCACTTGTCGGTTTTTTCGACACGGATCGAAGGCACGCGCGCCATCTAGGCTCGGCTCGTGTTAATACGCGCCGTCTAAATAGATGGCTCAGAGCGCGCGACGAATGAATGCCGTTGATGCCGCATCTCCACGGACGGCTCGGCTCGCGTAGGATCGTGCTACCCCGCGTCGTTTAAACGAGCAGGCTTGCGTCCGCATTAAGCCGAGCCGCGCCTACACGGATGGTGCGGCGCGGCGCGGCTCGTGTTATAGCGCGCCGTTTAACCGCACCTTTACAATAAATAACCTAACCTAACTTAGCGTACTCAATTTTTATATGAGATTTTTAACATACCTAAAGCTTGGTGTTCATATGAGATTCCTATTAAAGTAGCAAAAGTTATTACGATTTGCATTAGTACAACTTATTTGTAATTTTTTGAGGCTTATGAACTTAGCACCGTGCAATTAGTAAATAAATTTTAATTATAGGTACATTGGTGTTAAAGCCCGTAAAAGTTAACCTTGCCTTATATGGAATATGTGTATTGCACTTCAACCTGCTCAGGGCCATGAATTCGAATTTCGTTTAAGAAGTTTATTAATAAATAATAATATTATTTATTAATAAATATAATCACATAATATTCATAATATTATTATGAATATTATGTGAGATATGGACGATTAAAGTATAAATAAAATATTGCATTATGGCTTGTCCTGCAGTCATAATGTTAATGAAGGTAAACTAACGTTTCTTGGGTTGCCAGTTCTTGCGAAAAATAAATAGATTGGAAAAGGATTGACATAAATAACTCACTCTTTTTTTGTTATGAGATAGGCTTGCGCTTGATGACAATCAATGATGGAAAGCATTGAAGAGGTCTAGGTTGGAGCGCGCTTGCCTAGAAAATGGCTATTCACTCTAGTCTTGAAGGTACTCAGATTATACGTAGCCGGACTCAGTATGTTGAAGATTGGATATATCATCATCATCACCTGCAACATCATCAGCAACCCATCAAGAGCTCACTACTGAACGCAGATCTCCTCTCATAGTCCAACGCGCTGGTCCAATGTAAATTGGCAGACACATCTTTGAGAACATTATGGAGAACTCTCAGGGGTGCCGATTTCTTCACGATGTTTTCCATCACAATTGTTACAATCAGACTCCGGATATGTTTACAACCACGTTTAATAATTAAGGCCCAAAAGACGGGTCTGCCCGCGAAATTCAAATTTAATTTGGTTTTTCGCAATTTGTAAACTAATACGACAAAGTAGGCTTATGGTGTTCAAATTGTGCCAATGGCAGTATCATCTTCACAGGTTGATATACTAATCTTAACGTGAAAGTATCCAGTTTAAGATATTAGTCAACATAATGAGTTTGACGTGAGCTACTCACAAATTAGTCATTATTTTGATTAATTTCTTAAACTGGATACTTTCACGTTAAGATTAGTATATAAACCTGTGAAGATGATACTGCCATTGGCGCAATTTGAATACCATAAGCCTACTTTGTCGTATTCGTTTATAAATGGCGAAAAACCAAATTAAATTTGAATTTCGCGGGCAGCTCCGTGTCTTGGGCCTTAACTTGTCCAGTTATTAATTCACATCACTTAGACTACTTAGAGTTACAACGCCACAAAGCTACATATTTAGGTAGATTCACATTTACAATTTTACATCAACACGCGTAGACTGCCGCCATGATTGTCCTGACTCGCTGGCGCCATGTATCCGCTTCCCGCGCCCGCGTGTCGTTGCTCCGTACCCGTAGCGACATCTCTTTCCTTCAGCGCGCGTAACACATTTGAAGCATTTGATATTTAATTGCTTAAACGCACACACCTCCGAAAAGTCAGAGTTGCGTGCACGGGATCAAATCCGCGACCCCTCGATGAGGAGACCACAGACGTAACCACTGGGTTATCACTGCTCTGATTATAGAGTATATCAACTCTGAGACGTAAGCAATATTGATTTTGTGTACTTAATTAATTATACTTATCAAGTTCGAGTAAGGTTATCGGGACCATGAATTGACAACTATTATAATATGTATACTTTCTATCCGTATGATAAAATTTTATCCAATAATAATCTGATACGGCTGATAAATACGTAGTACACACAGTATACAAAATACGACCTTGTTGGCCCCGTGGTTAGCACGTTCGATTGCGTAAAACGAAAAAATGTAGTGAAAATTTCTTTCGAGAAATTCTCAGTAAGTAGATACCTGCAGGTAATGTCTGATTTTTAATTCCGTGGAATTCTGACGTATCTTAATGTTACCAGAGATTTAAAAAATCCCACAAAAAATATAATAAATTGAAACTTATACAAATAAAAATCAATGGCCGCACATAGATATTTATGACAAATGCCTGACAGATAGTTTGGGGTAAAATCGAACTACAGGTGGTAATACTGTTTTTCATACAAATAACTCGCTCTATTTATAAAATGACATCTGTCAGAATTCCACCGAATTAAAAATCAGACTTATAGGAAGTTGGCACAAGGCTCACCCACGTGGCTGAAAGAGCACGTTAAACCGTCGATCCTCCTGCCCCCCGATTCAGACCCTTCCGATAACTTATTTATCGATCGATTCGGTTTGTTACCGTACGATAACATTTATTTTCAATTTGTAAATGCTCTTGTAATCGAATGTATCTTGTCGATGTCGATTACGTAGTCGATACCGAATCGTATCCTCAAACCAAACGCTCTGAATCACAAGACAAAAAATTTTTATACGAGATCGATATGTAACCGTATCGACACGGTATGTTATTGAACAGGTCTGAATCGCCCCCCAGATCTCATTCCGGTCGTGTCGAATTTCCGTCCTATCGGACTATGAGAGTGAGGGAATAGAGAGTGCTTCTGTGTTTCCGCGCTATAATATCTCCCATGCAGATAATGCTTTGAAGACTGCCGCGTTCGTGGCTGGATTCGGTCGGCAGATCATTATAATAAGAACAACAGTGGGTTTCAAATAAATGTTTGTGTGTGTGTGTGTATGTATGTGTGTGTGTCTGTGAATTCTTTCCCTGTAACTGTAAGCTCATTAGGGTTGCCACTTATTCAATAAACGTTCGGAATCATCAGTAAACATACACAGGCTTCCTTATCCTATAACTATTCATAAAGATTATAATTAGCCGAGTTTGTGGCTCTTGCTTTAGAAACGATCTTTTTGAGATTTCTTTTTAATATTAAAGATAAAGTACTTGTAAATATGCAATATGCCGAATATAGAATGTTATTGTACGAATAGTTCACCAAATATACCACCAAAATAGAATATGTATGTTTTTATTAGCTGCTTCGTTACTTTTAGTTTTCAACTTTGGTGATTATCTAAATTCGGCATTAGAAAAATAAAATCGATTTAAATGTAATATGTATTTAAAAAATGTATTCAATTTTTGTGATAATATTAGGGTAGCTTATGCAAGGTTTATTCGAGACTGTAAATAATAATTTTTAATGTGCTTTTAATTGAGTACTGTGGTACTATTATTGGTATATTTATTTTAAATAGTAATATTTAAATGATCATTAATCATGATATATAATAATAGATTAAATAATATTGACGCTAAATTCCACCTATTACGCTAAAATAATACAAAATTTAGAGTTAAACTGTCGTGAGTCTACTGTACTCATTATAATAATAATAATATAATAATTATTAATAGACAAAAAAACGTCCATAATCACGTGAAGTTATGCTATCAATTCATAATTTTTAATTTATGGATTTTACTATGTTTTAAGTAGGATTTTTATAATATATTATTAGTCTTCATTAAGTTATGTTTTTATTACATTTTTGATAGGAATCATCTACCTTAAGGGGGACCAAAATGGATGCCGTGACGGCAACCGGCATGACACTCTCTTTTGCCGTCACGCCCCCTCTCTGCTGCCACTCTCTACTCCCATTTGTGTGCGTGGCGAGTAGTGTTGGGTAGGACATGACTTGAAAAAGAGTTTGTAAGAGTAGCCTCTTTTTGGTACTGAGCCAGTACATTGTCCCACTTCAAATGAGGCGAGGCGTACTGAAGCTTGGCATTACATTTGAAGTAATGAGTACATTTGATGTCACTACAGTCGGATTGAAGACATTGATACTGAATCGCCTCAGCCTCAAAAATATGTGTATGGACCGCGACAAAAAATGTGAAGTAGTACATTTTGAAATGTTGAGCCTCTCTTACATGACGTCATGTACGGGACAAATGTACCGCCTCGTATGTCCTACTCAACACTAGTGGCGAGTTGTATCACATTTACCGTGCGTCCTATCACGGCCACATCTTTATTCAACCACTTTGAATAAAGAAAATAATTAATATTGTATACAAGTATGATATTGGAGCTAATTCGCTTGTACACAACTCTAAACTAATAAAAATAATTGTCTGCTCTAATCAATGCTATCCTTTTCTGCAGGAGTATCAATTTAGTTCAGTTTAGAGACTGTGAAAGAGAATCAGTGCCAGTGTTAACCATTTAGTAGTATTACCTACACGTATATATTATGCTAGGCACTAGTCGACTTCAGCTGTGTTACTGTTTTTATACTAAAATTAGTTCAGGGGACAATCTTCAAAACGGAAATACATTTACTTTTTTTATACTAAAGCTAACTTTCATTTTCAATTTTCAAAAATCCTTCCTCAGCGGATGCCTTCATCGTAATAACTATTTATATCTTATTCTCTCCATCCAGTGAGCTGTGCGTTGATAGATCAGTCAATCTTCAATATGGAAATATATTTTCTGTTTTTATAATAGAATTTAGGTCAGGGCACAATCTTCAAAATATAAATACATTTTAAGTAATTATTGTTCACTCTCTCTCTCTCTCTCCGCGTTATATTTTATTTACAGAGTGTCCTTTCGTAAATTCACTAAGCAGAATAAAGAGTCGATGGAGAGACTCTTCGGGTTTACGGAATACTTGTTACTGATCCTAGTAAATTATTCTAATTTGGGCGTGTGAAAACCACCTTGTCAAATTAATTATTATTAATGAAATAATGTCAACATTCATAAAATTATATCAACTTGACCTGTCAAAGTTACCAAGTGTCACGGTTTTTATTGACTCTAACCAGTAATTAATTACCGCATTTATTACTCTTACTGTAACATGTATGATTTTACTTAGGTACCTACATGATTTAGGCAGCAAACTTAAATCCATCTGAATAAAATCGAAGGCAAAAGCTATATTTTCTTAAAAATCTAATTATATTGATCTAATATCGCGATTGAAACCAAAGAAAAAAAATTGTTTTATCGTATAAAAATAGTAATACCGCCAGTAATATTATAGTAAAAATATAATTAAGACATGACATACCAACAAGCATTTATGTACGTATTTTAGTTTAATGCTTTTCGGCATCGACTAAGCAGTGTAATATAAAACTGACTATTTATACAATAAGAGTAAAAGTTTTCACGAAAAAATTGTGTTTTACTTTAACAACTATACCTTTTTCTGACTCGTTTAACTACCTCTTTAGTTTAATGGTTAGCATAATAGTCGACTGGGGATGACCAATGATGGGAGGCCCCATGTTCGATTCCAGGATTAGGCCAAAAATTATGATGGGGTTTTTTCTATCAAGAAATTCTCAGTATGAGCCTGGAGTTAAGGTCGTAGCCCACTTACACGACACCGCTCCCACACAACCAAAGTATGAGCATTCAAATATGGACTTAATATCGTGCTGTGGCGGTGCACTTTACAGTAACAACACAAAATGGAATACAGCGCGCGGTACCGGTACCGCGCGTAAACTGTACCACTGTAAAGTGCACCTCCAGAGCACGATATTAAGTCCATATTTGAATGCTCATACTTTGGTTGGGTGGGAGCGGTGTCGTGTAAATCGGCTACGACCTTTAGGAAGTTGATGGTGTATCAAGCCCATGCCTCGAAGAGCACGTAAAGCCGTCGGTCTTGCGCCTGATATCTCTCGGTTATATCGGATTTCTGCTATAAAAATTGAAAATACCTAGGCTGCAGTCAAGCACATAGTAAACTATAGCGAAACTACGTAACGTACGTACGTACGTACACGTACGTTATTATATACGAAGATATCATCCAAACGTGAACATGTCGTAGTTTGATATCATCAAACTTTGGTTTAATTGACACTTGACAATGTCAAGGTTTTATACTTTTGTTATAAAAACTTAAATACAGCGACGTTTTTTTACGTTCGTACTGGCTTTACTTTATTTTTTTTCCCAAAACCAGTTTCGAAACTCGATGGGTCTCGTTATACGTACTTGCAAAGTTTTATACCAAAATAAATATATTAAAACAAATTATGTAAACTCGAATTTTCTCAACTGTGCCGCGTCTAACAAATAAGCCTATAGACCAGGGTAGATCCCTGTAAAAATAATAAAAAGTGAAAAAAAATAGTAGTAGGATGAAACCCATTAGAAAAGGAGGGGAATATTATAAAAATGAAAGGAAAAATAATTTACGGGCGATCTGAGGTCGGGAAGGGGTGGGGGTGAGTTTTTAAGGGGGAAAAACGGTTTTTCTCGATTTCCGGCAAAACTAAAAGTCCTATCGAAAAAAGTCAAATGGCAAAGTTGTAGGTAATAAAAAGATCTAAAACTTTTGTATTTACACTTTTTTCACATAACCTCAAAATTTATGTGAAAAATTCAAGAAACCAAGTTTTTGGTTTTTTATTTTTATCTTTTACAAAAATTATTTTTTTTTAACGAAATTTGGTGAAAACTTACCTTTTTATGTCCCAAATACGCTGTAATTTATTTGATTAAAAATATTTATTTTTTCACCTTATTTTGAATTAATATCGAAAAAAACACCCTAATTTTCAATCGAAAAGTCACCCGTCAAAATATCAGCTTTTTTCAAAAAGTTAGTATGTTTTCTGTTCGTTGAAATCTCTACTTTCCGATGGTGAAAAAAAAAATATATGTTACTACAGTAAATCTTCTCAGAAAATAATTTCAATCTTTAGGTTATGTTACGTTAAGCATACTATTTTTTAAAGAAAATATTAGATTTTAATGTTTGAGTTGATTTTCTTGAAGATAATTGTGACAAGTTTACTTAAAAAAATAAAACAAAAATTTTTATCTGTATCAATCAACTCAAACATTAAAATCTAATATTTTCTTTAAAAAATAGTATGCTTAACGTAACATAACCTAAAGATTGAAATTATTTTCTGAGAAGATTTACTGTAGTAACATATATTTTTTTTTTCACCATCGGAAAGTAGAGATTTCAACGAACAGAAAACATACTAACTTTTTGAAAAAAGCTGATATTTTGACGGGTGACTTTTCGATTGAAAATTAGGGTGTTTTTTTCGATATTAATTCAAAATAAGGTGAAAAAATAAATATTTTTAATCAAATAAATTACAGCGTATTTGGAACATAAAAAGGTAAGTTTTCACCAAATTTCGTTAAAAAAAAATAATTTTTGTAAAAGATAAAAATAAAAAACCAAAAACTTGGTTTCTTGAAATTTTTCACATAAATTTTGAGGTTATGTGAAAAAAGTGTAAATACAAAAGTTTTAGATCTTTTTATTACCTACAACTTTGCCATTTGACTTTTTTCGATAGGACTTTTAGTTTTGCCGGAAATCGAGAAATACCGTTTTTCCCCCTTAAAAACTCACCCCCACCCCTTCCCGACCTCAGATCGCCCGTAAATTATTTTTCCTTTCATCTTTATAATATTCCCCTCCTTTTCTAATGGGTTTCATCCTACTACTATTTTGTTTCGTTTTAAAAATTATCTACACTGGTCTACTAGGGCTTAAAGAGATTTTTAAAAATAATTAAAAGATTACACTTCTTTTTACGAAAAGTGATTATTTATTACCCAACTATATTAGAAAAATTACATAATTTTAAAGTCTTTAGAAATAGGTAATAAAAATTATATAAGTAGTAAATTACCTACAAAAATCCTTTTATCCTATTTATTTATTTTATCACACTAGTCACACTTCACACTAATATTATAAATCCGAATGTTTGTATGTGTGTGTGTGTGTGTATGTTTGTTACTCTTTCACGCAAAAACTACTGGACCGATTTGGCTGAAATTTAAAATGGAGATAGATTATAACTTGGATTAAAACATAGGCTACTTTTTATCCCGGAAAATCAAAGAGTTCCCGCGGGATTTTAAAAACTAAATTCACGCAGATGAAGTCGCGGGCATCAACTAGTCATCATAATATTATAAATGCGAAACTTTGTATGTTTGTTACTCAATCACGTCGCAACGACTGAACCGATTTGGCTGAAATTTGGCACAGAGATAGATCATAGCCTGGAATAGGACATAGGCTACTTTTTATCCCGGGAACTAAGAAAGTTCCCGCGGGAATAAAAAACCTCAATCCACGCGAACGAAGTCGCGGGTATCAGCTAGTAAACAAATGCATTGCAGCAAAAGGACATTAGGTACATATACTTATATAAAAAAATACCTAAAAAAACAATAGATACATTGCAGTGAAACACAATAGGTCTATTCTAACTATAAATAATTATTATCTATATGTCTATTAAGTATAACCCTTACATTAAAAAAAAAAAGTATAATAGGTAAATTATACTTGGCAGCTAAACAAAAAAATAAATTATAAGAAAACATTTATTTAATATTGCTAAGAGTTTTCCTAGACTGTCGTCTTATTATATCAAGAGGCTTTCGATAAAAATGCCTAGAATATAATAAGAAATATGCAGGTTGTTACGTTCCCTCAAATATGGCTGAGCGAAGTAATGGCTGGATCATGCGTCATGCTCGTGAACGGGTGCCACCAACGGGAATGGGTCTGCTTTTGTCTGCCTGTCTTAACAGGTATTGGATTGTTTTGCATTTTTGAAACTTCATTGTGGAAACACTATATACATAGCATAGTTTTGTTACCGATTGTAAAAAAATTTTTTTTTTTGAAAAGCGCAACCGCCGAGTTTATTGCTGGCTCTTCTCGGCAGGAAGGGCATTCCGAACAAGTGGTAGATTCATCGACGATGCAAAAGTACTTGTAAAAGTTTATTTGAATAAAAAATATTTCTATTCTATTCTATTCTATAAGGTACTTTTACCGCGGTTACTTTACGGAAAGGCAAAGATTTTTTTTTTTCAATGACAAAATAGTCCGTGACTGCGATCTCACCTGATGGTAAGTGACGATGCAGTCTAAGATGGTAGCAGGCTAAGTTTGAAGGGCATAACCTCTTAGTAGTGTAGATTCAACCCATGCCCCTAATCGGTTTTTACACGCCATCGTGCCGGAACGCTAAATCGATTGGCGGCACATCTTTGACGATAGGATGATAACTGGTCACGGCCAAAGCCCACCACCACCAGTCCCACCAGTCAAAAATATCCTATATGTATCCTGAAAACTGACCTTGGAATTTTAGTTTCTAAAAATATTTTTAAATGAGGTTTTATGTATGTAATTACAAAGCACTTACAAAGGTTCAATGTTGCTTATAAATCAAACTTAGATACAACTTTATTGTCGTTTTCTTAATTTAAGTGGTAATCCACCGATAAAACCTTCTGAAACTACCCCCATAGGACCTGGTATGGGTTCCAGTTTACTTTTTTCGCAGGGTTCTACGCTGAATTTTTGAAGAATAACTACTATACTGGCCAAATCAAAGACCTCTATTGTCGTTTTCTTAATTTAAGTGGTAGTCCACCGATAAAACCTTCTGAAACTACCCCCATAGGATCTGGTATGGGTTCCAGTTTACTTTTTTCGCAGGGTTCTACGTTGAACTTCTGAAGAATAGCTGCTATGCCGGCCATAGCTAAGAGTTTTCCTAGTCTGGCAGCTGTAAACATAAAAAAATACCTTTAAAACATTAAGATATAACCTTTAAAACGATCCTCATCATCTGTCACGAGAATGATATTTTTTTTTTTGAACTCTTGAACTATTTGCCTGTTGTATGTCTTGATGCTAATCTTCAAATTGACCTTTTATGAAAAGAGTTTAGCAGACAAGTAATTAATTATACAAGTAGTGATCTAGGCTACTTTTTGTCCTCCACTTTTTGTGTTCTTATAACTGGGAAGTCTCAGGTTTGATTCCCGGCGGGGTCAGTTTGGAAATTTATAATTTCTGAATTGTCTCTGGTCGGGTATGGTGGGAGGCTTTGGCCGTGGCTAGTAACCACCCTACCGTCAAAGTCGTGTTGCCAAGCGATTTAGCATTCTTGCAAGATGGCGTGTAGAAACAGATTAGGGGTTTAGGTTGAATGTATACTACTATACCCCTTCCAAGTTAACATCTTAGACTGCATCGTCACTTACCATCAGGTGAAATCGCAGTCAATGACTATCCTGTCATCGAAAAAAAATTCTTTTTGCCCTAGAAAATCAAGGGGTTCCTACTGAAATTATAAAAAAAACCTGAACCATCATGGATAAAGTCACAGGAACCAGGTAGTAATTAAATAAATACAATTAAAACTTACCAATGCAAGCTCTTGGACCATCCCCGAACGGCAAAAAACAATTACTTTTCAGGTCATTAGCACTAGTAAATCTGTCAGGGTTATATACATTTGGGTCAGGGAAATACTTTTCATCTCTGAAAAGTGCTTGAATTGGAATAATGACTTTCACACCTTTGTCTATAGTCAATCCAATTTCAGGGAACGTATAGTTTGGCGTAGTACACTCACGCATCAAAAATCCAACTGCTGGATACAGCCTCATTGCTTCGTAAAACGCTTTTTCTAGGTAATGCATTTCATTTATAGCTTCATATGTAATTTTGTTATCATACTTGAAAAGGACCCTATCAATTTCTTCCTGTACCTTCTTTTGATGATCCGAGTTAAATGCTAGCTGATGTAATGTAAAACTAGAAGCCGTTGATGATGTTTCAAAACCAGCGCCAAAGAATAAAAAAATTTGCGCAGTTAACAATAAATCATCAAGTTGTAGCTCGACTAATTTCGGTTCACCATTCTCGTCTTTATGTTCCAAAGATTCCACTACAATATTCCCTTTCTTTTTTATTTCCAACATTAAATCTATGAAATCATTATTACCACACGGACTGTAGTTTCTTGCTTGCAAAATCTGTTGCACTAATTTACTGATTGATTGCTCTAAATCTGACGCCATAAAATGTATATTTTTGCATAGTTCGGGAAACATGAATTTCATAGCAGCTGCGAAAGCATCTCTTGGAGTTCTATGGAATATTCTTTTTCCGAGTCTTCTGAATTCCGAATTTTCGTTGTTCAAGGTATCCATATTTATACCAAAACCACAAACTCCAATAAACTCCGTAGTATACCTTGCCATTAGCTCTCTGACGTCGTAAAATTCTAAATTAACAACTTCTTCTGCCAACAATTGTAACTTTTCCGACCTTTCAGCTATTATAGGAAACATAGCCTTAACTTTACCTGTACTAAAAGCTGAACCAAATCGCTGTCTTATCAATCGCCACAGGTCCCCATCAGCGAAAAATAAATTTTTCATCAAAGGTTCGATCACTTTTTTGTGTGTATTAAATCCTCTGGCATAAAAATGCTGGAAATCAGTAACCAGTATTCTTTTTACCAAATCTAAATCTCTTATTACGAGCTCAGGTGCAGTACTTCTGAAGAAACCGACGACTTTTTCCTCTGGATATCTTCTGTACATTTCTGTTGCAGTCATGGCAAAACTGCTTCTTTGGAAAAATTGTTTAAAATTATTCCCAAAGTATGGTAAAGGATAATCATTTTTTATTCCACGTTTCTTCCAATAACTGAATGTTCTAACACCATACAAATATAATATAGTTATTAATAAAAGTGTAATATAAAGCATTTTTGTTCATTGAGGTACTAAGGACATAATAATTCAATGTTTTTGTTTAATAAAGAACTGCACCAGACTTGCACTCTTTGAATTTTAAGTTACACTGTGGATTCCAGTTTCACATGCGGGCAATGAGCCGAGCACGGAGGAATATTATGCAAGTTCGAGCAAACTTTAATTGGCAGAATTCCGTATAAGGTTTTTCACTTTCATTGTTTTATTATATTATAGCCTAGGATGTAACATTAAACTAAATACATATATTAGATATTTTATAAAAAATCAATCGATGTTCGTTAGTCTACGGCTCGATCTATTTGAATACCATTTTTTTGTTTTGATCACTCTAATATAGGAGTGACCTCAAAAGAACCGCTGAAAAATCGAAAAAAATCGATAGTATTCGTGTAGGAATCACCACTTCGGATTATTTTTAACAAATAGCAGGAGTGAAGCTGCTGGTAAAAGCTAGTTTAATATAATGATTAAAACATAGGCCTCTCATGAGTAAATACGTACCTATCAAGATACTATAATATTAATGGAAAGCAAAACGGCCCCAGACTTACCATCGTATACAGCCTTTAAACAGCACATTATTTCCTTGTTGTACAATATTAATTAGCATCATCCATGAGATATTCGGTTGCAACCTTAATATTGTATATCTGATAAAATAGGTATCCATATTATTTCTATTTTGTAAGACCCTCTAACGCCTTAATTTGTATTTTAGTCCTTAATAAATAACTACAATTTGTATTTAAACAGTAATTTGAAGAATACTTATTAAGTACTAGTTGATGCCCGCGATTTTCCGTGATATAAAGTAGACTTTGTGTTATTCCAGACTATAATCTATCTCTATGCCAAATTTTAGTCAAATCGGTTCAGTCGTTGCAGCGTGATTGAGAAACAAACAACCATCCATACATATAAACCTTCGCATTTATAATATTAATGGGATTAATATGATAATAGGAAGTCGGATTTTAAATATTGTTTTCATTAAGTATTAAATTAATGAAATAATCTATACTATATAGGGTACAACAAATACCTAGCTTTATTAGGCTAGATACTTGTTCTGCTAAATCAGTTTATCATCAATAATGTAATCGGGAAATTGCCTTAATTTTGTTATATTAATTTATACCTTTTTATTGCCAAAGATAAGTGCAAGAAGGGCAGGTAAAATAAATAATATTTCGTCAGCATTTATGAAAAAGTTATTAATCTCTTGTCTACACATCAACGCTACATTTATCTTCAAATAACGCAATTACTTTTTGCGATTTGAGCTAGTTTGCGAGGTTATCACTAGATATTTTGGCATCTTAAAAATCTTGAAGCATAGAATTCAGAGATAAGCTATATTTTTTTTAGAGATAAGCTTCACCTATGTCTACTTCTTCTAATATCTAATTTTTTAAGCTATTGCATAGCTTCTATCGCGGGCCAGCGTGGAGACCGAATCCAGAAATTCCGTAACGAAAATAACCTGACACGGGACTCCTCTACGGTGAGCCGCTAGATGGCGTTGATAAAAAATGCTATGCAATAGCTTTACCGCGGCAGTCCCCGAGTGCCACACGTCTTTTTTGATTTAATTTAGATTATTTTAAAATGAAATAAAAGTATACGTATAAACTTTTGTTTTTATTTTATTATCTTAACTAACACAATATAAAATGGATAAAATAAATTCTAATTGAAACATAGAAACATAGGAGGTACTTATTTACAATAGTAAACATAATAGATTTTAAAGAGAGGCTTTTATTTATGTCTATGCAATTGATTAAATCTCAAATCAATCTTACATGGAGACAACATTGCACCAATTTCACTTGTAGATTATAATAGATAGATACAATATATATATATATTTTTTTTAATGTTACAATAAAACTTTTGTCTAAACTAATCTTATTTACTGTACAAATCATGCCCGCGTGGAATGATGCCAAGAATACTGGCTGCATTTCCGCGCTGAACAGCCAGGCTGATTATAGTTGCGCTAAAAATGAGCCAGCCCTTCTGTTACCATCAGGTAACAGAAGTGAGGCAATATTAATCACCGTGAAATGTAAAAATGTTTTGGCACTTGACCATGGCCCCAGGGTCTCCACAAAAAACGGAACAAATATGTAACTCTCGATCAAAAGGGGCATATTTGCGCCACTTACAAGATTCAGCCATTTCCAAAATTCATTGGCCATTTCAGAATCAAAATCGGTTCATTCGTTCGGGAGATACTGCCACAGACAGACACACACACAGACACGTCAAACTATATATAACACTCTGTCGTTTTTGCGTCGGGGATTATAAAAAGGATTATCTCTTTTCACAAAGATGACAAACTGAATGATCGAAATGCCCAGCAGAAATTAAGTTTTTGGACAATTTTTGCGATCCCTAAAAACAAGTTTATTAAAGTTACAACGAGAAATATATTCACGGTCATCATTCTTTGTGAAACTACTTTTATTTAATATTTTTTTTAGGGCAGAATCAATGTTTTTATATTTAATTGTTAATTTAACATTTTCCGCAAAAAAACGCAAGTAAAATACCTAAGTGTTTTATTTTTTAACGAGAATAATTATTTTTTGTTATACGCATAATATATCTTAAATATAATTTTTCAGAGGATCAGAAGTGAAATTTAAAATCATTTTTCCACACAATTTTCTTCTACAAACTTCGCCAATAAAGTCGATACAAAATACCAGAAATATGTAACAACTTACTAATACTAATGCCAAGTAAAGAGTTAGGTATCTAAATTATTCCAATATTATTTTATTAGTGAGCATAAAAGTCTTTACGTCAATTCTGGATAATACGTACTTTTTTCCTTTTTTGTAATTTAAGCGGTACCCTGCACGTCAATTCTTTGTGGTACTAATTTCCTTTTTCGTATTTTAAGAGGCAGTCCACCAAGAAAACCTTCAGAAACTATAGCACTAGGATCCGGTACAGGTTCTAATTTACTCTTTTCACACGGCTCAACAGTAAACTTATGGAGAACAGCTGCTATTCCTGCCATGGCTAGGAATTTTCCTAATCTGGCTCCTGTGGACAAAATAAAGTTTTAATAATTCAGAGTGACTTTGACAAAATTGATATTGCTGTTGTGTGTACGTGTAAAACAAATTAATAATACATTATTATGTATGACAATTTTTTAGACATAATATACTTCAACCGATAGATGTCCACTGCTGCATGGACTTGCATGGACTTCCACAAGCCTCGATCTTACGCTGCCTGAATCCAGCGGCTCCCTGCGACTCGTTTGATGCCATCGGTCCAGCTAGTGGGAAGTCTGACAACACTCCGCTTCCCGGTGTGGGGTCGCGACTACAGCATTTTGGAACCCTAACAACCATCAGCTATTCGAACTACGTGCCCCGCCCATTTCCCCTTCAGTTTCGCGACTCGCTCAGCTACGAGTACGTCGGTGATTTTGTTTCTC
This sequence comes from Hipparchia semele, assembly GCA_933228805.2. NCBI lineage: Eukaryota > Metazoa > Arthropoda > Insecta > Lepidoptera > Nymphalidae > Hipparchia > Hipparchia semele. The sequence goes on from OW121722.1 coordinate 4,968,184, forward strand.
CTACGGGTCTCCTCATTTCTGATATGATCTCGCAGGGATACTCCGAGCATAGCTCTCTCCATCGCCCGCTGAGTGATTTTGAGCCTTCTTATGAATTTACTATTTTTCGGATCCATAAGTCATCATGGACAACACGCACTGTTCAAAGACTAGTCTTCAGGCGCATAATATTATGTGAAAACAAACAAATAAATAAAACAGTACTAAGTATTTACGACTACAAATAGATAAAACTATAGTTAGTTATAAAACTATAGTTTTATCTATTTGTAGTCGTTGCCTAGAAACATTTTTTAAGATCAATCATTTTGAGACTACGCCACGATAAGATATTAATGTTATTAAAATTTATCTTTCCCATCATTTATTTTGTTGTTGGGAGTTTTTCTAGAGCGCGTCCCATACAAAGAAAGTTTGATTCTAATACAAATAAACATTTATCAATTAAAGATACGCTCCAGCTATAAGCAAATAACTGTATCTATGTAGTGTGTTCGATTTTTTTTAAATTATGAATTTTCAACAGTTCGACATAATTAATAGAAAGAGAAATAGCACAACTACTCTAATAATATGTTCATTATGTCTTGAATTTTGCATGTGTGTGTTTATTATACGTTAAAGTGTACCAAAGGACATGGTGGAATATGTATGGATAGTAATTATTAAGAACATTATCTGAGATAGAGGCAAAAACTCCTCAACGGATACTAGTAAATCACACGAATAGTACCTAATGATACTTAATACATGCATACACACTACGTATTAGCACATATTATGATGGTCTTGACTACTAGCCATTAATCACACAATGGTACGACACTTTTTGGAGTACGAGTCATTACTAAGAGTACAATTTCGACACCAAGGTTTAACGCTTAGGTACTATTAGGTAACAGATTAATAGTGATAAGTATAATTGTTTCGTAAATTTAGAATTCTAGATTATTAATTTGTATGGGGCTTACTCGGAAGGAACTACATTTAAGCACATACAGGAAGGAAGTTAATTACATTTAAGCACATGGAAATACAGAATTCAATTAAGTAATATTTAAATACAAATTAAATTAATTGAATACATACTTAGAATTACTTTTGTTTTGCTTTACATATTTGCGACTTAAATAATTTTAATTTAAAAATAACGTAGAGTTAAACTCACCAATGCATGCTCGTGGACCTTCTCCAAACGGCAAGAAATAATTAGTTTTCAAGTCTTGAGCGCTAGTGAATCTATCGGGATTAAAGACATTTGCTTCATGAAAATATTGTTCATCTCTTAGAAAGGCTTGAATTGGTATCAAGACATTAACGCCTTCATCTATAGTCAGACCTATTTCAGGAAACGTATAGTTTGGCGTAGTACATTTACGCATTAAAAATCCAACTGCTGGATACAGCCTCATTGCTTCATAAAATACTTTTTCTAAATAATGCATTTCGTTTATCGCATCGTATGTAATTTTATTATTATGCTTAAGAAGAACTCTATCAATTTCTTGTTGTACTTTCTTTTGATGGACTGAGTTGAAAGCGAGCTGATGTAATGTAAAACTAGAAGTTGATGAAGACGTTTCATAACCGGCACCAAAAAATACAAAAACTTGCGCAGTTAGTAATAAATCATCAAGTTTTAGCTCAACTAATTTTGCTGTTCCATTTTCATCTCTATGTTCTAAAGATTCTACTACATTACCATTCTCCCTTAACTCTAATAATAAATCTATAAAATCATTAGTACCCAATGGTTTGTAGTTTCGTGCTTGTAAAACCTGTCGCACTAGTGCATAGACCGATTCCTCCAAATCTGAGGCCAAAAAATGGATATTTTTGCATAGTTCGGGGAACATGAATTTCAAAGCACCTACAATAGCGTCTCTGGGTGTTCTATGGAAAATTCTTTTTCCGAGTTTCCTGAATTCTGAATTTTCGTTGTTCAATGTGTCCATATTTATACCAAAACCACAAGCTCCGATAAAATCTGTGGCATACCTTGCCATTAGCTCTCTAACGTCGTAATATTCTAATTGTTCAACTTGTTCTGCTAATAATTGGAGCTTTTCTGCCCTCTCAGTTATGAAAGGAAACATAGCCTTAATTTTACCTGTACTAAACGCTGAACCAAACCGCTGTCTTATTAATCGCCACAAATCACCATCAGCGAAAAATAAATTTTTCAACAAAGGTTCAATCACCGTTTTATGAGGATTAAATCCTCTGGCATAAAAATGATGGAAATCAGTAACCAATATTCTTTTTACTAATCTGGGATCTCTTATTACGAGCTCAGGTGCAGTACTTCTGAAGAAACCGACGACTTTTTCCTCTGGATATTTTCTGTACATTTCTGTTGCAGTCATGGCAAAACTGCTTCTTTGGAAAAATTGTTTAAAATTATTCCCAAAATATGGTAAAGGATAATCATTTTTTATGCCACGTTTCTTCCAATAACCGAAAGTTCTAACACCATACAAATATAAAAGAATGATTAATAATAGTATAACGTAAAACATTTTTGTTTAATAAACGTGTAGCTCACCGGGTCGGTCACTCTCTATAGATTGACTACCTCAATAATATACATTGTTGCTTTGAACATTTTTTATATTATTATTTATCGCATCATAACCTTTATCTTTTCTATATAGGTAAGTAACCTACGTATATTGTGCGATAGCGATGTCCTCTATTTAAACCTCTAAATATGTTACCTATATCCAAAGATATCAGCCATTCACCTAGTGGAAGGGCTTCCAATATTGACCTTCCTGGTCTTCAGCACCAGCAGCGTTTTCAGCACCTGGAGACCCAAACTATTAGCTAAAAAAAAGAGGGCTTTACTATATATACATGGGAATTACATTCATGATGAGGTTCTTCTAAATAAAAGTTAAAGTTTCAGTCAAAGCTTAGTCAACTCTTCTAAACCTCGACTTCTCGGGCGCAGTGGTTGGAGCTGTGGTGTTATAAGAGTGAGGTCCCGGGTTTGATTGCCGGCAAGAGCGAGTAGAGAATTTATAATATCACGGGTCTGGTCTATAGATAGCTCAAAGATAGTTGGGGCTTCATCTGTTTCATCTTCATCGTTTTTGTACGATTCAAAATTCAAAATTCAAAATTAATTTATTTCGTGTAGGCTAACTTGTAGCTCTTATGACATGTCATAAATCTACCACCGGTTCGGAATGCAGATTCTGCTGAGAAGAGCCGGTAAGAAACTCAGCAGTTGCTCTTTTCAAAAAAAAAAAATTTTTTTTTTTACAAAGCTATGCTATGTATACAGATAACGCATACGAACCCGATATAGGTTTAATAAAAACTGTCATAACTATTCTTACCCGATTTTTGGTAAGTTGACCTTCCATTAGTCTGCTTTCATTAATCGCAGCCATGAAACATAAAAGGAGTTTTCAAACTTGCAAATTAAATAAAAACTCCTATGCTCGTAATTAACCTTGTCAGAACTTACCCCTGTGCTTCAAACTTGATTGTAACTACGTAGAACCTTTCCAATTTAGTTTTCACTTCCCAAAAGAATAGTTTCCAACCGGACTCTCGAGTCTCAACTCCTAATTTCAAAGGATTTGAAGTTTCAATTAAGTTGAAAACGCCAGCGGTTTAGAGATACTCGTGCTGGTCGTAATTACTTTTGCAATCCAAGCTTAGATACGTCTTGCGCACTTTACAGGATATTAACTATGCAATTTTTTTTTCTTAAATATATAAATAGCGGGCAAACGAGCTGGCGGGTCACCTGATGTAAAGTGATTACCGCCCATGAACACTACAAGTGTTCATTACCAGAGGCACCACCAATGCGTTGCCAGCTTTTCAGGAACTTCTTGGTTCGCCCCTTGAATAACCCCATATGGTAATTAAGTGGGAACACTGTCGAGGGGAGATGATTCCACAATTTGGTAGTACGTGGAAAAAAAGATCTGGAGCAACGGATGGTCGAAGTGCTCCAGGCACCCAGGAAAAATCTGCATAGAATTGCAGAGTTTTCCTTACTTATTTTTTTTGCGACGACTGGTCATTATGGCGTAGTGGTTAGACCTGCGGTTTTCTATTTGAGGAGTCACAGGTTCGATCCCAGGCACGCACTTCTGACTTTTCGGATTATGTGCGTCTAAGCAATTAAATATTACAAGCTTGCAACGGTGAAGGACATCTTGAGGAAACCTTAACGCTTGAGAGTTCTCCATAATTTTCTCAAAGGTGTATGAAGTCTGCCGATTCGCATTGAGCTGAACCGTTGTACCGTGACCCTAGCGTAAGGTCAACACACTCAGGGCGTGATTCCCAAGAGACTCGCCGTTCGCGTAGTTTTCGATATAATATTTAAGCCTCTATAGCCCAACAGTTAAAGATGCGGACTGAAAACTGAAAGACGCAGGTTCGAACCCCACTCGTTGCACTATTGACGTACCCACTCCTAACACACATATTTGGAGGGGAGAGGAGAACATCGAACTATAAGCCAAGCTGAACTTGACTGACGTTCTTAAAAAATATATTAATATACTTTTTAAAAGAAAATATACGTATAATGAATTAATTTACACTGAACCCTAAACGGTAATGTTGGTGATCAGGCAAAGGAAATGAACCATAACAAGCAAAAACACGCATAGTTCGACTGGAGACACACTTGCAATGATAAAGTTACAATGTAACTGTGTGGTACCTGCTGTACCTATGTCATGTAACGAATAATACATATGTGTCGATTCTCTAAAAACGATTGCATCAGTGCAACGATCGCAATGATCTCTGATTGGCTGGTACCTTCCTGCTATTGGATAAAATGCATTGATGCAGCAAGAACGCCATAAATTCAGCCAATTAGAGGCCATAGCGATCATTACACTGATGCAATCATTTTTAGAGATTCGACACGCCGATCAGCTGCGCTTATTTTTAGTAAAGCAACAAAATATATAACTAATCTGAATAGATAAAAGTTATTCGATAGAAAGAGAGGCAACTTCTGGGTGAATATAAGAGTTGTAGGTAAGTTAACGTCGTGCGACCTGAAATTGCACTTTATTGTATGGGAGCAAGAGTTAGCTGTTTATGATGTCGCTTACTCCTTTCTTCATAATGATTTAAGACAACTAAGGAAAAATAGATTATAGGTATGTTTTATATCCAGAAAACCAAACTGACTATGAACATCTACATACATAACTGGAAGGCTGCAAATGTGTTCCTAACACTACAGTTTGTAAGCCAATGTAAGTATTATTTTAAACTGAAGGTTTTAGTTCCTTTTAAAGCAGAGTCATTTAGTTTAAATACCACATCGATTCAAACTTAACATTTACGTAGGTAGATACTTACAATATACACAACACCTTCTTTTTAGCCATGCATAACAGGGGCCCAAGTCTGCTATTGCAATTGTTGTTTTATTGTCTATCAATGACATGACAATTGTTATTTTTAGCAATTGTAATGTCATTGATAGACAATTGAACCCCTGGGCCCCAAGTCAAATTGCTAAAAGTAGCAATTGGGATGTCATTGATAGACAATTGAACTACAATTGCAATAGCATTGCAATAGCAGACTTGGGCCCCTGCTTGCTTGTAAGGCTTGTATATTTCATCCCAGAAAATTAAAGAGTTTCCACGGGAATGAGAAAACTTTAATCCACGCGGACGAAGTCACAGGCATCATCTAGTCGAGGATAAAGGGGAAATGGTACATTTTTGGTAGTTTACATGATAAGCCTCTTTTTTTTATAATTTTTATCTATAATGATAAGTAAAAAACTACGGCTAGCGGCTTAGTAGAAAATAAAAACAAAACTATTTAGGAATGTAGCGATAAATTAAGCCCTTTCACACATTTCGCCGCTTTTCCAATAATACAAAAAAAAAATCTTTTTTCTCTATCTTTTTTTTAGTTATGTAACCATCATTAAAAAAAAAACTTTAAATTCAACAGCATAAGTAGATAGATATTCAAATAAGTAAACAGTTGTGTGGTCTAAGCCGCTTTATTTTTGAACGAGCGAAGCGAGTTCTCTGAGTCAACTAGGGCGCTTGCCTACTAGACAGAGAAGTGTGTCCGTCTAAATGTCTGTCAGAGCCCTATAACTTCTGAATTACTGAATATTAGAACGTGAAACTTGGTTGAAAATTCAGTTATATCCTGTACTTGAACAACAAATACTAAAATTAGATAAATGTTATAAAGAAACGAAATTATTTAATTTTAATGCGCCATCTATTAGCATTATTGTAAAGCTAATAGCTTCACTATAATGCTAATAGATGGCGCTGTGTCAGTAAAACAGTTTTATGTCAACTATTTTTTTTTTTATTGCGTCTAATGTTAAAAGTTAATTATTACAATATATAATTAAAACTTTTGGGAATTATGGGATATCGCGAGGTCTCGCGAGTTCGGGGCGAACCACTAGTTACCAATTTGGGAACACCAAAAATCACTTTCGATTTTTTTTTTTTTGATTCGATGACAAGATAGCCCTTGACTGCGATCTCACCTGGTGGTAAGTGACGATGCAGTTTAAGATGGTAGCGGGCTAACTTGGCATTGGATTGGCAGATGTCAGGGTATTTGACCTTGAGTGTAGGATACTGACTTGTGTCAACGCACTTTGTTGGCTTTTGGTGGACTTTTATTACCCAACGTTCAAACTGGCCCTTTTGCACAGAATATTACCTACTTAGGTAAAAAAATATGTAAATTCTCACAAATCTGTACCTTTTATCGTTGATTAATAGGTACTTAACAAGATAATATACTTCTTACAGAGTACTTAAATTCCTTAACTTTCGAGATTAGGTGAAGATAACTTTGTTTTTATATTTTTTCTTCATGACTCATGTCATGGCCTCTTTTTTTCGTCCACTTGAACTGAAAACACACTTTCGCATTTATTATCTACTAGAGGATGCCCGCGACTTCGTTCGCGTGGATTAAGTTTGTTGATTCCCGCGGGAACTCTTTGATTTCCCGGGATAAAATGTAGCCTATATATGTTTTAATCCAGGGTATGAAATATCTCCATTCCAAATTTCAGCCAAATCCGTCCAGTAGGTTTTGCGTGAAAGAATAACAAACATACACACACACACACACATACAATACACATACATACTTTCGCCTTTATAATATTAGTGTGATGTGATAGTGTGATTAGTGTGATAATGTGATGTGTTTAAAAGCGAAAGTGTATTTTCTTGTATTTGTTCGTCTGTCCTTTCAGTAGCAACATAAATTGTATGCGTGAATTTTGTTACGGACTTAATATAGGCTTCTTTTTATCCCTGAAAAAAATAGCGTTCCTGCGAAATAGCAATTTAACGAAATGTATTAATAATAATAGCCTCCCGACCGAATCCGGTCACGGCGGCCAATCTCCACAGAGATTAGCCATCTGCGCGGGAGATATTATAGTGCACAAAAAATGTGTTCGATGTCCGATGGGACGGAAAGTCCAACACGACCGGAAAGAGATCAGGCACAGGACCGATAGCTTTACGTGCTCTCCGAGACACGGGGGTGACTCACCACCGACTTCCTAAATCGGGGCTAGTATTGAAAATTTCTTAACAGAAAACCCAATGTTTTGAGTTCGAAAACATCCGGGGATCGAACCCGGGACCTCGTCATCCGTAGTCGAACTTGCTAACCACTAGACCAACGACGCAGTCAGAGACAACGAGATGTACAGAGAGACTTACTGTAAGAAACTATAAGGATTCGTGTTTGAATAATGTGGTTTTTTTTAATTTTTTTTTTTATATTATTCAGGATGTCCCCTTTCATAAAATGGAAAGATCAGGTGAGATCGCAGTCAAGCGCTAGTCTATATATTATTAAAAAAAAAAAAGATATTGGCGTGCTTATTTTTAATTTTCATTAAATTTAAATTTTTATCATTTTGTTGCTCAATTTTTGTCAATTTTTATTATCAATTATTTTTGACTAAATTTCAATTTTTATAAGGTGTGGTCATTCTTCGGAGCTCGCAGTACGGAATAGCAGAATAGGACTGTTCCGGCAATTGCGAGGAGTAATGAGATTAGGTATAGGTGCCTAATACAAATAAATAAATATGAAATGTAATGCTGACTGGCATAATAGGGCTTAGTGGGGGACATACCTTATCTGAAAGATAAAATGTTATAAAAATAAAAACTTGAGATTAAATACGCAATTTTCCGCCTTAAGGAAAAGATTATAAAAAAGTAATTATTTACCCAACCAGCAAAGTAATCCTATAAGAAAGAGTAGGTACAAGTCTATAAAATATAAAGCTCCTATAAAGGCATTGTATTTACACTCTTTTACTTGTAAGAGCATTTCACAAGCACAAGTACATTATAAGTAGATAGATCTTTATAGAAATAAATCGAAATAAAATTCCAAGGTCAGTTTTCAGGATACATATAGGATATCTGTGACTGGTGGGAGGCTTTGGCCTCCTACCGTCAAAGACGTGCCGCCAAGCGATTTAGCGTTCCGGCACGATGGCGTGTAGAAACAGATTAGGGGTATGGGTTGCATTTACACTTCTATACCCCTTCCAAGATAGCCCGCTACCATCTTAGACTGCATCGTCACTTGCCACAGGCGAGATCGCAGACAAGGACTATCTTGTCATCGAATAAAAAAAAGTCACATAATTTTCTTTATTGTGTCAGATTCGACGATGGCATCAAACTAGACAGAGAGAGCTAGTTCAGCGTAACTCTGGAGAACGTAGCGCGTCACATCGCCACTAAATACCAGATCTTTTTTTCCACGTACTTTGAAACTGTGGAACCAACTTCCTGCGACGGTGTTCCCACTGAATTACAACATGGGGTTATTCAAGGGGCGGACCAACAAATTCCTAGAAAGCCGGCAACGCATTGGTGGTGTCCAGGTGCTACAAATGTTCATGGGCGGCGATAATCACTTAACATCAGGTGACCCGCCTGCTCGTTAGCTCGCTAAAAATATAAAAAAAAATATATAAAAAAGAAAAAAAACATTTTACTAAGGTCTTCTTTGTAGCAACTCGTTCCTGGTGTAAAATGCACCTCATTATTTTTGCAGGCGCTGTGACAAACGCCTAGCTCGCTTGCATGTGACGCCTATAAATTCACCTGAACGTTGATGGTCTAGCGCATTTGGAAGTTTTTCCGCTACTATAAGCGTTTTCGAGATTGCGTCCTTGTAACGTACCTGGATCTGGTTGATTTATGCGATTTTGGAGGTTGATACGTTGGCGGTTGAAGGAATAAAACGTTAGAGCCAAACTGGACAAGCCTAACTGAACAGGCAAACCTGCATGAGTTTAACCTGAACAGATGTGTGCTAATACACGACACAATTTCATAAGTTCATTCCGGTTTACTGAAAGTAGTGGTCGTGAATTATTATGAATCGCTTCAGTCACTCCGGCCGTCGAATACGCGTAGAATTTGAGATAGTTATATCCATACACGGTACAAAATATCAAATCAGGCGGAACTGAAACTAAACCTATCCATGTATGGTATGCATTTATATTATAAGACATTTAACCGCCAAGTTTCTTGCTGGTTCTTCTAGGTTGGAGTGGCATTTCGAATAAGTGGTAGATATTATTATTTACCTATCTTTTTCAAAGTGTTCTCGTGGCTCCTTTTTTCCCCAGCCGTGAGATCTCTTTATAATGTTAAGAATTTTTGAACAAAAAGGGTTGTTTGCGTAAGAATATCTCAAGTTTGAGTAACTCAATTAGGATATTATGGGTCTGGCATAATCTCATTTATTGTAAGAGATTCAAAGACCCTTTAAAAGTTCAGAATAAAAAAGTTATTTACCTATCTTTAACCACCGAGATCCTTGCTGGTTCGTCTTTCTTCTTGGTTAGAACGGCGTTCCGAACTATTGAAAATTCACTTGAGGATTCAAAAGCTAAAATAATTTTACCCTGCTAATTTTGTACATGCAAATATGTTTCTGGCTTTATGTTAACTTGAGCTTGAAGCACCTTGAGCTACAGTACGCACCTATATAATTATTTCTCTTTTACCGTCTTATTTTAGTTTCAGTTTTGGTACAGAATAAATAAGTAATAAATATATAAATATATTTTCACTCAGACGCTAGCTCGTATTCATTTGAAGTTCGCCTTAGGATGAAAAAGGTTTAAGTAGTTTTCACCAACTTTACCTACATTTTGATTCAACGAACTCCGACATGTTGAGTGACCGAGGTTTCGAAAGTTTAGTGTAATTGGAAAAGATTTTTCATTTTTTTTTAAATAAAAGCTTAAGCTTTATTGTGTTCAGTATCTTTAACACTTATTTATTATAATTTTATAGCGGTATTTAGAGTTCTGGCCACTGTCCTCAGATCATCTTCTTCATCTCCCGGATGCTTCCCACCATACTCTTTGTATTGTGAGGCCATAGTAGTGGATTATTGGAACCCATGCATATATGAGTAGTTTACCAGATTCTCAATTCACCAGATTCGCAACTCACAAGATTTACAACTCGACAGATTCACAACTCACCAGTAGCCTAAGCACGAACATTTTTAACTTTCGAATATTAAAGGTGAAGTTAACGTCAGCAAGGAACTACTGATTTGAAACTTACCAAAAGTACAATGCAATGCTTAGTGCTTACTTACTTACGAGTTACGCGGTCTTCTATGTTTCAAGGAATACCTAATTAGCTCCAACGACTTCCGCTCCTATGACAGACGTTTTTACGCCTGCTTTATTATAAATACACAAGATTCATTTTTAATAAAATGCTATTTGATTATTTTGCTTTTTAAAAATACTTTCTTTTGCTCCCTTACCAAGTAGCCAATTTACCTAATCACCATTTTTCCAAACATCCAAAGTTAATAATATTAATAAGTTGGGATTTTTTGTTTCTTTGACAAAAACCGTGAGAGAAGTTGAAATCCGCGTATAATCATAGGATATGATTGCTACATCTTCTATTTACCTATTACTAGCGGATCCGACAGACGTTGTCCTGTCTTAACTATGAATATTGAAACTCCCCTTTTTACCCCCTTGGGGAGAGAATTTTCAAAAAATGTAAAATACGTAATTCTTTATTTTTGATCAAGAGCCAAAATATCAAGTTTCATAAACATAACTTGAAAAATAACTTGAAGAACGAAGGACTATCATACAAACATTCAACCCCTATTTAACCCCTTAGGGGGTAGAATTTTTTAAAAGTGTGAAACACTTACTTTTTTGTTTTCAATTTAAAGCCTAAATACCGAATTTTATGGGTATAGCTTGAAAAATGACGGAGTTTCATACAAACTTTAACCCCCCTTTTTACCCCCTTGGGGGGAGAATTTAAAAAAAATGTAAAATACGTAATTCTTTATTTTTAATCAAGAGCCAAAATATCAAGTTTCATAAACGTAACTTGAAAAATAACTTGAAGAACGAAGGACTATTATACAAACATTCAACCCCTATTTAACCCCTTAGGGGGTAGAATTTTTAAAAACTGTGAAACACGTACTTTTTTGTTTTCAATTTAAAGCCTAAATACCGAATTTCATGAGTATAACTCGAAAAATGACGGAGTTTCATACAAACTTTAACCCCCCTTTTTACCCCCTTGGGGGGCGAATTTCGAAAAATCCTTTCTTAGTGCTCGCCTACGTCATAAAAGGAACCTACTGTCAAAATTTCAAGTTTCTAACTTCAGTGGTTTAGGCTGTGCGTTGATCGTCAGTCAGTCAGTCAGGACAAGCCTTTTTATATAATTATAGATTATTTTATTTTATAACTACCTACATAAAATATCATACCGTGACCGACTGACTTACAAACTAATATGAACTAAGAGATTTATTTGGAGGAAATTTTCTTTCCTAAATTCTCGCGGACAGGATTCTTGTTGAAACTATTGGAACTGACATCATACATTACTTTAATATTCTATTTACTACTCATTAGTATTATGAGTATTTTATATACATAGTACCTAGTACTTCATGCCCGCGGTTTCGCTCGCGTGGAAATAGTTTTTAAAATCCCGCGGGAACTCTGTGATTTTCCGGGATAAGAAGTCCTTAAAGTTCCGGAATATGTCACTCTCCCGGTCCTCGACTAAGTATACTTACCCAAGCAAAAAATCACGTCGATCCATTGCTTTGTTGCGGCGTGATTAAAAGACAAACCAACCAACCAACAAACAAACACACTTTCGCATTTATAATATTAGTAAGAAAAGTAAGGAAATTAGTAAGGAAATAGAAGGATCTTTATCTTTTATCTTATTATAATTTATTCAAATTCAAACTCAAAATTTATTTATTTCTTGTAGGCTACCTTTGTAGCTCTTATGACACGTCATAAATCTACCACCGGTTTGGAATGCAGACTGTTGCCCGCGATTTTGTCCGCGTCAATTTCTGTTATTGTGATCGCGATTAAGAAGTTTTTAAAAGAATATATTTTAAATATGGATAATTTTCCCCGTTTTTGCAACATTTTTCACGGATACTTCGCTCCTATTGGTCACAGCGTGATGTTATACACGGTGAAATTTTATTTCCCGTAAACCCTGAAGGAGGTGAATTTTTTTTTCATATTTCGACCTATGTTCCTTGGGGAAAGTTGTTCAGTTTCATGAGCACATTCACCACCTTCAGGGTTTACGGAATAAAATTTCACCGTGTAAAGCCTAAAGCCTTCCTCGATAAATGGACTATCCAACACAAAAATAATTTTTCACACAGACAGAATCTATAGGGTTCCGTTTTTTGCCTTTTGGCTACGGAACCCTAAAAAAGGCTTATTATAATTAACTAAAATATTGCTGTTACTTAATTAAGCGTCCGTCTTACTGTTGCTTTGTGTAATATATTTCTAATTTATTATATGTGCTTTTATGTTATTATACTATGTGCTTTACAACAGTTCCTCCAAATTTTATGTACAAAAATTGCTGGTTTCTTACTCTATGAGGCTATTTCTAATGACGAACATGCTTTGACCAAAGCCCTTTTGACAAATGGGCGTCCCCTGTAATAATTCAGTAACGTCACTAAAGATATATGAATAGTTAAGTTTTTCGACGCCTGATGAAAAAGATTTGCTCCTTCAGCAATAGGTACTCTCTGCTTACTACTATCTAATAAAAAAATAATAATCATCCATTAGTGTGACAAGTTTTGTTAGTTTTAATTTACATCTAGATTATTATTATCGTTATTTTAACACAATTTGCAAAAAATTCCCTTTCCTCGTTCATAATAATATATTTAAAAGATAACAATTTATATTTTATATACCTAATCAATAAACAAACACATGATAAGACAACAATAGCAGCGATAAAACAAATCAATAATCAATGTCCGACAGTGCTCACATTTCCTTCAATATTATCGCGATGTATTGACGTACTTAGATAATCCAGATACATGTGTTAAATGGATACAAAAGCAGCATTGCACCCGATTTATCAAAAACAGTTCATTAAATTTCACGAAAAAGTTCAAAACAAGTATGATGAAATGCTAAAGAAACTTGAGAAATCTAGATCCATTGATGCGTTAACGACCTTAAACGGTGATTGTGATTATAAAGAAAAAAAATATGTCAGTGTGTGCGATTTAAGTAATGTGGTTGATGACTTGTATACTACTGAAATTGGTACTAAAGGTAATGTTCTAAATGAGGTATGCCAAGATAAGCACAAAAATGTTACTTTTCAAGAAATAATTACTAATGAAGCATTTGTTCCTGAAAATTACTCAACACTTAGTATTCGTGACAAATTTGATAGTGATAATGAATGTGATAGTCCAGTCGATAGTACCTTTAACACTTATTTCTTTGGAAAGAATGATTTCAAAACGAGTCTTGAATCGTAAGTGATGCACAACTATTTTAAAAATTCTAATGAATATGATAAAACAGCTATATTTACTGAGATAATATGACGACATAAATAAAATGGTTTTAGGTTAAATGAGACTAAAGAGAGTGATGGATCATCTGAGGCCCACACGCCAACAACAAAATCAATTCGAAGTAAAATAAAATCAAAACTAAAAAAGAGACACAATGAAAAGGAACTTAAAGAAAAAGAACAAAAAGGAAAGCTTAAAAGAAAAGAATCCCGAGAAAAAGTGGAAAAAGTACGTGAAGTTATGAAATGTTTTTTTTTTTTGATCTTTTGCAATTTTAAATTTTATAATTTGTAATTTTCAATATGCTAACTATTAAGTTATTTTACTTTACAGTATGTTTTATCTAATACCGCCAAATACAATATAATCAAAACAAATAAAAAAACGAAAATAGCTACGGTTACTGTTGCATTAATTGAGGTCACAGGATTTGAAGAGACGGTTGAAAAATCACGTGTCTTATTATTTCGTTTTAGGTAATTATAAATAAACTTTTATCTGTTTTCAATTAATTATATGTTACTATGATTAATAAAAATAATGTTATACTTAACACTAATTATTTAATACTTTTTTCTTTTAAGGTTAGGAGCCGATAAGCGCAAGTCGAAGATAGTTAAATCTGATACTGCGCTAGTTAAATTTCAAGAACTATTTAATTTTTATTTATTTGATGATGAACACGTATTAGAAATTACTCTATGGGATAAAGAAGTTCTTATTGGCAGGTACAAATAATTTTCCAAAACTCATTTGTTTTAGCTTTAGAGCGAAAAAGCAATGTTTGCAATAATCTTGTATTAATTTGACTGTACCGTTATTCGAAGCTTAATTACTTGAGATAGGCACTACGTTTCCCGCCGTTACACATCTGTCTCTCTGCGTCACATTGCCGCCCCTCTCTAAGCCCCCACCACCAGGTAGTGGGGAGAGCGCTTAGCTCGGCGATAGCGCTCGCCATTTTGATCATTGGCGTTTTGTTTCCCGCCGTGAACAGTTGTGCTTGCTTGAACGCTAGCACTAAGATACCTATATATGTCAGATATATATATATATGTATTATATATATCTGACATATATATAGAAAATACATTTATTATTATAATTAGATATTAGATACCTATACAAGGTATTTTGCAGAATATATTTTTTGGAAATTACGGATCACGTGAGATATTTTTTTCTTTATTTTATTTCTTTAAATAGAAATTAAATATTAATAATAATAATACTTTGTTTTTGTTGCTAATGCATACAATTATTAGCTATTTAATAACACTTCTTTCAGAGAAGTCCTCCGTAATTGGAGGCTATAATTTACATTATAACTAATGTTTACCTATTTAATTCTTTTATTTCTATCGAAATATTGAAGGTGTTTGCAGGTGCAAATTTTCAGATGATTGCAAGTTTCGTTTGCAAGTGAAGGTGGTTTTATGGTTCAAACAGAGAGATTATGAATATTGAAACAATATTTAAAGATTTTTATGGCGTGGTTGCCGTTCTACTCTTTGTTTAAAGGTTTAAATACGGAGACAAAGGAAGTAGCGTATTATGCCTGTGCCATCAAATTCTAAAAGATGTGGAAAAATTAAAGTAAGTGCCAGTTTTGACAGTAGTAGTTCTTCAACTACCAGTCCTTCTTCGTGCTCAGGGTTGCTGGATTGATGTCCTTATAGCCCTGTAGAGTAAAAGGGGGGACAAAATGAAGCATATAATAGGAGTTTCCGCTAACTACCGGAGAAAGTGCGATATTTTTTCTCTCTTTGCCTACTTTATGAATTTAATCTTTATTTATTCTAAAGGGCTTGGCTGCATATTAAAGTATATGACAGCCCTGACGTCCTCGTATTATATACCTTCTAATGAACAATTAGTGTTTAAGCATACGAGTTTTTTCCAGGACATTAATTTGTGCATCTTAGAAATTTACCTCTAGTTATTTCTAGTTATTCAGTGGCAAATTGATCGCATATTTCTTCCCGTATACTGGTAAGTATCTTAAGGTGTTAAAAGATATGCGATCATCGTGCTGAAATTGCTTGAAAATTGATGAGATTGAGTCAACAAGCACGGAACACAAATCAAGGCTATGATGGATTCTACACAAATCAAGACTATAATGGATTCTGAAAATAGTTGACTAATAAAATCAGATTTATTCCCGCCTCGCAGGCGTGGTCTTTAAAGCCCGAGTGTCTGGCGCGATAAACACCCGCAAGGGTTGAGCAATAGCGTTCTCGTGCTCTAATCCATGCACTCATGCCATGATAACCTACCCTCGTGGGGTGGTAGCAATTCTCGTTCGGTCGTGCCGAATTTATTTTTCAGTCATTACGGCCTTGTCAAAGTATGCATGAAGGATAAAGTACGCTGAAAAATATCCAGCGTTCAGCACTAATGTATTATACTCTTGCGTTTTGACGTGCCCTCGCGGGGTGTGTACAGCGGTGCGCGTGCTCCAATGCATTATGATTCTTGCATTGTAAAGTACCTTCACAGGTACCAGTGACAAAGTCCTCATTTGGTCGGACCGAATGGTTGTAAATATTTCGCGGTCGTTCCTCGCGACTTTGTCGAAATATTCAAATAAATAATCTTTTACAAGTCTGCTCCAAGTCTGGTTGGAGACCTTATTCCTTCAGCAAAAATGACTCGAGTTGAGAATGGTATTTAAATGCATCGAAATATAAAATGTGTAAGAAGTTGCACCAAGAATAGCATTCACCACAATGCTCCTCTAATAAGGCCGGATAATTGTGTTAACTGCCATTGTAACGTCTGTACTCGCGACTGCCATAAACCAAGACTGCAAAGCTGTGTTTAAGATTCCTGCAGTGGGTCTCTCTGGAGCCCTAGTCAAAGGCTGGGCAAGGCCTATACTCAAATCCAGAAGCTTTGAAAAAAATATGTAAATTTTATAGACTGGCAGATTCAAACTTTGAATTTTTGGCGTAAATGAAAAATAGCTTTATCTTAATGTTCTTGTTGCTCGTAGCAACAGAAATTTTTTGTGAGTTAATTATCAGAAAGCCCTGTCTATAATCAGGCTTATTTTTATGTTCGTGTTGCTCGTAGAAGCTGAAGTTTATTGGGAGTTTCTTGACAGAAAGAACTCGTAAAAACATGTTTATCCTTTGGATTGAGCTCTGCGCTGAAGTCTTTTGCAATTCTTCAAAAATCAACTGGATTGCACAAATGCTCGAAGAGCAAAAGGGTCAGAGTGTGTGATAATACTTAAATAGTTGTGTTTTAATTGTTAGAAACGCTTGATTGGATGATCAATTATGAGAAGCTTTATCTCAGACCAACAAAGATGCTCTGTGGTGATCCTTTGACCAATCAAGTCAATCTTGCTATCAATGTTTCACGATTGTGAGGCAGAGACTACACCAATTTCTAAGATCTCTAGTCTTAGAGGCCAAGACTCTCGTTTTTGTCTGTTGGCAGTGGACCTAATTATTGGTACTTGTTGAAAAACAATTGTAACAAACACTGTGGTGGTCGGAATCGCCTATGTGCCATTTACATGGTTAGCCGGCGTATTTCCTGAAGTTCTTGTTTGCTTTGCAACCAAAAAGGCAATTCTAGCAGTTTTTCAAGCACATTAGCAGCTCTGCATTTGCAACCTCTTTTATAAACTTTCGAAATGAAAGTCGGTTGAAATCTATTCCCGTCATCGAACTGACACGCTGAGTTTGTCAAATCTTGGATCAAAATCAAATCCATTTGCAGACCATCCATAAAATGGCCATGCCAGCTATGAAGATTGTCTGTTTGGGCAGACAATGGGGCGAAAGAGATTGGCTGTCCTTAATCTTGTTCGGTTCCGTTGATGAATGTCAAGTGAATAATGTGAACAAATACATTAAACATGGCTTGGAGAAACGCCTGTTTTGTTTTCACTAGCAATTACTGCACATCCGATAGTGGTATCGAAGGTTGACAGGTGTTCTCGGCCTTTGCGCTGAAACAAAGATACTGTCTCAAGCACAGCGGTTTTCTTGCTAACCGCATTTATGGATTCTTAATCTGCATGCAGCCCCGCTCATGCAGCAGTAGATTTCTGTTCGGTCAATATGGAATTTCCCATTACGATGGGTCTTTATTCCACTTTGTCTAATTCCTTGCGGTGTCATTTCAATCAATCTCTGGTTTCTATACCTTAGTGGTGTAACACTAGATAAGCTTAATGGTGAACCGATCTTGAAGCACGTCTCCTCCGTAAAGGGAACGTCTTCTCATACTGCAGCTGCATTGTCAGAGTTCGGCGAACATTAGCACTATCGTGACAAAGGTGGCCAGATAGTTCATGGAACTACAATGTATTCGGGTGAAGATGAATCTTTATCACGACATTTTCTGTGATGTTAATATGAGTAACAAGTTGACTACTTATGTTATATGACAAGAAAATGTTGTGTAAGCAAATACATCGTGTATAACTGAACACAATAAGTTTATTGCCACAACGCGAATGAATTTCCGTACTATAATGTAGCCGTGTGTCATGCCTGTTTTTCCTCCTCGGAACGTATAAAGCAAGGTGAGGTTAAAGTGTGGAGTTCTGTTACGTCTCCTAGAGAAAATGGCATACCTAGTCGAAACGGCATAAGCTTTATTTGCAAAATCCAGAAAGTCAAGATCTGCTCTTTTTATATCAGATCTATGCTTATTGCCTAAAACGTCTTGTGATTTTGCATAAATCAGTAGTAAATCCTCATAACGTTGATTAATCTGATCGAAGGTTTGGCCTTAATTAAGCCGAGCAGACGTAGGCTTAAAATGGAAAATGGGCTTTCTGGTCACAGTGTGGATAGCACTGAGTATAATAATTGTAATAATTTTGTTTTAAATTGTATGTTTTTCCACGTTCAGGAGCACTCTCCGATACTTTTACAGCTGTGGCTGGGCGGAGAATTTAATATTTGAAATTACTTTAAGGAGCGCTGAGTACCGTGTTCAGCTGACAATAACCCATTTTCGGTTCAAAATCTGATTCAGTTGGCGATGTGTAATCTGTTTTGAAATTGAATTACAAAACTTGATACTTAATAATAAATAGTATAATTAAGTTCTATTGGATTATTAGAATTATTGATGATTTACCGCGGAATAGTCTATAAATGGTTCCTACATTGTGACGATCTCAATCATCTCTGATTGGAAGACACGCTCGCCAACGGCTAAAATGCAATTTTGCGATCACCGATGAACAATAACTGGAAATATAGCCATTGATTCATACGATTTATCAGCAATCTACCAGCTGTTTTTCCTTTTAGACTGCAGGAACCTTATTAATTGTTCTATCTGGTATTATTTCAGGGTTATAAGACTTGCTGAAGGATGCTGCTATATTTGCAATACACTATTTTTGTTTTGGCTGGCAAACTTGAGCGTGTTACCCTTTGGAAAACACACCTTATAAGTGATTGTTAGCGTTCGCACACACCTTTGTAACGCATTATTTTAATCCAACCTATAAACTGGTTATACTTTCGAAATATAACCAATTTTTTTCGAAGACTGGTCGAAATTATTACTGCTTCAATGCATTGAAATCATCTGACGGATTATATTATTTTATTTTTGTTTTTCACACAAATAATGTGCTGATCCTATATAATAACGGTTAGTTGTGAAATTTTCTTTTAAATTAAGTGTTCCATTCATAGCACAATAGCTGTTGTTACGCAACCGCTCAGTGAAGAGCGAAACAACTGAGAAAACTGATGTGATCAGTTTTTATTCATACAAATTATTATAATTTATTCGGAAAAAAATATTTTGAATTATTAGTATTGCTCAATGTTAATTTTCATTGTTCGTTTCTCTCTGCAATTATTACCATTACGTCACATTGGCGCAGTTTCCACCACCACCAGGCGATAACAAACACGTCTCAAGTAATTAAGCTTCGAATAACGGTACAGTCAAATTAATGAAAGCGTTTTACCTACCAATAAAACGCTTATTAATTTACTTACCTTATTCGAAGCTTAACTTTAAAAACTGCCTGGTGATTTTCGACGCAATGATCAAAATGGCGAGCGCTATCGCCGAGCTAAGCGCTCTCCCCACTACCTGGTGGTGGGGGCTTAGAGAGGGGCGGCAATGTGACGCAGAGAGACAGATGTGTAACGGCGGGAAACGTAGTGCCTATCTCAAGTAATTAAGCTTCGAATAAGGTAAGTAAATTAATAAGCGTTTTATTGGTAGGTAAAACGCTTTCATTTTTTCAGAGGTGAAATAGATTTGTCGGAGATAGAAAAGGAAAAAACACATAAGATGCACATAACCTTAGAAGGAGAAGTAAAACACTGTCGTACTTTAATTCTATTAACTATAAGTGGAACAACTTTGTTAAACACTCTTTATAATGACAATGAATCAGACAAAAAGAGGAGAGAATCTTTTTTACAAAAGAAATATGTAAGTAAATCTAATAATATTTTACCACATAACAGTTTTTTACATGAAACAGCTGTAACAAAATATTCTCAAGAGCCTAATTCTTTTCAGGCTTGGTACCGCATCTGCGATGAGTTTGAAAATGTAGGTTACCTTCAAGTTATAGTTTATGGTGCAAAAGGTCTGTCAGGAAATGATTGTTTTTGCATTGTTAAGCTTGACTACCAAAGAGTACAAACACAAACAGATTATAAAACGAATGACCCCAGCTGGATGAAGATATTTTCATTGTAAATATTGATGTTTGGTAATACTTAGAAATATATTACGCAAAGTTTAGTTATTTTCACAACCTAACTTTAGCAGAGTGTAAAGAAAGTCCTTAAGAATAATGAAGAGCATTACTGCGCTTCTGTTATAGAATCACCTGTAAAATAATTTGAATAGAAAGAACCATATTTTTTTCATATAAGCTTATTCAACCCTATTATTAACCAAAGATGCAACAAATTTACTGAGTACGCTCTACACTCTACGCTCTCTGGACGTTCCCACGTATGCTTTGTTTGTTTTTAGATTTTTAGGGTTGTGTTTAATTATTTTTGGCGAAAGCTATGGGTGTGAAAACTGCTTACAGTTTTTACGGCCTTTGAGCATAGTTCATCCAAACCAGAGTCAATTCAATACCTATACTTAAGAACTCTATAACAGATTCTCTCAGAACTCTATAGCATATTTTTCACCCATTCAGTATTTTCATGGACTTTCTTTACACGCTGAGTATATTTACCATATTAATGAAATTCGTTATCAGTTATATCACCCAACGTGACGTATCAAATTCATTTATCAGACAAAAATATATTAGAAGAATTTTTATTATTAATATTTTTATTTCAGCACAATAACAGATATAACATCAATTTTAGAAATTATAATTATTGACGAAAAGAAATGTGAAGAAGTTGGAAGGATTTGTAAACCATTACTCCAAATACAACATGGTAAAAAGTGGTATGCCCTTAAAGATAGCACACTTAAAGACACGGCTAAAGGTAACAATCCAAGGATTCTACTAGAATTGAATGTTGCTTGGAATCTTGTGAGTATTTTTAAAGTAGAATCTTAAACAAAATATTTTAAACCTGTCGGGTATTATTTATTCAAATGTATGGTATTTCAGATAAAAGGAGCAGTTCGAGTACTAAATCCAAAAGAACCAAATTATCTAGAGACTGATGAAAAATTAAACCGACACGTCTTTGCAAGGAATCTGTCGAGAGCTAAAGCTGTAACAAAATGGATTACAGACACATTCAAAATTTATAAGTAATAAGATAAATTACTTTTTATTTTTATTTATGTATATCGTTTTAAAAAGTTGGATAGTTAGACGTTTATATTTTTCTTCTTGTAGACCCTATATTACTTTGACGGTTTAAATAGTTTTAAATTCATAATAACATGTACTTGCTAACACAGTTTCAAAGTAAACTAACCATGACATTACAGTGGACTAATGCTTCCTCTCATCTAACGGCCATTGCTCTTATAAGGCTAATTACTATTAGTATATTGTAATTTGAAACAATCTGATTAACATCCCCTTAACAACGTATTTACAGAACCTGCTTTGAATGGGAATCAATGACATTAAATGTTGTGTCCTTAATCATCTGGCTCACATTCTGTTTTTATGCAGAAATGTGGATGATGCCTCTTTTATTACTGATACCATTTTTTTGGTATAAGCCGAAAGAATATACTCTACTAGATTGTAAGTCTGCGTAACCACAATTTTGTTTTCATTTTTCTTGTTGCTGTTGTTTTTGATAATAAAGTGAAATATTATTTTATAGGGAAAACGAAACTTATGCATGAAATAGGTCCACAAAATATCTCAGATGCCAGAAATGAAAAGGTAATTTTAGTGGTTAACATTAAAAAATTAATCGGTTACGATTTCACGTTATATTTATTATTTAATTTAATTATTTCACTTTAAGGAGGACAAAAACTCATCTTTAAGGCAAAAAATTAATAGTCTTCAAGAAATAATACAATCAATCCAAAACATAATAGGAAACTTGGCAAGTACGGGCGAAAGTATTAAAAAGTAATAAATGACATATTTCTTGAGTATAAAATTGAAATTATAATATTATTACGATAAGCACTTATAACCTGAGAAAGGTACTAAGCGTCAATATTCTTTTTCAGTTTGTTCAACTTCACAGTTCCTTTTGTTAGTTTTTTGGCCATATTTTGTATCTTCATAATCGCATTCGTCCTGTACCTGATACCTTTTAACTACATTTGTATGATCTGGGGTACGTATTTCATTAAAATTATAATATTTCAATTTAAACAATTTTATATATACAATTATGAAATAACATAAATCCTTAAATTTTTTTTCAGCTGTCAATAAATTTGTAAAAAAAATATTTCGTCCAGACAGAGTACGTAATAATGAAATAATGGATTTACTCTCTAGAGTCCCTGATGATGAGACTTTGGTATGTACCTAATTCTAAACTTATAAAGGATTGATCGCTGATGATAGAATTATATTAGGATATTTTAGGCTACCTAGGGGTAGCCTTTAATAATCCTTTAAAAATAAGGGGGATCAAGGGAAACAATAACAAAGATCTGCGCAAGCTCTTCCTAAAAAATACAAATAGCAACCTAATGAGTGGGTATTACACAATATTATAATTCAGCAGCCTTTTTATATCTCATTGGTATAAATAATAATTCTTTATTGAACAATTCACATATCAATCCTTTCAATCCTACAAAATACGGTTAAAAGAACTAAAATACGTCCAAGCGTTGATACTACTCGTAATTTGCCAATCAATCCTTATCAATCATATTTTAAAGAAAAGGTATAAAAAATTTAATCACAAACTTTTTTTTTTCAGATTGAATGTGAAGAGTTACCTCTCGATCATATAACAGATGATGATGAAAATTGACGGTAAAATGATCTGAATAAAAAAGAATCTTTTATGAATTTTAATTTACAGTACTAACTGTTATGTAATTTTAATGTTAATGTACGTTTTTTTTTTTGTCAGATAGGGGCTAAATAATTTATATATTTTTGTTAAAAATAAAAATTTTATCGCTTCAATCTTTTAATAGAATTCATATTTTATTATTGCCATCCTTGTCAAATTCATAGATCAATCAATTGCTTCAAGGACTAATAAAGGTGATTCCGAACGCATAGACAATCCGCACAGTACAGATGCGGAATTGTCTAAAAATAATTATTTCTACAGCATGGCGATAGCAATCATCTTCGATTGGCCGGTGCTCTCCCGCTATTGGTAAAAATGCGCTAATACAGCAAATCGTTGATTGCAATTGCGACAGTATAGAAATAATTTAAGACAATTGCACAGCTGAATTCTATTGATTTGTTTGAAATACATTCTGAAGGTAGGAGAGCGGTCATTGCATTCAAATTACGTAAACCATGACTGCATCAGTATGCAGTCTGCTGTCACCTTGAGGATCATAATTATCATTATTTTCAGACTGCACCAATCGACTCACATAAATTCAATATCAGTATTTGTCACGAACATTTCATAGTATTCGCATATATCCCGATATCCCTGTTAGAAACTTTGATAAATTAGGTACACATAAATTATAATGCAGATAGCAACAATACACTTGATTCTCAACTACTGTCATCTATCTGATAGCGAATAGAATGCACCCTTCTGCACCAGTCTACAATTAGACATAATATATCGATTGGAAACATATCAGATTTTATTCTGTATATTAAAAATCTATTGTTGAATCATTTTGAAAAACGATATTTCAGGCAAAAAATAATCCCTTGAAATAAAATTTAATACAATGTTTTGCAGAGAAATAACACTAACACACTAACAGTTTATATTAATCATTTTATTCAAATAATATTATCTAAATCAACTCATAACATCCAATAAATCTAACGAGTACAAATCTAATTTATAAATAAAATCACAGGCTAGGTATAATTATGATGAAATTACAATAAACGTTTCTACAAGGTTATACACATTTCCAAATAAAGTATATTCATCTAAATAATTATATCCGATCCGAGCCTTTCGAACTCGTTTGCAAAGTAGATCATATCTTTGTGATCGAGAGCGGAGTTTTGAAAAACAATGCGGAAAAAGTTTACGAGATTACCTTGCGGCTGATACGTGACCATCATACTACCTTCCTTTATCATTCGTTCCTTTATTTTAGGCGCAACTTTATGTAACCTTTCACTGTAGTCTGGCTCATTCTCGCAACCTCGGAGACACTTTGGAACGTACCAGAACATGATATTAGTACATTCTGGTTTCGGAACTACTAAACGAAAGCCTTCTCTCTGTTTGATATGATCGAGGAAGTAATGGGCGTTATCGAAAAGTTTGTCGATATGTTTTTCGAAACCTTCGTTCCCTTTCGCCTTCCACATAAACCAAAATTTTAGGACGTCAGCCCTTCGTCCGCATTGAATGTGTTTATCACCCGTGTCGTATGATGTATCGTAAAATTTATCTTTTTGGAAGAGGTACTGTGCGTCTGATGAATGGGCTTCTTTAAGAACATTTTTATGTTTTAGTAAAAAGGTAGAACATTGTTGTGGTGCAGCCAATAGCTTGTGAGGATTCCATGTCACAGAATCCGCTCTGGAAAAATATATGATGTCCTTATTAACACATTATTCTGTTTTAACAAACTTTAAAAAAAGGATGTTTTTAATTTAAAATTTTATTATTTTTAAAACAAAATTCTAAAAAGTTTCTACAGGGTAGAAACGATGTGCATGATCAGGCGATTATTTTCTCATTAAATTAGAATAGAATAAAATAGAAAAGCTTTTTATTCAAATAAATTTTTACAAGGTGCTTTTGAATGAAAAAAATGTAAAAATACATTCAAAGCCATAGTAGTCACCTACTTTAAAACTTAATTTATAATATTAGAGTTCTATAGTAAACGTATGAAAGCAATTTTATAGAATCCATCCTTTATAATATATTTAGATTAAAAATAATATATTTGGTTTGCAATGTTTTTAAGTAATGCAACTCCAATTTTTGTTTATCAAAATCTTATCAGTGTTCATAATTTAAATCAGAGTTGTTAATTATTAAAATCGTTTAGCGAATTATTATTTATCATACTTACAACTCAATTCCATTTAATAATTTTCTATGTTTCCTCGACATTAATGCACCACCTCCCCACGCTGCGTCTACGTGTAGCCAAAGATTATATTTCTTGCACAAACTGGCTATTGGTACTATGGGATCAAATGCCCCGAAAACAGTTGTACCAGAAGTAGAAGTCACTAGAAACGGTGTGGCTCCATCTTCTATAGCTTTATTGATCTTTCTCTCTAAGTCCTTGACATCCATTCTACCACTTTCATCAGCCTTTACCAAAATACAGTTATCACTACCAATTCCCATGAAGACGGCCATTTTTTTAGTGGAATAGTGAGCTAATTCTGATGTGAAGAGCACCAACTTCGGTATTGCGTAAACACCTTTATTCTGAAATATAATAACATCATGAAATTATACGGTTCTGAAACGCGGTCTCTTCGGGATTCAGATCGCAAACATATTGATGCGTTCGAGATGTGGTGCTGGAGGAAGATGCTTAAGATACTCTGTACTCTTTCCAGAACCAATCTAGCATATATTCTAAAAGGGTTAAAAATAAACGCCAGGAGGTCAACCACTAGGTATTTCTCTTGTGTACTTTGGACTACTACGGACATATTGCCCGCGGTAGCCCTGGAAACCTAGAAAAACTACTGGTCACGGTCAAGGTGGAAAAGAAAATATCAAGAAAACGAATATCGATATATACGAACGAATATAAAGCCGAAGTATTGGTCCGATCATGTCAGCACTGTCCTCTATAAGTACGGTACATCTTTCCACTTTGCTCTACATAATGCAGAGGACTCAGATATAAGTGGAAGAACATCGTACGTGAAAAGGTGATGAGGTGATTGTGCGGAGAGAATGATGAGACAGAGAGATACGATTGTGAAAATACAATAAAATACAAAAGAAACCGGATTGAGACAAAATCAATCTAGCCAATGCATTTTTACTGTGGATATTTATAAGGGAGCTATGAATAAGCTAACAATTTTATGTAATTCAATTTAAGTTTAACGACATTTTACTGAACCAAGGTCTTTTAGGCACGCGATACAATAATAACCAGAAAACGGGGTTAAGGTGATCACCAAACGCTTCCTTTAAAACAATAAAAAAAATCTGATGTTTAATAACAACTTTACAATAAAATTAGAAGTTTATTACATGCATAAAAACCCAACAGACCATAATGTATCGTTGCGAAGGACAATCGTAATTGCTTATTGCACATTTTTTTGTTATGAATGTTCCTCGATAGTTGTTACTTCCAAGTTTTTATTGCTAACGTAAGGTATATAACTTAACTGGTCCTTTTACTGCTTATGGATATCTACTTCGATTCTTGTGAAACTATAGTGACTAAAACAAATTAATGATAGTTAAACAGTTCATCTCAAACCATGGCTGCCCTCTTCTGGTCACTTGTCTCCTCTTGAACGAGAAGGATTTAGTATTAGGTCCACATTCTTTTGAGCTACTACTAAATCACATCACACTTCACCCTTAAATGTGTGTGTTGTGTGAGTGTGTGTATGTGTGTGTATGTTTGCTAATCTTTCACGCAAAAGCTACTGGGATTGATCTGGCTGAAATTTGAAATGGAGATAGCTCATACTCGGGATTAACACATTTTATCCCGCAAAATGAAAGGTTCCGAAGCCGAAAAGAAGATGCATCATCTCGTATTTTGATAAAACTTTTCATTAATTAAAAAATCTTACTAACCTTTATCTCCGGATAAAAGTAGAAACGAGCACAACTAATAGCATAGCCGTTAGCTATAGACCCTCCAGGACAGAATATTCCATCGCCGTCGCCTTCAGACCATCCGACTATCGACCTCATCTCGCGAAGAACCTCTTCTTCCATCAGAGTGAATACAGGAGCTACCTCAAAGGTGTAAACGCTAGGGTTCAAGGCGTCGGTAAGCCACTGCCCGATGAGACCATACGGATCGACCGATGAAAACAGCTGGTTCACAAAGTAAGGGTGCGCCGTGTTGACGGAGTAGCGTGCAACCTAGAAAGAAGATAAATACAATTGTAAAACTCGTATTGTAGTACCTAGGTACAATTTTGTTTGTTTTATATATATATGCATCACATCTTACCATCCATACCCATTCATCTATATCTTTACTAATATATAAAGCTGAAGAGTTTGTTTGTTTGAACGCGCTAATCTCAGGAACTACTGGTACGAATTGAAAAATTATTTTTGTGTTGGATAGTCCATTTATCGAGGAAGGCTTTAGGTTAGGTTAGGTCGTCACGCTGCGACCAATACGAGCGAAGCATCAGTGAAATATGTTGCAAAAACGGGAAAAATTATCCATATTTAAAATATATTCTTTTAAATACTTCTTAATCGCGATCATAATAACAGAAATTGAAGCGGACAAGGTCGCGCGCAACAGCTAGTTTTCTATATAAGTACATGTTATAATCTTATGATATTTATTAATCCGAAAGTGTGTTGGTTTGTTAGTTCTTTACGTCTTTTTTATCAGATTTCAATGGCCATGAAATTTCATAGATCCAAAGAAAAGATTCAAGCAGGAAAATCTGCTTTCCGAACCGATAGTAGAATCTCAAGATTCTACTACTGGTTCGGAAAGCAGATTGTCAAGAGGTCCTTCTTGAAATAAATAATTAAAAACAAATCCACGCTAGCAAAGTTGACAAAAGCCAGTAAAATAAAATTTGACCAGGTAGGTAGGTGCTTTCATTTGGCTTAGGTTAGGGAAACTATAGAAAACAAATTCAATAAGTATAATATCTTTAAATATATAAAAGGCAAAGGTGACTGATTGACTGACTGACTGACTGACTGACTGATCTATCAACGCACAGCCCTAACCACTGGACGGATCGGGCTGAATTTTTTCATACAGGCAGCTATTATGACGTAGGCATCCGCTAAGAAAGGATTTTTGAAAATTCAACCCCTAAGGGGGTAAAATAGGGGTTTAAAAATCGAATTTAACGTGAGCGAAGCCGCGAGCAAAAGCTAGTCTACTTATAAAATAAGTTTTTCTAAAATTAATAATGTATTTAAAAGTTATAAGTAATACTTCTATTAGTAAGTTTCAGTAGACTTTAATAAGTAGAGTGTAACTTTTCAAATTATTCTACTCTCCATTCCGTAAATCCTGACTTTTGAAAAACGTAAACATACTTATCGTTTACGTTTTCCAAAAGTTACATTTCTAAACTGAATGGTAGAGATACCCACAATTTACGTTATCTTCAAAACTTTCGCTAGGGCCCGACACGTTTTCAAATAAAGGTAAACAGTGGTTAAAGCCTTCATTTAGTATGGAAATTAACTATTGGGAAAAACGTTCCGATTTAACTTATCCCCTGACTAAATGATAAAGTTAATAATGTTTCACTGATGAATAGTGATGAATTAAGTTCCGAGTTAGTTATTAAAAAATCTGATAAAACGTCGAACTTGTTCGTCACTTAAAGCGCCTCAAAGTTACTATGAAAACGTTGTAAACGTTAATTTCAAAAGGTACATTGAAGATTCAGAGAATAGGAAATAATAAACAATTTGTCCAGTCATCGTTAGCTGTATCTAAATTCATGATCACATCAAATCTAAATTCATGAACACCTCCATTAATGACAGATCATTTTAAACTTGAAAAGTTACATTAAAACCTCAGTTTTGAACATTGTAATCAGAATGGCTAATTACTTAAGTTTTAATAAAAGTAGATAAAGAACTTATTTTAAGGTTAATAAGAACTTTTATTTATAAAACCTCATAGGTAGAAAATAAATATAAATTGAAGTAAGTTAATTTGAAGTTAAAGGTAAGCTATTAATTGAGCTAATTAATTTCCTCGTTTACATTGCACTTGAATTTAAATAATGATTATTTTTAATTTCGGTTCAAATTTTAATAAATTCTGCATGTGGTTGTATTTATTTATATAACCTACTAAATAATGACCGCGACTTCGTCCGTGCTGATTTTTTTTAAAGAATGTCAACCAAGCTAAGGCCAAGCTGAACTTAACTTAATTTCTCCTCTTCCATTTTTTTTATTCGATGACAAGATAGCCCTTGACTGCGATCTCACCTGATGTTAAGTGACGATGCAGTCTAAGATGGTAGCGGGCTAACTTGGAAGGATTATGGCAGTATACATTCAACCCATACCTCTAATCTGTTTCTACATGCCATCATGCCGAACCGCTAAATCGCTTGTAGGCACGTCTTTGACGGTAGAATGGTAACTAGCCACGGCCAAAGCCTCCTACCAGACCAGATTAGAGCCAATTCAGAAATTATACATAAATTCCCAAATTGCCCTGAACCGAACCCGAGACCTACCAGTTATAAGACCGCAGCGCTCACCACTGCGCCAGGGAGGTCGTCAAAAATAAGCGGAAAGCTTGTGTTAGGAATGGGTACGACAATAGTGCAACGGGTAGATATCAAACCTGTGACCTTTCAGATTTTAGTCCACATCTTTAACCGTTGGGCTATTGAGGCTTTTAAATTATTAAATTTTTAGGTTTTTTATCTCGTGGGAGTTCTCTAATTTCGTGGGTTGTAAAGTAGGTATCCTACATTCGTCTCCAGAAAGTTTTGGCCCACTTTTTTACAGGCTTGCATTTGACGACAATGATGCTTTATGGAAAGCAATGATGACATTTAGATTGGAGGTGCTTGCCTGCTTTCTATTGAGAATTTATTGGAAATGCGTACTCACATCAGCCATAAACGCCAGCAGCTCTTCATGAGATGCGGGTCCATTCCGAAGCTTCAGATCTATTGCCTTCTTGATATCCTCGGGAGGTGACCACTCAACAACTTTCGAACTCCTCGAAGCCCTACCAAAAACAACCCTTTCTACTAGCAGATCAACCGCCCGCCTAATAAAATCTTCATGTTTCGATCTCTCGGTGAGACTTTGAAACAGGATTTCTTCCTTTCTTTCTTCCCCCGCTACAATGATATTTGAATCGGCTGGCATGTTTATTTCAAACAACTATGTGCTTATTTTTTTTTATTATAGTATGACGGTTGCGGGCGGCCGCTGCCATTAGTTGTACGGTTTTGGTACGCAACCGTATGCGTAGCCTTCTTAAATAGCGTCAGCATCAATTCACTTTATAAGGTTATTAAGTAAAGCCGATTCTACACATGGCGAACAGAACATGTAACGAACAAACGCCTAGATTTTGAAGTTTAAAACGAGCACACTTACAGCACTCCTCGAGAGTTCGGCTCACGATCGACACGCTCCGCTATTTCTTTTTGAATAAAAATTAGCCATGCTAAATTTGACTACCATTTCCGTTTCTGATCCAAATACAGGTAAAGCTTGTGTTAAAAGTGAGTACGACAATAGTGCAACGAGTGGGGATTTAATCATCGACCTTTCAGTCTTACATCGTTACCTTTAACCATTGGCTTATTGAGTGCATATTACGAGCATCGTGAATAGTTCTCTACGATCACCGGATGTTAACAATGTCTCATAAACTATGGATTGTTGAATAAAAATACTACGTAAAAAGACGTAAGGAAAGATTAATGCAAAGAATTCAGCCATGTTCATTGTGAGTCGCGAAAGTACCTACTGTAGAAAACTAAATTGAAGGGTGGTTTGAGGGCAGTAGATATATTTTGTTGTAGACTCGTTGTAGATCTATGACGATGATAAACGTCGCGAACAGAGGCTCCGCTCGTGCTCGGCTCGCCAAGTGTAGGTGCAACTTTATGCTTTGGTTTATGCGAGTGCTACAGCTAGCAAATCAAATAAAATCAACTGTAGGAACTTTGAAATAGGACATGAATAAAAATGGTCATAATGCTGCAATTCTAAAACAATTACTTCGACAAAATAAATTAAATTACCTGCAAAGCTACAAATACCTGCAAATAGCTTATTTTCAAGCACTTGAAATATTTTCTTAATGAAAGCCATTTCAACAAATAATATTTAAGCTAATAGACGTTGGAAACAGCTAAGAAAGACTTCTGGGAAAACAAAGGGAAATATCGGGAAATTATAACAATGTAAGTAAATTCGAAGGAAAGCTTGCATTAATAATTTTAAAAGTACGTTTATCACACGAAGTTACGGGCGTTTTACTTGTGGTTAAGTCGTGTACTACATGCACATTGCGTAAGTGTGCGTGCCTGGCAGGAGCCTAGGTGGGAGCGGTCAGGCGCGAGCAAACTCTCGCTCACACTTATGCAGATATGACACACACACAACCATGAGCCACGAGCCTTTGTGAAATGAAAGAAATAATTAAGTACCTAGGCACAAATTTTTTCCTTGTTACCAAATCCGGAAATATTCTTCAGGTTTACTGAGAAACGAAGCATATTTTTTGTCTTAAAAGTAAATTATGTAACGGTAAATTAGTTGCACTATGGGCCCAAATTGACCTTTGATACATGGTTAGTCAACTGAGAACGGCCATCTATTAAATTAGATTTAGATTGATAAAGAAAATACTTAAAGCTTTAAAATTATATATTTGGGCATAACTCTTTCGTATTCGGATAAAAGGTTTCCTTACTTCCTTATCCTTACTAATTATAAATGCGAAAGTCAAGCTGCAACATAGCTACGGATCGACGTGATTTTTTGTATGGGTATAATTGAGAACCTGGAGAGTGAAATAGGCATAGATTTATCCCGAAAATAAAGAGTTTCAGCGGGATTAGAAAAAACTAAGTCCACGCGAACGAAATCGCAGGCATAAGCTAGTCAGAAATAAACATGGCTACCAAGGCTGGACAATGGCTTTATATAGGGAGTTGCAAGATATTATGTTACTTATATGTATAAGATATTTTGTTGCATAACGTAACAATGATTGAGTCAAGTCTGGCTATAGTCTTCTTTTCAGTTAAGGAATAGCCAAACTCCTGTATCGATGAAAGAATATAGACATTTTCATCAGCTAGTTAATTGAACGAGCGAAGCGAGTTCTCTGAGTCAACTAGGGCGCTTGCCTACTAGACAGAGAAGTGTGTCCGTATAAATGTCTGTCAGAGCCCTATAACTTCTGAATTACTGAATATTAGAACGTGAAACTTGGTTGAAAATTCAGTTATATCCTGTACTTGAACAACAAATACTAAAATTAGATAAATGTTATAAAGAAACGAAATTATTTAATTTTAATGCGCCATCTATTAGCATTATTGTGAAGCTAATAGCTTCACTATAATGCTAATAGATGGCGCTGTGTCAGTAAAACAGTTTTATGTCAACTATTATTTTTTTTATTGCGTCTAATGTTAAAAGTTAATTATTACAATATATAATTAAAACTTTTGGGAATTATGGGATATCGCGAGGTCTCAGTTCGGGGCGAACCACTAGTCATATTATCAATAACTAGCTGTTGTCCGCGACTTCGTCCGCGTCAATTTTTGTTATTATGATCGCGATTAAGAAGTTTTTAAAAGAATATATTTTAAATATGGATAATTTTCCCCGTTTTTGCAACATTTTTCACTGATGCTTCGCTCCTATTGGTCGCAGCGTGATGTAATATAGTCTAAAGCCTTCCTCGATAAATGGACTATCTAACACAAAAAGAATTTTTCAATTCGAACTAGAAGTTTCTGAGATTAGTGCGTTCAAACAAACAAACTCTTCAGCTTTATAATATTAGTATAGATAATAAAGTGATAAACTAGCTTATGAAGAAGTTTTTACTTTTGTAAGTAAATTAATTTTCAATTTCTTTTCCATCAGCCTGTAGCCCCGTAGTCGTCCACAGCTGGACATGATTATATCGAGGACGCGGTACCAAATAGGATAGGTACTGTCGTCCGCAATCTTCATTCACCCGGTGCCCACCAGTTTCCTAACGTTATCGGTGCAGTGGACTAAGATTGAAATCTATAGATTGCACTCTTACTTTGCACAGACTCAAAACAGAGTTAAAGGATTTATGTGAGGTCATATTTGTGTCTCGTTTTAACTCTATCTTAAGTCCGAGATTAGTGAGAGCATGCTCTATAGAATATATCAGCATGAGAGTCATCCTTTTTGGTTTGGTAGCTATCCATGACCCGATGATTCTTAGCACCTCTGCCTCTGCAGTGGTCACGACCGCGACGGTAGTAAATTTTTAAAATTATGTCTTCTGAAATATTAGCGACACACCGACACTTGACCTCCTTGTTACCTTGTTGACCTTGTTAAGGTACCAACAAATATTGTCTGCCTAATTTTTCTCTCTGTTTCTGTACATCCATACTAACTGCATGCTACCCTGTAGTATGCAGTAACATGAGTGTACCTACAGAAATTAGGTACTGGGTACATGAAAGACCTCAATAGCCCAACGGTTAAAAGTGCGGATTGCGGACTGAAAACTGAAAGATGGACGGTTCAGTAAGGTTTGGTAACAATACAATGCCGACTTCTCTTAATAAAAAAGTCTTACCTATACCTACCACGAAGAGTCAAGTATAATCCCCTATGAGGGAAAACTTGTGTCAAGAAAAAAGTGCTGGCGACGTATGAGTAAGTACTATGAGATGTCACGGGGGATCCCTTTACTGGGAATAATCACCCGCATGCGGGGAAATGTGAGCGTGTCCCTCTCTATGCATTCTGGGGTGCAAGGATGCGTCATCCGTATCAGTCTGTTATAGCGCAAACATTTACTACAACTGGTGATTTGGTAGGTAATTAGTCAGTCACTGCAGACGGGGCTTCCATGTTTCCTTAGGCTATAGGGCCATTTTCTAGGAATTCATCAAGACTAAATTTTCCTGTAACGTTTCCGTTAAACCAGTTAAGTCATGATAATTAATTGTTATAAATGGTAACTGCCTACCTACCCATAATAAAACTTTTGCCGTTACCTTTTGTCTCCTTTACAGAGTATTCCAGAAGAGCCACCAAGCTAAATGTCAAGCACCAAAGCATCAGCTTCTACGGGCGCGGCGCTCCGTCTAGGCAGACAAACGTACTTACTTCCTAAACCTGATTTACAATTGATTCCTTTAGCGCGGATAAGTACCTAGGGATGCTAGGGAAACTTCAAAACCTTCGGTTCGTTCTGCATGATTGACTTTTCCAGAGCGGCAGTTTGCGGTCACCTTTAAGAACCCAATCTGCATATTTTCGGCCAAAAACCTTAAGTTAGCAACACTGTGGACTAAATTCAGATTCTGATTCCAGTGCAGATAGGGCTGGCTTAAAACAAAAAAAAATTAAATAGACGTGCTTTTATAAACTAGCTGTTTTTTGTAGTTATTTTGTTTAGTAGTAGTAAATAACTTTTCATAGTCTACCTCCTACCTAATAAAAACCTTAATGGATTAGCATCTAGATTATCTCAGTATAGCCGCGGTCACTTTTTCAATTGACATTGAATTGGCTGATTCCTCAATCAAGCGTACATAACGAATCACAACATTTATGTCATTAACTAGGTACCTACGACTCTCTTTTCATTTAACAAATTCATTTCAATTCAAGGACTTTTCAAACGTAGCCATTTTTGATTTAGTTATTGACTAAGAAATTTGAATCCATTTCATCTAATTTTTGCAACACCCCCCTTCTGTCTTCTTATGTTTTGTTTTTCTTAGCCATACTAAGGTTGTCTAGAAGAAATCGCTTTTTGGCGATAAGACAGCCTTTTTGTACTGACATAATATATTTTGTTAAGTTTACTTTCTTTTTTTTGTTTGTGGTGCAATAAAGAATAAATAGATAAATAAATAATGTTTGATTCTACTCTGGCTAATCTATATAGCAATATCTAAACTCATAAATGCTTGGACCATATTTTACTCAAAGCATAAAATGTCATCATCATCATGTCATCAGTATGAGCACGGATCTCCTCTAACTCTGAGATTAAGAAAAATTTAGTCCATACTACTCTACTCAACTAGGCTGGCTAAGTGCGTATTAGTAGACTTCAGAGAGACGTGACGTAGAGAGGTGAATCAGTTTATACATTCCCCTGCTTCGTCTACTGTTTTACACTCGTATGATGGCGAAAGCAAAACAATCTTATCATTAACGGCAAGTGACGAGCGCACGTGGGATCGGTTGCTAGCAGTATCCCAAGCTTTACAAGCTCAACAGGGCTAGAAAGTAAAGCTTATTATTAAAACAACCAAAAAAAAGCTATTGAGGGTAATTTTCTGAAGAGCTGGTAACCCTATTGAGTAATTACTATCTATGTCAAAAGTTTTGACTCAAAACTTAAAATGTCAATGTCAAGTGTCAACTGAACCATGTGAGGGTGACGTTTACTTTTGCTACTTGTTGTGGTTATTTTGGTTATTTTCTGTAATTTGTAAATAAACGCATTGATTTCTAAAGTTATTACCTACAAT
This sequence comes from Hipparchia semele, assembly GCA_933228805.2. Classification (NCBI taxonomy): domain Eukaryota; kingdom Metazoa; phylum Arthropoda; class Insecta; order Lepidoptera; family Nymphalidae; genus Hipparchia; species Hipparchia semele. The sequence goes on from OW121722.1 coordinate 5,004,068, forward strand.
AGAAGTTAAATAAAATAAAAATCAGTGTTCATTTAATTGTAAAAAATGATCGATGATCAATTTTGTAATTATGAGGAAGATCTATCGAAAAAAGTTAAAAGTGTCCGGGTATGTATTTTATGAATGTTATACTAATAAATTTAATTGAAAAATGCCCATAAAAGATTATTTTAAGATACTGGAAAGAATAAAAGTATACATGCTGTAAATATTGACTAGAGTATAGAATTTTACTTAGTAGGTACACCAAAGTGAACCCTTGTACTACAAAATAAATATTTTACGTTCTATACTTAGGTACTAGTTCCTAAAACCTGTAGTTATAATTTACAAAACAATATACAAATACAGTAATTTATTTGTTTATTTTTGGGCTCCATTACCTAGAATAAAATGAACAATAATAGAATATGCACTTTGTAACTCGTCAATTCATGTTAAGTTTAATAAAACCTTTTTAGCCTTGCATTTTATTTTATTTATTTTATACTAAAATGTAAAATATATGTAAGTAAAACATAGTGGACAGGGAAACAGTTAGTGCTATGAGAGATGTCAACCAACTAGGCTTTTATTATATTATAAGAGATAGAAAAGCTTTCAGTCAAATAAACTTTTAAAACATGCTGTGAAACCTGTCATCAAGTGAATCTCCCGTGTAAACAAGATTTGCTTAATGTATTACAATCTTATCTTATCTACTATATAAAAATAAGTCGAGTTTTCCTTCCTGACGCTATGACTCCAGAACGCACGAACCGATTTCCACAGTTTTGCATTCGTTGGAAAGGTCTCGGGCTCCGTGAGGTTTATTATTAGTTTATAGCAAAGAAAATTCAGGAAAAATTTCAAAAAAAAATTTTCTTCTTCTTTTAATCACCAAACGAAATGTTACATAAAACGAAGCCATCTGGTGGCAAAACGGAGTTCGCCGGGTTTGCTAGTTTCAAATAAATCTTAAACAAGCTTTATTTGCTGTCAAAAAACAAAATGTTGTATTTAGGCAGGATGTGACAGCAAAAATAACTTTGTACTGCTGTCTCCTTAGCAGTTCTGCTGCTTTTTCAAACTGTCTAGTATGTTTTTTGACAGCATAAAGTTGGTAATTGGTAACCTTTATTTAAAAAAACTTTATGAACCTTTATTTTTCAATGTTCTGGGAATGTATTACTTATGCCTATATAATAATATGTGAAACCCTTCTCATGCATAGATAATACACTATATCTCATGTGAGAAGAGACCTGTGTGTGTGGGCTGATGATGGGTTGAGATGATTAAATAAATTAGGCATAGCATGTAACGTTATCCTTATTCGCTTTTGTTTGTAGTTTTCAGAGACCCTGGATATTAAAAAACTTAGCAGTGATGAACTTGACTCGGACGACTATTTCTATGAGTCAGATGAACAAACAGGTAACTCCAGAAAAACAAATGTCAATGCTCAAAATCCATCAACAAAAGTCACATCGTACCAGCCTACAGAAAAACTGTTCAAGAAGTACGTAAATAAAATAAATGTGGACAAATATGAGCCAGCTATAAATGATAGAGCACAGAAATTCATGGATTTAAATGATCGAAAGTTTGATAACGGAAGGGTAAGAATGAAGGATAAACATGACAGGGCTACTGTGGAACAGGTTATGGATCCTCGCACCAAAATGATTCTATTCAAACTTCTAAACCGAGGAATTATAAATGAAATTAACGGATGCATTTCGACAGGCAAAGAGGCCAACGTATACCACGCCACTTCCAAAGACGGAAGAGATTATGCCATCAAAATATTCAAGACATCAATCCTAGTGTTTAAAGATAGGGATAAATATGTTTCGGGCGAATACCGATTCAGAAATGGCTACTGTCGGTCAAACCCTCGCAAAATGGTAAGGACATGGGCTGAAAAGGAGATGAGAAATCTTGTAAGGCTATACAACGCAAAGTTGAACGTCCCAGAGCCCATTATTTTGCGAAGTCATGTCTTGGTAATGACTTTTATGGGACAAAATGGATGGCCCTCACCCAAGTTGAAGGACGTAGAAATATCACAATCAACAGCTAGGTCTTTGTATAGAGACTGCATTATTATGATGTGGAAAATGTTCAATATATGCAAGCTAGTGCATGCAGATTTATCTGAGTTTAACCTTCTTTATCACGAAGGAAACGTTGTTGTGATAGACGTGTCACAGTCTGTGGAGCACGATCATCCACACGCTTTTGAGTTTCTGAGAAAAGATTGCACAAATATCAGTGATTTCTTCAGAAAGAAAGGTGTAGCAACTCTAACTGTTAAGGAGTTGTTTGATTTCATAACTGATTCATCAATAAATGAAAATAATCTTGAAGAGTGTTTAGAGAAGCTGTCAGAGAAGGCGGCATCTAGAAATTTCGAAGAGTTGACAGCTCAAGAGCAGATTGAAGAAGAGGCCTTCAAGAATATTTTTATTCCAAAACGATTAACTGAGGTACATAATTTTGTAGCTTTAAAATGTCCTATATTTTTCACAATAAGATCAGACAGGTGCAAATTGATTGTGACTAAGAAGTTCTTTCATAAAATTTTCAGTTTATCAACTAATAGTTGAAGCCGGCAACTTTGTTCGTGTGGATTGAGGTTTTTGTTGGATTCCCGCGGGAACACTTATTTTCGGGGATAAAATGTCTATGTGCTATTCCAGTCTATAATCTATCTCTGTGCCAAATTTCAGCCAAATTGGTTCAGTTGTTGCAAAGTGATTGAGTAACAAGCATCCATACATCCATCTATCCAAGCTTTCGCATTCATAATATCAATTAATTAATAGGGTTCGTTCATAACGTTTTCAGGTTATCAACTATGAACGGGACATAAACAAAGCGAAGCAAGGCGAGACAGCAGACTTGGCATACAAGAAGATAGCGGGTTTCAACGAGGACCTCACAGGCACTGTGGACCGACCGGATATACTGCAGGGTGATGAAATATCTGGCAGCGGCTCCGAAGACAGCTCTGGTGAAGAGAACGATGAAAACAGTGCGTATATTTTATTCTTACTTTTACCCATACTTTTTACATTTGAGGACATAGGCTTCTTTTTGTCGCAAAAATAAAACTGGTAGGGGGTGTAATAGGGGATGAAATCTGTATAGGATTAATATTATAAACAATTTACTACTACTATTAACTTGAAAGTAAAATACCAGAAGGTTCTTTCTAGGACGTAGGCATCAACTAAGAAATAATATTATTATGAAAATCCATCCCAAAAGTGCTGAAATGGAGGTTGGATTGCTTTTTTTTTATTTTATTTTTTTAAAGAATATTAGCCAAGCTGAACTTGACTTATATTCTCCTCTCTCCTCCAAATAAGCGAAAAGCTTGTGCTACGACTGGATACGACAATAGTGTGGTGGGGCTTGAACTTGCAACCTTTCAGTCCGCAGTCAGCATCTTTAACCGTTGAGCTATTGAGGATTCAAAGTTTGTTTGTTTGAATTATTTAAATAATATCTCCCTGTGGTTTATTAATTTTATTTCAGTTATATGTTTGGGCCCAAATAAAGAAATTAAAATGAAACTACATATGCACATTTTTATTATAAAGTACTTAATTGACTAAAAATCATTTCAGGAACAAAATTCAAACACAGTGCAAGGCCTCGTGATGAATCGCCCGAGAGTAAAAAAGCAAGAAAAAAAGCAGTCAAAGATGAAAAAGCTGAGAGAAGGCAATCTAAAACCAAGAAACATGTAAAAAAGAGACGCGACAAAGGTTGCGGTAAGAAGTAGTTCGTATGCAGTAGAAGGCATACAGATTTTGTTAACAATGTTATACTCTGTAATTGCAGATACAATACCTATATATTATACAAAGTGTATACAGATTTTGCGATTGTATTATTTTTAGACATTTTACCCCAACGATTCGACCATGTCCCTGGCGCAGTGGTGAGCGTTGTGGTCTTATAACTGGGAGGTCTCGGCTGGGGCGATTTGGGAATTTATAATTTCTAAATTGTCTCTGGTGGGAGGCTTTGGCCGTGACTAGTTATCACCCTACCGTCAAAGACGTGCCGCCAAGCGATTTAGCGTTCCGGCACGATGGCGTGTAGAAACGGATTAGGGGTGGAGGTATTGCTATAGTTCTAGCTTCTCTATTTCCTACTACAACTTCGCCTTACCTATCTGCAAATCAAGGTGCGAGTGAATAAGCATTTTCTAGGCAAGCACGCTCCATCTTGGAATGCATTTTTACTTAGATACCATCGATTTAATAGAAGAAAATGAAGAAAGTCTTTTTGGATTTTAGAAAATGAAAGATATTGCATGGAAAATTTTCTTTATTTATAAACATAGAAAATTCAAACTGTTCCTTTTTTTTAAATAACTTTTAAAGATAACATTGCTTTATTATACTATCATCTTGATAGGTTGAAATAAATTTTGCGTTTGCGTGAATATTTATATCAAGGCGTTGTTAAAGACTATACGGCATGGTAGTGTGCGAGCCATCCGTCATTAAACCAGTTTTCACAGCTTTTAATCAAACGGAATTAGGCGTGGCGCGCACCACATTTCCTATCTCTTTATTCTGCGCTGAGAAATATTCATACAAATGCAAAATTTATTCAACACCTTCGATCGATACACTGGATATGCTAATCGATGAAGTGTTTGTGAAAAATTAGTTCTCACCCCACAATATTTTCAAGCCAACGTGAACACGTTTCACAACAACGCAGTGTGCTTTTAAAAGTTGTAAAAATACAAATAAAAGTGTGTTCAAATAGAAAGATGTATTTTTACTTATTTCTTGTACAGGGAGAATTTATTTTTCACGGCAATTTTTATAGACTTTTAACCCTAGGCCATACGAGCAATTTTTTTCTCTGCAACAGTTTCGTCCCTCGCATCCAGCCTAAGAAAAGTCTCCCGATAGGCGTCACATAGCGGGCACTTTCATACAAAGCAAAAAACTTGATACAGGAGATAAAACCGTTACACAAAAAAAAAGTTGTTCGTGTACACGCTGCCTTATTAAATACACCTTCAATCGAGAACCTTCTGTAGGTAAATGATGACAAAATTCGGCAGAAATCTCTAGTTAGACTAACAGTAAAAATACAATTAAAATACCTACTTAACCTAATACATTAATACATTTTCTCCAACAAAACCAATTAATGATAAACATAATATATCACTGGTTATTACTCGTATATCCTGATATGTTTATATCATGGAATCGGCCAAACCAATAAATAAGTACCTAATAATAAGGAATTTGTGTAATAATCACTGTATAATATCACATCAAACAAAATAAGGCAATGTATTTCCTAAAACCATTTTAGGTAACAAAACATTTTACTTTCCTTTCCAAATTGCTTATATGTATTTTAACAAAAATAAATTAAAAATGCATTTTCGGAATGCAACAATGTTGTTGAGAATTACTCTCATAATTAAATTGCTAATAACTCTCTGAGGCCTCTCTGAATAGTAGCAGTTCCAGAATTTCAGAGTATTAAGTATATGTATAATCTATTTTTCCTTAGCTGTCGTAATACGACACACATACAGAGAGACGGACAACCGAACGAACCTCTAAGCGTTCCGTTTTTTTTTTTTTTTTTCGGAGCCCTAAAAATCAAATTGAAGGTCCTAACCGTTTGGCTACGTTCGTCGGTTAAGTTAGTTTTTCTTCGAAATATTTTCTGCGATTTGTTTACCTTTTAAGACGGCTAGGGAAAAACAGATTTTAGATATGAATAATCCAAGTATTGTAATCTTATGAAATATTAGAGGTGTCTTTGGCTAAAAATAAATATCTTGTGTGAAACACATGCATTAACCGCCTAGCTACCAAATACCTTAACTCCAACATACCTATTCGAAACAAAACAAGATTCTAATTTATAATTATTTATCACGTTACATACATTTATTTGTACTGGCACCTTAGTGATATAAAATAATAGGCAAGTAGTTATGACCTAAACACAATTATAATACGCCACGCGTGACGCGATATTATGAAGTAATAATTTAAATCAGCGTCCAAAAACAACAAGATCGGATCAGGTGATTCGGTCAGTACTTGTTACACGTCGTGCTTTCAATACTACTAATTTCAATTTTAAAAATTCGACCGCTCGGGGTGCTGTAGAATTGTAGATGTATGGACGACCTTGATCCTTAAACCAAGGGGATTTAGATACATTTTACTCGAACTCGAAATCTATCAGCGTTGAGACGTGCAATCTCATACTCAGCCATAGTTCTCCATGGAAAAATTAAAATTCCATTGCTCCACAAACAACTTTCGAGAAACCGATGCGAATGCAATTTAATCGGTGTAAGATTTATACCTAATTTTTCTCTTAAAATGTTTACCTTGACGAAAATAACCGTGAAAGCCACGGGGCCTGATAACAGTAATTTTTCGCTCGTGGACTAAGTACTTTAAACTTACGGCACATGGCATGTTATCACGCTAGTGGCATGTTACAAGTGTGTTTCCGGCATTATCACAATAAATACACATGTAATTTTTATTTTGATAATCACGTCGCAAAACGCCACCTAAGGCCCATGTAACAGAGAAACCTGACGCCGACCATTATACTGACCATGATGAGGATTTCAAACCATACAGAAGTGCGTTCGATGTCTAGATATTTGAGTAAAACGTCTGGTTTTGCAAAGTGGCAGTACACGTCATTGCAGTCGAGGTCTTTCCTACCAAATCCGAAGACCGTGAGAACCATGGCCACAACGCCGCACCTGATGAAGGAAGTCTTCATGAGGATGTTCATCATGAGGGGAATTCTGTGCGCGAAGTCGAAGCCGTAAATTGCCAGACCAAGGAATGGGGCGATCGCTGCTGGTCCGATGGCGCATCCATTCTGAAACGGTAACAAATTAAATACAAGGGCAATGTCATGGTCGATGCGCACTGGTTATAACAGAGACAGATATAACTATAATTTATACAAGTAGACAATTTTGTCTACCTGTATAAATGAGTACCAACTTAAAAGTACAATACGCAAATCTCAGAATTCAGAATCATGTTAGTTTCTTTAGAACTTAACCCTTTCCCAGCGGATCTCATATGTTGGACGTTATGGCACAAAAACAGCTACCTATATATTGATACCCGAATACACAAAGAAACATCTTTTTTAAAGTGGACTAAAATATGACATACCTTGACCGTGATAACTTATGCGATCGCCATCGGTCGCCAAAAAGACAATGATTCTCATACAGAACACGTTGAACCTAGTCAAGCTGTTCAGCACTCTGACCACGAGGAACACGATGGTACAGAATACGATTTTCAGACTCGGCTGCACCAAGAGCTTGGACAAGGAAATTAGAAAATATGGCTTACCCTAACACAGAGACTGATCCCATCGCCATTCCGATGCCTTCAGACACCAAGGAGACGGTGTTACCAATTAAACAGAACACGATGGTCCACAATACCATGTTTAAGAGTCGCCTACACCGAAAGCTTGGTCAAGGGAGTAAAAAAATGGCTTACCCTGACGCTGAAAACTGATCCAATCGCCATTCAGATGCCTGACGATATTATCGATCATACAATACACAATTAATTGAAGGTCGAAACACATTGCCCCAATGAAGAACACAATGGCTTCGGAGTCAGCTGTACTGAAAATTTGGACAAGGAAGTTAAAAATTACTTACCCTGACATTGAAAACTGATCCAATGGCCATCCCAAAGCCTTCAGACACCAAGGAGACCGTGTTACCAATCAAACAGAACACGATGAACCTGATCACACTGAATGGCACTCCGACCATGAAAAACACAATGGTACAGAATGTCATGTTCAAAGTCAGCTGCACTGGGAGCTTGGACACAGTCAACGCCGCATAGTACGGTAGCAAGCTGTACCAGCCGTTGAAATGTTCCTTTTTCACCAGTTTTACTTCTTGGGGATCTGGAAATTAAGATAAATTCATTATTATTTCTCGGCATCCAAAAAATAATTCTTCAGTCTTTCGAACTATATGCCCCGCCCAGTGACACATCAGAATGCGATGATCTATGTCGTTAACTCTGGTTCTCCTACGGATTTCCTCATTGATGATTTGATTAGGGAAAATTTACTTCCAAACTTTTAACATTTATTTAGTACCTACTTCTTGTGACAGAGTTGCCATCTATCATGTCCTGCTACAACAGTAAGAAGAGGCTATCAACTGTAGTGTAGGCCTTATTGCTAAGAAGCAATCTCTGCAAAGTAACCAAGTTGCAGAGGATATGATGATTTAATGTATTTTGTGCTCGTTTCGAGTAAGTTACAATTGTGTTTTGTGTTATTATTAAAGGCATGCAAATAGTAATTGTAAACCAGTTTAACGATCCAACCGATTTTAACGATTCGAGAAGAAAAAACTCGAGTGCCTATTTAATTGCGATACTTACAAACTAGAACAGGCACCATGATCTGCGTGTACGCGAAGAATATGACGAGTCCGACGCACAGTTTGAGGTGGTTGAACATCTGCGTGCCGTCGTTAGCTGTGCCGAAGAAGCACAGCCCAATAGCGACGGAGCACAGCAGGTGATGTACCGTCTGGATCCATAGTGCTGAAACAGAGAAAAGATTAAAAATCAAAATAAAAATCAATTTAGAGTATGTATCCTGTGATATAATATCTACTGTTGTCCTATCTATTCCTTTTGGGCAATATTATGGATACTGGTCTTTGAACTTAATTATTGCCCTAACTGAGTTTTGGCTAAAAACGTCCAATACTTTGAAGACCAATTTTTTTTGTGACGTGGTCAATACTAAATTCTAACACTACCCACAAATTCTACTCATCAGCTTCCCAACTTATAATACGAGAGGAAGATATCTTCCGTATGACGGCAATGAGAACACCTCCCCCATGTGTTTTAGTTACAAGAGACTCAAGAGAGCACGCTAGATCTTTTCAATAGACAACATAACGTATGTCAAACAATCCGTATACTCCAAGTGGTTCGGATACTCCAAGTTATTATTGTATTAGGTTTATTGTACCTACTTACGCCGACAGAAATATGCCGGGCTTCTAACTAATAAGCTTAGGTAGATATGATCGGTATAGAATTTACAAAGCTATATTATGTAGATGTAAAGTATGACTAGCAACCATTGATCATGTAGTTTGTATGCAAATATAATCGATCTATAACGGTCTAGCGGTGTATCCGTACGATTTTCCTTCGTGAATCACTAGGTAGTTCTTAGTATAAATTCTTAGATTGCCTTGAGTTGCATCTAAATTGATAATTTTTTCTTTATATTAAACTAGTTTTGCCCGCAACTTCGTGTGCTGGATTTAGGTTGTTAAAAACCTTAATAATTGGAGCTGTAACAAGGAAAATCTACGGTCTTCTCAACTCCTCGAAAATTTACAGCTGCATGGGCTCATTAGTCTCGATCAGGCTTGCAAGGACCAGGGTCTGATGATGGTATAACTGGAATATGATCTAAAACACATTATCTATCGCGTAACTCTTATCCCTTCGCACTACCGTAATCCCATTGAGTTGGCCCGTTGGAACGGAACGAAGACGGCCGACGAGTACCTACTTGGCTTTATACCTAAAATGTACACCTGACCTGGTAAAGAAAGTAAATATACTATGACTTACCTTGCCGATTCCTCGATATTTGCAACAACATTCTAAGAAGCAATATCGAGAACTGTTGGAAGAATGTTGTCGGATATCTGCACGTAGAGTTCTGAATCTTCATCCACCCTAGCGAAGAATCATCTCTCGACATCTGGCTCAAAGACGTAGTTGAATCGCTGACTTCATTATACTGTTTAATTTTATACGTGCATTTCTCATTGGACAATACAATTTCTGTTTCACCGGATTCGTCCTCTATTTGGTAGCAAACTTTAAGATGCATGTTGTTTATGGGCTCGCTTGGGACGGTGTCGAATTTTGCAGATTTGTACATTTTCCCGTTCATTATTTCGTCGCACAGCAATTTTATGTTCTGTGGGCTTTCTGTTGCTTCCATTACTGTAATAATACACGGAAATAAAATAAAAGTAAAGTACCTAATTCTGCATTGTGCGTGTGTATGTGTAGTCCTTACAAAAGAACGTTCATGAAAGAAACATTGAAGCACTGAACGTACAAAACGAATGTTAGAATTTCATTCCAATACTATCTACACCACTCTACCATCTACTCTATCTCAATGGATATGGAAAACAATGGAAAGTCAACAGTTGAGGATTTGACAGTTCTTATAGTAAGCAACGTAATGTATGTTGTGTTGTGTTATGTTGCGAATTGAGAATATCCTTCATTTTTTGGTCGGTTGAAAAAAAGCCTAAAAGAGGTGGTAAGGTTTACATGAAGAAGCTTTAAAACTTCCATCATCAGCTAGTCAAGTGAGCGGCCTTACTGAAATCTGCGGGGTTGTGGTGCCGAGGACACACCAGCCCGACGCTCTGCAGATGTGGCACCATCGCGTCCGTGTCGCCCTGGTAGATGCAGCGACCGTCTGCTAATATGTATGCCTGAAACATGAGAAAATAAGATAATTATTTAAAAGTTTCCCATAATACCTTCGACCATTTAGCCCGGGACGTGGTAAGCGCACGCATTCCTCTCTGCCGAAGTACATGTACAAACGTACGGTTCAGCTTGTAAGTGTGACAGCTTTTGAGTTAGTGTGTGTTCATAGAGACATTAAGTATTTACAAGAGTGTGCGGAAGTGAGTAAATGTGTGCTGTACGTGATTACCCCACTTCACCGCAGAAAGTGGCAGAATATATTCAGTACTAAATCTGCGTAAATGCAAGTCCTTTCTGAATCGTTCAAGCATAATACATAGTGGTTATCGGACTCTATTACTAAGCCTCCGCTGTCCTTTCGTCCGTCTGTCTGGCAGCGGGCAGAATCTTAAAAGTAATAGGTAGATATAGTGCGTTTATCTCACAAAGTTACGGGCGCTTTACTTGTGGTTACGTCGTGTACATGCACATTGCGTAAGTATGGGTGCCTGTAAGGAGATTAGGTGGGAGTGGTCAGGCGCGAGCAAGCTCTCGCTCATACGAAACACACAACCATGAGCCACGTACCCTCATGACTTGAAAGAACTATACTTCAAATTACCATAGAATATGTATTTCTATAGCCGCTGCAGTTTAGAAAAGTATATACTTTTCTAAGTATTTATAGGTGCTACTAGTTGTACTAGGTAGGTATGTATTTTGATTTTTTAACATACTACTACAAGAGTAGGTCAACCGTCAAACAATAGCAGAAACTACGTAAGCCGTCCTATCGGTACTCGGTAAATCACGAACACTTGATTTATCATAATTATGTAAAGTTCCCACAGGGATCCTGTGCATCGCACGCTATCTATCACGTCAATCGAAAATAGTGTTATATTCAATTATATCTGAATCATAATAAACCATAATAACATAGATTTCCTTTGTAACTATTGTATTGACGGCCGATACCTACAGATCATTACTCTGACACATTTATGAACTACATGATTTGATAGAAAACAAGGTATAATTGTGTATTGCATTATGATTAAACAAACAATAGATCTATACGAGTTATTTATTGATAAGTGAAGGGTAATAATAAAATCTTTATGTTGGATGCATATTGACTACGTACCTACCTACTATATGAACTATTAATTATCACCAGCTGGTCGATTGCACAAAAGAAGCATCAATTTTCATATCTTCTTTAACTAATCAATATTCTTGGAAAAATTCAATACTGGATGATTGACAGCAGTATCTCTAGCTAGCAAAAATCTACAGTTTGAGTACTTTATAATTACTTACTAGATATGCTACTTAGGTACTTAGATTAATAGGGTAAGGATGCCGAATATGAGATGGTTGCCAAATATGAGATAGTTAGGTTTTGGCGAAACTAATCGCCGCAGCTATTTGGCGATACTGTCACCAGAAGCCGCGTGGCAATAGACCGAAACATGTGTTGGTGCTTCCCAGTTCGAGGCCAAGTCAGATTGTGTACGTGTGGATTTTTACGAAACCACAAAACCCGATTTTTGACACCAAATATTAACGAGGTATGTTACAACTTTATAGTCATACTAAATGATTTAAATTTACAGTCATTGTATCAGTTATATGATTAATTTTACAATGCATTTGCAGTTTAGTTGTATTTTCTTCGTCAAGAAATAATAGGTAGCCTAGTTTTTAAATTTGGGTGTTTTCCTAATATGAGACACGTGGGGGCTCCTTAAATGAGATATCTCATATTAGGATGTATAGAAATACGACTATTTAAAAACCTCTTTTTCTAGATGCCGTCGATCAAGGAAGTCCTAGGACCACGATGCCATAATACGGGCCGTGAGTGCAGTGCGAAGCAAACAAATATGTTACCTAATAGCATCAAAACTTTCGATGTTCCTAAGAGTATCCTAGAACATTATGTCAAAAAAGATGCTAATGCAGAAGTATTTGTCAAGGTTCATGGGAAGACCTCCAGCTTTTTCTGACTATTTAGAAGCAAAAATAGAAAAATATTGTAAAGTTGGACTAACGATTTTATGGGTTACATCTACATCTGAAGAACATCAAGCACTTGGCACAAGCACATGATAGTATATTATTAAGTTGTTACTAAAACCTTTTTATTTAGTAGTGCGATGTTGTAGATTAATAAATATCGCCAATAAAAAGTTTTTTTGAATTGATTTCTTTCCTTTTTCTCTAAATCTATACTATCTCGTATTAAAAACCCTTGGTATCTCATAATAGGAGACCATTTCCCTGAGACGTAATTTCTGACTTTTCTAATATTATCTGATATAAAAAAAAAATCTATTATACCTAGCACTAAACGGTCTCTCAAGGATAAACTTCATTAAATAATTATCGAATATAAATGATTTTCATAGTCATTAGTGCAATAATTTATTTTTTATGGCCGAATATGTAAATGGTATCTCATATTCGGCATCTTTACCCTATATACTAAGTGTAAAAAGCTTTACCTAATACAAAAATTGTTGTAGCACAATTAACTTAGTACATACATAGTACTTGTCTTAAATCTTATCTACATCCTGCAATTAGCACAAGGTTGGTAATTTTTACGTCTCTTTTAATGCATTTTTTGGTTTGTCATTACCATACACATAAAATGATTTTAAGCTTGAAGTTAGGTACATTACCTAATTGTCTATGACCTAGTACTTTTTCACGAAATATTTTTGCATCAAGTATTATAGGTATATCTATAATTTTTTGCGTCGGGAGTTAAAAATAAAATAAATTAAGTAGATACCTACTGTAACGAGCTATAAATTCTCATTTGGGCAACAAACGCTCGCACTATAGGTAATTTGTCCATATCAGCAAGACATTACAAGATGTTATCGGAACAAAATTTTCCGAGATGGTCAATGAGGAAATTCCTCAACATATTGTATGTAAATCACTCTCGATCAGTGCAACAGAGCGAATCTTTATGTAAAGCATATCCTCCAAGTATAAAGCACACACATTGCGTTGGTCAGGGTCTTGCTTTCGAGTAGGTACATATTATACACTCACCGGCACGGAAACTTGGCCACTCTGTTTTTTTGATATATTTGACACAAAATGTTTTTTTTTGTTTTTAAATCTATGTTAGTAAATTAGAAATGCACTTTGTTATGTTTTTAATGCATTTTTACAGTCTCAAAGATTTTATTTTGTTTTAAAAATAATGTTTACTTAAAATCACTAACTTGCAAGGAAATAAAATCCAGTTTTAAAACACTACAAAATTGAAAATTACTAAAATTTATCAGTCCCCTATACATTTTAATAACGCGTATTTCCTCCTCTTGCTCTAATAGCCGCCTGCATGCGATCTGGCATGCTTTGAATGATGTTTCTGACATCAATTTGCGATAGGTTCTCCCAAGCGGTCACGGCTGCATTACGGAGCTCATTGATTGTTTGCGGCGGATTGGGAGAGGATTTTATCTTTCTTTTGAGCATGTCCCAGATGTGTTCTATCGGATTTAAATCCGGACTACGAGCAGGCCACTGCAGCTTTTGCATACCGACATCTTGAAGGTACTCGTTCACACAGCTGGCTACGTATGGGCGCGCATTATCGTGCTTTAACAGGAACTGTCGTATTCAATTAATCCCATATAGGGTACAACATGTTCCTGGATGATCTCTTCGATGTATCGCGTAGCAGTTAATCGATTATCAATGACAACCAACTCTGTACGGGCATCGGAACTTATTCCTCCCCATACCATTATAGAGCCACCGTGGAAACTAACGGTTTGTGTGGTAGTTTTAGGTAGAAACCGCTCTCCTCTTCTTCTCCATACTCATTCGCGACCATCTGGTGCTCGTAAAGTGATTCGGCACTCATCAGTAAACAGAACTCGGGCCCACTGCTCGTGAGTCCAGTTAGCGTGCTTACGTGCAAACTGATGTCGAGCTACTCGATGCTCTCTCAGAAGTTCTGGACCTCGTGCTGGCGTGCGTGACTTTAAATTAACTTCCTCCATACGTCTTCTTATCGTATGCTCGCTTACATTCACACGTCTCACGATTTGGAGCCGCTGGCGGATCTCAATAGCAGTGAGGTATCGATTTCTTAAAATTTCTAGGACAATAAAACGGTCATCCCGAGCCGATCTGCATCTCATACCCCTACTGCCTGGTCTTCGTGTGTAGCTGCCAGTCTCCTGGTGTCGTTTCAAGGCATACTGCATTGATGAACGCGGTATATTGAGTGCAGTAGCCACTTCACGTTGTGTCAGCCCTTGGTTTATTAAGGCTACAGCTTGTGCAACTTGCACTGGTGTTAAAGGCATATTTTTAACTTTAAACCACGATTAAGTCTTTAATTAACGCCACAAAATCACAAAAATTCAGTAACGCAACAATGCACTTTACAGAAAACAAAATCAAAGTTTTGAACTTAACTGCTCAAATGACCCAATTCGATTAAAAATTAAAAGTAACAGGCGTGAGTCCTCAGGGATAATTAATTACCCTCTTGAAATAAAGGTAAACATGTTTTTGTTCTTCCGTAATGGGAAACATTTGTTAGAAACACTTAAAATTGTTGCAAACGCTTGTTATGAGCTTGGCCAAGATTCCGTGCCGCTGAGTGTATTTTTATTTCGTGACTGAAGAATTTTTTATAAGCAAAGAGGTTCATATTCATTTGATGTTATTTTTAAAAGAGCCAGTTATTTTATTGTCGAGTATAGTACTTAGGTCAAAAAGTGTACAGAGATTTTTATAATAATTGAAAATTTGAGAATGTGCGAGAAAAAAACACACACAAAACACAGAGACACAAAAAGCCCCCCTTTTTGCGTCTGGGGTTAGAAACCCGCATCAAAATCGTTCCATTTGTTAGAGAGCTACGAGGGCACGGACAGATACACACGTCAAACCTATAAACATTATAGGTACGTAAGCGACATACCTATACCTACGGTCTGCAATGACTAATGAGTATCGGAATAAGTGAGGAGTTTAATCACTGTTTAATAAAACAGTATTAAATAGAATGATTACACTATGGTATTGTCAGTACCAGCTCATTAATCATTATGTACCTACTCTCGTTTCAAATTCAGGTAATAATACGATCACAAGCATTGCACATCGGTTTCATCGTTTCTGTGTAAGCCTACCCCACTTCAACAAACTTTTCTCAACGATTTCAGCGTTTCTATTTAGGTCAGCCTGACTTCAAGAAACATGTACAATCTAAAATTATTTTTATACTTACCTATATAGTGGCGTTTGAAGTCGGTTTTTTAAAAAGAATTTTTGTTGACAAATATTTGTATTGATAGATTGGTAAATAAAATGTCTATATGATCTAGGATAGGTAAGCACCTATCTATGAATATTAATTTTTTTTTTGTTTTCTCTCTACGCTAGCAATGGATTGAGAGAGAGATAGAGAGAAGAAGGCTTGAAGAGTGACGTAGGCTACTTTTATTCCGAGAAATCATTTTTTAAAACTTAACTGCTTTTTTTTATTCGATGACAAGGACTGCGATCTCTCCTGATGGTAAGTGACGATGAAGTCTAAGATGTTAGCGGGCTAACTTGAAAGGGGTATGGCAGTGTAGATTCAACTCATACCCCTAATCGGTTTCTACACGCCATCGTACCGGAACGCTGAATCGCTTGGCGGCACGCCTTTGACGGTAGGGCGGTAACTAGCCACGGCCAAAGCCTCCCACCAGACAAGTACCTACCTACCTACCTAAAGTAAGTGTTACCTACTTAGTAGCAAGCAAACTAAGCTAGTAAGGTTTAATAAGTATAACAAAGTACAAGTAATAAGAAAGTCATCAATTTACATTATACAGGTAAACAAAAAATATGTATATTAACACAGACCGATAGTAATTTAAAGTTACGTTATAATAATGTCACAGCGCAATATGTGATATTAACTTCATAGTGTTTTGCAATAATCTGATAGGTGTTCGCGGAGTTTCATTATGGGATAAATATAATCTCTGTTTGATTGATAGAGTCGTATATGTAGGTATCACTAAATATTATGGATAACATGTGAAGAACAAAAAATTCAGTAAATACATACCTTTCGATCGGTAGGTATTTTTAAACCAAACCACAGGTTTTTTATCAACCCCCTTATGGAAAGTGGCTATAAGTGAGAAAACGGGTTAAAAAAAAAAGTTTTATAACGAGACAGATTTATGTCAGCATATTTTTGTCTCGTTGTAACCTCTATCTTGAGTCTGAACTGAGTCAGAGCACACTCTATAGATCTCAGCATTAGAATCATGCACTGATTCTCAGTTTTCGTTAGGGCCCTCACACTTTACGCCTAAACTTTGTATATACTTATACCTTGTATACCGGGTCTTTACGTGATAAGAAGAATATTAGAATAGAATAGAATAGAATTAAAGCTACCCATGTTAAGGCATCGAATTGAATACTGATGTTAAAATACTCATTTTAAGAAATGACTGAGACACTATTTTACCGTTCCGTAGAACAAAGTCTCAACTGCTAAATTCACAACTTGAAAGAGCCTTAAAAGTCACATCTACAAAGCTCAAATTTCAAGTTATGAATTTAGCAGTTGAGACTTTGTTCTACGGAACGGTCGATTTGTAAGATTGTCACCTGATCAAACAGTTCAAACAGCGACGCTGCAGGCTGGTGTATGGTGCACACGACTGTCCTCCCCTGGCGCGCCAGCTGCTTCAGCAGTTTGACACACTGCACCGTCGTGACGTTGTCCAACCCACTCGTCGGCTCGTCGAGGAAGAATACAGGTGGATTGTTCACTAGTTCTAGAGCTATCGCCAACCTTGAAAATAAAAAAATCGTATCAACAAAAAAAAATTTTTAGGTAGGTCAAAACTCTTCGGCAATAAGATTCTACTGAAATGACCTCGCAAGAAGAAGAGCTGTCGATCTTTTGAAAACAAAATATTAATACAATATTATGAACCTTCCATCACAAGTTGGCCGTCGTCGACCGTTACAAAAAGACGTTGTATGAATTGTATTTCTTACTGTAAGTAACTAAAACTATGATGGAAGTTTTCTTCTCTGGCAATACTCTTCATGGCAATGACTTCTTGAAAGTCTAAAGGCGAAATTTTTAATTTCTTATTTTTTTCCGCTTGAAAAAGTCATTAATTAAAGCAATTAATAGTCTGCGCTCTGTAAAACTTTACTCTATGGTCTTGGTCTATGCTATGACTATGAAATTGCTATAGAGCTTATTATCTTCCTTTATTAATTTGTCTTTCTAGCCAGGACGTAATGGTTCACGCAGGAGTCCATAAAATAGAACCTCTGTATTTCTATGTGTGTGTAAAAGTTCTATCGCAGTAATCTTACTGGACAAAATATGCTTACATATTTTACAGACTTTACGGTCAATTTACATAATTCATGTAAGTAATTGTATTTGTAATGGAGCTTGCATCATTAGGTACCGACTAGTGCTTTGTAATATTTTGTACATTTACCGGCTACTTAATTGAATAGCAAAACAATAGTTAATTTAACCGATTGTTTATTGATAAGCTGTTGCGTCAGTCTTGCCTATATGTACAAGTACATATGTTAATAATTACCTTTTGTGACTATGATTATGCAATCAGAAGCTTTTTAATCACATTGGTAGTCCCTATCTCTCCTAGATCTAACAATGGACGTCTATAACGTCTACGTTTGTTGGTTTACCCTTCTATCACTCTGCAATGGAACAATGGCGATCCATTGACGTGATTTTTCCATGGGTATAGTTAGAACTTAGTAAGTAGTTAGTTAGTTAGAGTTAGTAAGACTTAGAAAGTGACATAGGCTCCTTTTATACCGGAAAAATACACTTTCCTTTTTTCTCTAGGGATTTTTAAAAATTCACGCAGACGAAGTAGCAGGCAAAAGCTAGTCTAAAAGGAAAAGGTGACTGACTGACAGATCTAACAACGCACAGCTCAAACCACTGGACGGATCAGGCTCTTTAGCATACTGATAGCCATTATGACATAATATAGGCATCCGCTAAGAAAGGATTTTTGAAAATTCAACCCGGAAGGAAGTACCCGTGAGCGAAGCCGCGGGTAAAAGCTAGTTAAAATATAAAAGGAAAAGGTGACTGACTGACTGACTAAACTATCAACGTACAGTTCAAATCACTGGACGACGTGAGCGAAGCTACGAGCAAAAGCTGGTGTAAACTAAACATTCAAAAAATTCAACGTAAAATGAACGTAATTATTTAGTAACTTTACCTTTTCTTCTGTCCTCCAGAAAGTAGATCAGTCTTAGTGTTTTGGTGTTCTAGCAAGCCAAGTTGCTGCAGTATATCCTCTGAGGGAGGCTTCACACCCTTAGGCAGTTTGAATTTGGCGGCCACGTCTATAGCTTCGCGCACCGAGAGAAGTGGCTGGTGCAGATCCTCTTGTGTGATGTAACATGATGATCTCTGGAACTGCTGCTCGTCACGAATCTGTCCATTCACTAGAAGCTCGCCTGTGACTCCTCCAGATCTGTCGACATAATTATATATTTACTATGGAAAACTGAACAGGGTAGTTGCACTGAACAGAATAGGGTGGTTTTAATTAACCCAAAGGTAACTTGTTCTGTATGTGGGTTAGGATTAGGAATTTGGCCCAACTTTCCTCGGTGTTTTGGAGATCACGCTAAGCCATCGGCCATAATATAATGCCTAACAAAAATAACCATCAAAATATGTATATAGGTACTATACTCTAATTTGACCTTATGTCGAAAGTACTGGTAGCCCTGTGCAGTTTTTGAATGATGTATAATGGTCAACGCTCCAAAACTCGTCGATATTTTTGATCTAACTCATCATAAGCCATCGCTGTGCTTAAATATCATCAAGATCGGTTTAGTTCCGAACTGGTATCCTCTTTTCAACAAAGAACTCTTGCATTTACTTCTACAGGTCTCGGTCTTGCGCTGCCTACATTACGTCCCCCTAAGAGACTAAGTTTTATTAGGTTTTACTCTCAGGCGTTCAGGTTTCCTCACAAAGTTTTCCTTCAGCGTTGAAGCATTTGATATTTAATTGCATAACCACAATGTGTGATGTTTGCCAATTCGCTTTGGGGCAGCGTGGTGGATTGGCCTTAACCCTGTTTAAGAGGAGATGCGCTTAGTAGTGAGCCGTTTATGAGTTGCTGATGATGATGAGGTTTTACTTACTTGTATCCTGATATAATATTAAGGAGAGAGCTTTTGCCGGCACCCGAAGGTCCCATGATAGCTATGAGCTGCCCAGACATAAACTTGCCACTGACGCCTTTAATAACTTGTTTACCAGGCCCTGGGAACAACGAATAATAATAAATAAATAATCAGTCAAAATGCGTGTCAGACCAGGCTTCCGTAGTTGCCCTTCATTAGATCATCAAATTTATTTTTTACAGTTTAAAATAACATTACAAAATTGTTGTAATTTTTTGGACGCCATTACTTTTAAATGGACGCAGATACGTAATAATGATTCAACCTACAAAGCCTTTGTCAAATTAAATATAAACATAATGTTAAAGAATAAAGTTAACTTTTTAATTGATGACTGTATGGGTTGAATCATTATTGCGCAACTGCGTCCCAATTACCTAAGGCCAAAAATGTCACTGAAAGTTTTGTATAAGCTTTGAAGAGCTGTAACTATTTATTGAGTTAAACTAGAAACTTGAAATTTTCACAGTATTAACAGACCAATGAACTTTGAATTCAGTAGGTATTTTCAACTTATTACCTCAAACCGTTTCTGAGAAAAGGGGCCTAGACACAGACATACGGGCAACAAATGGGTTTCTTTTTTCGGAACCCTAAAAACACTGATAATTCGTAAACAAAGCGAGCAAGAAAATAATAATCTCATTATAATTGTTTTCGTGCGAACGCGGAAGCCATGATTCCTTTTATAATTTTATAATTCGTTTTATATACCTACTATAAAAACTAATGTCAGATATTGTATATTGAGAGACTTCCATCTTAATTTAAGTTTTAATGATAAATAATTGACTCGTTGGGAGGTGAGCTTTGGCCGGCCTCATACAGATGTTCTGTTGTTATTAGGTACGTTAAAATTACATTATAATTCCAAGGGAAGATACTGAGTAGAAACAAAATTTGTTTGATGAAATAAAATCGCTGAGTTAGGTCTAATTTTTAACCAATTTGCATTTATTTTCAATTTGGTGTATATTACAGAGCCAAAATATTTAAATAAAATTCCTATACATATGACTAAGAGACAATACAGCCATTTTATTTTTTGAAATAGGTGATGTACCTACTTGGCGCTTATTACACTCCTATTCCGTGCAATACGCTAGCACTTGTCGCGTTTCGCACGAGGTTTCGGACATGTTTTATTTCATAGCTTAGTCAGGAATCTGATTTTTTCTGGCATTTTGCGCAGTCTTAAGTATTGGTTCACCTAATTCGGTGTAACTTTTCGAACTAAGCAGCAAGCGTTTACTCTAGTTGGTGATATAGTGGCTAGAACCGATTACGGCCAACCGAATGTTTAAACTGGTCGGTCACCGAATACGGCCTGCAGCCGAATTTCGGTGTAACCGAACCGAATAAATGAACCAAGACGCTGCGAAATGACACTTTTCATTAGTACCAAGTGTCATACAATCCGACAAAACTACTACTACTCGTATACGTTACTATGTCGCGGAGCTGACGTATTGCGAGTTTGTGTCAGCCTTTACTGGTAACGAAAACGTATTGCACCGAGCAGGGGCAAGTTCAATAACGGTCAAACCTGTCCCCTCTATATGGCTGTGGCGAATTGCAGTGCGGACAGTCGACCGTAATTCTAAATCCATATTGCAGTGCGAAAAAGATTGGAGGGGGATTAAAAAACAAAAAGCTTTAGCAAAAAGGTTTTCGCGCTGGGCTAAATAACCCAACAAATAAAAGTGTGAACTAAAAACTAGAGGATCGACTTCCATCCTATTGCATTTTTTAGTATCCACTCCTAACACAAGCTTTCATTTATTTGGAGGGAATAGGAGAAAATTAGTCTTTAGCTTGGCTGAAAATGCTAAAATTCTTTTCATTTACTTAAAACAAATACATATATTTCCTCGTAAACTAGATTTTACTAAGAGTACATTTTTCAAAACTGCAAAATAGACTTTTACAGCCGGAGCAGACAGCATTTAGCAGCGGCAGCTGCAGCTTTTCAGCGGGATGTACGTATCTCTTGATTCGTAGTAGACAGTTGAAATTTTTAGAGAATGCTACGAGCTTTATTTCTTAAGCATAGCAGATTGCTTAATTAATAATAAAAATAAGATTGAGAACCTCCTCTTCCATTCAAAAAATGTAATTGTTGCCTACTTTGAAAAAAATGTTTGACTTTGACTTGCAATGCTTTCTGTACTGTGGATATCCCCACCTATAAAGGTCGCTATTCCAAGAAAGACATTATTTTATCATTCCAAGCAAGTGAGACTGCGTTTTTGTGAAAGGTTTTCTTGTTTCTTGTAGGTACAATAATTTACCGGCTTTATAAGAGCGATCGTAAAGGTTCTTGCCCGTTTATTTCTGTAATAATATTCCTGCGCCCGCGAGGTAATTTAGTTCCCTAATGAAAGCAGGCAAGAAAAGGGCTAATTCGGGCAAGGGTCAATTAGTTAACAAATTCGGTTCAACGAAACGATATAAACAGGTCAATTCGGTTATACCAAATTCGTCTCAAATTAAGTACCTACTACTTACTGTATATTAATATCTACCTAAAAGTATAATCTACTTATAGGTATATACCAGTCTATAAAAATCAATTCCTGTTCGTTAGTCTGACTAAAACTCGAAAACGGCTTGACTGATTTGAATAAATTTTTTTATTTGTTCACTCGAATGCAGGAGTGGTTTATAATATACAAAAAATTGGGAAAACCCAAAAGAGCAGCTCAAAATCGAAAAAATCTAAATTGGTAGGTACTTTGTATAGGACTTCACGATTTCGGATTTCTTTTAAAAGATTTAGCGGGAGCGAAGCCGCGGGTAAAAGCTACGTACATCATATAAAGTAAAAAAAAAATAACTTTACTGACGTGATGAGTCCTACAAGTAGGTAAGCGGAAGTCTACAATGCGAGATACCAGAATGCTAATTCATCTTGTATCTTCCTAGTATTTACTTACCTACCTTACCTGCTTTATAAGCAAGCCAAGCAGTTTCATGTTTTTCTGGGTATCGGTAGAGTCAAACAGTTTCAGATTAAAAACAAAAAGAACACCAATAATTATGATAATTATGTACATATATAATTTGATTTTTATCTCCTTTATAAAACTTGTTCGTGAAACGGGCCCTGTGTGCTGGTAGGTAGGTAAATTAGCGGACCGTGTTTTATTCGTTATTTTACATCTAAGTGGGTATACCCGTTGAAGGAAAACATAAAAGTTATAAATGTAAATAAATCCTCCGCCGTCATCAAAAAATATGAGTCTCTTGAAAGAAAGATTTTTAAATGCACTTGCTGAATATATGCATTTTTAAGGATAAGTTACAAAATAATAAATAAACAGTTAAATTTTGCAGTTTTTTCTGATCCTTAAAATACTACATTAAAACGCCTAAAGCATATTATTATTTTGTGGTCCAAAAAAGAGCCAAAGCAAGGGTTCAAAATGTATTTACAGAAAAGAGTTTTTATAGCAAAGGTTTATTAAAAAAAAATTATTTATATTCATTTATTTATTGTACCACTAAAACATAATTTTTTTTATAACGTAATATAGTAGTAGGTAGGTACATTAAGATGGTCTTACCGCTAAAAAGAGCAAAAAAGCGATCTCTTCCAGATAATCTTAAGAAAAAGTTAAAATAAAAAGACTCTAGGAGTTGATTGCACTCATTGTAAACAGTAAAATAAAGTGTTGAAGTGGCAAATGAAATGATGTTTTACTTATTGGATAGAGTCAGGCGTTTTACTTTTATTTTTTATGCATCCTTAGGAGGGTTAGCCATTGCTAATGACTAATGAAGCGGGAAAAATACGACTGTTCCAATAATTCATAAGTAGTACATAATATATAATGCAATAACTTTATCGCACGCCGATAAAACAAACGGATGCAATGTGTTGAGCAACATTGGAATTTAAAGTAGGCATTGATTTAATACAACATCGGGCAAGTTCAACAAAATAGGTCTTGTCTGGTGGTTTGGATAGTCATTCAGGTAATTTAGGTCACCGAATACAATACTAATACCACCGCACCTAGCTTCGAACAGGGCCTCCAAAGCCTTGAGATTTTTTTTATTTAATCCTAATTTAGGGCAAATATTTTTAGTACGTAATTAAGAACCAGTTTGGAGTTGGAGGCCCTCGCAAATATATCAAAGAGCGAAAAGTAAATAAGAAGTATGCATGAGGAGCTTGTGAGGTATTGTAACAGATCCTACGTGCTTAAAATTCTGCCCTCGTAATTGAAAACACAGTAACTTAAAGGTAACTTCTATGTAACTTACTGTGTTTTCAATTACGAGGGCAGAATTGTGGTCAGGAATTCGATGGAATGAGCAACATGTCGACAATTCATTTTCATTTGGATTGGAAAGAGCTTGCGAAATAAGTGGTGTGGCTGTGGCAAAGTTATCTCTAAAGCTGCTACAACTTATAAAGAAAGTGAACTACAAGGCCTTGACGCCTTTTGAACGTTTCTTTCCTTTACCTGCGACTAAAGTCTGACTAAACATATAATCTGGTCAATCGTTTACATTAAGCATTAATGTATCATTAAGATAAATTGAATGCAAAGATACATGCTCGACGTTTTTAAAATCATTCACAAATTATGCTATGCTCAATATTAATGCTAAATAAATGCTTGATCACTTGTTTTAATGGTGCAGGAAAACATCATGAACCCCATATCTGCCCTCCTCAAGCTATAACGTCGTTAACGAACATTTGCCCAATAAGATTTTTAAGCTATTGCATAGCTTCTATCGCGGGCCAGCGTGGAGACCGAATCCAGAAATTCCGTAACGAAAATAACCTGACACGGGACTCCTCTACGGTGAGCCGCTAGATGGCGTTGATAAAAAAATGCTATGCAATAGCTTTACCGCGGCAGTCCCCGAGTGCCACACGTCTTTTTTTTATTTCATGCTTTTAGAAAAAAGTTTACTTACTTAGAAAAAAATTCTCTATCGATCCATCTAATCGGTATTCCCCTAGTTTATAATTTATGAAGCAATATGAAAAACGTCATTTATAAGTAATCGTATGGTGTAATTTCTTTATAAATTCCCGCTTTTTGGATTCCCGCTTTTATTTATTTTTAGCTGTTATGAAGATATTATGATAACCTGAGAATGTTAGCTTTCTCTCAGGTCATCATAATATCTTCTGCAATATGATTGCCTGGCAGAAATAGCTACTAAACGATAAGACCGCCAGTTGCACCCTTTTAGATTTATTTTAAAGTGGTGTACAATAAAGTGTCACTTCGCTTCATATCATTTTCATTTAACCACGAGGAAGCATGCATGTCTGACAGTTCTTGATAATGTTCTCAATAAATGTGTGTGAAGTATTCCAATCCGCATATATATTCAGCCTGAAACCTCCTTCTGAGAGTAGAACCGTGGCCAACCAGCGATGAATTTAGAATTGGGATGGTGGTCCATATACTCTAAGACTAATAGAGTTTTTATCATTGCACATATATGGCCTTGTCGTCTTAATACTTATTTCAATCTTCAGTGTTCTGATAACCTTTAACTTTTTACCAATGACCTCATTAAAATACGTAAACAATATTGTTATCATTGCACTGACAAACTTGTAACTTTGATATCATTAAATTAAACCCGCATTTATTAGGTCACAGCAGTTTGACCGATTCATTTGTCGTCTAGACAATCTATTCTTTTATAATTTTATAAATGCGAAAGTTTGGATGGATATTGAATAGTTTTTTATTCAAATAAACTTTTACAAAGTGCTTTCGATTCGTCAAATGTATCTACCACTGGTTGTTTGTGATTCAATCACGCTGCAACGACTAAACCGATTTGGCTGAAATTTGGCACAGAGTTAGATAATAGGCTAGAATAGCACATACGCTACTTATTATCCCGGAAAATAAGAGTTTCCGTGGGATTTAAAACACCTCAATCCACGCGTAGGAAGTCGCGGGTATCAACTTGTATTTGACGTCTTTGGTCAGCTATAATAATTTTAGGTATGGTTTCTTCCAAGGTATGAAACCCTCAATACGCGAGTTACTTGGCAGGTTTTTTCATCACAAAGTCGACCTTCATGCCCCTCAATTTTCATTCCTTGTAGGAAACGCTGTAAAACGTGATCGTGTAAATTGCGTTTAGAAATTGCGTCACTGTAGCTTGGTTTGTAATGCAAAAAATATATGTAGTATAATTTGTTTTAATATAATTATATCGTGTTTTTACCAAACATGTGTTGAATTACTCACTTTTAAAAGCCTTTAATATCCGCAGTTAACGTAGGCTTTTGAATTGTTTTTTTTCCTTTATACTTAAGTACTTACTTAATGAAAAGTAGCTTTTGACCGCGCGTTCATCCGCGTGGTCTTATGTTCAGACAAGCTCTAGATCTTCCGTTGCTGCGTGATTGAGAGACAAATCAACACATTTTCACACTTACAATATTATGTTCCGACCATAAACACTGAACTGTAGGGCTAAGATGCGCGCCACGAGAAAATTTTGTCTACAATTTTACTTATTGTTATCTACCTCTAAGTGAATCTTTTTAGATACTTTTTATCGCGGGTAATCAAACAGTTTCCACGATATTGTTAAACTTTCAATCTCCCCGGACAAATGCAAGGATATCAGCTATAAGTAAACTTCATTAAAAAAAAAAAGACGTTTCGCACTCGGGAACTGCCGCGGTAAAGTTATTGCATAGCATTTTTTATCAACGCCATCTAGCGGCTCACCGTAGAGGAGTCCCGTGTCAGGTTATTTTCGTTACGGAATTTCTGGATTCGGTCTCCACGCTGGCCCGCGATAGAAGCTATGCAATAGTTTAAAAAAATTGACGTATAGGGAGGGACATTGAGGGACGAGCTATATTATCTCCGAAAATACGGCTGGCGTTTTTTCATTAGATCGCGATCGGTCCTTTGCCTTACCTTACGCTATTGAATATTTTATTGCCCCGTAATATTTATTACGTGAATTTCTTCTGTCTTCTGCATCGATGTACCTATAACGTTTTACATCTATGGTCTTGTGACACGGTAAATATCGCGGTCAACAATGTAACTACATAATTAGTTATGTGAAAAGTTACAAAGTGTTAACTAATTAAGACGGCGTTATCGCTGTAATAAATATTTTTAGTGCTCTGCAGTTCGACAAAGTTGAACGATCCACGTGGAAAAATCGCCCCAGACCCCCACGTGTCACATAGTTACATGTGTTAATGTATTTACTATTTTCACTTACACAGTTTTACCATATTCACATGTCCGCACATGTACTTACTACAGTATGGTCTAATTCACATATCAACGCCAAAACGACACTGTTTAACTTTATAGAAACAATTAGTAAAAAATCTACAACTTCCTAAAGCCATTTCTGGTGTCTATCAAAAATATTCAAATACGGTACCTACGTAGGTATTTAGGTAGGTATGTAGTTTGCAGTTGATTATTTTGTAGAAAACTTACATGACTGTGATGAGGGTTCTCCATAATATTCTCAAAGGTATGAACTTGGCTCAGGTCAAGACCATAGTACAGACCTGAGTCTGTAGTGGACTATGGTCGAAATGGAAAAAACGCAAATGAAGAAGAACAAAGCGTCACAGTTACAAAAATTCAGTTCTGTGAAAACTGATAATCACACCACATCACACTATCACACTAATACGCATGATTAACACAAGAAAAATAAATGAGTTCCCTCGGGAATCAGAAAAATACCTAGTATCACATTATTATGAATAACCGATATGGTATAATTAAATATCTAGGATTTAATTAATTAGGGTAATTTTATTATAAGCCAAGGGCATACCCTTGCTCTAAATCACTATCGTAGTTCGGTGCAATCCCAAGTAGCACAGATAGCTGCGTAAGTATTCACTTTTAGACCTATTTGAACCTCTAAGCGTATTAAGACTCTTTTAAGAGTACACTGGTGATCCTACAGCTGCATAATAGCTGTCAGTGATATTTAAACAGCTTAGGCTGAATAAGGGTTGTTTAGTGGATAAAATTACGCCAAATGCTGTATAAGAAGGTATTTGTGAACTCCTATTACACTGACTTATTAAGGGGGCACGTGTGAACTATTAGACAGCCTTTGGCAGAATATCAGAGTTTTAACTATTCACGTAGCTGTTTAATAGTTAGGGAGCTGGCGAGCAAAATTTCTATATGATCAGCACACATGGCAGACGTTATTAATAGTGATAATTATACCCTAAGAAACATCAAGAACCTCGTCTACTACCATGATAGATTACGAACTGTTATTGTATGTATCAAGCATAGACTACATCAAGGAGAACTAGGTCCTGGCTCCTCAATCCTGATGCTGCTGGGTAGTGCCTACCTAAACTGTCAGTTTCGAATTGATATTGTATGTATCAAGCATAGACTACATCATGGAGCTCTAGGTTCAAGCTCCTGAACCCTGATATTGCTCACATAAATTGCGGGGATTTTGGAATTGTGGATTGTTAATAAGTAGGTACCACAGGTACCAAGTATAGACTACATTAGTAGCGTTTTGGAGGGAAGAGAGAAAGAGAGCAGGGACAAGTTAAGAAGTAGGTTTTTTCAAAAGATTTTTTATGAAGTTAAGTAAAATGATCATAAAAAGCCAAAAAGATACCTTTTTTTAATCTTTATTATCCAAACATAAAGGAGAAATTGTTACAAGGTTCTTGTGAAAGCCTCCACATAAACCACGCAGGGTTTTTGCGCAGACATAGTATACTTTTACATTTTAATTACATAAAAAAACACAAATAAATTAATTCTAGCAAATAATATCTTTAAATATATAATATTATGTTCTAATTATGTAATATAATATATATATATAAATTATTTTCAAAATCACCCTTATTTAATCATAAAGTTTGTGATAGTTCTTTTTATTTTGTATCTTATTGTATAAATAAATAATAAATCAGCTGGCAGTTCATTGAGCAGTAAAGGAAGCATGTATTCCCAAGTCATTTTTCCAGAGGTACTGCTATAATTGGCAAGTTTTTAAGTTGTCTTAAGTATACCCATCTACTGTATTTTGTTAGTGAGCTCACATGCTCACATCACACACAGCTTCATACATGACTGACAGTTTAATTTTATTATCTACACTGGCTGAATCGCAACCAACTCATAATTAACTTAGACAAAACGAACTTAATGACTTTTAAGCTCAGAGAAAATGCATCATTTGCTTTAGATGTAAATTATGAATGGAAAACTATCAATGAAGTCAATGTAACAAAATTCTTAGGTCTGAATATTAATTCTACTCTAAATTGGAAAGAACACTTGAGTCATATTTGCACAAAGTTAAATCAATTCTCCTACACACTTTATATGTTGGGGAAAACAGTAAATGTGTCAGCGTTACTGACTGTTTACCATGGCTATGTTGACTCGCTGTTGAGATATTGTATTTTATTCTGGGGTAATTCCACTTAAAAAGAGGCTGTATTAAAGGTACAAAAAAATGCTTAAGGGCAATATTTAAATTAAAATCGACTGATAGTTGTAAACCCTATTTTAAACAATATAATATTCTTACAATGCCATGTCTGTATGTATATGAAACTGTCATATTTGTCAAAAGTAACTTGAATTTATTTCAAAATCGTCACAGCAAAAGGCATGTACCTAATTAAACTGCGTCCACCACCCAGTTGTTGTGCACATTTTTCTAAGAGTTTCTTCTGCACTGGGCCCCTTTTATATAACCATTTAGAAACACAAGAAATACCACTTTTTAAAAAAAGGCTTAAATTTTTGATTGACAGGACATACTTTAAAACCAGTGATTACCTCATGGAAAAATTTTAATTATGAACTTTTGACATTTTAATAAGAAATTTTATATTAGACATTTAAATAATATTGCAATGTAAACACAAAGCTTCTAACTTAAATAAATTAATAATAATGTATTGTAATAAATTAATAGTAATGTAATGAAATAGATTTTAAGCTAATTTTTAATGTTGCAAACTGGTAAAATAGTGGTTTGCTATAGGATTGTTTATAACTGCTGTTTGTATACATAAGCTATGTTGGCTGGGATTGTCCACACATCGTATGAATATGTGATCAATACAACTTTTAGTTATCCTATCTCCTTTAGGTTCTATCCGTGTATACTGCCTTATACTACAGTCAATACCTACTTCACTCATAGAATTTAAGTATAAATTTACACTGGGATCGTTTAACATTATGTTTATATTCATATCACCACTAATTACAAGATTACTTTTACCTGAAAATTGAGAGATTATTTGTTTAAGTTCCTGTATGAAACGAAACATACTTGGTTAGTATTCAGAGGTCAGTACAATGCACAAACACTTAATTTATACTTAATTGAAACTTGTGACAATTTCACCAATAACTGATTCAGAGTAGCTTGTATTCACTGTTAACCTGTAGAACAATACACTTTTATGCACATAGAGGATTACAATGGGATTACACCATCACTTCATCGGTGATTCAGTAGCTGCGAAAACATCTTGTAGTTATCTTTGAAACAATTTTGAGTTTGTGACCCTTATGTTAGCTTCAGTAACAACGACAATATGAATTTGGTTCGAGCTGTTCTTTATTATGTATTCCAGGCCCACGTCTGCTATTGCAATTAAAGTTCTTGAGACTTATGTTTACATCCAGAGTACACAAGTTGTTTGTTACTTCTCCGAAGGGTTTGTTACTTCTCCGTTGTCCACGAAATCATTCCATTTAGTGCATTATGAGGGTTGTCGATTGTTAGTAAATATAACCTAACTTCATTTAGTGGTGGCTAGATTCACCAATCTCTCTATATCCTTGCTAGATCGTATATGATGTATTTTGTCGGTTTCATCTTTACGTACTAATATTACGCAGTTCTTACACCAGACAAACTTATAAAGATCCGTTTTTATTTACTTTTTTTCGGACGAACACTCTTTTTTTATATAGGCCTTTATTCTAAGCTATAGGCTTTTAAAATCATATCACCAGCTCTCTAACTATAACATGATATCCACCATTTTATTGTATAACCTCACATAAATATACTGATTCATTTTTCAACTTTTATGTTTTGTGTATGAATTAGGAATGGATTGCATTAGTTTTTACTTCCGTATATCATAATAATAACTTTTTATCTTATAATTCTTTTCAAAGCACTAAAAATTGTTTATTCAAGTTTTCATCACGGCTTATTTATATCACGAAACTAATTAAAAACCGAATATTTTCGTGGCGCACTTAAATTTTCTTAGGTAATATATATGTATAATGTCAGTAAAATTACATTCCCAATCATTTTTCTTACTAATCAGGGAACTTTGAATATATAGCCACGTATTCAATTCACTCCACGAAATTGTGTTTAAGCTACAAGGTTATAATTTGCTAGATTAAAGTTTGCTACTTCACTTTTACGTCATGTGTCACATGACGTAATTTTAACTGAATAAAGAGTAACTTGTTATCTTTTACTCAGTCGTTATTCAGCGCATAGTACTGTCGTTACCCTTTATAACACTGTTATTTTGCTGCTATACAGCTCTTAAGCAGCTATTTGAACTTAAGGCTGTATAATTTGTGCCCATTTAAGAGGTATAAGAGCTGTATACGGCCGTATACAGCCCTTATGCAGCTTTTTTATACAGCTTTAAGCGTGACGGGAATTTGTTATTCAGCTGCTAAGCAGCCTCCGTGTGCTACTTGGGATGCCCCTATTATTTAAACGTGTCTATCATTATTGTGTTACATACTGGTATCTATGACATGTGTCTGTTATTTTAGGATGCCCTTATTATAAGTTGAACGCTGCTATAAATAACGTTCGGTATTGGGAACGACTAACAAGAATGAACGATGGAACGAATGATATTTTTAGATTCGAACTTTAGCAAGAAAAACGTTTAAAAAGTGTAACCCGGCCACGGAAAATTGGATGTAACGTACCTACGTCATATTGATTTTTCAATCGACGAAAAAAGAGGTAGGTAGGTTTATGTATGACCACGCATAATTTTTCGCTTTTCGCAGTCGTCCGATTTTGATCTATAAAATCTAATCTGATCGCATCTATCCATACGGTAACCTAGATTAATTATAATTAATAAATAAATATACACGGAAAACCTTCGGAAAACCCATCATTACATTTTAAAAAATAATTTTTAATTTTAAACGGAAAGGCCAAAAAACCTTGTTCAAATACGAGTATTTGTGATAAAAAATATATACCTACCTGTCATACATAGCTGGGGTGATTTTTTGCGAAACATTCTGGGGCCTATCACTCTTTCTGAAGGCCATGTCGAAATATTTTTTAGTGTAACAAAGTATTTCGTTACAATTACGTAGATTCTTATCAGGGTATTAAAGTACCTATAATTACATTCAATTCCAACACTTTTGACATATTACTACCTTCTATATGCTTCTATACTAATTTAAATTCTATATTCTACCTGTCTATTTATGTCAGTAATAGATAATTATTCACGATTAGATTTTTATTTACTTATGTTTAAGGAAAAGGGCAGACTGGCTTCTTTAAGAGGAAGCCATCGGCGTTTTTATGGCTTTTAACGCTAACGGGGGCACACAACATACGCAGAAATCAGCGACCGTAAATCGCAGAAGTCAGCGTTAAAAAATCGCGGAAACGCGATGCGGGGGAAAAAAGCCATAAAAACGCCGATCGCTGCCGCTCCACAACTTTAGATCAAACACAGAAATCAGCGACCGAAAATTGCAGAAGTCAGCGTTCAAAAATCCATAAAAACGTCGATATCTGCCGCTAAAAGTAGCCAGTTTGCGCTCTACCTAAAATGAGCAAAATTAAAATTAGATATTCCCCTATTCGAGGGGCAAAATTTTGCTTTTATCACCATTAGGTATTAGACCTAATAATAATAATATTAAAACTCCGCGCGCCGGCCACGTAGTAAAGCAAAATGCCGATAGAAAAGTACCTACTTAGTGTATCCAACCTCATATTCACTGATTGGTTCCACGAGCTGATCCAATCTGATCCAATAGCACTCTGGGGTTCACTAACCCATAATCAATTAGGCTACTGATTCTGAACAAGCCATACTCAATTTTCTCATTGTTTCCTAGCTGTTGCCCGCGCGTGGTTTGAGATTTCTTAATTTTCGCGGAAACCCTCTTATTTTCCGAGATATGCCTATGTGTTATTCCAAACTACAATCTATCTCTGCCTCTGCCAAATCGGCTCAACCGTAGCGGCGTAATTGAGTAACAAACATCCATTTATTCATCCATCCAGTCATCCATCCATCCATTCATCCATCCATTTCTACATACATCCAAACTTTCGCATTTATAACTTTAGTTGGACCATAATCTATCTCTGTGCCCAGCCAAATCGTTCAGTAGTTACAGGATGATTGAGTAACAAACATTCATCCAACCATCCATCCAAACATATTCATACTCGCATTTGTAATATTAGTAGGCTAGAGGTTTACTATATAAACCGTATAATATAAAAAATGCATTATGTATAACTTATATGGTATGATTTATTTTCATATTGCAAGTTTATGCTTGAAACTCAAAGGCTTGAAACGATTAGTAACACCGAGTTCATATTTGTAACGGAAACTGATTGTCTGACGAACAAAAATCCTTATAACACTAACCTTTTAAACTGACACAAAAAATTAATGATGACAAGTAACCGTTATTTAAATACCGTTATTTTTCCTTACTAACGTTGATGTAAAAAGGCTTTCACTCGCATAAAGTGAACGAATACATTGATATCAAAGTAGGAAACAGTTTCATTCAATTAATATGGAATATTTATTCGTTGAGGTGCAAAATGTTCGCGAATTGGACTTTAGAACTTCCGCCCTCATTGAAATCATAGCAATTATTAACAACCTTCGCTAGAAATAATAGTCAGCGATTTTAATACTCAGGGAAGTGAATTTATTTTGAAAGTCAATTTCCGTCACCTTTCCAACTGAACACTCTTTAGTTATTCTGTACCAAAGACTTAAAAATAAAATAAAAAGAACGTGCACAAAGTCAGCTTCCCTAAGGAAGAGACTTCTTCCGGAAACAAACCACACTTACACGGTCAGTTCTACAGATATTAGGGTCTCACAAAATAGGGTATCCGCTTTGTTAGCTTTGAAAATTCAAAAGTTAAAAAATGTATAGGACTACCTCGCAAGTTTCCTCTGTCGCTTAAGAGTGGGTTTCCGCATATCGGGTGACTTTCGGTACATATTGTGACTAAGTTAAACCAAATAAGATGGAAATAAAAATTGCTACACATAGATTGGTCCTTAATCTCCAAATCTTGGGAGTTGATTTTGTTCAAAATCTCAATTTTTAGTACTATAAAAATTATTTCCCGTCACCTCTTCACACAAAATTCACGATTTTGGGGCGACTTTAGGTACATTTCTTGTATATAATATACCGGTTTTATGTAATTAAAAAATACTATCTGTTAGCAGATATGTTCAACTCAAAATCTTGGAGAGAAAAATATCAAAAATAGTACAAATAGTATAAAAAAAAAAATATAGCATCGCGTGTAATTTTTTCACATATTTTGGTTTAAACCGAATCTTAAAATAATGTGCAATAAGGCTTATTTTGATTTTACTCGGTCAGTGGTTTGATTTCATTTCAAAATTCAAAATTCAAATATCAATCAGTCGGCGTTTGACCGCCTTTCTGAGTGGAAGCTGCGCTGGTTGCAAGCAGATGCTGGTATCGAAAAACATCGCTGTACGAACACGAAATAGTTCATAGCAAACCAAATTGATACTTTATATATTTTGAAAAGAACGTTAAGAAAATAAGTACTAGGTACCTATGGTACCTTCAATATAATAGCATTATTTTATTATTTGATAGAATTTCGAAATTTCTTGTAAAGTTATATTCCCCGAATGTAGTACTGACCTGCATGTATACCTCGAAAACTTCTATTGGAACTCCTAGATCTTTAGAGTTAGTTGTATCGAGTTTGGGCTCGTTTTGTAAGTTATGATGAGATCTTACCACTGGACTTGTTAGAGTGACCTGATGGTATACTTCGAAGACTACTACTGGATCTTCTAGACGGCTACAGCTAGTTATATCGAGTTTGGGCTCGTTTTGTAAGTAATGATGAGATCTTACCACTGGACTTGTTGGAGTGACTTGGTGGTATACCTCGAAGACTTCTATTGGAACTCCTAGATCTTTACAGCTAGTTATATCGAGTTTGGGCTCGTTTTGTAAGTAATGATGATATCTTACCACTGGACTTGTTGGAGTGACCTGATGGTATACTTCGAAGACTACTACTGGATCTTCTAGACGGCTACAGCTAGTTATATCGAATTTGGGCTCGTTTTGTAAGTAATGATGAGATCTTACCACTGGACTTGTTGGAGTGACTTGGTGGTATACCTCGAAGACTACTACTGGATCTTCTAGACGGCTACAGCTAGTTATATCGAGTTTGGGCTCGTTTTGTAAGTTAGGATGAGATCTTACCACTGGACTTGTTGGAGTGACCTGATGGTATACTTCGAAGACTACTACTGGATCTTCTAGACGGCTACAGCTAGTTATATCGAATTTGGGCTCGTTTTGTAAGTAACGATGAGATCTTACCACTGGACTTGTTGGAGTGACTTGGTGGTATACCTCGAAGACTTCTATTGGAACTCCTAGATCATTACAGCTAGTTATATTGAAATTGGGCTCGTTTTGTAAGTAATGATGATATCTTACCACTGGACTTGTTGGAGTGACTTGGTGGTATACCTCGAAGACTTCTATTGGAACTCCTAGATCTTTAGAGTTAGTTATATCGAGTTTGGGCTCGTTTTGTAAGTTATGATGAGATCTTACCACTGGACTTGTTGGAGTGACCTGATGGTATACTTCGAAGACTATACTACTGGATCTTCTAGACAGCTACAGCTAGTTATATCGAGTTTGGGCTCGTTTTGTAAGTAATGATGAGATCTTACCACTGGACTTGTTGGAGTGACCTGATGGTATACTTCGAAGACTACTACTGGATCTTCTAGACGGCTACAGCTAGTTATATCGAGTTTGGGCTCGTTTTGTAAGTTATGATGAGATCTTACCACTGGACTTGTTGGAGTGACCTGATGGTATACTTTGAAGACTACTACTGGATCTTCCAGACGGCTACAGCTAGTTATATCGAGTTTGGGCTCGTTTTGTAAGTAATGATGAGATCTTACCACTGGACTTGTTGGAGTGACCTGATGGTATACTTCGAAGACTACTACTGGATCTTCTAGACGCCTACAGCTAGTTATATCGAGTTTGGGCTCGTTTTGTAAGTAATGATGAGATATTACCACTGGACTTGTTGGAGTGACTTGGTGGTATACCTCGAAGACTTCTATTGGAACTCCTAGATCTTTACAGCTAGTTATATCGAATTTGGGCTCGTTTTGTAAGTTATGATGAGATCTTACCACTGGACTTGTTGGAGTGACCTGATGGTATACTTCGAAGACTATACTACTGGATCTTCTAGACAGCTACAGCTAGTTATATCGAGTTTGGGCTCGTTTTGTAAGTAATGATGAGATCTTACCACTGGACTTGTTGGAGTGACCTGATGGTATACTTCGAAGACTACTACTGGATCTTCTAGACGGCTACAGCTAGTTATATCGAGTTTGGGCTCGTTTTGTAAGTTATGATGAGATCTTACCACTGGACTTGTTGGAGTGACCTGATGGTATACTTTGAAGACTACTACTGGATCTTCCAGACGGCTACAGCTAGTTATATCGAGTTTGGGCTCGTTTTGTAAGTAATGATGAGATCTTACCACTGGACTTGTTGGAGTGACCTGATGGTATACTTCAAAGACTACTACTGGATCTTCTAGACGGCTACAGCTAGTTATATCGAGTTTGGGCTCGTTTTGTAAGTAATGATAAGATCTTACCACTGGAATTGTTGGAGTGACTTGGTGGTATACCTCGAAGACTTCTATTGGAACTCCTAGATCTTTACAGCTAGTTATATCGAGTTTGGGCTCGTTTTGTAAGTAATGATGAGATCTTACCACTGGACTTGTTGGAGTGACCTGATGGTATACTTCGAAGACTACTACTGGATCTTCTAGACGGCTACAGCTAGTTATATCGAGTTTGGGCTCGTTTTGTAAGTAATGATGAGATATTACCACTGGACTTGTTGGAGTGACTTGGTGGTATACCTCGAAGACTTCTATTGGAACTCCTAGATCTTTACAGCTAGTTATATCGAATTTGGGCTCGTTTTGTAAGTTATGATGAGATCTTACCACTGGACTTGTTGGAGTGACCTGATGGTATACTTCGAAGACTACTACTGGATCTTCTAGACGGCTACAGCTAGTTATATCGAGTTTGGGCTCGTTTTGTAAGTAATGATGAGATCTTACCACTGGACTTGTTGGAGTGACCTGATGGTATACTTCAAAGACTACTACTGGATCTTCTAGACGGCTACAGCTAGTTATATCGAGTTTGGGCTCGTTTTGTAAGTAATGATAAGATCTTACCACTGGAATTGTTGGAGTGACTTGGTGGTATACCTCGAAGACTTCTATTGGAACTCCTAGATCTTTACAGCTAGTTATATCGAGTTTGGGCTCGTTTTGTAAGTTATGATGAGATCTTACCACTGGACTTGTTGGAGTGACCTGATGGTATACTTCAAAGACTACTACTGGATCTTCTAGACGGCTACAGCTAGTTATATCGAATTTGGGCTCGTTTTGTAAGTAACGATGAGATCTTACCACTGCACTTGTTGGAGTGACTTGGTGGTATACCTCGAAGGCTTCTATTGGAACTCCTAGATCTTTACAGCTAGTTATATCGAGTTTGGGCTCGTTTTGTAAGTTATGATGAGATCTTACCACTGGACTTGTTGGAGTGACCTGATGGTATACCTCGAAGAGTTCTATTGGAACTCCTAGATCTTTAGAGTTAGTTGTATTGAGTTTGGGCTCGTTTTGTAAGTTATGATGATTAGATCTAGGAGTTCCAATAGAAGTCTTCGAGGTATACCATCAGGTCACTCCAACAAGTCCAGTGGTAAGATCTCATCATTACTTACAAAACGAGCCCAAACTCGATATCACTAGCTGTAGCTGTCTAGAAGATCCAGTAGTAGTCTTCGAAGTATACCATCAGGTCACTCCAACAAGTCCAGTGGTAAGATCTCATCATTACTTACAAAACGAGCCCAAACTCGATATAACTAGCTGTAGCCGTCTAGAAGATCCAGAAGTAGTCTTCGAAGTATACCATCAGGTCACTCCAACAAGTCCAGTGGTAAGATCTCATCATAACTTACAAAACGAGCCCAAACTCGATATAACTAGCTGTAAAGATCTAGGAGTTCCAATAGAAGTCTTCGAGGTATACCACCAAGTCACTCCAACAATTCCAGTGGTAAGATCTTATCATTACTTACAAAACGAGCCCAAACTCGATATAACTAGCTGTAGCCGTCTAGAAGATCCAGTAGTAGTCTTTGAAGTATACCATCAGGTCACTCTAACAAGTCCAGTGGTAAGATCTCATCATAACTTACAAAACAAGCCCAAACTCGATATAACTAGCTGTAAAGATCTAGGAGTTCCAATAGAAGTCTTCGAGGTATACCACCAAGTCACTCCAACAAGTCCAGTGGTAAGATCTCATCATTACTTACAAAACGAGCCCAAACTCGATATAACTAGCTGTAGCTGTCTAGAAGATCCAGTAGTAGTCTTCGAAGTATACCATCAGGTCACTCCAATAAGGCCAGTGGTAAGATCTCATCATAACTTACAAAACGAGCCCAAACTCAATACAACTTACTCTAAAGATCTAGGAGTTCCAATAGAAGTTTTCGAGGTATACATGCAGGTCAGTACTACATTCGGGGAATGTAACTTTGCAAGAAATTTCGAAATTCTATCAAATAATAAAATAATGCTATTATATTGAAGGTACCATAGGTACCTAGTACTTAGTTTCTTCTTTTCAAAATATATTATCAATTTGGTTTGCTCAACTTAGACTTAGATTTAGAATTAAACTTAGACTTAGACTAAGTCTGAGTTCAAATCTAAGCCTAAGTCTAACACAAAGACTAAGTCTTAGACTAAGACTAAGTCTAAGTCTTAGTCTTAGTGTTAGACTTAGGCTTAGACTTAAAGAGACTTAGTCTTAGTCTAATGCATTTCCCAGTGGCTTAAAAAAGTCTTAATCGAAGTCTAAGACTAAGACTAAATGTAAGTCTAACTTAGTGTACAGCAAGTCCGGACGAAAATAAAAAATAAAAAAATAAAACATAAACAATTTATATCCAAGTATCAAAACAAGTTAATTCACTCATTTTTAACGCAGCTTGCCCGCGCCTGTGTGTGCGGGTGAACGGTGCATGTGTAGAAGTGCGTTTTTATACCTACTCTTTGCGAAATCCCGTCCTTAAAAAAATCAGGCGAATCGGTCAAGAAATCCCGGAGTAATCAGTGGAAATACATAGAAAAAAAAGATACCCCGGCCGAATTGATTACCTCCTCCTTTTTGGAAGTCGGTTAAAAAAGTAGTAGTTACTATATGTTAAAAGTTTGCTTGAATAATAATTTTTTGGCGATTCCATAAATGTTCTTTTATTCATGGTATAAAAACTTTCCTTTTCTATTCTATTCTATTTGTCTTTAGCACGGAATTAGTTTCTACCTACCGTAAATTTAATAACTAAAACTAAAATGATAGCCTGACTCATGTTCCGCCTTATTGGATATTTCTGAGTCATTTGTATAATAAAAACCTAATGTAATATTGGACAAAGATACGCCAAGAAAAAATAAAATTGAGATAAATGTAACAAGTTTCGTGTTAAATGAAAGGTCTTATCATGTAAATTCCAAAGATGCATACATAATTTTAATACAGGAAAAAAGAACCGTTCTTCCGTGGTGGTATATTTAGAAGAGTAGTGGGAAATTGTCTTTGTTCTTTGTACAGTTTATTCTTTGTACTTTATTCGTTGTTTTTATCATTTAGATGTCTTTACTTTACATGAATATTTATATATGTATTACGAACGTAACTCTTTCTGCCTGTAAGTTATTCAGTTTTCACGCCTAAGCCACTAAACAGATTTGACCTCACATCGTGTGGAATGTCATAGATGATAGAATACTTTTAATCCTGAAATATTAGGAGTTCCCTTGCAATTAAAAAAAGTGTGGGCATCACGAGACACCATAAATACTTAGAGCGCAGCGTAATTTTTTTTTTTTTTTGCCTGGCATACTACGCAATAGGCATGTTTTTGCTCGGTCACTAAAAAGAGCACTCTGTACTACCTACGTACTACATTCAAAAGACTGTATACGTACTAGTTCGGACGTTTAGTACCTACTATTACTACAGTAATTCCGAGGCAAGCGACAGAATCACAGACTAAATAGGTCCACAATGAACGAAGTACTA
This sequence comes from Hipparchia semele, assembly GCA_933228805.2. Lineage (NCBI taxonomy): Eukaryota > Metazoa > Arthropoda > Insecta > Lepidoptera > Nymphalidae > Hipparchia > Hipparchia semele. The sequence continues at coordinate 5,044,394 of OW121722.1, forward strand.
AAAGAACGAGAATATAAGCATATGGAATAGTTTGTTCTCGTTCAGTGTCGGGAATAAATTTTTAATAATACTTAATAGATACATATTTTTCTTGACAAGACTACGGCATACGAGTCGGTTCATAGCGGTTGTACAGTATAGATGAGTCAATAGGACCCCTCCTTATAATACATCCAGGTGTTGGGATGCTTTGTATAAAGAATCCTCACATACCCAGATAGGCGTGAAAAACAAAAAAACCTGTCTTTGCAGTCACGCAGTTGAGTAAAAAGATTTCGGTTTATTTTGAGTGTAAGCCGATATTTTCTTTTTATTCAATTTATTGCACAAAATAATACAAAAGGCAACTTCAACCATGAACGGATCACAGTGCTTGCCCTTTTGCACACTATGTGAAGTTGCTCTTATAGGAATTATATGTAAAAAAACATTAAAGTAAGTAATAGTAAAAAAAGGTATGGACTTTGAACATGTCTGTTTTTTAAAGCTGATAAAATATATAAAGTTACCATTATACAACACTAATATAGTAATATATTATACCTACATACTTAGATAAGGTTAGTAGGTCGACCATATTAAAAAAGAGAATCAAATAATTACCTCTAGCTAATCGGCTTTGCACTGTATATGTCAAGTTCCGAAACTCCAAATCCATTTTGATGTGGCTGAAACAATACAAAACACAATGTTAGGGTAGATAGATCTTTGTCTTTGTCAATTACGGTACAGAATATCTACTAGTACCTAAAGGTACAGAAGATTCACTCCGCAAAGTGATTTAAATAAATAGCGACTCTTGTTACCACAAAATAAAGTGCAATTCAGATTGGCACAGCGCATTATCTACCGTCTTATTTACCTAGACTTTTCTCTCTTTCTATCACGTAACTCTTATCCCTTCGCACTCTCTGAATTTAGGCCCTTCGAAGAGGTACGCCATGGACTTGCAGCTCCGCAGTTTACTGCGGAATGCGCCAGGCCAGATCGTAAACCTACCTAAAACTTTAAAAAAAAGTTAAAAAAAAATTGAATTTTTTTTTTGATGCTAATATTAGGTACATTTTGATGATAGAACAATATAGGATGTAACAAAAAAATGTTAGAGTTATTTTGCTGTAATCCGCCAACAGAAAAAAATCTGTATGGTCAAACATGCAGTTATAAGCTAAGCACCGCTTACCTCCCCAACCAAGCAATAAAGCAAAGTTCCCAAGCAAGCAATGCCACCACCACTCACATGCACCACCACACAAGACTTTAATACTACTCTCGACGCACGTTTCGCCCCGACACCGGAGCATCCTCAGGAGATATCGACTTTACAATACACACACGTCACTAGACAATACAGCATTGTAAAGTCGATATCTCCTGAGGATGCTCCGGTGTCGGGGCGAAACGTGCGTCGAGAGTAGTATTAAAGTCTTGTGTGGTGGTGCATGTGAGTGGTGGTGGCATTGCTTGCTTGGGAACTTTGCTTTATTGCTTGGTTGGGGAGGTAAGCGGTGCTTAGCTTATAACTGCATGTTTGACCATACAGAATTTTTTTCTGTTGGCGGATTACAGCAAAATAACTCTAACATTTTTTTGTTAATCATGAACTTCCGCAAAGTAACGCCTGACTCTATCCAATAATATAGGATGTGTTATAATTATTGATGCTTCATTAAATTTTAAAGGTGCTGAGTTATGAAATTAGAAGCTTATATTCAAAATATGGCTAAAATAGTATTTTTTAGAGGCTCATTGGTTGTGGCTGACTTAGTTATTTAGAGGCCAATAATGGTATTAAATAGAAGCTTGTTTAATTACATGCCAAAAAAATATACCTACGTACCTATATTTTTTTCCTAGCTGTCAATTTTATTTAACACTTTTTTTAGTAACAGGTATGGTATACCTTACATGTAATGTAACTTCAGATATAGCTTGCTTTAACGATATAAATAAAATGTTGATTTTCTAACTTGAACCAATTCTTATATTCGGAAAGAATAATTTATTCATAAAAAGTGTATGTAATAATTTGAATAGTGGGTAGGTACATTACATTGCAAATCGGAAGACCGGAACAATCAATGACCTTCATCTAAATATTATTAAAGAAATAGGTATACTCTAATGTTCGAACTTTCGAAGACTGTATAGAACCTACGAAAGACTATAGACAATCGGGGGCGCACTTCCGTAAAAATAATATGACATTTGCGCATGAAATTAGGAAATACCTACCTAATGCATATAATACGCCCGAACTTGCAAACATAATTGATTGAAAACGTAATATTTTTATATGACTGCCTGAAAAAAGGAATAAATTGTTTTCAGGGTTCATGTATGTATGTATGTATGTATGTATGTATGTATGTATGTATGTATGTATGTATGTATGTATGTATGTATGTATGTATGTGAGTTCCTATATTCCACCATAACTTCTATACCACTGAACCGATTTTGATGAGTGAGGTATCATTATATTCCTTAGCTTATTCCGGGTAACATAGGCTAGTAAAATTTAAAAAAAAATTGATGGGGTAACCAAGATCCCGCATTAACGATTAAAGTTAAAAAAAATTTTTCGAAATAAGATTAAGTATATAATCATGGTCTAGAAAATGATGAGTAGATTCCAAAAATATATAACACTATAGTTCAATATCCAGTGATTCACAAAAAAATACCATTTAAAAATGTAGATGAGATTCCAAAGGATATTTAACTTTTTAGTTCGTTTTTGGCTGGGCAGTCGTGTTTTTTAATTGTTTTAATTATAGCTTGTTACAACGTCTAGTCACAATAATCTACAATAGTACAATAATAGTACAATAGTCTAGTTTTCCTTTTTGCTTTGCTTTAAAAACTCCCTAGTCTATGCAGGACCTAAAATATATTTATCATCTCTTGATCTCGTGCACGAATCTTGTTTTTGCTTACAGCGAAACATGGGCAATTTGTTTTTTTTTATTGCTTAATAGAACAGGTTCAGAAGATCGGTGATCCTTCATGACGATAGTCTCCGCAGAACATTTATTTATTTATTTATTTATTTATTTATTGGATGACAAGATAGTCCTTGACTGCGATCTCACCTGGTGGTAAGTGACGATGCAGTCTAAAATGGTAGGCGGACTAACTTGGAAGGGGTATAGCAGTGTAAATTCAACGCATACCCCTAATCGGTTTCTACACGCCATCGTGCCTGAACGCTAAATCGCTGGGCGGCACGTCTTTGACTGTAGGGTCGTAACTAGCCACGGCCAAAGCCTCCCACCAGACCAGACCAGAGACAATTTAGAGATTATAAATTCCTAAATTGCCCCCGCCGGGAATCGAACCCGAGACCTCTCAGATATAAGACCACAGCGCTCACCACTGCGCCAGGAGGTCGTCAAAACATTGTACGTAGTACCTACTCCCATTACAAGAAAATTGTTCAAAAACTGTAACTCAACTATCGAGACGGCGAAACTATTGTCACTTTTTTATGTCTATAAGCTCTTACCCGCGACTTCACTCCCGGCATCTATTAAAAGAAATCCGTGTTGATGTGATAGTGTTGATTTCTATAAATCAAGCTCAAATACAAACTTTGATGGAAACAGCTTAAAAAATAACGGATTTTCATATAAACTTCCATCCCCTTTTTAAACCCCTTGGGGGGTGGAATTTCCAATAATCCTTTCTTAGTGTGCGCCTACGTCATAAAAGGAACCAACTGTAAAAATTTCAAGTTTCTAACTTCAGTAGTTTAGGCTGTGCGTTGATATCTCAGTCAGTCAGGACTTTGAATTTTATATAGGTATATAGAATATAGATATAGATTACCAATGATGTTTTTAACTTTTCCATTGTTCTTTTAGTTTTTCTGTAATTTTTATTTTACTTTAAACCCAAAAATGCCGCAAAAACACGTTTAAAGTAGGGGAGCCCCCTTTTAATTTTAAATATTATCGGGAATAGAGGACATAACTTCTCGCGGATAGTAGCAAGTCACTCTAAGCTTTTTCCACGCGGACGAAGTCGCGCGAATTAGCTAGTTAAAAATAAATTCCATCTCTAATATCAGTCACACACGATTTTCCAGTTTCTATCACACGTAACTTTGTACTGGGTTATCCGACAAACTTTTTGTAAAAGCTATATCTCTGCCATATTAAAAAAATATATCTGGTAGTAAAGTGGTCTCACTGTCACTGCTATGCAAAAACTCGTTGTTATGCTTTTAAAGTTTGTTGCCGACTCAAAAATTAGTTACAATAGTTTAGTTATTGAGACTAAAAACTTGAAAAGGTTTATTTTATTTTTCTCTTTTTAGTTGCTTCTATCGTCGATTCAACTTTTTGTAAAAAATTAAATTATTATAAATTGCAAGGTAATAATTTATTTTTTATTTTTATATGTGGTTTTTACCATAATAAAGGAATTTATAATTATCATTTTGAATCCGTTTATTTCTTACGAAGAATTGGCAATAAATTGCAGGATTAACAAAATCTTTATGGATCTTTTTAACAATCAAAATCAGGTTTGATGCACATTAGGAGTCAGAACGAACCATCTATTATAAAAACGAAGATTTCGCTCAAGATTAATTAATTACCTAGGTATTATTACCATCAGGTTGTATTTTTAGGTTACCTAGTAATTAAACCACAGGATGTGTTTTCATAGTCAATTAATGTTAGCCGCTAAAATTAACTGAGTTAAGGACGAGCGCTTTTAAACTTTAAGTTTATTGCATGTAGTCCCTCTTTAATTTTAACTTTTTTTACATTAGTTATTTGTTGTTAAAACGGTAAATGAAAACTGGACGAAGTCGCGGGCGTCAGCTCAGCTCAGCTCTGATATTATTGTATATGAATAAAAAGAGGATGCAGCGCGTAATGGCAGATATTTGTCGTAATTTTTGTCATATATTATCATTTGACAATGAAGTACTCTATTATACTCTTCGTCGTTTGGCACAATTTTTTCGCTTGGTTTGTGAGTATATAACGCATCCCTAGTAGAAATCTGAATCCTCAGCTAGGATAAAAGTAACGGAACCTGCTAAACACACTCACTAATTGAGATAAAAAATACATTGCTCGCGCGCACATGTTGTTACTAAATTATTACGAGAAGTAGAAATATTCTACACCTTATCTTGATTTCACCAGAGTTGCTTTGTCGCTTTCACTATCTCGTAAGTGCTTAACAGTTTGTCTCTGGGTTCGTAATGTTATAATCTGTTCACACTAGCGATTGCCAATATACATAGTACCTCACGTACCTAATACTAGGTTCAAAAGTTTTTTGTTAGGACTAGGTACATAATTATTTATTGACATACTAGCTAATGCGAACTCTTTGATTTGCCGGGATAAAAAGTAGCCTATGCCGGTCCTCAACTATAGGCATCCAAAAAATCTGTAGCTCTATTGCAGCGTTATCGAAGGACAAACCAATAAACAAAAACACTTTCGCATTTATAATATTAGATAATAGTAAGGAGTAAGGATTGTACTGCTTGATAGTAGTGATTCGATTCCCGGCACGACTTTTCGGAATTATGTGCATTTAAGCATTTAAATACCACTTGATTCTACGGTGATGGAAAATATCGTGAGAAAACCTGCACACCTGAAAGTTCTACATAAACTGGTGGTGGACTATGGTCTATAACCCTTCTCTGAAAGACCCAGTGTATTGATTCCCTAAAAATGATCACATCAGTGTAACGATCGCAATGACCTATGAATCAGAGGTCATTGCGATTGGCTGGTACCCTCCTGCTATTGGTTAAAATGCATTGATGCAGTAAGAACGCCATAAATTCAGCCAATTAGAAGACATTGCGATTGTTACACTGATGCAATTTTAAGAGAATCGACACACTGCACCCTAGCCGTTGATAGGTAACTTAGGAAACAGAAAAGTGTTCACCGTGCCTACTCATTAATCTGCGCTATGGTTATCGAGAAGTAGTCAAGGTCTTATTACAAAAGCCAAATTATTAAATATTCTTTTCAACATCACGTTGACCCTCTCACTCTCCGCATCTCAGCCATGAGCCCTCCGAAAATGCAGGTGTTTGATTTGTGTTGAGTAAAGCCAAACATTACTCAAATTCGTGTTTTGTAACTCATAAATAAAATCTACTGAGTAGATATTGCAAGGTGCCCCGGGGACAGAATGTGCTATTTTATTCATATGTATTATCACATTATCACACTAATATTATAAAGGTGAAAGTCCGTGTGTGTGTGTGCGTGGGTATGTATGTGTGTGTGTGTGTGTGTGTGTGTTTGTTACTCCTTCAGGCAACAACGAATTAAGCGATTTGACTGAATTTTGAGATGAAAATAGCTCATACCCAGGATTTACATTTATAGGTTACATATATTTTATTCCGGAAAGTTAAAAAGTTCAGAAAGTTTTAATCCACGCGTACGAAGGCATCATCTAGTAAAAAATATACAGGTATATGACTAACTTTTTATCCCGGAAAATAAGGGAGTTCCCGCGGGAATTACAAAACCTCAATCCATGAGTACGAAGTCGCGGGTATCAACTAGTGAAGCTATAATATACTTTTACTAGAAAGAAAAGAGGACCTAGACCATTTTCTAAGTCCTGTAGTGTATACTCATTCAATCTTTCGAAAGCACTTTGTACTAAAACATTATTCTATTCCATTCATTAATTTATTCATCTTATAGTTATCCATACAGAATGTTCATATTTGATAAGGAAAAGGTGCCCAATAGACTAGGGTATCTACTTATACATCGATTATATGGCTCCAAAACTTGGCGAATTAAATATTTATGACGCCAATAATTAATATTCAAAATATTTGCTGTTCGATTCAGAACAAAAATAATTATAAAACATGTATATACCTATAGTATCTATATATACTCGTACCTATAAACTATAAAGATATAATTAGGGTGTAATAATCATATTAACATGTCTGTAGTCTGTAGGTATAATAAAATTATAATAGAGCTTATTACGAATCGATATTGCAAAATCTGACATTATAAATCGTACCCTTATTGCAAAAACCGATTATCTGCATTTTTTTACCAAAATTAGGTTAAATATATCAATCGACTCCTCAACTCACGGCGAAGCTGTAGGTCAAACCCATTATCTGCTACGACGCTTTTTTACGGAGATAGCTAGAGTTAAAAGCAACTACCTACAGGTATGATTTAATTACCTTCTTAAAAAAAGAACTAAACTCATTTAAATAATTTAGATTTATAAATCTATACCACAAAAACAATGTATTGTATTATAATACTTTTCAGATGTAGTTGCTTGATTTATCATTATGTCAATATTATTCTGTTAATACATGTTAACCTGCGTTAACAGGTTTCAGCTTTTATTAATATACTAGAAATTGCTGATGTATCTAAAAAGAAAAACGAACTAAACAACATTAGTTGCTTTTTGCAGAATAATGAACTCAATATTTTGTTAAAATTATTTCAGGTAAAAGAACTTAAGTTCACTTTTACTGTATAACTGGGCTACGAGGGTTTTTGAACATCTTCACAAATCAAAAGTTTTTTGATTTGTTAAGCTCACAATATAACTCTATCTTTAAGGTGATAGAGAAAAGACTGTCTAAAGATCTTAAGTTTAGTAACTGGTCAACTGCCGGAATCTATAAAAGTAGAAATAAGCTGCTTGACTTATATGCAGAAAAAAATATAATTATTCCCCCGCGTTTATTGAATATGTAAGAAACTATTCTAAATTGTTTGAAAATGTGTGCATACAAGCAAAGTCACTTCACATAAAACAAAAAATTGCCAATTCTGATAATAAAATTAAAACAGCATGGGACATCATCGGCGATGAAATGAGTAAACATAAGGTACATAATAATAATAAATTGGAGCTTAAAAGTGATAATCATGTAATTAACTCCGATACAGTAATTGTAAATACATTTGAGAACTTTTTCAAAAATATTCCAATTACTACAACCAGTTCTCTGAATTCCTCGCCAGCAGAAGTCTATCGTCTTCTAAGGAGCAATGTCTCTGAGTGCAATAAGTTATTTAGGTTTGAACACGTTACCCCATATGACATAGTCAAAACATTTAAATCTTTACAAAATAAGAAAACAGCAGCTCTATGGGGGATATCAGTTAAAACAATTCATAACATAATTGATATTATTGCGCCATATCTTGCTTTAATTTTTAATAAATCAGTAGATTCTGGATCTTTTCCAGACCTTATGAAATATAGTAAGCTAATACCGCTTTTTAAATCGGGAAGCAAAAGTGACCCGAATAACTACAGGCCAATTTCAATTTTGCCAACTCTCAGCAAGATATTCGGAAAAATAATGCTCAACCAACTGCTTTTACACTTTAATTTAAATAAAATCCTACACACTGAGCAGTATGGTTTTACAAAGGGTCGATCAACAACCGATGCAGCCGCAAGGCTGTTACAACACATATTCGATGCATGGGAGAACTCACAGAGTGCCATTGGTATTCTCTGTGATTTGTCGTCAAAGGCATTCGACTGCGTTGATCACGAGACACTTTTGCTTAAACTGAGCCACTATGGCATTAAAGATTTTGCACTTAGTCTCATTGCGTCTTATCTCAGTGAACGAGTCCAAAGAGTATGTGTCAATCATGTAAAATCATCCGGATCAGCCTTAGTAATGGGTGTACCCCAGGGTTCTATTCTAGGTCCATTCATGTTTTTGGTCTACATAAATGATTTACCACATTTTGTCCACAATACTTGCGATATTGTACTATTTGCTGATGATACGTCTTTGAATTTTAAAGTCGATAGGATAAAAGACAATTTTGACGATGTAAATAATGCATTATCTCAAGTTTCTGAATGGTTTACGGCAAATAATCTACTTTTAAATACTAAAAAAACAAAGTGTGTTGAGTTTTTATTACCTAACCCGAGAACTGTCAGTAAAAATTTAAAGATAAATAATGAACCTTTGAAAACTGAGGACTCCAAAGTGTTCTTGGGATTAACCCTGGATTCAAAGCTACAATGGGGCACCCATATAGCAACGCTTGCGGGCAAACTTAGCTCTGCTGTATATGTTATCTTTACATAGTATAAAACAAAATCGATTCCCGCTGTCTGGCCCTCTTTATGTACGCGTAGATCTTTTAAACTACGCAACGGATTTTAATTCAGTTTTCATCAGTAGATAGAGGGATTCGAGAGGAAAGTTTACAGTTATAGTGTTTCCCTAAATTCCTACGGGAACGGGACAAATGTAGGTGAAACCGCAAGGCACAGCTAGTTATTCTAATATAATAAAACGAAATAATTTAAATGAGCTAATCTCTAGAACGGCTGGACCGATTTCAACGAAACTTTCTTTTAAAGATAGCTGAGATAATAAGAAATAATGTAGGCTTGCCCATTTCCCACGGGAACGGGAACTCCTCGGGTAAAACCATAGGGCGCTGCAGTTAGTACGTACAAAGTTAAATGAAATCTACTTTACCTTCAGCCAAAAGCGACTAAAGATATTTATTTTACACCTGTACTGGCTAAAGTTGAACTAAAACGATTTTTGTCTTGATGATTATTACTATTCAAAACAAGTGATTAAATAAAAAATGCCATTAGAGCTACCAGAACGGTAAATTTGAAAATTTGGTAGTTTTTCTACATTCAGGAAAAACTAACTAAGTGAGCTCCTTACCGGTTATTTTCTTCTTTTTGTTGAAAAAATAGTAAGTTTTTTTCAATTATTAACCTACTTAACATTTCTTGAATAGTTTCTTGTTTATAAAAATTATTATTGTTTAAAAATGGGCATCATTATAACTAATTTTTAAGTCGTTAAAGTTTCAAATGCTTATAACTCAAAAACTTTTCGCTCAAATTTTGGTGCAGATAATCGGTTTTTGCAATAAGGGTACGAAATGCACTATACGGGATTATTTATTATTGGCTAGTTGATGCCCGCGACTTCGTTCGCGTGGATTGAGGTTTTTAGGTTTCCGTAGCCAAATGGCAAAAAACGGAACCCTTATAGATTCGTCATGTCTGTCTGTCTGTCCGTCCGTATGTCACAGCCACTTTTTTCCGAAACTATAAGAACTATACTGTTGAAACTTGGTAAGTAGATGTATTCTGTGAACCGCATTAAGATTTCCATAGAAGAATAGAAAAAACAATAAATTTTGGGGTTCCCCATACATAGAACTGAAACTCAAAAAATTTTTTTTTTTTCATCAAACCCATTCGTGTGGATCTTTGGATAGGTCTTCAAAAATGATATTGAGGTTTCTAATATCATTTTTTTCTAAACTGAATAGTTTGCGCGAGAGACACTTCCAAAGTGGTAAAATGTGTCCCCCCCCTGTAACTTCTAAAATAAGAGAATGATAAAACTAAAAAAAATATATGATGTACATTACCATGCAACTTCCACCGAAAATTGGTTTGAATGAGATCTAGTAAGTAGTTTTTTTTATTACGTCATAAATCGTTAACCGCAATTGCTGCTACGGAACTTCTACGGACTTCATGGGCGAGTCCGACTCGCACTTGGCCGCTTTTTTAATTCCCGCGGGAACTATGTTTTATTCAAGACTCTCTATCTCTGTATCAAATTTCAGCCAAATCGGTTTAGTCGTTGCGGCGTGATTTGACAGTTCGGGACGGAGACAAATACATAATACAACAAATCAAAAACCATGAAAATCGGTTCAGCGTTCTGGAAGTTATAAGTGTTCGAACAAACCCGACTTTGTTTTATACATATACCTATATTAAGATTTAGAATGGTTATCAAATTTATAACTACAAAGGACGTGTCTTTTACTTATTTTGCAGGACCCTCCTCTATTTTGATAAATAAATAATCAGTAAGAAATAATTAATTTTTAACATAGATTATTATCTGTTGGCATGTTTCCCAAAGTTTCCCAATTAGCGAAATCAGATTGGAATCTTTCCGGTTTCATAGCCACACACCGATGACGCGACGCGAACTTTAAGTTAATTACAAATTAATCTAAATCCAAGTCATAAACGAGGAAAAACTTAATTTATGAACTGGTGTTAATAAAATTATGCATGCGCATTACACCACAATTTTTTTAGGTATCATAATTATTTAAATGAGGCCCGAATTACAATGTCATAAATCAGTCAGTTCAAAAGATTCACAACATATTTTTGAGGACGGCCATTTACCTTACCTTCCTAACTAGCAACGAGCAATATAAGCAGCCACTTTACCGCTTCATTTCTGTATAATATCTGTTTAAGGGAATTAGTATGAAGTAACTCCCTTAAACAGCTATTATACAGCAATAACAAAACAAGCAATAATGGCAGCCATTGTACCGCTTAATTGCTGTATAATATCTGTTTAAGGGAATTAGTATGAAGTAACTCCCTTAAACAGCTATTATACAGCAATAACAAAACAAGCAATATAAGCAGCCATTGTACCGCTTAATTGCTGTGTAATATCTGTTTAAGGGAATTAGTATGAAGTAACTGCCTTAAACAGCTATTATACAGCAATTAAACGGTACAGTGGCTGCTTATATTGCTTGTGTCCTAGTTGGGCTGTACTCTACTTGGTAAGAAAAAGTGCTGAGTGTTTTTAAACCCCGATGATATAAGAGGGGTGTTATAAGTTTGACGTATGTATCTGTTTGTTCCCTCGTAGCTCCTGACCGATTATGATGCGGGTTTTTCTGTTTATAAAGCTATCGTGATCATCTTTGATCTTTTGTTTGTTGGTTTGTCTTTCAATGATGCAGTAGCTACTGGAGCAATGACATAATTTTTTGCTAGTACATAAAAACTATATCGCACTTTCGGTGCAACAAAATCACAAATAGCCAGAACTGAAAAATAGAGTTAAGTATGCCAAATTGTCTCTGATATTTCTGGCAACAAAATCGGTTCTACTACAATCTAGTAGAATTTTGAGACGCATTCGCGGATGTTGTCAACGAAAAAAAAAAATTATAAATGCGACAGTCTGGATGGATGGATGGATCGATGTTTGTTACTGAATCATGCCACAACGATTGAAGCGATTTGACTAAAATTTGGCATAGAGATAGATAATAGTTTGGAATAACAGATAGGATACTTTTTATCTCGGAAAATAAGAGAGTTCCCGCGGGAATTAAAAAAACTCAATCCGCGCGAACGAAGTCGCGGGCACCAACTAGTTTATCGTGAGCATTAGAAATCGATGAATGAAAGAGATGAAGGACGTTTCGCTGTTGACGTTTGAAACGCAACAAATGCTCGCCTTGACCGAAGAGGCAATGAACTTACGAGTAGCAAAGCCGCCCCACCAGCGAATTGCAACTTGATAACGACGCGCGCTAACGGCTAAGTGCAGCGGATTGATTTAGCTTTTTTTTAAATATGAATAGCGGGTCACCTGATGTTAAGTGATTACCGCCGCCCGTGAACACTTGTAGTACCAGAGGCACCACCAATGCGTTGTCGGCTTATCAGGATTTTATTCGCCCGCCCCTTGAATAACCCCATATTGTAATTAAGTGGGAACACTGTCGAAGGGAGATGATGCCACAATTTGGTAGCACGTGGAAAAAAGATCTGAAGCAACGGATGGTCGAAGTCCTCCAGGCACCCAGGTGGTGAGGGCGAGTTCGGTGGCGTGTGGTGCGGTTGTAGAAGTTAGGGGAATAGATTGCTATTTACACGACTGCTCAAAAAACCGGCTAAGTGTGAGTCGAACCCGCCCATGAAGGGTTCCTTCCTTTTGTGGTTCCAGATTGCAGAATCAGGGATTAATCTGGATTCTGATTCAGGGCTATGAGTTTGATGGCATATTTACAAGGTGACGAAGTAGGCACGCTCGCGCAGATTTGGTTTTATTTCAGGAAAAAATTACTTTACACGAATGTAATACAGAATAAAAATAAAACTCTCAAGTAAAAATATTAATATTTTTAAGACCTTTTTTGTGTGCAAGAATTAATTAAAAAGCTTGTGCCGTTTTGGAGAACATTTGCAAATGCAAATTATGATAAAAATAACAATTTTGTTGCAGTAAAAACATTATTCAAGCTTTATCTTTAATTCTGTATTTTTTCTGTACGGCTCAAATCAAACATTCTGTTCACAATTTGATTTAGATATCCATGAATTTAGACATTTTCACACACTTAGTTCTTCAAAAAAAACCATAGATAGTATAGTTTAAGCATAGTTTAAACCTCTAACTAACGAAGTGAAGTTGTCCATAGCTAGACGGAATAGTTCTTGGACTATCTGATGCTAGTCCACTCCCTTATGTTTTTGCGCCATGACCTCTTTCTTCTTCCAACACCTTTTTCCAGCAACTTCATTGCTTTAATTTGATTTGAATAAGATCACATTAATAAAATAATAAGTTATGCCGGTTTTGCACGGTCGAGCTTCTTTTTTTTTATTTAAATTTATTTTTATCCTTTTTTTTTATAAATAACTCACGCTCGCCGCCCATGTTATTTACATCCATTTCGTATTACATATATTCAAATTCGTATTATAATAGGTATTCGTATTATTATAATACTAGCTTAAACCCGCGGCTTCGCTCACGTTAGGTTCTATTTTTTAACCCCCTATTTAACCCTCTTGGGGTTAAAATTTTACAAAATCCTTTCTTAGCGGATGTCTACGTCCTAACAGCTACCTATATGCCAAATTTCAGTTCGATCGGTCCAGTGGTTAGAGCTGTGCGTTGATAGATCAGTCAGTCAGTCAGTCAATCAGTCAGTCACCTTTGTCTTTTATATATTTAGAAGATACTCGTACCTACTCACTTTAAGTACAATCAATACGAACGGTATGAACGGCATCCGGACCCAGTTGCAGTGGTAAATTCATTTGACGATTCGAAACTTCGCATTCGAAAAGACTGTAAAAGTTTATTTGAATAAAAAATTATTCTATTGTAGGTAAGTATTCTAAACAGATTATATTAATATATTATTATTATTAACACATTTAATAATAAATAGGTCAATGTAATGTAAACAACAATTTATATACCGATATCTGTAACACCTACAGATACCGCATATTTGTTTTTCTTTGGAACTTGGTACCAAAAACTACGGTTCTCTGGCGACTGAAAAACATTTTACTTTTTAAAATACCCTAGCAGTTTTTTGAACCCCGATAAATTGTCCAATCCTCATTTCACCCCATGGAATTTATTTCCCACAAATGTAAACATTACGTAGTCGAGATAAGGTTCAGCATTATTTGCAATATTTCAGAGAAAATAATTATTATGTAAAAATTTGAACATTCCGTTGCGTTTATGGTTTCCTAATAAACGATATTACACATGAGGAATAAAAATAATTACATAACACATAAATGATAGGTAGGAGGTAGCTGTCACGTACCTACATTAAAATCATTAATATAAGGTCAAGTGGGGTAAGAGAAACATACTTTACTGGTTTGTGAACATTTTGGCCTTCAGCTATCAAAATTATACATTTATTTCGATATTAATTGAAACAAATCTTCGCTTTTGAAATATACTAACATTTTTTTTGATACAGAACTAGATTGTTCGTATAATTACGGCAAAATTTAGCAACAAAGCTAGGTCATAAAAATGTTCCTCTTACCCGAGATTTGGGGTAAGAGGAACACTCGATACTTTTAAGTAATAACTCGTGTTTTTAAGTGTTTAAATAGCATGTATTAAATTTTTTGTTTGAGTTAAGTGGATGAAACCTTACCTCGTTTAAAAAAAGGTCTTATTTAGGCTGACAGCATAAAAAAACGAAATTTGGGGTAACAGGAACATATAGGTAAGGTCAGAGGTGCTAAACATTTTCTGGTATTAAATGAACGTATTAAAAACTAGCTTTCCGCCCGCGACTTCGTCCGCGTTTTGGTTATATCGCGCTTGGCACAATTTTTCAAAACATGAACCCCCTTTAGTGATCGGTTAAAATGAAGCCTATGCCCTAAGCCTAAGCTCGAGGCATTTTGCTTTTTCTGTAACAAATAAACAGTTAAACAAATCATGGCTATTTACGGAACGTGTTATACCGGCTGACTTTTTAAGTCCTGGCCAAAATTTGTAGGATAAACCTTTTGTATGGGACCAACTTTCGTACTCGAAAAAAAAAAATCTACTAAGTATTTCATACATTTTGGTCACAGCTGATCGATACTTTCGTATGGAACAGCTGACTTTTTATTTCGAGTACGAAAGTTGGTCCCATAGAAAAAGTTGTTCATATTCATAGGTAGGTTTATCGTAGAAATCTTGACCAGTACTTAAAAAGTCAGCCGGTATTTTAGTGGATTTTAAAAATGTTTGTTACCCCCTGAAACCGGGAAAGAGGAACATATGTTTCTCTTAACCTAGTATAGCCGTTCCTCTTTCCCAGCTTGCCATTTTGAAAGTTATGTTTTTATTGACATCGAAAAAGCACTAAAAACACACACTACAAACAATACAATACGTAGAAAATAAAGATTAAACGTAATAATTACACTTACCATAGCAATCAACCGCAAAACTGATGTTTTTAATATTTTAATAACACAAACAAGGAACGCCGCTAGGTCTTGGTTTTTTTAGTTTGACAACTGATTTTTTTTTCTCTCTTTTACTCGCTTATCTGCCGTGTTGTAGCGCCAACTATCCAAGAATATATGAACTACGCCTAATACTGTTATATCAACGTAGTGACCATAGAGCTCGCCGTTATAGTTTTCTTTTTACTAGTTACAGTTTCTCTTCCCCCCGCGTCCCTCTTACCCCACCTGACCTTATACAGGGCGTCCCACGGCTATGCCACATGGAGGGGAAGTACCTTAAATATTGTAGATGGAACATTTTACTGAAAGAAGACTTCATTTTAATTTAAAAAACAATTTAAACTGCATTCATAGATTTTTAAATAATTGCCTGGTTGAACCGGGACTCGAACCTGCTATACGAAAAAAAAAATTAATCTGTATCTTTATCATACCGATCGGAAGGTTTCATCATAAGGATTATTTTTTGTTAAATAACATAGCATGAGAAATAAAAGGAAGACCATGAATTTTAGCCTTTCATGTAAAATTTTGTTCAGAAAAATGAAAAGCTGACATTGGCGTATCGACGTACAACTGACATGAACTATTACTAATGAGTACCCACTTGAGAAGTACGCATCATTTCCCGATACTTACTATCCTTACTAATCCTTACTTATATTACCTATAAATGCGAAAGTGTGTTTGTTTGTTGATTTATTGGTTTGTCCTTCAATCCCGCTGCAACAGAGCTACGAATTGCATACTCATTAGTAAGGCACGGACAAGGTACATCAAAGGCTAAAATTCATGGTCTTCCTTTTATTTCTCATGCTATGTTATTTAACAAAAAATAATCCTTATGATGAAGCCTTCCGATCGGTATGATAAAGACACAGGTTAATTTTTTTTCTCGTATAGCAGGTTCGAGTCCCGGTTCAACCAGGCAATTATTTAAAAATCTATGAATGCAGTTTAAATTGTTTTTTAAATTAAAATGAAGTCTTCTTTCAGTAAAATGTTCCATCTACAATATTTAAGGTACTTCCCCTCCATGTGGCATAGCCGTGGGACACCCTGTATATAGCTACTCGTGCTGATTCACTGATTGACTGACTCACTCATTGATCACCTCTCCTGTAAAATTTTGTATGAAAAAATTTTTTTTCACTCACGGTTTCGTATAGAGGATAAAAATTCATTCGGAGGAAAAATATGGAGAGAGCTGATGATTGAGGATTTTGGAGACGAGTGAGGAGCACCGGCCAGGGTATCGAAGATAGGTGGGGGGTGTTCAACCAAATGTCACTCGAAACCTCATCCAATTAGCAGAGAGCTGAAAAAAACTTCCAAAATGGCGGATTCAAGATGGCGGCCATACAAATTTCGTCGGTGTCTATCTCGGAAACTATAAGAGATGGAAGAGTGGTTTCTTGGAAAAGGATGATCAGAACTCGAAGGTCTACTTGATGAATAGAAAAAAAAATCAAGATGGTGGAATTAATTTTTTTCCATACAAAATATATGAAAGACTTTAATACGGTTCCTTTTCAAAATTTCTGATGGTTTCGTATAGAGGACAAACATTCATTTGGAGGAAAAATATGGAGAGAGCTGATGGTTGAGGATTTCGGAGACGGGTGAGGAGCACGGCCAGGATATCGAAGATAAGTGGAGGGTATTCAAACAAAAGTCACTCGAAACCTCATCCAATTGGCAGAGAGCCGAAAAAAAATCCAAAATGGCGGATTCAAGATGGCGGCCATACAGATTTCGTCGGTGTCTATCTCGGAGACTATACAAGGTGGAAGAGTGGTTTCTTGGAAAAAGATGATCAAGACTCGAAGGTCTACTTGATGAATAGAAAAAAAATCAAGATGGTGGAATTTATTGTTTTCATAGAAAATGTATGCAAGACTTTGATACGTTCCTTTCCGCTGATGGTTTCGTATAGAGGACAAAAATTCATTTGGATGAAAAATATGGAGGGAGCTGATGATTGAGGATTTCGGAGACGGGTGAGGAGCACGGTCAGGGTATTGAAGATAGGTTGAGGGTGCCCAAACAAAAATCACTCGAAACCTCATCCAATTGGCAGGGAGCTGAAAAAAATTCAAAATGGCGGATTCAAGATGGCAGCCATACAAATTTCGACGGTGTCTATCTCAGAGAGTATAAAAGATGGAAGAGTGGTTTTTTAGAAAAAGATAATCAAGACCCGAAGGTCTACTTGGTGGCCAGAAAAACCGCGGTTCGCTTTAGCGAGCCGCGCACCCACGCGCCCTACTAGTTTTCTTATGTACAAGTTTGATCTAATAATTCTTAATGATACATTTTTGAGTACTATATCATAGTACTGACATAAATTCATTGATGATACAGATATTTCAACGTCCTGTAACAGAAGTAACGACTTACCACTTACGATACTTTCAGTTTTAAAGTAATACAATATCTATTTCCTTTGATGACGCATGCCCTAGCAATAGCATTATCATTCAAATCGTTATAATTTACCATCTCTGAGTAACGTTTAACCGTTTAGTAAATTAGATGTTTTCTGACAGTTTTAGCATTGAAAATCTGTCAAAACGTCTAAATTGTACTAAAAACAATTAGGTACGTAGCCGTCCCTTGTTACTTCGGTCAATTGATAAACAAGGAGTTCATTATTGCTTAAACGCATTCATACCTATCTACTTTCTACTTCGCTCTGATAATAACGGTCGCCTTGTTATTTTCTTCACCTTTAAGAATTGGTATTTCATTATAATTTTATTCGATCAAGAATATTTCCTATACATATATACAAATATCAGCAACTGCCCGCGACTTGTTTCGCGTTGTTTTCTTTTTTAAATCTTATACTTTCCGTATTTTCCTTATTTTCTGATCGTCTATTTCGCTCACTTGATTTTACAGGTTTGTATGAACAATAAAATACATACATTTAATTATATTATAATCACCCCCTTTACTTATTTTTGCGAAATAAATAACTTATTACTTAGTATGAGACCAATAATGAGAATAACCTATTAATTATTATTTATTATACTTACAACACCAATAACATGACTAATTAGTAATATAACTGTTATCATTTTAAAACATTAAACAACGTTCATTGTTTTTGCATTCTGTACATTGCATTGCTCAGTTTTGACTAACTCTTAATTACCTGCGTTTTGTAGTAGTTAGTATACCAGTGGTTCTCACATAAATATATTATGAACTAGCGTCTTAGAAGTTAAAAAAAAATGTATCAATTTTATTTTTGTTGGATAATTACTATTATCTATAGTATTCGTTGTTTAATCGCTTTTCATCCTGAGCTTTTTTGAAATAGACCTGAGATAAAAAAAACTAAAATAGGGTACAACTGGCGACGTTATCGCGCAGCTAAGCGCTCTCTGCGAGGCATCCACGTGAAAGCATTGAATTATTATGTACTAAAGTGATTATATCTAATGATCTGAGAAAACCTGAGAAAACGGTTCAAGGGTTAAGTAATTATGTTAATTTATACTAATGAGTTTTCTTTAAGACTCTGGCAGAAACTATCAAACAGACAGACAGATACGCGGACAAGTAGATATTCCGTAGACTCGAAGCCCTCGCTTCGCTCGGCCAATTTATAAATTACTTACTTACGTAAGCTTTATTTTAGGCAACTTTTTTTTCAAAATCCACATACCTACCTACTTACAAGAGCAGGTAATCATAACAAGTAAAACTTTATTAAAACGATTTTTCCTTACTAAGTATTATTTTTTTATTAAAAAAAATAATACCAGAAACCATTTAAATAACACGTTCAACTTGAATTTCATTTTCGGTTTATTAGTATTAAAATAAGAGTAAAAACAAAAGTTTTTGGTTAGGTTTTTTAGCATTATAAGCAAATAAGCAAAAGATCGATATACGTAGTACGTAGGTACATAATTATATCGATGAATCAAAAGAACTAATTACAGGCTGCTACTATATCATACTATATTTTTCTTAAACTTTCGGAATATTTCCGGGAATTTTCATCTCTAGACGAGGCACGAAACGATCACACATTCCGCTCGTTACGCTTCGCATTCGTTTGTAAATGAACACAGAGGAATTAGATGCAACCAACAGACCGCAAAACATCCTTCCGCACTATTCAAAAGGGCGATCTATATCTTCTTTACCCTTAAAATAGTCTGTAGGTACCCTGTCTGACTAACTGACAGTCAATCCACAACCTAAATCCTTAGATCTCAATATTACATACTTTTTTATGCTTAAACTTAGGCATAGAGATTTAAATATTCCTTGATAAGGATTACTAAGGAGGAATTTTTTGAATTGCCACTAAATGCGTGAAAAGTCTTTAAAAAAAGCATTACAGTAGAATCCCGATTATCCGAACATCGATTATCCGAACATCCGATTATCCGAACTCATTCGTGATCACTCAAAAGATGTGATTGATTACGTCAAAAATCAATAACAAGTTATTTCCAACCAAAATTTTAAATTACATAGGTACTTTGTAATTCATTTGCTTTGAAATCGATTATCCGGATTTTCGATTATACGGAATACCCCTGGTTTTATTTGATCCGGATAATCGGGATTCTACTGTATTTTAAAAATCACATAGAACGATGGCGAAATGGCCACCACTTTGTCCTGTTATTTTAAAATGAAAAAAGTCATTAAAGTATTAATCAATTGGTGAATTGCAGTACCAAACTTGAAGACCAACACTATTCTTAAGCCCGCTTTACACAAGCGAGCTCGCGAACGCTGCACACTGTGGAGTGTATTTTTGCGGCGTTCCCCGAAAGTGGATATATATGAACTTTTACTTAAAATGACTATAATTTTATCGCATGCTGAACTTTCTTAATCTACTCTGCTCTAACCTGCCTGGGACTTAACAGAGTTAAAATGAAATGAAAATAAATAATATTATGTCCTGTGTCTTAAATTAAATCAGAGTGAGTGTGCGATCACCGTTACATTTTAGCCAAAGTTCACCAGTTTAGGCTGTGCGTTATACCTATTTCTGTTTGTCATGGTACCTATCGTTTTATAAGTAGAAAAAAAAAGCCTAAAAAAGATACGATACCAACATGCTTAAGGAGAAAGTGCTTATGAAACGCCTAAGAACTATATTAAATATCCCTGGCCAATAAACGCAAAAATAACAATAAACAACTTTCATTATTTACGCAAAACATTAACTATTCATTTATTTAATGACTGTTAAATTATTTAAACAGAACATGAATATTTACACCGAAGACCGCGCTTGTGAACTAAATTTATTATTTGCGTCAAAAATTTAAATGTTGATGATCTCTATTTAATATTTTATTGAAATAGGTTTTTAAAACAAACATTCTTAGCATAATAATATTATATCGAAGATCCATAACATATTTTATAAATAAATATGTGAAAGTCCTTACCTTTCGAACTGTTAAAATTCACTATCACGAACAATAAAAAAAGTGAACAAAAATATGCACCAAATCTTATCAAGAAAACGATGCACAATTTTTGTTTTGACGCACTATTTCTCCGCACGATCGAAACTAAACTTTCGAATATCGAACCGAACGGCAAAAAAGCGCGGCGTCACTCGACTATGTTCCAAATTCGAATGCACACAGCCAACGCTCACACGCGCAGTGGCAAACTGTTCACTGAAGTCTGAACCATGCATGAAACATCCAACATCCACTTCCTCGCACCCTCCGTCCCCACTCAGACTCAGAACTCGTAAATATTCATGAGAATAAATTAATAAGCCATAATAACGGGTTCAAAATTATCCAAATGTCAGAAGTGGTATTTCGTTGTTTTGACGTCATTTTATTTTGGCTAATTCGGACTTCGAAGAGTCTTGGTCCTCTGATGAAAATAAAATTTATCTGTTGTTGGTAAGTATATAGGTACCTAGAATAGTTTCATAGTGTAATACATTCAAGTTTTTTTTCCAATATTTTAGTTTGTATACAGCAAGTCAGCAACGTCAAAAAACGGTTTAAATAAATTAGGTCAGCGGCATTTGGCATAATGTGCACAGGTAGGTGCTAGACTAGATACATATCTAAGCTTGTTTATTAGACCGACGAAAAAAAGAAGAGGAGCTTCTCAATTCGTCGCGTATATAAATTCTCTCGAAGATCCATAGGTCTAGAACGGATAGCATGTCATATTACTCTATGTAATGTTATAAACATAGTGTATGCCAACATAAGGTATCAAATGCAAAATCTGGGCTTTATAACATACAACGTGTAATGAAACTCTGAAATAATACTGAAAGAGGTGAATGTGCTCATGAAACTGAACAACTTTCCCCAAGGAACACAAACGAAATGTGAAAAAAAATGTGGACCTCCCATACAAAATTGACGATCAGCTGATTGATTTACTATGGGAGGTAAAATATCTTTTTTCACCTTTGTTGTTATTGACCTATGTTCCTTGAGGAAAATTGTTCAGTTTCATGAGCACATTCACCTCCTTCAGTATTATTTCAGAGTTTCATTACACGTTGTATTTAAAATTTTTGGTAACCCTGGTTGGTGATAACATTGTGAAGTGTGACATTCTATACTATTTTACAACTTCTTCATATCTCATGAACGTTACAAACTTGTTACAAAATAAACTTTCACAATAACAGATAAGCGATACATCATATCGATTAAGTATTATCCTATAGGTTTTTATTGATTAGCTATAGGCTCTTCTCTTTTCAGCAGAATCTGCATTCCGAACCGGTGGTAGATTTATGACGTGTTATAAGAGCTGCAAGTTGGCCTACATGAAATAAATAAATTTTGAATTTGAATGATCGCAATTTCTTCATCTTATAATATTGTTTTCAATTATAATTGTGTACAACTGCACCCATACCCATTATATAGTTTTGTTTATAATTTACATAATCTGTGTTTTTAATTTTTCATCATAACAGTATTTTTTGCCGACTTATAATTTTATAATGACTATTAAACCCATTTGGGTTCTCCATCCGGAGTCATAACTACAGATGACCGACGTCGAAAAGATTTAGAACAACGTTTATAAAAGCTTTAAATGTCTCGAAAGAATAAAAAATAAATCAATTTAATTGCTATGCAAATGCAAACAAAAGAAATAGTCTAACCAGCTAGTTGGAATAGTGTTTATTATATGCAAATTATTATTATTTGATATGCAAATCGGCTCATTAGTAGGCTACGAGATAAAAAAACTTATATTTATATATCTACCTACCTACGGAGTGGAAAAAATAAACAAAGCAATATAATTTCCACTTAAACTGACTCATTTGCGATACGTAGCCTCTTTATGGACCACATACGTGATACGATCCAGTTATAGGATAAAAAATACTATAACTTGTTAAGTCAGACTCTTTCTAGAGTTCCGTACCCAAAGGGAGCCAACAACGGAACCCTACTTACTAAAGGAGGCCATATAATATACGATCAAGTTTGCATGATGCTAGGGATTCGAAAAAAGGATCGATACCAGAATAGTATCGATACTTAGGAAAGTTCTAGCAAGCTGTACCACTATACTGGACTAGATAATGACGTAATGCACTCCTAGAAGATTATGCGCTCGCTTCGCTCCCGATAATGTCATTTCTTGATTGATATTGTAAGTACCAAGTCCCTACGGACTACGGGCGTAATTAAGTCGTAAAAAATGCTTCGCTCGCAACAATGTCATTTTTAAGTCGCTATTGTAGGTACCAAGTATAGACGCTCGCTCGCTAGTAAAAAATTTCACGCTCGCTTCGCTCGCAGAAATACGTGTCTAATTAAGAATCTCCTCCTTTCTTGGAAGTCGATTAAAAAGTATCTTACTTTATTTTAGAGTAAATTATATATACCTAATATGAAAAAATGGAAAATAAATTAAATTTTGTTTTCTTTTTGTTGGTTTTTTTTGTTTTGGAATTATATTACTACTTATAGCTTGTCGCATACTATAGGTATACCTAATCCATACATCCACCAGTACAATTGTGTGTAAACTAAACCCGATTGCTTATGCTGTTGAAGACATACAAGGCATTGTGATGTCGTAACAAGGCTTGTTTGTACAGCCTGCTTCCAGTGTTTGGTCTAAGCCTTCTTGTTATAAGATACTAGATCTTCATTCGCATTGCAATTTAAAGCCCAGCCGCGTATTATTAATATCAGTAGGGTTAGTATAAGATTTAATTCGATTGATCGTATTCGTATTCGATGAAGTCAGTGTCAAAGTAAAATGAACCTTAATTTTATTGATTTAAAATCATAAAATGGGGCTGGCATGCCAGGTCGTGAAACCCCCAAAAAAAATTGATTAAGTAAAAAAAAATTCAGTAGAACCGATTTTAATTTGGAGCGTATCCGTACACGCAATGACCTTCTATACACGAAGGTATAGAACGTTTTGTTTTTGTTGTAGTAAGTGAATGGAGTTATGGTTCATTTTACTTTAACGCTAATGTCATCGAATACGAATACGATCAATCGAATTAAATCTTATACTAATCCTACATATTGACAGAAAATTTTTCCTGCATCAGTCAGGACGAAAGGTCAGGGTGGAATTTCCCTATTGACCCCATTCTCATCCCTATTAACCCCAATGTTCGGGTGAATAGGGATTGCATATATTTTAGCTTTATTTTAGTAAATCAGAGGGGTCTATATCCCATCCATTACGCTACCTACTATTAGCATTGCCATATTAGGCGTCCGGACAAAGCCAGACACAGTCAGGCTTTTTGGTTGCGTATGCAGCCAAAATCCATCGTCATCTAGTAAGCATCTAGTAAGAGATAAGTAGGTACTATTGATGTTATGCGATCTCTACGTCTACTATTTAATAAGTTAATAATAAATCAAGCTGTTTATTATTAAAATAGTAGACGTTACTATTTAATAATAAACAGCTTGATACAAATGATGTGCCGAAAGCTAGCCGAAACATGCCAATCTTAAAAGGAATCAGGAAGCAGTTTTGTTCTAGTAGGAAATACAATTAATCGCGTCGGTTCAAGCAGTTTTTTTTTTCTCAATTTTTCACTATAAATCCATTATGTGATCCGGAATCGATTTAAATTTTAAAGAAAACCAGTTTCGTGACATTTGCGTAGATAGCATATTTTATATTGCGTCTAACTATCAAAATATAGACCTGTAATACTCGTATCTTGCCCAGAAAAGAAACCACTACGGATTTGGCCATGGAGTAGGGTTACAAAACACAGACATTTTATGTTTAATTTTAGAACAAATTTAATGTAGATTTCCGAACAATTAAGTTGGTTATTAAGTTAGTATTTTACTGAAGTTTACATTTCCTGCAATAGAAAGAGCAACCGTCAAATTAGTACCTGAACTAAATGTTGTAATTCAGGTACTAAAGGGCTGATTGTGGTCCCATTGTCATCAGGTCCGAATCTGATGATGGATACCTTTAGAAATCGAGGGAACTTTTCAAATTTTATAGGCACAGTTGATATACTTTGTAGTGGCGTTTGAAGTCGGTTTTGTAAAAAGAATTTTTACGTTTATTATTATATTTCTTGAACTTAATATGTTTACTTTATCATCCTGCATGGTTTAACGGGCCAATTAATTAATCATTTTGACCATGTTGTATTGGTTATGGAATTTTCCTGCTCTCAGCACGGATACTGACTTATACAGGTATCTACTATTACGTATTTTATGCTCTTAGGCAAATTAAAGAGCAATGACTGAAAAAAGTACGAAGGTCGACCTTGTTTTGATTATATTTCATTTTATTTATTACTGCGAGCTTTTTTGTTCAAGATAACGATCGACTACAATAAGGTCCGGCAGATCTGGCGCTTGACTACTATTTAATGATGAAAACCACTAATGAGCTTTTGGTTAGAGCGCGCTTGCCTAGAAGATGCCTATTCACACTTCACATTTGCCCTGAAGATACTAAAGTCATGCGTGGCAGGAAACACGGAGACCGGAACAGCGTTCCACACCTTACTTCGTTTCCTAAACGTT